>OY720168.1:9220121-11620121 GCA_963082805.1 Hemicrepidius hirtus
GTCGAAAGTACCTATAATGGCTGGGGTACCTATTTTAATTTTATTTAGGATATAAAGCACGACGGTGCAGTTACCTCTAAGGTGCAGTTACCCGTATCGACCCTAATTAGAGCTTCTAATTGTAATAATTCGTCTTTAGTTTTTGCAGGAAGAATATTTATGATAGTTTTTTCCGTTTCACTGGAAGCTGTTGATCCTACATTTCCGTCAGTTCTTTTATTCATCAGAACTGTGTTTTCTAAACGGCTTACCTCATTTTTTAAGTCCCTTACCTCGTAAGTTAAATTCGAAATAATTCGAACTAAATAATTTTCAGAATCTAAAAATATATAAGATAATTATGTACAGATATCTGTAGGACATTAACAATATTTCAAACAAAGCAAGGTAGAAAGAAAGCGATTAAAAATCATCTTTTTGAGTTACTAGAGGTTCAAAATGGATATCGTTAAGATTTTAACAATCCGCCAATGATAACGAAAAATATTTACCTATGGTGGTAATAAGTTTTAAAAAAAGATTGAGTTTATCATTTTCATATTTTCAATAACTAACTAATGATACCACCTAGGCGTTAAATTACTGATTTATTATTGCAATTAAAAAAATTTATGTTTACGTACCGTCAAATGGGGTTACTTGGGACACTTTTTCGACGTTTTTGCAATTATTTAGCAACGGCATTTTGTTTAACTAATTGTTTTATGTTGAAATGTTAGTTTAATGTGTTTAGAACAGGTATGCACCATTTTTTTTATTTTTAAAATGGCACTTCATTTTTTTTATAGGCAAAGAGTGTCCCATGTTACCTTACAGTTGGGGTAACATAGGACACCATTGGAAATGTCTAATATTTGCAGTGTTTAACCTTTCACAGCTAACTTGGGACACCCTAGAATAACATAGATGTAATTTCTAAGGGCATTAGTAAAAAAATATACAGCGAGCACCAAACATATGGAACATACCAAATAAAACCGAAATGAATGTTTTTTTCTAAAAATCACGAAACACGTCAATTTTCTTTTTTCAAAATACACATTTGAATGTCAAAATAATTTTCCGGCCTTCATTTGTAAGTGATGACGTCATCAGTATTTTTTTTAAATGTCAACTCCAATTTTTTTCGCGTTTTTGATACATCTTTTAATTGCTTAAATGACAGTATAAAAATGTTGATACCTTACATAAGAAAATTTTCGAGAAATAAATTATTTAATGTTTAATAAACACATTCTTAACAAATGTTAAACATGGTTTAATGGTATTAGTATTGATAAAAGAGAGTCAAAGGTACCAAGAAACAAATGCCCGTAATCTAAACAAGTGCCTACAAGTTGTCAAATATTCAGAAATGTTAATTGTCGTTTACTTGTAATTGTTAAATGAGCCATATCAGATTTATGAAGCTGATGTTAATTATTACAAGTAAACGACAATTAACATTTCTGAATATTTGACAATTGGGCATTTGTTTAGACTACGGGCATTTGTTTCTTGGTACCTTTGATTCTCTTTTATCAATACTAATACCATTAAACCATGGTTAGCATTTGTTAAGAATGTGTTTATAAAACATTAAATAATTTATTTTTCGAAAATTTTCTTATGTAAGGTATCAACATTTTTATACTGTCATTTAAGCAATTAAAAGATGTATCAAAAACGCGAAAAAAAATTGGCGGTTGACATTTAAAAAAACTACTGATGACGTCATCACTTACAAACAAATGAAGGCCGGAAAATTATTTTGACATTCAAATGTGTATTTTTAAAAAAGAAAATTGACGTGTTTCGGGATTTTT
Source organism: Hemicrepidius hirtus (assembly GCA_963082805.1). Classification (NCBI taxonomy): domain Eukaryota; kingdom Metazoa; phylum Arthropoda; class Insecta; order Coleoptera; family Elateridae; genus Hemicrepidius; species Hemicrepidius hirtus. The sequence continues at coordinate 9,221,927 of OY720168.1, forward strand.
AGAAAAAAACATTCATTTCGGTTTTATTTGATATGTTCCATATGTTTGGTGCTCACTGTATATAAAAATTGTACTTTTATTATACAGTGCGCGCATAAAGTTTGGAATAATGGAAATAATTCTTTTCCCGGCAAATTTATAAAGAAAAATGGTTTGACACGTCAAATTGATTTATTTTAAAAGAAATATTTTGAGATAATTTTCATTTTTCTATCGCTTTCCGGTTTCAAGCAGTGACGTCATCGATATTTTTTTTAAATGGCAACCCCCTGTTGTTTTGGCAGATTTGGATAGATAATGAAATTCTGAATTCAAAAATATCAACATTTATGGTATTCAGACTGATTGTTTCAGAGATATTAATTTTTGAATGTAATCAAATTAGTGATTTCTAAAATAAGTTTATTTTACTAACCAACTACTTTTTTGAGGAAACGATGTTGGTATGGTTCTTATCCATACTGGAACTCACTTTTTGTAACAGGAATCAGTACCTACCATTTCCTCGCAAAAATTTTTGTTTTTGTGGAAAAATAAACTTATTTTAGAAATCACTCATTTGATTACATTCAAAAATTAATCAGTCTGAAACCATAAATGTTGATATTTTTGAATTCAGAATTTCATTATCTATCCAAATCTGCCAAAACAATAGGAGGTTGCCATTTAAAAAAAATATCGATGACGTCACTGCTTGAAACCGGAAAGCGGTAGAAAAATGAAAATTATCTCAAAATATTTCTTTTAAAATAAATCAATTTGACGTGTCAAACCGTTTTTCTTTAAATTTGCCGGGAAAAGAATTATTTCCATTATTCCAAACTATAGCACTGTATATTATAGAATACAGAATACATTCACATGTCTCAAAAGTTAAACTTTTGGCATGATAACACAAATAAACTGAATTCTAGTAAAATTCAAGATTTTATCTTAACATCTAAGCAAAGTATGATAAAATAGCAACATTAAAAATATATTTTAATAAAAATATAAATGGTAGGTTATTAGATAGGTAGGTAACTTAACAAAATAAACATTAATTTTAGTAAAAACTTTCTTTTAAAATCTAAGTTAAAGAACACAAAATAAAAAATTAATTCTGGTAACAAAACAGAAACTTTTCACAACTTTTCACTTGTACAAGTTGACATCTTTTTCAAAAAAATGTTGACCCCTCTTTACAGTTAGATCCTTCAATACTGCGTATATCTGATCAACTTTGATATTAGAACAATCTTTTACTTGCGGAAATATGAAAATGTTTTTCGATTCCTTATATCTCCTTAGACATTCTATTTCTATATACGTTTTTTTTACGGAAATAATTTTTGCTACAAGTTTTTTTTGGTGTTCTTTTTTTGTGCCCTTATCGTAACAGAATTGAACTGTTACAAAAACGTTTTCTTTTAAATAGACTTAATCAACAGGAAGCTCTATCTCTTGGGTTTCGGTTTCCATGTCACTGTTACACAATTCTTCGGCTATATCTTCGTTTTCGTCTAAATCGACATAATCGATATCCATATCTATGTTTGACGGTCCCGCTTGTGTATTTGCAGACACTGATTGACCGGGACAAATATTTAACTTTTTTCTTTTCCTGATTGGTTTATCTGCATTATTTCTTGCAACACTGCGGATCATAATCTCTTCGAAAACAGTAGCGGCAGTATTGTGCCCATTAGTTGAGTTGGCATCAGGGGCATGATCAGGAAGATGTTTCAGAACCTGATTTTTGTCGAGCGCGACCAACCCCGTAGCTCGGAAACCAGATTCCATGGAACTTAAAGTTGTTTTCAAAGTGTAGGAAAGATTGTCTTTGGAATACAACCCCTGTTTCGCCTTTTCCAATCGGAGAGAACTTTCCTCCATGCTTGCTTCAACGGTCTAAAGTATCTAACGGTTGGGTTGAATGCTATATCGTATTTTTCGCATTCTTGGATGACTTTTAATGATAAGTGGGCTGCTAAATTATCGCCTTGCTACCGTCTCTATGCTTAAAATATGGTATAATCACCTTTTTAAACCAATCATCAAATATTGCCGAGTCAAACCATCCGGATTTTGAAACATTATAAATTGTCCCATCCGGCCCTCCTTCTACCCATTCTGGGTAAATATTCTTCGCCTTATATACAATATATACAGGTAAAAGATTTCTGGATGCGCTGACGCAGAAGATGAGAGAAGTAGACGATTTAGAAAAGTCCATAACTCTAGTTGGACGTTTCATTCCTCTTCTTGCGATGACTTTAACCTGACCGGGATCGTCAGTCTAGTTGGTTTCATCGTAATTTAATAAATTATCTGGGGGAATATCTCTGATGCTTGCCTCAACATTCTGAAAATATTCTTCTATTTGTTCTTTGGATATTTCAGCCCGGCAACGCTTAATGTTCTGAGCCATTCTAGTATTTAAAAAGAGATGGCGCCGGCCGTAGAAATGACCTACCCCACTCATAACCAGGGAGATTGTTCCTGAAAATTCTCACAACTATGCCTTCTCGATCAAGATAGTTTTTGACAAACAAACGTATGTCATGAGCAGTCATTGGATAGCCTCACTTTGCTGCTGTTTCAATTGCTAAAACAATTAGGTTTTCTTGATGTTCTGATAATACAGGCTGCCTCCCATGCTGCAAGGGCTGTTGACCGTGATATTTCCTGCTTAGTGTTGACTTTGGAATATTGTACCTTTCTTGGGCCCCCCTTAACGACAGCGTACCATTTGCTACATCTTCGAGTGCCCTTTCTAAAATCTCGGCTTGGTAATCTTTATATCTTCTAGCACCAAGAGTTCTAAAATACTTGCGCGGCATGGTGTCCCAAGTTACCCTAATAAACGTGATAGTTTTAGAAAAAATAGTATAAACAAAAAATGGAACGTGGAATTTCAAAACGGTGTTTTACAAAATGCTCTTGAATGAACGTCTGAGAATGTGGATTTTTATTTTTCTTCTAAAATATCTACTTTGTATACTACAGGTGAGACTCCTGGCCAGATAGCAAAGCAAGCTTGAATCAAGCTTGATGTAAGCTTGCCATGGCTAGCTGGTAAGCTTAAAGCAAGCTTGAAGTAAGCTTACTTTGCAAGCTTGAAGCAAGCTGACTTTGCAAGCTTGACGTAAGCTTACTTTGCAAGGCTGGATCAAGCTCTAAGTAATTAATTCATATAGGTAATCCAATTAATTCATTTAATCCAATTACTTAATTTAATCCAATTAATTTAATTAATTTATTTTTCAATTAATTCGAAATTTTCAGCAATTTTGTTTTGCAAGTGAACATCAGCATTATACTGTAATATCGACTATAATATCGTAGGCAACTTTATAAAATGCAATATGTATTATGTAATATCTTTATTTACAATATATTATTATGTTCATTAAACATATAGTCAAAAATATACAAAACAAACACTTAAAAATAATATAATATAGGTTAAATATAGCAATAACAAACTACGCAGCTTCATCCCTACTTTGTTCACGTTGCTCTCTGAAAAAAAAGAAAAACTCAATATAACATTGCTGCAAGAGTTTGAAATAAGGTAGCTTTCAGCATTTACCCTCAGATATATGTAAGAAATAATGATCATATAATAATAATTTACGATACAAGTACGTTATCAAGTTATTTACACTATGACAGAATTGTGGAGTTTACAAACATCCTAACGACACTAGTGTTGTTAAATGTTTCTAAACGCAACTCTCGTTCCTAAGGAGCTGTTAGCATAGTTACATTATAGGATGAAGTAAAACTAAATATTATTCCACGTTCATTTACCTGCGATTACACCGCGTTTTGGCTTGTTGCAGCCAACCACACACCACCCCCCGGATTTTGTCATCTGTTGCATCTGCGCCAAACAATTTTCGTGTAGCCACTACAAAAGAATATTACAAATGGTATTAAAATATAAATAGCAGCAGACAATGTAAAAATGCCTCACCATAAACAGATGTACTACATATTTTTGTACTACCTACCAAAACAATTTTTTTTAATTTCGTTTTTCATTTTCCCAGAATACGAAAATTCGGTTGCCAAGGCATCTGACATGATGCGACGCATCATATTCATGACAGCAGTTTTCATGTCTCTGCCCCCAGTGCTGATTAACCTTTTCACCTGCAACAAGATCAATAAATTAAATAACTATAATAATGATATTTAACGATAAGAAATTATATTATTATATTATATATATATTATTTTGTATGAAATGTTAATTAACAATGGTTACCCGCAGAAGGTCTTAAAAATTTTAATTTATAACACAAGGAACAGAAGACAACATCAACCTCCACATAATAATATTATACCGAAACGTAAAAAATTACCTTATATTACGAACATCTCTCATAAGATCAGCAAACTGTTTAAGAATGAAAATATTCAAATAGTTTTTTATAATAGCCTAACTAGCAATTCACTATTTTCTAAATTAAAACAAAGAACCCCATTAAACTTTTGTAGTAATCTTATTTATAGAATACCGTGCTATCAATGTGATTTAGTATACATAGGTCAGACATCTCAATGGCTAAAAAACGATTAAACCAACATAAGAACGATTGTAAAAATTCCAAAGAATCTAGCGCCTTAGCTAAACATTCAATTGACAATAACCATCAGTTAGATTTTGATAATGTTAAAATTTTAAGTACTGAATCGAATTATTATAACAGGTTATTTTTAGAAATGTACTATATAAACAAGGAAAAAAAGTCTATTAATTTCCGCACTGACATTAACAATTTAAGTGTTATTTATACTCTGTTATTAAATTAAAATTGTTATAATTTTTTAGTGTATTTACTTTTGTCTTATACATACTGAATTATTTTGAATTGACCGCGGTTGATACAGTTACTTTTATTTTGGTGTGTTTCACACAAGGTTATATTGTTTAGTTCCACTTGCAGATGGTTTGCATTTTAATGTGTTTAGTAAAATTACAATTCTGTTCAATTATTGTTATCTACTGTGTTAAGGAAGCGTCTCCTATGGTAATTAAATGTCAACCTAGAAACTTTGGATCATTATGTGAGTTTTTTAACTTGATAATTTTTTGTTGTATGATTTTGTAATTGTTCGTTATAATTTTAGTTTCACTGAAGAAGGGATTCATTAGATCCCGAAATATTTGAATAAAATGAATTAGTTTCTATTAGTAATTTGACTGTTTTTCCTAATAACTAATACCACCAATATAATAATCATAGTAAAACGTCAAACTTACAAATTGCTTTTTGAAATTGTCATCTTGTGCGATGGTCATATTAAAATTGTCAAAGTCTGTCATGTTCGAAAGGGGCATTCTTTCCAATAAGGCAAACTCCGGGTTGTGTCCCTCTACTGTAGCACTTGCCTGGTTTTCCAATAACAGATCAACCTTGTGGTTGAGGGCTGTTATCTGCTCAGCCATTGCTGCCATTGTGGCCTGCATATGCCCCAACAGCAATCGGTCTCTATCTGTGAACAGACAAATAGAAAAAAATAAATAAATTATAGGTAATACTAATAGTACGTGAATAAATGTAAATAAATGTGATGTTAAAAAGTACCAGATAGAGACGAATTGCTCTTCGATGATATCGAACTCGAAGATGAATATACTTCTCTTGAAAATACATCGAATGTTGGTACAGAAGGAAAAGTTTGTACCGGTAAACAAAGGTTATCAACCGAGACGTTTAGCTGATGCGATGTAGAAGGGAAATTGCTATCTTGAGAACTAGAATAGGTGGGGTATGGTGGTGTAGTTCCCTGTTTTCGCTTTCTGCCTGTTGGTGCATTATCCTCTTCTTCGCTTTCTGCTGGGGAATAAACAGGGTTTCTTTTCCTTTTCCTTACTTCTGGCAGATCATCCTCTGTATCTAAATTTGAAGTATCCTCAGCCCTTCTAAGCTGTGATCGTGCTTGCACATACGTTTCTGAAATTTTAAGGTTATTTTTATCCAAACGTATAGAGAACAATACTACTCTGCTCTTACCATATTTATGCAGGATCTTTATTGCGCACAGAATCCAGTCGTCCTGGGGTTCTGCTTCCATGCGGGACCAACTTCTCTCTCAATCCATTCTTCACGTTTGGATATTTGCAGAGCGTTTCCCCTGCTAATACCCAAGTCAAGGGTACAACGTCCAAGGCGTCATTCTCGTTCGTATACACTACAATGGCATACTTCTTTGCCATGATTGTCTTGCACGTACTGAAGAATGGAGAAAAATGAATCTCATGTTATTTTAGTTTATAATGAGATCAAACAAGGTAGACTGTGAAATATATGGTTAGTTTATGTTAAAGAAAATGTACGACCAATGAATGTGATGAACAGAAAAGTAAAGCACTGAATAGTAGGTAGACAGGGAGAAATAAAGTTCTGTAGAGCTAGGGAAGAAGGACTGCAATTAACCTAAGTGGAGCATTGGCATAGCAATATGCCCCCGATGGAAAGGGAGCAAAACTAATTTTTGGGCAATCTCTTCAACAGAATAAGTTTTCAAATCAGACAAGTTGCTGACTTTGTGAATTCCCAGTTCTCCGCTCCTACAGAAAGGAGGCCCATAAAAGTCTTCTTTTTCCAAAAATTCCCGACATACCACGACCATGCATTGTAAAATCTTTGAAAAAACTATATTGAATGAATGCTCCCGTCAATCATACTGCAATAACATTTAGGTGGTGAAATTGTAATTTTAAATGCCTGCAACTGTAACACGTTGTACTGCTTAGAGGAAACACAACCTTCTACAAGGGGACCACTCATGTGTGGTGATGAATACTGGGGATAACTGACCGGTGTTAAAGAATAATATCGATATTACTACAGTGTGATATTTCACCCAGCCTTTTAACAATTTGCTGTAAAGGTTTGTCCCCCTTCCTGCTTCTTAAGCACCTGCAAATAATTTTCGAACTGAAACGCACTGCACGAATCAAGATTGCCAAAAATTGAAACATCTTCCGAAATGTGTGATAACCCATGAAAGTTATGAGTTAAATATTGTTGCCCATATATGTTAGGAAACGTTTGGAGAAAATGTTGCAACAATTCCTTGCTGTACTGCTGATGTTTTCGGTAAAACTTTGGGCTCAAAAGAGTGGTTATGGAGATGTTTAAACTGAGGAAATTGTCGTAAATGGAACTATAATCAGGTTTTAAGATATCATGCAACACAACAGGTCCCGTATACAACAAGAATTGTCGGAACTCCGTTGCTTTCCATCTTTTGATCTGATCCAGTCCACGCGGTTTTCTGCAAAATTCTGATGGTATGTGGGGCACGAGAGTCAAAAGATGTGATGATATAGATTCTATAATGCGGGATGGAAACTTTAAAGGAACAGCAGCAAACATCCAAATATTTAACATGGTACGCATGACTCCTAAACAAACCAAATGCATGTAATCCAGAGGGAAGGAATGAATGAAATGCAGCCCTGGAATTCTAGGCAAAGGTGTACCTGCAGTGTGATATTCTTGATCTTCTCTTTCGAGAAAACCTTCATGAGTCCTACAAGTTGCATTGGATTCTGGAAATGTCATGCGGTTCTTTAAAAAACTTGGCGCTTACCTGCTTGCTTACACTTGGTGCACGATGAATAACCAGTGTGACCTTTTATCCCTAAAATAAATGCTTTCGCAGGAGCATCACAGGAAAATCCTTTAATGATCAACCTAACATTATTCCCATTGAACTGAATCCCATTGTTAATCAAATCTACAGCTTCTTCTACAAGTTCCCTCAGAAAATCACCACAATTTAATGGCTTCTTCTTTCCAAAATAGATTCCAATTGGAAAAACGACAGATTTAATGCAGGGTATATTCCAGACAGATGCCAAAATGGGCCATAACCCTCCAGAACTGCTATTGAATAAGGGGAGACCATCTACTCCAATCAATAATTCAATGGAGGTAACGACTTGTTTTACACAGGATAAATTTTTTTCTAAGGCAGCCCTCAACCCAAGATGACAATATTCACCAGAAGCAACATGAGAAATAGAAACGGTAGGCGGTGTTTTCAAGAGAGAACGAGCGTCCGAAGGCAAATCAAAACATTCATGGGTCTTCAGAATACAAAGTAGTGCAGATAAAGCGACATTAGTTACATGATACTGCACTGCCCAAACTTTCACACAGCTTTTCACATTCCACATAATTAAGATAGTCAGAGTCATCGGAAGATGAAACATAATCCGACATTTCATGAAAAATTTGTTGACTTACCTGGTTTCGATCTGGAGTTTCATTTCTTTCCGCTTCGTAGTCGAGCAGGACATTTTGGTTGCCACTCGAATAATTTTCAGCATTACACGGGCACCTGGGATTAGAGAATGAGATCGGCAGATAATTTTCTCTAGAAAAGGTTGGTTCGGGTTGTTCTGCAACAGCTTTGCGGACCCGTTTCATTCTCCCCTGCCGGGTCAAATCGAGGAAGGACCTTCGAAACATTCTAGCAAGAAGAAAAATGTTAGTAGGGTTAGTCAAAGGATGAATAGAAAGTATTAAAGGTCCCAACAGAAAATTCACAGATTTTATTAGGACTTTTTCAAGCCAAATTAGTAAGACTATTTCATGACTCAACTATGAATCATAATATACTAGATGTCCCACTTAAAGAGTCAAACCCTCTTATATGTTTTTTGTTATTTTGATTAGAACCAAATTTTCAAAGAAAGAATATTTTCAAAATAAAGTCTTAATTTACAATTTTCATATTTTCTCATAAGATAGGAAAATTTGAAATTTTGTCCAACAGCCGTTTTGGAAAAGTTTAAACCACTTCAAAATTTAAAATATTCGAACAGCTACAGAGTTAAATTATACATCAAATCGTAGCCCTGGTTTTTCTTTATAAAATAAGAAAATTTTTAGGCAACCATTTTGGGAAAATTAATTTTTAAAAATGTTTAAACAATTCAAATTCACATCGAAATTTAAAATATTCGTAAAATGAAGCAAACGGGATTTTAGGCTCGCAAAGTTGGTAAGTGTAGGGACTTTTTGTTGATTATAGGAAGATTGCCACCAATGTTGACTTTTAACATTACCATTTCTGAGGTTAAACCAGAATCAAATTAATAAAAAATGACAAGTAAATATTTCAAATTTCTGTACCAACTACACATTTTTAGTGAAAAACTTTTCAAGCCTAAAATTACTTTTGCTTCGTTATAATGCTGTTTTTGTTAGTTTGTTTTTCTCTGTAAGCTAGAAAAATATTTCGTCAACCATTTTTTAAAATACAACAATTTTTAATAATTAATTCAAAAAAATGATATCTTTATTGTTTCTTCAATGTGAAAGTACGGAAAATGCATAATTTTATTACTTCTTATGAAATGTTAAATTATAAATTATTACTACGCTTCACTACGACTAGTTATATGAAGCATTGTAATGATTGAAAAATAAAATGAATTGAAAATGTACTTACCTTCTACACAACAAGAATACCAGCAACAATAACAATTGTAACAATAATAACGCAACAATAAAACAAGAACAAACTAAAATGAATTAATAACTGATAGCAGGATAAAACACCGAAAATCGACCACTTGAACGAACCGTCAAAGGTAGATTGGACCAAGATGGACGGAAACGCAGGCGGACACGCTGTGCGAAGGCACGTGGTATTACGTTGCTGCATCGCGCGCATATATTACGCTTATTATAAGCTGGAATCAAGCTTGCCACGGTAAGCTTACCCTAGAAGCAACTGGCAACCTTGCTGTAAGCTTGAATCAAGCTTGCATTGTAAGCTTACGGAGCAAGCTAAAATCAAGTCAAAAGTAAGCTTGCAGTAAGCTTACGTGCTATCTGGGGGGGCTTTTCAAAGTTATAGCAATAACGATGGTGATACAATATTGTCGGGATTTCTGCGTTCCAGCAAATCGTCTTCAATGTTTCTCTGCAAATTATCTAGAAAATAGAATTAATCGATATATATAAATAATAAATATTAAATAAAATATCGATTTCAACGGGAAATAACAAGATTTATTCGCTTTATACGTATTTCGGCATCACTGTACCATTGTCAAAAGCAATATAAGATATTATAACAAATGCAGAATATAGCAACTCCTTGATTCTATTAGTATTTTAACACTGCGTGAAGCAGCTGGCCCCAGTCAACCCGTCGGAGGTCACGCTTATCAGTGTTTTAAAAAGATATTTATTCCAAAATCTTCAGTAAAGGAGAATTTAAGAGATCAATTTGCTCATTCATTAAAGGTATGTTGTTTTTTGTGTGTTTATAAATTTCAAAAGCTTCTAAAATATTTAATTTATTTTTGTTATCAGAAAAGTGTAAAAATTTAATTGTATTATTAGATGTTAATGTGTGATTTTGTTCTAACAAATGTTTAGCAAAATTTGATTTATGTGCATGTTTATATTTTTTTTTTTTTTTTTTTTTTGATTTATTTAGAGTGCATCAGCATCATAGGCTATTAGCGCTCGGTACAGAAAATACAAAAATTATTTTATGGATAATATACAGAGATTATTCGTTAGATTAAGTTGTATAGTTGGGAGTCTTTTAGGAAGCTGATGATTTTCTTCTCTTCGTAAGGATCGTTATTTAAAGCTTCTGTTAAGTTATTTCGAATTTGGTGTTTGTTCCTGTATATGGTGTACTTGATGCAGCTTATGATGACGTGTTCAACGGTTAGAATTGTGTTGCAGGTTTCGCATCTAGGTTTGTCTTCTCTGTTTAAGATGTAGGCGTGTGTGAGTTTTGTGTGCCCTATTCTTAAGCGTGTTAGCACTGTGTTTGGTCTTCTGCTCAGTGATTTGGACGATGGCCATGGATCGATGGTGGTTTTAATTTTTCTCAGTTTGTTATTTACCATATTTGTCCATGTTGTCTGTTGCATTTTTTGGAGTTTGGCTTTCATGGAACTCTTGAAATCATTATGCAACAAGAAATTGATGTTTGTATGGGATGTGGTTGCTTCTCGAGCTGCTTTATCAGCTGCCTCGTTACCAACGATGCCAATATGTGATGGTACCCACATCATAACGAGATGTTGATTTGATTTAGAGATTTCTAGATGTAATTCTTTTATGTGTTGCAGCACTGGGTTTTTTGTGTATATGGTGGTTAGTGATTGTAATGTACTGAAAGAGTCGGTACATATTATGAAGTGGGTGTTTTCTGAACGTTTGACATATTCTAGTGCTTCTTTGATGGCGTAAGCTTCTCCCGTGTAGACACTACAGTCAGGGTGGAGTTTGAAGGTTTGTTGTCCCGTTGGTGTAATTAAGGCAGCTCCTACACCGGTGTTTGTTTTTGAGGCGTCGGTATATAGTCGGATATGGGTTGGGTAGGTTTCGATTATGGAGTTATAGTGATTAATTATAAGTTGTGGATTTGTTTCTTGTTTATTAAATTGTGTCAGTTTGCTATTTATTTCTATTGTGGGGTATGTCCAAGGGGGGTTCTGATTAGAAAGGGTTATTTGGATTTGTGGGAAGGGAATATTTGTTTCGCTTAGTATATGATACAATCGATAATGAAAGGGAAATTTGCTTTTGGGTTTTTGATGGTAGCTGCGATAGAACTGTCTGTTTGTTATTTTATTTTTTAGAGGATTTGTCGAATCTGATAACACTTTTGTGGCGTAAGATAGTATTAGTTGTCGTCTTCTATGTTCTAATGAAGATTCGCCGCATTCGCAAAGTAAACTTTCTGTTGGACTGGTTCTGAAAGCGCCTGAGGCGAGTCTTATCGCTGTGTGGTGAATACAATTTAACATTCTCAAAGTGGTCTTTTTAGCTGAAGAATATACTATGGCGCCATAATCCAGTTTGGACCTTATGAGAGATTTGTAAATCATTATCAAGCTTTCTTTTTGTGCTCCCCAATCTTGATGTGATAATACTTTGATTATATTTAATCTGGTCATACACTCTTTCTTGAGTTGTTTTAGGTGGGGTATCCATGTTAACTTTCTATCGAATACCATTCCAAGTAGTTTTATATTATCCGCGTATTCTAAATCTTTGTTATGGAGTTTCAACGTAGGGCTTGGCTTAATGTGTCTTTTGTTGCTGAAATGTATACATTTGGTTTTAGATTCTGAAAATTTAAATCCTGAAAAGTTGCTCCATTCGCATATTTTATTTATGGATTCTTGTAAAAGGATTTGAGTAGAATTGTTATTCTTCCCTTTGCAAAGAATGATCAAATCATCTGCGTACTGTACGGCATTGACTGGTGATGTTATATTATTGGTAATGTCATTTATGGCGATTAAAAACAGAGTAGTACTTAAAACAGATCCTTGTGGGACGCCATTTTCTAATATTTTGGATGTTGAGAGGGTGTGATTTACTTTTACTTTAAAAGATCTGTTTTTGAGGAAATTTTGAATGAAGTGACAGATGTTTCCTCCTATTCTCCAGTTGTAGAGTTGTTGCATTATTCTACGTCGCCATACCATATCGTATGCTTTTTCTATGTCGAAACTGACTGCTATAAGATCTTGTCCGTTCGCAAAAGCGTCACATATTTCGCCTTCTAAGAACACTAAATAGTCTGTCGTTGAACGATTTCGTCGGAAACCGAACTGGTGAGTGTTATACAAATTTTTGTCTTCGAGAAACCACACTAATCTGTTGTTAACGATTTTTTCGAGCAGTTTGCACATAGTGCACGTTAAGGAAATTGGTCTGTAACTTTCGACTTTTGAATTCGTTTTTCCTGGTTTAAGTAGTGGTATGGTTATTGCTTCTCTCCATTGTTTCGGGAAAACATGTTCGGTTAGTATTTTATTATATATTTGAAGTAATAATTTTTGACCAGCTGGTGGTAAGTTTTGAAGAAAGCAGAAGTGGATTTCGTCGGGTCCAGGGCTTGTATTTTTGCATGTTTTCAACGCAAAAGCAAATTCGGCTTCACTTATAGGTATGTTAAGTGGACTGTCTTCACTATTGTATATTTGGACGCCCCCTTGATTTTCTATTTCTTCCTTTTTCAGTCTAAAATTTGTGTCGTAGTTAACGTTACTGGAGTTATTGTAAAAGTAGGTGGCGAAAAGTTCGGCAATATCGGCTGACTTGGATATTATGGAGTCTTCGTGCGTTAGAGTTGTTATTGTGTAGGTACGATTAGTTCCTTTTATGCATTTTATTTTCTTCCACAGTTCGGGTGTTGGGGTGGAGGTGTTTATTTTCGATGTAAAATCTTCCCAGCTCTTTTTCTTATTCTGTTTAATAACATATCTGGCTTTAGCTCGACATTTTTTGAAGTGCACAAAGTTGTTTGTAGTGGCGTGTCTTTTATATTTTAGTAGGGCTTTATTTTTATTTTTTATAGCTTCGTGACATGCTTCATTCCACCATGGTACGGGGAGGTGGTTTTTTGGGTTTTTGGCTTTGGGAATAGTTATGTCTGCTGCTGCTTTCAACAAATTTTGAAAGTTTTCTACTAGTATGTTGATATCGTGGTGTTTGTCGAGGTTATCAGTGGATTTAGCAATATAATTTGAGTATGCCTTCCAGTCTGCTTTCTTGAAAGACCATTTGGGAGATTGGATTTTGTTGAGTTGTTGGTGATTTTCTATTGTTACTGTAATGGGAAAGTGATCGCTTCCGTGCAAGTAAGGTTGTACATCCCACTGTAATGCTACGGAAAGTTTGGTGGTGCAAATGGTGAGGTCAATGTGAGAAAATGTACCAGTACTAGGGCTGAGGTATGTCGGTATTTCTTTATTTAGTAGGGTGTGGTTGGAATCAAAGATTAATTTTTCTATTATTTTCCCCTTATGGTCTGTGTGCTGAGAGCCCCATTGTGGACTGTGGCTATTGAAATCCCCTAGCAATACGTACGGCTTGGGTAGTTGTGTTATCAAGTCGAAGATATCGTCGTCATGAAGTTTATAGCTGTTTGGTATGTATATGTTACAAAAAGTAACTTTTATAGGAAGTAGCACTGTGACTGCTACTACCTCGAGTTGTGTGTTTAGCTTGACTTCGTTGGAAACGTACGTGTTTTTGATGTATGTGGCTACTCCTCCGCTGGCGATTTGTTGGTTGGTTCTATTCTATTCTATTTTTTTCTAAGGCAGCCCTCAACCCAAGATGACAATATTCACCAGAAGCAACATGAGAAATAGAAACGGTAGGCGGTGTTTTCAAGAGAGAACGAGCGTCCGAAGGCAAATCAAAACATTCATGGGTCTTCAGAATACAAAGTAGTGCAGATAAAGCGACATTAGTTACATGATACTGCACTGCCCAAACTTTCACACAGCTTTTCACATTCCACATAATTAAGATAGTCAGAGTCATCGGAAGATGAAACATAATCCGACATTTCATGAAAAATTTGTTGACTTACCTGGTTTCGATCTGGAGTTTCATTTCTTTCCGCTTCGTAGTCGAGCAGGACATTTTGGTTGCCACTCGAATAATTTTCAGCATTACACGGGCACCTGGGATTAGAGAATGAGATCGGCAGATAATTTTCTCTAGAAAAGGTTGGTTCGGGTTGTTCTGCAACAGCTTTGCGGACCCGTTTCATTCTCCCCTGCCGGGTCAAATCGAGGAAGGACCTTCGAAACATTCTAGCAAGAAGAAAAATGTTAGTAGGGTTAGTCAAAGGATGAATAGAAAGTATTAAAGGTCCCAACAGAAAATTCACAGATTTTATTAGGACTTTTTCAAGCCAAATTAGTAAGACTATTTCATGACTCAACTATGAATCATAATATACTAGATGTCCCACTTAAAGAGTCAAACCCTCTTATATGTTTTTTGTTATTTTGATTAGAACCAAATTTTCAAAGAAAGAATATTTTCAAAATAAAGTCTTAATTTACAATTTTCATATTTTCTCATAAGATAGGAAAATTTGAAATTTTGTCCAACAGCCGTTTTGGAAAAGTTTAAACCACTTCAAAATTTAAAATATTCGAACAGCTACAGAGTTAAATTATACATCAAATCGTAGCCCTGGTTTTTCTTTATAAAATAAGAAAATTTTTAGGCAACCATTTTGGGAAAATTAATTTTTAAAAATGTTTAAACAATTCAAATTCACATCGAAATTTAAAATATTCGTAAAATGAAGCAAACGGGATTTTAGGCTCGCAAAGTTGGTAAGTGTAGGGACTTTTTGTTGATTATAGGAAGATTGCCACCAATGTTGACTTTTAACATTACCATTTCTGAGGTTAAACCAGAATCAAATTAATAAAAAATGACAAGTAAATATTTCAAATTTCTGTACCAACTACACATTTTTAGTGAAAAACTTTTCAAGCCTAAAATTACTTTTGCTTCGTTATAATGCTGTTTTTGTTAGTTTGTTTTTCTCTGTAAGCTAGAAAAATATTTCGTCAACCATTTTTTAAAATACAACAATTTTTAATAATTAATTCAAAAAAATGATATCTTTATTGTTTCTTCAATGTGAAAGTACGGAAAATGCATAATTTTATTACTTCTTATGAAATGTTAAATTATAAATTATTACTACGCTTCACTACGACTAGTTATATGAAGCATTGTAATGATTGAAAAATAAAATGAATTGAAAATGTACTTACCTTCTACACAACAAGAATACCAGCAACAATAACAATTGTAACAATAATAACGCAACAATAAAACAAGAACAAACTAAAATGAATTAATAACTGATAGCAGGATAAAACACCGAAAATCGACCACTTGAACGAACCGTCAAAGGTAGATTGGACCAAGATGGACGGAAACGCAGGCGGACACGCTGTGCGAAGGCACGTGGTATTACGTTGCTGCATCGCGCGCATATATTACGCTTATTATAAGCTGGAATCAAGCTTGCCACGGTAAGCTTACCCTAGAAGCAACTGGCAACCTTGCTGTAAGCTTGAATCAAGCTTGCATTGTAAGCTTACGGAGCAAGCTAAAATCAAGTCAAAAGTAAGCTTGCAGTAAGCTTACGTGCTATCTGGGGGGGCTTTTCAAAGTTATAGCAATAACGATGGTGATACAATATTGTCGGGATTTCTGCGTTCCAGCAAATCGTCTTCAATGTTTCTCTGCAAATTATCTAGAAAATAGAATTAATCGATATATATAAATAATAAATATTAAATAAAATATCGATTTCAACGGGAAATAACAAGATTTATTCGCTTTATACGTATTTCGGCATCACTGTACCATTGTCAAAAGCAATATAAGATATTATAACAAATGCAGAATATAGCAACTCCTTGATTCTATTAGTATTTTAACACTGCGTGAAGCAGCTGGCCCCAGTCAACCCGTCGGAGGTCACGCTTATCAGTGTTTTAAAAAGATATTTATTCCAAAATCTTCAGTAAAGGAGAATTTAAGAGATCAATTTGCTCATTCATTAAAGGTATGTTGTTTTTTGTGTGTTTATAAATTTCAAAAGCTTCTAAAATATTTAATTTATTTTTGTTATCAGAAAAGTGTAAAAATTTAATTGTATTATTAGATGTTAATGTGTGATTTTGTTCTAACAAATGTTTAGCAAAATTTGATTTATGTGCATGTTTATATTTGTAACAACGGATATGTTCTTTTTGCCTAATACTGAAATTTCTAATTGTTTGACCTATATATACTGAATCACAATGTGAACAATTTAATTTATAAATACCTGATTTTAGTAAATCATTAATTTTGTCTTTAGCATTGAAAAGAGAGTATAGAATATTTTTATTTGTTTTAAAAATGACTTTATATTTATTTGTGTTATTTATAATTTTAGCAATCTTTTCTGAAATTTTACCAAAATATGGAATTGAAACGTATTTTAATGTTTTATCAGTTATTAATGGAATAAACTTTTTGAATAGCTAATTTATAATTTTTCTTTTTAATTAAAGTGTCAATAAGTGTAGTGTTATAACCATTGCTATATACAATTTGTTTAATAATGGAAATTTCTCTATTAAAATTATTTTTATCTAAAGGAATTAGAGCACTGTGTACTAAAGATTGATGTGCTGCTAATTTATGTATATTGTGATGACAAGAGTTATGTGGTATGGTAATATCAGTTTGTGTAGGTTTCCTATAAATTGAGTATTCGAGTATGTTTTCTGAATTAATTTTTATGTTTAAGTCTAAAAAGTTAATAGATCTGTTTTGTTCAATTTCTATAATTATATAAAAATAATGTCGGATTACCTTTTGCTATGAGGGTGTTGTCAAGCTCATCAGGAACACCTTCGTTTAAAATATAATTTGCATCAGCTATAATAGTTTCAATATTATCTACAATATATATTATTATTAAAAATAAAAATTCTGGTTTCATCTTAATAAGTACCTACCATTTGTAATGCTAAATTGCTGACGACTCCAGGCATTATTTGCCTCTTCGTCTGTGGAATATTCATCCACCGCGAAAGAGTTGTTTGTGGCGCTATCAGATGAAACTAAAGATGCATCTGCTGCATCGGATTCAAAATCGCTGTAGCCGTTTTCCCCCTTTTTCGTGATTTTTTCAGCTTCCTCTTAAGCTTTTCACGGTTTTTTTGAAAACTGCCGGAAAAAAGTTGAAATTCCTTTTTATATCAGCACAACTTGAAATTAATTCGGCAGGAGAGGGTTGTCCAGGGCGGGATGGACCTGTAGGCCATTTATACTGGCTTTTGTCTTTTATTTGCCCATGAAGATGGCACATAATTTAGTGCACGCTCCGTCACCAAAAATACTATATCCCAGGATTTTTCCATTCTAGTAGAAAAGTCAATTTTAAAATTAGTGCAAGAGTTCCATGCATAGAAAAAAATGTTTCGTCTGGAAAAACTAAACACTAAATAACTTTGATAACGGACAAAAGTTGTTTTTAAAAATCATTTATTTTTGAAAAACATAAAAACCGGAGTTTGATACAGAATAAAATTAGTATAATGGTTCTACAGCAACTCTACATCAACTAACTAAAACTAGCTCAATTAGAAATATATTTATATTAGATATCATAAACATATTAGTTCAAGTGTTTATAATTTTAAGTGAACATGAAAAGTGCATTTGGTAACTTCCCCGCCCTTAGAATGAAAATCGTAGTGGAACGAATGATTTTCAAAAGAAATTTAAATTTTAATACCATTTTCAATCTTTACATTGTAACAATTTCATGTGCACTTCAGACACAGAATTGGGAGAATTTGGTGACATTGGTAAAGCAGTTATTAATTTTGAAAAGAATATTTTACGTTTATAATATACATATAAAAATAAGAAAAAAATAATAGTAACGAATACAATAATAATAATTATAGAACTTAGACTAAGGTGGTGTACAATTGGGGAAATATTTTTAGTTAATTCCTCTTTATGTCGTATCAACTTAATTTGCCTATTATTTCCGAATGTTTCTTCTGGAATTTTAGAATGAAATCTTGTAAATTTTGGGCGATTGTTTTTTGATTGAGAGCTAATTTTTGGATATTATCGTTAAAGATATTAATTGTGGTGTTAAGGATTTCTGTTTGTTCTTGTAAGATAGTTTTTTGAAGGTTGGAAGATTGTGTTAATCTTTGGATAGCTTCATCATATTTTTTTCCGTCTTTAGCATCAAGATTTCCAGTGATGAATTTTATCACAGAACCAAATCCGTCGAGAAATTCTTGGTTTTTATTGGTGATGTTTCGGGAAATAGTTGTTTAATTAGGGAGTCAGATTTCTGTAGGTATTGGTTCAAAATCAGTAATTGATTATCGTGAGAGTGTTTATTCATGGTTTTATATTGTGTGTAATGAATAAAAGGTTACCCTTGAAGAAGTTTTATAGTTTCTAGGATATTTGACTTTAAATAGTTATAATTTGACAAAAGGGGAAGGTAATCGAGAGTTTTTATGAGAGTCCATTCACTATTTTTCAGGAAAACATTTCCTTTCACGAGAGGATATAGTCCGGGATTGTCTTTTATGTTGTGGATTGTAATATCGGTGATTACAAAGGTCCAGAGGATAGAATTGAGGACGATGAGTCGGAGGTAGGATCTGAAATTGGCAAAAGTTCATTAATATGTCTTTTTATTGTCACATTTTTTGGTTCGTTCAAAAGGTTATAAGTGTCGAATTCATGTTTCTTCGTGATTAAATAGGGTCCTTTAAATTTGCGTTCTTTTTTGTTTCTTTCGTGGGTTCTTACATATACTTTTTCACCAATTTGAAAGGTGTGTTGTTTACGTTTTTTATTAATTCTTACATTTCTGTGGTCTTTAGTAATTTGTTGTTGGTTACTCAAGTTGTTATAAACGTGTTTCATTTTATTTTTGTGGTCGTTTACGTAATCTGCTATAAAGGTTTTTTCAAATTCTAAATCAAAAGGATTTCTGGGGTCTGCATGTCCAAAGACAATTTCGTAGGGTGTTTTATGAATGCCTAGTATTGTAAGCCAAAACACAATATTGAATTTTTTTTATATCCAGGTAAATGATTATCTAAAAGTCGATACTGTTCTATCAGGGTTGAATGTAATCTTTCAACAGGTGAATTAGACTGATTATAGGGTGTGGTAGTGTGTAATTGTATTTTATGAAAATTTAAGAAATCTTTGAATATTCTTTTATCGAATTCGTTGTCGGCGATTATAATTTGTGACATAGGGTACGTCGTAATAAAATAGAATAGTGTGTCTATAACGTCAATTAAATTACCGGAACGAAGGTAGTAAGATTGGGCAAATTTTGAAAATGCATCTAACAGTGTTAAAATTTGTGGGCTTCAATTTGAATGTGTAAATGTAGTGAATAAAAGGGTCTATTATTTGTAGGGGTTAAATTTAGAGGTTGTTTTATAGGGTGCCGATTGTATTTTTTTGTTTAGGAAATTATACATTCTTCAATGCAGTTTTTTATGTCTTTTTGCATAGATGACCAATAATGTTTTCGTTGTAGGTGTTCAATTGTTTCTTGAGAACCGCGATGATTGGTTTTTCCTTCATGATAATGTTGTATTTGCTGTTGTCTCAAGTCGGGATTTGTAATATAGGTAACCTGAGTCATGCATCGGTGAAATTTGATTGAATTTTCATTAGAAATGCGAGTAACGTAATTTGAAAAATCTGTATATAAGTGTTCAGATGGAAAGTAACGATAATAATGCAGTTTAGGTTGACAATGCTCAATTAAGAGTTTATGGAATTTTGATAATTTATTTTGGTCGTTAATAAATAATGACATGTGGGTGTTGTTGTCAGAAGAAGTGATTCTAATATTTCGGGGAATTTCTGCTTTAATAAATTCAATTTGTCGTTTAAAGTGTTGCAAGGGTTTTTCTGAAATGTCGACAACTGGTGTCGAACTTGCTTGAGTGTGAATTGTGTCAGGTAAGGAATCGTTATTGTCATTAGGATTTTCATTTTCTGATTGAATCAGGTCGTTCAGGTATCATAGTTTGGTTCAGGTGGTTCTAACCGTGGTTGTAAAATATCATCAAGATCTTTTTGCGAAATTTCGGGTACTGGTGAACGTAATGTAAGAGGATTTAATTGAATTCGCGAGAGTGCGTCGGCGACTTTATTTGATTTTCCGGGTATATACTGTATATCGAAATTAAATTCTTCCGAGTTTGGGAGCCCAACGAATTAATTTGGAATTTGGTTCTTGGAAATTTTTTAACCAAATGAGAGGTCTGTGATCTGTAAATAGTGAAAATTTTGTTCCAAACAAATACGGTCGAAAATGTTTTACTGCCCAAACAATGGCTAGTAATTTGCGTTCGATGGTGCTATATTTTTGTTCAGTTTCATTGAGTGTTCGCGATGCAAAACTGATTGGTTTTGAATTTTGCGACAAGACTGATCCAATAGAAAACTGAGAAGCGTCTGTTGTTAATTCAAAGTTTTCTTCAAAATTTGGGTACGCCAAAACTGGTTCATTTGTTAGAATGGTTTTTAGGTGTTCGAATGAGTCTTTAAAATTGTGTCCTTTTTTAAACAGATTGTTAAGAATTTTGTAATTTTAACGAAATCTTTTATACATTTTCTATAATAACCGAAAAGTCCTAGGAAAGATTTTATTTCCGTGCGCGTTTTTGAAAGGGGAAACTGAGTTATTGCTCTAATTTTTTCAGGATTAGGTTTAATTCCTTGAGGTGTTACAATATGACCTAAGTACTGTACTGTTTTATGTAGAAATTCTGATTTATCTAGTTGGATTTTCAAATTAGTTTGACGGCATTTTTCAAAAACATTTTGTAATTTAATTAAGTGTTCTTGAATAGAGGAGGAATAGATAATGACATCATCTAGGTATACAAGGCATTGCTGGGGTATTAAACCTGAAAGGGCTGTGTTTATCATTCTTTGGAAAGCTGTGGGGGCATTTTGCAGGCCAAAGGGCATTTGTTTAAATTGGAAATCGTCCTCTTCGGTGGAAAATGCGGTTTCTTCGCGATCTGCAGGGTTAATTTCTATTTGATGGAATCCGCTTGCCAAATCAAGGGTTGTGAAATACTGTGCTCGACCTAAGTTATCTAAAACTGTTTCAGTGTTCCGGATTGGATATTTGTCTTCTATTGTTTCTGAATTTAATTTTCTGTAGTCAATTACTATTCGAAATTTTTGTTTTCCGGAGGCATCTGCCTTTTTGGGAACAATCCAAATTGGGAAATTATAAGGGGATTGAGAGGGTTCTATTATGTTTTCATTTAACATCTTGTCGATTTGATTCTTAACTTCGTTTCTATGACAATGTGGGTATCTGTACGTTTTAGTAAAAATTGGGTCGTTAGTCTTTGTCCTGTGTGGTGTTGAGTTAGGTTAGTTGCTGTTAAGGGAATTTCGGGTGAATGGAAAATGTCTTTATATTTATAACAAAGGTTTCCTAATAAAGCTTTTTCTTCGTCATTGAGATGATTCAAACGTAAATTTTCCTTTAGATTTTTGTCAAGAATTTTATTTCGAGAGCCTGCGTCATGATGGTTTAGAGAAATCGGGGTAGTTTCTAGTGAATCGTGTTCATCCAAATAAAAGGGTTTGTTATGTACATAACAGTACGTTGTTTATTGGAGGTATTGGCAATAGTTGTCATAAACCAGTTATTATGTAATTTTACAATAGCAGAAGGAATGATTAAATCTTTGGAAATGTTAATTTTGGGACAAATTTTATTACCGTTTTTTCCTATAGCGGGGAGTTTAACAATAGTTTCAGTACGGGGTGAAAGTGTAATTGTACCAATATTTTCGTCTGGGTTTTTCTGTTTTAAAAAGTTACATTCATTTCTTTTCTGTTGCTGTTGTTTTGTTGTAGATGGATGATAATAGAATGGAACAATGGAATTGTTTGTCTGGATATTCATGCATTTGTAGTCGATAGTAGCGGGGAGATTTGCTAGTAAGTCAGAACCAATAAGTCCGACGTATTCATTGTGAAAATGAAACAAATATACTTGATGTAAGCCAGGTTGATTAAAACGTGTTGATAATGGGACGTCTGCGGCTAAATTGTGTGTTGAAGTACCGTGAGAAGTAGTAATTTCAAAATCATGGTGATAAATTGAATCCGGGAAATGTTTGTGTACAAATTTAGGTGATAAAATTGTTTTAGAAGAGCCTGTGTGTAGTAATAATTTTTCGTTAGTCTGTGGAATTATAATGAAGGGTAAATTGGATTTGGGATTTATTGCAAAATGTTCTAATTCATTGTAGTTTCCTAGGATACTACACGAAAATTTTCATTAAAATTATGAGATTCGTGGTCATAATAATTTTCTTCGTATTCTTGTCCATTTTCTAGGTAGGTTTCATTCGGGATGGGTTTAAAGTCGTAGTTAGAATTATATTCTACATAATCTCGTTGGTAAGGGTAGTCTTCTGAGAAATCTTCAGTCGATGTTGGGTTTTCCAAGGATAAAGGATGTAATTCTTGGGACATGAGATTTGGTCTCTGGTTGTTATTGGTAAAATAATTTCCTGATGGGAATTTTATTGGTTGGAAATTGTGAGAATTTTAGGCTGGACGTTTTTTTATTGTAGAAAAATCCATGGGTTCTGGTTTAGAAAGATTAGAGTTTTGTTTTGGTGCAAATACGTTCTGTGTGCGTTCATCCTTTATGTACGTTAAGGCATTTTCTAAAGTTGCTGGTGAACGAGATCTAATAAAAGAACCGAGTGGTTCGATTAATCCACTTATAAAAGTTGTTAGGGTTAAATTTTTGGCATTGGTTAATTTATAGTTTTTTATTTCCTGCTGGTCATTAGTTAGTGCAATTTTGGAATTTATTATGGCCAAAAGTGATTTGCACCGATTATAAAATTCGATTGGGGTTTCCTTTGAATTTTGGTGAAGTCTAGACATATCTATTGACATTCTCAAGCGTCACTTTGTTGAAATCCATGATTATATAAATAATAAATATTAAATAAAATATCGATTTCAACGGGAAATAACAAGATTTATTCGCTTTATACGTATTTCGGCATCATTGTGCCATTGTCAAAAGCTATATAAAATATTATAACAAATGCAAAATATAGTAACTCCTTGATTCTATTATTTTAACACTGCGTGAAGCAGCTGGCCCCAGTCAACCCGTCGGAGGTCAGTCGCTTATCAGTGTTTTAAAAAGATATTTATTCCAAAATTTTCAGTAAAGGAGAATCTAAGAGATCAATTTGCTCATTCATTAAAGGCATGTTGTTTTTTGTGTGTTTATAAATTTCCCCGACACCGCAAGGTAAAAGGGGCTTAGATTATATTGCTATGTTATATGAGGTCGGCTTGAGTTAAGTTTTATTATTTTGATATGTGGAATACACCTGGTACTCATACGATCGGTTTGGTTTACTTTTATGATTCAATATTAAAAATTTAACTATCGTAAAGATTATTAAAAATTTGTTTTCTAGATAAAATTCTTATATAGGTTGATCTGGGTTCATTTTTATAAATATGTAAGTTTGTTAGGTGATACAGAGTTGGTATCATCATATAAATGTTTGTTTAAATCTAATTGAAGTTTAAATAATTGAAATTTCTATAATATTTTACATGTACGGAAGCACATAATAGAGTTTGGTTAGTAAACGATTAAATATTATCAATACCAGTATTTAAAAAGGATATTATAAAAAGGTTTAATAGCTAGAGTTGCATTAATAATAAGTTCTTGTTTTGTATTGTCCAATATTTCATGTAATGTTGTTTTCCGAGGATTCATCCGAGGTTATTAAAATGTCTTCAGATCTTCAATCAGGTATTATTGTAATGTAATTTTTATATTTATAAGATGTCTTAGCTAGAGCTGTTAACAATCTTATCTAGCCTTCAGCTACATTCGATTCTGTAAAATAATAAAATAAATTTTAAACATGTGTTCAGATGTAAGGTTAAGTTAGTCAATTTTTGATAAAAACTTAAGATTGTGTCCTAAGTTGGAGTTTAAAATAAAGCTTAGATAAAGAAGAAGAAGTTATAAGTCAAGAAAGGTCGAGACAATTTTGGAAAATAGAGAATTTGGAAAATTCAATTTCGAGGTTAGAAAAGAAAAGATGTAAAATTTTCAAACTAAGTCAAGTTGGATATCAAAAGATGAAGAAAGACGCAAGGAGTCTAAATTTGGTGATAATTTTGAAATCAAATGAAAATTAAGGAAGTTATCAGAAAAATTAAAGAATTAGCCAAAAGTTACTTTTGAGGCCATTTTGAAAAAACCCAGAAGGGTAGAAATTTTCTGTAGAAAGGGAAAAGTTATATATACGAGTGCAGAGCATTTTCAAAGCAGTTAGAATATATGATCCAGAAGAAACCACGTCGTGTGGTTTGAAAAAACCGTTTTATTATCAAATGTTCTAACCTATATTAAAATGAGAACGTCAAAATAAAATCTTACAAACAAACAAATTTCAACAAAGTTAACAGTAATCATCGTAATTTTTCAAACAAACAAATTCCAACAAAGTTAACAGTAATCATCGTAATCTAATAAATAATTTTGGGGATGTAAACTTAAATAAAATAAACAAATTTTAACTTACCGAAAAGAAGTCAAGGAAGGATTAACGTTGGAGAAGTGAAGTGAATTTTTGGATGCAGTTTGTCTTTGGATGGTGTTAAACAAAATTTGAAGATGTGATAAGGTGTGATCTTAAGAAAAGTTAAGTCAAGATGGAGTAGCGACATTCAAGGAGTACAGTGTAGAGAGCTAGGAATATATAGGATACGGCATAATTAAGGTAGAGGTACTAATAAGAGTAGGGAGGATAGGATTTCATCATTGATAATTGTATTTTATGTAAGGGTTGATAATATTTTCTACGAAAACCAAGCAGTTTTTTTTTTGTTGGTGTAAATAAATACGTTCATATTTCAAGATAAACGGTATTTTTTTATTTTGCATTTTTTTATTAGTACAGATCAGCAGCGACCCAGAGACCCGGAGATAAGAGTGTGTATTTATGTTTAATTTAATAGCTAGCCGGAGCATAAATAGAAGGAAGCTTGGAGGCCGTACAAGCACGAGGTGTTTCAGGTTTTCTTTTATATTCGTATAATTGTGTTGTCGTTATTACCCAGATAACGTAGCAATATATATATAAATTTCCAAAGCTTCTAAAATGTTTAATTTATTTTTGTTATCAGAAAAGTGTAAAAATTTAATTGTATTATTAGATGTTAAGGGCAGGGGAGACCCACTCAAAATTTCTAACATTGAACATTTTAAATGTAGGCAACACAAACAGCAATCATCCATCTAAAATAATTTGTATCCACAAATACGTAGCCTAAAAACCAGCGGAACACCTAACGCTGCCTGAAGAATTACCCCTTACTGTGCAGGCTCACAATAGCCTCTACTTTAATCCTTACTACATGTTTGATCGTAAACGGGTGGTTGTTGATTATGAAAAACACCATTTTCGTAATAAGTTTCTGTTTTACATAAAAATTGATTGATTCACCATAATAATAAGTTGAGTTAAACTTCAGGTTTAATTTGTTAATGTGGGAGATATAGTTTATTCGTTTTATTATTATATCGGTACCTAACATAAAAATAGTAAAAACAGATATTGTAATAGTTAGCTATATCATTTTATTTATTTTTCTTATTACAATTATTTTGTGCATTTATAATGGCAATTGAGTTTCGAACTTTCATACCTCTAGGAACTCGAGGATCTGCTAGTTCGGGTAAAACGCAGTTCCTAAAAAAATCCGTTAACTTGGGTAACATTTTGTTCTCCCAAAAACCTTCATCTCTTACTATTCTAATTGTTTCTAAGTCAACGTCTGTATATAAAACTAAATCACAGTAATCTTTTTCTACTATATTTAATTGTCCCTGAATTTGAAAATAATAATTATGATTTTGCTTTAAATGTAATTTATCGGGCGATGGACGTTTCGTCCTGATGATCCCATTAGCCCTAAGTTACATGGACGTTTCGTCCTCGACTCAGAACACTTAGCTTAAGATACCTGGACGGTTCGTCCTCATGCGGTTAAGTGAGTTTTAATGACAATATTGATAAATAAAACTAATGCACTTGGGAAATTAGATATAGGTATTAAGCAAACAATTAAGTCAAATAGCTATTTACAATTACATTAAAAAAAGTTATTGCTACAGTAATGCGAATTTAAAATATTATTTTGCAAAATACGGAAGTAGATAAAAAATTACAAATATTTACAATTACATTAAAAAAAAAGTACATAAATTACAAGTTGTTGCTAAAGTAATGCGATGCTACTTTTACAAAATGCAAACGAGATATAGCGTTATCCTTATATTCCTGAATTCGTTCGTTAACATATGCTACGCGTTTCTGTGTTGCCGAATTTGGTTTATGCGGTTTGTGGGTGCTTTGTAATTTTATGTATGTCTCGGTTTGTTGAGATATTAAAACTTCAAGGAATAAAAAAATGTTGGGGTGGCAACAATTAAAACTTTTATTATAAAATGAATGAAAAGATTCGCAAACGTTGGTAGTTCGAGTGCTATTGCCAGTCGTAGATGCCCATATGTGTGGTGGATACGTAGAATCATCAGTAATATATGTATCTACCAAGTAGTCCGAAAATTTTTGAAGATTGGCGTTATTAGGTTGAATGGAACTCAAATCGAAGGCAAAGCAATCTCCAACATTTTCAGGTTCTGAAACATTTAAGACAAAATTAATATATTTTCAGACTTTTAATATATACCACTCTTACCTAAAAATATAAGTCCATAGCAATACCCCAACTATTTTCCAACTTCAGTTCTCTTCTTGTAGTCGCCCGCCAGTCCTAACTGTTGAATTTTTCTAAACCAAGCTTGGCTAATGTGAAAACGCCAACCAATAATTGAAATATCAGGCCAAACTAACTGTATACCATTATGTATTGCTTTTTCAAAATCTACCACAACTTCTTTAAAATTCAAATGAATACCCATGCTGCTACAGTTATCTTTTATTATATTAAAACAATCTCTGTATGTCTCTGTCGATTTATCAGGTAGCAAACAAAATACCATTGGCACATAGTGTCCATTCATATGTCCATGTATCGTAAATAACTGAAGGAAGTACTTTGGACAATAATCAAAAGTACCATCTACATATATAGTTTCACATTTAGCAAGGAAATTTAAATTTGTCGCGCACGAAAAAATTATTATTTTTGATTTTTCATCATTGTATAATAGAAAATTTTCATTCCTATTTGTAACAATTGGTGATAATTTTCTTATAGTTTCGTGAACTTCATTACGTGATCTGGGTAATCGCGGGAGAACCTTTCTTCTTGCATTATACATAATTTTTTTAATATTTATTAAATCACTGGTCTCTGTAGTCGCGTTTTCGGACAAAACCTTGCGTAAAATTTTATTAGGCCTGGCACCGATGTCTTCTACAGCTTTTCGTTTCACGACTTCTGCAATCACCTGTTTTTGAATTTCCGATGCGCACATCTCAGTATGATTATGTTCTAAATTAGATTTCACTATAATGTAGTCTTCACTAACAGTTCGAATATTGGCTAAACACTTTGGCATGCGACACCGCCATGACTTTTCACCAGACGCGAGTATGTTTTTAAAATTAAACTTAAAGTTGTTAACAAATAAAGACACTTGGCCACGGCGACTAACGCATTTTACTACTTTTAAATTTTCCATGTTTACTTCTCTGATAAGAACCATGAACTAAAGTTTTGACTTATTTACAATAGTACACATTTATATGGTTTTTAAAGAAAATGTGTAATTTAAAAGTTACTGTACTGATCATTAATATTAAGGTATTTCTAAGATACTTGATCTTATCGTTTAGGACGAAACGTCCATATAACTTAAGGGTCATTAGTATCGGTTACGGATTAAGGGTAATTACGGGGACGAAACGTCCACTGCCCAATTTATCTTCCTCAATTTTGACACACAATTTTGTATTGTTGTTTTCTTGAAGTTCTTTGCGAATGTTTTGATGTCGTATTGAAAATAAGCATACAATACCACCATCATGAAGGAGGCCATCAGGAGAAGCTGCTAAATAAGGATAATTTTTTGAAATGAATAATCCACAAGGTGTAAGTTTGCGAACCGTTCTGCGTAGTTAGTGGTAACATTTCTCGTTAATCGGTTTGCCTTCCTGACTACATTATCAATGATTATAAATTTCTTCTAACAATGGACTGCTTCTGAGTAACGGAACGAAATTTTCCTCTTCTGTGTCCTTTCTCATACATTCGCTTCCACAGCCAGAATGGTCCCCAAAAACGTGATGTGGTATATTCCGTAAAGCTTGACACAGCTCTATTGCGGAAGTTTTCTGAGATTTGGAAATAGCTGATCTCACGGCTACGCTAAGTCTCGTTAATTTTGATTTAAGAATACGCCTTGAAGATATTTCATATTTTGTATTTGATGCAAGTTTATATAAATGCGAGGTAAATGGTCGTGTTACGTGATTACCGCACTCAAGTTTTAAAACGTATCTACCATAACTAACGTTTTCTAAAATTCTCGTGTATACACTAGAATCTCCGTCACCAATCACGTACTTATATCGGAGATTATATTGGGTTTCGCTTTCATTAAAGCCTTGAACAATAATGTCTTGTTCCATACCGGAGGACGAGCCACTATAATTTTTAAAACAATGATGTTCGCGAGGTTCTATTTTCTTATTTTCTGCAGCGGTACATATGTAACAAAATTTATTTTTGATGCCTATATACAATAACTTTTTTGTTTGTAACCCTATAATGCATGCAAACCCTGACAACGACGAATAACTGTGACCATACGAACGTTTTGCCCATCCTCCGTCAACTACTACACTTATATAGGGTATTCCATGTTCCACTTCACCGTTTGCAATTGCTAACTGCTTTTCTTCTTCTTCGGTTTTGCACATTTGTAGATGAAGTTCCGTCTCCCACACTTTCCCAACTCCCATTTCTAATTTTCTATAGTATTTCTTCGACATTATTGGTATGTCCAGCACAGAAAACAGTTCTTCACATTGTGAGTATCCCATTCCAACAGATGTTGCTCCCCAAACCAAACAATTATTTATTGTAGTCGATGGAGGTTGCAATAAAATGGAAATGGTCTTCTCACACGTGTCACAGTGATAGTACAATGTTGATTGAATTCCCTTTCAAATTTCTTTTTTGAATTTCATTTTTCCCATAGTGCACCTTGTATCATGAATGTAAATTTTCTTCATTTCCACGATGAAGAAGCTAATGTCGACGATACGAGTTCCAGTCAAAGTTGCAGCATTGGCGTTAGAAGTTGTATCCGGTTCTAATATTAAATCCGGCAAATCATCGTCCAGGAGACTGAAAGTATAAAAATTAAAATTTGCTATTCAATTGAAACCGATCAGTTGTGGGGGAAGGTTTATTACAATTTTGAAAAAAAAAATACATTCCAAAAGGATTTCGCCCCTATAACAAGTTTCCGAGTATACTTACTTTTGAAAATACGGAACATGTGCATCTTCGGAAATGTTGTTAGAGTTGTTAATAGAAGATATAATTGCTGCTCTGGTTCTTCGTTGCCATTGCGCTTTGGACGCTCTCCCGCGCTTTCTCACAATACATGTACTTCGCATTTTTTTGGTAAAATAACCGTAAAAAAGGAAGAAAAACTAATATCGATAACAAATAACAACAACAATATAACAACAACAACAATAATATAACAACAACAACTATAACCATAAATACGCTAAATAAAAACACTGAATACCAACTACCAACGCTTTCCACAGTGAAGTGAATTATTGTTTGTCTCGAACTTCCATAACTTTGTATTTATCCTAAGGGCTAAGAAATATCCAAATTACTCATAGATACCTGCGTAACCAGAAAGATTAAAATGTTAACAGCGTCTCGGCCATAAAGGTTCACTCGGTGGTAATCCTTTAGAAGATTCCATCCTTTTCTCCCAAAAACTTCTTTGTTTATTCATATTTTGATGAACATTTATAATTTAGTTTAGATAATTTCTTGCTTGTTTATAAATTTATGATATTTCTAAAAAGTTGCTTGCATGCGGTATTGTTTATTCTAGGGTCTGACAAAACGTTAATGAGATAGGATAACAAAGAAAAATATTATAGGCATTTTTCTTAGATTAATAAACAAAACTCAATCAAATCACCCTCTAAAGTATATGTATTTTAATACAACTTTGTCATACCCTAGATTAAGTTATGTTTAACACGAATTTGAAAAAAAAACTTGATTCGGGTGAAAACTACCCCAGATATTATCTAAAAACCTATTTTTTGATCCAATTAAATTACACGATTATTTT
Organism: Hemicrepidius hirtus; assembly: GCA_963082805.1. Lineage (NCBI taxonomy): Eukaryota > Metazoa > Arthropoda > Insecta > Coleoptera > Elateridae > Hemicrepidius > Hemicrepidius hirtus. The sequence continues at coordinate 9,252,704 of OY720168.1, forward strand.
TTTTTGTATAGTACTTTAATGTGGTAGCAATCATTTCTAACTGGTGATATACCAGTTAACGTACCCCACTAAAGAGTAAAAAAATATTTTTATATTGCATATTTTAGGGTATCCCTCGCCCTTAATGTGTGATTTTGTTCTAACAAATGTTTAGCAAAATTTGATTAATAAATTTAGTTCTGACCATTGGTCTCCAAAATTTTCTATCAAAATATTCCTTAAATCAATCCAAGCATTTACGACTTGACCATTGACCAGTTATTACTTCTAATGCCACGCCTTTTATGCGATTTCTAACAATAGTTTATTAACATATGCATTTGGATCGTTATAGATGCACTATTGACACGTTGAAACGTGAAGGAGCACTTTATTTTAATTTTTGAAAAATTTTCGAAAACGTTTGTGCCCTTAGTGCATCCTACCGACTGCGTCAAATAACTTTGATAACGGACAAAAGTTGTTTAAAAAAACATTTATTTTTCAAAAACATAAAACCGGAGTTTGATACATAATAAAATTAGTATAATGGTTCTACAGCAATTCTACATCAACTAACTAAAACTAGCTCAATTAGAAATATATATATTAGATATCATAAACATATTAGTTCAAGTGTTTATAATTTTAAGTGAACATGAAAAGTGCATTTGGTAACTCACTTAGATTTTATTTGATCAACATTGGTAGTGAATGATTCACCTGTTTTTATAAATCTGTATATTCCGAAATGTCTGGACTGTAACGGGTATGTATAAAAATCATGGTAGAAAGTGAACCGCTGACCGTACAATATGCCGCCGTCAAGTATCGAAATTATATAGAATAGTTTTCCGTCCTTTAAGATAACGAACAAATCTGCTTGATTTGTAATAGAGATTGAAAATTGGACCCAGTTCTGCAGAAACCATCCAACCCACAAAGAGCTTTAAATTATGTTGTTTAAAATATTAGCGACGGACGACCATGCGGGTTGGATGCATTCTGCAATAAGTTATTAGATATTAGAACATTTTATTTGTTGAACAAATGGTTTATATGTTTTCTGCAAATAAATAATTCCTGATTATAAAATATGCATTTTTCACTAACGATTGTTTTCTCTCGTAAAATGCTACTATAGCGGTTGGTCATTTTATGCAGCTCAGATTTTGCTACCATGTGGGTTGGTCGCTTTCTGCAGAACTGGGTCCAATTGGTTTAAATAAAGTTTTGTATTTTTACATAGCATTGTTTGTTTTGGCATTCTATAAAGCGTTTTAGTCAGTTTTGAATTTTCAGATAATCTTCGGATTATTTGTTGCAACGGTTTTCTACGTGATCGTACTGTTGCTACCAGTTGCCCTAAGAAATTTTCAAAGGGAAAGGAACTAATTTCGTTCAAAGAACATTTGAAATATTCTGCATCATCTACTATATGGAGCAAGTTGTGGATGTTGTAAATTGTTGAATTGGAACCATAGAGTTTTGTAAAATTTCTAACAAAAGCAGTTAACATTTCTCTCGCTAAATTAATTTTTCTATTATCTTTTATCGAATTTGAACATAATAATATTCTCATACTACAGTGAAACAGTTAAAAATGTTCATACAAATGAGTTGGAAGCAACTTCTGAAGAAGGAAAGGACCTAAGTAAAACATGAATAATCTAAATTCTGTCGCTTTCCACCTGTCTATATTAGTTAATGATCTACATTTTCTATTAAACTCAGTTGTTACAAATACTGCCGGTGCTAGTAGTCGATCATTTAGCTGTAATCTAGCCTTTACAGGTAAACGAATTGCATGTTTTGTTAAGGGGCCTTTCATCCAATAATTTAGTAGCTTACGCATAACACCTAAGCAACACAAGTGCATATAATCTAAAGGAAACATTTTAATCATATTGAAATTGATAAGTTCTGTTAATGGAGATGTGGTAATATGGTGGTTGGAGTCGGATTGATCTCGAAAACTCTTGTCGGTTCGTTTGGTCATACCAGAGGCGGACTTGGACCCTTTGCCGCCCTAGGCTACGTGAAGTGTGCCGCCTTTTTTCCGAACGCATAAAACGCAACACTAATTTTATTACATTTTTCGTAATAGACACGTCCATTTATTGTGTGGAAGTGCAATTAAACAGATATAACAAAAAGGAACAATAATAAAAGGGAACAATAATTGTTAGGAGCACAGTGCGCTCTTGGTTTGGTTATATTATTACCCGTCTTGATTTTTGAATAGCGAAATTATTTATTACATCATCATAGTCTAGGGACTTTAATAGCTCTGACTCAATATTAAGCACAGCGAGTGCATCGAGCCTATCTTCAGTCATTTTGGAGCGCAAATAATTTTTTACCCTTCGCAACCACGAAAAGCTGCGTTCCCCAGAGCAGTTAGTAACCGCAGTGCAAACACACATGCGAAGCGCAATGTCGACATTTGGGTAAACAATTTGATAATCTTCCTTTCGAAGCCACTTCAGCAATGTCAAAGCCGTGTCCCGTATTTTTACTTTCTGCTGCTGATGGTGCCTGTTTCTGTTTATAATGCAGTGTTCTCGGAAATGAAGACATTCATCCTCAAAAGTTTGCTCTTCTAGATCAGAAGGGTAAATAGCCCTTAAGGATTTCGCTTTTTCGCTTATTTCAGCCTGGCTAAAGTCAGCCAGATTTGTTAGAAATGAAAACCTATCGTGAAACAGATGATATGCGTCGCGTCGCTTACGAAGCTCAGAGAGAAGGCTGTCTAAAATAACTAAAAAAGTGCCAAGTCTTAGGTCTTCTCGACCAGTCGTGGAAACTTCTTCGGATGCAGTCTCGCCAGGTAGAATCTTTTTTCTCTTCTTCCGCTTCATATCCTTTTCGTACTCCTGTATCTTGGACAACCTCATTGCCGTTTCTTCAATATCATTGAATTTTTCGTTTGTACGAATTTCCGAAAAGAGGCTAATTAATGAATCGTACGATTCAACAACTGTAAATATATCGATATCTACGCTTTGTAATTTCTTGTTTGTGACATTCAACCGGTTCATCACAAAACCCCCAAAAAACAGTCATAAATGCCGTTTCCAATCGCCCGAGCTTCAATCGAATGCCTTTAGCTTCGCATCTAGTATTTGCCTTCTGTTGCTTGTCGTCTTCGATGGAAAGCAATGCACCCAGAATGTCTTCCCACGATTTATACAAAGATTGGCACGCATCCGCGCGAGCTGACCAGCGAGTCGTCGATAATCCTTTTATAGTGGGTGCTACATCTGTTGTTTCTTCTTTTAAGACCCGTGTTAACTTAATTTGTTCCTGAAGAGTTTTCCAGCGTTGGGTAGATGCCGTAAAAAAATTGTAGAGCTCTTGGAGAATAGAGAAAAACCAACAAGCCTCATCACAGACTTCGGCGGCTGACTCCCCAACCAAATTAAGTGAGTGAGCTGCACAAGGTACGTATTCGGCGTAAGGGGAAATTCTTTTAATTTGTGCTTGTACCCCTTTGTAACAACCTGACATATTCCGTGCATTGTCGTAAGATTGACCTCTGCAGTTGGAGATATTAATTTCGAATTTGCTCAAAGTGGCGGTAATAGCACTTGTCATATCCTTTAAATAAATAAAATAACAATTAAACAGCAGATACTGATACCCTACCGAATAATGACGAGACTAGTCAAAATAACAAAATAAACCGTACCTGCCCTGTATGGCCAGCGTTGGGAATGAATTTGATGAAACGTTCAATAGGCGAACCATCGTCTTGTACGTATCGGATCACAAATGTTAGTTGATCAACGTGCGATATGTCGGGTGTTGAGTCTATAATAATGGAGAAGTATTTGGCTGATTTAATCTCCGTTAAAATTATATTCGTCACTTTATCTGCCATTAGTCCAATAAATTCCTCGCAAATTGTGGATGAGAGGTAACTCGTTTTCCCAACACCTGGATTTCCATGCTTTGAAATATGACTTGCCATAAATGGATCAAATTCAGCGATTAACTCTAAAGACATTAAATAATTTCCGTTGTGAAGCGATCCAAATATTTCGTCGTGGCCTCTGAGAGGGAGGCCCCGCGACACCAGAGCCCTCACAGCTGCCACCACTCGCTTAAGTACATTTCTCCAATATGTTATTTCTTCTTCGAGTTGTGCTGTCAGTTTTTTATCAATACGACCAAGAATGTTACCTCTCTCTTTTAACTTTACAACGGCTAATTTATGTCCAGGGGATATTTCGTGTGCTGCCACTCGAGTAGATCCATTTTTCCAGTCATTAAACCCTTCTTTGCTGCCAAACTGAGTACCGCCAGTATTGAAGGCAAAACATGGCCCGCAATAGATTCGACCTGTGCTTTCCGAGTAAATTAGCCAATTTCGAGGACATTTCTCACCATTCACAAGAATTCGTTCAAAAAAAGATTTGGAAAAATATCGTGTTTGGTCGTCGTATATACGCTTGCTACGTGTTAAATCTGCATTTTTATTTTGCTGGATCCCATTCACCGCTATATAATCTCTGGTGAAATTATTAATTGTCCACTCAGCTGGATCCTTACTCACTACGCATTCAGGAAGTGAAGTCGTCTCTACACTAGAAGACGATGTTTCGTCATCGTCAACAACTGATGAGTATCCAACAGAACCAGCACTAGTACCGGTACTCGTACTCGGAACAGGAGCAGGACGAATAATGTCCGTTATGGGTGTTATGTCTGTAACCACAGACGAAGTTTCGACGCACCCATCAGCACTTGTACTTTGAGCCTCAGCGGGCGTACGAATAAAAAAATCGTGAATCTTGCGTGTCTTTTCTACTACATTTTTCACGTTTTCACTCTTATTCTTTGCACGCTTCCTGTATTCGGCTCCACTAAGTCTTTTTCTTCCATCACCAGCACCACTCATCTTCGAAAACAAGTAATAAATTACGATTTAAAATAAATATTTCACGGATTTCACTATACTCTTCGTTGAAGAAAGTACATTACGGCTCAGCTTAAATATCAAATAAACAAATATAACAAGTTCCTACTTGCTGGCTGTGGCTGTACTGCAATTAATGCTACGTCAATGTTTGTTTCTGAATTTTCTAGTCAAAACAATGCATTTGGTAATTCGCCCGCCCGCCTTAGATAGGCATACACAGCAATCATAAGTATCAGGTATCATAATTAAAAATAAATTTTTGTTTCAATAAAGAAACTTGATCTCAGTTTATAGAAATCTTTTCTCTGGTGCCCTCGTCGTTAAAAAAGTAATTATTTTTAAAATTTGCCGCCCCTTAAATTTGCCGCTCTAGGCTATAGCCTACTTAGCCTATTGGGAAGTCCGCCTCTGGGTCATACAATTATTTTCAAAAACTTTACGATGATCCCTATAATATACCGATTTCGCAACATCTTTCACAACTGCTTCGACCAGTATGACTTTTAATGAATTTTATGAAAACTCGTGCAGGTGCATCACAAACAAAGCCCATTATAGTAACAGAGTAATTAAAACTGTCGTAAGAGATTCCAGAAGATATAAAAAAATGCATTTCATTTATAAAATCATACAAATCACTTATTGATTTGGGTTTCGAATCACCGCATTATAGTACTACAAATGGGTGCATTTGTAAATTTGTTAAAAAAGTTTTGCTAAAATAGGCCAAAATTGAGTATTTGAATTTTTAAATACAGGAATACCATCTATATTAAACAATAAAGAAATGTTAAAATCAAACTTTTGTATGTGCAGCTTGATTGTGTCATTTTTCAAATAATCAAGAATTTTATCTTTAATTCCGAAATACTTAAATTCAGCTTTTGTATTTTGTTTACTAAGCATTTCACGCACTTCGGTACTTCTAGCCGTTTGAAATAATGTTCGTGGGTCAAGAGGTAAATTTAAAGTAGGAGCAACCGTATTTAAACCTTGTAACAATTGTTTTAGAGCAACGTGAGTTATTTTGTGTTCCAGAGCCCACTCTTTTAAAAAGTCTTCTATTTTAAACTCGCTAGGACAGGGTATAAATTGAACTAAGGGTATATCGCAATGGTTGTATTGAGCAGAATGAGAAGGGACGGTTACTTGAGAAACGTGACTATTGTGAACCTTTGCCAAAGCATTTAAATTACTTGAACATTCAAAGGAATCTGATGATATAGCATAATTAGGTTTTGGAATAATGCATTCATTATCTTGTGGCGGACGGTTTATGAAATGTTCACTGATTAAATTTTTGAATATTTTGTCCACTTTTCTACACTTCTGTACACGACCAGACATTTTGTTCTATAATTGATTAACTAAATTATATTCAAGATAAAAGAAAGATCAAACTTACCTGGTGTCCGTTATAATTGTTTAATTAAAAAAGAAAACAATTTGTTGGTATGTAGCACACTGACAAACACAAGCAGGCGCTAACGCTAGTTGAAATATGGAAAGTATTCTTGACAAAATTTTAAGAATCGCCGTAGGTGGCTAACAGTGGCGTAGGTACTGCCACAGGTGCCGCTAGTTACAGAACATTTTTGGGCTGATATAAAATATATATTTCATCATATGATGTACATATTTGCGTAATTTAATTTGTTTAATTATTATTTACAATGTAAAAAATCGGGATAGAATATGGAAAAAGATACAGGTATCGTTGGCTCACTATTCCTCGTAGTATTCCAGGCACTAATTGTATATGTTTTTATATTAACTAGAACAATTTACGGTATAACTAGGTATAAGTGTTAAAATACAGTTCTTACTTATTATTTTTTTGCATTAGAAGCTTTACCCCCCGATATGATTCACATGGTGAGAATTTTTTTAAATGTTTATAAAATCTAATTGAGTTAAACAAAGCTTTTGATATTTTTCAAACCCCATCATTTGTTCCAGGAAATACTGTAATTAAATTTGATACATGTACAAATAACTTTAAATAAAATAATAAAATAAATTATGAAAGTAGTATCTACTATACATATCATACTATGTTTGACGTAAAATGTGGTCCACACAATTTGTCGCCGCCATTGAGTTGCAATTTACCCTAAAGCAATATTATTCCTTGAACGAGGCCTTGAACTACCTGCCCTGCAAAAGTGCAAACACGTGTTTGCAGCATAGAAAAAAAGATTATAGTTTTAAAACAGCATTACAGGGCTTTAAATCTAATTTTTAATGGTAGTAATGGCAAATTGAAGTTATAGCCGTATGAAACTTTAGTCTCCAACAGTATTTTCATAAGGAACTGACAAAGATACAAAATAAGTGTCTTTAGTAGCCATAAAATGTACGAATCTTTAACGGAAAATTTTTACAAGGCCACAGCTTTAGCTTTCTATTATTAACTGCAAATGCTTTTCCCAGAATTGTTGCTGAATAGGTATTCTACATTCAATTATTGATCGCAGTAACAGATATGAGATAATACATAATTGTGCGTGAGTATCGTGGTTAGTACGAAATATTCATGTCTGCTCCGAAATATGTTAATTTGCCAAAAATATTCTTGTGTCGAAATGCTTAAATAAAATCTTTTTTTATATACCTACGCAATAATTGTGTTAGCCAATAATGTTCTATTACGGTATTTCCACCACAATCTTATTTCATGGCAATGTGATTGTCATAGAACATGTATAGAATCTCTAATTTCTTTTCTAATTTAACTATTAATGTTACACCCAATACTGAAGATATTTCAATAGCAAAATTGGATTACACCCATTACACAATTGGACTGGATTGTATTACACCCGTCGTTAAAATAAAGTTTTAGCTCGCGTATATTAATCTACTCGCGCAAGCGCTCGAGGATTAAACTAAACGCTCATTAAACCTTTATTTTAACCACTTGTATAATAAATAGCTATAACTGTATTTTACATGTTTTGTACTATTTCGTGTATTGTAGCAAAATTTTTTACATGTATTTTTACATCAAAATTTTTGATATAGAAATACATGTAAAATACAAGTAAAAATTTGAATTTAAATTTTAAAAATACACGAACTAGTACAAATTACATAAATACATGTAATTTATGATGGTGTATTGTCGCCTTAAATAATTTTTTTAACATGACGGATATTACTTATTTAACAAATTAGTTGATATATGCACCTTCTTCTGGTTATGTTCAGACTGCACAAACTGCCAACGCCTAGGCCACACCAAGAATTATTGCGCCTTACAACCCCGATGTGTAAAGTGCACTGGCGATCATCATTACTCGACATGTAACAAACCACCAAAACAAAAACCCCAATGCGTTAATAGTAGAGTTTTAAATCGGAGCTATCGTGATTTCCGTGGAACCTGAAAGGTCTAAATGTTTAGACCTATTGAGGTGTTAGTACATGTGGTAGAGGTTCTCCAAAAATTTTTGTCGGGTTCCAACCCAGTGCACTAACCCTCCAGGGGGGGGGGGGTAAACCATAAAATTCGCGATTTTTCAATTTTTATATGCTCGCATAGAGATTTCCTTAAACTTTTCAATCATCTATAATTTATCATAACAATCAGCAGCTTTGTTGTGACAAATAATTATTCTTTATTATAATTTGTGTTGGTTCTTACGGGAGCTGGAAACACCCTATAAGTTAGAATTATCTGTAATCATTAAATAATTTTAAATTTCATAGAGCAATAAATATTACCTGTTTACAAGAACAAAATGATAATTGTACAAAATTTTTTGGATAAGGTTCCCGAGTCATAAGCATAGCTTTATAAGTATTGTTTTCAAACGCCCATCCGTAATTACTTGCTTTTGGTATAAGAGGCTGGGGTTGTAACGCATTTTTCCAAATGAATGTTTGATAGTGTACCCGCAAACAATGCAATTTAAGGGCATCCACAGTTGGTGGAAGTAAATCTAACCTTTTCTTGCTCGCTAACAAAACTCTTTGTTTATTTATATTGCTTGGTATGTCGGTGCTGTTAGAGTAGAGATGCATGGAATACTTTTTCCAGAAGTTCTACATTTTCACCCACATCGTTTAGTAGATCACTATGTTTTGTTAAACACTTTCCAAGCTCTTTTTTTCCCAATACCGTTGAATTGACTGGTTGTATCACAACCTGTCATGGCATGAAAACATTTTGCGAATTTATTTCACTGGGCAACTGAAGCTTGTGCACTGGTATGTATAATTTTCCATTTTTTTGCCTTGTTTCAATCCATAATTCGGGTGTCAATTGTGCTTTAAAGTGATGTAAAAGTACCAAAACATCTGTGTCTGCACACTTAACAACACATTTTTTATATCCCTCGCCCATTGCAGATAATATATGCAGAATAATTCTCGTATCGGCTTCTTCATGGGTTGAATGTAGAATTGACGTGTTTAAATTATTCACCGAACCAAACTCTTCAATATTTTTGTATCCTCCCGACGCGACGTAACAAAATTGTAATTGTGGTTCATAGCTTCCTTCATCATCTCTTCCGATAAAAAATTTGTTAAGTCTGATTTGTTTTCCCATGAATGTATAAAGTTACTCCACTGTACCGGAAGGGGTACATTGACATCATCCACTATTTTTCTTATTGAGGGTTTCAACTTTTGCCTTTCAAAATAATGATCAAAATCCACGTCAACTCTAGAAAATGTCTTAAAATTCGAAAAAATGACATTGCAAAATATTCGTGCATAATCTCCAAAAGTTTTTGCGTTATTTGGTTTTCCTATACTCTGCACAATGGACATACCGTCGATAACGAGACAGGTTTCTTCCTTTTTTGCGTCGACATATGAAAGGTTTTCTCCAAAAGTTTGTAAAATGTGACCTAAATAATGAACAAAAGACAACTTTTTATAATGTACTATATTAATTCATGATAGGTACCTACCCAAGCTACTTTTATTAGTAGGTACGGATAAATTCCCATTTGTTGTTAATGATAAAGGATGTTCTGTTAATTCATAAGAATAAACGTTTTCATAATGAATATCCCTACCACCTTCTTTAGCCGCTAATAATCGTTGTATAATATCTTGTCCTTTCTTTAAAGCACCGTATTTTGTTTTGATGGCACTTCCTGTAGAACCAGTTGGTACTTTGGTAAAAGTCCCGATATGGTTCCTCTTTATAGTACTATAAAACTCCATGCTATCTATTTCCTCAAAGAATTTGGTAATTAGTTTTTTTCCGTTTTCATAGGCCTGTAGGATGGACTGTTCTGCTTCATTTGGAACAACATCGTTGGTGGTAATACGAACTAGGCAATTTTCATCTCTAGAAAAAATTCGGAACCTGGAAAATGTATCTACCAAATTTCTCACGTCAGTTTCATCTTTTTTTAGACGTTTTTCGCCAAATTCTACATGTTGGGTTATTTCATGATCTTTAATTCCTAACGCGCTATTAAAGTCATAAATCACACCTCCGATAAAATTATAACTTAGACACCATTCGTCACGTCTTATATCATTTTTTGTTATTCCGATTAATCCTCCAGCTACTTTACTAATCCGATTTATGTGTTCTAGAGCTTGATCAACCGATAATTGATTAAATTTCGAATCGGTGGTTTTAACAACAAAATTTCCTTTCATATACTCTTCATGAACTTGTGGTGCTGTAGACGGTAATCCAACCATATCTAAGTAGTATACTGGTCCCCATCTAGCATAATTATTGTGATCATAAATAGCAAACCAAGGAAGCATTTGATAAAAGCTATTTATGTGTGCGTTCCAGTTTCCTATAAATTCAAATAATATTCTATTCAGTCTCACAAATTATGGTTATAGTGTATGTACGTACCTGTTCTTTCACTCCATATAAAACACAGTAAGGTCTCTACCATATCCAAGTAAGAAAACCAAAATTCAAAGGATGGATTATTATTTAAAAAGTGTTCCGACAGTGAATCCGTAATATTATCAAATTTGTTGCACACTGTTTTAAAATGCTCTTTCACTTTAACGTACTGTTTTGTTTTTATGTACTCTGCGATATCCACACTCATTTCTAATATTTCTTCATAGTCAGAATTACAGCTATTATGAGATGATTTTACCCAGTTTCTATAACTATCCAACAATATTCTCCATAAAGATTCGTAAACTAATTTATGGCATCTGATAGCTCGATTCCACAATTTTCCATTTAAAATATTTGAAACAGTCCTGCTGTTGTAAACTCCAGACTCTATAAGAATATCTGCCAATCCACTATCTTCCATTCTTTGGCCAATTACTTTTATGAAATTGAGCATTATGTGGAATCCTCCTAATCGAATAACAAAATCTTTACATGTGTCATAGTTTAACCACTGTAATTCTTTGGATTTGCTGTAGATGGCTTGGTCATATGTGATAACTGTATTTTTTATACCTAAATGTTGCGCTATATCTCTGCATTTTAACATCACGGTCCAAATCGTATCGTATGCTGATGCCACATGAGGAAATATAGGTAAATACCCCCTTCTTGTTATTTCTGCAACCGTATCGTCTACTATTTTGTTCATACCAGTCCACTGTGGCACATTTTGTTTTTCGAAACTCGTATTTCTGGAGCATACCCATGTTAAGTTTTGATTTCTGTTAATAGTGAATTTTTGATCTACTAACTGTTGTCTGTTTTCAAAAATGGGTTTTGCTCTCTTGGATTTATTATAGTTACAAGGGCTGTGTCATGAAAATTTGAAGGTATATTTAAACGGCAGGTGTAATAGTGGTAACTTCATTTTCTGGATTCTTAGAAGTGCTCCTTTGAAACGCAGCAATTTGGGTAGCATGAAACGTATCTTTACCATCCAGAGTTTCTTCAATAATGTCTATATTGTCGGCTGCAAATTGTAAAAATTTGTTTGGCACTATACCTCTAGGAATATATACACATCCATTATCATAAAAGTTATTAATTTCGTTTTGGGCAATAGAACCTCTTAAGGTCAGTACGTCTTTATAACTTATACTATCACCTGTAGAGTGCAAAAGGTTTATTAACTTTTTCGTTCGAGTTGCTTGATGAATAGCTAAACCCACAGCCACATGTTTTGGTGTCGTTATTTTTCCATTTGATTGTGCAAATATTATGTCCTGAGCAATGTATAATATTTTATTATCTTTATCTTCATCAGAAAAGTCACAGAGAATCAACGAAAGTAAAGCATATAAAGATTCTGGTACAATTTTCCTTATGGCTTGTACATTCATGTTAATTATTCCTCCAAATTCTGTTATTTTTTGGATATCTTGTTTAATCTGAACAGCCACAGCATTTAAAGAAGAAAAAAAAGATTGATGAGAAAGATCGATTTTGAATTTAGACGATGACTGATCGGCCGCGGTTTGAAGAGTGTGAATTGTTTCCTCTTGACTTAAGTTTGGAAAAATAAGCATGTGCTCATTTCGTCTAAACGATTTTCCAAAATGAACTGATTGCCCTAAACACTTTTTTAATTTACGCAGGAAATACTTTTTGTCGTGAATCCCTCCCAAACCCTTGTATCTTTTAAAAACAGTATCGGTAGAATATGTCTTATTATTCCTTATTCCTTTTTCTATTTCATTTATAATGTCTTCCCAAGGTTTGAGATTTGTATTTACATCTTTGGTTGAATGGTTTTCCTTATGAAACAAACAGTTTTTCCAATTCAATGCAAGGCAAGTAAAATGATATTTAACTTCCAATGCTATCAGATCGAAATTACCTACCTTTTGCAACAAAGTACTATCGGTTTTGCTCATTTTAACAATCTTGTTATTTACATTATACGTCATTACCTGCGATACGTTTTGATTATTTTTTCGAACTTGGCAAAAAATACATTTTTGGATATCGAAACTTGGGTTTGATTTTCGGAATACCTTCGACTCTATAACTTCTTTGGTCTCGTCGAGTAAATCAGTTTTGTCTTTTGTGTTCGAACGTTTTTCGAGTAAACAAATATTCCTTTTACTTATAAAAGAAGCATAACATGAACGATGCCATTTTACCACAATATTGTCCAAATCTGTTGCTCTTATTCTAGAAACAGTACAGTCAGATTTTCCGACAAACAGGAATCGTTTGTCAACTGCTTCTTTAAATTTTATTAAACACTTATGAGATGCAACAAACAAGTCCTTATGTTTTTTAAGACATATAATACAACTAGAACCCGTTAGTAACTTAGATTTTGATTTCTTTAGTTTAAAAACTGTCTCGAGTCCACTGTCGCTGCTACTAGTAGTTGTATCCATTTTAAAGGAAAACACACACAATTTTTTTGCACACACAAAACCAACAAACTATACGAAAATGTAGAACACTGATTTATCATACGAATTTATATACTATACACTATCTTCTCTATATTATATTAATTAAATTGTAAATGGCTAACAGTATCAGTGCAATGCCAAATCAACATGCAACTAAGTTCTTTTAACAATTTACGTCCCTGTCCCGACAGTTTGTGGGCAGCGGGGTGTCAGAGACGCAAGAGAGGGTGATCGACGTTTCCAACGGCCGCAGCCTCGCATGTCTGCAGCGTTTTGGAAACAAAATCATTTTAGCCTTATTAGTAATCGCACACTAATGAGACTAAAACCATTAGAATCGCAATAAAATTTGCTATAGCCAACTATTGATGTCAAAAAATTGTTTTTCTCAGCCGTTTTGTCAGAAACACGATGTAAATGAAATTTCGAACTTTTTAATAATTCGCATCCTGGTCAAAAACGCTATTAAAGTTTCCAGCTCCCGTAAGAACCAACACAAATTATAATAAAGAATAATTATTTGTCACAACAAAGCTGCTGATTGTTATGATAAATTATAGATGATTGAAAAGTTTAAGGAAATCTCTATGCGAGCATATAAAAATTGAAAAATCTCGAATTTTATGGTTTACCCCCCCCCCCTGGAGGGTTCCTGCACTGGGTTGGAACCCGACAAAAATTTTTGGAGAACCTCTATCACATGTACTAACACCTCAATAGGTCAAAACATTTAGACCTTTCAGGTTCCACGGATCTCATTTCTAGAAGACTTTTTCAGCTTTTGGAACTCTACTATAATTGTAATGGCGATCATACCGCTAATTATAGAGGGTGTCCGTACTACAAAAACTCAAACAAAAATACGCCAACAGCTCGAGTCTGGAATCGATATATCCCAACAGCACCTACTAACGCTAAAACAACCAATAAAACCGCAACATCATTTTACCAATATGCCCAAGCATTAAAACAATCGGAAAACACTCACACTCAACAACAAGCAACAAGCAGTAATCTAGATTCTACCAACAGTCAACTAATTAAAGCAATATAGAATTTATTAACCCCTTATCACGAGCAAATTAAATCGCTCCTTCTTAACCTCATCCCATCTCTCCTCAATGGCTTACCATGATTTTCGACCCAACCTAGTCATCACTAATTTTAACGCCAATGGTATATCAAAACAAAGATCTTTGATCACAGACTTTTTAAAAAGACACAATGTCGACATCTTATGTGTCTCGGAAACACACCTGCTTAATAATGAAAAATTCACTATACCAGGATATACAATACACAGACAAGATCGTCATACAGATTTCGCATCAGGAGGAGTTGCAATCGTTATCAAGAAATCACTGTCTGCTCACCACGTAGACCTCCCACAATTATTAAATATTGAAGCAGTGGCTATAAATCTTGGAATTAAAAATAACAAATCAATTACTTTAATAACCGTATACAAACAACCAAATAAACAACTTCTGGGTAGAGATATTGAAGCATTATTTGCTAACAACGGTACAACGTTAGTTGTCGGAGATATGAACTCAAAAAACACGATATGGGGTTGCCGAGTAAATAACCCAAGTGGTAACAGACTACACGCATATGCTTCTCAACACGCCATCCAAATATCAGCTCCCGAAGATCCCACTTATTTCCCATACAGAGCTGATCACCTCCCAGATATATTGGATATCTGTATGCACAAAAACTTCACATATCCGCTCACGCAATCAGTGTTCACAGAAATAGACTCTGACCACCTGCCGGTGATAATCACTTTTACTAACGAAGTCAAAAACTCAGAGCATCTCTGTAGACTTATTAAGGGTCGAGTTAACTGGCAACTATTTCAAAATAAAATTGCCGAAGTTATTTCCTGTCCCGTATTTCTAGACTCTAAGGAAATTATCGATAATGAAGTAAAGAAATTGAACGCAGCAATCACAACAACCGTTCAATATGCTACCACAATACAACAACACAATCGGCAAATAGACCATTCACAACCGACATTACACATCATGAATTTGATCCAAGAAAAAAATCGCTTAAGAAGACAATGGCAACGAACCCGCGATCCCACAATAAAAATCCAACTTAATCACTATATCCGAGTTGTGAAGCACGCGCTCGATCAACATAGAATCGCAAATTACCAACGGTATATTGCAGAGCTAGAACCTGCAAATCCAACAATGTGGCGAGCAACCAAACGAATTTTACGACAAACTCCCACTATCTCTACTCTGAAAATAAATAATCAGTCATAGAATTCTGACCTGGAAAAATGCGAAATTTTTGCTGAACATCTGAAGAATACTTTTTCGACATCCATCTCTGACAATAATAAAGATTTCGCTCAAGAAATAGAAGAACATCTTACTACCAACTTTCCTACCGCACCAGATTTAATAAATCCAACTTCACCGGCAGAAATTAAATCATTTATCAAAAGTATGCCTGTAAAGAAAACCCCAGGGCATGATCTTATCCCTAACATTATATTAAGAAACCTTCCAAACAAAATAGTCACTTACTTAACCTCTATTTTCAACGCTTGTATGCGAATTGGATATTTTCCAGACACCTGGAGGCTTGCCCACATCCTACTATTCCCTAAACCAGGCAAAACCCATAAAGACCCATCCAGCTATCGCCCCATCACTCTTCTCCCCACCATATCAAAACTCTTTGAAAAGATCTTACTGGCACGTATAACACAATTTATCAGCAGTAACAATATAATACCATCTTATCAATACGGTTTTCGTAGAGGATACTCCCCAATACATCAACTATCAAGACTCACCGAAATCATCGAGAAGGGATTTGAGCAAAAACTGCACACTTTAGCAGTATTTGTCGATATAGCTCAAGCCTTTGATAAAGTTTGGAGGAGCGGCCTATTATATAAAATGCACTTAACAAACTTTCCCAAATATCTACTGTGCATAACCAAATCTTTTCTGACGGACCGCACAATCGCAGTGAGAATTAACTCAAAACTCTCACCGATCAAAAGAATAACGGCCGGAGTACCTCAAGGCTCAATACTGGGACCTACACTGTTTAACGTGTTTGTTCACGATCTACCCACCCCACCTAACACCACAATCGCCATGTACGCCGATGATACTGCCCTCCTTGTACAGCATCACGATGTTGGAGTAGCAGCACAGCTACTTCAAGAAAGCTTAAATACACTCTCTATTTGGTTTGACAAGTGGTGCATACGATTAAATCCTGATAAATGCGAAAGTATTACAATTAGAAACCAGACTCTCGATTGAAACCCTGCCGATGGTGCAATTAAGTACTTAGGAGTCTATTTAGACAAACGATTAAGTTGGGGTTTTCATATCAACAAAAAGATTAACCAATGCCACGCCAAACTTACTCTCTTATATCCCATAATCAATAGGAAAACTACATTAAAACACGAGTGTGGTTTACTAATTTATAAAGCTATACTAAGGCCGACTCTAACTTATGCCTCACAAATCTGGGGTGCAGCAAGCCCAAGTCAAATTAAGAAAGTCCAAAGATTTCAAAATAAGATTCTCCGGATAATTTTCAACTCCGCCTGGTATATACGTAACACCCAATTACACAACGAAGGGCATCTACCGACAATCAGTGACTTCATCAAATTAACAACCAAGAAATATTTCAGTCACCTTAACCTATGCCAAAGTGCAGTGGAATTTGGCACAGGAATCAAGAAAATTCACAGAAGACTTAAGCGACGGCTACCACAGGACCTGTATCTCACCTCAGAAGACAGTGACCATTGATCTTGATACTAAATCTCTAAGTGATGTGTACCCCACACAAACTCCAGTGAAACATATAGTTACAATCAGTTCGTCAAATAAGTGAAACTAAATTTATATGTCAAATCAGTCATGTATAGCGAAAATCGCTGATCTGACTTAAATTGTATTAAAAAAAAAAGAGGTATTATGCTTAATATGACAATTATTCCAATCTCAATTTTAATTCAATTTACACTGTAACGATGCTGAAACTGAAATATTACATTTAAATTGATATATACCTGAAATCGCGCGTAACAACTTCAAAATCATCTGTGATCAATTTCCGACCTCGATTTATACATATATATACACGGATGGGTCCAAAAGCGACAACAGAGTAGGTGCTGCGTTCGTGTCTGACGATACGAAAGTCCAAATTCGACTAAGGGAATATCACAGCACATTCACAGCTGAGATAGTAGCTATACTAAAGACACTAGAATGGATCCAAGACCAACCGAATAATAAATATGTAATATGCTCCGACTCCAAGAGTGCCCTAGAAGCCATTCAAAATATATACTCCAAAGAACCGTTAGTACAACAAATTCAAAAACTAGCTACAAACTGCTTTCACGATAACAAGACGCTGAAGTTTATCTGGGTACCGTCACATACAGGCATCATCGGCAACGAGCAGGCAGATAAGTACGCAAAGGAAGCACCATTATCCGAAGAGGCTATCCAATTCAACGACGCAGCTGACCACGACATCAAGAAATTCTTCAAATGCAAGTTTCATACCGTTCTGAACCAATGCGCAAGAGGATGTAATATCCCCAACAGCCTCAACATCATATGCCATGCTAACTGCAGACGCCACCAGGTAATACTAGCAAGGCTCATAATTGGACATACCCGTCACACCCATTCATACCTGCTAGAAAAAACTGGACGCCCCTACTGTGATCTCTGTGATGTGCCGATAACTGTGGACCACATCCTTTTCCAATGTGAGAGATATGAAAATGCTAGAAACCAGTGCAAAGTTCCATCTACCAAACAAGAAGCATTCAGAAATCCCGAAACTGTCCTCATGTACCTTCAAACCATTAACAAATTAAATGTAATTTAGATTAAACTTAAAATAAGTGCTAATGACCTTAAGTAGTTAAAGCACTATAATGTAAATTAATTAATAATAAAAATCGTGTTAACAGCATACAACATTGCAGCAGTTATAAACTGATTGAGGTTTTGACCCCCGCATGTGTCGGAGAAACTTGAAACTCGCACTACAGTTTGAGGTAAACTTTGTAGATACATCAACAAACAGCTGCCTATTTCAGATGATCCTTTGGATCCACTGGTTTCATCCCACACGTAACAGTAACCACCTTTATAGAAGGAGTCTAAAATTGTGAAGTTATAAACTGACAGTTTTCTTTTATAGTAAATCTGACAATCCGCCGAAAACGGAACACTGAGGATAGCTTCCAAGTCGAAAGTAATAGCCCTACATGTAACACCTTTGTCATCTGAAGCTTCTTTTTTGTCTCTTGCCTTCATTTCCATTGCTTCCATTTCTCTATTTTTATGCAATTGCCATTCATCTTCTAAACCAGTTTTATCTTGAGTACTGTAATAATTATTACACTTAAAGCATTGATCTTTCTTTGGGACATGGAAACTTAAAGGAGGATCTTAGTTATTAAAACTGGCCCTGTACACATTTACAGACACAGGCTTAATATTTTTCTCGGGGCAATATGTTTCGTAGTACAATTTGTACATTAACGAGATATTCAAGTCAGCCGCTAAATAGAGCTTCTTGGTGTCACGCCGACAATAATGGGACTCCATTTTTGGGAAGCTGTCTATGTGTTGTTTAACATGATTCCTTGCGCCTTCTGGAGTGACATTAGGGGCTGGTCTTCCCTTTCGTCCATCAAAACCTGCATAAGCACCACCAGGGCCACGCTTTTTCAGGGCCAGATTAATAATTTGGAAACTAATACTAAAAGTTGCACAAATTTTTTTTAAACAAATTCGAACATTTTCACCGTTCTCATTAGGTACCCAGCGAGTAAAAACGGGATTTGCTTTTTGTAACATTACTATCAGTCTTTCTTTTTCTGTGACGCTGAACAACAGTTTCAGTTACTAGCGAACATAGATGGCCTTTTTGACGAGCAGAATCTGACAATGTCGAATATTCATTACACAAGACTTTTTGTCTTTCAACAGAAATTTTCTCTGAACATTTAAATCTACATCGTGAGCAATCAACGTACCGTGCAGTTTTATCAGGTACAGTAATTCCTTTTCTAGTCTCATAGCTCTTACCAGTCATTCTTTTCATTTTTATGTCGTTCTTTTTCCATTTATAAGGATCCGCCTTTCGTTTTCTTGTTTATTTTTTATTTTTGAAGGTAGCACAGCATCAGTATCACGTAAGGATGCCGATGGAAGAGATTGTGTTACGACTGGATCGACGGGTTCAGAAGATTCTAGGTTATCACTGGCACTACTTGGTTTATACGAATCTTCCATATCGGACAAATTGCTACTTTCACAATGACCAATGTCATCTCTTTCATTGTCATTGTTCTGCAAACCTACAGGCTCTTGGTTTTCTGGAATGTTGTACACAAAACTATTATTAACATTATTCTCTGACAAATTTATAATATTATCGCAGTCTGTAAGCTGGACAATGTTCTGCGACGACTGTAGAATAATTGGGGCTGAAAGAAGAGTCTGGAAATCACTAGATTGAACCTCATCCAGGTCATCAGTGAAACTTGATGGCGGAATAACTTCATAATAACATTGTGTGTCGTATTCAAGTGAACCTTTAACGATAAAAGGCGAATAAATTAATTATTACTTTCAAGATGTGCAATGGGAAACTTACTTTTATGAGTACTTCCTATATCTTGCACCTGTTGATCTGAACTTGTACCAGGTTGAGGCAAATGGCAAACATTAGTATCAATAATATAATTATCTGGCTTACTATTCTGAGCTGAAAAGAACAATGTTGTTTTAACGTTCAAAGCTTTATAGGTACCTAACTGACTATATTTTTATTAAAACCGTTTATAGAATAATACAATAATACCTACTAAATACAACATTAAAACGTCATTTACCTTGTAAAAGTTTAGTGGCCACGTCTTCAGTCTGCTCTCTGTTCTTTAATAAATCTAGAATTTTTTGGCCACGTCCAGACATCATTATAGCAAATAAATTGCACAGTTTGTGTTAAACAAGTAATATTAATATCACACCACATACACTTTAAAAGAATTAACATTAAAAATTCAGCTGTTGAACATTGAACTTCAGCTATCAATGCATTTTTGTGTGTGAGTTTATGTCGCAAAATATTGCATGTCCGGACATGAAATAATTCGCTTGGGTTGCAGCCTTTTGCAGCAGGCGCAGATATTGCATGTCCGGACATACAATATTCTTGCATTCGTTGCGATTGAAAAATAATTTATTTGCATGCACACATATTGCAAGTCCGGACATACTATACTTGTACCTTGTCTTGGTATGTGTTTATTGACATACAATCTTTGTGCTCTACTACTGAATGCCTCCAGTACTAGAGAAATATTCCATGTCCGGACATGCAATGTTTGTCTTGTTCAGTATTGACATACAACATTTGTACACAGTACTACTGTTCTTATCATGGTTATACTATTTTCTGTATTTGTGTCCATGCGCTTTATCGCTTTTAGAGGACTTACAATGTTTGTCCACAACGTAAATATGACCACGGTGGTTCAGAAAGTAATTGCAACCTCGAAACGTAAAAAGTGGACATACTATATTTGTACTTTAAACCATCGATGTAATTCTAACTAAATATTACAGATCCCAAATACTGCAACTGAATGGCTTGACATTGCAAGAGATTTTGAAGAGAAATGGAATTTGCCAAATACAATTGGGGTAATGGATGATAAGCATATTGTGATACAAGCACCTGTAAGTGAAGGTTCTGCCTACTATAACTATTTAGGAACACACAGCATTGTGCTATTAGCTGTGGTTGATGCTAATTATAAATTTGTATATATTGATGTGGGCACAAATGGCAGAATATCTGATGGAGGCGTTTTCAGAAAAAGTAAACTGGCATCAGCACTGGAAAATATTTTCCAGCACTTCCTGGAAGGAATGTTCCTGTGCCATATGTTATTGTGGCTGATGCTGCTTTTCCTTTGTCAAAACACATACTCAAATCATTTCCTTTCAGAAATATGACGGTTGAACAAAGGATTTTTAATTATCGGCTAAGCAGAGCAAGAAGAGTTGTAGAAAATGCCTTTGGAATATTAAGCAACAGATTCAGAGTTTTACTAAACATTATACATTTAAAACCTGAAAAGGCTCAAACAGTAACCTTGGCATGTGTAGCATTACATAATTTTTTAACTCGAAATTGCCAATTACGTGAAATTATTGGTGAAAAAGATATTGACAATCGATATGTATTTCAATACAATTTAAGTTTGCAGGCAGAAAATCGTTTCAAAAGTGCAGCAATAACTAACAGAGGTGAATTTGTGGAATATGTACAGTCAGCGACAAATGTTTTCACCAGTATGATACCACTGAACACGTTTTTCTGAGAAATATAAGAGGTGCCATAACGTCGTTCTTAATGTTTTATATAGGTATGTTGGTAACACTGTTACCAAGATGAAATGAAATATAGTTATATTCCTCAGTAAAGCAGGTTACAGTGGTACAAGACTGGTGAAAACATTTGTCGCTGACTGTACATGGTGTTGGTGCTGTTCCATGGCAACATGATTTAGCTTAAGAATATGTATTTTTTATCAATTTTGAAATAGCTAGTATCAGTTTTGTCTTTAATTTTTAATGTAGTTTATTTATAGCCATTTTCATATACAGGGTGTTAATACTAAGTCGTTACACCCGAAAATGGCAGTTAGAACTCATTAAAACAAACAACTTTTTTTAGTTCCAATTTTTGAATTGGGGCCTCTATTCGTAGTTATTGGATTTCTTTTGTTTTTTTAACAATCGTAATAACTCCTTCATTTCGGGGAATATTTCAAAAAACGAAAGGTTTTCAAAATGAGCTTACGGTTCGCTACTGTGAAGAAGGGTAAATCTAAATACAGATTAGTAAATATATCGTTGAGATAAACAAATAAACTTTATTATTAAGATACAAGAATTAAAGAAGATATATACTAAATTACGACGGCCATAATTATCGCGGGGTGTCTAGCAGTCTGGTCCACTTCGGCGATACCTGAAAAGAAATCAATCTGAGCATCCTTTACCTAACTTAATTATTGTAGGGGCGGTATTACTTTAATACATGACAATCAAGTGTTTTATACCTCTGGCAATAATCCCCCCCCCCCATGAAAAGGCCCACGGTTATCCCGTCTTATTGAACCATCACAGTTCATTCACGATCTCCGCGACAATGTAGAACCATCTCAGTTCACTCGCAATCTCCGGAACCATCTCAGTTCACTTACAATCTCAGGAACCATCTCAGTTCACTTACAATCCCAGGAACCATCTCAGTTCACCTACAATCACAGCGTGCCCAGAAACAGACGTTCGTACTTGTGGTTCACCCACACTTCGTCCGGTCAATTAATGCTCCTTCTTTAATTACGTCAATTATAAAACTACTTAGCTAGGCACCCTTTTAGTACAACCTAATTGCCCCCATAACTAACAATTAAATAACATTACAAAGATAATAGGGATGCTCTGTGAGTTGACTCACCTAAATCACGTTTCACTAAACTCAAGGTGCGCGTCGTGCCGGCTCGCCAGCTGTTACTGCACTGGTGCAGTAAGGTACCCGTCTGCGTCAGACCCCCGGCCCCGCTATGGACTAACCCAGTGGTGCACACCAAACTCGAGGTTATCACGTAATGTTTTTGTGCAGAGGATATAAATAAATTAAAAAAAAACATTTCTTACATTCGGCCATCCTGCATTTCGCCTCGTCCCGAGGCGACTAATCGTCAACCGTTGGCTCGTCCTCATCGGTTGGTAGCTCGACCCCATCTCCTCCACTTTCGCTGTCCGTGGTGTCGGATACTCCTCCTGGTGGACACCATGGCTTCATCCTATCAACGGCGATGGTTCTCTCCCGCTGCGTTCTTCTCTCTTTCCGATTTGAAGACGGCATGTCTTTGACTCGATAACGATCGTTAGGCATTACGACTGTGACTATCATCGGTCCAATGTACGGAGGGATTAATTTTCGACTTGTTCCCGTAGCAGTGGCGTTCTGCTCGATTAACACTAGGTCACCAACTCGGTATTTCTTGGCTGGCTTTCTTTTCTTATCAAAATACTTCTTCTGCTGGGCTTGTGCCTCCTTTATCTTTTCGGCAGCCTCCTCCCTTGTCTTGACCAAATCGTTTACTAGTATCGAAATTGGAGCTATTTCGTCTTTTAACAACGAATCAACTCCGCTTCTAGGTACATAATTCAACAATAGTTGGCTCGGTGTTTTCCCAGTAGAACTGTTCACCACATTGTTGATTGCGAATTGAACAGCCTTTACCCGTTCATCCCATCGGTCTTCCTCCAATGTACTGGTCATTAATGCCCCCAAAACGGTTCGATTCAAACGCTCCACTTGTCCGTTACTTCGTGGGGTCGCAACCGCATTTAAAATGTGACAAATGTTATTCTGATAACAAAACTCCTTAAAGGTCTTTGATGTAAAACAACTACCTTGATCGGAAATTATTTGTTTTGGTACTCCATAGGTCGCAAAGATGTCTTTAAAATATTCGACAACGTATTTGGTTTTTGTTGAACGGACTGCCTTTAGAAAAGCGAATTTGGTGAACCCGTCTATGCCAACTATAAGGTGGAGATTGCCCCTTTGGCTTTTAGGAAACGGTCCCAGGTGATCGACATGTATTGTCCTTAATGGTTCGGGTGGCTTATCGATGGAATGAAGGAATCCTGGTTTTTTACCTCCTTGTCTCTTGTTATATAGGCAGGGGATGCAACAAGAAATGTATTTTTCCACATAATTCCGCATTCTCGGAAACCAATAATTTTCACACAATCGATGTAGAGTTTTCTCAGTGGCGAAATGCCCTAAATCATCATGCGCCGCCTTAACCACCTGCTGTCTCATTCCTGTCGGGACGACCCACTGTATACCGCGCACAGTTATGCGATACACACGCCCATCCCGTAAAGCATAATCCTTATAAATATTCTTCTCGTATTCCGTTATCGGAGGTTTTGTTAATACCCGATGAACTTCTTTGATCTTTGCATCCGTTAACTGTCCCGACAGTACCCAATCCGCAGTTTCAATATTCATAACTATATGGGTCGGTGCTGGATTCCGACTAAGGGCGTCGACATGTTTCATCCTGCCTCCAGGTCGGTATTTCACGGTAAAGGTATATTCCTGCAACTGCAACCACCATCGTGCTATTCTGGGCAAAATTTGTTTCTTTTCGCTTGTGGCTTTTAGTGCGTTGCAGTCAGTGACCACCGTGAAAGAAATTCCTAGTAGATACGAGCGAAATTTCTTGATACTGTCAACCACCGCCATTGTCTCCAACTCGTAGGAGTGATACTTCTGTTCAGCTCCCACCGTCTGTCTACTAAAATAAGCCACGGGATGTAATCGTCCTTCTGGTTGCATCTGCAGCAAAATACCGGCAACTCCAATCGAACTGGCGTCCGTATGTAGCTCCGTTGGTAAAGCTGGATCAAACAAAGCTAGCACCGGACCGTCGATAAGTGACCGCTTTAATTTTCGGAAAGCGTTTTCAGTCTCCTCTCCCCAGCTCCAACTCTCACTTTTTTTGGTGAGGTTGGTTAATGGCTTGGCGATGAGTGCATAATTCCGCACGAAATGTCTAAAATAGCCGGTAAGCCCGATGAATTGTCGAACTTGGTGCACCGAGTTAGGTGTCGGGAAAGATTCGATGGCGGTTGTCTTTTCACGACCAGGTCGTACTTTTCCGTCCTCTACCTCGAACCCCAAATAAGACACAGACTTCGTAAGGAATGAACATTTCTTTAAGTTCAACGTCAATCGTTCCCTCCTAAAAATATCCAAAACCTTTTGTAGATTTTCCAATGCTTCTATTACTGTCTTTGAATGCAATAAGACATCGTCTAAATATACAGCAGCGTAATCCCTTGCGGGTTTAAGTATTCTATTGATGAATCGTTGGAAAATTCTTGGAGCATTAGTTAGCCCAAAAGGTACTCGGTTAAATTCATACTGTCCGCCTGGTGTCACGAACGAGGTGTATTTCTTTGATTCTTCTTCTAGTGGTATTTGGTAGTAGCCCGACCGAAGGTCAAGACTGATGAAATAGATACCACCCTGAAGTCGGTCAATCTGATCATCGATTCTTGGTAATGGCTGGTTATCCTTCATCGTCATGGTGTTAAGTTTCCGGTAGTCGATGCACATTCGCTGTTCGCCATTTTTCTTCCGGACTAACAGCACGGGTGAGCAATAATCTGAATCCGATTCTCTGACGATATTGTTTTCCAGTAAATCAATTATCATGTCTCGGACAGTTTCTTGCTCAGTTCGAGCCATTCGGTAAGGACGGTACGAGAAAGGTTGCTCATCTTTCAACCGGATTGTCATGCTGGACGTCTCGGCACAACCAAGCTCCGATGTAGTTAGCGCAAAACAGTCCCTATAGTCATTCAGTAACTTAATCAAGCGCCCCCTTTCGTCTTTTGTCACAGTCCCAATCTTGATCTCGTTCAACGGGAGATCCTGGAGTGGAGCTTTTCCTACTCTCAAGACGCTTCCTGTCTGTTCCTGTTCTTCTACACAGGGGTGTGCTCTAGCGAATATATTTTGCGGTTTGAACAGAATGTCGTTTTTGGACAAATTAATACATGGTATTGCTGATGGCTGGCCTGCCTGCATTCGTACCACAGTCCGTGGGATGCAGTACTCGAATCCCTCTTGTAACCGTAGGTCGGCTTCTATCAGTAGATCCCCACTGTAGCCACCATTCACTACTCGTACGTGTCCTAGGTGCTCAGGGGGAATTGTTAATGCACGCTCGATCTTCAAAACTACTTTAGTACCCTGTTTCTTAGCACTTTTATTACCGACTGGATTGCTGTTCCTGATGAAGCGCAAGCTATCGCGGTCTTTAATTAAACAAATGTTGGACATTTCAGTAAACGGTCTGCCTATTAAAACGGGCACGTTCTGGGCATGATCGGGTACGACGTATGCTTTAACCTTTGCTTCAATATTGTCCACAGTGATCACCACAACCGTTGAGCCTAATGTGGCAATGGATCCATGTCCATAACCTCGCAGGGTAATTTGGTCCGTACTATCGAAACTTAGCCCTAATCGTTCAACCTCATTTAATTTAATTAGAACGCAGGAGCTTCCTAAATCTATATATGAAAACGACGATTTCCCGTTTATTAAAATGTTCTTGTAATATTTATTGTTAGCGACTTCATCATGGACTTCTAGTCATGCCACTGGCTTTTCCCGGTCCGTTCTCATTGTCATCTTCTTACTCTTAGCGTAACAGTCTTTTTCCGCATGTCCAAACCGATGGCAAAAAGCACATGTTTTACCTGAAGCTCGGCAATCTCTGGCAAAATGCCCTTCCTTCTGACATCTATAACATCTTTTATCTTTTGTCGCCGCAGTAGTCCTCGATGGCTGCGATTTAGCTCTTTTTGCCTTTCCCCCAGGGTCGTACCTAACGCGTTCGGTTTGTTGCGATGGTCCTGGTATGTTATCTATCGATCCCAAATACTGGTACAAAGCTTCTGGGGTCTGATAATTTCCTGCTTTGGCCCCTGTTCTTACGATTACTTCGGATATTCCTCCGACTAAACACGATACAGCCTCTGGGCCAGCAATTTTACAGTTGTTTAATAACGCCAATTTTTCGTGAAAGTATCTGGCAAAACTTTCATCCGGTTTCTTGCACCTTTTTAACATATCGTGCAGTTCGTCACAATACTCTCGATGGCTTGGAAAAGCGCTTAGAATTTTTTCTTTCCATTCTGGCCATGCAAATTTGATCGTCGGTAAACCCTTGTACCACACTTCTGCGAGGCCCCTCAATTTTGATAATGCAAAATAAATGACGGTCTCCTCAGTCCAGTCGAACACCTCTCGCAATTCGTCCACTTTTTGGCACCATTTCTCAGCAGTCTGCTCCCTATCCTCAGGATTAAAAATTGGTACTATATTCTCATTTTTTGTGACAGCCCTGGACTGTCTTTCAGTACTATTTTCAATGAACTTTGTCACAACCTCCGCTAAACGATCGATCGAGTCAGCCGTTAGGTTACTTTGGTTACTAGGTGCCGGACTAACAGCTAACCGCTTCGAAGTTTCGAGTGGCGTTTGAGTATTCGCCGTTCGCTTTCTTCCTTTACGTCCTTTATCCATTTTCTGTTTTGTTTCTAATTGAAAAGCCCTAATCATAAATCGTCTATACCGACAATGAACAATAAAACACATAAATATACGTATAAAACGTCAAATACCTTGTTTCAAAATTATTATTATTCGTAGTTACCAAATTGCTAAGACACCTCGCCTGCTTATAAAAATTTTTGGGTATAATCCCACTTCTGAAATTTGTGAAGAAGGGTAAATCTAAATACAGATTAGTAAATATATCGTTGAGATAAACAAATAAACTTTATTATTAAGATACAAGAATTAAAGAAGATATATACTAAATTACGACGGCCATAATTATCGCGGGGTGTCTAGCAGTCTGGTCCACTTCGGCGATACCTGAAAAGAAATCAATCTGAGCATCCTTTACCTAACTTAATTATTGTAGGGGCGGTATTACTTTAATACATGACAATCAAGTGTTTTATACCTCTGGCAATAATCCCCCCCCCCCCCCATGAAAAGGCCCACGGTTATCCCGTCTTATTGAACCATCACAGTTCATTCACGATCTCCGCGACAATGTAGAACCATCTCAGTTCACTCGCAATCTCCGGAACCATCTCAGTTCACTTACAATCTCAGGAACCATCTCAGTTCACTTACAATCCCAGGAACCATCTCAGTTCACCTACAATCACAGCGTGCCCAGAAACAGACGTTCGTACTTGTGGTTCACCCACACTTCGTCCGGTCAATTAATGCTCCTTCTTTAATTACGTCAATTATAAAACTACTTAGCTAGGCACCCTTTTAGTACAACCTAATTGCCCCCATAACTAACAATTAAATAACATTACAAAGATAATAGGGATGCTCTGTGAGTTGACTCACCTAAATCACGTTTCACTAAACTCAAGGTGCGCGTCGTGCCGGCTCGCCAGCTGTTACTGCACTGGTGCAGTAAGGTACCCGTCTGCGTCAGACCCCCGGCCCCGCTATGGACTAACCCAGTGGTGCACACCAAACTCGAGGTTATCACGTAATGTTTTTGTGCAGAGGATATAAATAAATTAAAAAAAAACATTTCTTACACTACAACATTTGTATTTACAGTTATTTTATATTTTTTCAAATAACAAAATGGCGGCCGATCAAAAATTTCAAAACTCAATATTTTGATAACCAACCCATAGATTTTTCTAAATAATTTTTTTTCTAAATCGTCAAACTATCTATTACAACATTTGTGTAAAACAAATGTTGTGATAGATAGTTATAAATAATTTTTTTTCTAAATCGTCAAACTATCTATTACAACCTTTGTCTAAAACATTTTCTTCTATCTATGCAAACAAGAGGTCTTTAATTAAATTACAGAAGAGCATGTGTAAAGTATCGACGAATTAAAAACAATTTAGATCGAAGTAGCTTTCGCCATTAAAAAATAAAACAAAAGAACAATTAGATAAGTGCACAAAACTGAACGAGATACGTTTTAAAATGAATAATTATCAAAATACTGAACTTCGTAACGTGCTTTTGGTTTTTAATTCGTCGATACTTTACACATGCTCTTCTGTAATTTAATTAAAGACCTATTTTTTGCGTAGATAGAAGAAAATGTTTTAGACAAATGTTGTAATAGATAGTTTGACGATTTAGAAAAAAAATTATTTTCAAAAATCTATGGGGTGGTTATCAAAATATTGAGTTTTGAAATTTTTGATCGGCCGCCATTTTGTTATTTGAAAAAATATAAAATAACTGTAAATACAAATGTTGTAGAGAACCGTAAGCTCATTTCGAAAACCTTCCGTTTTTTGAAATATTCCTTGAAATGAAGGAGTTATTACGATTGTTAAAAAAACAAAAGAAATCCAATAACTACGAATAGAGGGCCCAATTCAAAAATTGGAACTAAAAAAAGTTGTTTGTTTTAATGAGTTCTAACTGCCATTTTCGGGTGTAACGACTTAGTATTAACACCCTGTACAGGGTAGCTATTAAAGATTGGAACAAAGCTGTGGCGCTCAAACGCTTTGAGATTTTAATTTGAAATTTGGAACACTTCAATACATCACTTGACATATTTTACAGTGTACAAATTTTTTCTTTGATTCATACTTTCGGAGCCCGGCCGCCATCTTGAATTTTCTTAACTGGTAATAGGGGTAATGCAATACATCGCAAAGCTTGATTATTTTTTTTTCTAACCATGGTAAATTAATATGGGGTTACATAAGAAAATAATGCAAAACAATTAGAAAGAATTTGCCGTATGCTCAGACGGCTATTTATTGTATGCATAAATCTAGGTAGCTCTACATTAACACAACGTCAAAATTAAACAAAAAACAAAATAAACAAACATTGAAGAAACAAGGTACCTACAAAAATTTAACAAACAATTCTAACAGTTGAAAAACAAATCCCATATTGCGATTGTTAAAAGTATGGTATCAAAAAACTGCTTAAATTCACGAAGATGTTAAAACTGTTTTCTGTCACCATACTTAATCAGTTTCTGTCAACCAATCCACGTTTAACAAAATTCAGATTGTTAAATTTCTACGAAAAGTATGACAATGTACCTACTGTCATCTGATAAACAATTATTAATTGTTTTTTTATTTAATTTTGAAGCTCTGTTAAAGTAAAGCCACCTAAAATTAAAGCATACAATAAATAGCCACCTGAGCGTACGTCAAATTGTTTTCTAATTTTTCTCCATTATTTTCTTATGTAACCCCATAATAATTTACCACAATTAGAAAGAGAAAACATTAAGCTTTCAAATGATGTATTGCGTTACCCCTATTACCATTTAAGAAAATTCAAGATGGCGACCGGGATCCGAAAGTATGAGTCAAAGAAAATTTTTCAGTACTATAAAATATGCGAAGTAATGTCGTATTGAAGTGCTCCAAATTTCAAATTAATATCTCAAAGCGTTTGAACGCTACCACTTTGATCCAATCTTTAATAGCTACCCTGTAGATATAGTATACAACCTTGGTGGACGTTGCTTCAAAATACCTCGGCTTGGTCATCAATTTTCACGTCCTTAATGAAACACCTTCCACCTCGGTATGTGATCCTATCTAGTAATAAAATTACAAACTTCTGTGTAAAAATTAATTTATTATATTTATTACCGAGCTACATTTACTGTTAAATTACATTAATTAATCCAACTCCATATCATCTTCAGCTTCTTGAGCATCCATGATTTGGATGAAGATCTTCCGCTTTAATGCCCTACCTGTCCGTACATCTTGTATTTTACACATTTCTTGCACAATTGACCTAATATACAATACATACATTATGTAAAGAAATATTTAATGCATACAAAAAATAATTCATGATGGCCGACAGCGAGTAGTGCGCGTCTGAGTGTCAGTGAAGTCTTTTCAAAATATAAGTGTACCTTAATTTAAAATAATTGAAAATAAGTAGAAAGTGGTTGTATACGCTATAAAGGAAGTATAGAAGATAATCTTAGTGTGCTCTATTTCATTATTTTTACGTTTAATTTGTCGAAATGGTTCTCACACAGTCGCAAATACAAGATATTCAAGGCATCCTTGACAAATCTATTAAAACCTTGTTGTCAGATAAATACTTTTTATCAGTGATTGCAGTCGGTGTAGGTAAGGTTGTTGAGACTAACCCTCAAGAAACATTCGAAGAAATAAAAAATAAAATTAAAAAGTTAGAATAGAAGATAGCCACCCTGGAATTACAAAATGATCAACTCATTAAAGAAAACAAATCCCTAAGTACAGACGTGGATAATATACAACAATACTCACGTCGTAACAATATTCGCGTTTTTGGAATTAAGGAGTGCAAGGAGGAAGACACGGATAATTTAACAATTAACTTACTTAAGATAAACTGAGCATTAATCTTGATTGCAACGCTTTAGATCGTACGTACAGAATTGGAAGAAACGGCGATAAAGGACGTCATTTAATAGTTAAATTCATTAATTACGATCGACAAAATGTAATGATCAATAAGAAAAAATTGAAAAGTACGGGGATCACCATTACTGAAGATCTTACAGCATCCCGGCTACGGGTGCTAAAAGCTGCGCAAGAAAAATTCAAGCGAGAAAATGTATGGACCAGGGATGGCAAGATTTGGATCTCGTTCAACAATAAAAAGTATGCAACGATAAATGAGGAGGAGGTGCAAAAAATCATGTAGTTATACTAAAATTTTTCACACGACACGACACTCAACAAAGAACTACAAGTTATTTTGGTTAAGTAATTTGCAATTGCTATAAATCACATAAAACATACATTCATTGTTTTTTTTTCGTTTTTTTGTGCTTTTGTCTTGTCATCTCAAGTGTAAACAGAATTTCATAGAAATATTTTTTTTTCTTTTCTTTTTTTTTCACATGTGTGAGTTTTCGGTTGCGCATGTTAATGTAAGATCGCTATATACTAATTTTGAT
This sequence comes from Hemicrepidius hirtus, assembly GCA_963082805.1. Lineage (NCBI taxonomy): Eukaryota > Metazoa > Arthropoda > Insecta > Coleoptera > Elateridae > Hemicrepidius > Hemicrepidius hirtus. The sequence goes on from OY720168.1 coordinate 9,284,557, forward strand.
ATTTTTAAGCATCACCTTCTTACAAATAAGTGTAATGTTCTTGCAGTTACGGAGACATGGTTATCTGCTGGTGAGGCCAATCATACTGTTAGGGTGGATGGCTATGTTTTAATTCACAAAGATAGAATTGGTAGGCGTGGTGGTGGAGTTGCGTTCTATATAAAAAATTAATTACAGTTTGATCTCTTAAATATTTCGAATACTGCGGCGGATGATTTTGAACAGCTGTGGATTCAAGTCAAAGTAAGAGTAAAATTGCAATTGGTGTTGCATATAGACCTGAAAGAGTCAATGTAAATGATTTCCTTAACGCTCTTGAAAAATCTTTAACCCACTCCATCCCTTTATGTGATAATTTAATTTGCACGGATGATTTCCATATAGATTTACTTAAATTAAATAGCTCTAAATCAATTCACTTCACAAATATGATTAATACATTTGGTCTTTACCAACTCATAAATAGTCCTACTCGCATCGCCAAGAATTCTCAAACCCTCCGGGATGTTATCATAGTTTCAAATAAGAATTTGGTCAGGGATTCTGGTGTTAAAGAGGTACATGGTCTATCTGATCACGTATTAGTTTATTGTGAATTTCTGGTTGAGTCCATACCACTACCAACTTGCACTCGTACATATCGCGTTTTTAAAAATTTTGATCTCGAAAGTTTCAATACAAGCTTAGAATCTGTTCAATGGAATGTTATATTGAATCTTAACAGTATTGACGAAAAGTTATCCTTTTTTAACGAGAATTTACATAATGTAATCAATTCTCATTCACCCTTTAGAACAGCTAAATTCTCCTTGGTTAACCGATGTTATCAAAGTAATGCAGAAGCTACGTGATAATGCGTTGGCGAGATTTAAACGATCAAAAAACCTCCAACACTGGAATTATTACAAATCTTTGCGTAATTTGACCACGAGTGCTGTAAGGAATGAAAAGGGCATTTTTAGATGATCGCTTGAGTATGAAAAATAAAAATAATTTTTGGAAAGTTTTAAAAGGTTTGAACATATACCGGGTGGTGACTTGAGCGACGCAACATAGGGATTTCAATGGAAAATGCTTAATGTTCAATTATTGGCTCCCCTAATTATTTTAGAGCAAAAGTGTGTTGAGGTTTTTTGTAGAGAAATAAATTCTGCATCTTTTCATATTATTATTTATAATTTTCCATTTTCCGAAAGCGTAGAAATAGAAGAAATTAAAAATGGTCTTTTTAAAAAAATCACTGATGCCATGGAATTATAAAATCAAACAAATGCACTGACATTTCTGTCTCATTACATTTTTTTTTCTTTTTAAAGCAATAAAACGAGTAGGTAATAGGAACATATTTTACGCTAAACAAGACACTTTATCATTTCTACTTTTTCTTTCGTTGAATACATTTTAAAAATAATAGGTTTTAATAATCGGTTATAAACTTCAAACCACAATGACAGATGTAAATGCGAATGTTGATTGTTTAGATAATTCCAAGGCATCACTGATTTTTTTAAAAAGGCCATTTTTAATTTCTTCTATTTCTACGCTTCCGGAAAATGGAAAATTATAAATAATAATATGAACAGATGCAGAGTTGTTTTCTCTACAAAACACCTCAGCACACTTTTGCTCTAAAGTAATTAGGGGAGCCAATAATTAAACATTAAGAATTTACCATTGAAATCCCTATGTTGCGTTGCTCAAGTCACCACCCTGTACAATAAAACTCAAAAACCCGTAATTCCATTGCACTTGCAAGATGCCAACAGAATTAATGACCACTTTATAGACTCAGTAAATGCCATTTCCATTAAACCGGACCAGAATTTGATAGACCATTATAACAATAATCGTAAAATTAAAATAGCGAGGTTTTCTCCTTCACAACTGTATCTGAGTTAGAGGTGGCGAAAATAATTGCTAATATTAATTCAAATTCTGTGGGAATAGACCATATTGGCATACAATTAATTAAGTTGGGCTGCCCTTTTCTCATTCCTTACATCACTCATATGGTTAACTTCCGCCTTGAATTTAATGTCTTTCCCGAATGCTGGAAAACTGCAAAGATTCTGCCCCTGCCTAAAAACAAAAATCCAACAGAGTTGAAAGATCTTAGGCCTATCAGCATTTTACCGATTCTTTCAAAAATATTGGAAAGGGTGATGGATTCTCAACTTCGAATTTTTAGATATTCACTCTTTGATACCTGCTACACAATCCGGTTTTCGCAAAGGTTTCAGTTGTGCGACTGCTTTGGCAAATATTTTAGATGATATTTTATCAGCTACTGACAACAATAAATTAACAGCTCTTGTTCTACTAGATTTCTCTAAAGCATTTGATACGATAAACCACCAAATGCTGCTAGGTATCCTCCATTACATTGGACTTGGTAATGACGCGATTCTACTTTGAAATTGCTACTTGGTAAATAGGTGTCAACTTGTGGAACTGATAGGTCAAGTGTCTGACATTCGTGCTGTTGCTAGTGGTGTGCCTCAAGGGTCTATATTAGGTCCACTGTTATACACAATTTATACCTCAAGTCTGGACAGTGATATAAAATCTTGTTGTTACCATTTCTACGCTGATGACACGCAACTATATTATTCTTTCAGTCCCAATGACATTTTTTTGGCTAATACACTAATTTGAGTGTTTGGTGGCTATGGCAGAAAAGCATTCACTCATTATTAATCCTTTTAAAATCTCAAATTATGCTGTTTGGAAGACGTAAGTCTCGTATAGCTCAAATTAATAATTTAAGAATAGAAGTAAAGAGTACTCAACTTACTATCACTGAAGTTTCTCGCAACTTAGGTTTGAACATCGATTCTGACTTGCGATTCAAAAAGCATGTTAGTATGTGTATTCAAAAAGCTTACTTAAATTTAAAATGTATCTTTTTAAACAGACATATACTTAATAAAAAAACTAAAACTATTTTAGCGGAAGCTCTTGTACTGTCTCAATTCAACTTCTGTGATACTGTGTATGGCCCTTGTCTGGACAGTGTGGACTCTACTAGAATTCAGAGAATACAAAATTGCTGCATACGTTTAATTTTTGGTCTTAGAAGAAATGACCATGTTTCTCATAAGTTATCAGAGCTGAAGTGGTTAAATATGCGAAATAGGCGTACTCAACATCTCTGCTCTTTTTTCCATTCCATTCTTATATTTAAGAGACCACCATATTTATTTGATAAAGTGAGATACAGATTAGATGTACATAATATTAATATAAGGAGTAAAGGACTTCTTACTCCCCCTCTTCACAGAACCAGTATGTACCAGCGTTCCTATTCATACAACATTGCTAAATTTTATAATTCCTTACCATCACAATTTAAAAATATTTCTCAATCAAAGTTTAAAAAGAAACTACACTCATTTTTATTAGTGACCGTACTCTGATATATATAATCATGAACACATAACTTAACCAGCACATTACCAATGTCTCCTAACATGCAACATACAATTTTAATATTAATAATTTTACCAAAGTCTTTCTTTTTTTCCTTTCTTTTTAATTACAACCAATAATTAAGTAACATGTCAATCAAATTAATGATATGTCGACATACTTTTTTATAGATATAATTTACTTTCAGTAAAGGTTAAGTGGAAGAGCAGGCGCTTCATTAAGAAGCTACTGAACTTCGCCTTTTGTTACCTTTGTTTTCTTTTCTTTTTTTAATTTTTTTACTAGTTTCTGTAAACTTTTGAAGGCAACAATAAAGACACATTATTATTATTATTATTAATATTATTACATATCGTACGCACCGCCCAAAAGCTTCCAAATCATCTGGCTTGTCCACTGCTTCCTTTTTTGTAGCAACATGCTTTTCCAAAGCAGATGATGCGGTTGTTAAGATTTTAGTAAGTTCATTCTGCTGGCTACAATGCTTCTTGTTGGATGGCGTGGATATACCCGAATTAGAACTTTGTGCTGGTGAAAGAACCGGCGAATTTATTAATTCTTCCACGGTGCTTTCAAAGATGGTTTCGGAGTTTTCTAATTCTTCTTGCTAAAAACAAACAACTTAATATTTTTCACCAAAAAACAAGTAATTGTTATTCTATTTTCCGGTTCAATATTATCAGGAGTATTGTTACGCCTAATCGTCGCTAAAGAATAATAGATATACTTTCGCTAGATGGAATGCGTAACTTGAGGTACCGCCACTAACTCGTTTGCGATGGGCGTGGATTTTTTTAATGGGCGCCAGAATCCTAAATTAGATAAAAGACGCACGGTAAACCTCTGATGATCCACCTGTGGGATTCACACAGGTAGACTGTCACAATAGCAAAAAGTAAAATATATTTGTTGTAAATAGGACACAATAAAATACCTCAAAAATCAAGCTAATATTGTTTAATATAAGTAGCTAAAGTAAATAATAATAAGATTCGCAATCTCACAAATAATAAAACAAATAATAGTACAGTAGTACAAATCAATTATTGTGTGGTAAGTTACACAACAATGCAATATAATATTGGATAATTACCCAATCAATCCAAACAGATTAAATAATCCGTTAGGATTATGTAATTAGCATTATGTAAAAAAAACAAACTGAATAAGTTGAAAATTGCAAACTAGGCTGGTAAGCAATTTGGACGGAAATCCAGAAGGGAAAAAAACGCAATGACGTTAACGCAAAAAAAACCGCACGAATATTACCAATATTGCGAGATCTCACAAGAACGAAGTAATACCCGGAATAAGTCCTAAATTATAAAAGGAAACGCAAATTACGGTATTCAAATAAAATTCCGTCAAATCCCTTTCCCATACCATAGGCAACAAAAAAATAATAAAATCCACCCTGAAATTGACCCCAAAACAATCTGTTAAGATTAATCTTACAACAAAAAAAATTGTGACTGTAATAATTAGAAGAATTAGAATTATTCTAATAAGGTAACGTGTAAATTAATACAAAGTTTCCAAAAATATAAAGTGACTTAAAGTCCCGTGAGGCGGAGGCTATTCACTACTGAAATTTTTGATCTGTCAAATGATTTCTGTCCATAAAAAAATATATTAATCATCGATGAATATAGAAATCGTTATCATCAACCCAATTAACTGATACTTGATAATAATTCGTACAAAATTAAGTTATAACGTGAGTGATAAATCACACCAACAAGAAACTATGGGCAATACAGATAAGTATGTGCCACAACATAAATCAATGATATAAAACTTAATTTGTGCTAGTAACAAATAAATATCAATTATTGTTAAATTATGATATTACAAAAGAACAAAGGATAAGAAGTTGAACTCGAAGATAACGTAAGTAATTCTTAATTGTAATGCAATCGATTTTTGATCTTTAACAAAAATCAATGTACCTAACCTACAAAAAGGTAGGATTAAATTGAGTTCGTTGAACTCGATAATTTCAAAATTAATTATAAATGTATCAGTTCGATGGACGATGCATTTACAGATACTTACTATAATTGTAACAATTAAGTTACAGATATATGAATCAAATATTAAAAACATATAAGCGATGATTCACTTTTTAAATTTATAGGAACGGATATCAGTAAAATATAATTCTTGAAGAGAAGTCCGAAGGTAATATGTTGGATTAACCTGACCTTAGAGCAGTCCGATGCGTAGAGCTTACGGAAGTATCGATGATGCTCGTAGATAGTTATAACTTGGTCGATGGGATCTTCTAGTGAAGTAGGTTGGTATAGAAGTAGATATTATCTTCAGAACTAAAGCTGATTGAAGTTAAACAGATGAATTAAAGGCAATTTGCTTCCTTTAAGTAATGATCGGCATGAGGTCGGTTCATAACTGGTCGCAGAACAATTTTAAATCCTGAATTTTCAGATTATGAATTAATTTGCCATACCACAATAGCATAAAATTATAAATTAATTCAAATTAATGGATGATGACCCAGAAATCAGTCGATAAACTATAAAACTTAACAGGTCACACCATTTCTGTTCAACACCAGATGCCGTATATCCCTCAACAGCAAAAGGCCAGGAAAAGAGAAAGTGTTTTCCCCACCTCATTTCTCTGGACAGGAAATTTATAAAAACTTTGAATTTGAATTTCTACACAAGAATTAACAAGTATGGAGAAAGATTGGAAAATACATAAATTATGATAAGATCTTTTTAGGACCAGGCTTTAACAACAAAGAAAAAGGAAAATTTAATGGAATAAAACTAGGAAATTACTTAATTAAAAATGAAATTGTAACAGTGTGTCCCGAAGGTATGACGTTAGCAGCAGCTGACCAAACCAATAAATCGTACTCCAGAACGTTTCGACACACCAAAATTCTAATTTCTTTCCAGGTAAAGGTAGTTTTACAGCTAACACGAAGATATACGAAACTTTACTTTTAATATTAAGATATACAAGGACCTGAAAGTCGAACAATAAATGAGTAATGAATAAAAGAAATATTCCTAGCAGAAGAGAATGGATGGTACAAAACTTACCGCTAACATGCGGCCCAACGAAATTCCAGCTACGAAGTCAAAATTGATCCTTGCAAAGCAAGCTCTTGAAGTTATATGATTTCCCAATCACAAAATATAAAATAATAACTTCAATAATTTTGAGGATTACATGGATTTATCCGAAACAATGTTCGACGGTACAACACCTTTCCACACAACACGCTTTGACTTCGAGAACAGGAAGTGAAGTGACAGAATTATTCCTTACACAAAAGACTCCTAATCAAACCAGGAATACAAGAAATTGATAAGAAAACGGCGCCAACTTTCTGATTTTTAAAAATTGTATTAGAAATCAAGGACGGGAGGTATGCCACCAAAACTACAACTAAGAAATATGTCAATAAACATCTAAATTCAAAATAAATCGTAACAGTATCAATGTTGGATTCACCCTCTACAACAATATCGGAATCATTATCTAAGAATCCTAATTCGCTAAAGGACCATTGCGATGGGATGTATTTTTCATCGGTGCCCATTCAGCTACGTAATTCTTTCACTTTGTGTAATTCCTTGGATTATTGTGTGCACAACACATGAATTTTTTGTTTGACGTCGTCAACGGTCGCATTTTTCAAGTCTAACCTTTCTTGCAACTGTGAGCATATGTGCTGTAATGCAGACAGTCTCTTTAATTTATTTTCGTTAATCATATCACTTTAATTCAATTATACGTGGGTTAGACAAGGTTTCTCTTGTTTTATTTTCTTCGATTACCCTTTCACCCACTTGGAGTACCATGAATCTTAATCAAGATAGCATATGCAGTTCACAAAAGTGTAGAGAAGAGAAACGAAGGCGACAAAGTGCTAGAAGACGCCTCCTGGAACAGATTCTTAGATAAAGGTACATCTTTAGGCGAAAAAGCCGCTGCCTTAGCTATTACTGCAACGATGAAGGCATAACGAAAAATGGGAATGGGATTGCAGCAGCAGAAAAGCAAGAAGAATACGAGAAAAAAACAAATACCATTTAAAGTGGGTTTGCTGAAAAAACTTAAGAAAGAAGTTAATAAGAGAAAGAGGGGGGTTGGTGGAGAAGCTGTTCCTAACCTAATACAGCACGCTCTAGATGCAGCTCGACTAATTATAAAACAAGAGGGTGGCAAAAAGAAAATTAAACTACCTCGTATAATACCGCTACCCAACAACAACAACGAAGCAAAAGAAAGAGGTATTCTACCTCTCATCCCTATATTTGCAGGACTCTCTGCGCTCGGCGCTCTTGCCGGAGGAACCGCTCATATTGCCAAAGCCGTCACTGACGCACGAAATGCCCGAAAACAACTGGATGAGGGCGTACGACATAATAAAACTATGGAAGCGATAGCTTTGGGAGGGAAAAACAATAAGAAAGGCACAGCGTTGTATTTAAAACCGTACAAGACCGGAACCGCCTTGTTTCTGAAACCGTATAAAAGTTCAAAAAACTAGTAAATCGCCTGCCCCGCAGTTCGGAGGCAGCAACACTAACAGATGTAGATTTAAGAAGGTACGCTGCACGGGTTCCACATTTTCGCGGCGTATTTATGTGAACATCCTTACCTTCAAAACCGAGACTTAAAGAGCGTGGGATAGTCAATCTGGATGATGCGAGAGGTCCCGGAACCCATTGGGTTGCCTATAAAAAGGACGGCAACAAGGTTTTATACTACGATCCTTTCGGAGATTTAAGACCACCTCAAGAATTACTAAAGTACTTTCGAGGTTGCGAAATATTTTACAACTTTGAACAAGAGCAAGAGTACAACACCAAAATATGCAGTCATTTATGCTTGAAATTCTTATATAAGAGAAAAGAAAGTGTATAGGTCGTTAGTAGTAGTCTAATTATTGTCGCGGCGACGACATGATACGAACGTTAACAGTACACGGGAAAGGTAACGTTATATCCACGGGAATAATTTATCCACCTATAAAGTTAGACAGTAATTATCAACATTCGTTGGGTCTAGTCGGTCTGTATACCTGCAACACGATTCGCAATATATTCGAAGGAAACAACAAATTTCACTACGACGGCGACAAAGAAATAGCAATAGAGTCTGGCAGCTACGAACTGGACGAGATAAATTCCTACCTAAGGAATAATATTAATAAAGCAGGAGGAGGAGGAGAGCCACCCTTTAGCTTGACCGCCAATAATAACACGTTAAAAGTGCGAAATTTAATCGAAATACGAGATAGATTTCAGTAAACCGGCTAGTATAGGGCGCATGCTAGGTTTCGTCAGGAAGAAAAAAACTGCGGGTGCATATAGAAACAATATATTGTGCCACAGCATATTCGAATTCGGTCTTTTTGTTCCGCCCGGTTATCTTCTCGAAAAGGAACCCTCGCACGTGATCTACTTTCCCTTGAACGTTACCGAAATCGACAATATAACGCTGCGTTTCGTAGACTATCACAACAATCTGGTGAATCTGTCTGAAGATACGTATAGTAGCGTGAGATTAGAACTTAAACGAGAATAAAGAAGACGAAGAAAAAGTATTATGGGTTTAAATTTTTTCACTTATAAAAGAGGTTATTTGTATAATCCAATCACTACTATTCGAGCGACGACTACGTCATCACGTGCAGGTTGCAACAGCAGCAAGAAAAAGAAAATTCAAGAAGGTGCTTTAACGAGCGGTGACGTGACGTTTTTAAAATCTCTCGGTTTTAAGGTGCTTTCTACCTCAGCATTGTCATCGTGCAATGGCAATAAAAAAGCGAAAAGTCGGGGGGGGGGGGGATGATTCCGACACTTAAGAAAATGACAGCAGCAGCAGCTAACCGAATCGATACGAACGAGCTGGCGATTTTTAGAAAACCGCAGTTTGAAGATTCTATCATTAAGGAGGATTACCATACTTATTTACCGTTCACGTTAAACGCTAATCACTCCGCCACTATCCGAATCGAAATTCAAAGTTCAGACGTAATAACAGCCCTATACGACAGTTACATTAGTATCAACGGCACGTTCGAGGTCACCACGCCCGGTAAAGAGTTTACTATAACCAACAATGCCGGATACTTTTTGTTTGATGAAATGCAACTTATTTTGGGTAGTACTCAAATTATAGACGTTTGTAGACAGCCCGCTATCACTAGTACTATCAAGGGAATAGTGTCGTACACGAAAGAATATCGCGGTCTCAGTTGTACCGGCTTGAAATTTGGTGGCGGCGGCGAAGAACAAGTATTTAAAAACAACCGTTTCTCATGCTGCATACCGTTGAAACGCGTTCTCGGCTTCGCCGAAGATTATACGAAAGCTTTGGTGAATATGAGAGCCGAGCTGGTTTTAATTCGTTCGAAAAGCGATTTAAATTGTTATAAAAGCGGGGTTGACGGCACGGACGTTAATTTCACGTTAACCAAGGTTTCCTGGGAAGTTCCGCACATCACACTAAGCGATGAATTGAAGCTGAATTTAATGCGCGACCTAAAAATTAACTCGGACATCGTGGTACCGTTTAGGCAGTGGGAATTGCACGAACTACCCGCCTTTAACAGCGCAAAATCGCAAGTGTGGAGAATAAAAAATTCCAACGAAATGGAAAAACCACGCTGGATACTTGTGGCTTTGCAAAATGATAAGTCTAACGTTCGTAACGCGGACGCTACTGAATTTAACCATTCAAATTTGATCGACTTGAAAGTTTACCTCAATTCTCAAGTGTTTCCGTACCAGCGCATGAACCTCGATTTTGCTCGAGGCGTTCTGGAACTACAAACGTTTTCCCGAAAATTATTACGGGAAAGACGCGGAGAAATGTTTACTCGATTACGCAGATTTTAAGAAGCATCCAGTCTTCGTGATCGACTGCCGGCGTCAACACGAATCTATAAAAGATTCCACCGTCGACATAAGACTGGAACTTGAGTCCGCAAACAATTTTTCACCTTCCACGAAAGCTTTCTGCCTAATTTTGCACGACATGATGCTATCATACGATCCGTTCACCGAGACCGTAACGAAATATATTCATCCCTAATAAGAAATAAATGCGAGACTTGCACATTTTCGATTAGAATCATGAAAATCGTTAAACAGAAATTATCTTTACCCGTATGTAATTTAGACGAAGTCGCCGTCACCACGTCTCCAGCAACCAGTAGAAAGCTCGGGGAATTGCTACCTGCATCGATTCGATGTATTATAACAGGCCCATCCAATTGTGGTAAAACTAACGTTATGATATCTCTACTAAAACATCCAAACGGATTACGATACGAAAACGTATACATATACCCAAAATCGCTCTTTCAGCCCAAATATGAGTTTTTAAGGCGGTGCATAAAGCCCGTGAAAGGTATGGGTTATTACGAATTTAACGCAAACGAGCAAGTTATTGCGCCTTCGAAAGCGAAAAAGAATTCAATTTTTATTTTTGACGATATAATATGCGAAAAACAGGCAAAAATTCAGGACTATTTTAGCAGCGGCAGACATAACGCGGTGGACTCTCTTTATCTAACTCAAACATATGCAAAAACACCTAAACATTTAATTAGAGATAACGTTAATCTACTGGTGGTGTTTAAAATCGACGAATTGAATTTGAAGCATGTGTACGATGATCATGTCACTACAGATTTCAGGACGTTTCAAAAGTTTAAAGAACTGTGCTCCCTCTGCTGGGATAAAGATAGGTACGGATTTTTAGTAATTGATAAAGACAGCGAATTATCTGCAGGAAGGTATAGGAAAGGTTTCGATAGCTATATATGTCCTTAGAAACCTCGTCCTTTGTCATTTGTATTTTTTACCGAATAAAATGAATACATCGACGGCAACGTCGTCGTCGTCTGAGACGGCGAAGCAGGAAATTATAGAAGCTACAAAATCGATTCGAAAAAAGTTTGTAGATTTTAAACGGAATCAAGCGCAAGCACGTTTAGCATATCGCAGGGAACACGAGCAAGTAGTGAAACCCTTACAGGCCATCGCTGCAAATGTCGCAGTCTCCGCCGCAAAGTCTACACCGTCGTCGTCGTCGAATCGTATTAAGAAAGAAATAAAGACAGAGGAGGAAGAGGATGAATTTGAAGATGCTGGAGGTGTTTCTGAAGCTGACGAGGAATGGAGCGTTGGCGGCGGCGACGTCACTGAAAAACGTTTACACGAATATCATGCGATTCCGCGACAGTTTGCCAAGTTGTTAAGTGGCGGCGGCGACGATCCAGACATAGATCGTTCTCGTTATGCTCTACACTACGATGTGGATACAGGCGCATGGACTATGGGAAAGAGCAACGTTGAAATAATTGGAAAATATATTAAAGTTAAAGACAAAGTTTACGAGGGTACTCCGGGACTATACACTTTGTTAACTTCTAAAAAAATTAACGAAGGTAGTAGTAGTAGCAACGTCGTCGTTACAGATGCAGATTTTAATAATTATATCGATATAGTGGCCAATACAAACGCACATCGATTAAAGTACTCTGTAAAGGGTAAAATTGTTAAAAGCAGCGTCTGGAAGTATAAACATATTATATTGCCGCATTTGAAAAGAAAGAAAACGCGTGTCGGACATGGTATTGCCTCCTCCTCTGCGAGAAATTTTAAATTTTTAAACAATAAGCGCGTGGAGTACGTGTACTGGAACACGCCTTCGGAGCTAGTCAACGATTGCGTTTACTTACGCCGCAAATGCTGCCGGTAATAACAGCAAACAAAACATAAACGAGATTAGATCTATTATACAGGAATTACGTGAAGACGGTATCATAGCTTAAAAGCAGATACATGCACCATCGCGCGCTTATTGAAAGATGGTGATTGATAAGTTCGGAAGACGATTGCGAGAGCAGCAGCGAGCGGTGCAGCGCGGACCTGCCGGAAACGGTTTCAAGTTATTCCCGGATTGAAATTTCGACGTGGAAAATAAGAGAATTATCAACGTAGGCGACCCGGAAAGCGATACGGATGCCGTAAACAACAAAAGTACTCTAACTTTACAACAACACAACGACGAAATTAACGTTTGAAAGAGAAGACTGACGGACGTATTAGATCCCATAGATGACAGCGACGCCTCTACGAAGAAATACGTTTGAGCTGCAGTTTCGGCAACAGCCCGAGAAATCACGTCAAATTGTCTAAGTTTGGTTGAGAGCGGCGTTAAATTTCACGCCAATAACAAGCAGATCGCGGGTATAGCTGCAGCCACCAACGATAAAGACGCTTCGAATAAAAAATATGTCGACAACAAGCACGAATCTCTGAAGAAAGCGTTAAACGAATGTTTAAGACCTTCGTCGAGCCTACAACAACAGGAACAATTTGACGCTAAAAGTAAACGGATAGCAGCTGTCTGCGATCCGCAGGATCAAACGGACGCTTCAAATAAAACGTCGCTTCCAAAATTGATCAGTTGCGAGAGGCCGTTCGTAGAACTATCGAGGATTTTCAGCCTACCCTGAACGTAATGCAGGAGAGCATTTTACAAGTAATGAAATTGTGTCGCGTTCTCATTCAGTAGGGAATTACACGAGCATTTTGGCATGAATACGCCTAAAGAAGACATATCTGATTTGATACGTTTGTTCGATATACTAAGCAGCAGTAAACCTAGGCAACAAAACCAGCGCCAACATCAACTATAAGAGAGAGAGATGAACAGCAAAAAGTTGGACGTCGTTGAGGAGCTGCACTGACCAGCTCGCAAAAATTTTCCACGACGAAGTACGATTATAAAATCGTACCACGACCTCTACCAGGCGGATCTTGCTGAATTTATTCCGTACTCGAAATTAAGTCGAGGTTATAAATACATTCTGCTAGTTATCGACTGTTTTTCAAAATATATGTGGGCGCGCCCGTTAAAGAGTAAAAATGCGAAAGAGGTCGCTCGGGCAATGAGAAACATTTTAAATGCGGAAAATGCGTTTCCCTCACCCGCAAACCTCCAAACCGACATGGGAACGGAATTTTACAATAAAGATTTTGCAAACCTAATGTCCGACTGTACTCTACGTACAGCGTGAAAAAGGCTGCAATCGTAGAACGAGTCATCAGAACGATTAAAAGCAAACTATACAAAAGGTTTAGTTTACGGAGTAAATTTAAGTGGGTGGACGTTCTCCAGGATACGATCGGTGCGTACAATAAATCCAAGCATCGCACTATCGGCATGGCACCTACCAAAGTAACACCGGACACGAAACTTGCCGTTTACGATAAATTAAAATTGTCGATAAGAATAGAAAGTACAACGTGGGCGATATGGTACGAGTCAGCAAGCATAAGGGTGTGTCCACTTGGTTTGGAGTAGCAGCCAATTATACGTTATTTTAAATAACCAAGTGGATAAAACTTCCCAGCTGTTTATTTTTAATTATAAGGGTGTGTTTTCGAAAGGATTCACTCCCAGCTGGAGCACGGAACTGTTTAAAATCGTGAAAGTTCAGGCCACCACGAATCCGGTTACCTATAAATTGGAAGATGTCCACTCAAAGCCGATCGTGGGAGCATTCTATGGAATGGAATTACAGAAAGCTAAACACGATGGCGTGTATTTAATTGAGAAAATTTTGAAACGCAAAGGCGATCGGGTCTACGTCAAATGGTTGGGAATAAACGAAAACTCATGGGTCAACAAGAAGGATCTTGGTATATAATATTTCTTCTTCTTCTTATAGCTTTTTTAATCACTATTATTATTAATTAAGATTACCTAATTATAAGATGAAAATTAAAAAAAAATAGAATCTAATAAAAGTAGTAGAATAAATAAAAGATATATCTTTTAACTTTTTTTTCTGTTTTATTTATTTCCTATTACATTACAATCATTATTCGCATAAGTTTTCCCCTATATATAATTGTTATAATTGCAATAGTAGCAGTTAAAAACAAATCTTAACGAATAGTATACCAATACCACACACAATACACACATAAAAATCAATATTATTCTAGTATTATTATTAATCTTTATTAGCAGATTACTTATACTCGTAACAATACATTATTATTATTACGTCTAAAAAATATCGTTTCCTTTAAAACAAATCTTGAAAATAGCATACAGCATATAATTATTCTTATTACATCTAAAATAACGTATTAAAAAAGAAAAAATCTTAAAAAATAGTATACCAGCTGCTGCAGTAACAGCAATATTATTCTTATTATCAAGTTTCCGCCCTATAATTGTTAAACACACAACAATACATTATTATTATTACATCTAAAAAAAGAAAGACACCTCATCCAATATTATCATCATCATCATCAACAAACGTCGACGACGACGACGTCGAAGCAGCAACATCAGGATTTTTTTTTGTTTTATAATGTCCCCAGGGTAAGGTTTCTACCCCGTTGGAAAGCACAAAACGTTTATCATCGTCCGCACTTAGCGCAATTTTTTTCTGTGTGATTGTGTACACGTTATGTAAGTAAGTTCTGATGTTTTGAGACCTGTATATTGAAGTTCTCGTATTGAGTACATTTACATAGTCATCGAAGCACATTGTACTCGACACAACACACTTTTTAATTCCCTTGGCTCTGCGAACCTTATCTACTCCTTCAAATCCAGCAAATCTTCTAATTTTGCAATAATGAAGATTGAGAAAAACCCGTAGTAACTGTAAACTTCTTTCAATCTTTTCTTGTGGCAGTGTTAGTGTTAAATTGATGATGGAATGGATAGATGGAAGTTCGGTGAGTGGTGAGTTCAAAGCGTGTTTACTTCGCTCTGTCAGAAATTCTAAATTTTTACAATAAAATCTCAATTTAAATAACTCTGTTTATCTATAAAATAATCCTTTAACATGCCACTGATTAGTAAATGCTTAATTTGCAAACTCGATCTTAACGTGGATAAAGAAATTACATGTGATAAATGTAAGTTGCCGCTTCATTCCACCTGTTCGGGCCTCTCGCGCAGTGAAGTTCAATGCCTAATGTCCAAGGAAAGGCGCATCGCTTATCACTGCGATAAGTGCACAATGCAACTATCTGAGGTGGGGGAACTAAAGCAGTTAATATTGGAGTTGAAATCTGAAATTGATCAATTAAAACTTGCCGCAGCTGCAAATAATAACATAACTCAGTTTTCACCCGATGAAATTGTGCATGAAGTAACGGAACGCCAACGGCGGGCCACCAACATAATTATTTTTAACATCCCTGAAAGCACAGAAGGCCACCCTGAAGAAGATAAACAGAAAGCCGCTATCGTAATTAACAAACTACCCAACACCCCTGCTGAAGCAATCAGAGTCTTCCGCCTTGGTCAAAATCAAACCAACAAGAGCCGACCACTCAAGGTTACTTTAAAATCCGCAGCGAAAGCAATGGAAATCCTGAAAACCAAGCACACGTTGAAAGGGGTCGATGGTAATATTAATATAAAGTCGGACGAAACCATCATGCAACGTAACTTTATGATAAAACTTCGATCGGAACTGCAGTATCGGTAACTCAAAGGTGAGAAAAATATAACTATTAAGTGTGTCCGCGGACTACCAAAAATTGTTACTACAAAAAACTAAATACCACTATTGATCAACATACAAGCAATAAAAATTTATCCATAAGTCATCTAAATGTCCGTTCTCTAAGATCATCTTTTCATTATTTCTCCGAGCTAGCCCAAGAGAAACAATTTGATCTAATCGCTGTCACAGAAACTTCGAACATCGAATATTAAATGGAAAAAAGCTGAACCCGACCTTCTAATAGGCACTGGTCTAGAACAATTATGGGTAATTTTGAACATTAATAAGCAAAAGATAGCGGTTGGCGTTGTGTATAACCTCCAAATACTCCAGTCAGTCACCTTGACGAACTTGAATCGGTACTAGCTTACCTATCCCTGGAATCCGATCAGACTGTGATAGTTGGAGACACAAATATTGATTTTCTATTAAATAAAACGAATGTTCAGTATTTTACAAAAATACTCGACACTTTCAATATGCGTCAAATAATTTCTGAACCCACGAGAATTACTGCGACATCACATACACTTTTAGATATCATATGTATAAATAACGACACTACACCCTTGAGCCATGGAGTCCTGGAAAATATTTCTGACCATCGATTAATATTCTGCACATTTAATCTTTTTACAACTATACCTCAACAAACCACATTTCAATTTAGAGATTTCAATCACTTTAAAATAAACGATTTTGTATTCGACGCACAACGAATTGACTGGCATCTTGTAACTCAGTTAGATAATGTTGACAACATGATCAACTACCTAAACAACCTAATCATATCCCTCTTTGATAAACATGCTCCTTTGAAACTGAAAATGATAAATAACCGCAAAAGACCGTTTAAGCCCTACATTACTGAAACAATTAAGCAAATCATTGCATTAAAGAACATAGCTTATAGAAGATTCAAATCAACTAAAAATCATGAACATAGAAAACATTACAAAGACCTTAGCAACTATCTCTCTTTTGCTATAAAAGAAGAGAAGAAGGCCTTCATAAATCAGCAAATAATCAGAAATCAAAATAACCCGAAGAAAACATGGAAACTTTTTGAAACATGGAATATTCACAAAAAATCTAAGAATATAATCACTGAAGAGATTATTGATGTAAATGCCATCAATAACTATTTTGCCACAGTAGCCAATGCGAGTGAAATCGATGAGAACACATTATCCTTCTATAGAAACAACTATAAACCCGGAATAAACAACCAGCTAACCTTTACCACAGTAAGTTGCAAAGAAATAGAAGACATTGTTACTAAACTTAAATCCAATGCAGTGGGGCCTGATAATGTAAATCTTAAAATGATAAAAATAGTGCTTCCCTACTGCTTACAGCAAGTAACTGCCATAATCAACTTAAGTTTAACAACGGGGCAGTATCCAATGATTTGGAAAACTTCTCACATCCGTCCACTCTCAAAAGTCGCTAAGGCAACTGTTGTTAATCAACTCAGACCAATAAGCATCCTCCCAACGTTTTCAAAAGTCATCGAATCCATTGTTTCGGCACACACCGATTACTTCAATATACTGCCATCCATTCAATCTGGTTTTAGAAATAGACACAGCACCTCAACTGTTCTTCTAAAAATTACCAACGACCTAACCCAAGCCATGGACTCTGGAAAAGTTTCATTACTAGTTTTATTGGACTACAGCAAAGCGTTTGACTGCATAAACCATTCATTACTAATGGCCAAGCTCAAATATTATTGTTGTGATGACATAGTACTTAATTGGTTTTTCAACTATCTTAAAAATAGGAGCCAAAGTGTGAAAATGAACAATAACCTGTCCATCGAAATTGTTGTAACTTCCGGAGTACCTCAGGGCAGCATCCTTGGTCCGCTTCTGTTCTGCATTTTTACCTCTGATTTGATAACTTACGTCACTCCAAATCTTAATCTCCATCTATACGCTGATGATACACAACTGTACCTGTCATCTGACCCGGACAACATAAATCAAGCAAAAGTGGAAATAAACTCTAATCTCGATCTAATATCAACTTGGTCCAAGAAAAATGGTCTTACATTAAACCCATCGAAATCGGAAGCTATGTGATGTGGAACCAAGTCAATGTGTAAAAAAGCCCTATCTTTGCGTTCTATAAACATTGTGATTGGTGATAAGTCAATCCCGCTGAAAAATGAAGTTAGAAACCTTGGTGTAGTGCTTGATAGTGGTTTGTCATTTGAGCCGCACGTCCGTCTTAAATGCGGTCTCTGCTACGCCAAATTTTCTTACCTACATCAGTTTAAAAGTATACTGCCGGCTAAAGTTAAATGGAACCTAGTAAATAGTCTTATTCTAAGCAATATTGACTATTGCAGTAATGTGTATTATCCTTTTTTATCTGTCAAATCTAAACGTAAACTTTAAGTTTTACAAAATTGCTGTCTTCGCTTCTCCTACAATTTAAATTATCGGGATCATATCACCCCGACGTACAATAACCTCAGATATTTAAAAATTGAACACAGATTTTATGTACTGTATGCTTCTGCATTATATAATATTGTTAACTTTGTCACCCCAATGTATCTGTTTAAGTTGCTTAAAACTAGAAACGAAGTACATTCTAAAAGCCTTAGATATGTGAATCAGTACTGCATACCAACCCACAATACTTCCAAATTTAAATGTTGTTATGTATATACGGCTAGCCTTATTCTTAACTCCAACCTAGTAATCTATGAAAACTCAGCCAATATTAATATATTTAAATATAAATTAAAGAATGAACTGTTGTCAATTCAGTCTGCTTCATATTAATATTAATATTTTTTATTTATTGATTTTTTTTTCTCCATTTCTTCCTTTTGTTCTCCACTCACTATATTATATTATGTAACTTAACTTTGCTAGAAAGCCCCTATTGGGTAGGGTTGAAAAACGGCTTGGCCGATACCCTCACCTTTTGAATAATACCATTGTCACACAATTATGTAATGTTAGCGACAAATTTTAATCTGAACAACTTAAACTTTATTCAATTAACTTTACACAAATAATAATTAAAAGAGTTCTACACTCGGTATCGCAAAGGCTCCCCCGTTCTTCGCTGCTATACCCTGAATGCTTCCCCCCTTCCAGTTGCGCGGACTCCAGACGCCCACACAACAGAAGCGGACCAATTCTAGGATTTCCTAACACTCGGCCGTCCTGCTTATGGCACGTCCCGGGCCTGAAACTCAAAATTAATTACAGTATCGTTCCTATTATTAGCGGCAAAAGTCAACTCGCTACCATATTCATTTCTCTAAACTATCGCTTGTTAGACTCACGCAATGCTCAGAGTTTCCATCAAGTTAGCCAAGGACTCAGAGTTTCCACAGACTCACACAAATTCAAAACAGACTCACGCAAACTTGGTCGGAGCGAGCCAGAGTCTCAGAGTTTCCACGAGTCACAACGATTGGCAAGCACAGTGGACTCACACAAGTCTCAGGTCGATCAACGAAGAAGCTCAGAGTTTCTGTTTCCCACAGCGAATTCAGAGTTTCCGTGGACTCACGCAAGACCTCGAAACATGTGGGCTCACGCAAGACTGACCAGGAGTTTCTAACACCATGTATTTCCTGCTTGGAGAACAAACGGTTATATCACAGGGTACTCAGAGGCCACCAACCATGACACTCCGCCACGCTCAGAGGCACCGACGGCATGTCGTCCGGCAGTGTTCAGAGGGTACACCAGGCATGTTACCAATTATTCCAATATAATTTGACCAGAAGCAATAACAGTAAATAACACATCCACACCTTATCAACCATACTACTCTCAACAGCTCAATCTCATATCAAAATTCTTATTGACTTACTTTTACTAGTCATCCATGGTTTGACTACGGAATGGTTTCATCCGGTCGCTGGCCACCACACCTTTGAACCGTCTACGATCCTTTGACAGAGATTTTACAGCATAACGATCATTGGCCAAACAATGTGTGACAGCTACAGGTCCAATGTACCTCTGCACCAATTTTCCACTCTTGATTCCCTTGACCATAGGTGTTCGCTCCACCATAACCATATCTCCTACGTTGAATTGTCGCGCCTCCAACCGGTTCTTATCATGTCGCGCTTTCATTTTCCTCGCATTCTTTTCGCACCCTACTCTAGCCTTTTCCCGTAACAACGAAAATCGCGCCTGTCTGTCTACCTGATTATTTCCCGCTGTAGTGTGATTTTTAAAATCGTGTGAAGTAATCGTTATAGTTCTCATGGGCCTATTTTAATTGTCATTGGCTCGTTAACACGTTTCTAGCGTATGGCCTAAGCGATTGCAATGAGAACATTGTTTACTTTTAGTTAAGGGTTGCGACGTATTAGCCCTGCAGAAAGCAGCTTTATGACCTGGCTGTTTACAATTAAAACAAGTTATTTGGCGTTGTTCAGATAATTCCGGTGCAGGTTGTTTAAAGTTTACTTTCGCCGGGTTAGAATTGGAATTTTCAAGCTTCGATAAAAATGTTAATAAATCAGTTGTGTTTACACAACCAGCTGCACGTGCACTCGATCCTATAACATTGTCGTTTACAGTCGCGACGATGACATCAGCTATAACATGGTCTGGTAAATCACAGAACTGGCCCAATCGTAGTTTAGAGTAATAAAATGAAATTAAATCTTGCCCTTGTTTTCTTTCGTCATTTATAAATTCCTTTAACTTCGCAGCGATGCCAATACCGGCGGGAAAAGCAAGCGTCAGGCCGAGTTTCCCAGAAACAGAAAGTCATCGAGGTAGTTTACGGATGCATAACCCCGAGAGCGAGGAAATTGTGTAACCGGTTTTAAAATCTTGGAAAACACAAACGGCGCTGTACACAAACCAAAAGGTAAACATGTAAATTGGAACGTTTTCCCCTGGAACTCAAATCTGAGATATTTTCTATGTGGCGTATAGATGGGTACAAGAAAGTAAGCATCTCTTAAATCTAGCTTGGCCATATAAGAGGATTGCTTTATGAGGTTTTTAACTGAGCGATAGTCGTCCAGTTTGAAGTGAGGTGGTGAGATATAGGAATTAAGTCTTTTTAAGTTTAGAACAAAGCGAGACTTATTCCCCGGTTTCGGGACTAGAAAAAAGGAGGAGATAAATTGATTCTTTCTTTTACATTCGGTAACCGTCCCAATTTTGACTAATCGTCTAATAGCCGTTTCATACTTCCGTATCTCATTTGGTTTTAGAATCTTTACTGGCTTTAAGAATTGAGAAGGCTTCCGGTCAATTGGGACACGGTAGCCGCTTATCGATTGTAATATGAATGGATCGCAAGACAATTGTTCCCAATTTTTACGAAACAACTGCAATCTTCCAGCGTACTGGCCTACCTCTAACGTCTGGGTCGGTATTGCTGATTCCGTGTCCTGATAGAAGTTTGGTTTCGGTCCCAATTCCCTTGTTGCCCCGCTCTCTGGTGCGTCTTTGCTAGGGGAACAAAATTTTGTCTGCTGAATTTGTTGCTTGGAGCGGGGCGCTGGTAGTTTAAAGACTGTTTGCAAGTGGACGGAATAGGCGCCGACGTCGTCAGCGGTTTTTCCTTGAGGAAAGCTTTCAGATCCAACCCGGACTTTTTTAGCGACTGTGTTGTTTTACACTTTTCCATTAAATTCTTTCCAAAAAGCATGGTCTGCATCTTTGAATCTCTTGCGACTTTCTGCATAGCGGATTTAAGCAGCGGAAAAATTTGGTGCCTCCGGTGCATTGACAATTGAAAATGTGGGTTGCACATAAATTTTGCACAATCGACCAAACCTGGCAACACCTGTTCCTTTAGTTGATTGTTGTGTGTACTTTCATTTAAAAAGAAGTCTAGTCCTCGTCCCAAGGCACTGAGACCCGCTCCGATATCAGACTAAAGGTGGGTCAAGTACGAGTCTTTTTTCTTTTCCGCATCAGTGAGAAAAGCTTCAATCTCAGGATTGAGCGCCTTAGCGCGTAGCGAAGGGCAATTTTCAAAGATAAGCCACTTTGACCTAATTTCATCTCGTTGTGAGGATGGAAGACCTTCCTTTAAGTAAACAGACCAGCGATTTACAACCTCGATATTTAGAGGCAAGCCCTTTAGTTCTTTTGAAGAAGTATCCGCACCCAAAATGTCCACAAACTGATTTGTACAGGTAGGTTCTTCTGGGTGTAAAGATTCCTCGGAGTCTGATTGAATAATTATTCTTTTTCTAGGCCGCGGTACACTCGTATCATCGGATTCAGTTCCGCCTACAAACGGAAAGAAATATTAAAATAGAAAACTCCAACGAAACGAAATATTGCTTGCAGGGCCAAGACCCATGACGTAAAATGATCTCCTTGTTTTATTAGCTGGTGATGTGAAGCATTATCCAATTCCCTGAAACGATAACAGCCCCGCCGTCGCGTCATTCGCAACGAAACGTCACGTATAAGGAGCGCTTAAACCGACCACATATCCAGCGGTCCAGCGAAGTCGATATTATAATGCCCTTTTTGTTGTATGGGGGCGATGAAGGCCCCCAATGATGTACGGGGGCGATGAAGGCCACCCTGCAGATGTACAAGACACGGAAGGCGATGAAGGCCTGTACAGATACTACATCTGAAAATCCTAGAGGTGATAAGACCCCCAGAAATCGTAATGCTTCAGGGAAGGCGAGAAGCCACCCTATTGCATTACCTTAAACGGAGCACGAGGAAGGCTCTCCCGGCACATGCGAAGAAACGTTACAATAAAGCACTTACTTGTACTTGACGAACTGGAGGACACCTCTTCCAGCGTCTTCTCTAATTTGCGCATCTTCTTCTGTATGGATTTAAGTCGATGTTTTGCTTGCCGTTTTGGCATGATGAGCACTGTATTATCGTTACGAACAGGAACAAACGAAAAACACGCCCGGAACGTATCGCACTTAAATGCGTAATGAACTCATTGAGGCTGCCACTGACACATGGTGGTATTGGATTTCGCTTTCAACTTGGTGGAACGTGTCGCATAAAATATGCAACTACCTATGTGTTCTATAAGGACCGGACCAGGAAGTATATTATAATATAATATGTTATATTTCAGGCACAAATTAGTGCATAGTGCATTTTTTCTATTTTTGAAAATACTAACTCAATTTGACCTACCATAATCTATTTAAACTTCCCGCCGCGCCGCGCCTTTATATGTATAGTTTGTTAGTCTAACGTAGATGGCGCTGTCGGAGATTTGTGCTGTACTTAAGTTAAGCTAGGACCACATCTAAAAAAAATTATGAATGTAACCTTTAATTGTCTTTGGTTTTAGTAACTTGACATTTAAAACATAAACAAAGATTATGACCTGGAGAAGATCATACATGGTCGGCATGGAAATCGCTAACGATCGGTGACACTCGTGTAATTGTTTCAAGGCAAATGCTTCAAGGCACTCGTGGATCATTTTACAAAATTACCAATATTAGATCCCTATGTTCCGCCTTCCTAGGGACACACGGTATATTGAATCTTTACGCACTTTTTTTAAACATCAGTCAGTGGACTATCCTACTAGCTCCTAGCCAGCAGCACCACATATAATCCGAGATCCCGCGCATGCGCTGCTGAACACAATCAGCTGGTGTGACTACGCGGGAATATTTAATTTAAACACCAGTTAAAGTCGAGGTATTGCAGTAATTTATTTATTATGCTACACACTCCTCCTTAATTTAATTTTTCTATTTGCATAATTATGAAGATATTTTCTTTATTATTGTTGCATAAGGTAAAAAAAACAATGCAACTTTAATCTTTAAATAATATAAGATCTTTTATTGGTATGAAAACACCAATTTAAATTGTGCATGGAATACTCGCAATTTGGTCATAAACAGGGGCGTGCAAGTCATGATACAAATATGTATACACAATCAATAAACTAAACATGAAAATTAACACTGCGATATTTTTTATTAATTATATTTATCCAGCATACAATATTATTTAATAACTTTAAAACAGAGTAGGGTCAAATTTATAAGTGTAGATTGTTAAGTATTCCTAAAGAATTAAGTCGGTATGTTAGTTAAAACGAAATATGAGCAGGCCTGACATGTGCCAATATTTTTGTTACGTTCTCTTAGTTACTAAAATATGCCGAAAAATAATTTATTGTATAGTTTTGTGAAGTGTAATTTTTTGTAATGTATATACAGGGTGTAACACAACTTATCCGAAACAATTTAACCATACATGCACTTTTAAATACGAAATCGATTTGTTAAAAAAAATTTAATAAAAGTCCAACACAAAATGAGATAAAAATTGTTAAAGTTACAAATGTTGGCGAACCCGACCATCCCCAAGTCCACGGTTTGGGTGTAAATTTCCAGTAGCACGTCCACGTAGAACCACTGCCGTAAATGTTTCGTGATGAGGCAAGTGCCTATTTGGAAATCGCTGGGAATAAAGGCGAGAAGCTGTTAACGAGTTTTCCCTTGCTTCTCCGTACGCTGATATAATGTCCATAAACTCCTCGTTACTGTACACATGTCCCATTTTTATTGAAAAAATAACTATTAATGAAAAATAACAATTCGCACACAAGCTGACAGATTAATGCATTGTAATTCTTTTGTTTTTGGCAGTTGTTTTGTGCAGTGTTAACAGTGTTAACAATTTTTATCTCGTTTTGTGCTGGACTTTTATTAACAAATCGATTTCTTATTTAAAGCTGCATGTATGGTTAAAATTTTTCAGATAAGTTGTGTTACACCCTGCATAATTAGCTAATACTGCTACTGTCTTAAAAAAAACCACATAAACTGGTTTGAGATTATGTCGACAAATTTTCATGTAAATTATAAAAATTGTTTAAAATGTACTTACTATACATTGTTACAGAAAAATATTTGTCAATTTTATAGTATAAAATTCAAAAGCGCCACAAACGAGCATTCCTTTGTTATGTCTAAACACAAAATGATAATAATAATAATAATAATAATACAAATAATAATAATAATTAATGAATAAAGTAATATTACCAGCATGGAGGTATTCTTGAGTTAAAGCGATATTATTCTTCCTTGCCATAGCAAGTAAATGGATATGGTTGCACATATTGAATTTAATTGATGAGTCTATACAGGAACAAGAGTAGTGATGGATGCATATATCACAATCTGCACAAATTAACAGACATTTGCATATTTCATTTTTTTCCTTCACAAAATAAATTGCATGGGTGCTTTTAGATGGTATCTCCCATCCACATTCAGTTGCAATAATCAACGAAGAATCAAGATTTTTCATGTCGATGTCTGAGTTCCTTTACTTTGCTGCAAATCTTACCTTTATTTTGAGAAATAAGTCTATCAAACAACTTATCTCTTACGAATGTCATAATTGCATGAATGGCTTTATCCAACCTTTTCACATTTTTGCCTTTTAAATAGATGTACTTTATTGTTTTGTGCATCCTTTCAAAATGCATGTTTGTGTTAATGCCAACATGAAGTCGATAGCAATACGCCCGCACTGAATATTAGATGTAATTTTCAGCAAAATATTTAAGGAAATCGGTAACCTCCTCTCTTTACTTCTGAAAAATTGCTTAAGCATTTGTTCAACAGCAGTGGCATCACGTTCTTCTAGTGATATTCTAAGTTGTTTGTAAATCGCAATCTGAAACATACTCTGTTGACCTTTTTCATTTCATGTAAGTTTAGATTACCTTACCTGCATTTCTTCGTTTTTTATTTTCTACTGAAAATTCTTCCTCCAGGCACGATCCACATGCCATGTGCAGAATAGCCTAAAATAAAGTGTCTATTTAAGCTACTGAATAATACATTAATTTATGAGAGTTCTATGTGAAGTTACCTACCTTTTTTGTGGCATACTACTCATGACTTCCACCCACGCATTGTAGAAAGAATCCGCCATGTCTGTCATAAATATGTTGGGTGTTAAGGTGCCTACTTTGTTTTTAATTTTCGAGAAGAACAATTTCAGTACTTCTTTATCAGATCTGTTGGATATTAAAAAACTACACGGAAAACCTTTCCTAAGATCATCTAGCACGAGTAATGTATTCATTTCAAAAGCATAGCTATTAAGGCCGTACGCTCCATCAAGACACACTACATCCGATCCATACTTTTTGAGAAACTCGGATTGTGCGGTTGTCATGATTGCTAACACAAAATCTTCTATTTGTAATTCAGGTTGTTCTTCTAGCATTATTCCTTGTGGCTTGTAGAATAGAACACAGCCTCCTTCGTGTTTCATTTGATTAATCCATGCCTCAACACTAACTGCATCGTTAGAGTGCCTAACTGCTGTTGAAACTTTTTTTTTAAAGATTAAATTAAGCCAGTTCAGCACGACTCTGCTATTCATGGCTTCGATAGCTGGGAAGCACTAAGTTTATGCACTAAAGAGTTGAATAATCAACTCAGCACTAGTTTATATTTTGCACTAATCGCTTTCGTTTGAATCGGATAAAAGGATGTCCTGTGGCAATTTACGTTTTAGACGTTTGTGAATATTCTTGGTACCAATTCGATAGTACACTGTCGCAGGACAAAACCTTAGATTATCGTGGTATCGCTTATACAACGATTTTATGAACACTTTGATTGTTGGAACACGTAGCTCACGATGGATCAAAGAATTTCTAACAAACCAGGGAGCATTTAATATTATTCGGAGCACTTTGTTTTGGAATGTTTGGAGTTTGTTAATTTGCGTTACACTGCTCTTGCCCCACACGAGACATCCATATGTGAGCACGGGACGAATGATTGTTGTGTAAATGAGGACCCCACATTCGGTTTTCAATGGCGACTTTCGGTTGATGATAGGATACAGGTTAATTAATCTTGTGTGTGCCTCGTTAACCTTTTTATTAATGTGGAACCCCCAGCTAAGTTTCTTGTCGAGGTGCACTCCCAAGTATTTCGCTGCACTGTATAACTTGATTATTAATATTAACATTTGGGGGATTACGTACTCTGCGAAGTGTAAAAATTTTTGCTTCTGATTTTAATGGGTTTAGTTGTAATTGCCATTTATTAAACCATTTGCTGATGATATTCACGCTTTCTTGCAGATGGTTAATTGCGATATCGAGCGAACTGTTTTGACTTAGTATTGTGGTATCATCAGCAAACATGGCGAGTGTTGTATTGGACAACTCAGGAATATCATGAACGTAGATGTTAAATAATAGTGGGCCTAGGATTGAACCTTGTGGTACTCCAGCTTTTGCTGTTCTTATTTGAGAAGTGGCTGAATTTACGATTGTTGAAAACTTGCGGTTTTCGAGAAAGGTTCTAATTATATGTACCAAATAATTTGGTGTTTTGATAGATACTAGCTTGTGTAATAGACCTTTATGCCAAACTGTATCGAATGCTTTGTGACGCTTTTTCGGTTTCGGGTTTTACTCGGGCGCCAGATTTTAAAGAGTTTTCTCTCTAACGGCTTCTCTCCAGTAGACGGTGTCGGAGGAGCGAAGACCTAGGTAACTTCAGTGAAGAATACAACAGGGTGATTAAATGAGAAGGCAACTTGCGGTCAATAAACAGAGTTTTATTATTATGTACAGTAACAGAAAATCAAATAACAATACAGTCAATACGGTAGAATAAACGGAAAACAGTTTTATCGGTGCAAACGGCAAACAATAACAATAAAATCGGTAGCGATGGCGGTAGTCGGAAATAACTCTCGGGGAAGTTTGAATAATGCCTCCTATGTGAACGGAAAATAAAACTAACTACGGGGAAGCTTTACAGGACGGGACAAACGGTCAATAATAACCTGGACTGAAATGACGACAGCGCCGCCAGAAGCCAAAACAGCACCAGGTTGTTAGAGACGGACTACGGAGTTCCTAGTACTTTGCACCCGGACGACGTGACCACAGCACCGCCCGAAGTCACGACGCGCAGACAACAAAATACCAAAAACTAGGAATGGCTAACACCCCAAGTCCTGGGTATCGTGGCAACAGCACCGCCAGAAACCAAGATCACCAAGAGTTTGTTGTGTTACACCAATTCCCTACACGGAAAACTACGGGGACTAGTAACTACCCCAAGACCTGGGTATCTTGACCACAGCACCGCCCGAAGTCAAGATCACCAAGTACCTGTTGTAGCACCACCAGGACTTTGTGTTTCTTCTCGGACTCCGTCAAAGAAGAAAGCACAAGTTCCTCCACGGACGGGTAACGGAAATCCTAACACTCTCTGCTATTCGAAAACTCAAATGCCCAGGTCACAGCACCGCCAGAAACCTGGACTGTTAAGTTCCAAATACCAGAGCACCAGGTCCTACACTTCCACTCTGACACCGTCAAAGTAAAAATTATAGTTCCAAGTCTAAATAACACAAAGCTAAAACAACTAAATGAATCGGAGAACAAAGTCTAAATTTCAACCCTAACTTTATAGTCGGAGATACAACCCTAATGTGGCATTACCAAAAATTCGGAGGGTTATTACCTGTAGTCGGAGGGTTTTCAAATGCTCGGAGACTTCTTCGGCTGTTGTAATATTTGAGTTCAACTCTTCAAATTTGACTCTTCAAATTCAACTCTCAAAATAAAGCAAAAATTCCGCTTTTATACGGTCCGGGAATCCTATCGGCGGCGCGGCACGCTCAATTCGACGCTCGCGGTCAGCGCTGGGTCGCTGGTAGGGGCTCGCCCGCATCTCTGCGGTCTCGGCGAGGTCGCGCGTAAACTAAATATATAACTTAAATATTTTAACATCATATTATTAAATTAACAGAATGAAAATTATTAATAGAATAAAGAAATAAAATAATTATTTAACCATGGTTCAAACTTAAATATCGGGTTTAACAATAAAATAAAAAATATATGTACCAATAAATTTGGCTAATTAATATAAACTAAACTGGTCTATTCACAGAATTCACTAATTCAGTAATTTTCACGACACTTCGTTACAGCTTGTTTGACATCGATAAAGATGGCAGCAGTGTACTTTGTGTTTTCAAAGCCATGTCTATGTACTCTGTAATTCGATTGAGCTGTTGTTAATGCTGTCAGCCGTAGATGTTGTAAACGCTTTTTCAAGATGTGTAGCTAGTATTTCACATTTTTCGTTATCGGTTGAATAGGATTTATTGTTGTGTATTATAGTCGGTATTTTGTGATGTTGCTTTAAGATGCGTTTGGTTGCTCTCCACATAGTTGGGTCTCTTGGTTCAAGTTCGTTAATGTACTTTCTGTATCTTTCTATTCGATGTTGATCCAGGTCTCGTTGAATTTTATGGATTAAGTAATTCAGATGGGATTTTATTTTATGATCTCTTGTTGCTATCCATTGTCTTCGGGTTACGTGCTTCTCTCTGATTAACTGCTGTGTATTAATTGGCGAGGTTAAATAATCTAAAGGTCGTTTGCTTATTTGAATAGTTGTGGAAGCTGCGACAGTGGAGTAAATTGTTTCTATGAAAGCATCTATGGCATCATCAATCTCTTCTTTGCAGGTTAATGCTGAAGGAACTGTTGTTTTTTGTTGCAGTGTATCACTAAACTCCTTCCAATTTATTCGTCCATTGATTAACCTCGGTGTTGTGGGGTTTGCTTTGGGTTGGTTTCCTATGTTAATTAGCACGGGTAAGTGGTCCGAGTCAAATTCTGGTAGAACTGTTTGATGGATCGGACTAACAATATTTTTATGTAGTATAATGTCGAGAATGTCAGATTGGTGATCTGTTGTGGATGGTGTGTAAGTATGCTCCGTTGGTGGCGTGATCTGTATTCCGTGGGATGTTAATACGGGGTAAAGCCTATTGCCGTTGCGGTTGCTTGCTCTGCACCCCCAGATTGTATTTTTACAATTTAAACCGCCTACGAGTAGGGTAGGAGTGTTATCGCTAAACATTTTTTCTATGTCATCATCCAATAGCTTTTTATTTGGCTGTTTGTATGCTGCTGCAACTTTTAATAGTGTGCTATTTTGCAGTTCTAGTAGTATTGTTACTATTTCAATATTAGTCGGCATTGGTGATTCTAAGTGGTACGCTTTGAGTGATTTTTTGACGATTATTGCTACCCCCCCTGATGCTTTTTCGGCTATTCTATCGTTGCGGAAGTGTAGTATCCTGGGATAGACAATTTCTGGCTGGGTGACAGGTGGGTTTCGGATACGCATAAATTATCTACTGAATGTCTCGACAAGAAGGCGATAACTAATGACCTCTGGCGCGCTATGCCGTCTGAGTTCCAGTTTGTGATAATAAGGTTGGTTGTGGGTTTATTTGCTAACATCTTGGAATAGTGTAGGGATTAACGATAGTATGAGCTCTTTTATCGTGCTCTTGTGAGGCGTGATAAATTCTATAACTTTTTGTATAATTTGTTCGATTAGAGTAGGTTTTTTGTTATAGTTGTCCTTGGGCGCATTATTGTGATCGTTTGGTTTTGTTTGGAGCTTGCTGGCGTATGAGATGCCAGGGACGGTGTGGTCGTTAGCGTTAAATTGAGTTTTAATGGGCATGTAGGGGGTATCTTGTTTGTTGTGAATTTCCTGATTTTGTTGTCCGTTTTTGTAGGAGCTTGGTAATATGGACATCCTCTATAATTTGCAGTGTGTTCACCTTGACAATTAATACATTGTGGTTTAACTTTTTTTAGTAGTGGGCAATCGCTAAAATGGTGAACACCTAGGCATTTGACATATTAGGATCCAATTTGCAAAAATTCTTAGTATGGGAATAGCGTTGGAAGCGCGTACACTGAGGTGGCCCTTCGCCCCTCCGTCTTGGTTCGATATTCACCTTACAGTAGAATAGGAATTCTATATTATAAATATCTTTGGACTTACCATTCTTATCCAGTATAACTGCACATATGGAAATCGGTTTTTTTTTCTTTATTGTGAATGCGGGCGACGCTTTTTACTGGGAAGTTCATTCCTAGTAATTCGTTCTTTATTTCTTCATCTGTCAGAGAAGTTGGCAGGTTTTTGATAACTACAGAGATGTTAGTTGTATTTGGGTCCTGATAAGTGTGGTATTTGACAGTCTTTTCATTATCAAAATAATCTGTGAGAATTCTAAAGTCTTCGATTTTACTTAAGCTTATAATTTGTGATCCTCTGTTAGCTGTAACAAACTCACCACTAGTTTTAGACTTAATGTCCGCGATTAGTTGTTGATAATTTGTTGCATCATGTACAAAGATGGGTGGAACTTTTAGAGGTTTTGGTTCACTGCGGGTTGAATTGTCTGTATCGCTGTTGTCTATTAATATTTTTTCACCTTCTTCAGGGAGATAATATTTGTTTTGTTTGAGCAGGCTGTCATAATTAAGAGAGTACTTTTTATTACTTTCGTGGGCAGGTGGAGATTGGTGCGGGCGTTTGTTGGTTGTGGAATAACTTGGTTGAGATAATTGAGATATTTCTCCTTGATTAATGACTACGACGCGCGGTTCTACGTATTCATCGGTTTGCGTTTGAATCCATTCGAGGTCGTTTTCTTTAGAAGTTTTGTTGGCCATTGTTAACTTAGAGTTTTTTTTGTTTTTGATTAGCTTTTTTGCTGTTAGGTCTGCTGAAAGGACCCGAAGAAAGGGTATTTTTTAAAATGTTTTTGACGTGCGGCTATCGCAACGCCAGGCGGTGTGCGGCCGATAAGGTATCACTCGGACACAGTTTAGAGTATTAAGTTATTTTCATTTAGGCACTAATAATTTATTTACTCTTAATCATATAATAAATGTAAGGTATAAAGCACTTATTAGTTGTAATATCGCACTAGCTTCACCGTACAACTTGCGCGCTGTAAGGTACGCGAGCAACTGCTGTTGAAACTAAATTGAACAAATGTTCAATGTTATATAGGTCTTTTCGGGTTAGAAGGTGAATTCTTTCCAGTTTGAAATCAGAAATTGAATCTTGTATTCCATTAAGAATTTCATCAAAAGGTATTTTAGCAGCAATCTTTTGTAGTAAGTTTCGCCTCTCCGATAGAGTCAAATATAAATGTCCCAAATCAGTTTCATGTCCTACGTGTGTGTCAATGAATTCCATTATACAAGCACCACTACCGCTATTTTCTTTCACTAATTTAATACCAGCAGGACAGTAAGCAATTTTATTGCTGCCATGCATTTTTAAATGTCGTTTACCTTTACCTTGTGGTGTATATATTCCATATCGATGGCAAAAAGTTTGTGGTAACATAGTATTTACAGTATTTAGTATCCTTCTTTGCAAATTTCGAATTACTCTTGCTTTCCGTATCGTTTTTCCATTCCAGGAAAGTTTCTTCTGAGGCAAAAGTAAGTTTCTTTAACTCAATTTGAATTTCATGCACTTCTTGAAAATGGCACAAAATTTCCGTTTTCGAAGCAGTTTGAAAACTACACATTGCACATTTGTTTGAACTAATTTTTGTTACCTTTTCTTGCAGCTGGTGTACTCTTTGATGATGAGGACGCAGGTGTTTTACCTTATTATAGTTTTTGCCACAATGCGAAAACTTAAAATTACAAGGATTTTTATATTACATAAGTTCATTGAGTTGGCTAGGATTGCATTTCTTCACATGCTTTTGCAAATTATTCAAACTACTAAAAACTTTCTTGCATTTTGAACATTGTTTCGTTTTCTGACGTTCCATCTTACACAACCACAACACAACACAACTCAGTAACCTAACGTTGCATAAAACAGTGTGTCAACCTTGCTGGTGCTGGTAGCTAGGAGCTAGTGACTATCTTCTGCGCCTCTTCTTTCTATTTCAGAAATGTTGTTTGGTTGATGGTGCTCTTCCAGTATTTGTCTTATCAGGTCCATTTGAAATTTGGCTAGTGGAATTGATTTTCGGGCTATAAGTTTTATACAAAACGTGCGAGTTCAGTAAAACCTTATCCATGATATGAAAAAAGCATTTTTTATACCACTTTGTAATTCTACGTACACATTCTACTGAGCTGAGTAGCATGTCTGTTTTGTCCACTGCGCCCATTTTTGTTGTATTTTACATTGCATTTTGGCTTCACCACAGCTCGCAGTTTCTTTATTTATTTTTTCTGTTGTGACCATATTATTGTAATGTGCTGTTGTCAGCATGTAGACTTCTCTCTTTTCACACCACCTCAAATCTAATAGTTTATCATTAGTACTTCGAAATGTGAATTCACCCTTTTTGAGTTTTTCAGTCATTTTAGGTAGATTCTTTCTGTTTTTTCGCACAGTTCCACAGCAGTTTGTTGCCCGATTATAAAGCCAAAGGTACAAGTCAGGACTACTGTACCATTTGTCGATGTACAGGGTATGCTTCTAGATAGGGTTCCAATAAAGTTATGACTTAGCTGATTTTCCAAAACCGTCTGTATGTTTCAAGTCTGTTGTCGCACTCGTGCAAATAATGAAATCTAAATATAACCAGTTTGTGAATCCCAAAGATACAAAAAAATGTATTCCAAAACTATGTCTTTTTGATGATACTGCTTGAAAAATAATCGTCCCTTGAACAGGAGTAGACTTTCATCGATGCACAGTTCTCTGGATGGTTTGAACGAACTCCTGAATTTTTCACGCATGTAGTCTACTATTTTCCTAATTTTGAATAGTGTCTCCATTATTTCCGGTTTTTTGTCGTTGAAATGAAGCATTCTCAGCAAAAGGAAAAACCTGTCTCTAGGCATAGTTGCACCAAAAGATGATGGTGTAGCCAGTAGCGGATCTCTGGACCAGTACTCATGAAGCTGGAGCTTCTTCGCCCTTGCCATTTGATATATAAGAACAAAAAATACCCACATTTCGCTGATACTTGTCTCCTTCCAGTTATGTAAACGAGACTTGTGCTTCAGCTCTAAATGGTCACAAACGTAAGTATAAAACTTATTGCTTTCTTCCACAACAAATCCCATTATTTCTTCTGTAAAGAACGCCGAAAAGCAATCAAGAGGAGTACTGTTTTCATCTAGACCGTCTACAAAGCATCTTGCTTCAGGTTCATTGAATGGAAATACATGGAGTGTAATATTTATTACTTGAGATCCATGCGAAGTCATTCTCTGACGTAGGAGGGATGGATTCTCAATTCTGGTGTGTAGGCGAATTTGAAGCTGTTGCGCGAGTCGTAATTTCAGTCAACACATCTGCAAGTTCTTTTGAGTTATCATTCTTGTTATCCTGTGATCTTCGATAAATTCATCCTCACTATCGACCTTTCCTCTAGTTCGCCCTTCTGCTTCAGAGTAAAAATTGCCTCTACTAGGCGCTTGCAAACGATTAGACATTGCGTAACCGTCTACACTACTACGCTTCCCAAGTATTACTGCCCGCCCAGTATCGCGCTAAACGATCAACGTTGCCACTACCTCCTAAATATTTGTACCAACATTAAGAAGAAAAAAGTACCATTTACAAATTTTTGCAGCACATCTTTTTATTGTGCAAATTAGAAAAACCATATATTAACTAAAAACTATTAGGTATTACCTATTAGCTAAATTACATGTTTGTTTTTTTATTAAGTAGTATTTCGTCTGGATCTACTTCATAACAATTTTGGGTGGTTGTTAATACTTTTCCTAACAAAAGACTTTCACACGTGCTAACTTTTAATTTATTTCGATATTTGCTTCTTATAATATTTAGTTGCGAAAAAAATCTTTCAGCAGCTGCACTACTGTGAGTGATCGAAGATTATGATATGAAGAAATTGAGAAAGCAAAGGAAGCAACTTTTCATTATCCGGGTCTTTCAAATTTGAATTATATCTGGCAGCATCTTCAATGTTATTAATATCAGTGTTTGGCTTAAAATTTGATAGTTTCCAGCAAACATTAATTAACGGCCCGCTACCGGTTCAGTGCATGGTTGCCAGCAATTGAAATGCTGGACCAGTGCTGGCTATAGTTACTGGGCCAGCAACTCGGCGTCAGTCTGGCCGATAACAGGGCCAATTATGTGTTGCCTGTGGTAAAAGTAGTGGGCCAGCAATGACCCATCACATAAGTCAGTGTAGATCCCTTAATGGTCTGTTAAATAATCAGTGTGTCACCCCAATGGCAATCTGACGCTTTGCCAGTACCGTCCCCCTACACTTTACCATTACTGCCCCCACACCACCAGCATGCAGCATGCATCCATAAAATAAATAAATCAAATTTATAGCGAATAGGTACATTTAATACATTACCTCATAAAATTTACTAATACAATACCTAATACTATTATTATTATTATTAACCAGTAAGTTTATTTCATGTTTATTTACTTGAATTATATTGAATAAAAATATTGATAGCCTAAGTGTTAATTTTATTCCGCCTCTGCCTACCACCATCTCGATCAGGAGCATTGCGAAACCACACTTTGATCAAAGACTCTACTTCCTGCTGTGTTGCGCTTTTGCTCAATGGGTTTTTTCTTACAGTAACTGCAACATTAGAATTCAACATTACCTACCTACCATTAATTATTTACGTACGTAAACTATATTTTAATTAAACATAATTTCAAATTGTTGAAGTAAGATATTGCACAATAAATTATAGTCAGTATTTCTTACCCAAAATTAAGTTAATAATATTGTTTTGGTCTGCAAAACAATTCTTGTTTCTTCCTGACCAATTGAAAGTCAATGCTAATATGTTTGTTATAATCTTACTTAAAATTCGCCTTGGGTAAATGTTCTCAAAAAATGCAAAGAAACGAAAGGACGCTAGGAGGGTCTGGGCCTTACTACCTGTTATTTCGTAGGATACAGCAAATTTACTTTAAAAGAAACTTTTGGAATTTAGATACTTTATAATGATTACGTTATTCATTATAATATTTTTAAAAACATTAATCTTGTTATTTCTTAATACCTTATCTTGAATTCTAATCACTTATTCATTAGTTTTTGTCTCTTTGGTGCCGTTTCTTCATCGTTACATTCGACAAACCTTCCCTATTCTAGTAGATCTTCGAAATCTTCTAGACTATCACCGTCTTCGTCTCCAATATTATTTCCAGTCTGCATTGGTTCTTCATCGACAATTTCTTCTGAATCATCAACTTCCTCGTAGCTTTTTTCTTCCACATTGGAGCATTTTTCAGAACCATGACAATTTCAGCATAAATTTGTGCATTTTAAACCATGTTTTCGGCAGCCACATTTTAAACTGTTACATCCAGTTTCACAGCTGCAGCAAATAGTTTTGAGCAATATTTCCGGAATTAATTCCCTTTCTGTAAATTTGGGCATAATGCCACGTTGATGTTGCTTCCAGCCCCAATCTGTTGCTGTCAGTTCGTTACCCAGCCAAGTTTGAAGCTGATAATATGCCCTGTAACAATGTTGTTCTGCTGCACCTTCTGTGGGTGGGAGATTTGCCAATATGAAAGATGATTTAATTTTTGCCAATTGATATTTTCGAAATCTTAATTGATTCAGTGTTATATTATCATTTTTACATTTATAAATAGATTTGATTAATTGTAATCCATTTTTTTCGATATCTTCTTTGTTTGCATCTTTTTTAAAAAAAATATTGGCCAAATTTGTCAAATTTTTATCGTCTAATAATGAATTTACGATACTTTTCTTTCCTTTTCCGGAAAATCCAGATGTTGTATCGCAACCAGAAAAACAATCCAGAAATGCAATGATGTTTTTGAAGGATTCATATTTGAAACAATTAGACGTGAAAAATATATCTTTTACATTTCCAGAACCTGGCTTGAGAAAATACATGTCATGATTATTTGAATTTAATTGATTCAAAAGATCAATATCTTGACCCACAACAATGACAGTTTTATTAGTATCTCTAGCAATTTCTATCGAGGTCTTAATTATATCAGCATCGGCATCTTCTTTTGCTTGTTTACAGGAAAATCCTTGTGACTGTAATGTTTTCATTACAGTTTTTATTATTTTGTCCTTGTTTTTCTCGTTAGAAAAAAATTTTTCTTGCAAAAATGGTATTTTTGTATGGTTTTGATAATTGAACTCTGGAATATTGTCTGAGGTTTTTCTACGACTTCGTTCTCCTCTTTTAGTTGAATTAACTGCTGGTACTGTTGTCACAGTAACTGATTTTTCAATTTCGTGGTATCCATCAAAAACGATATAGCTGCTTGCTGCGTAATGTTTTTCTACATAGCGCAAATATTTATTCATGATCTCTTCCACCGTTTCATTTTTCTGCCAAATTACTTTGTGCAGTAAAAATCCACCGTCGACGACATGCACAATGCCGTCAGAATGCGTTGGTCCATTCGCACTCACAAATAATTCGTAAAGTTGAGATTTAACATTTTTCCTGAGGCCATTTTCTGTAAAAAGTGACAATGGAAGAGGTGCAAGCTCGTATTGTAAATAAGTTTCCATGTCTTTTTTACTGTCGATCGTTAACGATGTTCTTTGAAATAGCAATAATGGATCGATGGCTATAATATCTCCGTTTACTTTAACGGAAGATTGAACCGTTTTTAGAGACAAGACTTTGTTTTTTCTTTGATTTGACACGGCCAAAATTCATTCCAACAATAGCTTGCAAAGATTTCTTTCCTTCTTCATATGCTTCGTAGCAATTTACAGAATTCTGCCAATAATTCCAGAAAATATTGACATCATGTTATCAGTCTCTGGAAAAGGATCATACATTTTAAAAAAAGTTTGTAATATTTGTAAATCAGCTACATCTCTTTTTATTCGATATTCCCTGGAATCAATGTGTTGCTCTGTGGTTGCAAAGGAAACATTACAAAAATCTTCCATTTTATTGCAAACTTCGACAACTATGATCATTGTTAATACGAATTTTGTTAAAACACTTTTAGACAAACCACGACCATGTGTAAGTCCACCCTGAGTTTTCATAGATCTCATCAAAACTTGCTCGATCGTCATATCCGTCCAAACTCCCGACCAAAACTTATGAGTACGTCTAATCGTAAATAATCCTTCGGTGAATCGCGTAAATTCATAATCATCATTTATTGTGTCTTAAAGCTTACGCATATCTTGGAGATAAAGATGAGCAGATTTTGCGTATAAAAAGTGCCCACTTGCATGAAAATAGGGAAGCATTCTTTCCACGCATTTTAAATGTAATTCCCAATTACCTGCACGTTCAGCCCGTATGAAATCTTTAACTAACGAGACCATTTGCCAGTACTGCATCCAAAGTTTTGCGGTAGGACCTCTTTTTTGCACTAATTGTAGATGCTCGATAAATTTGTCTTTTATGATCTTAAAATCTTCGTGAAGCAAATTGTCTTCAAAATTTCCTGTTCCTAAATTCAGCAAAAATGTATCCATTAGCCCCTTTTCTGTGTCCGACAACTCCATCGATGAAAAAATTAATTCAGACAAGGCGAGCTGTACTAGAAAATGTCCTCTGATAGCTCGTGCATATGCGTGCCCGGAAAGAGCTTTATCGGACGAATTTTCTGCATATATTTCACAAAAAGCCTCCTTAAGTCCACTACCATCCATGATGAATCCAATCGCTCCGAGGAACGACATCAATAAATGAAATCCCCCAAGTCTTACTTGGATTGACGACAAATTGTAGGGATCATTATCTAAATCAATACTGGCTAAGATTTCACGAGCTTTATGGCATAGCGGTTGGTCAAACGTTACGAACACAATCTTTTGCTATTGTTTTTGGCATTGTTTAGCCGCTTCTACCAACGACGTAAAAATGGTATCATAATCACTCGGTGGATTTTAATAAACGGCACAGGAATAATTTTTGAAGTATGATAAGTGAAATTAGGATATAACTTCTCCATGAACCCATTCCAACCATCGGATTTGTTGTTTGCAAATTTTGAATAAGACCATGTAAAATCTGCCGAAGAAATTTCATAGTTGTCCGTAACATCTAAAATATCTTCTATCTGAACTGTTTTCAATCCATCGGAATTTTTGTTTTCAAAACGTTTCAATTTGACAAATCCAATTTCGCCTATCTCTTCAGAAGATGGAATCTGTTTTAATCTAGAGATGGTTTTCTTTGAAGTAACACTAGACGTCGGAGTAACAACCATTATTCCACCCATTGCATGGAAAGTATTCTTGCCATCAATTGTGCATGTATTATGATCCGTATTGTCATAAATAAATTGAACGTATGAATCCGGAGAAAACGTATGATTGGCAGGGTCTTTGATAATCGATGCTTCAAAGCGCAAAGTTTCTGTATATGAGGAACACAAGCCTAAATTAGATAATGAGTCGATCAATCCTTTAGAGGCATATTTTTTCTGAATCATCGACGACAAACCAAATAAAATTGGAGATAAAAAAGAACGTGGCCTTACAGATGTGATGATGCAATGAGACATTGTGGCTACTTTTTTATCCATCCTACGAACATTATTTCCTTATTACTTTTACACACAATATTCAAAGAAACTTGCAAAGTTTCAGGAACATCCTTAAAAAGATTGCCTTCGATAAAATCTGGAATTTCGTAGCAATTCATATCGTATACTTTAGAACGTATATCTTATAAAACAATTTCAGCAGCCATTTGAACAATTCTAGTTCGTTCGTCCTCTTCACTTTTTAATCTGTTTTCGTACCAGTCTTTGCAGAGTTTCTTACTTGCAGTACCATTTTTGTATAAAATTATCATGTCTCTTTTAATTAAATGACACTCGATATCGTTCTGAAAATGCTCTTTCAATTTTTTCTTAATAGTTGTGTAGTCAGGAAAATCCCTCTTTTATTTCATTCACAGAAAATTGACATTCTGTTTCGTTGTCTACGATATAATTAATAAGATAATTAATAAAATTCTTAGTGTTTTCACATGCTGAGCGACCCCTTTTCCTTTCAGTTCTTTTCTTATAAGAAGTAGACATACAAGCAGTGTGATAATGCGCTTTTACTGCGACTAAATCAGGCACATTTCGCAAACGAGCTGAAATGTTTTTATCAACATCATTTAATGTGGTTTCTTTTTGAATATACTGTAATATATTATCTCTTGTATCGTTACTTTGAACAGATGAAATTTTTTCTTTTGAAATATTACCGAAAAACCCACCGCAGAGAAAGCAATGAGATTGAAAATTAAATCTAACAGCGTCTTTATTTATTTGTTTTCCTTCGTTTGATTTTCTATGTCTTGAACTCCAGAATGTAGCTATTGCAGTCTCATTATTATATTGACTTGGACAAGTTCGATGAATAAAAGCTGATGTCAAAGTCTCAAATTTTTTGTATTTATTGTCGATTCTTTTCTTGCTAGACTCCACTAAACGATTCAAAGCTGCTTTTTTTATTTCATACACTTGCTTATCATCAGCCTCATTGCAGATTATACAAACAGATTCATCCATACTGATAAATTATCAGTGATAATCTAAAAGGACAACATCAAAGTGTACTAAAATATCATTGGATTTTAATTTTTTAGTTTATGTTACGTTAAACATACTATTTATGAAAGAAAATATTAATATTTTTATTTTAGAGCTGATTGATACAGATTAAAATACAGGTAGTATTTATTTACCTTGTTATGTAACACAATTCTCTTAGGCCCAGTTGTATAAACGATTTGACTTCCAGTTCAGCTGATCCACGATCAATTGTCATGGATATGACTGTTATAAGGTTATAACAATTGGTATCCATGACAATTAATCGTGGATCAGCTGAACGATGTTGTTCACTGCTCTGTATCCTAAGGCCCAGACCCTCCTAGCGTCCTTTCGTTTCTTTGCATTTTTTGAGTTTTTTAAAAAAGCAGATATTTTGACATGAGAATTTTCGATTGAAAATTAGGGTGCTTTTTCGATATTAAGTCAAAATATGGTGAAAAAATAAATATTTTAAATCAAAAAAATTACAGTGTGTTTGGGACATAAAATGG
This sequence comes from Hemicrepidius hirtus, assembly GCA_963082805.1. NCBI lineage: Eukaryota > Metazoa > Arthropoda > Insecta > Coleoptera > Elateridae > Hemicrepidius > Hemicrepidius hirtus. The sequence goes on from OY720168.1 coordinate 9,325,382, forward strand.
TAAGTTTTCACCAAATTTCGTGAAAAAAAATTTTTTGTAAAAGATAAAAATAAAAAATCAAAAACTTGGTTATTAGAATTTTTCACATAAATTTTGAGGTTATGTGAAAAAAGTGTAAATACAAAAGTTGTAGATCTTTTTATTACCTACAACTTTGCCATTCAACTTTTTTCCATAGGACTTGTAGTTTTGCCGGAAATGGAGATAAACAGTTTTCTACCCTTAAAAGCTCACCCCCCCCCCTTCCCGGCCTCAGATCTCCCGTAAATTATTTTTCCTTTCATTTTTGTTATATTCTCTTCCTTTTCCAATGGGTTTCATCGTACTATTATTTTTTTTTGTTTAAAAAATTATCGACCCTGGTCTATATTGAGTTGGTAATATTGGCAATTCTGTCTTAGTTTTTATTACGTTAAGTAGTTGGTAATGTTTAACAAAAGGTTGTCTGGTTGTATGTTAAGGAACATAACGTGTAAACTGAATAACTTGATTAAAAATCGTTTACTGCTATTGTGGTATTTTTCATGGCCTATTTATCGTAATAGGTTATGGGCCCAGATATTATTAGTAGCTATTGGTAATCGATTTGTGCGAGTTGTGAATAGTTTTATTACGGTGAACCTAGAACGTTTGTGTGAAGTCCAATATGGCGACAGCGTCTGGTTATGCGCATCCAGGGCTAAAGCCGTTTGATGGTAGTGGTTTTGAAAACTGGGTATATCGTCTGGAGAGGCTTTTGGAAAGGAATGCGGTATTGGAAATGCTGACTGCTAGTGCACCTGAGGAGGTCGCAGCTAGGCAGAACTTCTTGAAAAAGGATGCCAAGGCTAGAGATTTGGTTGTACAATGTGTGGCAGATAATGTTTTGGAGCAAATCAAAAATGCACCTACAGCTAAAGAAATGATCACCAGTTTGAAGTCGACATTTGTTAAGAAGGGTACAATGAATCGTATACAACTTCAGAAAAAATTAAGGAATATGTCTTATGAAGGCAAGTCAAGTTTAAATGACTTTATCATTGAATTTGATAAAACAGTGGCTGAATTGAAGAATTCTGGGAGTACTGTTGAAGATCAAGAATGTATTACGCAACTGTTGGCAGCTATGGATCAACTAACTATCCCTCTTTTTTCCTGGGACCAACTGATAGATTCGAACTCATTGATATTATTAACGATATTAAAAATAAATCATCCGCAGGTTATGATAATATCCCTACTACTATTCTGCAAAACCTACCCAACGAAGCAATGGATGTTTTTGTTAAAATCATTAACACATCGTTTCAAAAAGGAGTCTTTCCAGAATGTCTTAAAATTTCGCTGATCAAACCTTTATTTAAAAGCGGTGAGGTAACCGAAATCTCAAACTATCGACCTATTGCTCTTCAATCATCATTTTCTAAAGTCATAGAGAAACTTGTTTTCAATCGTATCATGCAATTTATAAATACTCACAAAATTCTTAATAACTCCCAATTTGGCTTCAGGCAACATAAAAATACCAATGATGCTATCCTACATTTTCTATCTTTTATTTATGACTGTATAAATGACAACAAATTAAACCTCACTCTATTTTGTGATTTGAAAAAAGCATTTGACTGTGTTAATTTCGAAATATTATTGGATAAGCTTTACTATTATGGGTATAGAGGAGTTCCACATGATTGGTTTCGCTCATATATCTGTAACAGAAAACAACTTGTTGAAATTATCCCCACGAAAAATAAGGCTAGTTCATCACGTTCTAACTTAATAGATATGCTTTGTGGTGTCCCGCAAGGGAGTATTCTTGGACCACCCCTATTTTTATTATATATTAATGACATTACAGCAACCTGTACAGCGGGAAATTTTACTTTATTTGCTGATGATACGACAGTTTCTTGGGAACATACAAATTTCAGTATATTACAAAATATAATTACTTCGGATATAAATAATATAAATTGCTGGTTTCTGCAAAATAAATTGTCGTTAAATTTAAAAAAAACAAAGTGTGAGGAGTGCGCCCACACTTAAACTATTTAAACAAAGTATTCGGTCACTTTTGTCAGACTGCGCATTTTATAATGTTGATGAGTATTTTAATATGTCGTTCTCTGTTTAAGTTTTTTTTTTTGTATGTATATTGTAATTGTATATTATTAACTCTTTTATCTATATTATTATTTCTATTATTATTATTCCTACAACTGTAATGCTTTTATTTGGAAATATATCTATCTATCTATCTATCTATGCCTGAGCAGTATTTACCGGTTGTGACATCCATTGCTATTTTATTCACGTCATATACGAGTGCAGTTAGTTTAGACTGTGAAAAATAAGTTGTTGTCAGAAGAGGAACGTATTACAAAGAATAGTAGTAGTAACTCAAATGTTTCAAGTGCAGAAGGTCATGCCTTTGTAGGTTATAAATTTAAAAGGAATAATTCCAATAATACATTTGGTCAACGGAACGACAATACGTGGAAACCAAATACGATGAAGCAAACCAAAGTATTTACTGGTAAGTGCTTTTTCTGTCAAGAGAAGGGTCATATTCGTTCGCAATGTCCAAATCGAAGAAAGTTTGTTGGAACTACGGAATCGGATGTTTCATTTTTGGTGCTAGATGACAGCACGAGCAACGTTGAATTGAACTATTGTGGACTGTCAAAGGATCAAAACAGTATTAATTTGGTTGTTGATAGTGGAGTGACAAATCATTTGATTCAAGATGAATATTCAAGGTATTTAAATAACGTTCAGGAAATTTCTACAAAAATAAATGTGGCTAAAGTTGGTGAGATGGTTAAATCTGACAGATGTGGTGATTTGTCTTTGTTAACTAACAGTGGTACTGGTATAATGATGCATAAAGTGTTGGCATGTGATAGTCTATCACATAACCTGCTTTCAGTAAAAAGGTTAGAAGAAAACAACTTAAAGGTTATTTTTTATAATAAATGTGTTGCAATACTAAAAGAAAATAATGTTGTTCTGAAAGAGAATCTTGTTGGTAATCTGTATTTTGTTACAATGAAGTTGAATGTAAAAGAAGCTAATCTTCTGGATAATTCAGACTTAATAAATCGATGGTACAATTCTGAAGAAAACTCGATTGGTAGCGAAGGGTTATCAACAACCAACTTTGGAGGAAGAAGATGTATATTCCCCGGTAACAAGACTGGTCACGCTTAGATCGTTGCTGGCTGTAGCTGTTGAACGTGATTTATCCATTCACCAGTTAGATGTCAAATCAGCATTTTTAAAAAGTGATCTAAAAAAGAAAAACAACGTTGACAAATGTACTTGTAAAATTCCTTTCAGACAAAAATTTAATCCTTTTTATACAAAGGCTTAAAGTATTATCATTCTATTGTAAACCTTAAAGGTTGCAGGTAGTTACAGAGCAGGTTCAGTAGTTCCAAAACATTTTTATTTTATTAAATCTGGGAATATATTTTATGCTAAGTGCAGATATTTATTTATTTTTTGCTTATTCACAATAATAAACAAAACAAGGGAAACAAAGAAGAAAACAAAGAAAATAAAGCAACACAAAATAATTAACAGCTTCATAATTATGTTACACTAAGAAAATAAGTTAAAGAAAGTTGATACATATTTTTTAATTAATTATCACTGTCACTAAAAATATTTATATCACTATCACTATCCGTAGGGTTTAAAGTGATAATAATCGGCTCTATTTCGTCCATTATGTTATCAACTTTCCACATAGAATTTTCTATTTTCTCCACATGGGCTACGTAGTTGCCCAATTTTCTGGTGTGACTTTAGAATATGCTTCCTTGATTAAATTTTCAACGTCATTTGCCTTAAAATTGGTATTTTTCGCACTTATATACCTTTTTACTTGGCTCCATACCATTTCAATGGGGTTGAGCTCACAGTGATACGGAGGTAAACGGAGAACTTTAACATTGTGTTTTTTAGCAATATTTTCTATTAAATAACCGGCATCATACTGATATTTAAATGTATCCACTACTTCAAGTAACTCCCTTTTTAAGTAATCGTCTTCAAAATGATGATCCTTTGAGCGAAGCCAATTTGTGATGCGATCCTTGTTCCAAGAGTTATTGAGAATTAGTTCGGATTTCCTACTACACTGTAAAAAAGTTGCATATAAATTTACCCCAAATAACGGTGGCAACTTTTCTACCACCGTTATTTGAGGTAAATTTACTTTGAAGAGTAATTTTCACATGTAGTAGTAAAATTACCTCTTTGACAAAAAAACAGGGTAATTTTAATATGGCAAAATTACACTACAATATTACACAAAATATATATTATACATTATTTTAAACGAAACTTCTAGAGGAAAACATGCTCGTTCAGTATTACAACAAATTTTCCAAGATTCAAGAAGAACAGAGGTCCACATTAATTGCACTTATTGATAATCTTGTCAAACATAATTATCTATAAAATTACACTATAACGTGAAAATCTGACCCATCGATATAAAAATACATCCAAATATAGAGTAAATTTACCCATTATAATCAGCTTGGTGTAAAATCACAAACATATTTCGGGTAAAATTCCTGATTTTGTTACATTTTACACCCGTAACATTACACTTATTTTTTACAGTGTATGATAGGACGCGTTATCCATCACGACCACGCTTTTCTCAGGAATATTTGGTATTAAAGAATCTTCAAACCATTTTTCAAAAAGTGGACCGTCCATTTCATCGTGGTAATCTTGCGTGTTCTTTTTTGCCAAAAAAGTCAGCTCCGCTCCATCAACAAATCCGCTACTGCTTCCCGCGTGGAGCAATACAAAACCTGGTCCGCGTGTAGTGGGTGCCTTTAAACCAGACGATAAACCTTGGACGAATGCTTGCCTGAAGGATTTTATTGAAGTGTCGCGCCATTCTTTATTAACGCTGTGCCCAATGTTTACCCATGATTCATCGAGAAATATAATTTTATAATTATTTTCCCTATACTTCCGAATTTCACGTAAATACCTATGGCGCCACGTAATGATTTCCTCTTTTTCTAAAAGCAATGCCCGCCTTTCCCTTTTTTCATATTGAAATCCTGCGTCACTTAACAACCTATAAGGGTGCTTTGTGAAAAGTTTGGCAACTCTTCATCTTCATGTACCCTCTCTAACACAGCTTTTAAAGTTGGGGGCGAATTTTGAAAAAAAACTGGTGCACAATTCTTCTAATCTGACTCCATACGTGTTCAGGATATTTAATTGTTCGAGAAGTGGATATATGGTTGGGTTTCCGTCTTTTTTTGGGTGATTGAATACCATCGGGTAAATTACCTTCTTTTCTAATGTTATATACAGCTCTTTCCGACACTCCCGTCATTTGGGACACTTTTTTCACAATATCACTCACAGACTCGTCAGCACCTTTATTATTAATATGATAATTTATAACATTTAACACCAATTGCTTTTCACGTTTAGAAAAGTTTTGACCTGCCTTCAGTAAGGGTTCCATGGCAAATTTACAACTAAATATTTTTTGCACAATATTTTGTTTATATAGGAAAGCCATTATTTAAAAATACCGGAAGTTATAGTAATTAAATAAGATACATCTTCAAAAACAAATTCCTAGGTGGGTAGGTATGCAGATACAATTAATACTTATAATCATTATCCATGTTTATAATTAATTTTGTGAATCACATTTAGAAAGAGCAATTTCTCATTATAAATAACAGAAGAGATTAGGAACTTAGCGTAATTATACTGGTAGGTTAGGTACTTTCATTTTTGTAATCACATTGACAAAAATAGGTTTATATAAATATAAAATAAAATATCAAATTCAACTTGAAATAATATGATTTATTATAGCTATAGTAAATCCTTTTATTTCAAGTTGAATTCGATATTTTATTTAATATTTATTATTTATATATTTATGGATTTTAACAAAGTAAAGCTTGGAAACGTCAATATAAAAATAAGTTTCTCTACTTTTGAGAACTTCTGAATGCTTACCTCATTTCAATAACTTAGACCGGACGTTCTATTGTTAAGAGCTTAGGAATAGCGGCAACAGTGTCAGTTTTTCTCCCATAAGAAACGTACAGCCCTATCTTCTGTACATTGCACGGAATGGGTGAAAACATCTATATATGAATACATTTAATTAAAACTTTTTTTATTAATAAACAAATTATAAAACACTTACTTCATTTGTACTTTATGTTTACTTCCGATAACGAGGCACATTTAGTGGGGTCCACTTTTGCGTGGTCAACCACTGCTTTGATTCTCTCCCTCCCAGTCTGCAAATATGAGGGCCATTGACAAAATATTGAGCCTTCTTTCAAATTCAACCAGGTACTAGATACCACAGCCATACAAAGTGTTCCATCTTCGTCTGCCTCTTCCACAAACTCAACAACTACATACTGTCTGTGCCAGACAACTAATAATATTTATGCATTTCAATTTCTTCAGAAGAAGCACAATAGAAACTTATTCAATTAATTAAGTTGCTATAAATAAAATTATGGTGATGATAAATTATTAATAACATAATGATTTACAAACAATGTACATAATTACTACATGTCTAGGTTACTTATACAAAAATATATAAACAAACATTGTAATTTAACAGTGGTACTTCCAGAAAAGAAGTATAGGGGAAGGCTAATTTTATTACAATCCATCACTATAACATTGAGATTTACACATGTTTATAATTTTATAGCTATGTTTATTTGTCTTACTCTATAGTCTATGTGCTCGAGTAAAAAAACTAAAATTGGTGGGCATCTTTGTCCCAGATTCCTAACTTTGTTTATTCGTACCAGAGTAATATTATGAAAATTAGCGCTTTCTTTTAGGGTACTAGGTATATAGGTTACTTGTGGGTTTCTTTACATTGGCAGATGAACCTCGAACTACTCCAGTGAGTGAAGGGAATAAACAAAGCTATAAGTAATGTAAAATTGGAGTTACTACATAATTATGGCCGTATGGCACAAGTAATCCTTTTTACAATATGGACTCGACAGGAAAAGAAACAAGAATGTTTTCACTAGCTTCTACTTCATACATAGAAAGTAAATCTGAATTAGTTGGGTATGTTGTTAACGGTTTTATAATTTTTAGTTTATAGCATATCATACCTATGTCTGTAAAATCAGAATTTCTAACAAAACAGTTGATTTTAACAATTTCTCCACTTGTTAAGAAAACACAATTGTTTCCCAGGCAGCACCAAATGCGAATCACCATGGGGTGCCCCAGTGCTATTAGTGCCTAAGCGTGATTCCGGGGTACGGGTGTGCGTGGATTACCGACGATTAAATGCGATTACGGTGGCCGACCGCTATCCGCTACCGCGAATCGACGACTTGCTTCATGAAGCGAAAAACAATTATTGCATGTCAACCATCGATCTTCGACAAGGCTACCACCAAGTGCGCGTCCGCGAGTGCGACCGCGACAAAACCGCGTTCGTGTCCCCGTGCGGTACTTACCGGTATACGCGAATGCCTTTCGGTCTCCGGAATAGCCCGAGTACGTTTCAAAGGATGATCGATAGATTTAGAGCGGGAATTTCAAATGTGCAAGTGTTCGCGTATCTAGACGATATAATCGTAATTTCTAAGTCGCTAGAGGAACACACAGTGGACCTAGATGTAGTTTTTAAACGCCTGAGACAGTACAAACTGCGTGCTAAGAGGGATAAGTGCGTTTTCGTGCGCGAAGAGGTACGGTACCTCGGCCACCTAATTACGCCGAACGGTATCAAAGCGGTTCCGGGTAAGGTAGCGTGCATACTAAACATGCCGCCACCGCGAAACGTCAAACACGTGAAATCGTTCCTACAAACTTGCAGCTGGTACCGAAGATTTATCGAGGGATTCACGGGCACCACAAAGCCGCTCAGCGGCCTTACTAAGAACTCCGTAGGATGGAAGTGGGGAGCAGACCAGCAGATGGCGTTTACACGACTTAAAGAGTTGCTGCCCACCGCCCCCGTACTAAGACAGGCAGACGAGGGATTACCGTTCATCATAAGAACCGACGCCAGCAATTACGCGATCGGGGGGGTCCTACTCCAGGGGGAGGGCACCGACGAACGACCCATAGAATACGCGAGCCGTCTCCTCACGGCAGCAGAAAAGAATTATAGCACCACCGAGCGGGAAGCTGGTATGGTCCGTGCAGAAGTTCCGTGGGTACGTAGAGGGAGCAGAACTACTCTGCAGTACCGATCACCAACCGCTGAGATGGCTAATGTCTTTGAAGTCACCGTCAGGACGCCTGGCCCGCTGGGCCCTCCAACTACAACCATTCGAGATTAAAATCACATATACGCCGGGACGCGCTAACGTGGTGGCAGACACACTGTCACGACCTCCGTGCTCCGCCGAGACAGAAACGACGTGCGGGATCTGTACGGTCATCGTCGAACTCCCAACGCGAAGTGCCGCGGAAATGCGCGAAGAACAGTTTAGTGATCCGGATGTAAAAAAAATTATAAACGCTTTCGAGACAAAGACTAGCAATACAGAATTCGCGAAATGGGCCGACCGCGGGTACATCATGTGCAACGGCGTTCTCTACAGATACGCGCCCGAAGGAGACTCGGAGGAGGCACAACTAGTGGTGCCCCAGGCGGGACGTAAACGCATCCTAGAAGTGTACCACGACGCTCCGACGGCGGGTCACTATGGCGTCGAACGCACACAGAACCGCATAGCAGCGAGATATTTCTGGCCCGGAATGCGACGCTACATCGCGGACTACATCAAATCATGCCCAGACTACCAAAGATACAAACCAACTAATCTGAAGCCTGCAGGGTTATTGCAAACCCCTGCCTATACGCGACGCTTTGAAGTCCTGGCAGTCGACCTGTTTGGTCCCCTACCCGAAGCTCCGTCAGGTGAAAGATGGGTCCTGGTAGTAGAAGACACCGCCACCAAATGGACAGAACTATTCGCTTTGAAGGAGGCGTCCAGCGAAGTGTGTGGTCGGACCCTGATAGCAGAAATTTTCATGCGTTACGGAGTTCCCCGGAAAATCATAAGCGACAACGGCAGCCAATTCGTTGCCAGCGCCATGCAAAAGGCCCTGTTTTGCATGGGGATTAAACAGCAGTTAACACCACTCTACCACCCGGAAGCTAACCCGGTGGAGCGCAAGAACCGCGATTTGAAGACGCAGTTAGCAATTCTGGTAAAGAACAATCACCGGGACTGGCCCGACAAACTGCTCGCTATCAGATTCGCGATGAACTCGGTGAAAAATAGCAGTACCGAACAGACCCCAGCTTACCTGGGATTCGCCCGCGAACTCCGAATCGCAGATGATGTAACGCGAGACCTACGCGCGATCGTTGATAGCGAGAACTTTGTCGCGGAAATCACACCTTACCTTTTACGAGTCGCGGACACGCTTCGAGATGCGCGCGAAAACGTCGAACGCACGCAAGATGCTCGAAATTCAATCGCCGACTCCAAAAGACGCCCTATGGAAATGTACAAGAAAGGAGACCGTGTGTTGGTCCAAACCCATAGCCTTAGCAACGCCGCGAAAGGTCTAACAGCAAAATTCGCACCGCGAAGAGACGGCCCCTACGTTATCAGCAAAGTTGTGAGCCCAACGTCATACGAAGTCGCGACACCAGGTAACCCTGACCAGAACCTTGGTAAATACTATACATCTCAGCTAACGCCATACTTCGGAGACCTGGAGGAGGTACCCCAACAACCGATACGCCGTAGAGGACGTCCAAGAAAAACAGCATCCTAGGTCACGTGCGAGGACGCCAACAGTGACCTAGAGGGGGAGTGTGTAGGGTGCAGCACCTCTCTGTGGGAGTGTGTAGGGTGCAGCACCTATCGGAGGGGGTTGCTTTCTTACCCACCCCTAACTTCAAGGGACGAAAAGTAAGAGGTGCGCGGCAGTTCGTGAGTGACTAGTGACGCGAGCCGGTTTCAGTGTATGACTAACAGTAATTTTCCATTTTCTTTTATTTTCATTTTGCTTAACAATTTAGTTAAAGTTGTATTTTCGCTTTTGTTTTGTGTCATTAAAGTTTTACGGTAAAGAATCCCAGTGTTTTCTTTAAGGAAATAAACCCCCTTACAAAAGTCATTTATGAATATTCCCAGCAACTATTACTCGAATAATAATAAATACGTATAAATAATCGTATAAGATTTCTTGTTATCTTATAATATTATCTGTAATTAAAAGGATTTTATATGGCTATAGCAGCCAATAAATTGAAAAATAAAACACAAAAGTTTTGATGAAAAAATGTGATGTAATAATTTTTCATTGCTGTCCAGCTTCGACATATGTCTTCAGGCGGAAGGCTGTCGCGCCATTTTATGGCATCTCCCGCCAATTTTGAAAGAGCGAAATGCGTAATAGCGACGTCATCCCAATCATACAATTCCGCATATTCCTCAATTTTCGCAATCCATGAATTAATACTAATATTGCTTCAGGATCAAACTCCGGCAGGTCATGATGGGTATTTTGTAAAAAACGTGGCTCCACGTGTCGCGTTACTTGGTCTTCCTCGTGGTTAGATTCGTTGTTTCCAGGCATTTTCTCGGAAAATAACTTCTGCACTAACACGGACTACCTATGTGGTACTTAATTATCTTATTCACTCACGACGATTGCACTTAATTCCTCACGAATATTCGGAATATTCCAGCAATATAAGCCAACGATACCCCAGTCACCACAAGCTCAACACGTGCACCGTTAAATTCGCGAAATTTTTTGATTGAGTCCCACTTCTGATACTGTCGTCGTTGTTTAATCTCAATTAAACAACCCTGTTCTGATAAACTTTATTAACAAAAATGAAATACGAATTACAATTGTTAATAGTAGCCGCACCAACGGCCATCTTTACCGCAAGGTTACTGGTCACCTTCCGTTGGCCGGTCTCTACCCCTACCCCTTTTATACAGGGTAATTCCTAAAAACTACTACAATAATAAATTAATTACTTTTAACACTCTACAAAATAATATTATATATTTAATTGATATTAACATGTTAAAATAGTTATTTACGATGTAATAAAAAGATATTTTTAAGTTAAGGGCCTTTCACCATAATACAAAACAGGTTTCAAGCTTGACAGATGGTTTTATATAGCCAATAACTAAATACATCTCAGTACAAAGGAGGATTACTTACGAAAATCCCGGCCGTCGAAATTGTTAATGTAGAATTTGGAAAGTTTGCAACGTATATTTCTTTGTCTTTTAAATATGCACTAATAAGTGCAGAGACGATTATTTACGGTAGTTTCAGTCCCAAGATTATAATAAACATTTGTACAACCGACCTAGAGGATTTAAAAAGTTTCCAACAAATAATTGACTAAAATATTTAAATATGACAAAATAAGTAAAAATAAGATCGATATTTGTCAAATCTTAATTAATCATGTTATTTTGAAATTTTTCGAGGTTTTCACGTGACACCAATCATGCGTAACACACACACCATACTAGTTTTGAACTCCTGCCGACAAATGATTTATCCCAACAAATATATCCTTTAACTCCTTATGATATTGTCCTTCAAATATTACTCATATCTGGTTTAGAAACATTTTATTAATATTTGAAAAACCCGTTAAAAATAATATTACACATAAATATATGTTTCTTCATTTCCTAAGATTTGTTTTCAAATATTACCTACATCTTTTTGCCAAATATTACAGTAATATTCGCCAAATCTGGCTAAGATAATATTATTTTAAAATATTACAATAAGATTTAAAAAATATTATTTGGGAATATTTTCTGCAGAGTGTAAGACAATATTATAGAAATGTTGGTTTTAGCTTTCAAATATTTCCGTAAGATTTGTACCTTACAAATATTTCAGAAACATGAAATAAATATAGTGTGCTGCCTGGGTTGCCTTAGAATTTGATAGTACACAGCCTTTAAAATGGATTTTGTTGTAAAATATCCCAGTATAATGTTGTATTACTTTCTCTTCAACATCTTAGTTGGCTTACCAATGAAATATGTTTTATTGATTTCAATTTCAGTTTTTTCATCTGACGTATTCTCATTTTCTTTTATTCTATTAACCACTTGCTGTAAAGGTAAATTTGATTTTCGAAGCATTCGTTTTAATTTACCTAAATAGTTTTCAAATGGAAAACAGTTAATGTCATTAAGGCTATCACAAATCTTAGCGTCATCGGCAAGATGAATAAGAGCATGTGTGTTGTAAACACAGAACTCCACTCCGTAGATCTTTACAGCATGTTTTACGAATAAATTCAATAATTTATTTGCATAATTATTATATTGACGATTTAATAGTATTGTAATACCAAATTTTAGTAACAGTAAGTTACTATAAATATTTTTTGGTAAAATGTCCACCAGCACTATTGGGCCAACGTATAACAAAAACTGTCTAAACTCAGTAGCCTTCCAACGCTATAAATTAGATAATGACCTAGGTTTCCTGTTGAACTCTAATGGCCAAAATGTTTTCAACTGTTCTAATCTTCTATCCAGTACTGAAATATTTGCACGATTTATTCGATACAAACGACTGCCATCCCGCCACAAAAACAATAATTTTCTTACGACACCCAGACAAACACAATGCATGTAATCTATGAGAAATGATGTTACTAAACCAACATTCAGATTTGATAAAGGAGTATCGCCTTTATGATGCTCTTGGTTTAATTTTAGTGCAAATTATTCGTCGCTTCGCAAAGGTGCTTCCAAATCAAAATAAGTCATACGTTTATTAACATATTCCCCTTCTACACTGCATTTATCGCAGCCATAATATCCATTATGTCCTTTTATATTTTTAATAAATGATCTGGCCGGAACATCACAACAAAAAGAAAGTCCGGTTACTACACAACTTGATAATTCTTCCACAAATTGCTCAAGAAATTCATTCAATGGAAGTTTTGTAGTTCCACAAAGAAATGCGACAGGAAAAGGAGATTCTTTGCGGTATTTTCTAATTTTACATAAAATGGGCCTAAAAGATTCATTCGTACTTTTATGTATGGGTAATCCATCTACATTAAAATCGAGATCAAAGTGATCGAAATATTCTCCACCACTAATTAATTCTATTGCAACTTTGCACAATTGGCTTTTCAGGCCCAAATAAACAAATTGTCCACAACCCATGGAAGTGATGTTAATACTTTTTGGTGTACGCAGGAGAGTTCTTGCATCAACTGGTAAATTTGTAATATCCGGATTTGTGGAAAACCAGGCCAATAACTCAGACACGGCTGTATGAGTAACATTATTCTTTAAAGCCCACGTTCTCAAAAATTGTTTTGTACACTTCATTTCACTTTGGTTTACAATTTGTATCATATCACATTCTGTACCACTTGTGTTTTGATTATATTCAAATTGAACATCGTTAGTGTGTAAAGTTTCGCTGGAATTATGCTCGACCTCAGTGTTATCCTCATATCCTGCATCACAGGCCGCAAAGCAATCAATCATTTGTCAAATTGTTAATAAAACTAATGGAATTATGTTCATTGTTGTAAGATGCATTATTAGCTACAATGTGTCCATCATCACCAACTGTATTAGGTGCATTGGAAATTGTAACATCGTTTATACCATTTTTACCATTAGAAATAGATTGATGTTCTAAATAAGCCAAATTGATAACATTTGACACGTTTTTTTTATTAGTCTGTACTGGTGTCTCTTACTTAACCGTTTAAAAGACATAATTATAATTGATGGATTATAAACAAAACTCGCTAATCACTTATTATAAAGGGTTATCCCGTCACGATACTGCCAAAACGTGAGATGTTGGTGTTATGTAGTACGAATAATTTAATTTTAATAATAGTTTTGCTTACTTCTTTTGTACAGTACCACCTACTATATCTTCGCCTTCAGCACCAGCTTTGTTTTGCGACGTCATTATAATATACAATTATTAAGATTGAATGTTATTTTACACAAACACAAAATAAAACACCTGTTGTTGTATGCACGTGGTTTGTTGCACTTGTAGTTTATTTACTTGCCCATCAACACCAACACCAACCAACCACACCTGAATTCCCCAGATATGCCCGGGAAATTTAAAACTTCTACTAATAAAATATTGTGCAGGAAGTGTATTGCCGGTTCACTATCGGTTCAATACTGATCGAAATCAATAAACTGCCAATGCCGCCCCAATACCGTTCTCTTAACTCATATTCGTCTTCTAATTTCCTTGTGCTGCTACTTCAGCGGCCCGCTATAGGTATGCCATTGCCAGCATTTAGCCAGCACTGCCAGCAATGGGCCATTATAATACCGACAGGTCGGTGTTTGCTGGGTTGCCTCCACTCAAGAAGTATAATATAGTAAGTTAGGAGACTCGAAGCGGTACTCGAAGTGCACTGCTACAGCGGCCACATAATTGACACTGTGCGAGAGAGCCGACCGTGAACAGAGATGGCATGGTTGGGCCGTCCTTTCGCAAGCACCAAACGTAACGCATCACCTATTTTTGTATTATTAGATTATTTAATGCTTATATAGGCATGTAAGATTGTGACTGCTTGTAATGTCATAAATAAAAGTAATTATACTCTTGTATAATTTAATATAACTAAACAAAATAGATACAGCAACCGAGTATATTTACAAAAGATCAACTTTTGAAAAACGCATGATTTATTTAGTACTTATGTGCTTTGGAACATTTTCTTTTTTCTTGGCATAGAGATTTTGATTTTAAATCTTGATTTTAAAAAATATGGATAATTCTCCTGGACACAAAATAATGAAGAGCATGCGAGAGGATATCATTTTTATGTTCTTGACAAGGAAATGAAAGGGAAACTGTATTTATTACGTCCGTCATAATGTCATCATAAATAGTAGGAGAGGTTGTATAATTCAGAAAAATGTTTTCAGTTTTTTTAAAAATAACAAACATGTCTAATGTAGGGTGTGTCAAAAAACCTTGGGTCTTTTGGTTTGTCATTTGAGCAACTGCAAGATCAACAAATGTACTGTCGACTGTAAGTGCGTTTTTACATTGCCGGCAAGAAGTCGATTTGGCTAGTTTCCTACAAACAAAACCAGCCATATAATATAATACACAATCCGAAACACTTGAATCATCTTGGAATAAAATGTCTAAAAAATCATCGTCCTCAACAACCTGGTCACTATTTATTAATTTGTTTAATTTTGATTTTAACTCTTCAATATGGTTTTGCGTATAGGTTTGTTCCGTCTTAAATATATTTTTGAAATCACTCAAACCTAGTGTATCAGACTGAGAGTTCTCGATTATGGTGCAATTTCCAAATTTTGGTGGTTTGAGCAATTTATATATGCTTAGCATACGATACAGTTGCATGAATGTAGAAAATGAAGGGTGATCGTCACAACCTCCAGCTTGACGAATAATGCCAAAAAAATACTGAAAATAAAAAAATTGAATTTTTTTTCCAGGCTATGAATAATTTTTATAATTAAGCAGGCTAAAATTGTTCCTTTGGTTGCACCTTTGGCGGCGTAAGCAGCAACTGGTTGTGCATAATTGTCTGCGAAAGGACAAAACATAAAAACCAGCGCGTGGTCTGCGATTTCAATATTTGAAGAATTGGTTTTATATTCCTGCCCAAAATCCACAATGCCTTGTAGTTTTAGCGTTCTTATGTCCAATTTAACACTCTTTCGTACTTGCATTTCGTCGCAAAGCAACACCCCATGTCGCTGATTTTCAACTTTTTCCAATAGTTTTAGTTTAAATGCCTTCAGAAATTGTGCATCCAACCCACAGGTCATATTTACCATTCTTAAATATCTTTTTATGGTAGACACGGAAGGAAGTGGCAGAATATTATTGGAATTCAATAACCGATAGGCTGCTGGGCTTCTAATATGAAGTAACAGACAAAACACCAGCCAGTCATCAGTATAACGCCGAGAAGTCTTGGAAGAATATTTCGCTATCTTAATACATTCGTTCATAACCATTTGTTGAGACGCGGGTATATTGTAATTTTTCAATTTTTCCAATAAGCTATGCTAATCATTTTTTTCAGTTCCTTCTTCATTGATGCTTTTGGCATTAGTTTGTCTCTTCTTGTTAATGCGCAGTGTAGTTGTTAAAGAAATGCAGTAGCAGCATTTAGTTTCAGAGGTAGTCGTTCCATCATAATCTGCTTCCAAAAGCCTTGGACACCGTTTATGTCTCCAGACCTGACAGTGACGATTTGTTTCTGCACTTTCACAATCTACCTTGGAGGGATCATATAACAAAAATTTTTGGCCACTTATACGAATTTTTGCATTGTGCAAATACTGAACTGCCTTCTCTAATTCATTTATCGGATTAATTAAATTTGCAATATTTGTGGGAATGACATTCGAAAAAACTTTCTCTCCGTAAATAAAGACACTTAAATCAAAATATTCGTTGACCGTCAATTGTCTTTCAATTAATGGCGTTTCATTATACTGCGATAGTATCATACGAGATACAGATATGATTCGTAAAAATTCTGTCTTTATTCGATGTGCACCCCACATTTCATCGGGAGTTTGAATTGTTGGATTTAACGAAATATTATCAAACGAATTCACTATAAAATAATATAAGTTGTAAACTGTTTAAACACTTTGTCAACAAAATAAATGTCGGGACGGGCGTTATTAATACAAATCAAGATACAATTTAAACTAGACATGAAGTAGGTACCACTTTCATCAGGTGTGCAAACGTTAAATTTACCTATCATCGGCAAAACTGAAATTTGCATATAATGACCCGAGTAACACTTATTTTGGTGTAGGTTATACAAAATGTTACCAAGGGTGGAAGTTCATTTTCGCAAATTTCAATATTACGATCTTCCCTGAACTTCCTTTTTCTTGGTCCTTTTATTGGTTGTCTCTCTGTGACGGATATTTTGGTTAAATATGAGGGACATCCTGGAAATATTGTTGGAACTGCGTCTGCTTTTAATCGAGGTTTCTTGAGAGGAATCTTAGGAAAGTAATAAAATAAAAATACATTTACCAGACGGAAAATTGCATTACACCCAATGGTAACGATTTACCAAGACAATCCTATCTAGTTTATTTTATTTTTTATCCAATAGTAATTTAGCTTATTAATTAAAGTACTATAATACTATCGGGGCTTCAGTCCGATGCCAGGGTAATATTTGTATGGAGATGTATACCTTGGAAACCAAACTGCTGACCTGCATAGAAACATAGTGTTTGTATTGCAATGCAAGTGTCACTATGAAGTGCAATCAAGCTCAGTCGTTGTACAAATAGACTCCTCCCACACAGATTTTCAGCAATGTGATTGGTGAAAATCAATTTGGACCAACCAATGAAAGAATTTTAATTATCTGAGTTTTGTATATAAGCGAAGCAAATTGGATAAACAGGCAGAGTTTAGTTGGAGTGAACTCACCTAACTACTTTCAACATAACCTAGAGGTGTCCTCAGGTTTTCCCATAATAATACATTTATTTAACCTTTCTGGATGTTATGAAGAAATTAACTGCATCAAGCAAATCTAGTAGACAGCGTAGCACGTTACGAGCGATTCTACATTATACCAAGATTCCAACAGCAGTTTCACCACTTCCTCCATCACCAGTCAAGCAGACTTCTTCAACTTTACCTTCGGTTGTCAACACTCAAGAATCAGTTATTTTGTCCAAGGAAGATCCTTCAGAAATTCTCACTTCTGTTGATTACCATTTTGAACCTCTCAAGGTATCTTCAACCAGCTACATTGGAATTTCTCTTTTTTTCTTATCCAACTTGGACCCTCGAAGATTCATTGTTAGATCCAATTACCGAAGATCTCAAGAAATTGAAGTACCTGAAAACCTATTACAATTTCGTCATTGTTGGGATTATTTCCCTCACATGTATTAAAGTTTTTCTTTAATATTATTAATAAAGGGTATCTTTACCCACTTTACAAGGTTTTTATATAACTGTTGTATATAATTAAGTTGTTCTGATATAATAAACATATTTAATAATCAATTGGAGTCAGATTAATTCAACACGCACCAATAAGAGTACGCAAACCGCTACAATACTATAATATACGCAGACTTGCATTACTTACGCTTACAGCATCGTTTTCCCATGTTGCAATTATGCAACTGCTTTCAAAATGTTTAGCGCAAACACAATCATTGCTAGATAACACGCGGTCGCTTCTTGGAATATTTGCATTCCATTTCAACAGCAACTTGTGTTCTTTTGGTGGCGAAAACAGTGAATTTTCAGAAACTGCCTTATAGCCCGATCTACAATTGGGCACAAAGCATTTCCTCCCCATTTCTGTCTTTGAAACAAACAGTGTGCATTAACAACAAGATCGCAACCTGCACCGTGCCTGCAACTCTTATCTAAATGCGGGCGACGGGTGGCCTTATCAGACCGTCCTGCTCTCGGATGTCATTGTCTTAAAAACGTGCGTTTTCTAGACACTGCA
Source organism: Hemicrepidius hirtus (assembly GCA_963082805.1). Classification (NCBI taxonomy): domain Eukaryota; kingdom Metazoa; phylum Arthropoda; class Insecta; order Coleoptera; family Elateridae; genus Hemicrepidius; species Hemicrepidius hirtus. The sequence goes on from OY720168.1 coordinate 9,343,893, forward strand.
ATTTGTCTCCTGCGCACTCCCAACCAGTTTTTCAAAAAATGCTGATACATTTTCTTTATTAAAGCTTGTGCATCTCGCTAAACTTGTCGCCTGTGGCTGCCGAATTGATAAATGTGAATTGCGTTGCAGAAAGTAGGAAAACCAATCTTCTCCTGCTTTTTTATTTTGAGTCCAAGATTCTGGCACAGTTATTTTGTAGAAAACGGCGCATTGATAAGCAATTTGCTTGACATCCACAGGAGTAAGTCCAAACATAATCTCGCTCGATCTTTTGATGTACGAAGCTAATTTTAGTTCCTACTCCGCTGTAAACACTTGTTTGTGTTTTGAATAACCAAATGTAATTTGGTCATTCCCAATTTTTACATTTTCTCTGCGATAACATTGAAAGTTTAAGTTTGAAGATTAATACAATACATTTAATAATTTATTAATTAATTAATAATATTTTTTAATTATAAATAAACAATATTGAATATTTAAAAATTATTTTTAATCCATAACATCTTTTCCTATAAAAATTTTTCGATGTGGTCAAAAATGAAGGTACTTCACTCTTGAACAAAAATGATATAATTATTTTTATTATGATACGACTGATATAATTTAATATCTTATAGTTGAATTTTGGGTTTTAGAACATGCAGAACTTTTTATAAAGAATAACTTTTTTTCATAAAATCAATAATAACAACGTTTTCCATATGTAGCCAACTTAGGCGGACACACTGTATGTTTAAATAGCTTGGTTTCATTATCGCCAGTTCACCTAGCTGACAATAAATACATTTTAATTCAACCTTCTGCAAAATATGTAGCAATAACCCTTGAAAGACGTCAATTTTTTACATTATCAAACGAAGATTTTAAAGATTGCAAAAAATTTAGAACACAAAAATATCTTTATGAACAAAAGCAACCACTAATTACTCTCCTCTCAAAGTGAACTTTGCGAAATTTTATTATTTAAAGGGCCAAAGTAAATACCAAACACCTGTGATCAACGTATCACAGAGTTATCACAACCACTTTGGTCGCAAATATCAGTCATAAATGGCTGGATATTCATAATACCTGATTATGAAGTTATAACGATTGTTTGTGGTGATTCTTTTTCTAAAGACATAACGTTAAAAGGAGTTGGCGAGATTCTATTATCGTCACAGTAACTTAATGTTATTTGAGTTTTAAAGTTTTTCTACGAGTACCTTAAAATAGAATTGATCGTAATCATCTATTTAAAAGGAATAATTTTAAAGCTCAAACCTCATAGTTATGTTTCAAATAATAACTATTCATTGCTTTATTTTTTGTCAAATATAATCACGCAAATATTCAGAAACAAAGAAAAATAATAATTTTCTTCAGGTCTGAACTTTTGTAACGAGTGTTTAACTAGTACAAATATTAGCTAGCTAAAAAATATGATTTATATAAAGGACAATTAGTATAAGAAACACACTACAATATAAAGGTGTGGTTTTTATAATTTCAAAATAACCTCTTTTATGACAATTTAAAGTTTGCTTTTCTTTGTTATGGAGGAGTGATTTAATTTATTTAAGATTATCAGTAGAATTGTCTACTTACCGTAATTATTAAGCTTATAATAGAGCACTAGAATACTTTCGTCGCAAAGTTTCAGCTACTGAATAGCTGCTTGTGCACAAAAACTGTTCTCTAATTAAAAATGCATTGAAGATCATGTGCTAAGGAAGACTACACACGTTTATAGAATTACGAATATCTTCGAGCATTACCTTACAACCAACACTATTTCACTTCTTTGCTTTTAATGCTTTTTTTTACTTTTCCTGAAAATATGAGAAAAATACTGAACAAAAAGAGGCAATATGATATCTTTCTACGTATTTATTATATCTCTATATATTTTCTAAAATCACTTTTATAATATTTCTAAAATATTTAATGGCACAAATTCCTCTCTTCCGAACCAACCCCCTTGCAGATCAGCAAGGATCTCCTCCAATATGTCGTCTGGCACCACTCCAGGGAGCTGGGGGGATGGAGGCGCTTCCACCGGCGCTTCAACTGGCGCTACCACCGCATTTTCCGGCGACTCTGGGTGCTCCTCGGGGACTACGTCACCTGGGATACGGGTAAACCCTGCCCCGATGTCGTGAACCGCGATGGTCACGAAGTCCGAAGGAACGTTTATTCAATATAGTTACCAAGTGTGGCGACGACCTATTAAATAAATGCGCCCATGGCCGCCCAACTCCGTGTCGACGGCTGACACCATGATGGTGAGACGGTAACCCTCTCTCACCACCACCTCTTGCAACCTCATGCCTTCGAATAACTCTGAAAAAACACAGAGAAAAATGTGTTACTTTCCTGTTTTACCATTAGGTTCTGCATAAACCAATAAATTATTAAATACAGCACTAATAATGAAAGCCATATAAACCAAATTAAATTATTATTTTCAAAATAAGCTGGGAGCAAGCTAGGGTCTATCACAGACGCAGTGTGATTCAAAACTTGAACAGCCTCGAAATTCATTTTTGTTTATAAGTTTCAATTAGGTATATGAAAATTTAAAGTACAAATTACTTCTTCAGGAGTCATCAAATGGTTTTATATGATGAATGTGCAAGTTCAGCAAAAGATAAAAAGTCCCCCCTACACCTACGAAATGATCAGTACCATTTTCTCAATTTTCAGTACTTATTTAAGTCATAATGGCAGATTTGGATACCCTAATTGGTGTAAAGCGAATGTTTGATTTTCTTAAAATATACCCAATTTTAAAATAACATTTAGTTAACGAATTTTTAAGTTTATTTACTTTTTCAAATACTTATAAATGTTAATAATGTATACCACGCCACCTGCACATCACTTAACGAACTTAAGTTTAAGCGTATACGATAGCAATTAGAGAGCTACATATTTTTAACAGTGTACTATACTTACTTGCATTTACGACCTCTGTTGGCACTTGTAGAGCCTTGATTAGCTTATCACTATCACTATGGAGTGTACTATGTCAGCTACTTATACACACGGTGACCAATAGTTGTAATGTACAGTATGTATACAAAATATTAGTAGCATTATAGCTTACGAAACTCTGCATACGAACTTTATAATAACATATTTTATTGAAACAATTACTTTTGTGTTATATAATGATTGTATAACTATTAATACTATATCTTATGTTGCTATGTTTATGCTATACTACTACAGAAACTTGTAGTAGTACACCATGTTTATTTAAAACTTTTACTAATGTAATATTTTTGTCAATGTGTCCATTAAGAGTGAGTGTTACAGATATTGTTAGGTCACTTCGTGACGTATGAATCTTTCCTTAAGCGATAGTTTCTCGCTTGATTACGAGGGGGAAAAATGTCACGAAGTGCCTAAAATAATTATTAAGGTAATATTAATAACCAATGTAATTACTTAAGTCAAATCAATGTTTGTCCAACATGCAAGTATCACGCGCTAAGCATGCCAGTATCACGTGTCAGTTTGACATTATACTTGCATATGATGTTGCAATTCTGATGAGTCAGCATATCAGGTCCTGTAAAAAATAAAGGATAGAAAAGTATTGAAATAAATGAATCATTTTTAATACCCTTTCTGAAAACACAATTAAGGATAGGAATGTATTCAAAAAATTCAATCTCTTTCAATTCTCTTTAGTTGATTAAGATTCAATCACTTTTTATACTCATATACACATTGAATTCCAAATATTTTGTAACCTTGGTTGTGTATTAATTTTCACTTTTCTGAAAACCATTTTAGATATAGGAAAGTATTCAAAAAATTCAATCAGTTTCAATTCTCTTTAGTTGATTAAGATTCAATCACTTTTAGTACACATATACACATTGAATTCCAAATCTTTTGTAACCTTGGTTGTGTATTAATTTTCACTTTTCTGAAAACCATTTTAGATATAGGAAAGTATTCAAAAAATTCAATCAGTTTCAATTCTCTTTAGTTGATTAAGATTCAATCACTTTTAGTACACATATACACATTGAATTCCAAATCTTTTGTAACCTTGGTTGTGTATTAATTTTCACTTTTCTGAAAACCATTTTAGATATAGGAAAGTATTCAAAAAATTCAATTAGTTTCAATTCTCTTTAGTTGATTAAGATTCAATCACTTTTAGTACACATATACACATTGAATTCCAAATCTTTTTTAACCCTAGTTGTGCATTAATTTTCACATTTCTGAAAACCATTTTAGATATAGGAAAGTATTAAAAAAATTCAATCTGTTTCAATTCTCTTTAGTTGATTAAGATTCAATCACTATTAGTACACATATAGACATTGAATTCCAAATCTTTTTTAACCCTAGTTTTGCATTAATTTTCACTTTTCTGAAAACCATGTAAAAGATAGAAGATATTAAAAAACAATATTTTTTTCTATATATTTTATTGATTAAACGACACAAATAAACAATGAATTGTAAAACATTTGTAACCCTTTTTGTTGGACATACTAATTCTATAATATACCATTTAATTAAAAAAAATTACAAACGAATATAATAAAAATACTATATACAAGGTGTTAACTATCGTCTTCGATATCATCCTCAGGGTCCGACGCTGCTGCAGCTGCCATTTTAATTTCATCTGTAACAGTAATAATATATATTATTTAATTATATCATAAAGTTATGTAATGTTTGTCGCAATTTTTAATAGTATAATATATTGCTATGTTTTATACTTTAAAAAGCCCTACAAAATGAGTATTTAATAAAAACAACTTACAAAATTTTATAATTTAAATTGCTCAGCTCAGTCGACGCACAAACTTACTCTTATCTCAGGGTACCTTCCTCGACACTTCTCAAACCTTGGCTCCACTAAATAGCTGGGATAATTACACAAAAAAATTCTTTTACAAAGCTGCCCAATTGCAGCATCCAGGAAATCAAACTCGTAAAATTCAAAATTTGCCAGAGAACAATGAAATTTAATTTTAAACACAAACAAATCAAATTCCGCCAAAACGAAAACAATGACATACAAAAAAATATTACTTACTAAATAAAAATAAGACAAACAACAAAAAAAAACTCTATCAAGCCCTTGCTTAAATGTCTTTTAACCACCCCACTGAAATCCCCTTTAAATAATTTGTTCAAAATTCGTCACTTATCTTGTTGGAAAACTTTTTGACCTTCTCCTGTATATGTTTATCCTTGAACTACTACCACTTCATAACTTCAGATACAAAACGTAAACAACACATAAAGAAAATGGCTGCACACACAACATTTCTTTCTTAAACTTCCAGATTTAAACTGGTGTGGAGTCGACGTTTGCCAATTTTCGACTGACTTTCTTCTGTCTGATTTTTCCATTTATAGGTGAGCTGCATTTGTTCAAAATTTTGCTTGGTTTCCAAGGTGATATAAAACAATATGACGTCACACTCGTTATTTTGATGATTAATTTCAAAATTCATTTGTTTTATGTAAAATTATCAAATCCTTTTATTGCCTTTATCTTCCTTATTCAATCTTGCATGTTCCTTTCAAATCCAGCATTGTCTTCCTTATAAAATTCCTCACATTTTTATATGTAATTTGTCCATCTTTCAAAATATGATGTCAATTTCATTTTTATATTCTTAAAATTTCTTTTTACTTAAAACTCATGCCCAATTTCCAATAATTGCATGTTGTTCAGCAGAAACTTCTCCATCCTTCCATGTATTTAGCTCTGGTACCACTTTTCTTGTTAAATACAAATTTCACCCAAAATCACTTTGTCATCTTCAATTTTAATGTTCTTTTTTTTGTTTTAGACGAATCGAAGGGTTTAACACAACCCCAGAGTTTATTTAGTTACCCCCTTTTAAAACTAGCTATCTCCCCTTGTGAACCCCAATCCCATGGACTTGATAGACTGTACAAATTTTATAATCGACTATCGTTAAACAACTAAAAGTAACACATAAGGAACTAAACTTACTTATATAATTACACAGATTAAAACTATTATTACAGAATTATATACACTTATTTGTCTTTCCTTTTTAGGCAGCTTTATATGGACATAAGAAATAGTGATAGAAACTTTACCACATCTTTAAAAGTTAAACGTAATCAAAACACGTTTGAGGTTTGTCTAAACTAAGACAACCCTGAGATAATCGGAAGACATGAGCTATAATTAAAAATGAAATACAAGACTTATTGTCACCGCAATTACTGATAATTAAATATTCGTAAAAAGTATCCTTTACTGATGTATTTATTCTAATACTCATCTACGTTTTAATTTTATTGATACCCAATATCATAGCAATATGTTAAATATTTACCGATAGTAACTATATCATCCACTTCGTCATGAGATTCGACAGAATCCCTTTTGATGCCCATTCAATTGGGAGATTTTCTTTGTAATGTAGGAGGGCATTTTTGCGACAAAGGCATTTATTTGAACGGAATTATATTTCTTTATATTTTTCAACCAATGCCTAAATATATCTGCAAAATATTATCGTTAAATGTAACTAGAAAATAATACTATAATAATTATATCTATATTACCAATAAGGTTAGTATATACATTCTATATTACAATATAATAATGAAATTATTACCTTCAATGGCCACCAATTTTGTAGAATCTAGTTTAGGGCGTGCTAGGGGGCAATCTGCTTTGTTTATATTTCGGTTACTTACTCGACCAGTTGTAACGTTCCCCCTGACGTACAGAATTTATTTGTGCACTAGGGTAGCTCTTGAGTTGACCAGGGTTCGTAATAAGGGGTAAATAAATAACTGGAGAGTTAAAACCTTAATAACAATTTTATTATTCGGAACAATTATAGATATTATTTACATTTATGTACATTAATTATATAAGGAACAATTAAATAAACTGAAACGGTTAATTGAATAAGGATAATTAAGATTTAGTTGAGTAAACGGGACTTTGCAGGGAGAGTGCGCGAGATCTGTCACTCAGACAGGGATGCGTACTATAAGCAAAGCAGGTGAAAGTTTTCTACAAGGGAATGAGTTTAATGGCGTCTGTAATTCGGTTTTCGGAAAAATTACAGTGTCTGGAATGTTTAGTGAATCAAAAGGTGGGTTCAAACACCTCTAAAGTGTTTTATTACACGGGTAAGTATTTGAAATTACTTTTAAATGAAACTCAAAGTCGGGAATCTATTAATGCGGATGAGTCCAGGTGTATACAAAGAATACTCGTTCTAAACTTTACTTTCCTCACGGAGGAAATATTTAAATTACGGCAAAATACTGGTTGATTGTTCAAATAACACCAAATCTACGAAACCAATTGGGTTGCGACAGTAAGGCATATATTTCACTTGCCTAAATAATCGTAACAACGCAATTAGTACATAAACTTGATTGGGACGGGTCCTAATTAACAACTGTACTGTTTAACACAAATACTGCTTGTTAATTAGTAAAGGAAGCTTGGATTGCACATTGCAGCCGAAACGACCATACACATACAACTCCAAGTCCTCCAACGGCGAAACAAGGGGTTAATGAACAATCAACGGGAAATGAACGGGTAATTAATCCCAAAAATTAATTTTACTTTTAAATTCAACAAGTATTACTTTGTGAACCGAAAACACTCGCATTAATGCTTTGGTCAATTGAATCTATGTTCCAAAAGAACCGGGGCTTGTTTGAAGAACAAATCGGAATTAATTTAACTACGGAATAAGAGTTCAAAGTTAGTTTGTTGGCAAACTAGCTTTGAATCTCGTTCGGAAATCTTTCTCAAATTCTCTAGACTCTGAGAGATGTCAGAAAATTCTCCCCGAAAGTGGGCTGCGTACCGGTTTTATAGGGGAGCGTATCGTTCCCCACTCTGAATAGATGCGCAGTCTTTGAAATTTTGTCAGGGTGGGAATGACGGAGAAATTCGGAGCGAAACGAGGACGACTGACCTCGGCGAAAACAGAAGCTACTTATCTGCTTCTTAATCTTCGCCTACCGGTTAGTCGCCTCGTTACACAGTAACCGATGAATTTTTCAAAGTTTTACCACCAAAAATGGCGATTGCCATTTGTTTTACAAATAGCGACGGCGTTGAGCTTGTAAACACAATGGTGTCATAAACTTCTGCCTGCAGCCACACATCTCGACCGATATGAATCTGTAAAAAGCATTTATGTTCCTATTAGATATTGGATTAACAATTTAAAACAAACATCATACTTACCGAATTATTCGATTGTTTAACAAATGCCACAGGTGGATATCCCAGGGGGCGGCCATCAACTGCGCACTAACCTACCTGGCCCTAATTACTAGAGCATCAATTGCGCACCGAGCGAAGGATTAGAAATTATATCTTATAGTTAACTGCGCACTGGACAAACAATTATAATCTCATCTCATTAAAAAATTCTTCTGGCAAATTATTTTAAATAGGTAACTGTTCTGTTATCAGTTATTTGATAAATGAAACTAAATTATATTTACAATCAAAAGTTATAGATTTTTCTAAAATAGTATATTGATTATAATAAAATTATATTATACAAAGAAAATTAAGAAGAAAATACAGATACGAGTACTATAAATTAATTTACTGCTTATAAAAATAGCCTAAACACTTCACATACTGAAACCTTCCTATGGCACCAAATTCACTAATTTTTTGTTTTAAAAATTCATGTCGGCGCCTTGTGTTTGGATCTTTGATTCTGACCTTTTCGTTAACACTCTGCAATTTTATGTATGTATCTGTTTAAGACATCAATAAATATAAATAATGAAGGGTGCGCTTTATAAAAATTCTCGTTAAATCGTGAATGAAAAGAATCACAAACATTGGTAGTCCTTTCAAGGGTTGCACTAAAACTAGCCCACAACTCTGGGGGGAAAAGAGAGTCACTCTGTATATAATTTTCCACTAAATAATCTGAAAACTGGATAATTCTGGAATCTTGAGGTTGAATGCTCATAAGATCAAAAATAAAGTAATCTGCCACCTCTACAGGTTCTAGAAATGGTAATCCAAAAATGTAGTTCAGCCACTTTCCCACTTCACTATGCATTTTTATACTCGGTAACTAACCCAAGCCCCTGAATTTTCCTAAACCAAGCTTGCGCTAGATGAAAACGGCAACCAATCAATGTTACAGATGGCCAAACTGCAACCAACGCGTTTTAGATACCTTTTTCAAAATCCACCCCAACAAACTTAGGGCAGAAAAATAAGCCAAATTAAATAAAATACATTTGCATAAGTTTCGGTTGCTTTATTTGGCAGAACACAAAATGCCAGTGGAATGTACTGTCCATTAATTACTACGTGGAACGTAAATAACTGTTTTTTTTGTTTTATTAATTGAAACCAGATCAGCAAACTAATTGCTATACATAGTTTTGTTATAATATAGATTAATATCTTAGTAAATGTCTTAATGAGGTCGGCGGTTAGCTCCTCGGTCGCTATTTATATAGGTTAGCATAAATACTAATTTAGATTACTTATTCACTATCTTCTGATGATAAGAACATGCCCTGTGGTAATTTTCGTTTCAATCTCCTGTGAATGTCTTTCTGGCCTGTGTTATAGTACACTGCACTTGCACATTGTTGAATGTTTTTAAAGAACTTTTAGTTTGTTTTTCAATGAACTGTTCAATAGTAGGCGTATTAAGTTCTTCGTGGATTTGATTGTTTCTCATATACCACGGGGCATTAACTTTTATTCTTAGTATTTTGTTTTGCAACACTTGTAATTTTTAATTTGTGTTTTAGGTGGATTGCACCAAATTTGACAACAATACCTAATAGGACGCAATTCGGATTTATATATTAACATCGAGCAATCGATTTTCAATGCTGATTTTCTATTCATAATTGGATATAACAGTGATAATCTTGCATGACACTGATTTAGCTTCTTGTTTATATGGTAACCCCATTGCAATCGTGTATCCAAGTACACTCCTAAATATTTGATCGCTGAATCGTGTTGATTCCAGTCTATTCTATTCTGGTTTATTATCACTTTCGTAGGATTATTAATTCGTCGTAGAGTGAAAATTTTTGTTTGGCATTTCGATTCGTTTATAGTGATCCTCCACTTTTTAAACCATTGTAACAAGTCGTCAACTGATACTTGTAATCGTGAGATAGCTACTTCTAGGTTGTGATGTTGTACCATGACAGCAGTATCGTCTGCGAATAAGGCTAAATTGGCATTAGCATTTTCTTGTATATCATGATTGTATATGTTAAACAATATAGGTCCCAAGATGCTTCCCTGCGGTACTCCTGCATTTGCATTTTTAATTGTTGAAAAGGTGGTATTTAGACGTACTGTAAATGTTCTCTGCTGTAGGAATGAAGCAAAGATTCTTGTTAAGTAGAGAGGAATATTTAGTTGTAGTAGTTTATATAACAGTCCCTGTATCCATACCTTATCGAACGCTTGTTGGAGATCTAGAAAAGCGGCCACTGTATATTTTTTATCTTCAAATCCCTTTTCGATCGTTTCTGTTATACGTAACAGCTGGTGTCCGGTTGAGTGTTTTTCACGGAATCCATATTGAAAAGTAGGTAGAACGTTGTGACTTATAATAAAATTATGTAGTCGAATGTGTATTACTTTTTCTAGTAGCTTCGAAGTCTTGGATAACAAACTTATCGGCCTGTAGCTTTCCGGATTTGTTTTGTCTTTACCTGGTTTGTGAAGTGGCAAAATATATGCGTGTTTCCAGGATTTTGGGAAATAGCCTAATCTTAAGCATACATTTAAAATTGTTGCTAAGTATGCTAGTGATTTTCTAGTCAGGTTTTTTAAGACAATGTTCGGGATCATATCAGGCCCTGGTGATTTTTTGATATGTAATTTTTTAATAATTTTTAGTAATTCTCGTGGGGATGTTGGTTTAAGTAGTTCTGTGTTTTGAGGTAAATGATTTGTGACGTAACTGGTTATATCGTCCACTGCATCTGCAGTATCTTCAGTCACATCTGCTGGTATAAAGTTCTTTTCTATTTGAGTAGTTCACTTTTTTTTTCAGGTCAGTTGAACATACCTCGTCAACTTTTATAAGCGATGGACTCAAATTCGGTTGTCTTAGATTTTTTTTGTAACTTGCCAGAGTGAAGGATCTCGTGGTTCAAATTGCTCAATGTATCTTTGATAGGATTGTATCCCGAATTTATCTAGTTCCCACTTGACTTGTCGTGTTAGTTGATTTAACTGATTTCTTAAGAGGGGATCTCGTGATACCTGCCATGCGCGGCGAGTTTGGTTTTTAATTTTGATTAAATTTAAGATGTCAGAAGGTGGTTGCATATAGTTGGATTTTCTTGACCTTCTTGTTTTTACTGTAGCTTGTTCGATGGGGGTAGGCCACAGGCCACACAGAGTCTACCCGAAAAGGTTTCACGAAAGTGACCTTGACGGATGCTCATCAAACGATGGGAGGGTAGCCTCCCAGACATGAGCTGGAGGTGTATGAGAACCACACGAGACCTACCGATAAAACATCCAGGGGCCGTATTCTCGAAATCACTCGAACCAATCAAACTATTTTTTGTGGCATGACATATGCTCAATTGTCAGGAAAATAGGCTTCGGATTGCTTCAATTTTTCTTGTCGAGCACAACAAAATGTCGAGTGATTTCGAGAATACAGCCCCAGGAATGCTGCTCGACCACTCGTGGATCGTGCAAGCGCCTGTGTTGTATAAATCTGTGGAAGAAGATTGCCACGAGCAACTTCGACAGGTCTCCCATGTGCTGTGGCAGGGGGAGCCCAGCCGCCACGGGTGGGTCCGGGCTAAGCCCCACGGTTGGGACCCATAGAACTATTGTTTAACTGCCCAATCCTACCGCAGCTGGGGGTAACGGATGTGGCAATAGAATTAATGTGAGGTGGGGTAGAGGTCGCAAGTCGAGAGATGCGCGGCTTCGACGGTTACTCATCAAAGGTGTTCAATTGCATGGACAATGAAGGCGGCAATTGGCGACATGAGAAGCGAGAGGTTATGCGAGAAAGAGAGCTGACCAAAACTCAAACGTGGGCACAGCGTGATTTGGTAGTATGTCGCGAGATAATCGTAAGACATACGCAACGCGACACTCTGCGTCGAATTGAGAACGCCGGGGTCAGGTTTAAGCCCGCCGCACTGTTCGCAGTGCAGTGCCTGACAGTTGTAGGTTGGTCTCGGCGGGGCAGTGGTTGACGGTCCGTACAGGTAGAGGACCCGGTTGTGGTAGGACCGGGTACCTCGGGTAAGCCTCAACCAAGGAGGAAGTCAGAGCTAGGCTGGGGCGGCCTGACCAGGGCGGGCAAGGTTGTTCATTGGCCTTGCCCAACGTGAACGATTGATTTGGTATTGCAACTGACCGCCTTATACATTCGGGCGGGTAGCTGAGCGTCACATGACTCAGTTGGCGTCCCCGAAGAAGAAATGCCGGAGGGGGGGTGATGTGCTTCAATGCCAGTTGCCCCCCTAGCCCAAGACGGTAGTAAGACTCTAATAGATGTAGCTTGTTCGACACTACATTTAATGGTGTTTGTGAAATTTATTATTGATTCATCTATTTCGTCCGTATTGTTTGAATAACCTGGTGTTTGAAGATTATTGTCTAGTTTAAGTTGGAATAATTCCCAGTCTACTGATCCATTTATTAGTCTTGTTGTAGGTGGATTTATTCGTGAATTATGATAGAATGATACCAAAACTGGTAAATGGTCTGAGTCCATTTCAGTTAACACTGTTTGGTAGATGGGTTTTGTAAATTTTTTGTGTAGATCAATATCTAACACATCAGGTTGGTAATCTTGGCGGTAAGGATAATACGTACTTTCAGACGGAGCAGATACTTGTATGGCTAATGCTGAAGTGATGTTATTGAGTTTAACTCCATCGGGGTTATTGGCTCGACAGCCCCATATGGTGTTCTTACAGTTTAGATCTCCTATTAGTAATACGCTATCGTTTCCCATAAATATATCGTTGATATCTTGTTCTAGCAGTCTCCTATTTGGTTGTTTGTAGGCAGTAAATATTTTCACATTTGCATTATTATGGAGCTGCAAATCGATTCCAATGGTTTCTAGACTTCTTAGGTTTAACTTGGGCAATACGGAGTAGATTCGTTTGGCTTTTACGATGACTGCTACCCCACCAGAGGCAATCGGTGCTATTCAAGTAGATTGTTTTGGACAGTTCTGGGACACTCCCCCCACTCCTAACCTTGAATCCAAGGTCAAGGTCAACTCTCAAGGTCAAGGTCAGATCTCAAGGTCAAGGTCATTGTTCAAGGTCATTGTCCTTGAATATTAACCAAGGTCACTCCCTTAGACCAAGGCCGAACGCAAGACTAGAGCTAGTAATTGAAACAGTGTAACATTTAACAATTTTATTTAGAAATGGTATGCATTTATTAGTACAGTATTTCACAGAAACGAAAAAATTATCATTAACACACTATCTAAGATTATAAGACATCCTTGACCAATATATGACAAAATATGCAATACATAATGACGCTATGATTAATAGTACAGTTCCTAGAATAATTACAGATACCTAACAGGAATTGTTAAAGCCAGTACAGTTCTTAAACACATCATCACTTATCTTAATAGTTTGCCAATTGGAAGTTACGACGTATGTAGGTGCTTGGAATTTTATCTTGAAAGTTAATAAACCATTTTCAGTAAAATTTCTCACAGGTATTTTAAATACAGGGATTTCAGCCAAGACGGAGTTGTTCATTTTATACCAAGTAGCGTTACTCATATTACGATCATAGGTTATAGATGCGGAAATGGAATTTGGCGGTTGTAGTACATAGAGAAACCCATCGTAAACGGCAGCCAAAGCCACTAACAACTTTACCGGAACCATGTTGACGCTACCGCAGGTTGTGCTCGAATGACAATCTCCTGCGAACGAGAGGCATTTTTTCATTTTCGGAATCTTCAGATCCGTCCGAATCACTTTCTTCGCTAGTACTCGCGATTGATAAATCATGAAGTCTCTTGAAAACTTCAACCCTCAAAACTAAATTGTGCAGAGCTGGATATCGATCTTGGGAAATTACATGCAAGGGGTCGATTGTATAAATAACTGATGCACTATAGTAGAAGAAACCATATTGCGCTCCAAAAAAATCGGAAATGCGCTATTTAGCGGATGAAGCGGTTCGGGGAATGGGAAGCTCAGTTCAGGGTTTATAGTTGGTATTTCCCCAGTCTTATGGTATCGACTTTCAGCATTATCATGAACCCAATAAACAGCTTCGTCTGGAACGTACAGAAACAACATGTTGACTGTAGGAGTGTTTGTAGCAAACTGGCTGATATTCAAGGACTCGTATAGTAAGGTGGGGAGTTGTAAACAATGCGCAGACTCAGGACGTGATGGTGGGGGATACTATATAAAAGTTGCGCGTAAACGGTATGGCGTAAAGTGTTAAAAATGTCGACGAGTAACTCAAAACCGCAGTGGTACGATAGCAAGTTGTTGAAAAAAAATCCTGCAAATCGAGCTAACATTCGTCGTTTAAATGAGTGTAACAAAGAAGCCTTATTTGAATTAATAACAACATCAGAAGGCGTGCGAAAACCTACACAATTAGTTAATGCAGGCATCGTTAGACCTGATTGGAGCGAATATAATTTCTTGTGTTTCTGGAATAAAATGGAGAAGGGGATTCAAGAATATTTTCTATCTGATAAATTTATACGGAAATGGCTGGCAAAGGGTTATATCGCAAGTAGTGATTATACGTTTAAAAAGTGTAAAGATTGTGTTAGTGTATATTCAAGGTACGACGATAACGATAGACCATTTCTAAACATGGCTTGTGCAGTGGTCGACGAAAGTGAGTGTGTATTACAAAACTGCTACCTACCGTTTGCGAAATTGGATAACATGCACTTCTACAACGCAATTATTGATAATTGCGTGCTTGATGGTGCTACAGCATACAATACCTTGTTTTCAAATTGTAATGGTGGTGGGGCTAGAGATGACTTGCAGTTTCTAAAATATCTTCAAAAGCTTGGTGTAGAAGGTATTGATGTGCAGTTGTAAGCATAATAAATAAATTATGTTCATTATATAGCTGTAGTTTTAATTAAATTTGGAATTGTTTCACTTGTAATTAAATTTATAGAAAAAATATTATGGAGTTACAGTATTCCTACAAAATAAATGCAACAAATAAAAAAAGGACAATAGCAATGATAAATATATATTAAAAACCGTACAATATTCCTTAAACTAAATATTAAACTAAACTAAATATTAAACTAAATATTAAACTAAATATTAAAGTAAACTAAAAAACACTCCACTCCACTCCACTCCACTCCACACCAACGCTCAACGCTGCAGCACTGTCCTTCTGAAGGCCCCTAACGTGCAAAACCGGTTGGAGTATTCTACTAAACCTGCAACCTGGTGAAGCTCGTAAAACGATTCTTCACCGGCCCGGTTGGTAAAAATACCTCCAAACGGTTGCGAATGGAAGAGGGTATAACCCTCTCCTAGTGTGGGACCCTCCCAAGTGCTGGATGATGAGTTCGGCCAATTCCCACGAAGGCGTGAAGTGTCTTTGCCTATCACAGTTGTCCAAATTGTTTGAGCGATATTCCCTCAGAGTACACGACACTAATGACACTTGGAGTCGTGCACCGTCACGTTTACCGAAAAACAACATAACTGCGACGATGGTTGTAGTCGACTGACTTTTAGCTGTGGTTACGGGTCTGGAGGGGTGTTAAGGTAGTGCATTCCTTTGTAAAAGAAACTGGTTAAGTAAAAAAGTATTTGGTATAGACTGTCTAGAAAAATTATCTGGGATAGACTGTCTACAAAAAGTATTTGGGATGGATAGAAGTACTCAAAAAATTATTTGGGATGGAAAAAATAAAAAAACCAAAAAATGTTCCACACGAAAATCCCCCCCCCAAAAAAAAAAAAATTTCCCCCTCCTAATCCGCACATTCTTTTTCTATGAGTACACCTTTGTCTACCATTATCCGCTGCGTTCCGAGGTTTTTCATGTGATGTCATCAAAAATTTTTTTCAAGGTCAAATTTTGAAAAGTGCTCCACATCGATAGGGATGGAGGAAGCTTGATACTCGCTCCGCTTCGCTTCGCTCCGTTCAGGTCAAATTTTGAAAAGTGCTCCACATCGATAGGGATGGAGGAAGCTTGATACTCGCTCCGTTCAGGTCAAATTTTGAAAAGTGTTCCTCATCGATGGGGATAGAGAAATCTTTGTACTCGTCGGTGGAGCCCAAAACTAGACAAAATGACCTTGAATATATGTCGAAAAACGGCCTCAAAAAATACTACCCTCAAGGTCAAGGCCACCCCCTTCCCGAAAGGGGCGGGGTTCAAGGCCAAGGTTAACCGGTTTATGTGCTTAAGTACAAACCACCCCCTTCGACAGCGTCAGTTCGTCTTCAGCTCTTTGTTCGTGATGTATACCAGTTCTAGTGCCGGAAGTTGTGGTGTTTGTGAAGGTGTCGTGATAGGATGCAGTGCTCCAGGTGTAGGTTCTCGAGTTTCGAGGTTCTCGAGACTCAGCCTGAAAAAGTTGCAACCGAAGAAAGTTAAGTTGTGTGCATGTACACAGACCGGCAGCGATGTCAGTCTGGTATGTAAAGAATTGCCCCAAGAAAGTAAACCTGTTGTTAAAATCTTACAAAATGTTTTGCTTAAACCTGTCGGACTGTTGCGTCCTGAATTTGAGAATGTTTCCGAAGATTGGGAAAATGTTCCAGCTGTAGAAGTTCAGGACCGCACCAGTATTTTGCGCAATTACTTATTGCAGGGTAAAAATCCTCAACAGTTTGAGAACGAATCGACTGCAATAATTGTACCATCTAAATTTAATTTCAAGCAACTCGTTAGTGCTAACTCAGAAGCCGAAGTCATGAATGTTGCAACTACAGCTGCAAATGAGACCGGTGAAAATTATGTTTCTTCAGCTAGCACGTCAATTGAAATTATAGATTTGTGTAGTTAGTCTAACGAGTTCGATTCGAATATTGTTAATGCTATGGATACGACCCATTTTAGACGTGCAATGGACGCCTCAGACGATTCGTTATTAAATTCTGATGTTCGCTCTCAAATTGTAGATCGCTTCTTAGAAAGTATTTCTTGTGGCACTTCTTCGCAGCTTATGCTTTCCACGACCCAGAGCATAATACCACCACCACCGGCGTTCGGTGACTCAGAATCAATGTTTGTGGAACAAGAAGTATGTGACGATACATTCGCACTAGTTTGCAACGATGCTAGTGGCGAACTGTTCAGTGAGGGTGAGGATGAGATGGTGGAGAATGTGGATGTATCGCAACATACTTCTTCGGTAGCTTCTGTTGCGGACTCAATGGACGTTGATAGTATACCCATTGAACCCGCAACCGTGTTCCAAGATTCGCTTTTTGACGATGCTGTCGTTGCCGAGATTGCTGCCAAAGAGAACAGCGTTCGCAAATTGGAAGCGGATTTGCTAGCGTTACACGCAAAACTTCGAGAGCTCGAACAGAAGATTGTCCGCTTCCAAACAATCATAGAACGTAAGCAGAACCTGACTGACAGATGGATGTCCACCGACAACTTCAAGAAAGTTGAACAACTGCGGTTAAACACCATACTGCTCAAGTTCAGGTTCATGCGCGTTATAGATGCGAAGTCGCTGTTGCTCAGACAGCTCTCTCTGGCAACGCCCTAAATTTCTTGCTACCCACGCCTGCCCAGTCCTTGTATCCTTCCTTTTGTGGCTGGTTTCCCAACGTCCACGTCGTGCCAGCTGGAAGTGTTCTCCGACTTTTAGATAAGCTCTGGGAAGGCTACTAAGGGCCGCGAACGATTTTCGTAATCCTTGTTTGTGCAGATAGTAGCTTCTCAGATCCTAGTCGAGTCGAGATGTTCCTGTGCGACACGTGCGCTTCGAGGTTCACCAGGCTCGACAATTTGCATCGCCATCGAAGAGACAGCTGCCAACAGTTAGGTCGACCATCGCAAAACGGTATTATACTTGAAGGTTTTTTGGAGGTGTTGAGTATATAAGAGTGGTTCGCTTGTTTTAGGCAGTTATGTGGAGCCTTCGATGAATCCTGCAGGTGTCGAGCCTTCGCCAGCCAAACGACCGAAAACTAAAGACTCCATAGGTTCGTACCCCTTTCTAGAACTCCATCGGCGATGCTAATTCGTTTGTGTTCTAGAACTTAGACCGACTCCCAACCGATACTGCGACGTCTTCGATGAGAACGTGTCTCGAAACGGTTACGTCGGACATCTTCGAAGCCGGAGACACTGCAGTCGCGCTGGTTTCGTACCGTTGGGGGAAGGAGTGTCGACCTACCAAACCGCCTTCCAGTCCCGTATTGTCAGCTACAAAATCACTTCGGTAAATTATCATCTAAATGTTACCGAGTTTATGAATGAAATTAAAGATAAAATTATACCGCTGCTGGAAAGGCAGATTGTCAAGTTTAAGAGTGTTAAAGTAAATTTTGAATTATTTGGATATTTTATTTTGGAAGCGAAAGAATTAGAAGATATAAAATCCTTTAACACTGCAAATGAAGTTGCAACGTTTGGCACCGATCTTAATCGTTTATATGATAAGTTTACTGCAATACTGGATGAGAAGACGTCCGAGTTTCAGGAGCGCGACTCTGGTAATGATTTGCAACCCCTCCCCCTGCACAGGACTAATGTTTACTACTTGTCTGTTACAGGCTGGGCTTTGAAGGAGTTATTGTATCTACACGTGAACGTTAATAAATACAACCCCCTTCGAGCTTCGTCATACTTCGAGCTTCCGAAACCGATACAGTACAAGAAAGCGGTTGTGAACGTTCAAAATGACGATGAGTTCTGCTTCGGCTGGGCTGTCACCGCGGCTATTTGTGAGCCTACCGGTCGACCCAATCGAGTCAGTTCTTATCCCGACTGCCGGGAGTTCCTAGTCTTCAACGACATCGAATTTCCGGTCAGATTATCCGATATTTCCAAATTTGAAAGATATAATCCCCAAATTTCGATTAATGTTTACGGTCTTGAAGCGGTTCTGACAAAGAATGGTATGAAGTACGAAACTGTGGGACCTTTGTATTACACCGTCAGAAAAAGACGCTGTCATGTAAATTTATTGCTTGCTACTGACTCGGTGGGTAATAGTCATTACTGTTGGATAAAAGATTTGTCGAGATTGGTATCCCAGCAGATAACTGCTAGGGATGGCGCTAAACATTTTTGCGACGGTTGTCTCCATTATTTCCGTACCGAAGCCCAGTTGGTTAAACACAGACTTTTGACTGTAATCACGTTTACACGAAATTACCGTCGACCGACCTAATTACTGACAAACTGGGGAAGCAGGTTCCCCAGAACGTTCTGAAATTTCAAAATTATCAAAAACAAATGACAGTTCCCTTTGTCGTTTATGCAGATTTTGAAACCGTTTTGAAACCCGTGGATACCGTAGAACCGCATCCTGGAAAGGGATTCACGGTCACCGCTTGTGTACACCAGCCTCATTCTTTCGCATACTTTGTTAAATGTTCATACGATGATAATTTGTCCAAATTCGAAATTTATCGCGGTAGAAATGCCGTAGCAGAATTCATGGAGCGTCTGGAAAGGGATGTGCACTTGATTTATGACAACCATTTAAAGCGTGTGATACCGATGAAAATTTTAAATCCCTCCGAAATTCAAAATTACGAAGATGCCGTTACATGTCATATTTGCGACTTAGCTTTCGATCGACTTGAGGACAAAGTTAAGGACCACTGTCACCTTACTGGAGACTACCGGGGAGCTGCACATTCGATTTGTAATCTAAATTTCAATGTTCCAACGTTCGTATCGATCTTTTTTCATAATTTAAATTACGATTCACACCTTTTCGTTAAGCAGCTTGCTTTAAATAATGAAGAAATTGATGTTATTCCGATGAATAAAGAAAAGTATGTATCGTTTGGCAAACGTGTATTAGTTGATGAAATTCGGGATAATGAGCGTGTAAAGAAAATTTATTTGAGTATGAGATTCCTAGACAGCTACCGATTTATGAATTGTTCGCTATCGCAGTTGGCTAAGAATCTATCTTCCGATCAGTGTATCGAGATTAAAAGGGAATTCGGTGATGGCGTCAAATTCGACCTTATGAGGCAGAAAGGTGTGTTCCCCTACTCACATATCGACTCTTTTTCAAAATTAGATCAAACCGCACTACCCACTATCGATCAATTTTTCGATTCGTTACATGGTACGGGCATTAGTGCAGCTGATTACGATCGCGCTGTGGAAGTGTGGACGACTTTCGACTGTAAAACTTTGGGAGACTACTCTGACGTTTATCTAAAATCGGACGTGTTAATTTTGGCAGACGTGTTTGAAAATTTTCGAGCTCTATGTTTGAGACATTACAGTTTAGATCCGGCCCATTATTACACCTCGCCTGGACTAAGCTGGGATGCCATGTTGAAATACACGGGCATAGAGTTAGAACTGTTGACTGACATGGATATGCTGCACTTTTTCAGAAAAGGTATCCGCGGTGGAGTCAGTACGTGTATAGGTAGAAAGGCTGTAGCTAATAATAGATTCGTGGAGAATTATGATCCCGCCAAACCCAATTCTTTTATCATGTATTTAGATGCAACAAATCTGTATGGCTATGCCATGCGTCAATATTTACCGCAACGCGATTTTAGTTGGTTAGGGGTCGAAGAAATTGAAACGTTAAATGTTTTAGACGCTTCGGACGAATCCGACACTGGGTATGTGCTGGAAGTGGACCTGCGATATCCCCTAAATCTGCATCATCTCCACAATGATTTACCCTTTTGTCCCGAACTTATCGCGCCGCCTAACGGTAAATTGAAAAACGTGAAATTAATTCCAAATTTACAACACAAATTTAAGTATGTAATCCACTACAGAAATTTAAAACAGTGTTTAGAAGCCGGTTTGATTTTGGACAAAGTTCATAGAGTACTCAAATTTGTACAGACCCCTTGGTTGCGTTCCTATATTGATTTAAATACTAAATTAAGAAACCGGTCGACGAACGAATTTCAGAAAGATTTTTTTAAGGCGCTTAACAACAGCGTGTTCGGTAAGATGATCGAGAACGTGGATAAGAGGGTTAATGTCAGACTAGTCAGTCATTGGGAGAAGATTGGTAACAGAATTGGTGCCGAAAGTTTAATTGCTAGACCAAATTTTAAAGATAAAACCGTGTTTTGTGAAAATTTAGTTGCTGTTGAGTTGAACAGAACTTCGGTTTACTACGACAAACCTAGCTATGCAGGTTTTTGTGTTTTAGACATTTCAAAAACCGTTATGTACGATTTTTATTACAGTTTTCTGAAAAATACCTATGGCAATAACGTTTCCTTGCTGTACACCGATACTGACTCCTTGGTACTTGAAATTTATACAGACAATTTTTATGACGACATGAAACAGCATCTCGACAAATTTGACACTTCTAAATTTAAGAACGCTCTCCATGGAATGCCCAAGAATGTGTCTGTCGTCGGTAAGATGAAAGACGAATATGGCGGTTTCCCTATACAGAGTTTTTATGGTGCAGGTGCAAAATCATACTGTGTGAACCTCGAAAGTGGTGCCGATCGGAAGGCAAAGGGTGTTCCCAAGAGTGCAGTTGCAAAGTATCTCACCGCTTACCTGTTTCAAGAAGTGGCTGAGAACAGGCGGAGTGAGGTATTTTGCAAGTTTTTTGTATTTAGATCCCGTAAACACACTATGTACACCGAGCTGATAAATAAGGTTGGGTTGTCAGCGTTTGATGATAAACGTTACCTTATTCCCAATACCACGAAAACTCTGGCGTGGGGTCACTTGGCTATTCCGACACCAGGTCTAGACGTTGATGACAGATTAAATGTTTTGATTGATTTATTGGAGGCTTCCGATCGGGATCAAAATTAACCATTTTGTCATCAGTCGTAGCGGTACTGGTTATTACTTTGCAGCAAAAGTCCTACGGTATACGATCCCGAAACTTTCTTGTACAATAGTTGTTAATATGATTTGTAGTTTACGTGTATTTATAAGTATAGATAGTGTGTACATAATATGTGCTTATTTGACCTGTAAATATTTATATGATTTGTGGGAGTTGCTTAGAGAAAGCAAACCATACGCTATAATGATAAGAATATAAATAAACAATAATTGTTGAAAAAGTATTTTATTTATATATTTTAGTTACAATTGTGATATAAATTTTATTCATGAATAAAACTTGTACATTTTATACAATAGCATTTTTTGATATCCACGAATTGTGTCTATTAACGAAACCTAACCACTTGACCAGAAGCTGATTTCCTCTTTTCCTAACAACTTTTTCTACCAAATAAATATCGGGATGTTTTGTTTTCTGCAGTTCCAACCCATAAAAAGCTCCTTTTACTTCCTTGCCCTCGCCATCTTCCAAAATGTAGCTTGCAGGGTTTGTAAGTCGAACTTTTACGATTTTAAAAATTTCGTTGCTCCAATTTGGTGTGTATCCTTTGGCAAATGCGGCCCTGTGTTTACTAACTCTAACGCGGTCTCCCACAGAAAAGTTGATGTTCTTCGGGTCAACCGTTTTCATATGACTGTAGACCCTTTTCAAAATTTCATCGGCATTACTTGCATTAACATCTTCCGGTTTCATTCCGATGGTTGAGTGTTTTGTGGAATTATATCGTTTTACAATTTTTGGTAAAAGATCCAACCACTTATACGTTCCTTGCAAGCTGAACTGCTTCCACATCATATTTTCTAAAGTGCGGTTCAGCGTTCGACGATACTGCTTTTTAAATTTGAATAACTACTATAATGGTTAATGTTGAATTGCTTCATCAGGGTTTGGAATTCTTTGTTGTAGAATTCTTTACCCATATCTGTTTGTAGATTTTTCGGTTTAGAACTTGTAGTTGAAAGCGCTTTCTTCATCGCGGTAGCAACGGCTAGACCGGTCTTTCGTTTGACGGGGTATGCCCAAACATATTTAGAAAATGCATTGATAACAACTAAAATGTATCTGAATCCTCTGTTGACTTTTTGGTATGGTATCATTTCAACCAAATCGGCTTGAAACAAATCGTTTAGACCCTTGATGATCACACGTCTCCGTTTGAAATTTTTTCTAGCCGGTTTGTGCAGTTCCGCTACAACGTCTTCCTTAACGTTCATCTTTAATTAGAAGCTTCTACTACAAAACTCGTTATTAATAATCCCGTATCGGAACTCTCATGAGAAATTCTAAACTCAACAAGGTATTCTTATTGGGTTGGTATGTAGCCGATATTTTATCGCCTGGATTTAGTGTACCGAGCGTCTCAGGCGCCAACAACACACCATTTAGGTATATTTTCGCGAGAGATGGGGTGCAAGCAACTGATATTATTTGTGCAGATGGTAGTCTGTATTCATATTCGCCGTTACTACTACCGTTAATAATTACGAACCGACCTTTGCTATCAGTTTTAACAGCCACTACATAAAAGATGGTATCATACTTTAGAGTCGATTTCATATCCCCTATCTTAGTTGCAGTCTCTGCAGATATCTCCTGTTTAAGAGCCTCGCCATCTTCCACCAGATATATTTTCGGATTTACATCGGTAGGATGATGTTGATGCATATGCCTTCCAAACTTATCTATCGGCATGTTAACGCGAACTGAGCTAACGCGGGTAATGGTATGGCTATTGAAAATTTGCCTATTTATTGACCTTATTTAATAACTTTTGCGCGCCTTAAAGCGTTCACGATGCTAACAATTTCGTTGTTATGTCCTGTATGTCCTGCAGCCTGCGAGGCTATCAAGATCTGCATTCTCTCTACAAGAGTATTCGGATTTTTCCAAGGTACAAATTCAACCTTTCTGCTATTTACGTTTAGAACTCCTTTACCTAACCGAGTTGATTTGGGGGTACTTATACTGCGAATAATATTTCGATACTTTGGACCGGTATTACCACTTATTTGCTCGCTGTCGTTGTAATTTTTACGGTTGGCAGCAGACCGATTAACGATGTCTTTATACTGATCATGATCCTTTGTAGTATAGCCTATAGGAGCCTTTTTAAACATCAATTCGTAGAACCCAGGAGTTCCTTTATATGTAACCTTACGACCGCCGTCCATTATAAACATGTCTTCCCCGTCGAAGTCAAGAATTTTATTTCCTATATGAAATTTATCAGCTTCAATATCGAATCGAACACCATACTGAACATCGAATTTTCCCTCCGTGTCCCGTATCAAGTCTTCGATGTATTGTCTAGCTAAACCTTGAAAGTGTTCCAAGTATTTATCGAGGACATCTGGATGTAACATGTTTTCAATCGTTTGTTGAGCTTCTCGAACACTATGTTCCAAAAATTCTTCATTATCACTTTCCACGTTCAGGACCTCAGACTCCAAGAGTTCCTCTTCCGGTGAAGCTTCGGCAATTACATCAGCTTTCAGAAAGTGGGGCTTCGATGGTACAGGCTGTGGGCGCGTGCGAGTAGGCATCTCCTTTTTAGGAGGTATCTTTAATTCTGTGGGCTCTACTTTAACATGTAAATCTCTGGTTTGTAAACCTTCAGTTTTAATAGTTGCTAGTAATTCCTTAAGCGGTTGGGAAATGGGCTTAAATTGTTCCGAGAGTGTAGACTGCGATCGGGTCATGTCTGATTTTAAACTTTGCAATTTTCTTTTTAAATTTTGCCTACTTTTAATTAGTTCGCTAACCAACCGTTTATCCATCTTCCTCTGACAGTTGCTTAACGACAACTAAGCCGTATAGTTTCGCTTCAATTGTATATGTGGAAAAAAGAATCGAATCCATTCCTGTACCGACCCCCGTTTACATCCGAATCCTTATCGATGACTAGAAAACCGTATGGATCGTTCCAACAATGTGAACATAAGTCCTTAAAATCTTCAAAGCGCATGACAACGTTAACGTGATCATCGTGTATGTGTTTTAGGTTGGTCTTATCTTGTTGAAATACTATAATAAGATTGGCGTTGTCTCTAATAAGTTGTTTTGGAATAGAGGAATAGGTTTGGCATAAGTAGAAGCAATCTATGTTTGCATGCCGTCCAAAACAAAAGTAATCTCTAATTACACTTTGGTTTTCGCATGCCACATCGTCGAAAATAATACAGAATAGGGTTTGGCTTCCTGAGGTTTCACTATCTCTAAGCCGTCTTCGTATTCATAAAAACCGATTTCCCGTATTGGTTGCAGTAGTTTCCTTAAATAATTATATTTCGGTTGATTCAATGATTTCGAATATAAATAAACATTTTCAAATCTCAACCCGTTGGAATGTTCTAGTAAACTAATCATTACGTTCGTTTTCCCACAGTTAGATCTACCAACGATAAGTCCACGCTTACACCCACCTCCTAGTAAAATACCATGTTTCTGATAGTTCGCCGTCAATGAAGTTTGACCATGATTTACGATTGGCAAAGAGTGATTTTGCTTTTCAATTTTAAATTTTTTCATTCTCGACACCTTTCTTAAATGTGCGTAACCAAAACACTAAAGTATTGGCGAATGTGATTTAAATTATATATATATAATACGGTACGCTCGAATATCTGTCGCAGTTGCTTAAAATGTTGGTTTACGAACGTAGCGTCGGTATTCGACGTCGAGCTGTTGACAAGAAAGGTTCTGGACTAGTGAACACTCTTATAAACAAATTGCCTGTAGAATTACACATTCCCGGGTATAACTATTGCGGTCCTGGAACTCGCTTAAAAAAAAGACTTGCTCGAGGAGATCGAGGTATTAATTCGTTGGACGAAGCCTGTAAGGAGCACGACATTGTATATTCTCAACATCAAGATCTTCAGACCCGACACGAGGCTGATAGAACGCTTGCTGAAAAGGCTTGGGGTCGCGTTCGTTCAAAAGACGCTGGAATTGGAGAAAAAGCAGCTGCGCTAGCTATTGCAGGCATTATGAAGAGTAAAACGAAGCTGGGGATGGGTTCTTTGCGTAAGAAGAGACGTTCGCGAAAAGTGTTAAGCTTTGCTGGTGCTGTTAATCGGGCTCGCAAACTAATTAAAGGTAAAAAAACCGGTAATTTAATGAATGTTGTAAATACAGCTTTAAGCGGTATTAAAAACAAAAAAATCGCCCAGCCCAGAAGTAGAATTTTGAAAATTCCTAAGACGGGCGGTATTTTACCGCTCATCCCCATATTTGCCGCTTGAAGCGCTCTTGGATCCTTGGGAGGCGGTGCTGCATCAGTGGCGAAAGCAGTCGGTGACGCCAAAGCCGATGGAAGCTGTAACGGTGGGAAAGGGTCTGCATTTGGGCCCGTATAAAAAAGGATTTGGACTGTATTTAAATCCGTACCAGCCAAAAAACTAAATGTCAAGCTACCGCGCCGAGCGCTTACCAACGTGGATTTGGAGAAATATGCTAAGATATTACGGATTCCCAATTTTCGAGGGGTTTACATGCGTGACGATTTACCTCAGACGATTTATGAAAACGAATCGGGCGTAGTTAACCTAGACGATAAAATAGGTGCTGGTACGCATTGAACCGCCTACGTGAAGCGAAGTTTCAACGTGGAATACTTTGATAGTATAGGGAATTTAAAACCACCACCGGAATTGATAAAATAGTTCCGCAGCGACGGTAGCAGGAATAAGATTACATACAACTTTGAACGATATCAAAAGTTAAATTCATACAATTGCGGTCATTTATGCTTGCAATTTTTATATAGCTGTGCAAGATGATTTTTACAACGTCAGTGTACTGTTGTTTCTTGCATACAACGCATCGCAATGTCTACCATTTTCACACTTTCCGGAAATACGTCGGTGTTAAGCGTCGATTTTGATCCTCCAATTTTTCTGGAATCTGAACAAGAATATGTTCTGGGATTACTAAGTTTTGAATCGTACAATAGCATTCCTAATATTGTGGAGCCAAAAACTGTATTTAGACTCGTCGGTAGACCAGATATTGTATTTCCGAAAGGTGCTTATGAACTTAATGGCATCAACCAATACATACAGTCGCAATTAAATCGTAATGTTGGCGACAGGGAATACGTGGACCTGCGAGGACATGCAAGCACTATGAAAACCCAGATTAAGGCCTCTCATGAAATAGACTTCGAATATGACAACTCTATAAGGGATATACTAGGATTCGACAAAAAAATATATTCAAAAAATAAAGTGGTTGAATCTGAACACATAACCAAAATAATGCAAGTTAATACCATATTGTAATATTGTAATATTTCTGTGGGGTCTTATAACAATGGAAAACCAAGCCATACAATTCATCAATTCTTTCCTACTGTCCCGGTTGGCTACAAAATCGTCGAGTCTCCAAATCCAGTTATTTATCTACCTATCAGTACTAAAACCATTACGAACATTACAATTAAAATACTTGATCAGGACGATCGACCGGTCAGTTTCAATTCAGAAACCATAACTGTAGGTTTACATTTGAAGAAGGTGTAATGGGTTTCATATTCCATTCGCACGGTTACGGTTGCAATCCTTTGCAGCCGATTCAAAAAGGATATAACAAGCCCCCTTCCAAGCGCTCCAAGGTCAGTAAGAGATCGGCTTCCGACCTGTTAACAAACAAGAATAAAGCATTCCTCAAGTCGTTGGGTTATCAGTTGCTACAATGAGTATTTTGAATATTGGTGAAAAGGTGTTTGTCGACAATTCCATTGTTAGTAATCAAATCCACACCCATCAGCCGTACACAACCAGTTTTAACAATAATGATGAAATTCGAATACCTATACAAGAAGATATGTCTACTCTACCCGGATTAAGCCACTTGTACATAGAAGGAAAACTACTTAAAGCAGCGGGAGGTCCTACAACCGCGAAATTTGTAAATAATGGTATCGCACACTTATTTAGCGAAATTCGATATGAAATGAACGGTGTTGTTATTGATTCTGTAACTAAGCCTGGTATAACAACTACTATGAAAGGTTATGTTTCCAATACATCCGAAGATGTTAAAAAACTTCTAAACGCCGGATGGTTGCCTGATAGCTCAAGTTCTATAACGGATGCCTCCGGTAATTTTAATGTCTGCATCCCTCTCAGAACCTTGTTGGGGTTCGCTGAAGATTATAATAAGGTTGTATTGAATATCCGACAAGAATTGGTATTAATCCGAAGTAATACTGATGACGATGCTGTTTATCTTGCCAACGCCGTGGCGACTGATGCAATCAAAGTTCAGATTGACAAAATTTATTGGAAAGTTCCCCATATTACAGCAGGCCTTGCGCAGGAACTGGCTTTAACCAAATACATTGATAAGAACATCGACACACAAGTTGCGTTTCGCAGTTGGCAACTTCATGTAATCTCTGGTGTGCATACCAATACTCTCCATTCTCATGCTATCGCAACCAGCACAAAATTGCAAACACCTCGACAAGTTATACTTGGTTTCCAAACGGCTCGATCTGGACAATTAAATAAAGTTTCGAGTTCATTCGATCATTGCAATATCAAAAATATTAGAGTATACTTGAACACCGAAAGATATCCATATGATAATTTGAATATCGATATCGCTAATAATCATTATGCAACCCTATACGACATGTATTCCCACTTCCAATCAACATATTACAAGAAACACGATGAGCCTATGCTATCTCTACCGGACTTCAAGAAAGTAGCTCCTCTTATTGTTGTAGATTGCTCAAATCAAAAAGACTACATTCAGGCGAATGCAGTGGTGTTTAGATTAGAATTTGAAACAGCCACCAACGTAGCCGACGATACAACAGCGTATTGCTTGGTGTTGCATGATCGCGTTTTTTCGTATAATGCTCTGACGAAAGCGGTTAAACAACTTTAAATGATTAGTACTCCAGTTGGTCGGACACCTTCGAAGAAGCAGTGTCGCTTCTAGTACTGAAGCATTAATATGTTTGTTATAGTGGATGTTCAAGGTTTCAAGACGTCTGACAAAGAATTTACTCCAAAAGAATTAGCTGCGTATGATGGAAAGACTGTTTCACATCACATCTTTAAATCCCCATTTTCCTTCTCAACACTACCCCACCAGTTTCAGCAGCAAGCTACTTGGTTGATGAATAACCACCATTGTATTAATTGGGATGATGGACATACACCAGTCTTCCTTTTTCCAAAAATCTTTCAGCGACTTGTTCGAGATGCTGATGTCATTTATATAAAAGGGAATGAGAAGGCTAAATTTTTAAGAGCATATACCTGCAAAAACATCATTGAAATTGAAGAACACCCGCTTTAACCGCATCTAAACCAGCCTGCATGTATCATTTGAAAACGCTTTGTTACTGTGCTTTATCCAACGTTTATCATTTATACCAACACTATGTAATGCAATAGTTTTTCAATAAATCTTTTTATTTACAAAATAGTTTCATTTAATAAATTTCAAATAAAATTAGTTAAGAGATATATTTATTTCCAATACGCACATACTACAAGATTAATACATTTATAGTACATTATTATCTAAAAGCTAGTAATAGTTAAGTTAACACAGTTAATACTGTTAATAAAGTTATAAAAAACGTTCAATATATATGCGAGTCCTATGATTCACATTCAAAACCTCCTCCAGGACCGTAGCCGTTTCTACAATTCTTCTTTTAAATCTGCTACGATCTAACGCTGCAATTTGCCACGTTCCTTTTCTAGCAGCTTCATAGGCATATCTCCATGCAACCATATTATACACTTTGTTTCTAGTCATATCAAATTTTACCACCATCATTACGATCTTCCAAAGTCTTAAATTTCTTAATTTCTTCCGTGTCCAACTTCATACGGTCCAGTTGTGCAATCAAGTTCGTTACAGAAATTTCACCGTCTAGAAATTCGCGACAAAGGGATGCAGCACGTTCATACAATTTGGCCGATTTTGCAAGTTCTTCTAGTCCACTGCTACAGTAGCTCCAAAAGTTATACACACTTTCGTGTTCGTAATAGAACACTAAGTCGCTAAACTCACTTTCAGCTCTGATTATTGATGTACGTAAGTCCGTGGCCGTTGGCCTGGAAGCCTCTGCATAAGCCATCCACATATTTAATTATTGCGTCTGTACTTGTAAATATTGTTCAAGTTCAATATCGCATCTTATTATATCCTCGCAATATTTTAGCATTTCAATCATGCACTCAACGTTTTCTGATTTGATATTCAGATTTAACAAAATACTTTCAATGTTTTGTTTTACGTCTCCTGATATTTGAGCGACACTTTTTATAATACTTGTATAAAATGTTGAAAATTCCAATGTTTTCAGCATTTCAGCGCCATAACCAATTAAATGCTGTAAACTCCACAATTCCAACAACGACTCGACTCCAAGATAAATTTCACCACCACCTTCAGTGAGGTCCTTAACACATATTACTTTGACTGGACCCACTGTTTGAAAGTTAATTTTCTTTGAACCGCTTAAATTCAATGACTGTAGTTGAACATCTTTTGCGAAATAATTTGCTATTGCTCCGCGATTTTCAAACAGAATTTTCAATTCAGTCTCGTCTAATGTTACCAAATCATGTTTAACACCATGCAACTGTATAACAGGTGTAAACGGTGTGTAGCCAGACAAACCAACAACGACGAATTTACTCCTCGATTTATTGAGAGGATAGCTTCGACGTCGTAGTAGTACTGGACAATACTTTGCACTGCTTATCACAGACGCTTCAGCAGATTTATGCTTCACTTGATTCGCAGCATTTTCGATACACTGTAATAAATTATCCATAGCACTTTTGTTTCTTACGTTACGAACGGCTTATTACACACTGACGATTTGGAACTAACCTCCGTAGATTCAAAACTATTCATATATACACATATTTCAAGGTTACATGAGTTCGCGGGGTGGGGTTGGGGAAGGGTGGGGGTGAGAGTGGGGTTGTAGTGGGTGGGGGAACTCTTCAAGGTCTTTTTGACAGTCTACTTGTTCACCTTGAAATTACCAGTTCCGCTACCGTTCAAGGTTCAACATTCACTATTTAATCGAATTTTGAAAGTGGCACCAATCAGTTTCCTACCATGGCGGCATTCGTATACAACGACTTTAATGAAGTTCTTCCTCTGGAAGACCAATACTACTTTTATAATATGTTTCGAGAGTTTGTCGGAGGCGTGTTTCCGGCTGATGCACCACCAAGTCCACCATCAACACCGACAGAGGATCGCCAACTATATGCGGTTGCAACAATTCACTGCACGACAATGAGTCACGGAGAGCTCCTCCAGGACGTGGTGAAATTTACCAGCCGACCGTTCCCTATCAACGGATCGCTTCACCACTGCTACAGGAAACAGGTTGTGGACCCAATACTAAAATTTATGGTTCGATGTATCGATCCGTATTTGGGTCATATTGCGTATTTCTGGTCTGACCAGTAATACCTGAACCAACCACACTTAACCTCAACCAATATGACTCCGCCCATTCGACTTCTACTATATAAACACGGACTAGCAGCTTCCTGTTAGTCAGTTGTTCTCGACATCTACAACCAACATGTGTTTCGAAGTTAACGGTCAACATTACCAATCGTATTTGGAACGTTTAAAAACATTTCGCACAAATTGGATCAGGACTCAATCTCCTGAATCCCTTGCCAGTGCAGGTTTCTTTCGTGCTTGTGAAGGTGTTGACGACGTTCAATGCTACTCCTGCGGAATTCGAATTTATGAGTGGGAATCTGCGGATGATCCTCTAACTGAACACCTCCGATGGTCTCAAAGCTGCAAGTTTGCTAATTTAATGAATGAATTTAAAATTGCTAAGGGTTTGCTGGATGAGGTTTTCAACACTCTGAACGGTTTCGAATTAGCTGCCAACTTGAATGGAATTGATTATCTTCTAAAACTGCTAGAAAACAAATTGCAATCGAACGAACACACTCAAAGGGGCGAAGATGTTGCTGGAAATACTGACTCAGGTCGGAACGTTCAACTTGGTATAAAGACACTGCTTTCGCACATTTCTAGACATTGTTTTAAATAATCCTATTGTTTGTATTACTTTGTTTAAATGTAATAAAACTTATATTAAGAAACTTTAATTCTGTGTTTCCCTAACTATATAAACGATGTTACAACTACTTTGCTGCAGTTGAAAATTTATCTTGAGCTGTAAACATGTTGCACCCAACTTTAACTGTTGAGTACGTATTAGATGGTGTAGCTTCTTTAGGTTACTGCTACAATTGTTGTATGCTACAAGTTAAACCGCAAATTATTAATAACTTACTAGTGATGCTAGACAACTCTTGTGATCAGCGTTTGCAAATTAAAGGGTCTGTCAGCTGTATTAGCAAAGGAATTAAAAGTATTGATATTCCACATACCGAAGTAAATTGTGATACCCGATTCGATGAGTGGTTCGACAAAACTTTTATCAAGAACGCTGCTTTGAAGAACTCAAAATACTTGAATCGTATACACCTAGAAATTACTGGAGATTTTGATAATCTTGATTTTCATGAGAACAACACATGCAAGAAAATTGATATTTTTTGAGGATACTCGACATGTTCAAATGTAATACTGTGTGAATAAATACTGTATTAATAAATGTATACCATTTCTAAATAAAATTATTAAATGTTACACTGTTTCAATTACTAGCTCTAGTCTTGCGTTCGGCCTTGGTCTAAGGGAGTGACCTTGGTTAATATTCAAGGACCTTGACCTTGAACATTGGCCTTGAGATCTGACCTTGACCTTGATAGTTGACCTTGACCTTTGATTCAAGGTTAGGAGTGGGGGGAGTGTCCCAGAACTGTCCAAAACAATCTACTGTTTCACAAGAAAATATAATAATGCGTTTGTCGTCATCGGTAACGAGAAGAAAATTTTCACCCTTAATAGTAGTGCACGGTAAATTTTCTAAACACTTAAAAGTCTCCTCTGCATTTTTCGGTAGATTCGGCTGCATTTTTTTCTTCTGTTTGTAAATACTGTTGCGTATATACGAAATATCCTGCATGGTTAGAGTTCCCATATGTGGGGCATGGGTATGTATAACAGAATGAATAATTTTTGAAGGCCTCTCAGAAAGGTCCTCTGTAGCCTTTCTTTTCGCACTATTGTTTACTGGAACAATAAAAAAAATAGGTAAGGCGAACGTTTACTTATTAATAATTTTAAAATTTGTTGAAGCTTAAAATTTCTACTTACCAATTTGCCTGTTTAACACTTTTGTATCCATCGAATGGTTATGGTTTAAATCATTGCGGGATATTATTTTTTCTGGTCCTACAGTCCACACCTTCGCTTTGCATGTTTTTACAGTGCATCTCCAAAATGATTCATTGTTTTTTAACACATTTGAAAACGTAAATTTTCCACCTTCCAACACCAGCACTTCTTTTCCACGCTCACTTAAATGAAAAGTTGGTTCCATGATAACTATAATTATGTGCTCCTGACAATGAATATTATAGAATACTAGCCAAATGCAATTTTTCTTCCCTTATATACAAATCAATATTAGTTAAGTTACTTGGTTACTTACTTTGGTTTTGGTTTTTTTGGAAATGGGTGGTACACACCACAGTTCAATTAGGTAAAAAGTTCTACACAATATTCTCTGGTACACATTTGTACCGCTTTCATAACTTAATTAAACGAATGTTGAAACATGGTATTTATTATCATAGACTTTACAAAACATTACTTAGAAACTAAAAATGAATAATAAACATGACAAATATAAAAAGAGTAAACAAAGTATTATATGTGTTTCTATAGTACCTAAATGAAAAATAGAATAAAACTTCTTATTTACTGTTATGGAAGGGTATAAAACATTCCAAGCAAAGAGCTACCTTGCATTCAACGCATATAATATTGGATCTTTGCTGTTTTTTTGAAGTACTGCAAAAGCAACATCTTCTCCTAGTTCTCTTCGCAGGAAGATGATATCCCACATTACCCAATCTACTTGCATTTGCTAGTGTTGGCCTTCCTTCAGGATGGTTCCTTTTGTTCCCTCGACCTGTATGAGTAATTGCTCCTAAGTTTTTCCTCCCAGAATAACCTCGGATTAGTTCGGATGCTAATACTGAACGGAATTTCAGATGACTTATGGGCTTTGTCTTGAGGTTAGCTTCCTTTACTGTATTTTTATACATGGTGTAGCTATTGATAATGCAAGCATCCAGTAGGTAATAGAATATCCTAAGCCACCATCGCCTGCTCTTTCATGATAAGTTGTAGGCTGCATGGAGTTGATCAAAATGATCAACTCCGCCCATAAACTTATTATAATCCCTTATGGCTATCGGACAGTTAACCTTTTTTCTTGTACCATCTATTTGCGTTCTTAGAACTTCTGCCTTTTCATTAGGATCGTGCATTGTGCTTATTTAGACACACCGATTTTTTTCCACGGTCTTTCCAATTCGAAATTCCTATATTTCCGCTAATAACCCCGTCAGACTCACCCACAGCCATCTTTTTGTCATCTTTCAATTTAGATTTGGGAAACAATTTCCGTGTCTGTCTTATTGTAGCACATGAAAAAAACTTCTTTGATAACAAGTTCTGGGCTAGACAAATCGATGAAAAAAAGTTATCGAAAAAGAGACAATAACCAAGTCCTTCAAAAGCATGAGATAACTGTTACAATCCGTTCACCCAGAGAAAGTTTTTTATCTGCATTAGGTTCAGCTCCTTCATACACCGATAAACCAATGCAGTAGCCTGTTGTAGCACACGCTATAACCCACACCTTGAACCCACGCTTGATTGGTTTCATTGGCATGTATTGCTTCAAGCTGCTGCGTCCTTTATACTTGACCATTGATTCATCAATGGAGATGCATCGAGAAGGATTGAAAAGTAGTCTAAACCTTTTATTGACATAGTCAATAAAGGGCTGTATTTTGTACAGTTTGTCGTATCCAGGTTCACCTTTTTTTGGCATTAACGAATTGTTGTTTAGATGTAGATAGCGACTAATTTTTAGGTAGCGTTTCAAACTCATTATATTCTGAATACGTGGCACATTCATATTACAGTCTGTATTCCAGTACAATCGCATACTTGGTAATTTATGGAAACCCATTATTATTAGGATACCGAAGAATGCTTTTAGTTCCTCTATCGACAAGTCTAGGTTTCCATGATTTTGAACAGCGTAAAGATTTGACTGGTCGACAATGTATTGTAAAAAAATATTGGTCAACACACCAAGAAATATTTTAACAGGTCTGTTGACGTCTACAACAGCATTTCGTGTTAGCCCAAAAGGTTGATCAAAGTTATAGTCGGTAAACTTATCTAGAATTTTTAAATTGCGTTTCCAGTTATATGCAGGTACATCTTCATCTTCAGAGTAGCTTGTATCATCATCCTCGGTTGAAGGTTGACTTGGTGCTGGAATGTCGTTTGGAGTTTCTTTTATGTCAACCTCATCATCTGGTTGTAGTACCATTTCGCAATCAGAAATATTGTCGGAAGTTACATTAGATGGAAGATGATCATCCGCGTCTTCATCTCCACCAATGTCCGAATTTGCCGCCATGTCATCAGTTATACTTGCCAACAAATATTCCACATGGCGAGGGTTGTCCAGGTCAAATTTGTTAAGGTTCTCCATTTGTAGATAATACACAAGTGTGGGCGTCTCTAAAAGGTGCGGAAAAAATGCTACCACAAGTTCCTGAGGCTAGAATATGACGATCTAACCCAACTTACCTTAGTCCAAAAGTGGATAATTTCGGAGATACGGTGTCAAAAATTCAATTTGGATTTCGTTTTTCATAAATAATTGTTGTAATAATTGGTGTATTGTCATAATATTTGGGTAGGGGGGGTTTAGCGGGGTGGAAAATTCAAATCTGCTGTCATTTTCAATGTAAAATTAAGAGGGCGCCACCTGCGGTACTTTGTATACATTTAAAACGATATAACTATTTTGGGCCACGCTGTATTTAATTTTTAAATAAAAATGCTGATTCTCCAATGTGTTTTACCCAAAAAAGGTATACCTGGTAAGAGTCGATTAGAGCAACCATTTTTGTGTAATCTGGATTTAAAGAATTCATTTCGTGTATGACTACAATTCAACACAATTTGAAGAATAGGCGTTTTAGAAGTTCAATTTGGGTTAAGTTTAGTTTTCTTTTCAAGGAAATTAAGAGGGCGCCACCTGCGGTACTTTGCATACATTTAAAACGATATAACTTTTTTGGGCCACGCTGTATTTAATTTTTAAATAAAAATTCTGATTCTCCAATGTGTTTTACCCAAAAAAGGTATACCTGGTAAGAGTCGATTAGAGCAACCATTTTGGTGTAATCTGGATTTAAAGAATTCATTTCGTGTATACGCATTAATAACAAAAATTACAAGAGCCGGTTAGAACATTTACAGAAATTGGTGATTCAATATAATGACAAAAAAATTGAAACGTTTGATTTTGTAAAGGCTACATCCTATCATTTCTCTGAAATTAAGTAGATAGTAGTAGTTACGATTAAGCTAGTTTTTTATGTACATATTATTTTATGATATATTTGTGTATGCATGTCTGTATATAATTAATAAATTGTATTGTAAAGTATTGCAAGTTCGTTTTTTAGGTAGTTAGCATAATTATTTTATGATATTGATAGTGTTTTGTTTATGTATGTATGTATGTATTTAATAAAATAAAATATTTTCAAAGTATCTTATTGCAGCTCATTAAATTTAAATTAAGTGTTTAGTCCACATTCCGACGAACGGCGCAGTTATGCCATGTCATTAACGGGGCGAAACAGAGTATCGGCGCAGTCGTCCCCTGAGCTTAATGGGCTACTCGGGTTATTGGCGCAGTCGTCCCATACCGATACAAACTATTACGTTCCCAAAATTTAGTAAATATTTATGTATTTTATAGAAAATTTGTAGTTACCTCCAAGGGGTCTTGATTAAATTTATTTGTTAATACATAATAAAACCGTTGTTAGTTAGTAAATATTTAATAATATCCAGGGTAGATAACAATGTTACTCTGAAGCCTTCTGCAGTTGTCTTTGTTAAAAATTCCCGGTCATTAATTAAATTATCCTTCAAATTTTGCTCCCATGCATTTAACCATTTTAAACCCTCTTCTATTATCTGTAAAAGTGTAACTTGTAATAACCTATTCCTTGGTAAAAAGTAGGGATAATGTTGTTTTAAAGAACATATGAAAAATAATAACCTTTATATCAGGGGAGCCCAATTTTATTCCCTCTTTTGGAATTTTTTTAATTAAACAATCGAATAAGTCATTCATTTTTTTTGTAAATAAAATTGTAGTTTCGGCATTTGTTAATTCTTCCAAGTTTTTTTGCTTATAGAATGAAAGCCCTTCTGATATAGCGTTACTGAAAATCTATAACAATATAACTGACAAATATACCACAAATATTGTTATATTATAAAAAGTTAACCTGTGTTGCAAGTTTTACTCTCATCTTGAGCAAAGGACTAGGAAAAATATGATTGTAGGATATTTTCGGACAGACTTTTAGATTTCCGGGAAGCTTTAAATCTTCTTTAAATACGGCTTCATAGTGTTTCCATTGTACTTTTCCTTTGGGTAACTGCAAGATTTTTGAATTCATAATTTGGATATTAATAGACTAATAGACAAATCTTACTTTAACGTATCCTCTCTCATAAATTCTTTTTCTTATGCACTTAAAAAGATGTGGTGTATCAGAAAAAAAAATAAGTATCTTTTTTCATCCATAGGATGAACACATTTATTTTTTGGATTATCCAAATTTCCGGATACTCCAAATTCTTTCCACATACGTCGATTTGTGGATGCTCCATCACATATTATACCATCAACGATGGCGCCAACTTTCTCCAACTCCTGAATTACTTTGATAATAAGACTGGCCAATATTGTACCCTTTGTTGCACCCTTTGCTGCATATAGGTACAGCTACTGGCTGTGCATAACTATTCGTTATCGAACAAAACATAAAAACTAATGCGTGATCGGCTAATTCGTATGATGTACTTTCATCAGGAATATCATCACCAAAATTCACACTTTCATCAGGAATATCATCACCAAAATTCACACTGCCAGTCAATTCCATTGTTTTGGTATTTACTTTAATACTTTTTCTAACTTGCATTTCATCAAAAATAAGTACTCCATGACGTTGAAACTCATTGTGTCCAGATAACTTTAGCCGCAGTGCTTTAAAAAAAGTTTCATCTAAACCACATTTCATATTTACTCTTGCCAGATATCGACGTATGGTAGTTGGAGATGGTAGTGGCAAAATGTTGTTATACATTAAAAATTCATATGTGCTGGGGCTTCGAATGTGTAACAACAAACAATACATCAACCAATCATTTGAATAACGTCGGCCATTCATGCTAGGCACTTTACTTATTTCGATGCACTCTTTAATTAAAATTTTTTGCTGTTGAGGCAAGTTGTTCTCTTCGAGGTATTTTTCTAATTTCTCCACCTTCATATTTTTCATTGCATCTTCTATTATTAATAGTTTCTTTCGTAATGTATTTTTTGTTTTATTGCTCTCAAACTAATTCGTTTTTGCTTATTTTTCAATTTACGCAATTCTGCTACTTTTGATTTGTGAAGCAACAATGATTTAGTACGCACTTTTAAAGTAGCTTTGCGCTTTCTGTCTTTTTGTATGCGCATCGTAGTTTTTAAAGAATGGCAAAAATTGCAGCTTTCTAAAGCTGATTGCGCTATGGGACATTTAATATGCCTCCACT
The DNA here is from genome assembly GCA_963082805.1 of Hemicrepidius hirtus. Taxonomy (NCBI): domain Eukaryota; kingdom Metazoa; phylum Arthropoda; class Insecta; order Coleoptera; family Elateridae; genus Hemicrepidius; species Hemicrepidius hirtus. Next base: position 9,382,736 of record OY720168.1, read on the forward strand.
TTTGAACTGTATTATCAGCTGTAGCACATTCACTGTATGTGCTGGATGGATCATACTTAGAAAACATTGGCCCACCGGGACATATATTCATGTTGTCTACTTGTACAAGAATACCGTCTAAAGATTTAAGACACAAATCAAAATTAGTAGTACTGTCTTCTAATTGTACTTCAAATTCCTTTATAGCTAGTTTTAGCTGAAAGTTGTGGTCAATTGTGACCTGTTTTTCGATATTAGGCAAGTCGCTATCTTTTGCAAAATACATTTTGCTAAGGGATAAAACCCTATTTCCATCATCTTTATATACTTTATGACCACTCCATTGTTCATTAGGGAGCTTAATTGAAGAGCAATTATTATTCCACAATTTTTCAAATAGCAACACTAAAATTTGGAAAAAATAAATCCAATATTAAGTACGTAAAATATGGAAGAAAACGTGCTGCTACGGAAATAAAAAAATCAAAAACATATTGGTACCTTTATTATTTTCGTTGACACCTGGGTCATTCTCTTGCGAATTACCTTGATTAACATCAGTAATATCAGATTGATTGTTTATTTTTCGTCGTTTACCAGGTTTAGTACCTACATCAACATCCCTTAATAAAGGTCGCCTCGTCTTTTTGTTTATATTTAAATAAGAAGGGCATCCAGCGAAAATTGTTGGAACTGCCTCTTCAGATAAACGCAGTTTGGTCAACGGGATCTAAGACATTTACAAAAGCCTTAACATTCGCGCAAGGAGTATCTTGCTGACAGATTCTTTTGTAATATCGCAGTTTCCAATATTAAAAAATCCCATAATATAGAAACGCACACTTACCTTGTTGAAACAATCATTCCATTCTCTAATAATGTATGTAGCACAATGTTTAGCACAAACTCTGTCGTTTCGACTTAAAATTTTGTCGGCACGAGGTATGTTTTTTATCCATATCTTTAATTTCTCAGAATCTTGAGGAGGTATAAATAAAGTAACTCTTTCCGGGCGTGATGCATACCCAGAACGGCAATTGGGAACGAAACATTTCTTGCCCATTGTATAGGTCAATATTGATACTATATAATATTAGATATCTGTATAATATTATAAAAGACAAATAGAAAAGCGGAGTTGAAGGTACCTATTGCTTACGCAAATGGGCGAAATACTGCAAACCATATGTAAATAGCATGCAACTGAGATGCATAAGCGCGCGAGACCCGGTCTGCTTACGCTTTCTCTGTCTCCAACCTTTCACTCGCACAACCGTGCGTTATATCGACACATCGAGAGCTCAAGTGTACTCTCCTAACCATAATCATACTGTCCTGTAAAGGGTTAAGTTAATTGTAGATATTATTAATTTATTACCTTGCATATCCCCAACAACTTGGACTACCTTGTTTTGTAAATCAAGGTTGAGCTTATTAGAAGTTTTTAAGTGCTCTCTCAGCTGGGTATTTTCTGCTTTGAGATTTTGGTTCAGTATTTTTAGTTTTGCAAACTCTTGGTCATTATTATTAATACTGCTGGTACTCCCAAACAACCGCTTTTTGTTAATAACCACCTAAAAAACGTAAAAGTGAATGTAAAACCTACGTATTGCAACTTGCACTATGCACATTATTACATAGATACATTTTACTGTAATTATGTAAAGTACTTAGGTAAATCTGGACTTTTACTAGTTGCAGGTAGTGTACTCTCTGAAATGTGTTGTATTTCATCATTTATTTGTGCAAAACCCTGCATTTGATGATGGCAGAGTACGACCACTGCAATTCTGTATTCTATGTGGAGTAATTTGAAAATTTCCTTGACTTTCGATAATTGCCGTAACCGTTTCAGTATTTCTAAAAAAATTACAGTATGAAAAAAGTAATAATAATATTATATGTTATGTAAAATATGATGCCTTTAGTATAATAGTGTCTATACGGTTATTCAACATAGCAAGAAGTGCTTTTAAGATTTTACAATGAAACTTACCTATTGTTTTCCAGGCTTTTAATTTCTTATTTAGACGACCTCTTTGTTCCAGCTGTAATATGTCCTCGACTTCATCAACCTTCCTCTTACAGCTTTCCGAATCTTCCGTTTCACTGTTCGAAACGAGTAGATGATCGGAACTTACTTTAGGTCGCGATGATTCAGCTGTCTCCCTCACCTCTTCCTCGCTTTCTGTACATTTAAGAAGATATAATTATTAGAAATCAATAAAATATGTTACCTACAGCACAGTTTTATTAAGTTGTACTATGTCGTCTGAGTAATTTGAACGTAGGTAATAATACTTACCTCCATAAAATGGAACACTGTCGTAGTACCACTTACTGTTCCACATTATTTATAGGTATATAAAGGTATATAAATATAAGGTATATAAATGTAAGATCTTTGGAGAACGATGTTTATTATTTTAAATACAAATTGAAAACTATTTATTTTTATAATAAGATAACTAAGGAAAAAAACATTAAATCAAAGCCAACCCATGAAACCATTACAGTACCTACGTACGATACATATGCGTACTTAGTCTTGCTCATTTTAATATAAAACAGAAAGCACCACGATATTACTCCAGAAAGGCACGGGTAGTAACTGATTCCTGTTTGTGACTGGAAGAAAGCACATGCAGACCGTTGATGGGTAGCTTTACCTGCTACCCGACTTTAACAATAGAGTAGTATATCCTCAAAGTGCCGACAAATTTCCAAGAAAATTTTACAGTTTTACAGCTGTAAAATTTTAAGAAAATATCCAACTAATATTTTAAACAAATTCATTTTTGTTAATTATTGTAATTATGAATTTTAAGTGAAATTTTTCTAATGCGTATTATTTATTACCACATGTAAGGCCTCGGCCGCCGCATTTCCTTCGCCTTTGGGATTCTTTTCCAGCAGTAGATAATCGTAGAAAACGCCTTAAAAATTATGTTTTTTTCACAACTTGAAATACCCATTCAGCTAATTACGCTCGCACCATTAGTAATAGTAGGTTCCTACTAATAAATTCAAAAGTAATAATTATAAAGTATCGCTACCTGTAAAGATTACCTGTAAAGTAAATGTTCCTAAATTAATATTATACTTAGTATTAAAACGTTATTGCTGCTTTTTCAAACAAAAAAGATTTGGAAGCATGAATAAACAAAAAAAACGGCAATATAAATTATATTTAGATGCCGACTACAGTGAAGATCAAGTGAGCGTTTTAACTAAATCTCGCTGGACGAATTTATCCAAGCGTTTGAAAGAAAGTAAAACATCCTCAGATCCTATTGCATCGTGTAAGTATTTTTATAATATTCTTTTGTTTTCGCATTCACTGTTAATTGGAACTTACAATATGACAGTTTGCGTATACTGATACAATTACCTGAAGATCATTTAAATAATTGCCATACAAAGATTCACCTTGCTGCCAACGTTTCCGCAGATTTGCTATATTTTTGAAATATATTCATCAAATATTTGGTTATAATTAATGACGTATTAATAGGTATAATTAAAAATGTAAAAATGTTATTTATTCTAATCATATAACTGTAGGAAAGAAGATACATTAATTATAACAAATATTATACAATAATTTGATTCGCATAATTAGTTTGATTATGATTGTTTGCGAAAGTTTGATAATACAGGCATAAGTTCAAACAAGTATTTTGTTTTTCATATTTCAGCATTAGTAAACAATCTGCAAGCTGAATTTGCAATAATGGAAATTTCTTATATAATCTCAAGGGATTTGGCATTTTTCTTTTTTTTTTCGTTTTTCTGTTTATCGTATAATAATGTAATGGTGAAAAAGTCACCGCAAAAAAGTAACGCGGAAAAAAAGTCGGCGAGAAACACCCCCTAAAAAATTCACGGAAAAAAGTCACGTGAAGACAAATTACCTAAAGGCCTGTTCATAGTGGGAGCGTCGAGCGTCGCGTCGCGTTCGCGTTGCGTCGAGCGTCGCGTCAGCTATTAACTATCCTATGTATTTAAATACAAACGTTTATAGTGAGATTTGTAGTGATATGTTAGTACAGCGTCGCGTTTAGCGTTCTATACCGTCTGAGTACTTTCAAAACCGAACATAGGGGAATTGCATTGTAACTAACCTTTATATAGATTCCTGCTCGCCAGTTAAACCCACAAGGATGGTAATGGTATGAATAGAACGACAAAAATACAGCGCATCTGATGGTACCAATAAATGTTAGTACTTAGTTATCTTTTTCTGTAAAAAAAATTATAAAATAATGCTATTTTGAAATAATATAGGTTGCTATGATTGTCAAATTTTTTTATCTGTCAATTAAATTATTTGAAATCAGTCGACGTTTCTGTTATTAATATCAAATAATATGAATAATAACGAGTATTCAGTAGAGCAGAGGGTTTTTATAATAAAGACATTACCATCCTTGTGGGTTTAAATGGCGAGCAGGAATCTATATAAAGATCAGTTACAATGCAATTCCCCTATGTTCGGCTTTGAAAGTACCCACTCGGTATAGCGTTCACAGAGCGTCAGCGTCCGAAACAATCCGGATTGTTTTCGGTAGCGTTTTTAGTGGTCAATATGAGTTCTTCGGAGGATGTTACTGAGGTGATAATAGCAGAAATACAAGCAAGACCTGCTCTATGGAACACAAAGTTAGCTTCTTACAAAAATAGAAATGTGATGGATCGATTGTATGCAGAAGTAGGCGAGATTGTAGGCATTTCAAGTAAGTATCTTAGTAAACATTATATTATGTGAGGTTAAGAAAACCCAGACACGATTTAATTTATATTTATTATTAATAAATAATGACAAGAAGGTTTTATTCTAATTAATATCATTACAGAAATAGTCCTTGAATGAATCACGAATGTCAGTAGCTAGGTTAGATGCTCGATTATTTCGTACATTTAAATTTACGTTGTTTTGTCTGTCAGGTTGTTCAACAACATGAACATAATCCAAGTCATCATTTCCATCAAAGTCTCTGATTAAATTGTGGAGTATACATGCGCATTTGATAACGTTAATTGCTGTTTCTCTTTTAAGTAAAATGCTAGTGTCAAAAATTCTGAATTTTTGGTATAATATGCCAAATGCATCTTCAATGCATTTTCGAGCACGTGATAGGCGATCGTTGAAAATTTGCTTTTCGTTATTTAAAGGTCCATTTCTTGGACGCGGATATGGTCTCATTAAATAATTTTTTAAAGGATATGCCTCGTCCCCTATTATAACATTTGGTAGAATGATATTGGAATTTGGTAGTGCTTGTTCTGGAGGTACATTGAATCGATTAGACTCCAACAAATTGTAGAGTGTTGAAGACTGAAATACTCCCCCGTCGCCTTCAGATCCTCGTGAACCTACTTCAATAGTAATAAACTTCTTTCTAGCATCTGCGACCCCTTGCAATCCTAGAGAAATATATTTTAAATAATTAAAATACATCGTGCCAGTATTAGGTGGACATCTTATTTGACAATGCTTCCCGTCAATCGATCCGAAACAATTCGGAAAGTTCCATAGCGTATTGTACTCTTGAATGATTTGCTTTAACTGTTGTTGGGTGCAAACTGGCATGTGATCTTCTACTAGTTCTTCCCAAATAATTGGACATGTTTCCATAACTATTACTGAGGCTATTGAATATCTTATTCTAAATTCGTGTGCCAAATGTTTATAAGTGGTTCCTGTTGTCAGAAACCTGAAAAAATAATAGGTAATAAAACATTCGTTACTTATTAAAATTATTATGTTCCAGAGGCAGCAGTAGCAGCTCGCTGGAAAAATAAAAAAGACAAATATCGACGTGAACTGAAAAAATGTCCCGTTTTGCATTCGGGTGATGCTGCAAATAATTATAAATCAAATTGGCCATATTTTGAAATGATGTCTTTCCTGAAAGATCTGCTAACTCCTGCAGTTAAGTCTGGAAATTTACCAACGCTTGAGCAGTCTCAGGATGATGGAAGTAATTCTGATGTAGAAGGGGAGAAAGACGATATATCAGATACGCAATCTGTCACAGATCCAACAGTGGGTTCTGTATTATTTCCGTCATCTGTATCACAAGAAGGAAGGCCATCATCGGTATCCGCATCATCCACAATTTCTCAGCAAGGAAAAGGAAATAGGAAAAGATTATGTGATGCAAGAGACGAAAAGTTTTTAGAAATCGAAAATAAAAAGTTGCACCTACTAGCACAAACTTTGACTCATGATGCAGCTAAGCGAAGAATTAAATTTTTTTAATAGCTTGATACCCTATATGGAGAAATTTACTTCAATCCAGAAGTTAGCGATTAGGAATAAAATTCAGGAAGTTATTTTAGATGGTTTATTAGCCGCAGAGAATGGAAATTTAAACATTCGTCCATCAACATCGACCCAAAATAATAATTTTACATTAACATCACCAAACTCTATCCATCATCATACTGCTTTGCCTCCAGATACTTCGAGGTCATACTCGCCTTTTGCACATCAATATCAATACCAATAATAAATTTCTTAATGTATACCTGTTTCCTCTGTTAATAAATACTTGCTGCTTAATATAAAATTAAAAAATTTATAACTTTTTCTTACCTTATAGTAATAACAAGTCGTTCAGCAGGTGAAATGTATCTCTTCTTCACAAAATTGGTTACAGTTTTTTCGAGACGATGGCTAACTCCTCCTAACAGATAATCAAAAGTCACGACGGACATTCTCATGTAATTGAAAAATCGATCTGGAAACTTTCTTAGCTTGTGATACAAATGGTGAAATTCATCAAATACATATATTTTCTTGTTTATAGGGTGAATCCCAACTCTTTTCTTTAAGTTGTAAGTATAATACGGTGTCTCGGCCAAGAACATTAAACGAACTGCTCTAGCTGAAGCCATTTTGTAAACTGGGCTTGTTTGTTCAACGCGCGGTAGAGGCTGTGACTCTGAATACTCCTGCGCGACGTGACGCTCGACGCAACGCGAACGCGACGCGACGCTCGACGCTCCCACTATGAACAGGCCTTAACACAACTAAGTCCTAATAGTAGTAATAAGAGTCTATTAACTATTCGGAGATAACAAATCGAACTTCTTGTAAATATGAAAATATACTAATAATGAAAATTTAGAATAGTTTTAAAATTCTTTTTAATTGAAAAGAACAATAAAAATTAATCTTTCTTTTATTAGGGTACCCCTTTTCCGGTGACTTCTTCCGGTTGATTTTTTCAGCGTAACTTTTTTTCAGGAGACTTTTTCGTGACTTTTTCCGCACACCGTATAATATAATACCTATACAAATATTTGCTTTCAGGTAGTTCTGTTGCAGTAACGGATTATAAAATAAAATGTTTAATTTCTTGACCATTTAAAATTTGTATAAAAATAAGATGATTTCTTGGTTTTATAGGTCATTAATAAAAGACAAAATAAGTATTTGCGACGTTTCGAATTTTAATTCGTTATCATAGCATGAACAAAGTAATGTTTATGGAGCCCATAAACTTATTATCTAAAAATTATAAAGGTAAAAATTAGTATAAAGAGGTTATGGTAACATGACAGAGCTATTAAATTATTCCATAACGATTTTCGCCATGATAATATTAAAAAAGTAAGAGCTACACTTTTATTAAATGATTTTCCTTTATACTTTATTAACCCTACGTTAGTCGCGTGCTTTTTTTTCACGAGTTTAGTCGCGTGGGTGACAAGTGTCAACCAAGCTAATTCTGATATTTGTAACTGAATCGTCAAAGAATTAAAGAGGTACATTTAAAAAAAAACTGAAATAATATAGATTAGTGGAAAATTAAAAATATTTATTGAATGAATGTAGGTACACATTCGCCGTAAGATATAAAACTCAATTAAATTATTTATTATTTTGTTCTGAACAGCTTAAGCAAATTTCTTTAAGATGATCATTGCATGCCCACTTCTGACACCTTGTACACCATTTCCTGGTTGTTTTATCGCGAGCTCTTCCACAATAGTAGCACCGTCCTCTAGATCCATGTCGTTCTTCAGGTGGTAGCACTGCAGTCTCTTCTCCCAGTAAAAGTGAGGCTCTTCGACGAAGTTCTCTAGAAACTTGGGGTATCTGGGATCTTCGTTGTATTTGAGGCTTTATCATATCCCACGCAAAGTTTTGTATAAATTCAGTTCGTACTGGTTTTTTATCAAAGTGTGTCTGATTCGCGTTGTAAATACATAGTGCGTTAATTGCTGCAACATTCATCAAATTATAAAAAACCACCATAGGCCAGCGTCTAGTATTTCTGGCGACGTTATTTTTCTGGCATAATTGATCTACTAAATCAACACCAATTTTTGTGTGATTGTAGAATGTGATTATTTCTGGTTTTCTTTTGTCGCCAGTTTCTTCGTCCAAAGAATCATCGTGATGCATACTCGATATTAGTAAAACAGCCTTATTCTTCTTTGGGCAATAGGAAACTATAGTACAATTTTCTTGAAATCCGAATAATGAAGAGGTTTCTTCCCTATTCTTATTAGGGAGGAACTCCTTAGGTATTTCTTTCTTATTCTTTCGGAGTGTACCGACATACGTAAGTTTCTTCTCTTTCAGCAAGTCATTGATTAATGGTACACTAGTGAACCAGTTATCGCAAGTAATATTTCTATTTGTACCTTGCACCGGTTCCACTAGCCTCATTACAACGTCCTTGGCATTATTACTTTTTTGATATGGTCCTGGTGGTTGTGTACCTACATATGTTTCCAGCTTGAGAGTGTATGCAGTCTTAGCGTCAACCAAGGCGAACGTCTTAATTCCATATCTGCTAGGTTTACTTGGAATATACTGCCTAAAGGCACAACGTCCTCTAAAGGCAAGAAGTTGCTCATCTATAGTTAGGTATTCACTTGCACTAAAATATTGTTCGAATTTATTAACCATCACTTCAAAAACTTCTCTTATTGCGGCAAACTTATCATATTCACGGCGGTCATTTCGATCTCTGATACTATCAAATCTTATACATCTTAACAGAAAGCGAAATCGTAACTCACTCATAGTAAGGTAACAAGATTCCATGCCATTTCCTTTAGAATTATCCCATAATTGATGAAGATTTTTTCGAGAGCATCTGAAACTACCTATTAGGTACAGTAAACCCATAAAAGCCCTTATCTCAACTATATCTGTTGACCTAGCGTCTCTACCTCTTGAAAAGTTGTTACGTACTTCCTCAATGTATATATTTGTACAAGTAGTAATGATAGAAAGAACAGTATCATCAATAAAAAGGTTTATAGTTTCAATTTCCGTTTTAGCATTTCGAGCAGTACCCTTTGGTCCTGGCAAATGAAGAATAATGTTATGGGCGCGCGTCCTTACATTAGTCTTAGGACGTGCTTTACACCACTTAGTTATTTTATCTTTGCCAACATAGTAATTTACAGACGCATTTACCTTCGCCTCGTCATCCGACTCGTCGTCGTCATTTTTATCACTTTCAGAAACTTCCTGCTCAGTATCAGTTTCGTGGTCACTCTCAATCACCACATCTTCTTCGTCCTTGTCACTCTCATCCTCTACAACTTTGTCGACAACTTCCTCTTCTTCACTGTCTTCGTTGAACCACCGAAGCCATACTTCAGGGTCCGTACTATATTCGTTTTTCCTTTGCTTTTTTGGCGCCGACATATTTTCTACAACTATATATTTTATTTCCTTGCGTAGAAACACCAAAAAAAAATTCTTACCAACAAATATTTAACTCAACCCAAAATAAATCACGTAAAAAATAACAAAACAGCTGTAATAAAATAGGTCAAGTTTAGTCGCGTGGGTGACAATTGTCAACCACTGCCCTTTTACAGCCACTAGTTTACAATAAACCACTTCGAAGAAACTGCAACTGTGCACACACCTTTCTTGTCTTTATGTTAAAAGGTACTGAAGGCGGCGCTTGCGTAGACATTCTTACAAAAGTACAGCACTGAAACAAAAACTTATGGGTGACAATAGTCACCCACGCGACTAACCTAGGGTTAATAGATACATTAAGAAAAGGGTTCACTTTATCTATAATAATTATAAACCTAATGTTATTAACAACAATACCATTTGTTATACTAGTTTACCTTTTATCAAATTCCTCTCACCAAAACTTAATTCTCTACTTAAAAATTACAGTATAAATGTTTCTTTTAAAAATTACAATACTACCAAAAAATTTTTTACAAATTTAAAATCTATTCCTAAAATATATTCTTCAAATATTGTTTATAAAATTAATTGCCTAGATTGTCCTTGTTGCTATATTGGTCAAACAAAGCAGTTTTTACATAAACGTGTTAGTAATCACGTCCTTTCTGTTAAAAATAAAAAAACTATAACTGCTTTGTGCGACCATTGTAGCAACACTGGACACAATTTCAATTTCGATTATAATGATATTAAAATTTTAAATAAGGAACCAAACCTTAGCAATAGATTATTCCTTGAGATGGCACAAATTAAAAACCATCCAAACGCAGTTAACTATAAAACTGATATTGCAAACCTAAATAAAATTTATTATAATATCTTAACATAATGTTAGTTTGTTCACTTTTCATATGCTTATTGTTCATTATTTATTGATCATCTTGTAGCTTAATACTTTTAGTTATTTTCGTTTTATTGCTATTTTGGGTATAAAAATGTGTTTTCCTATCATTTTCATCTTGCTATATGTCATTGAGACGATACGTTTCTATTCGCCTTCTAATGTGAATTTTAATTTAACTTAATCTTTATTTTGTAATGATGTGGTGGTGCAGGATTTGCTGCAAAATGAAAAAACTAATTTTTTAATCTTTGTGATTATGATATTTTTATATAGTTTAACCAAATTACCATTTATTTAATTTGTATTTCATGTTACCATAACCTCTTTATAATAATAATAATAATAATAATAATAATAAATTTATTGACTACGTGTATACATCAACAGTATTTGTAGCAGGTCTAATAATACAGATTACAGATTACAATATTTTTATAATATCTTAAGCTAATAACGGCAAAGACAGAAATTCCGGGATAGAATAAAAGCAGTGTTTTAGTAAAAACTCCTTTAATTTGGGTTTGAACTTTGTCAGATTACTTTCCCTGAACGATTGAGGTAAATGATTGTATAGTCGTAAGTTAGGGGAATTTTTAGTTGATTTAGTTAGTTTATAGAAAGGGGTTTTTAATTTGTCAGAACTTCTGGTGAAGTGATCGTGGCACTCCAAATGGGTTATATACTGGGACCTGTTTCTGTGTATCTCAAGCAAAGTGTGAAAGATGAAAACGGTAGGTAGAGGCATAATGCCTAGATCTATAAATAAGGGTTGGCAGTGGTCCCTTGGACCGCGGTTCGTCAATATTCTGACAATTTTTTTTTGTAGTTTGAAGATTTTTATTGAGTGAAAGGAGTTTCCCCACAAGGTGACACCATAGCATAGGTTCGCATGGCACAGCGCAAAATAGGTGGATCGCAAGATCGTAAAATCCAGGAGATTCTTTAAGTTTCTCAGCAAGAAGACAGTGCTGGCTAATTTCTTACTTAGTTGGTCAATGTGAGGACCCCAGTTCAGTTTATCGTCAATCACTAACCCGAGCATTTTTACCGAGTCACCTTTTAGTAGAGTGTTGTTTGATGAAAAAGTTATTCTTTGCGTTTTCTCCTGGTTGAGTTTCAGTCGATTGCCTGAGAACCAATTTAGTGCCTGTTCCTCTATGGCGTGGGATAGTTGGACTAACTTGTTTGTGTCTTTGTCAGAACAAATGAGGGTAGTGTCGTCGGCGAATAACATACATCTAAGTGGGTGCAGGTACTGCTGGAAATCATTGATGTACAAAATGAAAAGGAGTGGCCCGAGTACTGAGCCCTGGGGGACACCGTGTTTTAGAGAAAGAACATTGGTCGACAAGTTGTCTCTAATGATACACTGCCGCCGATTGCTTAAGTAGGTGCGAAAAAGAGATAAAGGTAAGCCTCTAATGCCATAAGAATACAGTTTGTCAATTAATAGATTGTGCGAAACACAGTCGAAAGCCTTGGAAAGGTCACACAGTGTAAGAGCTGTGTGGCGGCCTCCCTCCAAGCCCTCGACTATATCCCCCACGATGCTATGAACCGCCTGCACAGTGGATCTCCCAGGTCGAAAACCAAACTGGCAGGGATTTAGGATGGTGTTGCTTTCAATGTAACTTGAGAGTTTGTCTTTTAGGATTATTTCTAGGATCTTCCCGAAAATTGGTATTATCGATATAGGCCGATATTTATCGACAATAGATGGGTCACCCTTCTTAAAGATAGGCACCACTTTAGAGAGTTTGAACGGTTCAGGAAATGCGCCTGCTAGAAAACAGGAGTTGAATAACGAGGTTAAGGGAGCTGCCACTATATCGACTGTTTCTTTTATTAAGTTGCTGTTTAGCTCGTAGACATCTAAGCAATTAGTTGTTTTCAGTGATTTGATAGCACGGATAACATCTTGTTTGATCACTGGACTCACAAAGAAAGTGCAGTGAGACAAAGGGAAAATGCGTAATGAAGGACTATGATATTTGAGACTGCTGGTATTGAATTAACAATATTATCCGCAGTTGTTGCAAAATGTTCGTTGAATGTGTTAGGGGGGATAGTGGAACCGTTTACAGCTTTAGTATTGGCATTTCTTTCGTAATTAATCAGTCTCCAAGTATCCTTGGCTACATTACCGGAATTTCCAATAAAATTATTGTAAGCGGATTTTTTTGCCTTTTTTATGTCCTCAATATAGGTTTTACGTAATTTATTGTATGTTGGTATAACGTCTTTATTTCTACTACTGTTGACTATTATTTTCACGGAAGTTAAGATATCCCTCTTTTTACGAAGGGAATCATTGAACCACCTACTACCCACATACTAATTTTTACCTTTATAATTTTTAGATAATAAGTTTATGGGCTCCATAAACATTTCTTTGTTCATGCTATGATAACGAATTAAAATTCGAAACGTCGCAAATACTTATTTTGTCTTTTATTAATGACCTATAAAACCAAGAAATCATCTTATTTTTGTAACGGATTATGATGATCAGTGCCACAATTACTCTTTTGGAAATGATGCCACCGTAAATTCTAGTGCTGATAACATTGATGACAATACAAGTATATACAATGAATCAAACTTAGAACCTGAAGGTGCAAATATTGGAGGTACTCATAACGAGCAGCAGAATTTGCAAATTTTGGACAATATAATGTTTCCTGAATCGCAACTTACGATAAATGATGTAATTCTAATGATACAAGCATTTACACTGAAATTTAATTTAACGCAAATAGGGAGAGAAGAATTACTAAAAATGATAAAAATATTTGCTGGAGAAAACTTTAAAAATTTTAATTTTCAAATTACTTTTTTTCAAAAAGTTTCGATCCTCCTCATGACATTATAACAAGCACTATTACTGCCATGTATGTGGTAAATTTATTTTGAAATCTACTGCTGAAAAAAATACATTTCGAATGCAATCCATTAAATGTGAAATCTGTCAAAAAGATATACAGTTTAATTCTTCTTCTCAATCTGTATTTATGAGTATAAACATTGAATATCAGCTGAAACTTCTTACTTCAGACAAAAATGTTTGTGAAAATCTCCGCAAAAGGTTTTCGGATCAAAACAAAATTGTAGATACCAATAACCAAACAGATTCATCAATATTAATGAATATTAATGGCGGATCTTTATATAAAAAGATATTGAATACTGATGATCAAAATTATATTACTCTGAATATTAATATAGATAGTGCCCAAATTTTTAACAGTTCTAAAAGCTATGTGGCCAATACAATCCATAATAAATGAATTAAAACCACTACAAAGATTCAGAAATATAATTTTATGCGGATTCTGGGTTACACAATCTGAGCCGAAAGCAGACACTATGAATTAATTTTTACGTTCACTTTTAGATGAAATTGCAAAAATCAATAAAAACGGATTTCAGTTTCTTTTAGATAATAACAAAAAAAAGTTGTAAATATCTTGCCAATCTGTTTCTGTGTTGATTCGGTTGCTAGACCAATTTTGCAAAATCGTGTTCAGTTCAATGGATACAAAGGATGTAGTTGGTGTGTTCAAAGCGGTGTATATATCAATGGCGCGGTTCGATATCCCCTGGAAGAAGAAGATTCTCAAATAAGAACCCATGAAAAACATTTAGAGGATATTACGAAATCGCTCTAGTTGAACAAGAACGTTAATGGAGTTAAGGGAAATTCAGTTTTAGCAGATATGCATCCATTCTTTGACATGGCGTGGTCTTTCCCATTGTATATTATTAGGGATAACAAAGCATATGTGGCAATTATGGGCATGTACACCAAAACTAAAGTTCTCTATAAGTTTACAAAATAGAAGACTTATAGATGAAAGAATTATTAGTATTAAACCTCCAATATTGAAATACATCGCTTAACGAGGAGAAAAATGTCGGACTTCAGAAATTTTAAAGCATCAGAATGGAAATCGTTTTTGTTATATTATGCTATTCCGCTACTGGACGGAGTATTAGATGAAGAAATAATTAAACATTTTGCCTTGTTAGTCGACAGTGTATACAAGTAATTAAAAACCGAAATTTCCAATACTAATTTAGTGTCGGCAGAATATAAACTAATGCAATTTGTTGGAGAATTTGAGATTATATATGGGAAGGAGTATTTAACTTTTAATATACACAGTCTGCTACATTTAGTTCATTCAGTCAAAAATTCAGGACCTCTCTGGGCTTCGTGAACATTTCCATTTGAAAGTGCAATACATTTCTTTAAACAGCAGGTCAACGGCCCTAAGGGTGTAGGGACACAAGCAGTAAAAAAATTCTTACAAATTCAGGCATTCAAACAAAACCTGCAAGTGATAAAATGCAATACTATTAGCAAAGATTACTGTAAATTATTATATTTTGGAAGAAATTCAGGTTATAAAGGTGTAACGTCAGATTCTATTCGATTTAAATTTTTAGGACGAGAAAATGATATAGGTCGCTTTAAAAAGTGCCTTTACAATAAAAGCGTTTACTATTCATCATATTACAGTAAAAAAGATAGTCATCGAGACAATACGCTAGCGGAACTTGTTTCAGGAGTAATTGTTCAAATTAAATATTTTTTCATGGAGGATGACAATCGCCTAATGAATGCTATAATTTTAAGTGTATATGAAGAATTTAATACGACATTTGATTTGTTACATATACGTAAAATTAACAAAACAAATCCAAGTGTATGTAAAAATTATCCCGTCTCTCACATCAAACGTAAATGTTTATTTATAGATCTAGATAATAGTAGTTATGTTTGTACATTCCCCAACGATTTTGAAATACAATAAATCTGAAAAGTATGTAAACTTTCTAGTTTTTATTATTATTTTTTATATGCAGGTATACCCATTCCATTCGTCGTCCCTTCTAAATTGTCGGATTGCAAATTGTAAAAGGACCCGTCGGATATTTTTAATCCTGCTAAAGTATATTTCAATAGGAAGTATGGAAAATTCACCATTATGTGCAGATAGGTATAACTTAAGAAGATTATATAAATCTGTTGCCAACATGTATTTTCAGATAGTTTATCAGAAAGGTTTTTCCTCGAAATAGGTAAACGCCGAATGGAATTTTGCATACTACTTCTTAATATGATTTTTCAGTTGGTACCTACCTGGAAATCCGTGCGTATTGTTGGAGAATTATTATTATTCTCAGGGATTAGGTAATTTTATATTGAGTCAGGCTTTATACATGATACATAAACAGTCGCGCCGTCTGGGCCGATGTTCAAAACTTGACGATACAAACCAACAAAAATGATAATGATATTTGATTGCCAAGTTGTTGCGGGGGTGATTTAAATAAATAAATCTTCCCCTAATAGATAGATGTAAGAAGGTAAAGGGTGAGGGGTTATTAATAGTAATCAAACTAATTAATTATACCCCAAGATCCACTTAGTTGTGGGGCTTGCTGTCCAATTGCGGCCATCAATAAGTTTAGTTGCTCCATTGTCAGCTGGACGGGTTGAGCAGCAGCTTCATTGTTTGCCATTTTGGAGGCGGCAGCTAATCTTCGCTGGTGTAGACGGGTATTTGGATATTGATCCGTGGTGCTCGATGTCCTTGATCGGTCGACTAGGTTGATCTTCCTTGTGTGGTTCGGCCACTGAGTTGGGCGCCACTTTTTGCGGGGGCAATTTAAATAAATAGATCTTCCCCTAATAGATAGATGTAAGAAGGTAAAGGGTGAGGGGTTATTAATAGTAATCAAACTAATTAATTATACCCCAAGTAAAATTAAGAATAGTTGCCAAGAGCAAAATGTCTTTATTAAATAAGGGTAAAGATATGGTTGAAACACACACAAGTTGTATACAATTCAAATTAGAGTACTAAAGTCTTAAAAGCTGTAAGATGTCCCAAAACGATCCCCAAGGGATGCAGATAGGAATCAAACGATGATTGAATTGAAGATGCCCTCTTGCTGGTGGACTGGAGTACTTAAGTATCTTTCACTTTAATATTGATAGGGAGTGTTGCGCCTCGCGCCATCTAGGCGACAGGTAGCGCAACTATGAGCACGGTAGCTGCACTGTTCTATTGAAGTACAGATTCCGTTTAGCTTAATTAAACTTATTATGCTACAAAGTTAATTTCTGAATATTAGAAATTTTATTTATTATGGTATCTGATGCGTATTATGGTTATTTTTGTAATGTCGTCCACCTCATGAACAAACGCAGAAAAATAATGAGACCACGTGTGTATTTTATTTTGTGGTGATTCTAATTATTGCCATTTTATTTATATAACATAAACACCCTGAATAATATTTATACATATAGGTTCTATTTCTGACACATTTTTGACTGCCTTCTGATAAAATCGGGCAAAACTGCCAGTTAATAGTGTTTATTTTTTAAAAATAAACAAACATTTTTTTTTATTTAAGAAGGAATAATTACGGCTGTTTTAACGAATTTGACGATGATTAATTGGAAATTTTGGGCAGCCAATCTTTTGTAAAAATTGTTTCAGATTTGAGTGTAGACGTCATTATAGGAATGAATGTTTTAGAAAAATATAAACTGAATATTAATTTAGAAGAAAATGTTATCAAATATAAAAACTATAGAATACCAATTACAATAACGGAAGAGGAGTGTAAAGCAGGGAGTGTAAATAAAAATATTAACATGTATAATTTAGAAAGTGGAAACAATAGAAAGGAAGACAATTTTGAATTTAGTTTAGAAAATACGACATTAGATTGTGACCAAAAATATGAAGATATAGTAAAGGGAATTTTAAATCAGAATGATAATTTAATAAATGAAAAGCCAGGGTTAGCAAAAGGTTATATTCACAAAATTGTAGTAAATGAAAATGAAAATTTTAATACAAAATCATATCCAGTACGTTTAAAGATAAGGTAAATTTAGAAATCAAAAAGATGTTAACAGAGAATATTATAGAAAGATCAAATACTAATTACATCAGTCCTATAGTGGTAGTAAAAAAAAAGATGATAGCATACGATTGTGTTTAGATGCAAGAAAAATTAATAAGTCAACAACGCCCCAATATGAAAGTCCTCAAAAGGTGGAAAATATAATAGGAAAATTAGGAAAGAAACAAATTTTTACAAAATTAGATTTAAAAAATTCATTTTGGCTGATTCCATTAGACAAAGAATCAAGGAAATATACTGGATTCAGCATAAATGGATGCGTATATCAATTTAAAGTTGTACCATTTGGTCTATCTACCTCATCAGCAGCATTAGTTAGGGCTATGCAAATTATATTAGATAAATACGAAGACTTAGTCATTATGTGGATGACATATTAATATTCAGCAATAGTGTAACAGAACATACAGAACATTTAGAGACAATTTTAAAAATATTAAATGATAATGGACTCAAATTAAATTTAGAAAAGTGTCAATTTTTTAAAAGGGAAATCAAATTTTTAGGATACATAATAAATCTAGGAGGTATTACTATAGATAAAGATAGGTTGAAGGAAATTCGAGATTACAAGATACCGAAAAATATAAAGAATTTAAGAGGGTTTTTAGGGATACTCAATTATTACAGAAAATTTATACCATATTTGGCAAACAAAGCAGAAAATTTATATAACTTATTAAAAAAGGGTAGAAAATGGAAATGGGGGGAAGTTGAGAATAGTACGTTTGAGGCATTAAAAGAGGAATTTTATGAGAATATAACTGTATTTCATCCAAATTTTGATAAGGAATTTTGTCTTAGAACAGATGCTTCGGATGCAGCAGTAGCGGCGGAGTTATTTCAGATAATTGATAATATAGAAGTGCCTATTTGTTTTATATCTAGATCACTTAGAAAATCAGAGAAAAATTATACAGTATCAGAGAAAGAAATGTTAGCAATAGTTTTTGCAATTACAAAATTAAAATATTTTTTAACTGGAAAGAAATTTAAAATTATGACGGATCATGGGGCTTTAGTTCATATTATGACCACAAGATTTGCTAATAGCAGAATATATCGTTGGTGTCTGTTGATACAGTAGTTTAATTTTGAAATAGTTCACATACCAGGAAAACAAAACATAGTAGCCGATAGTTTAAGCAGGATTGGAGAAGGAAACAACAAAAAGAGTAATGAAATTTTGTTAGCTTTAAATAAATTTAAAAACAGAACAGGGTTATTTTCAACGAAATTTGTTAAAGAAATACAGGAAAATGAACTGGAAATTATAGATTTGAAAAATAAAATTATAGGAAATCAAGGAGAAAGTATAAGGGGTTATAACATTGAGAAAGGAAACATTTTATGTAAAAAAATAAATGAAAAGAATTTATATGTAATAAACAGAAAAGGTGTAGAAGAAATAGCGGAGTATTTTCATAAAGAATATGAACATATTGGTATTAGGAAGGTATGGATTTTAATAAGAGAAAATTATTACGCAAAATCAGATTTGTCTATAGTAAAAGAGGTAATAAATAAATGTGAAGTTTGTTGCATAGCTAAGTACAAAAATCATATCAATAAAAATATTGTTAATAGTATTAAAGTTAAAGAACCATTGGACTTAATTGCCATGGATTTTCTATCAAATCTAGTAAAAAGTCAGGGTAAAAGTCACATATTAATAATAGTAGATGTTTTTTCTAAATTCACAAAAATTTATTCATGTAGAAAATGTAACACTAAATATACCATAAAATGTTTGGATGATTTTATACAAAATTTTGGAACTCCTAAGAGGATTTTAGCAGACAATGCAACGTATTTTGTAAATGAAAGATTAAAAAAATATGTAGAAGAAAAAGGTAGCAAGTTAATTTTTTGTAGCATACGGCATCCTAAAGGAAATCCTTCAGAAAGATACGTGCAAGAAGTCATAAAGTATTTGAGGATCATGTTAATAAATAGAGAGCATAGGGATTGGAATAAATTTATTGATACAATAGAAAGGGTTATAAATGAAACTCCCTCCACGGTAACTGAAATTAGCCCGATATTGTTAATGACTGATTATCATCCAGAAAGGCCTTGGTTGGAGAATGACATAGAATATGGGGAATATAGAAGATTACTAAGAAAAATAAGGGTTAGATTATAAAATAAAAGTAAGAAATATGTGGATAGGGAAAATAGAAAGATTAAAAAGAAGGTAAAATTTGAGATTGGCGACAAAGTGATTTTAAGGGCATTAAGAGTATCCAATAGAAGTAAAGGCATTACAGAGAAATTATTGGTGCCATTTGTAGGACCTTATGTAGTAAATAAAGTATGGGGAAATGTGTATGAGCTAAAATTCATAGATAGTGATCGAATAAGGGGAAAGTTTAACATTCAGATGTTATATCCGTATGTTGATAATAATTAATAAGTAAAAAGAATAGGAAAGAAAGCGTATTTGTAAATAGAGAAATGGAGAGAGCAGGAGAATGAATGGGAAAGTATAAGTAAAAAGGTTTATTTTTATTTTTTTGATATAAAGTCATAGTAATTTGAGTTTAGAAGGAAGTTTGCTAAGTAAATAAGTTTAGAAAGGCAACTATTATTATGTTTTTATATAGGTAGGATTTACGTATGGTTGAAATTTTATCAAATTCAGTTTGATAAACTTAATTATAATAAGAATTTCATGGGGGAAAATGCTATGTTATTTGAGGTCGGGTTGAGATAAGTTTATTTTATGATATGTAGAATACACCTGGTACTCACACGATCGCTTTGGTTTACTTTTATATGATTCATTATATCAAAATTTTACTATCGTAAAGAATATTAAAAAGTTGTTTTCAAGATATAACTCTTATATAGGTTTATCTGGGTTCATTTTTATAAAGAAGTAAGTTTGTCATGTGATACTGATGTGGTAGCATCATAGTAATGTTTGTTTAAAGCTAAATTAAATTTGAAATAATTGAAATTCCGTAATATTTTACATGTACGGAAGCACATAATAGAGTTTGGTTAGTAAACGATGTAAATATTATCAAAACTTAAAACGTATCTAAAAAGGATACTATGTAAAAGGTTTCGTAGCTAGAGATGTATTACTAGTATGTTCTTGTATTGTATTGTCCAATATTTCATGTAATGTTTTCCGAGGATTCATCCGAGGTTATTAATGTGTCTTCAGATCTTAAACCAGGTATCATTTTAATGTAATTTTATATTTATAAGATGTTTTAGCTAGAGCTGTTAATAATCTTATCTAGCCTTCAGCTACATTCGATTCTGGGAATAAAAAGATAAATTTTAACAAGTGGTTAGGTACAATAAATTTTAATTTAGTCAATTTTATGATAACAACTTGAGATTGAGTAGTTAAGTTAGAGTTCAAAATGAAGCTTAGAGCAAGAAGAAGAAGTTATAAGTAAAGAAAGGTCGAGATAATTTTGGAAAATGGAGAATTTGGAAAATTAAATTTTGAGGTTAGAAAAGTGTAAGATGTTAAATTTTCAAACTAAGTCAAGTTTGATTTCAAAAGAAGAAGAAAGACGCAAGGATTCTAAATTTGGTGATATTTTTGAAATCATACGAAAATTAAGGAAGATATGGAGAAAATAAAAGAATTGGCCAGAAGTCACTATTGGTGCCATTTTGAAAAAATCCAAGGAGAGGGTAGAAAATTTGTTAAGAAAGGGAAAACTTATACAGAGTGATGATAAAGTATCGCACAAAAATCATATTCTGGTTATTTAATGGTTTAGCGGAAAATCCTGAGACCCGTCGATTTTTGTTTTTAAATTGCCATTCAGACATATAATTTTCAACCCCCCACGCCTCAACCCCTAAGTGCTAGCAACCCCAACTTTAAAAATTTAAATAGAAAGATACCCTTTGTGATACCTCTTTGTATAGGTCTTTTTATTCTTAATATAACTAAAAAAAGTTTTTCAAAATCGATTGATAAATAACGGAGATATTTAACAAAATGTAATCAATGTAAAAAATGGGGTTGACATTCAACAAAAAATTATGACGTCACAGCGTAGAAATAATGGCACAAATCTTGAGACCCGTCAATTTTTGTTTTTAAATTGGCATTTAGGCAGGTAATTTTAATCCCCCCACCCCTCAGCCCCTAAGTGATAGCAACCCCAACTTTAAAAATTTTAATGGAAAGATACCCTTTGTGATACCTCTTTTGATAGGTCTTTTTATTCTTAATATAACAAAAAAAAGTTTTTCAAAATCGGTTGAAAAATAACAGAGATATTTAACAAAATGTAATCAATGTAAATAATGGGGTTGACATTTAAAAAAAATTATGACGTCACAGCGTAGAAATAATGGGCGATCAAAACCACACTTTTAGGTCAGGAAGTGCCCTTTTTAATGTTACTATTTACGGTGTGTTTGAGCCGTTTCTTGTCGAATATTGACATTTCCATTTGATTACATTTTGTTAAATATCTACGTTATTTATCAACCGATTTTGAAAAACTTTTTTTGCTTATATTAAGAATAAAAAGACCTATCAAAAGAGGTATCACAAAGGGTATCTTTCTATTTAAAATTTTAAAGTTGGGGTTGCTAGCACTTAGGGGTTGAGGGGTGGGGGGTTGAAAATTATATGTCTAAATGGAGATTTAAAAACAAAAATCGAACGGTCTCAGGATTTTCCGCAAAAACATTAAATAACCAGAATATGATTTTTGTGCGATACTTTATCATCACTCTGTATATACGAGTGCAGAGCATTTTGAAGGGAGTTAGAATATGTGATCCAGAAGAAACCACGTCGTGTGGTTTGGAAAAACCGTTTTTTTTGTCAAATGTTCTAACCTCTGAAACCATGTAATTATGGGAACGTCGAAATAAATAATAAAAAATGAAAGTATAAAGTTTGGTGACCAATAATCAAAATTATGTGTTAATAAATCAAGAAAGTTTAGTAACCCTACAGAAGTTGGAGATGTTCAGAAAAGTTTAAAATAAATTAATCAAATAAACAAATTTTAACTTACCGAATAGAAAAGGAAGGATTAACGTTGGAGAAGAGAAGTGAAGTGATCAATTTTTGGATGCAGTTTTCTTTGGATGCAGTGTTAAATAAAATTTGAAGAGGAGATACGGTGTTATGTGCAGTGGATACGATTAAAGTCAAGATGGAGTAGCGACCTTGAAGGAGTAAATTACAGAGAGGCAAGAAAGTATAGGATGAAACTTAAAATTAAGGTAGAGTAGTGATAAAAGTAGGGAGGATAGGATCAAGGATAGGAATTCATTATTAGTGGTATTTTATGTAAAGGTGTGATAATATTTTCGACGAAAATAATCAATTTAATTTTGTTTTCATAAATAAATAAGCGTTCAATGTCCAGGTAAACGGTATTTTATTTGCATTTTTCTTTTATAAATTTATTAAGTATAGTTCAGCAGCGACCCAGAGACCCGGAGATAAGAGTGTGTTTTTTTTTATGTTGGAGCATACATAGAAGGAAGCTTGGAGGCCGTGCGAGTACGAGGTGTATTCCAGGTTTTCCTTTAATTCATAATTTTGTTGTGTTATTCTACCCAGATAACATAGCAGTATATAACAAAATGTAATATTAATGTTCTCTTACAAAGTAATAATTTGATGGCTATTTACTGAACGAAATCAACCCACAAATTGAAATAATTATTCCGGTATACAGATCGGTGTAGCATTTTTTAAATATGGGTGGCATCAGTAGACTTGTTCGTTTGTCTGCTCTAAACTGCATGGAACAGGAAACAAACAACATGCTATCTCTTTTTAATGCACCAACGCCGTATATAGCCATCTTTTTCAGTTTCCTGTTCGGAGCAGTTTAGAGCTGACAAACGAACAAATCTAATGTGTCTATCTTGTCACCACTACTATATTAAGGAAAACTAAAGAAAGTAAAAAATAACTGAGTATTGTTATATTTAAATGTTTCATCAACCTTAGATCAATTATTTATTCATATTTATACACTTTTCCTTAACCATGCTTTATTTATGACACACCTTTCTTTTTCATACATCATACATAACTCCCAAAAATACCAACCCAACCTATACCAACTTAACTCATATTTTATTGTTCCCCCAACACCCCCCTTCAATAAAATTAATCAAAACTATCGAATTAAACAAACCTACCTTATTACAGTTTAAATTTGTCCTAATCCTAAACGACATTTTTCAAATAAAACTTTATTTAACGGTTTCGTTAAAATATCTGCCACTTGATCCTGTCGGAACATACTTCACTTCAATTTCTCCACTTGCTACCTTCTCTCGGATGAAATGATTCCTAATATCAACATGTTTTATCCTTCGATGATTTTCTGGGTTTTTAGACACGCGAATAGCTGCCTGATTATCTTCGTATATGATTACTCCTTCTACTTTATACTGAAAGTTCTCTAAAACATTTTTCAGCCAACACGCTTCACTTGCTGCTTGACTTAAAGCGTTGATTGAGGTATACCTCAATCAACGCTTAAAGCCATATACTCGGCTTCGGTATATGACAATGCCACTGTAGGCTGCTTCCTGGAGACCCAAGCTACACTGCAATTGAAAACTTTATAGATGTAGCCTTCTGTAGACTTTCTATCGTTAATGTACCCCCCCCCCCAATCGGCGTCTACGTAACACCTCAGACCCACTTTCACTTTTATAAATAATGTTTAGATTTACGGACCCTTTAACGTATTGAAGCACTCTTTTTAATGATTTCCATAATTCTATGTTACCGGAACTTTGTTAACGACCTAATATCGACACTGAAGCACACAAGTCAGGCCTCGATCCTAAAACGGCATACATTAAACATCCAATTAACTTTCTACACTTACTTTCCCATTGGTTATTTTCTCCACTTTCACCTTTTGGCCATCCAATCTTGAAATGGTTTGGTTCCATAGGAGTTGACACTGGTTTACTATCTTCCATATCAAACTTCTTCAAAACAGATTTTAAATAGGATGTTTGATTTATCTTTGTACCACCCATCCCAACCTGTTGGATTATGTTAATCCCTAGATAATTTGATGCCAAACCCAGGTCTTTCATTTTGAAGTTTTCTGATAATGTTTCTTTTAACTTTGTTATTTGTTGCTCATTAGACCCTACAATTAGCAAATCATCAACATACAATAATACATACATTTTGTCTGTGTTTGTAATCCTTGTGTATAGACAGTAATCATTTCTTGATCTTAACCATCCCTCCTTTGTCATAAGTGTATTAAATTTTCCATTCCAATGACGTTTCGACTTCTTTAAACCATAAATTGACTTATTTAATTTACATAATTTATCAGAACTCAATTCTACCCCTGGTAAACTCATGTAGACTTCTTCAAGAATGTCTCCATACAAAAATGCGCTTCTTACATCCATTTGGTAAACGGGCACTCTCATTTGGTTACTAATAGCCAATAGAATTCTAAATGTGGGTAATTTCGCTACTGGTGAATATAGTTCTGTAAAATCAATGTCACCCTTTTGTTGAAAACCTTTTGCAACCAAACGAGCTTTGTACTCAGCTGGTTGATCGGTTTCGTTTTTCTTGATTTTGAAAACCCACTTACTTTCTATTACCTCCTTATCTTTTGGTCGATTCACTTCGGTCCAGGTGTTGTTTTCTTTAAGGACTTGTAATTCAGCTGCGATAGCTTCTCTCCACGGTATTTCGTTTTTACCCATTACAGCTTGATCGTACGTTACCGGTTCGTCTTCATCTACACCTACAATAAAACTAGTTTCATATTCATCTAGCTTACTTGGTTTCTTCAGGGTGCTTCGATCCCTTAGCACTCGTCTCTCAACTTGTTTCCTCATGGATTTTCCGCACTACCGAATTCTTTATTGCAATATTTTCTGACTTATCGATATCCCTTTGGCTTAATAATTTTGTGCTGTTTGGTGCTTTACCTTGCTTGCTGTCTTTAATTTTGCCATCAGCGCGTTTTTTTGAAGTTTTGACCTCGCTTGATTTATTTGCTTTATTGTTAGCTGCGGCCTCAGACTTTAATAATCGTTTCAGTTTATTATTTTTGACTTTCTCTTCTTTCTCCATTTTTATTTTTTTCTTGTCTGCGCAAATCTTCTTGTAACCACTCCCGCTTATTACAAACGGAATTCTTTCAGTATTCGGATTCCCAGTTCTCTCTGGTGTCTTGGGCCATAATAAATATTCCTTTATGCTATTCGATGAAACATTCATATCCGTACCAGTTTTTTTGTCTGACTCTTCTTTTACTTCTGAAAAATTAACATGTCTTTCGATAAATTTTTATTATTGTGACCGTCTGTAGAAATCTCAATTTGATCAGCTGTAGGCATCTCTTCATTAAGTTCTTTATTAAAAGTAGGATATTCAAATACAACAGGCATTTTAAGAATATCATTTTCTGTTAAATCCAGAATACATTCATTAGTACCTTGATGCTCACCGAAATTGTCATGGGCTTCCAACATAGGCAAATTTTCTACCAATTGGTCGTCCAAAGTGAAGCTCAACACCTTGGACAAATCCTTGTCCACACACAAATTCAGGTTCTCGATCTGTACAAACTCCCTAAGTATTTTTACCATATTTGAAAATCTTCGCCCTTTTGATCTCCGCCTTCTTCACAAAGTTTCTGGTGGAGTTCCTCAATTTTTGCGTTTCCAACTATTTCACAAAATTTAGTGTAATTTAACGTTGTGTCTTACACATTTTCATCATGTTGCTCTTTATTGTACTTTTTCCCCAAGCATTTCGAAAAATCAATGCAATCGGGATTCCAAGGCTGAAGTCCGCAAGCTCTAAAGCCATTGCAAATTGTCTCTGGTTTCAAACCTTGCCTCCTTGAGTACTGAAGCAAAATGTGATTTGGTCAACTGAGAAAAAGCGTTATCTCTTCTCGATGCGAATACCGCTTGCTTCCACAGATTCTTTAATGGTTTAAAGCTTGAAACATCCGCAGGTTGTAATATCCGCGTTGAATTGGGATATAAGGCTATTAGAATAATTTGTAAATCACTACACAATTTACTTAATTCATATGTTAGGTGCGTTTTGTGGCCATCGACTGCGACGACCTAGCTCCCCTAGCTTATGGAGAAGGTGTCCCAGAATTTATTTGTGTCAGGGATAGCTCTGAGTACCCAGGGTTCGTTGAACTATTTAAAATGAAATCTACGGATCTAAATAACAAATTTATTTACAGGAATATTTACAGTATAAAAAAAATAAACAATATTAAATAGAAATCAATAATTATATATCAAAATAAAATAACTGGAAATTAAAAAGAAGTTAATTAAAATTTTCTAATTTATTACGGTTTCAAACTTCCGAAACACCGGGAACTGATTTGTTTTACAGGGTTCTGCAATATAACGGAGAGTGATTCATAAGTGTGCCGATAGGCGTCACACTAAGAAGGTAACTTAAATTGATTAGGACGGTAATGTAGTGACTTTAAAGTTTAATGTAAAATAACCAAAATGTCGGTCAAAACAATTATGATTTACTGGAAATTATTTAGGCAATCAGAGTGCTCAAACAAAAGGGAACGGAGTTAATAATGTATCTGTGAAGTGTCTTTTCGGTTCAGGTAAGTAAAATTTATGTAATTCTGGGTTACTGGTATTTACAAATAATTTTACTCAAAGGGGTTGGTCTGAAGGACCCAAAATCCAGTCTTTGACCTAGAGGGTTCGGTCGGGAATCTCAGGACACTCGACTGTTGGATTCTGCTTGTTCTCCTCGTTTCACATACAGAATTCCAACAGCCCAGGGGTATTTCGGGGAAGGTAAATTCGGATCGGTTTAGGGTTATTCAAGGCAGCTACTTGTTGTATAACATATACCTGCCAGGAAGCTCACCCTTGCAAAGGTACTTGTTACTGAAATGTCACATATACCCTCACAAGAGTTCACTATGCTACGGGAACGGGGTAGGTTGGGATAAATTCAGGGTACTCTAGGCCAAATAAAACTTAATTACTTACGGCTTGTAAATATTGCACTTCACAAAATAACTAAAGGAATTGACTTTCAAAAATAATTACGGTAAATCGGAAAAGCACAACAAACTTGGACTTTGAAAAATATTCACTCTGGTTTCGGATTAAAATTGAACCAACTTTGACTCGGGGTCTCGGAATTGTTAAAGTTAAATTTTTAATTCGAAATCGGAAAATAAAGTTTGAATGTTCAAGAATTCCTTGTGGAACTCGTGGCGGATCTCCCTGCTGCAACGCTCTGCAGCGCCTTTTAACCGCCGAGCTCGTCCGTCCTCGGGCTCTTCGACTGCCTGCGCGGTAGATGACGTCAAATCTCGGCAAAACGACGCTATCTTAGGGATGTGAAAAATGGCGTTTTTTTTACGACGCACCAAATTCCACACCCTAATAATTGCGTCGTTACACGACAAACAAAATGATAGGAAATTGGATATTGGTCTTCTTCAAGTAGGGATAAAGGATATTTGAAATATATCCAAAAAAAAATTCTGCCTTCATCCATCCATTGTCACTGTAGCCAATTCCCCAATCCGCGGGAAAGTTTTCGACAATATTAGCTGGTACCCTCTTATAAGGATATATTACTAGTGGTGGGGTTATTTCTCCACTAGCTGCAAATGTAAACATGACAGTGATATTAGATTTGGCCTGGCCTCGATCAATTTCGTAAACATTTTTGGAGACCCTTACAGCTACCACGTTTCCTTCCTTCGGACACAACTGGAAACACGTTTCATCTCCGTTATACACCCTTGCGGATAGATAACTGAGAGTGTCTTCTTAAAAATCCCTTATACCAGTGATCTCCCGGCGTATTATCTTTAAATGGATGAGGTCTTGGATTTTCTTAAAGAAATGATTTCACGGCAGCTTGGATGTCCTCCTTCCTGCGGGGAAAACCCTTGCGATGGCTTTCCTCATTCCACAATGCTATTAAATCTTCTTCTTCGGAGGTTAAATAAGTTTGGGGACCGTGACTGGTTTTTTTAAAAATTTTTCCTAGCCTAAATTGCAAAGTGACCTTGGGTATACCGTATTTTACTGCGACTTGCTTCTTTGGCTTCCCTAATTTAATTTCATCTGAAGCTTTTTGCAATGCTTCTTCCGTGTATGTCTTTTGATATGCCGAAAATCTGTCCTTTCTAATTTTAGGCATCTGAAATAAAATAAATCCGCTCTTAATAACTACTATGCCAATAACTGGCATAAACGGAATTTTACCTTAGTGTCTATTTATTGGCACAGGTGCCAATAACTGGATTTAATATATTATTTATGCCAATTATTGGCACTAAAAATAATAATAGCTTGTTCGTTTTTAGGTTAAATATTCATACAACATACAGTACTATCAACACCGAGTAATCACCAAAAACCGTTGCACTTCACGTATAAGCTTTAATAAGTCATTTAAAAAATATTTTCTGTGACGCACTCATCAAATTCACTATTTAGGCTACAATTATCTAGTTTAACGCAGTCCAACTTTTCCCGCACATTTAACTGACAAAATATGTTGACACTATAACCGGAAAAACAGTTTTCAATTTAAAGATACCTGTAACATAATATTACAGAAACCAGTTTACACGATTTGTATAGGATAAATTATAAGAGTGATGATAAAGTATCGCACAAAAATCATATTCTGGTTATTTAATGTTTTTGCGGAAAATCCTGAGACCCGTCGATTTTTGTTTTTAAATCTCTATTTAGACATATAATTTTCAACCCCCCACCCCTCAACCCCTAAGTGCTAGCAACCCCAACTTTAAAATTTTAAATAGAAAGATACCCTTTGTGATACCTCTTTTGATAGGTCTTTTTATTCTTAATATAAGCAAAAAAAGTTTTTCAAAATCGGTTGATAAATAACGTAGATATTTAACAAAATGTATTCAAATGGAAATGTCAATATTCGACAAGAAACGGCTCAAACACACCGTAAATAGTAACATTAAAAAGGGCACTTCCTGACCTAAAAGTGTGGTTTTGATCGCCCATTATTTCTACGCTGTGACGTCATAATTTTTTTTAAATGTCAACCCCATTATTTACATTGATTACATTTTGTTAAATATCTCTGTTATTTTTCAACCGATTTTGAAAAACTTTTTTTTGTTATATTAAGAATAAAAAGACCTATCAAAAGAGGTATCACAAAGGGTATCTTTCCATTAAAATTTTTAAAGTTGGGGTTGCTATCACTTAGGGGTTGAGGGGTGGGGGGATTAAAATTACCTGCCTAAATGCCAATTTAAAAACAAAAATTGACGGGTCTCAAGATTTGTGCCATTATTTCTACGCTGTGACGTCATAATTTTTTGTTGAATGTCAACCCCATTTTTTACATTGATTACATTTTGTTAAATATCTCCGTTATTTATCAATCGATTTTGAAAAACTTTTTTTAGTTATATTAAGAATAAAAAGACCTATACAAAGAGGTATCACAAAGGGTATCTTTCTATTTAAATTTTTAAAGTTGGGGTTGCTAGCACTTAGGGGTTGAGGCGTGGGGGGTTGAAAATTATATGTCTGAATGGCAATTTAAAAACAAAAATCGACGGGTCTCAGGATTTTCCGCTAAACCATTAAATAACCAGAATATGATTTTTGTGCGATACTTTATCATCACTCTGTATATATATTTTAGCACTACAGGCCTACTGGCCCAGGGCTTTAACTATTTCCTTCCACCTTTTTCGGTCGATTGCTGCTTCCTTCCAACACCTTATATCCAAACTTTTCAGGTCCTCACCTACTGCGTCCATCCATCTTCTTCTAGGCCGCCCTCTCTTTCTTTTGGATCCTCCCTGTGCTTCCATTGCTGCTCTTGCTGTTCTTCCTTCCGTTTTTCTTCACTATACAGTCTCATTATCTCTTCGTTTGTTCTCCTTCTCCACACCTCCCCCTCCTTTACACCTCCGAAAATTTTTCTTAACACCTTTCGTTCCCACACCTCCAAACCCTCTTCTAAGTTTTTTGTCAGGGTCCATGTCTCGCATCCATATAAGACTGTCGGACGGATAACCGTTTCGTACAATTTTATCTTGGCTTGTCTCGTTAACTGCTTTGACTTAACCAAACTCCCTAACGCTCCCGCAATTTTGCTTCCTTTGGCCATCCTATTCTGTATTTCTTCTTTTTCCTCACTTTTTTCTGTTATAATAACTCCCAAATAAATAAAAAACTGCACCCGCTCAAAAATGTACTCTTTACCATGCGCACACACTTTAAGACACTTTAACTCTTGGCCTCTCACCATATCCATATATTTTGTCTTCTCTTCATTAATTATTAGACCAAATTTCCTTGCTGTACTCACTAACCTTATAAATACTTCCTTTAATTCTTCTTTGGCCCTCGTAATCAAAACAATGTCATCCGCATATGCCATACACTGATGCTTATGATGATATATTAATCCCTTCGTTCTTATCTCACTGTCTCTCATAACTCTCTCCAAAATTAGATTATTTTACAAAATATCGTTCTAGTATTTCCTGTGTTCCTTTGTTTCTTCGCTTCTTGATAGAAATTTCTGATTTCTTTATTTTTAAAATGATTCTCAATTTTCGCTATTTTTCTCTACATGTACTCTCTTTTCTTTTTTCTACACATCTGCTTTGCCTCTTTTCTTTTTACACTATAAGCTGCTTTACTTGCCTCACTTCCTTTAGTAAGCATCTCCATCCTTGCTATATTCCTTTGTTGCATAGCTAATCTACACTCCTCATCATACCAGTTTTTGTCTGTATCACTATTTCTGTATGGTATTAGGCTGCCTGCCACTTGTTGCATGCTTTCTCTAAATACTGCCACTCTTCCTCTATTTCTTCGGCGCCCGACTTTTCTCTTAACTTTTCTTCAATCCTTACTTCAAAACTTCTCTTAATATCTGGGTTCTGCATTTTCTGCGTGTCATATTTTTTCCTGCTTTTGTTTTTGTTTATCCTTCTCTCTGGCAGTTCCTGCCGTATCTTTGCTCTTACCATAAAATGATCCGAATCAGCATTTGCACCTCTGTGACTTCGGACATTTTTCACACTTTTAACATGTCGTTTTTCTATTAACATATGGTCAATTTGATTGACCGTCCTGCCATCAGGAGATATCCACGTTCCCTTATGTATATCTTTACGGTTGAAAAAAGTGCTCATTATCACCATATTGTTCTCTATTGCAAATTGAATCAATTTCACTCCATTTTCATTACTAGCATGATGTTTACTATTTCCACCAGTCACATGCTTATACATATCCTCGCGCCCTACTTTCGCATTGAAATCTCCCAGGATAAATTATAGGAAAGTTTAAATAAAATGAGGTGCTAATAACTAGCAGAGTGCCAACAATTGGGTCGTTTACCCTAATCCACCAACTTGTCTTTTTCCTTTGCGTGCAATAATATTTGAAAGATTTTGAACCGTGCTCATTCCACTCTCATCGATATTCCATATTCTGTCAGGCGATAAATTATATTTTACATATACAGATTCTAAGTTTTTGAAAAATTTGTTTACTGATGGCTTATTAAACCCAGAAGCCCTTGCAAATGAAGTGGATTCTGGTTTACGCAACGATAAATTTGGGTGTCGACATAAAAAATTATAAACCCATTTTTTGGATGTCATTTTCGTTTCTGTGTTAAAATTATGCAGAATATTATTACTCACTGCAAAATCATATGCAAGTTTTCGTAAGTCACCATAGTTTATTCCAAAACATCTGGCTTCCATTTCTAATATATAACTTTCTATTCATTTTCTTCTTCTTCAGAAAATATCTTCCTGGACCTGCCTAAGTATTTTTCTCCATTTTTGACAATTTTATTTTTATCATTAACTCTTCTACCTAATGTACTTTTAGGTACGTTGTATCATTCAGCTCCTTCACGAATTGAGAGCTCTTTTGATTTTACTGTGTGTATCGCCAAAACCATGTCGTCTTTGGACCATTTCCCTGTATTGGTTTTTCTTACATATTTATATTTACTAAGAGTTGGAGTCATCTACAAAGAAAAACAAATTTGTAATAATTTAAAACATTAATATGAAATACGAACTAACTAGCTTCCTAAGATGGGACGTGTCCCATCTTGAGAAACTAACGGGTGTCCCATCTTTGGCACTATGTTAACTTTATGTTGTAAAAGCTAACCTCATTATATGAGCGTTATTAAACAAAACATTGCTATGACAAATAATGTTACATTGTATTGGTAGAATACTGGATATAATGAAATTGGCAACAACTTACCTTGTTATTACTTTAACGCTTATTTTCCAGCGCGCCCAACTTTTAACAAATCACGACAAAAACTTCACACGCGTCTTTACTTAGGTGCAATTTGACGGGAGACCGCAAATTTCTTGCAATGACAATGTCTGGCCATAACTTTTACTACATCAAGGTAGATGACAGTCCCCCTGGTTGTATGTATTGCTATGTTATTTGAGTTCGGGTTGAGAGAAGTTTATCTTATGATATGTAGAATACACCTGGTACTCACACGATCGCCCTGTTTTTCTTTTTATATGATTCAGTACATTAAAATATTACTATCGTAAATAGTATTAAATATTTTGTTTTCAAGAAAAAAACTCTTATATAGGTTTATCTGGGTTCGTTTTTTTTTTAAATAAGTAAGTTGGTCATTTGATACTGATATGGTATCATTATTTTAATGTTTGTTTGTATTTTAAAATTAAATTTTAAATAATTGAAATTCCATACTATTTTACATGTACGGAAGCACATAATAGAGTTTGGTTAGTAAACGATTTAAATATTATCAAAACTTAAAAAGTATCTTAAAAGGATACAATGTAAAAGGTTTTTTTTAGCTAGATGAATTACTAGTCTATTCTTGTCTTGTATTGTCCAATATTTCATGTAATGTTGGTTTCCGAGGATTCATCCGAGGTTATTAATGTGTGTTTAGGTCTTCAACCAGCTATTATTTTAATGTAATTTTATATTTATAAGATGTTGTAGCTAGAGACAATAAAAATCTTATATAGCCTTCAGCTACATTCGATTCTGGAAATAAAAAGATAATTTTAACATGTGCTTAGGTAAAATAAATTTTAGTTTAGTCAATTTTATGATAAAAACTTGAGATAGAGTAGTTAAGTTGGAGTTCAAAATGAAGTTTAGATCAAGAAGAAGAAGTTTTAAGTAAAGAAAGGTCGAGATGATTATGGAAAATAGAGAATTTTGGAAAATTAAATTTTGAGGTTAGAATATAAAAATTTGTTAAATTTTCAAACTAAATCAAGTTTGATATCAAAAGATGAAGAAAGACGCAAGGATTCTAAAATTGGTGATATTTTTGAAATCAAATGAAAATTAAGGAAGTTATTAAGGAAATAAAAGAATTGGCCAAAAGTCACTATTGAAGCCATTTTGGAAATATCCTAGGAAAGGGTAGAAATTTTGAGAAGATAGGGAAAACTTATATATACCAGCGCAGAGCATTTTGAAGGGGGTTAGAAGAATTGATCCCGAAGAAACCACGTCGTGTGGTTTGGAAAAACCATTTTATAGGATAAGTCGTAAAAGAAATAAGGTAGAAGTAGTGATAAAAGTAGGGATGATAGGATTTGATTGTTAAGTATAAAAATGTCAAAGTTTGATAATATTTTCTACGAAAATAATTCATTTAATTTTGGTTTGTAAATAAATAAGCGTTCAATGTCCAGGTAAACGGTATTTTTATTTTTTTTTTAAGTATTTAGAACAGATCAGCAGCCCAATGACCCAAACAGACCCAGATAAGAGTGTTTTGTGTTTTTATGTTTATTTTGATTGTTAGCCGGTGCAATAGAAGGAAGCTTGGAGGCCGTACGAGTACGAGGTGTGTTCCAGGTTTTCTATAATTTTATAATGTTGTTTATGTTATTTAAACCCACATAACATAGCAGTATATATTGAATAACATCTAGATCCTAAACAATTAATTTAATTAGCGTGAAGTTGTGTAAAGCTATTATACCGATTTATACCTGTGATACGAAATTGGCGATATTTCATCCACTGATCAGATCCTTGTGTTATACTTATAGCTGTTTCTTCGTAGTTAATGTTTCTCAGCTCATTTAATACATCCTTACAACAAGTCCTAGTAGGATAACTACTCATCACGGCGGTGTTCAAAAATGTAGAATTCCTTATAATGTTGCAGATTTTCTCGTAATTATTTTTCGAAGTAAAAGTTGAATTACCTGAAGGTGCTAGAGCCAAATATACAGGTGGTGAAGGAGTGACTGCCGCAGGTAATTGGGTGGTACAAGTTGAAGTACTGTTAACAAAACAAATGACATTAAAAGTTGGATTTAATGGGACTGCAATAATTGTGTTGTAAATAAATTGCAGTGGTTTCGATAATATGCAACAAAAATTTGTAAATAACCTTGATGGTGTGTATCTTGCCCTTTTCATGAACTTGTACAAAGCAGATCTTGGTGAAGCTAAAAATATACAAAATTATTTAATAACATTTGCTTAACAGACTATTCTTGAAACTTTGTATATTACTGTAACTATTGACTACATTTAGCTTCCTAGAAATCATTTTGCATACATAATCCATACGATAACAACAACAATTATTAGACTGTTTTAACTTAACTATGTACGTAAACAATAAAACTCGCATCACGAAAGATTCTGCAACCACTATTGATTATGTATGTTCTAATATTAAATCAAGTAATATCTGCACATCAATTCATAATGTAGACTTCACGGATCATGAGGGTATACTCATCCAACTACAAACTTGCAATAAAACACAAAAAATGGCTAAGCAGTAAGTATAAGAGATGTTTTTCTCAAAAAAATTTCAAAAAATTTATTCAACTCTGTAACGAGACAAATTGGCAAAATCTGCTTGAAAAGACTACCCTGAATAAATTTACTATATTTTTCAATAAAATAAATAATATCTTTGATAATGCTTTTCCTAAAAAATACTTTCAAGTTAAAATTGCTAAACCATGGATTACAACAGGTCTGCGCATCTCTGCAAAAAACTTGAGATCATTAAACTATATACGTAAATTCTTCGATTCTCCTTTTATCCTTAATTATTATTCTAAATACAAGAATATATACCGAAAATCAATAAAACTTGCGAAGTCCCTTTTTTATTCAAATCGCATTAGTTCGGCTTCAAATAAAGTAAAAGAAACATGGAGCATTATTAATGAATTACGGGGTAAGGAACAAAAATGCATAGTAGAAGCTCCAATAACTCCAAACGAATTCAACAATCACTTTTGCACCGTGGCGGAAAAATTAACATCCGGGCTAATAAGTAGACAACAGCCGTTACAATATTTAAATGACGTAGCACCTCATACCTTCTTCATCTTTCCCACATGCGTTACAGAAGTAAAAAAGATGGCCTCCTCTATTAAAAATAACGACGAGGCTATACGTCCGCCGCCGGACGCATGCATTTCACGGAGGAATTCCGCCGGACCGCGGATTGCTTGTTATAATATAGGTAAATCCGTCGAAAATGTGTGAGTTTGCGCAAGCGCGGCGGAATTATACAGCAGAAATCAATTTTTCCGCCGTTCAGCAATCTTTAGTCGACGGCACAGTAAATCGTTAGAGGAAATTCCGCCGGACGGCGGAATGTATTTAGTATTAATAAAACTCCGCCGGAAAGGTGTTGATGTAAGCACGGCGGAACAATATCGTAGGATCTAAATTTCCGCCTCCCGACGCTTTTTGGCAATCTTTTAAGAGCGTGTGTATCTTATGTCAGACGGATGAACGGTACCTACCTACTAGTTAAAAGGAAGAATAAAAATTATGAAGCGTTTTTCACAAACAAATTATCATCCTAACACTTATTTTTATTAGTAAATGTATCCAAAACTGTTTGAGTTATGAGCAATGTAATGTGTAATAGGTAATAGGTACTTACATTTTTAATGAAGTAGAACTTTGAGGTGTTAAATAATTACATAACACATAAACATAGTTGGAAAAAT
This sequence comes from Hemicrepidius hirtus, assembly GCA_963082805.1. Lineage (NCBI taxonomy): Eukaryota > Metazoa > Arthropoda > Insecta > Coleoptera > Elateridae > Hemicrepidius > Hemicrepidius hirtus. The sequence continues at coordinate 9,419,280 of OY720168.1, forward strand.
TTATTAAAATATAAAATGTTTAGGATGTCCGGTCTCAAAGTCGAACATAGGGATTTAACACTGTATTGAACGCTCTCTCGATTCCGGCTCGATTTACAGGAACGTGGAAAGGTGCGGATTCGATCCACTTTGGATTATTTTCCTTAAAATTTAAAAAAAAAACCATTGCATTGTCTCATGGTTTTCTTCTACTAATATTGCGACGGCTACCATTTCCGTTAGTCCATTTCCATCTTCATTTATTAACTTCTAATATCTAGCAACTTGTAAGTACTATCCATACAGATAAATTCGGGATATGTTGTAGTGTCTCATGTGTTTTCTATGTACTATAAGACCGCCGGATCGGCGCCAAACTGATTTCGTAGTACATCTTTCCGCCGAGTTCGCGCAAACTATAGACATTTTCGACGGATTTTCGTATATTGTAACAGAATATCCGCCGCCCGGCGGAATTTCCACTAAAAATTTACAGTTCCGTCGACCAACGATTGCTGAACGGCGGAAAAATTTATTTCTGCTGTATAATTCCGCCGCGCCTGTGCAAACTCACACATTTTCGACGGATTTACCCATATTATAACAAGCAATCCGCCGTCCGGCGGAATTCCTCCGTGGAATGCATGCGTCCGGCGGCGGACGTATAGCCTCGTCGTAAAAATAAATCTACTTCAGGCTATGATAACATACCTGTGAAAATTATTGAAATCCTTCCGGATCACACAATTGAAGTATTGGTATCATTAATCAATGAAAGTTTCTCTATCGGCTACTTTCCTTCAGAATTGAAAACAGCAGTAGTGGTACCCCTACATAAGAATGGCAATGTAAAGACCCTTTCAAACTACAGGCCTATTTCATTGCTCTCCACGTGGTCTAAAATAATTGAAAGATTAGTAAAAAATAGACTAATGAATTATTAAAAAAAACATAATCTAATAACAAAGGATCAGTTTGGCTTCCAAAATCACTGCAATACCAATGATGCAATTTTTACTTTGTTGCATCAAATTTATTATAACTTAAACGAAAAACTAGTTACTGCGCCAATTTTTTGCGATATTTCCAAAGCGTTCGATAGCGTTAAGCATTCAATATTACTTGATAAACTTAATTCTTTTGGTATTCGGGGAGTAGCTTATGATTGGTTCAATTCCTATCTTTCTAATCGTAAACAATTTGTAAAAATGGATCAAGGGAACTCCACAACTCAAAATATAAATTGTGGCGTACCGCAGGGTTCTGTGCTGGGTCCCATTTTATTTTTATTATATATAAATGACATATCTAAATTAAATATCACAGGCAAGGTCATCCTGTTTGCTGATGATACCTGTCTTATTTGGAACCACCACAATGTTAATGTTTTAAAGGATACTATTGTTAAGGATATGAAGACCGTTAAAGAATGGTGTACTTTCAACTCCCTCTGTCTTAATATAAACAAAACAAATATTTTGAAACTGAATTCTAACTTAAACCCTACTTTTATAGATAATGAGGAAATAAAAATGTCAAATAACTATAAATTCTTAGGTTTGTATGTTGACAATGATCTAAATTGGACACCGCACATTAATTATATATTAAGCAAAGTCTCAACAAGATGTTACGCGGTACGTACCATTACTAGAGAGCTTGGACCTTGTGTGGCTCGTCAAGCTTACTTTGCGCTGATCGAATCACATTTAAGCTATGCGCTTCCTATTTGGGGGGTGTCTTGCTGGCTTCGACTGTCGGAAATTTTTATGCTACAGAAAAGAGCTATTCGTTATTTAGCAAACGCTAATTTAAGAGAAAGTTGCAAACCCTTTTTCTTAAAACATAAAATTCTAACTCTACCCTGTTTATTCATCTTAGAAACTGTTTGTATTATAAGAAAACACAAATCAAAATTTCCTGCGGCCCCTACTCACAATTATACGACCAGAAATAAACAAGACATTTATTTGCCAAAACCGAACACTGTCCTAACGTATAATTCAATTTTCTATCATGGAAAAAAAATATACAATTCTCTTCCGCCTAATTTGATAAACACATCTTTTACTGCGGCCTACTTCAGATCCCAAGTGAAAAAATATTTATTACTAAGACCGTATTACAGTGTCGCTGAATTTTTCAATGATGGGCTTTAATAGTTATTTTAAAATGTTCTAATTTATTCCTAGTATTAAATATCTAATACGCTGTATATTGCTATTTATGTATTGTTATTTATGTGTGTATTATTTTTAATCCTTACCTACCCTAGTGATAGTATTTTGATAGTATTTTAATTGTTCTTTTATGTATTTCTTGAATGAATAATACATGTATTCACATGTGGTTCAATAAATAAACAATAGAATACAATACAAACTACACTTTAATTAACGATCAACTACAATACCTAGATACTTCGCTTTATCCATTACTATTTCCATTTGCACCTTACCTTCGTTTATAATTCATGTCGCTCCCTATGATCATGCACTTGCTTACCCATTTTTTCAATCAATCTCCCCATCATAGTTTCACATACTCGCTTTGAATCTAAAAAAATAACACATACTAAAGAACCCTCATCAACGTCTTTTCTCCAATCATTAATAACAAATTGCAAAGCGGTTTTGCAGTTACATCCAATCCTAAATGTAACTATTTAACGGGTTTTTCCAAAAGTTTTTCAATGACCATTAACATGTTAATTTATTGACATTCTCAAGCGTCACTTTGTTGAAATCCATGATTATATAAATAATAAATATTAAATAAAATATCGATTTCAACGGGAAATAACAAGATTTATTCGCTTTATACGTATTTCGGCATCATTGTGCCATTGTCAAAAGCTATATAACATGTTAATTGGCCTGAATTCACTTGCCTTCTTTGTATTAACTACTTTTTGTACAGGTACTATTGTAGATAGTTCATAAATGTGTTTTACTCACCGTTTTGCAGTAACTTAAAATTCGCTTCATCAACAGTGGGACTAGAGAAGAAAGCAACCGAAGGACTTCTTTTTTGTGCATGGCAAAAATCCCTTATTCGAGTCGCTTCATAAGTTAGCTTAACCCCTTCCTTTTCTTTGCCCCAAACTTGGACAACGTCCGTACAACTAAGCTCTTCTAAATCCTCGTAACTATTAATATATTATTTATTAAAAGCCTTTAAACCAATGCTAACGACTTACCGATTTATGTAAATTAAAGAGTAGCAATCACATGTTTGCAAAACCCAGACTGCCCGGCTTTACAACTGCACAAACACTGCCAATTACTTGGCTCACCATTCACAGTCAATTTTACCTCATGCGGTAATGAATTTAAGGCAGATGTTTGCAATACAAGGGCAAATACCTTCCCTAAATCTATATCTTCCATTTGGCAAAGTATTACATGTCCAGCCTTAAAAGTTCCTTCGCCTTCTGTAATGGACCGTTGACGTATACCAACACAAGTAAAAATATCACTTAGCTCAATTATTAACCTCGGAATTTTGCAATAATCTCGTGGAATAAAAATCAGAATGTGTTAACGACAAAAAAGTGTGGTTGTGTGCAGGTGTCTGATGTTTGAGGTTATGTATTATATTTTGTTTTCCCTCTTATTTTGACGTTCGCATAGAGCCATCTAGTGGCGATGGTTAGCCCGAATAAATAAACGGTTGAATACTTTGTTTTCGTTGTTTTAAACGATTTATATGATCCTCTATTTCTTGAAAAGATTCACCAATATTGCGACGCTCTTTCGGTTCGGGCGTCAAATTTGGCGACGCTTCGGGTGAATGAGGGGTATGCCGGGTTTGGGGCGGAATTGTTTGTCTGCTTAAACACAACAATTCTGCGGGAGTCTCGGGCGCCAGATTTTATTAAGGAGTTTTCTCTCCAGCGGCTTCGTTGTATATCTGGTGAAACGAAAACCTGGGTAGCTTCAGTGAAGAAAGTAAATGTCCAGGGGTCGATTCTTCTTCCACGTGGAAAACTGAAAGCTTTTAGAAGCAGAACATGCACACGCAAATAAATCATACACCAAACGCTATAGAAAGAATTTATATTAAACAACAATATATTACAGTTTGTACAAACCAATTATTACCTAAAATACGGTTGTGCAAGCCAGCCACAAGCGGTGCGTTAAGTATCGTGCGAATAAAGGGGGGAAAAGCAATGTTTTGGTACAAGCGGTTGTAGCAAGCGGAAAATAAAACAATCGACTTTATAATTACCAGAGCTATAATCTCTATTAAAATTGTAAGGTGCCACCTCTACTGAAACGGTACTCAAAACTAAACTAAACAAAAAAAAATATTCTAAACAATTAAATGAAAACAGGGTCGGAACAGGGAAGGCAGGCTTTATTTAATTCTACCCAAAAGTAGGTGACGAGTACACAGGGATATGCACTACTGTACGGGTCAGCCACTCCAAGTAAAAATAAACCAAGCAAATAAACAGGCCGGGGAGAAACAAACACGAAGGGCTTCACTTAGATCACCGGAGAAGATGTCTAGTCGCAGAACCGAATCTCGCAAACTAGCCAAATGCCCCAGGTCAATAAGCTACACAACTCTATTTAATTCTACCCAGAAGTAGGTGACGAGTACACAGGGATTATGCACTACTGTACGGGTCAGCCACTCCAAGCAAAAATAAACCAAGCAAATAAACAGGCCGGGGAGAAACAAACACGGAGGGCTTCACTTAGATCACCGGAGAAGATGTCTAGTCGCAGAACCGAATCTCGCAAACTAGCCAAATGCCCCAGGTCAATAAGCTACTCGGCGGAATTACCTATCTCTCCGGAGAAGACGTCTAGTCGCAGAACTGAATCTCGCAAACTAGCCACAACCCCAGGTCAATAAGCAACTCGGCGGAAATGACAAGAGTTCCTAAAAATCGGCTAAGTCCAAACTGGGACTTAGTACAAAACCAAAACAGTAAACTAAACGGCTAAGTCCAGTTCGGAACTTAGAAAAATAATTTTAAATTTAAATCGGCTAAGTCTTTACCAAACACTTAGAAAAATCCTAACTTGACAACTAAACTTGGCACCAAACGCTTTAACGAGTATTAGCTCACCTGGAGATGATCCTCGAAACTGGAGTTGACTGTTGTTGTACTGGAGCAGAAGACATCAAGAACTTATTACTCTGAACTCAAAATTCGCCTTTTATAGCCGGCGAGTTCAAAGTTTTGAAAACGGAGTTGAGAGCCCCGGCGAAAGTGGGAAAATCAAAAGTGAAAGTGGGGTCACGCCGCGGATCGGCCGCTCTAGCTACGGTCGAGCGCTATCAGATTGCACGGCCAAATAAATTTACAAATAACAATGAAAACAGGTAAATAAATACAAATAACAATTAAACCGGGTTAACTAAAATTAATTAACTGGTGTACTAACACCGGAAATGATTAACTAAATATATCAGCCCTAATAAAAATACTTAAAAATGTTAAATTAAAAAAATACAGGTAAACTTAAATATTGGAATACTGCATTTACTATGGAAAATAACTTAAAATTTAGTAACTTCGTTACAATATATAGAAAAGATTCCTGGGAATCTTTGATTGTATATTTCGTTATTTTGTTTTTTCCTGAAACAGCGTCTTTAGTAGTGCATTTACTTGTTGGAACAAAGTATCCATGCAGAGCCCAGAATAAGCAGACAGTTCTGAATCTAAAAAAACAAGGGCAATATTACAAACAAAGTTCTCGAAAATGAACTATTAAATAGTAATTTACGTAGGTATCTACATCTAAATTTTACGTAATTATTAATACTAAGTAGGTACTCACTTTCCGAGATGCTGCCATTCTCTTTTAATAATAAATTGACTTTATTTTTAAGGTTGGCGAAGTTCAGACATTGTCTGCTCTTCCACTTAACCAACCATAAACAATACTACAATAATGTATTTATGGTAATAGGTATGTGACCACAATTTACTAAGTCAAAGCAAAATAATTATTGTAACGTTTCACCCCCGGCTAATAAGGGTGGACGTTGCAAAATTTGTATTTCGGGTAGCTCTGAGTTGTCCAGGGGTCGAGTTGTGCTTTAAAATTAAAACGGATGCTTAAACCTGATTAACAATATTTATTTACACTATGTACAAATTATTCTGAGTAGAATTGTAATAATAAACTAAAAAAATAAACAATTTTATGTAAAACAGTAAAAAGGATTTTATTTAAATTACGGCTGTTCCCGCCGGCAGTTGGGGATTTTCATCCGGGTTGGCAGCGCGAGCACCAGTAAGTGAGTGATGGCTGCGCGTCGTCGACTGTGAGAATGACAGCTACTCTATAAACAAAGAAATAAAGCAAATCTGCTTTATTTTAATTAAATTGTTGTGAATAAACAAACGTTGCCCAGAGGCCAGAAGGGCAGTCTGAATCTTTAGGTTAAGGATAATGTACGGTGAGTAAAATTTATAATTCGGGAATTGGAAAGGAATTTTATGACCTCAAGGTCCTTGACTCTTTGAATCTATAATTAATTCCAATTAATTCTTTTAAGGAATGATTAAAGAACAAGCCACTGAAACCTGTTCGATTCAACAAAACCCCAGCTATAAAACTGGTGCGGATCGATTCAAAACAATCGAACCGAAGGAACGTTTTACATCCAGGTACTCGGTGCAAGGTTTATTCGGTTCGGAAAAATACAGGTAGGCAATAACTTATAAGGGGATAATGAAACGGGTAGGGAAAACCCAGGGTAGTACCAATGGACACCAGCACTGTACCCTGGGGGAAAAAGTCAGCGGTTTCTCTACGAGGGAACCAGGACAGCACTAATGGACACCAGCACTGTGTCCTGGGGAACAGACCTAGACCTCGCCAAGTTTGCACAGGCGTGCTCGGTCTAGGACAAGGATGAGACCTTTCGCTCAAGTTCTTCACGAAGCGGGTGGTCTCGGAAAGGAACGGGTACTGGTTCGGACTTGGGGTTTGTACCTGGATGTAAACTTTAAACGTTCTTTGGGCCACGGTTACTAAAATTTGAAATGAATACTAAAATAATTACAGGTAATAAAATTAATAATAATAGAATAATGCGGAAATAAAACGGAATTAAATCAATGGTAAAATATCGGAAAAATAAACGGAATAAACGGAATTAAATCAATGGTAAAATATCGGAAAAATAAACGGAATAAACGGCTAATAAATTCGGAAAATACACGGTATCGGATTTAAAGTTAGAAGTTTTAACTTTAAAGTCGAAAACGGAGTTGTTGGTCCTGGCCTGGGGAGCTGGTTTTATGCGGATTCCCCACCAAGCCAGGGCTGTGATTGGTGGACTGCACGAATCGGTGGTGGGAATCCTCTTCTCCGCTTCTCTACTTGCAGCGCCACCCGCGCTCAAAACGTGAACTACCAGTGGAACACAAAATGGCGATGCTGGCCAACGCCCAAAACTTTTGTACCACTGGTAGCACGTTACATTATATAACATAGGTATTTATATTCGAACATAAAGACGTTATTCTTTCCAATAACACATGTAAATACTCAACAATGTAAAGAATATATTAGTAAATATGAATTCAGTAATGGAATGAAAGAAGTAGAATTAAAAATTTGATAGTTTTATATTAAAAATTTATTAAAAATTTGGCTGTAGTAATTATTCACCGATTCAATATTAAATATGTTTTGAAGTTTTTCATTGATCCTTGTTTGATTTCGTGTGGAATGCCGTTGTAAATGGTTATAGCATTGTATAGCAACAAAGGACCGCGTGAACATAGCCGTAGAAAATTGTGATATATTTAAACCAGAGCAACGAAGGTTTAACCCATGAAGATTTTTTCTTGGTATTAGCTTATCATACAGGTAACTAGGACACTGTTTTAGTAATATGGAATGTGTTAGACATGCAAGATGATATAATCTTCTCTGTTCCATTTTAAGCCAATTAATGCTTTTGTAGTAGGGGGTAATATGTTGACGTCTGTTTACTTCTAAGGCAAAACGAACACAACAATTTTGTAAAATTTGTATTCTGTTATTTGTTTCAACATCAATATAAGGACCGTATACTGTGTCACAGTAATCAAATAATAATAAAATGAGAGTCTCTGATAATATCAGTATTAAATCTTTTGATAGGAATGCCTTTTGTGAATATAACATTTTCAGTGTAGCATAAGCTCGTTGTATTACTTTATTAATGTGCGCTTTAAATCTTAGGTCTGTGTCAACCACCAGGCCCAGATTCCTACATTCTGTAACAACAGGTAGAAGTTCTCCGTTCATTTTTACTTCTACGTTTTGGTTTCTGCCCTTACCAAATAACATCACAAAAGATTTTTTTGTATTGATTTTTAAATGTAACTTTATTGAAAAGTTGAAAATAGAATTTAAATCGCTGTTTAGATTACTAATTACAAGATGACTAGCAGAAGGAAAAGAGAAAAAAAGCTGCGTATCATCAGCATAACAGTGCATATTCACAAACTTAATTTTTTCACATAGATCGGCTGTATATATACAAAACAATAATGGCCCTAGCACACTTCCCTGTGGCACACCCTTAACTACAGCAAGGGATGACGAAAATTTTCCATTTAATTTCACACTTTGTGTTCTATCGCTTAGATTGCTTTTTAGAAAGTTAATAGAGTTTTGATCAAAATTATAATATTCAAGCTTGGCACATAAAACTTCGTGGTTAATGGTATCAAAAGTCTTGCTGTAGTCAAGTAAAACTAACGCTGTAGTGTTTCCTTTATAACAGGCTTTAATAATTTCATCGGTAACATTAAGTAACGCAGTGGTAGTGCTGTGATGACGCCTAAAGCCAGATTGAATGTTTGTTATTATTTTGCATTTATCAACATAGGAACGAACTTGTGAATCAACAACTTTTTCTAATACTTTCGATAAAGTTGGCAAGATGCTTATTGGCCTAAGGTCATTAAATTCCGTTGGATCTTTTTTTTTACATAATGGAGTCACAAGGCCTTCTTTCCAGACTTGAGGAACAGCAGCTTTAACAAGACAGTAATTTATTACATGTTTAAGATGTTCAGATATAAGAGGAATACACAATTTTATCATTTTTAAGTTTATAAAATCTACACCTACAGCGTTCGATTTTAGTTGATTAACTATTTTATTTACATCGCTTGTAGTTACCTGCTCAAAAGAGAATGAATGACGGGCGTTTTTAGATTTGGTTTTGTAGTATTTAATAATTTCATCAATTTTAGGAAGATCAGGGAAAGAGGTGCAATTAATAAAATAGTTGTTAATAGCCTCAACATCTGCTAGATTTTCAGGCACGCACAACTCAGATTTTCTGTTAATATTACACGTTTTAAGAGTTTGCCATAGGGTTTTGGGTTTATTTTTGTTTGAAATATATTGTATATAAGCCTTTTTCTCCCGTTTAATTGCGCAAGCGGTATAGTTTTTTAAAGTAACGTAATAATGCCAATCCGTAGGACGCCCAGTTTTCTTTGCTTTAATACGTGCTCCGGCGTTGGTCAGTTCGACCACGAATACAGGTAGGCCCGTAATCCGGTAGCCCAGTTCGACCACCACCAGACCTCCAAGGGATTAAGAAACTTAAGGAGATAATTAAACAGATAAGAATCATCGTAAATTTCAAGTAACTTCACATTATCGAAAAGTTCAAGTGAATAATAATATAATAAAACAGCCCTTTATAATAACTAAAAAAAGGGGGTTTCAGATGAATTTATTTAAAAATATATACTTAGGTGAAAGATACACATGTTACGTAGATAAAAAATTACAATTTGTATAATTAGTACTACCTACCTACTATGTAAAAACTGGCAAATATTTATACGCTAAACATTTAACAAAGTCGAATCTTGATATATGGTTTTCTTCTGATGCAAAAAAGTTGCCTACACTCTCGGGTTCTAAAAACTGAATACCAAAGAATAATTTTAAAAAAGTCCCAATTTCTGAATCTTTGTCTTTAAGTTCGATTTAAAAAAATAGAATACAGAACAAACAGCACCAACTGATAGAAAGGGTATGTTCGACGCCAATGTGCTAAGTCTTATCTCTGCCCCTTAAGTTATCCGTGGTCGAACTCACCCATGGGATTAGAAAGTGCCTTAATCACTTGCAACAACTAATGAGGGTACGTGGTCGAACTAGCCCATGACCACGAGCTCGATCCCGAATTTTCATCATTTGCCTTATAACATCAGTCAACCACGGTGCAGGTGGTTTTCTTACTCTTGTTGTCCTCAGGGGAGCATGCCTGTCCATTACCTCTATTATTTGTTTATTTAAAAAGTTTATCTTTAAGTCAATGTCTTTATAATAGTAGAGCATAAACCAGGGCCTGGCGGCCAAATCAGACGCAAAATCCTCATAACTGAAATATTTATAATCACGATATGTTATAAGTTTTGGACATATTGGTTTTAACTTAATTGGTACAAGGTCAATTTCACAATAAGTTAATCTATGATCTGAGATTCTTTGGATGTCTAACACATCACACGTAACATAATTATCAGAATCTGAAATAAAAATTAAATCAATTCGATTTTTTTGTCTTGTAGGCTTGCTTATTATCTGTTCAAAGCCATAAGATCTTGTTAGTGATTGCAATTATTTCTTTGTACTATTATCATTGTTTTCAAACCAGTTAATATTGAAATCACCTAAGCATATAACTTTATCAAACTGTATAATTACGTAAAACATTTTCGAAGTCGTCCAGAAAATCGTTGTTACTAACTCTTAATTTGTATATTACACCTATAGCCACATTCAAGTGCCCAATTTTAAAAGTAAACCAAAGTTGCTCCATAGTTGTTGTGAATTGATAGATTTCATAATTTACTACATTACAAGACAAACTATCCACTATATAAAACGCCACCCCACCAGGCTCTCCACACGATCATTTCTAATTAGTTTATAGCCTGGTATATTATAATTATCATTGCTGTAATTTGGCTTCAGCCAAGTTTCCATTATATCCAGAATATCATAATCACTCGCCGATACGTGGTCTGAAAGTTCCGGAAAATTAGTCCCAAAAGATTGAATATTTACATGCCCTATTTTCATAAAAGAAAAATTAATTAAATGTAATTATGTAGAAAAACACACAAAACAAAAAAAAAAGAAAAATAGATAAAAGTAAAGAGGGTGTTCCTGCAAGAACGTTGGCCGAAACAACAATAATATTCTAAAAAACGTAAGTCAGTTATAGAAAGCATATTATTAATCATTAATCAAAGTAAAATAAATTCAACAACAGTTCACTCGCTTATTTAACTAATAAATATAGAAAGATATATAAGATTAACAAAGGAACGGAAAATCATATTGCCACGTTATAAATTAGTGACTGTCTGGATTGAAACACATCATTCATTAAACAAGATTATATTTAAGCAAAGATTACAAGTTTAATAATTTGCACCATTAAGGTGAGCTTACACAATTGTAGCAATCAGAATCCAGCAGATCATGATGGTAGAGCGAGACAGTGTTCTGTGGTTGTCAGAGTCCAGTAGATCAGATTGGTAGATCGAGATGGTGTTGTTTGGTCTTCTTGTTAAGGGTTCAACCCTAGCACGGGTTAAACCCTGGTCAGGCCTGGCCTGAAGTGGTGGCTTGAGTGTGATGGCTTGAACGTGATGTCTTGACTTCTTGGCTGGTAGTTGCACACTGAATTGTATGAAAGCTCGTTGTGCTTTTATACTAGTTTGAGCTTCCAAATATGGACATAATCGGCTTAACCTTTGGTTGTTCTACATTCACCAGCTTTCTCATGAAACCTTGTTAGTCATCAGATTTGCATTGTGAAAGTATAATGTCAAGTCTAATGTCAAAGTGTTATAATAAACTGGCAGGTGATACCAGCATGCCAGCACGTGATGCTGGCATGTTTAGTTAAGACCCCTTAGGACAGCTCGCAGATTTTAGCGTAACACCTACTGTGTAAAAATATAGGCAACTGGCTGAACATACTTTCTCATACAATTTGCAGTTGATGACACTACACAAATATCTCTTATCTAAATTTACCAGCAACTCAGGAATTTAACCCTTTGTAAGTGCAGGTAGGCGAAGTTGACCGGGTTATGAGTAAACATTTAAAACTGTATAATGTGGTTTCTATGATCTGCTTGCAAATATATAAGTAGTATCTTGTTCAAAAATGCGTACAAATACTGATAATGTAATTTATGAAATTTAGAAAAATCCGGGTTTAAGGTTTATTAAAACTAGGTCACAAAACGTTTTCCTAATGGTTTTTTATTACACCCTACACCATTTACTATTGGAATATTACGCAAGCATATTTTTTCTAATTTTGGGCACACGTTCCCCCTTATACGCGCGGTTGCGGTTGAAGAATTCGATCAGTTGTTATTATATCGCGCCTTTTTTTCAGTCGGCTTTTTTTCCGCCGGGTTTTTTTCTCTATTCTGGACATGAACATTAAAATCTTGCATTAGTAATTATTTAGCATTTTTTTTTAGACGCGGAATTTTGAAAATATGAGTAGGGAATATGAAAGAAGACCATAATTGAAGGGAAACAGTTTTTTGCTGGACTCTCTAACTTCAAAATGGTGGCCGCTATGACTTTTTCAAAATTTTGACTTTAACGCCCCTTAACTCAAAAACCAGTTATCTGATCAGGTTTCGCAACATCTTGTTTAAAAGCCCTTTGGCGGTACTACACCATGAAAAAAATATTTACTAAATTCAAAAAGGTCGCAACGGCGCGGCGGCGGCGCTCTTCCAAAAATTTTGAAATTTTTGAAAAATTATTACAAACAAACTGGTCTAAGGATTTTGTTTAAATTTTCTATACTAAAGAGGTTTAAATATAAAAGTTATTCAGTATATAATTTTGCATTCTCCTAAATGTATATCACGTTTACAGGGCGTTTGTTTTCCACAGTATAATAAGCAACTTTCTTATTTTAAATGAAACACCCTATACAAGGTGTAACACAACATACCCGAAAAAATTTAACCATATATGCCCTTTTAAATAAGAAATAGATTTGTTAAAAAAAAATTTAATAAAAGTCATACACAAAACGAGATAAAAATTGTTAAAGTTACAAATTAATGAAAACAAAAACATTTTCATTAATTTGTAACTAACTAACTAACAATTTTTATCTCGTTTTCTGTTGCACTTTTATTAAAAAATTTTTTAACAAATCGTTTTCTTATTTAAAGCTGCACATATGGTTAAAATTTTTCGGGTAAGTTGTGTTACACCCTGTATATTGTTATATAATTGAATGCAAAATTTAATTGTCTATCACATAGTATAAGATGTTCATATAGCTAAAATGTACGGTTGATGAGAAATTCGTGAATTTTGAATATTATGTTGGACTCTGACGGAAACGGATCGTCGGTAGGTAGCGATCGTCCGGCTTCGCCAGCTGTAATTTCTAGCTGGTACCTACAGATAGATGGGTGTCTTTCTTCGGTTCATATCGAATCCGTATAGTCTCGTTTTTCTCGTTTTCTCGTTTTGCTTTATTTGGAAAATAACTTAAAGGAACTTAAGATTAAGGTTTTTTTTTAATTTTTGAAATTCAAATGTAATTTTGGATTTACACCAAGTAAACTAAAAAAAGGATTTCTTTTGTTTGGGGGGGGGGGGGTTCCACACATCAAAAATTCCTTTCTATTCCAAATTTAATAAATCATATGGTAATCTACGTTATTATAAATGACGCCTACGTATATGTAAATAACAAGAGCTGGAGATGTTTAATTGAGTTGCCCGATCATTTATATTGCTTTTCTATTTCTATAAAATAGAAAGCCAGCAAAATGACCAAACACTCCACATTATAAGGTAACGGGGTGGATTAAAAGATAAGCGATCTCGGGTTTTTCTACCAGCGAGCAGGTAGAAATGTCATTCGGGTTGCCTAAATTTCAAATATCACCTTTATGCAAAATACTCGACCGACAATTTTATTAATCTTTTGACCAAGATTGTAATTGTAAATAATTATTTGGAAAAAATCTCTCATCACCAATTTATTCTAAAATGCAATCAAATTTGTCCTACGAAGAGTTATTTTCAAATTGTTATCGTAATTTTCATATATCAACACGTAATTAAAAAACAATTAATTTAAATTTACGGTTAATTAAATAAATATTTGAAAAAAACTCTTCGTAGGACAAATTCTATTGTAATTACCAACATACTCAAACAAAGAGACATTTTCCAAATTAATTCCTGTTCTTGTAATCTTGGTCAAAAGTTTAACAATTTTGCGCACTAGAAACCCTATTTGCCGCGCTGTCCTAAGGGGCCTTAACATTGATTTTTTAAAGCTTATTACAGGAATTCGTAATAAGTATTCAAAGCACTTCATGACAATATCAGCTAAACCAGCCACATACCACAGCGCACTTACAAGTCGTCACATACAGCTGGGCAAGCTAACCCTCCAAGTTATCAAGTTGGGCCATTGTAGTGACTTTAAATAACTGTCCGTTGGATTTTATAAAAATAGCCGCATCATTACTCCAAACACTTCCTTAGCCATGTTTATCAGTAGCGCGTTTAAGAACTGCCATCCTGTCCTTGGTAAGATCTTCCCGTACCATAATATTAGTACCTTTCAACGATTTTTTGCACAAGAAAACTTTACGACGATAGTTATAGCTGACAAATTTAACTAATATTGCACGATTTTTTACGGATTTACTTCCAACCCTGTGACAACGATCAATATGCTCACAGGAGATATCCACATTCAGCTTCTGTTTAAACAAGTCTATCACCACTTCCTGTACATCTTCTGCATCTTTTTCTGTTAACCCAAAGATTCGCAAATTATTACGCCGTGAGTATTGTTCTAGCTGATCACAATATTCATGACTTTTCTTGATCTCCTTCTTAAGATTGCTTACTTCTTTTTTTAATTCAGTAACTTCCTTTTTAGATTAGATATGACGATCTTCAATTCATTCATGACCACTGTTGATACAGGTTTAGCAATGGCGCTAATAAAATTTATATCCTTGCATAGCGCACTTGCAACTTCTTCTACCGACTTTTGCACCAGTGATTTTATGTCACTCATTTGCTTCCGTGTGAAGCTCATATTGCATCAGAAGGAAGTTTGGACAGAATACAACTACAAGGCAATATACACTAATATGCACCTATAACAATTTGTACTGTGTTAGTTTCGGCCAGAGACACGGCACGTCTACTCGCGACAACGCATTGATGCAATGTAGCTTTTATACTCTCTTACTATACTCTTTTACATGCTCTTCGTTTAAAAATTTGAGTATCTTGGGACAGTACTTGTTCCAATTATTTAATAGTCCATCCGATATATCAAAGGACATATTATAATCCATGTCAATCTGTAAGTAAAAAATTAATAAAATACTTAAATGTTAAAATTTAAAAACCTTACCAACCGAAAGCCATTCGGACTTCTGTAAAAATTCGATTTTTGCATAATTTCCTCCGTAGAACTAAAAGTTTTTACATCATTGAGGCGATATTGACTGCATGCTTTCCACGTTGAGTCGAACTGCTCAGCAGATAAATTATCAAATTTTAATGCCCTGAGGCAAGTTTCCGCACCATCTTCTGGTTCTAAAAACAATATTCTATTTCAAATTTTGTTCACATAGTACTTTACACCAAAGAAATATTTGGAATTTAATGCAGAACAATTAATAAATTTGCTTACCAAAATTTCTTTGAAGTGTATATTTGTTTTCAGATTGCATTTTGGTTTGTTTTATTTTTACATGCTGAACGAGGGCACTTGTAAAAGACGTTTTTAAATTGCAAAATTTGATGTACAATCTGCCTCTCTTGTTAATTCGGTAGTATTCC
Organism: Hemicrepidius hirtus; assembly: GCA_963082805.1. Lineage (NCBI taxonomy): Eukaryota > Metazoa > Arthropoda > Insecta > Coleoptera > Elateridae > Hemicrepidius > Hemicrepidius hirtus. The sequence goes on from OY720168.1 coordinate 9,435,134, forward strand.
TAAAAGCAAAGAAAATATTTTATGATATTGTCAAGTAGTAAATCAAGAAATGTTTACCAATCTGTCAGTAGGAAAACGATCCAAAATTTCCTTTTCTAGCCTATAGCTAGTTGCCAAGGTGATTTGAGCACCTTTATTTTCAAAATATTGAGAAACTAGTTTATTAATAAAGTTCGTTGCTCATCTTGAAACTTTCCTAATTTATTGTAGTACTCCACAACCATAGTAGCTTTAGCTGTTTCATTGAGGACGTGGGATAGCAATATATCGCAATCGTCTGAGCGCGAGTCATTGTGTGATTGATCTTTTACCGAATATGGTGACAAACGCCCTTCAAGTAATGATGTTGAACATCTCGTTGAACATCGTGATGGGCATGGAGACGGGAATTTAGATCACGAACGTTGCATAATATTCAAAGAATGGACTAATGGCATTCCTATAGTATGCCTCCATTCTTCTAATTTATGTTCGAAAAGAAATGTCGAAATTTGATAACATATCTTTAATGTGATGATGCTTCACAATCATTAGCACATCGACCAATATCTTTTGTGCTAAAACAAGTATTATTTAATATGGTATGTATAGAATGGGTATAGATAATAAAACATAAATATGCATCACTTTCATAAGTAGGTTGCATATTCAAAGTTAATTAAATTTAGCAACTTACCAACAAAATGATCTACAAGATACTCTTGGTTCCGGTCGGACAATAACTTCCTTAACTCTTGAGTATTTTGATTCTCAACAATAGGCAGCTCTTTCTGAATTTCAGTTGAAAATGGTGGCAAGTTTTGGCAGGAACTGTATCTTCGAGACAGATATTGTTCTGGGCCATTTTTCAGGAAATATAGGAAACACTAATCTAAATTTAATTATAGAGATTGCTTTTGAAATATTTTGATATTTTATTATAAAAGTTAGTAATACAAATAGTAAGAAAATGTTATGCTTTATTGGCAGTTTAAAGAAATTATGAGATAACTTTGTAGTACTCTTTTAGTCTAACCATTGATTTACCTGTTCCTGTTTTTATTAATGTCATAGGTGGGCCTACTATATCGTCTATTGAAATTACACATATAGCTAACAGACTGTACTTGTTGAACAAAAAAATATACTTTTTCATTGCTTATTATAATAATTTCCAATATGATGTTAATAAGATATCATCTTTAAAAAGGGCTACATAATTTTCATTCATAATGAATTCCCTGGCAGTTTAATTTTGAGTAAATTTAGAAATGACTTCCTTCAATTTTTAATTTTTCAGAAATAATATTTGTATAATTGCTGTTTACTATATATTCATCCCTTGCCATGAACTTGGTAGTTAAATTTGTATTTGCCATTATCTGAAATGCAAATTTTAATGCGTATTTTTTAGATAGGGTCAAGCAAATATTTTTTCGAGAAGTTGTACAATGGGCATATATTTTAAATTGCCTATGTTTAGACTCAAATTTAAAACACCAAAGCTTTCTAATAGGCCCTACTTGACGAATTACGCGTGGATAATGTGTCAAATTGTGAAATTCTAATAAATTAATTGACGTTTCATCGATTTCGAAGCACAGTATTATGTCAATAATTTCAATTAAATTCAAAACAAACATCCAAACTGGGTCATCCGAAGGAATTAGTACCATAAGAGGAAAATATCGTACAAATGTCATCATCTCACTTGCTGACATTTTTAGCTTTTTGTTTAATACATGATGTTGTTCAATTTTTCCAGATATGTTATCTATTTCTGTAGGTCCATACTCAAAATTTTGTTTTCTAGAGTTAAGGATTATCAGATCAAAACATTTTATTGTACTCGTAAAATAATAGATTACGTTACATAAGCTATAATGGCATACACCTTCAAAGATATCGTGCATAATATCTACATAATAGTTTTCCACAACATGAAAGGAAGGAATTGTATTTAAAAGAGATCTGTTTAAAAAATGAACATCGCAGAAACTGTCAATTTCAAGGTCACGATACTTATTCGGATGCAGAATGACGTCTTTTGTCGAAATCCGTCAAAAAATGTATGGGGTGCCATTTAAAAAAAATTACTCTGACGTCACCACAAAAAAGTGAGTGTCGCAAAAAAAAATTGAAACACCTTAAAATATGCGCCATAATTTAAATCGCTATACCTGTGCGAGCGTTTTCCCAAAAAAACATTATTTTGGGACATAATGAATTTATTCCATACTTTTTACTCACCCTGTATATATTTTTTTCTGCTATATCCCACTCTGCTGGGTCGTTTCCTATATTGAAGTACTCCACTAATATTAGTTTATTTTAAAAGTGTTTATGAATGGTACAATGAAAAACAAAGTTTGCATAGTTGAATGTCACGTTCTTGACACACAGTTTTGGTACGTGTTTGTTTTTTGTTGTCTGTACACCTTCTGCAGCGTCTTCTTGTAGAGCCTTCTACAGGTAGGTGCATTGATACGTTTCCAAGCGACCTTCTTTTCTTCGATATTCGTCCTTTCTTGGAAGATCGTTGAACGGAAGCGGTTTTAGAACCTTCAGAAATTAACTCTTCAGCTAAAGGAACAAGAAAATTCAATAATGAACATTTTCTCGAATTCGCCTCATTAGACAAAATCCAAGCATTTACAGCTGCCATCATCATAAGCCTGTAAAACACCTTTTTCCACCATTTGGTGGACTTTCTATCCAAATCATAAAGCCCAGACATCTGGTCTGCAAGATCCACACCTCCCATTTTTCTCTATAAAATGAAATCATGTCAGGACAGGATACTTGAGATTTCGAGCCATCTTTCATAGTTTTATTGACTGTCGTAAGATTGTTATTATGGCAGTTACTTAACATCAACACCTCTTTTGTATCTTGCCATTTTACGAACATCAGTCCGTCAGTAGTACATTGAAATATAGATTCACCTCTTTTCAACTTATCGTTGATTTTAGGTAGGTTTTTTCTATTTGCCATACATGTTCTTAGAGCTGGGTACTTTATGGACTGAAGTAATTGAACAGATGTGAAAAACCTATCAAAACATAGTACAACTTTGTCTTCGCTAATTGTTGAAGCAAGGCGGTTAACTACACGTTCTCCCAAACCTCCGACTGTTGGCTCTGTTTCCTTACCAGTGTAGATATTGAAGTCGTATGTATATCCACTAGCTGAGTCGCACCTAAGCCACATTTTGATGCCTCTTTTCACTGGTTTTAACGGCATACACTGTTTTAGGGACGACCTTCCCTTGAATTTCGTCATAGACTCGTCAATACTCTGGTAAGCACTGTCCTGCCGACACTTCTTGAATGTGCCTTTCAAACATTCAACGATATCGTCTATGTAGTAGGTCTTTGTGCAGTTTTTTTGATTTCTCAGGAGATGCAAAGTACATTTTTGAAATAAGAAGCTTGAATCTATCTCGGGATATGGCACTTTGGATAGCCTGGTTGCCCAATGATGGATGGTGTGACCAATAATTACTGATGCTGGGAACGTGATTGTAGGTCATTACCAACATACAACCAAGTACCATTTCAATTTCCCCTCGATCCGTTTCTTTTACTCGTACACGATTACTGTTGGTTTTGTTCTGATAAATTTGTAGTCGCTCATTAGTGCACTGTGCAATCAATGTACATGAACAGGCAGGGTGGAAAAGTTTTCCTAAAATATTCCAGTGGTGTTAAGTTCTTCGTTATATCGGCAGTAAATTTTTTATCATAACCTTGTAAAATATTTTCATAAAGCGTAATTAATAATAAAACACGTTAAGTAATAAGTCTCTTCAATTACAGGAATGGTACCTAATAGAAATAGCATTAATGTGATAATTTTTAAGATGAAGAGGCTCTAGAATGGTTAAACTCCAAAAAATATAATATGCAAGCAACTAGATTTGATACAATATACATAGCTTTTTCATATGACGGTTTTACGGAACTCCTTTTATAATACGTGTAATTCGACGTCCGGGGAATCCCCTATATTAGAGGTATTTCGCAACCTTGTCAAATATTTTCATAAAGCGTAAATAATACTAATCTCTTCAATTACAGGAATGGTACTTACCTAATAGAAATAGTATTTAATGTGTAATTTTGAAGATGATAGATTTGCATTACTGTTATCTAATGAACGCATTTTCGGTGTAGCAAGTAGAAATTAAAATCCACCCAACAATTAAAATTAACCTTTAAGTATGAAACACAAATTTCCTTCCCTATTTCCAGTGCCTACTTCAATATCATTTTAAGATTCGTAAATTTACTATTCCTATATTTAGAAGTCATTTGACGTCCAGCAACTGTATTAAAGAAATTAATATTAACTTGCGCCTCACGAGGCAATTTAATATAAATGATGTAATAACAGCGTTGCCAATTCGTCGGAGTTCAACTTAACGGTGGTATGAAAGGAAATGTATACAGACGTGTATACTTGGAACTTCGCGCATCAGATGGCGTCCAGCGGCGTTGCCGCTGTTATTTCGCGTATTACATTACTTGTTTCAAGAAAAGTTCAAATCAGCGTCAGCTGACAGATTAATTTGCATTATCGGTTTGAACCTGCATCTTTATTTATTTTGCTGCTGTACAAATTACTGTACCAATTCCGACTTAGGATAATTATTAATTAAAATATTTAAGGTATTTAAAGAAATGTATTAATGCTGGAAACGACCCATACTGAAAGAAAACCTCCCAATTTGATCAAATTTCAATTTGCACTGTAAAAATAAAATATCAAACCTATACCAGTAGTATGTATTTTAATCATATTTTAATACTAGTTAAATATGGAATCAAATATATAATAGAACAGTATCCAGGGTGTTTCGTAAGTACGTGTAGAAAATTCAGGGGGTTTATCCTGGGCGAAAATTAAGGTAATCTTTTCCTTGTATCCTAATATGCTACCCTGAACAGTTAATGTCTTTTCAAAAATGGAGTAACAATTTCGTTTTCAATTTTTATCTGAAATATGGACAAAGATTGAAAAATACAAATCAGTGGACGTGTTCTACTAATAGGAAGGATTTTTAAGGATATTGTCATAAACCACCTGCATTGTTAGAAGGGGATGACACTGAAACTTACAACCCTTTTTCATGTTTTTATTAGAACATTTTAATGCACCGGAATTTCCAATTGAAAAATGCGCATGAGAAACCCCAATTCATTTAGAAATACTTTTGTCATTTGTATTTTTCCATGATACTAATAGTTTTTGAGTAAAAAATCACAATAAATTTGTAATGTGTACTTCAGTTTTGTGAGAAATTGTACTAAAGGAGGTCAGTTTCAGCACTTTCTTTAATTTTTTAGTAATTCATTCAATTTTTTATTTTTGTTCATGTACCTCATTAAAATGTCCCTCAGTTTTTGAAGAGGCGTCACTTTTCAGCGAAGTATTTTAGGATACCTACTATATTTTCTACACGCAACTTATGAAACACCCTGTATACAGAAAATCCGTGCAGCATTATTAAAAAAAAACATTATGAAGGTGTGACAGCTATGTAAATGGTCTCTTCTACATCTAGCTTTTGAGCTTTTCAAATTAATGAAAGTGCAACAAAAATATTTTCCGATAATTCCCTACGATTTTAAATAAATTTTATAGAATTAATTTAAATTGAAAGTTGCATATTATCCCACAAATTTCTTGTTTACAATTTTCTTGATAGAAAAATTAAGAAAAATATTTTTTCCACTAAGTACCTACTAGGTACTACTTTTAGAACACTTCATTGTTTCGTTTGTTTTCAGTGCAAGAAGTTGATTTTCTCGTCTGCTAGCAACTATTTGTTTGCACTTCCGGGACCAAAGTGACTACTTTATCCCTGACTATAGGGACTACTGTAACCCATTTGTTCCCTAGGTACCAGATTGTTTTTGTCATTAGAGAATAGGATTTATGAATAATTTTCTAGTTGTCGATTGCCACTTTGACAACAAATTTAGAATAGTTTAAAAATCCAATAAATTATCCGGAAGTGCAAAAAATTGAGTATATACCACAGGACTGATGTATTTAATTCCCTCCCCCGCTCCACTCGCTTAGGAAATAAAGTCGCTCTCAGGGATAAAATGATATACAGGGTGTTCCAAATCGAGTGGGAATACATAGGTAACTTTCTTATCATTGAAGATGGAGATTTGCTTAAATGGGCAATGTGTTACAGTTTTATATCCCGATTTAAAATCTGTTAGCAAGTTCAGAATGTCGAACCCGTCAGAAGTTATCTAAAAAAAACTGGTGTATCAAATACAATCAAATATAAAAATGGGCAAAGAGAAAAGCAAATTGCCGAATAAATTGAAACTTAATAATGATGAATTCGAAAACCCAAATGATATCGCTGATGCTTTTAATAACTTTTTTCTAGATTCTGTTAATAATCAAACAGTAAACTATCGCTTTGATCTATCGTCTCTCGAGCAGATTGATAGAGTCTCAAACGGTGTCTTTTTGTCACCTCTAACGGTAGGCGAAACATAAAATTATTAGTTCCGTTTGCGACAAAAAATCTTCAGGGATCGACGAAGTGCCATGTTACTTATTAAAAGATGTGTCGGACTATATCATTACCCCTTTAACATACCTGTTAAATATCTCCTTCGAAATTGGTCATTTTCCGGACAATTTGAAGTTGGCCCTAGTAGTCCCTATATACAAAAAATGTGACCCAGCCAATATTGAAAATTACAGACCTGTAGCGTTGCTGTCTGTTTTTTCTAAAATATTTGAAAAAGCTTTTCTCAATAGAATAACAAGCTTCATTCATAAAAATGATATATTAACTCCTCATCAATTTGGTTTCACCAAAGGTAGATCGACACAGGACGCTATTCTATCCTCTTGCCATGCAATTTTAGAAAATTTCGATAATAAACGAAAAGCTGCGGGAATATTTTTTGATTTCTCGCGCGCATTTGATACTATAAATCATAATCTCTTATTAGAAAAATTAGAATTATATGGTTTTCGCGGCCCCTCGCTGTCATGGGTAAAAACATACCTTAAAGGTAGAACTCAATCACTTAAAATTACGCGTAACGGATGAAGTTATATTTCAAATAGCCGTAACATCGAATCAGGTGTCCCTCAAGGGAGTATAATGGGTCCTGTACTCTTCCTATTGTTCATCAACGATATTGTTAAACACATTAATGATTGTTCCGTAACCCTTTATGCTGACGACATATCAACTGTTGTATCTTCATCAAACATAGACTCACTTAGTTGAAAAGTTAGAACCTGTGCTACCGAAGTTTCAGCCTGGTGTCAAAGAAACGGCTTATTGTTAAATTCTAAAAAAATCTCAACTTCTGTTGTTCTCCCCTGTAGGAACTACTCAGAATCTTAGTCTACTTGCTCGCGTTGGCTCCCAATCAATAGAGCAGCTCAAGGCCACAAAATTCTTAGGTGTACACATTGATAGCAACTTATCGTAGGACATACATGTAACAATTCTTATCAAAAATCTTGCTAGCAAAAACTTTGCTATCTTACAACTAAGAAATGTAGTTGGCATAGAAGCAATTAAAAACTATTATTTCGGCTGTGTACAGTCAATACTGAACTATAGAATATTATGCTGGGGTAACTGTTCAAAAATCCAGAGCGTCTTCATCTCTAACGAGGCGAGGCGACTAACCAGTAGGCGAAGATTAAGAAGCAGATAAGTTGGCTTCTGTTTTCGCTGAGGTCAGTCGTCCTCGTTCAGCTCCGATTTTCCCGGACACTCCCTCCCTCCCTGATCAAAGTTGCAAGTCCGCGCATTCACTCCGAGTGGGGGAGAGGCCCGCGCCCTATAAAACCGGCGCGGAGCCGATTCTCGAGGAGAATTATTTGAAAGATTCCCCGGAAACTTTCTTGTAATTTGAGTCCGAACCGTTTACAAATTCATTTTGAATAATTCATTTTTCTAAATTTATTTTTGTATTTGCTCTTAAAGCAACCGAGTGTTCCGTAGTGGACAACGAAATACCTGATTCAATTTAATTATTATTTAATTACCATTAATTTAAATTGATTGTCTAATAACCCCCTTGAATCGCCGAGAGTATTTAGAAGTGCGTGTGTACGATCATCACGATTACAACGTGCACTCTAAACTACTCTGTTTATTAATTAGTGATGCACTTGTGATAAACGGTGCACCTAATTAGTAATTAACCCCGTAAATAATCAGGCTTGTGTTCTTTTTGGGCGGCACAGTAATTTGATCACGTGAAATACATGATCTACTGTTGCTACTGACTAGTTCCATGAACTTGATTAATTAGACAATCAATTGAATTTTGTTTGCAATCTGTAAGAAACCCTCCGTGTGTAGACTAATTGCATACAGGTATTCTTTGCTCACTCCTGGAACTCTGTTCCGTTTAAATCAATAGTTGAAAACACTTACCCCTGTTATTTGAAATCACTTTCAAGTTATAAACACATCACTGTTCACTGATTCTCCCGGCCCCTGTAAATTTTTGCAACGAGCTTGCGAGCCGACGCCATTAACTGCATTTGTCAAGGCAGTTAGCGGTACGCAAGTCCGTCTCAAGGAAAGTCCGATTTAAACAGCCCCAATAGTAATTTCTTTAAACGCCCCGTTTAATCCGCCAAAATACTAACTTATTCATACTTCCTGTGAAAATATTATTTGAATTTATATTTTGTCTTGATTTGAATTATTCATGCATTATTATTTCATTGTACATGAATTGTAAATAACATAGTATTACCCTCCTGAATAAATTGTTAATAAGGTTTATCTCCAACTCTTTATTTAATTCCCCTTTTCTTTGTGTAAGAACCCTGGATATCTCAAGAGCTACCCTAGTGCATTAAATAAATACTGTACGTTCAGGGGGAACGTTACACATCTTACAAAAACGAATTATAAGAACTATGTTCAAACTCTACCCCACAACCCCATGTCGAGCATATTTTCACAGCCATGGCATCCTTACTATATATTGCTACATTGCTACATTATACTACAAGCAGTATGTCATGTTAGGAAAAACATTCACTCGCTACCCAGATGCAACGACATTAATAAATATAATACGCGTAAGGCAAAAGATATATATATCCCCACACATAGATTGACCCAAACAAATAAGGGACCAAAAATAACGTTTATTAAATTATATAATCACTTACCTATACGAATTAAAAATCTTCCAAACTATGGCCTTTTCAGTGCCTCGGTAAAACAATTATTAAAACAACAATCCTTCTATTCTCTACAAGAATTTTCTGATTTTAATTTTACATGATGTATTTACTGTATCACTGTATGTATGTTTTACTGTATTATATGACAATTACTAATACCTGGGTCTACAGGTCTACAGTAAATAAAGTTATTATTATTATTCTTAAGTATAAGAGATGCGAAAAAAGTTTCATATGAAAGTCTCTGTTTCCGATGAGACCAGTTTAAAAATGGTATCGAACAACAATTCAAGATGGCTGCTTTTGAGGCACTCCCAGCAACTTCCTTAAGTTAAATTTGCGCCATATTGGATTTTTAGGTTACCGAATAGAATTTTTATTCTCTTTTATGTTTTAATAAATAAGCGGATCGAATATATGGCAGAATTTGGGACTATGCAAATTTAAAAATTAGCACTTTAACTCGTTTTTTTTGTTTTTTTGAAAAACTGTTCAGGTTAGACAATTTTCGAAATGCTCTTGTAGTATATAAATTTCTCTAGGTGCCTATAGAAGCCGAATAATTAAGTTCAATTAAATAAATGTAAACTAGAGAATAAACAATTAGGAAGGTACTGCAAAAATATTTTTTTTTATAAATTGCCTAATAATTATTTAAGAAAAAACGTTCTATAGGCACCCTCGGAACACTATTCTGAGGACTCTGGTAATTTAAGTTCAATATTGATCCAGAAATCTTACAAAAACGATTACATGCATTCAAATATACGGCAAATGTGAAGCATTATCCCCTTAAATTAAATTACCCAATTCGTAGAAGTAGATGCAATATCTGCAGTTAGGACGTCGGTCGAAATTTTGCGGAAGGAGGCATCAGAACCGGGGTCCCTTTTAACCGGGGGCCCGCGTACCTCGCTTTGCACCCACCGCACCCTGTAGTTACGCTCTTGGAAATAACTTATTTTCGTAATTATCTTTACCGGTTAGTTATCTTTCGGGACGAAACATTTATGCAGCTTAAAACTTACTCGCATCAGATTAGGATTAAATGTCATTACGGGGAGAAAACATCCACCGCCCCTATACAAGGTGTTTCAAATTCGATGGCAACCATGGGGATCTCGCATATCATAATAGATAGAGGGTAGGTTTAAATTTGGCACTTGCAGAATTTTATGCATGTCGCTAAGGAATTCTTCTTCATCTTCGCGTGAATTTTTACCCTCGGAGGATAGAGAGAGCGAGTCTTATATGGTACCACGAAAAACAAAGGAGACAGCTGCACCGTCGCCTAGGTAACTGTGTTCTTGTTGATTTGCATAAGGGTCATGATTTCACCATGGGTTTGTGTTAATTTTTAAATTATCCTGTACTTTGTTTATTCAATTAAAAATTCAAGCAAAAATTTTTCATTTTTCTGTTTGCAATAACATATTCACTATACCACATACTTTTAAATTATAGGTACCACTTTTAGAAATAATTGTTTAGTATAATTTGTTATTACCATCTATTATGGTGATGGTGAATGTATGAATGTTAAAATAGCCAAAACGAGAATATTTGCAGAGAAGAGGGAACCACAATAAGAATCGCAAATAATGTCTAGTCGACGTAATTCATAATAACTTTTAGGCGAACAGTGTAGAAAACTGAGCGAATTGTGTACCCATAAATAAGATTAAAATGACATAATGTCTATCCCATAACTGTTTTGCGATCTTACGTTCGTCCACGTTATACGTAATTGTCAGTGTTGCGTAGGATCTAGATCCATTGGGACTAGATCCAGGATCTAGATCCATTGGAACTAGAATCCAGGATCTAGATCTTTTTTACATGAGGATCTTCTATCTCTATGTAGATCATATTTTTATAGATCTCTCAGCATTAGATTCAAAGATCCGCTATTCAATTAACGATTTTCTTTTCTGAAATTCAAGTAAAAATTAATTAAGCAATAATTTCTATTTAACTTGTCCATTACCAAACGTTGGGAACGTCTAAAGCCTACCATAATACGAAAAACTGTGTATAATAGCATAAAGTATGTAGTAGTCATTAATCAGTGGTGGTTGGAAGTAATGAATTACAAGTAATGAATTACAAGTACTGCAATTTAATTACTTTTTGAGTAATAAGTAATTGTAATGAATTACTTTATTCCACAAGTAATGAGTAATTGTAATTCATTACTTTCTTCTAGCAATTCTTGTCGAAAAAATACATTACCTTTCTCATTACTTTGATTTCCAAAAAAAATAATTTTAGGGTATTATCACATGTTAAGCGCAAGTTTTACGTAATTGAGCCCAATTGATATTGCATTAGCTTGTACTTAGGTAGGATCTTCGAAGAAGCCATTTATTGACAAATTAGAATTACGACCTTCATCTGTTTTCCGAACTAATTGATCAGAAATTACAAAATGCGAAAGGATCTATAAATGAGCTAGATACCTTTTCAAAGATCTTGGATCTTGATCTGGATCCGCATTTGGCCTTGGATCTTTGATCTGGATTTAGAACCTATTTTTTAAAGGTATCTGAATCTGTATCTAGATCCCCATTTAACGGATCTTACCCAAAATTGGTAATTGTATCGACACGTAGTGTACAGTATTTGGATAAGTGCGTCTTTCTCCAAACTTTTTGTGCTCTCTCATCAAAATATTTCAGACTTGCAGCTTTACCCCCTTAACTTATCGGAGCTTCAGTACGATGCCAGGGTAATATTTATATCAAGATACCTTGGAAATCAAACTGCTTACCTGCATAGAAACGTAGTGTTTGTATTGCAATGCAAGTGTCACTATGAAGTGCAGTCGAGCTCAGTCGTTGTACAAAATGACTCCTCCCACACAGATTTTCAGCAATGTGATTGGTGAAAATCAATTTGGACCAACCAATGAAAGAATTTTGGTTGTCTGGATTTTGTATAAAAAGCGGAGCAAATTGGAAAATCATTCAGAGTTTAGTTGGAGTGATCTCACCTAACTACTCTCAACATAACCTAGAGGATTCCTCAGGTCTTCCCATAATAATACATTTATTTAAGCCTTCTGGATGTTATGAAGAAATGAACTGCAACAAGCACGATTCTACATCATACTAGAATTCCAACATCAGTTTCACCACTTCATCCATTACCAGTCAAGCAGACTTCTTCAACTTTACCTTCGGTTGTCAACAATCAAGAATCAGTTATTTTGTCCAAGGAAGAACCTTTAGAAATTCCCTCTTCTGTTGGTTACCATCTTGAACCTCTCAAGATATCTTCAACCAGCATCATTAGAATTTCTCCATTCTTCTTATCCAACTTGGACCCTCGAAGATTCGCTGTTAGATCCAATTACCGAAGATCTCAAGAAATTGAAGTACCTGAAGACCTATCACAATTTCATCATTGTTGGGATTATTTCCCTCACATGTATTAAAGTTTTCTTTAACAATATTAATAATGGGTATCTTTACCCACTTTACAAGATTTTATTTAACTGTTGTATATAAGTTGTTCTGATATAATAAACATATTTGATAATCAATTGGAGTCAGATTAATTCAATATCACCAATAAGAGTACGCAAACCCCTACAAACTGAATTAGTACTTAATAAGTTCGGCTAATCAATAATTAAAATTAAGTTGCAGCTAAACTACAATGTTAGGCTAAAAGCAAAGTATAATAAACGACTCTAGAATGGTTAAACTCCAAAAAATGTAATATGCGAGCAACTAGATTTGGTACAATATACATCGCTCCTTCATATGGCGGTTTTACGGAACTCCTTTTACAATAGGTGTAATTCGACGTCGGGGGAATCTCCTGCATTAGAGGTATTTCGTAATTGCAGGAATGGTACCTAATAAAAATAGGTTTAACGTGATAATTTTTAAGATCGTTGATTTGCATTGAATTTTAATTTTTAACTAGTGAAATCTTAACTGAAGTACTTATTAAAATTTGATACAATTGTGAACACAGGTAACTGTTTTTTACTTGAACTTATTACAATAAATGTGGAGTACCTTCAACTAACAATCTTAGGTATTCATATTCAAGTAAAAACACATCTGCTCTACTTAACTAGTAAACCTAGAGTACCACCGTCCCTGTATTACAGATATTGCCCAATTTGCAGGTCAAAACATTGCTAACGCCATAAATATTACTAATATTAGGTTTATTGACATATTCGTGGAACAGCATGAGATCACTGTTATGCTGGGACATCATAAGCAGGCTAACCCGGTCAGCACCCAGGAGAGGCCCTCGCACAATACATTGCTCTTTCATGTGACGATTTTACGGAACTCCTTTTACAATACGTGTAATTCGACGTCCGGGGAATCCCCTGCATTAGAGGTATTTCGTAACCTTGTAAAATATTTCCATAAAGCGTAATTAATAATTAAACACATTAAGTAATAATAGTCTCTTCAATTACAGGAATGGTACCTAATAGAAATACCATTAATTTGATGATAGATTTGAATTGAATTTTAATTGTTAACTAATGAAATCTTAACTGAATTACTTATTAAGTTCGGCTAATCAATAATATAAATTAAGTTGCAGCTAAATTACAATTTTAGGCTAAAAGCAAAGTGTAATAAGAGGCTCTAGAATGGAAAAACTCCAAAAAATGTAATATGCAAGCAAGTAGATTTGATACAATATACATCCCTCTTGCATATGACGGTTTTACGGAACTCCTTTTACAATGCGTGTAATTCGACGTCCGGGGAATTCCCTACATTAGATGTATTTCGTAACCTTGTCAAATATTTTCATAAAGCGTAATTAATAATAACCTCTTCAATTGCAGGAATGGACCTACCTAATAGAAATAGTATTAATGTATGATTTTTAAGATGATAGATTTACATTGAATTTTATTTGTTAACTAATGAAATCTTACTGAATTACTTATTAAATTCGGATAATCAATAATATCAATTAAGTTGCTGATAAACTACAATTTTAGGCTAATAGGAAAGTGTAATAAGAGGCGCTAGAATGGTTAAACCTAAAAAATCAAATAAAATCCGAAAGGGATAAAATTTTTATGCTAAATTTCGTCTCGTTGTTGGTGTAGCAAGTAGAAATTAAAATCCACCCAGCAATTAAAATTAACCTTTAAGTATGAAACACAAATTTCCTTCCCTATTTCCAGTGCCTACTTCAATATCATTTTAAGATTCGCAAATTTACTATTCCTATATTTTTAGAAGTCGTTTGACGTCCAGCAACTGTATTAAAGAAATTAATATTAACTTGCGCTTCGCGAGGCAATTTAATATAGATGATGTAATAACAGCGTTGCCAATTCGTCGGAGTTCAACTTAACCGTGGTATGAAAGCAAATGTATACAGTCGTGTATACTTCAGACGCCATTGGCGCCACCAGCGGAATATCCCTGCACTAAAAATATACAAAAACTTTCATATTGCTATCAAAATGGCATCCCCCACAATTTTCGTATTTGGCATCCTGGCACCCCCACTAGAGTTGTAACTAATAAACATTAAAATAAAATCTATCTAAAAACAAAACATTACTTGCTGTAACATAAAATTCAATAAACGTACCACATTTACCCCCCTCCCCGTTTAAAAATAAGAAAACCCACTTTAAATTAAACCGTTTAAATCTAATACAATCATAATTAGTATTTATGATTCCTTAAATTTAAGCGATTAACACCAAGCCCTTGTATAATAATCAATCTATGAAATGAGCTGGCGTTAACCTATCAACAGAGACTTTGCCTGAATCTCCAAAATCTTCCAAAACAAAATATCTCTCATTTCTAATAAGCACCTTGAAAGGACCTAAATAAATACGTTGGTTTCAAACCAAAAGTATGAGAATCGTTTATCACAAATACATGTGAACTCGAATATTAATCCTTAGGAATATAAAATGATGTGTTATATTCCTGCGTAAAATACACCTTACATCTACGCAAACGTTGTTTCAATTGTAAAATAAAGTTTGCAATATTAATATCAAACTTCTCCTCATTTTGGAAAAAATCCCCTGGTAATCTAAGCTGAGCCCCATATAAAATTTCTGCAGAAGAAACCCCCACCTTATATTTAACCGCAGAACGTAATCCTAACAATATTAACGGTAAATGCTGTACCCAATTTGCAGAATCTATAGATGTAATAGATTGTTTAAGTGACCTATGGAAACGTTCTACAATGTCTTGACTTATCGGATGCTGTATAGAAGTCTTTAAATGTTTAATACCAAACGTACTAATAAAATCTGCCCGTAAAGAAGAATAAAATTGAGCTGCATTATCTGTCGTAATTATTTGCGGCACTCCATAACCTGATATCCAAGTCCGAAACAAGCATCAATAATTTCCACCATGGATTTGAGAGGAATTGCTTCAGGCCACCTACTAAATCTATCAATAATCGACAAAATATATTTATATGAGAGTAAGGTAAATGAACAATATCCATGTGAATTTTATGAAATCTACAATCCGGTTCTATAATCGGTTGCAACTGCCCTTTTGTATGTTTGACAACTTTATTTCGCTGACATTGATCAGATGATCACATACTTTTACCCAGTTTTGAATGTCTTTTCGCATACTAGACCATAAAAACCTAGAACAAATTAATTTTTGTATTGCCTTAACTCCTGAATGGGCTAATTCATGCAATTGCTGGAAAATATCAAAGCGAAATTTTTTCGGCACAAACGGACGTGACGCGCCCAATACTTTGATCCAGCCAAATTGGTACCCCATTAACTGTTTGTGTTAAAAAAATATTGAAATTAGGCTTTTGTCGTAATACTTCTAATTCTTCATCATTCACTTGAGCTTTAGCTAAATCATCCAAATTAACTGTCACAGAAGAAATTGTAGAAACTCTTGTTAACGCATCAGCTGCAATATTTAAATTTCCCTTAACAAATTGTATATCAGTTGTCAACGCAGAAATATACTCGATTTGACGAAATTCCCGTCGTAAATAATTTTCGGACGTTCCTTTGATAGCTGAACAAATAGCTTGATGATCAGTAAAAATCGTGAATCATTTAAACTCAACATAAAACCTGAACTTCTTAACAGCAAAGTGAATTGCCAACAATTCTCTTGAAAAATGCTATACTTCATCTCCGTATCCGACAATTTTCTACTACAAAATCCTAACGGCTTCCAAATACCATTTTCCCATTGTTGAAGTACTCCGGCAGTAATAGATGCAGATGCATCCGTTGCAATACTAATTTTTGATTCCTGACGCGGATGTACCAATAATGTATAGTTAATGAGTGCATCCTTTGCTTTCTGAAAAGCTTCTAAATGACATAATTGAAAAGCTACAGGTTTGATCGAGGCTTTTCCTGGTAAAACAAGTGAATTGAGTGGTGCCAACAATTCTGCACACTTTGGAATAAATTTATGATAGTAACTCATTAATCCTATAAAATTTCTCAATTGCTTTTGATTCACCGGAACAGGAAACTCCTTAATAACTTTAATCTTCGACATCTGAGGTGATATACCATGTTTAGAAACGGTATGACCCAAAAAATCCAACTGCCGCTCGTCAAAACAAACATTTTTCCACATTTAACAACAACCCAAACTTTTGCAATCTTTCAAATAAAAGTTTTTTTTTTTTTTTAATAAGATCAACCAGACCAACAACTAATTGTTATACATGGTACTGTTAAGTATAACATATGTCTTATATACCTGGCTTATTGAGGTCAGCGGACAACCGCCCCTCGGTAGCTAGCTTACATCGTTGTGGTAAAAATATTTAGTAATTGTATGTTATTCACTATCACTAGAGTCATCGGAACTGGTGAGTAAGTCTATTGGTAGCACCCTCTTAAGTCGTTTGTGAATGTTCCTTTGACCACTGTTGTAGTGGGTTGCACTGGCACATGTTTTAATATTCAGAAAGAAGTTTTTAGTCACTTTTTTAATGTGTTGGTCAATAGTGGGTATTCCAAGTTCTTCGTGGATTTGGTGGTTTCTTACGTACCAGGGGGCGTTAACTGCAATTCGTAGTACCTTATTTTGGAGCACTTGTAACTTCCGCATTTGTGTTTTTGGAGTATTGTACCATACTGGACATGCATATGTAATAATTGGTCTCAGAATGGATTTATATATTAGTAGACCGCATTCTATTTTCAGTGTGGATTTCCTGTTTATAATTGGATACAATAGCGCCAGGCGAGCGTAGCATTGGTTTAGCTTTGTGGTAACGTGATAGCCCCACTTTAGTCGTTGGTCTAGATGTAGTCCTAAATATCTTACCGCTGAGTCCTTTGGGTTCCAGAGAATGGTGTTGCCACATATTGTTAGGGTAGGTGGGTTGAGTATTCGTCTAAGAGTAAAGATTTTTGCTTCGCATTTCATTGAATCAACTGTAATTCGCCATTTGCTAAACCAATTGGTTAATTGGTCAACCGTTGTTTGTACTTCTAAGATGGCTGTTTCCAGAATATAATTTTGTGCTACTATTGCTGTATCGTCGGCGAATAATGCTAGTTCCGCATTAATTGTTTCTGGTAGGTCACTGACGTAAATGTTAAATAACAGAGGTCCAAGTATGCTTCCCTGCGGTACGCCTGCTAAAATACTTCTAGTGGTTGATATAGTGGCGTTTACTCTCACTGCGAATGTTCTATTTTCGAGAAAAGATGTTAGTATTCTAGTTAGATACTACTATTGGAACACAAAACTCTGATACCAATGACAATAATACAGACATCCTACATACAATAATTAAAACTATCAAAAATCTTGCCATATCTTACAACCTTAATCCCAACACTCCTTCAACATGCAACAAAATAGAAATCATATCATACATAATTTAACACTTATTAACTGGAATGCAAACGGGATTAAATCCCAGAAATCCTCATTTATAAATTTTCTTTCTACACATAACGTTGACATCGCGTGCGTATCCGAAACCCACTTGATAGAAAATGAAACGTTTAAAATACCGGGATACGAAATATACAGGAACGATCGCCCAGCAGTAATTGCTTCTGGAGGAGTCGCAATCATAGTCAAACGTAAATTAATGCACGCCCCTTTGCCTAACCTAGTACTACAACACCTTGAAACAACAGCGATAACATTACAACTCAACGATAACACCACAGTGAAAATAGTAACCGCCTACAAACAACCGAACAATAGGCTAGTAGAACAAGACCTCAGAGACATTTTTACAAACGGTGGAAGCACATTACTTCTCGGAGACCTAAACTGTAAAAATACAATCTGGGGATGCAGAGCCAATAATCCAGACGGAATTAAATTAATTAACTGGACATCATCACTAACGGTACAAATATCGGCCCCAATTGAACATACCTACCATCCTTACCGCAGAGACCACCAATCTGATATACTGGACATAGTTTTACACAAAAATTTCACCAAACCCATCTACCAAACAGTTCTTACAGAACTGGATTCTGACCACCTGCCGGTGTTAATATCCTTTTTTCATGCACCTCAAATTAAACCACCAACTCCAAAGCTCATACAAGGATTAGTAGACTGGGACCTCTTCCAAAGCACATTAGACAAGAACGTCACAGCTCCCAAGAACCTAACTAACAACGAAACAGTTAGCCAAGCAATAAACAGCTTTACTAATTCCTTAAAAATCAGCATTGAACAAGCAACAATCAAGCAAAACAAGAAGCGAAACTTCGACTACATGCAACCACCCTATGCAATCCTAACACTGATTAAATTAAAAAATCAAACACGTCGAGCCTGGCAGGCATCAAGGGATCCTATCTTAAGAACCAGATTGAATAGGTTAATTCACCAAGTAAAGTGGGAACTGGACAACTACAAAATAAAAAGCTATCAAATACATACAGCAATTCGAAACGCGAGACCCCTCACTGTGGCAAGTCACACGTAAAATAATTAAAAAGCCAGTCCAAATTCCCCCACTAACTGACAATGACACGATATACACCACAGACCAGGAAAGATGTGAAATAATAGCCACACAAATCGAAAAGAACTGCACACCAGCAGAAGTAACCACAAATCACCAACTTTTATAGATGTTTAAGGTAAATGGGAAGCCTCGGTTGTGGTTAGTGTCTATGCTATAGATTTCTCTTACAAACCACAGACTAGTATCGCATTTTTGTACCCCCACCGCTCGTGTGTTGTTATTTTCTAGTAACTTTATTTTCAATCTAGTAACTTGATTCTCAAGTTTTCGCATGGTCAGAGTTCTGTCAAAATTTAAATATATATTCAAATTGAAATATCTATTAACAATATTCAACACTGATAATTAAGTTTTATTTATTACGATTTGTGTGTTACTTTTCTGTGTTCTCTGATAGTGAAGTTTATTGCTCGGTAAGTTGTTTTTTACGTATCTGTTTCTAGTTACTTAATTAAGTGAAATATATTACTTTATAGGCTAGCTAATAACAAGGATTGGAGCAATTAACCATTCAAATCTAGGACAATTAGGCCAATGTTATTATAAAGCATAACATTCCAATTGCGATTTGAATAACAATTATAATTATCAAACACAAAATAATTTTGCAATGACCCAAATGTAAAAATTATAATTTAACAAATATGAAATAATTTTGTAATGACCCAAATGTAACAATATTAACAATTATATTTTAATAAAATGTTTATTTAGGTATATATTTTTGTTTTTAATAATTTCTTGCAGTTTTGATAATCAACATTTGTTGGTGACTTTAAGTATAGCAGTATGAGTGCTGGATTCATCTAGTTCATACATTCAAAATTCCCGCCGGCATGGTTTACTTTTTCTTACAAACACGAGAGGCGCTGTAAATCGCGACAAGCAGTTAACATGGGGGTTGAGTATCTATAAAAGTTGGTGATTTGTGGAAGTAACTCACCATCATGAAAATTGGGTGAACGAAATTAAGAACTATGTACACATCCATTTACCACAACTCCCAGTACTAATAAAACCAACATCCCCAAGTGAAATTCAAGGGTTTATAAAACACTTACAAACCAAAAAATCTCCAGGACCAGATATGATTCCGAATATCATACTAAAAAACTTAACGAAGAAATCACTGGCATTCCTAAGCACAATAATGAATGCCTGTCTAAGATTAGGCTACTTCCCTGAGGAATGGCGGTTCGCACACATCCTACCCTTTCACAAACCGGGAAAAGACAAAACTAAGCCCAACAACTACAGACCGATAAGTCTTCTGTCAACAATCTCCAAACTACTAGAGAAAGTAATCCATGCACGACTGCAAGAATTTGTCATCCATGAAAATGTACTGCCAGCCTTTCAATATGGGTTCCGTAAACAGCACTCCACTGTACACCAACTGCTACGACTAACAGAAATGATTGAAAAGGGGTACGAAGACAAAAAGTACACGGTAGTAGCTTTTATCGACCTGCAACAAGCGTTCGATAAAGTATGGCAATTCGGCCTGATCTACAAACTGCTGCAACTAGACACACCACACTATCTAAATAAAAGTTTTAAATGCACTAAATGTTCATCTTGATCTTTACTAAAGACCCAAAATATCGTCCAGGTAAAAAAAATAGAAATGAACTTAACTCCAACAAAACTTCTGATATAAAACGGGACCATGACGCTATTATTGGATGTTAATGTGTGATTTTGTTGTAACAAATGTTTAGCATAATTTGATTTATTAACATCTAATAATACAATTAAATTTTTACACTTTTCTGATAACAAAAATAAATTAAACATTTTAGAAGCTTTTGAAATTTATAAACACACAAAGCGGAGCAAATTGGAAAAACATTCAGAGTTTAGTTGGAGTGAACTCACCTAACTACTCTCAACATAACCTAGAGGTTTCCTCAGGTCTTCCCATAATAATACATTTATTTAAGCCTTCTGGATGTTATGAAGAAATGAACTGCAACATGCAAATCTAGTAGACAGCGTAGCACGTTACGAGCGATTCTACATCATACTAGAATTCCAACATCAGTTTCACCACTTCATCCATCACCAGTCAAGCAGACTTCTTCAACTTTACCTTCGGTTCTCAACAATCAAGAATCAGTTATTTTGTCCAAGGAAGATCCTTTAGAAATTCCCTCTTCTGTTGGTTACCATCTTGAACCTCTCAAGATATCTTCAACCAGCATCATTAGAACTTCTCCATTCTTCTTATCCAACTTGGACCCACGAAGATTCATTGTTAGATCCAATTACCGAAGATCTCAAGAAATTGAAGTACCTGAAGACCTATCACAATTTCATCATTGTTGGGATTATTTCCCTCACATGTATTAAAGTTTTCTTTAACAATATTAATAAAGGGTATCTTTACCCACTTTACAAGATTTTATTTAACTGTTGTATATAAGTTGTTCTGATATAATAAACATATTTGATAATCAATTGGAGTCAGATTAATTCAATATCACCAATAAGAGTACGCAAAACACCTACAATATTTCTATAATTATGGATTTTAACAAAGTTACGCTTGAAAATGTCAATCGATTGAACTTGTGTTCTCTGCTTGCTATTATACATTGGTATAGGTTTATTCTGTGCATTTTGATTATAATACGCCGGAACTGATTGTCTACTTGGCGCAGAAACTTGATAACGCGGAATAAACTGTTGTTGATTCTGATTCAGAAATTATTGCGGTTGCATGAAAGACATTCTAGTATTGTTATCAGCACTACCGGTAGAATTCTGAATAATATTAGAATTGTCAGCCTGACATCTAATTGAAGTTTGTGAATTTAATTTCATTAACGTATTTACTTCATCCAAATGACCAATCAATTCATGCAAAGTTAATTCATTCAACGACACAGCCTGAATTCTTAAATTTGGTGGTAATTTGGCAATAAATGTGTCTCTGATAAATGACTCAGGAATATTTAAGCCTTCCGTTAATTCACACAATTTCTGATAAAAATCATTACAATTTCCTCCAAATTGTAAAGAATTAAACAAATCTAGAACGTTTATGGTCGAAGATTGTCCAAATAATTCTAACATACGCCTTTTCAAAGCATCATAAGGATTAATCCTCGATGGATTAAGAATCAATGAACGAGCTTTATTAACAATTTCAGCAGGTAAATTTAATACAAGTGTATCAAATTTTTCAACCTGATTTTTAATAGTTTTTAAATTGAAATACTTTTCAATCAATGAAAAATATAACCGAATATCGTCACTTTGAAAATCGGGAAACGACATATTATAAACAAAATGAAAAGATATGTTGCCAAATATTAAAGATTACCGAAATAAATACTTATCTTTGGGAATAATTTTGAAAATGCACTTCCAGTAGCCCTGTAGTTCAATACACTGCTAACAAACCAAGAAGGAAAAATTTGCGGCGTGTTTGAGGCGTTTCTTGTCGAATATTAACATTTTCATTTGATTACATTTTGTTAAATATCTCCGTTATTTATCAACCGATTTTGAAAAACTATTTTTGGTTATATTAAGAATAAAAAGACCTATCAAAAGAGGTATCACAAAGGGTATATTTCTATTTCAATTTTTAAAGTTGGGGTTGCTAGCAGTTAGGGGATGAGGGGTGGGGGGTTGAAAATTATATGTCTGAATGGCAATCTAAAAACAAAAATCGACGGGTCTCAGGATTTTCCGCAAAAACATTAAATAACCAGAATATGATTTTTGTGCGATACTTTATCATCACTCTGTATACAGGGTGAGTAAAAAGTATGGAATAAATTCATTATCTCCAAAAATAATGTTTTTTCTAGAAAACGCTCGCACAGGTATAGGGATTTAAATTATGGCGCATATTTTAAGGTGTTTCAATTTTTTTTGCGACATTCATTTTTTTGTGGTGGCGTCAGAGTAATTTTTTTAAATGGCACCCCATACTTTTTTTGACGGATTTCGACAGAGGACGTCATTCTGCATCCGAATAAGTAAGTATCGTGACCTTGAAGTTGACAGTTTCTGCTATGTTCATTTTTTAAATTTGAAAAATTGTTAAGTAAAACTTTAATGGGAGACAGTTCGAGCACCTAATTTAGCTTTTTTTTGGTTGTATGAGTTTACCAGTTTCATAGGTTGATTGTTTTTCATGTTAATTATTGGTTTTTAATAAGTAAATTGCGTAATATTAATGTTTTTGAAAACAATTTTCAGATTTAAAAAAATGAACATCGCAGAAACTGTCAATTTTAAGGTCACGATACTTATTCGGATGCAGAATGACGTCTTTTGTCGAAATCCGTCAAAAAAAGTATGGGGTGCCATTTAAAAAAAAATACTCTGACGTCACCACAAAAAAATGACAGTCGCAAAAAAAAATTGAAACACCTTAAAATATGCGCCATACTTTAAATCGCTATACTTGTGCGAGCGTTGTCCCAAAAAAACATTATTTTGGGAGATAATGAATTTATTCCATACTTTTTACTCACCCTGTACATATATCAATATAAACAAAGAGTTAAATCAAAGATAATAATATTTAATGACATATTTTTATGTAACGAAAATACAGAGTTCTAACTAATAAACATTAAAATAAAATCCATCTAAAAACAAAACATTACTTGATGTAACATAAAATTCAATAAACGCACCACAGTACCACTACATCTGGATCTATAACGCCATCGGGATTATCAGGACGTTCGACGTTTCCAATTACTTCATTTTCAACACCCTCGGAATCACTCGTGGTTATAACACCATCAGCCTCTGCATCGGTATCATCTTCTAAATCACCGTCCTCCTCCTCGGATAAAGATGGTTCATAAAATTCATCACTCCCACCTGATTCTGAAAACGACTCATTGGCAAGTTGCTCCAATTCAGCTTGCGACAATGCTCGCTTCTTATCTCGATTTCTTCTATCCATGTCTGCAATTAATTATTTTTTGCTTACTTCCAATACTACAGGTGCACATTTGTACCATAAACCAGATCGACTGGTATATACAGGTTGTTAATACTAAGTTGTTATACCCGAACATGGCAGTTAGAACTCATTAAAACAAACAACTTTTTTTAGTTCCAATTTTTGATTTGAGGCCCCTATTCGTAGTTATTGGATTTCTTTTGTTTTTTAACAATCGTAATAACTCCTTCATTTCAGAGAGTATTTCAAAAAGCGAAAGGTTTTTTTCAAAATGAGCTTACGGTTCTCTACAACATTTGTATTTATAGTTGTTTTATATTTTTTCAAATAAAATGGCGGCCGATCAAAAATTTCAAATCTCAATATTTTGATAACCACCCCATAGATTTTTGAAAATATATTTTTTTAAATCGTCAAACTATCTATTACAACATGTGTAGAGTGCTAGAATGAACACGACGTGCCGCGCCGCTCCTGCTGAAATTGCTAAAATTTGGGATAGTATAAATAGTGAAAACAAAATGACAGACTTACGAAGCCAAACCACCGATGACGTGATTGTTCAACGTATAGTTGAAAAAATATTAACCTCAGGAGCCTTCTTGGAAACGCTGAGCCAATCTTTATCCACTTCCATTCAAAAGAAATTAGATGAAAAAGTCCAGGTTCTAGAAGAGAAGATTAATGTACTTGAAAACCAACTCTACGAAAAAACAGATGAGCTGGAACAGTACACCAGAAGGAACAGTTTGCGAATCTTTGGAGTTGAAGAAACCGTAAAGAAAATACTAGCCAAGTAGTAGCACAACTTTGCACAGAAAAATTAAAAATAAATATCTTAGAAACAGATATAGATGTTAGCCACAGGTTGTTTGGTAAGCCAGGCTTACATCGCCCAATCATTGTAAAATTCGTTCGAAGGGAGGTCAGAGATCTAATTTTCTTTAACAAAAAATTATTAAAAAATACAAAAACCATTATCACCGAGGACCTAACAAAATTAAGCTCCCAACTGCTAATAGAAGTATCCCAACAATTTGGTAGAAATAATGTATGGACAAGAAATGGAATTATATGCACAAAAGATGGTGATAATGTCATTAAATTTACTAACATTAGAAGTTACGAGGAATATTTACTTCGAAAATAAACTAAAGCAAACGTCCTTCTATTGTAACTCTACCTTGAAGAATATACAATACAAATCGATTACGTTGTTATCTCCACACCTTTGCCAAACATGACTTATTTCCAATTCCTACATCAGTTCATTTAATAAATAATTAAATACTTCTATTTTAGTTACTTTATGTAAATATTATTCTTTTTGCATGGTATGATGCACATTACTGAAACGCATTTGGGGTAATGTCTTTTATGTTACTTATATTTTTGTTTTGAACTATTGTTTTAATAATGATTTTACTGCTATTATAATTTTTAGTTTCTTCCATTTTTACATGATAATTGTGTGTATTGACCGTCACTATTCCAAGACTTGATATTATAATTAGTAAAGGTTGAGTAAGCAGATGCGGTGCTACACAACCACACTGCCTGCATCTATGGCTGAATTTAACTACTAGATGCACGACCTGGACATATATGGCACAGATGAGAGTAAGTCACTGGATGATATAGGTACGCTTAACATATTATTTAAAAATACAGATCAATCTCAAATCAATTTCAATATATTTCATATGAACATTCGTAGCATACAACGTAACTTCGATGAATTGAACGTATTATTACAAAGTTTTCAGTTTAAATGTGATATTATTGTTTTAACAGAAACATGGGGTATTACTGACACAAATACTTTTTCTTTAGCTGGGTACAATATTTTTTACAACGAAGCAAAATATAATCAAAATGATGGAGTAATTGTATATACACGCAATAAAATAACTCCAATTTTCAAAAATTACATTTTTAACGATGTGACGTTTACAAACATAAAATTTAAATTCAGTGACAATACATATTCTATAATAGCAATATACAGGCCGCCTGCCTCTGACAAGCTGATGTTTCTAAATGATTTGCACACAATTCTCAACACTGTCGTAAGCAATCAAATAAATATTTTTTTGGGTGATATAAATCTAAATCTTCTTGAGCCAAACAACACACATGTAATTAGATACACAAATGAACTAACAGGTATAGGCTACACATCCCTTATAAATCGACCTACCAGAATCAATGTTGAATCACAAACATGTCTTGATCACATTTTTCTTAAAAAGCAACATATAGCGGATAGCACAATAGCAGTTCCTGTGGTATTTGAATCAGCAATTACAGACCACTACAGCACTTTGCTGCAAATTCAATGTAATACAATCAAAGACAATTCACTTACAAACGAAATAAGTACAAGAAAATACATGAATTACACACTAATAGGTGAATGCTTAGAATTAACAAATTGGGTAGAGTTATACCAAATGACGAATGTAGATGAAGCATCCGAATTTTTCGTAACTTCTTTAGCAAATATCATTAATAGATACACTGAATACCAACAAATTAAATCTAAATATCACAAAATTAAGCCATGGATTACCTCCGGACTAATTAAATCAATCACTGTAAGAGATAAATTAAAAAAGAAATTATTAAGAAATCACAATAATATTCAATTGCAAAATGAATACAAAACCTACCGAAACTTTTTAGCTAAATTAATAACAAAAACAAAACAAAACTACTATAAAAGAGAACTAGAAAAAACAAATAATAACCCCCAGAAAATCTGGAAAATAATAAATCAGTCAGTAAACAGAAACAAAATTAACAAAAATACTTGTATCGAGTTACCTGACAGTGACGAAACAATATCGGATTCTTTATCATTAGCAAACAAATTTAATCACTTCTTTTCAACTGTTTTCACTGTTTCTCTGTCCTATTAACCAAGACGAAATTGAGGAGCACATAAATAGTTTAAAAAATAATTCTGCATGTGGTTTAGATGGTATTTCGGTTACTATTATAAAAACATTTAAGGTCCACTTAGTGCGTCCACTATTGTTTTTAATCAATATGACTATTCAAAGCGGTGTCTTCCCAGCAATACTCAAAAAATCCGTTATCACACCGGTATACAAAGGTGGTTATCGACAGGACATAAATAATTACAGACCTATATCAGTTACTAGTCAAATTGCAAAGATTTATGAAAAAACCATAAAAAAACGATTTTGTAATTTTCTCAGCCAAAACAATATTCTATCACCTAAACAATTCGGCTTTATGGAAAAAATGTCAACAGAAGATGCAATATTTCACGTAATGAATAAAATATATAGTGCATTAAATGTGAAACTTAAACCTATCGCTATATTTTTAGATCTGGCTAAAGCGTTTGATACTGTTTCTCACAAAATATTAATCGACAAACTTGAAAAATATGGAGTTAGAGGAATTGCTTTAGAATTATTTAAAAGTTATTTATCAGATCGAACACAAAGGACAAAAAATAATAATGATATTAGCCTTCCAGAATTAGTGACATGTGGTATTCCACAGGGAACTGTTCTTGGACCAATTCTTTTCCTAGTCTATATTAATAGTTTGTTATTAATTGATATGGGTGGAGAGATAGTATCATACGCGGATGATACAGTTTTGATATTTACTGGAGTTTGCTGGAACGACGTTGCTAAAATAGCGGAAGAAGGTTTATACCGAGTTAAGTGTTGGTTAGACGAGAATCTACTTACTTTAAACTTGAATAAAACTAAATATGTAGCTTTCTCACCCAACAAAATAGGACAGCCTCAATTTAATAAAATACTGTTTCATTTACATTGTGATCGAGTTAATTGCTCTTGTACAACATATATAGATCAAACCACTGAAATTAAATATTTAGGAATAATGATAGACAGTTACCTGAAATGGGATAAGCACATAAATTATATTTGTAGTAAAACAAAAAAACTAATACATACATTTTATCAATTACGCACGATACTTAATAGGCCAATACTAATTAGAACATATAAATCTCTAGTAGAATCGGTGCTACAATATGGAATAATTGCATGGGGAGGTGCTTACCCTACAACTCTAAATACATTGCAAATAGTCCAAAAATATATAATAAAAGTAATGTTCTTTAAAAATAAAATTTATTCAACTGAGCAACTATTCTCGGAGGCAAACTTGTTAGACGTAGGTGGTCTTTATATCTTAAGAGTACTAAAATTTTATTACAAAAACCCCCAATTAAATACCACAGTTAACCATGATTATATCACACGTGCCCAAACCATGCAAAATTTAAGTATACCCACCACTAGAAATACTCTAAATCAAAGGTTCATTACTTATATTGGCCCTAAGCTCTTGAACTCCATACCACCACCATTGAAAAGAATCAATAACTATAATCTATTCGCAAAAAGAATTACTACATATATCTTAGAAAACAACGCTCAACTAAAAGATGTACTAGTTGTCCTCAATTAATTCTCTACGCCTCTGCCCAATACTTTACTCAACAACGCTGATTTCTCTGCCACATCATGTCCTCGTCCTGCATTACATATTATATTCCAATTTATTATTTATTTATGTTTTAAATGGGTGCACAAAACAATCCCCTTGAGGGATTAGGTGCAATGATTGTGATTTGTTATTTATTTTATGCATGTATATAATGAGCGAATAAATTTATTATTATTATTATTATTTGTCTAAAACATTTTCTTCTATCTATGCAAAAAAGAGGTCTTTAATTAAATTACAGAAGAGCATGTGTAAAGTATCGACGTATTAAAAACAATTTAGATCGAAGTAGCTTTTTGCTATTAAAAAATAAAACAAAAGAATTAGATTAGTGCACAAAACTGAACGTGATACGTTTTAAAATGAATAATTATCATGACACTGAGCTTCGTGACATGCTTTTGGTTTTCGGGGAGGGAAGGCGCAATGCACTGCATGCATTCTGAAATTAACAAAATTTTTGTCGTTGCCAACAAAAGTGTATATTATCAAATTATGCTCATCAGATATATTGTCAATTTGAAATTTTTATTTAGTCGATTGTGCAAAAAAAGTTGTTAAACCAACAAAATAAATATTAGCAACCAATAATTTTTTACTGTGTACCTTCTAATAACGTGTAAAATTGTACCTATCGAAGTATAAACAAATAGGCCAAAGACGAAAACGTGAGTATTATAGAGGTAGGAAAATAAACCTGAAGGCATACCTTATCACCTTCGTTACTTTTAGTGTTGGTTATTTTGAGGTATAAAATTATAAGTTAAACGTGTACAGTAACACCTTCAAGTACAAATTTCCACCTTAAAGTAAAAAGAGTGAGAGGTAGAAATATAAACCTGAAGGTATACGTTATATCACCTTTACCGCTTTTAGTGTTGGTTATTTTAAGGTATAAAATTGTAAGTTAAACGTGTTCACTAATACCTCCAAGTATAAATTTCCACCTTGAAGCAACAAGAGTGACTAGTGGAGAGGTAGAAAAATAAACCTCAAGGCATACTTTATCACCTTTACCGCTTGTAGTGTTGGTCATTTTAAGGTATAAAATTATAAGTTAAACGTGTACACTAATACCTCCAAGCACAAATTTCCACCTTGAAGCAAAAAGATTGACTGAAAATAAACCTGAGGATATGCCTTATCATCTCTGATGCCGCTTTTAATGTACTCTTTAAGTACAATTTTCTACCTTGAAGATGACAATCGATAGCAGAAAATGTCTACTTTAAGTCTTTAAAGCTGAAAGATAACTAAAACTAATCGAGAGGTATGAAAGCAGTAGTAATCCGAAATAAAAATGGTTTATTTAATCAATTATTTAATAAGCATTGTAAATTTAAATTACATTATTTTATTTACAACCAGCGCAATTTGTGCTTGAGAGGCTCCTCGAGCTGGCATATATTTGACCCCTAAAAACTTAAAGTTTTTCTTGTCTTTTTGGGGTACTGTATATTAAAAAGAAAAATTACAGCTATAACAGCTTCCAATGCTGCTCGAAAAGTCTCTACTGTGCAAATTTTCGCATTATCGACACACACGTAATGACTTGTATTTGGAGAAAACCAAGCATTTTCGGAGTCTGTTGCAGGCACAGAACAGGGCAGTATACCAGGTTCCGCAAATAAAAAAAATATAAACTGGAATTTTGAACATTTTGATTTATTACTCACATTTTTTATTAACTCCATGGGGTATTCTTTGAACAAGAGCGGAAGCAAAATTAAGAAGGCTTCACTTTGATTATCTGAAAGTACATCACCAATTATTAATTCTTTTTCTATAGTTATGAAGATAGTTGCACTTACCATTTAGATTTAAGTTGCCTCCTTTATCTATGCTTTTAATTTTTCCTTCGTAGTTTGGGCACCTAAGAATGTTTAATATCTTTTCTATTCTTTCATTGACAAAGAAAGCACGTATCTCCTTTTCTATATTTTTATGGAAGAACCTCTCACAATCCTTAATCAGCTGAAAAGGAAACCAAAAAGTTTAAATAAACATATATTAATGAAAATATTCTTACTTGAGAGTGCCACTTCAAACATGGATATATTTCTACGAGTTCAACAATTCTTGAATTTTTGTATAATTCTTGACGGTGAGATATGCTCCTGTGATAACGTCGCCATCTATGACCTCATTTATACATTCGCTCCGTATGTCGCTTAGGTGGCTCTGGATAGTTTCCTCACTTTCACCTTCAACCGGCATTACAGTAGCAATCCTCTCTTTTTTGTCAAGAGGCATATTCTTTGCGGCTTTATGTACCGCCTCATTTTTATTACGCATTTCAGTAATACTATCATCACTCTTGATTTTCTGCCTTTCGGACTTGAATTTTGTTACTAAGCCTCTGTGCCAAGATTCCTAAAAGAAACATGCTTAAGGAAATTTCAATTAAAAAATATAATATGCTCACATATGCCCTAGTATTGCAGTGTATGGACATGTTTCTGTCGGATAACTTTGGATATTTATGCACCAATAGTGCACAGACATCATTGTACTCTCGCGAAGTTGGGTACCTACAAGAAGCCATAATATTTACATTTAAAAAATCTGTTTCTAAGGGTTTGTAAATTCGTATTCTTGCACTCACATGGTGTAATGGAACATGCCGTCGAACAATCCCTGGATTATCCTTCTCTTCATATAGCCCAGTGAAATTAGACTTTAACCCGGACAAAATTAGTAGTAAGCTACAAATTGCAGAATCTGTTCCTCTTATTGTTCTTTACATCCTGTAAAAACCCATCGACCCTACGGAGGTGGGAACCACCCCAAAACCACCCCCAAATGTGCACTTTTACGGTTTTTATTTTTTTTCTCCCAAACCATAGCTAATATCAAAAAATTGCAGGATACATTTCTTGTAGCTTATAAAATTTGCAATCGATTGGTGTATATTAATATATAAATTAATTATATTTGTAGGGTTACAAATCGCTACAAAGTATAAACTATTTATTTAAGTTTAAATCCACCTTTCAAAAAATGATAACGCGTATATTTAATGTTGCGGTATATCTAATTCCAATATGTACGTACTTACTTAGTTTTGTTTATACAGGGTGTTTCCTAAGTACGTGTAGAAAATGCAGGAGGTAATTCGTGGGTGAAAATTAAGGGTATAAACTTGTATCCTAATATGCGTAACTCTTCAGGGAAGCTTATTAGGATACAGGTTTATACGAAAAAGTAGCCTTAATTTTCATTTGTTTTTAGTAAAATTCTAAAATTATGTTTCTTGTTGTTTGATCTAAACTAAAAATATGTACGTTTTTGGGTCCCTACAATTTGAATATCCGAGGGAAGACCCCGCGGAACTAGTACAAAGCTCCACACATTTCTGAAGGTGATATCTGACTGATAATGCTTTGGTAATATTAATATAATTGTTAAACTTTTTTGCACAGCTTTTGAATTGTAAATGTTTTGCTTGAAATCGCATACACCAATGAAACCTTAAACCATATTCCAACATTAAACGGGGATAATGAATTAAAAAATGTAACTTCGGGGTAAGTTTTTGATTGAGCGAAATGAACAATTCGTGATGATCGTGAATTGCTGTTTGCAACCAATTAAGCCACCTATATTCAACAGCAGGTGACAAAACAATTTTACATATTTGACTGCATATTAAGTATAACTCCCAAAAACATAATCTTTTGGTACAACCTCCCCTAACATTAACCCAAAAAAATGAATAAACTCCACTTTTCTGACTCAGTACCATTTACATTCCTCTTCTTTAAAACGAAATAGTTGGGGAGACCAGGATGTGCGTTAATTTTGTCACATTTTCTGTATGGAAAGTTTGTTATCCTCAGATTTATTTCTGATAAAGTTAAATTAGTCGTTTGAATTAGCCCGCATACTACCACTCTTAAATTTATAGGAATTAATCCTTCTAAGATGTCATGCATGACGTCTGGGGGAAGGCATGAATGCTACTAAAGTAGTTAATATTATAAAACGGAGATTTAGATTTGACTCCATAAGTTGAACAAATTTTTTTGTCCTTTTCAACAGCTTCAACCTGACGCAAGTGGCCCGAATGTGTCCTAAGTGTACAATCACCATCTAAAAGCAAGCTATTTACATTTGTATCCGATACTAAACAGTGTCTACAAAATTTACCCTTGCTGAAGGATGCATTGAATCCACCTAAACTATTACTGGACAAATTATCACCTGATATTGTTGCAACTGCTCCCAAAATTTTATTATTATACCATTTAATGCTAACACCTTCGGTTTCTAAAATTTTTACATCGTCTAATAAAGGTTGCAATACACGCTCAAACCCGTATTTTTCTACGTAGAGCCATTTTACTAATAAGGCAAGATGAATATTTTTTAAAGAAGACAGATATTCGCTTTCAATGTTTCCAATTATAAAATAAAATGCACATATCTTATGAGTTTTTTTGTGACTTCCAATTGGATTACAAACTTCAAATTCGTCTGTGTAGAGGTACAAGCGAATGTACGTAGAATTGCCTTTAAAAAGTTTGTGGCTTCTAAAATGATCTCCTGTTTCGTAACCTTGTAAAACTTTGGTGCTATTACTTTTTCTATTAAAGCTAGACCATACGTCTTCATTATTTAAATAATTTTGCACTGTTTCCAGAATTGGTACGTAATGTAATACATGATTTTTTATTTTATTTGCGCGTAATTCTCGTCCCAACCAATGTTCTTGTGGGGGTACAAAAGTATTTACTTTCAGAAAATGTTCTTCGTCGCTTTAGTAGTCAAACATATCCAAAATTTCACTTTGATGTTCTAAGGTTATGTTCATTAGTTTGAATGTAATCAATAATTTTTTTTCGATATGCGAACACAATGTTTTGAAAAATGTTTGAGTTCTAGTAAATATTTTCTTTGCCGTACTTGAAGGCAGGAGAAATTCATTTTCTAATAATTGCAGTTTAAAAATTAGAAATTGCTTTATAAATTCTGCTGCGAAATCGTAACTATTTTCATCCTGAATGTTATCTGAAGTCTGATCAAAAGAATCATAATGAACACTCTGATGCAAAGGTTCGTTGAAATCAACAGAATGCTTTAATTTGTCACTACGTTTAGATTTTGTAGTACGAGTATGTTGTCTGTAACTGTTCACCAGAGATTTGTGGTCCTTGTGGTAATGTACAATGAATAAATATACACGTTGGTATGATTTTAAACAGCCATCAATCTGACATATATTACACTACTTTAGATGAGCATGGGCAAACTTCATATGTTGTAATAACAATTGCAAATGAATGAAAATTTTAGAACAAATGTAGCATTCGTACATTTGAAAGTTATTCCTAAAAAAACGTTATCCTATTACTATACTTCCAAGCCTAACATAATTATTCGTTAAAACTTACCTCTTAAAACAGTTGACAAGTGTAACACAAAATAAAACACTTAAAGAAAGACACCTTCGGCTATAGGTTTTCGGTGAGTAAATGAACGGTTAGGGCCCGGTTGCACCAACCTTAGTTAGCAGTTTGTTAGGTAACCAAAGTTAGCTGATCCGCCAAAATTGCTGGGTTAGCCTTCGTAACCTGAGTTAAAATGACATTTCCATTTTATTAGAAATTTAAAACAGTGACAGTAAATTGATTCTATAGGTACCATAAATAAATAAGTCCTGAAATGTTGCAATTGATATCTAATAAGAGAGTGTATATATTTAGGGTGAATAGTTGTGATTTATAATGTCAACTACTTCATCGACAACAACATCTTCATCATCCGATGATGAATTGTTGGAATTGGTAGATATGGTGCCACACGGCCCAAATTGTACCGTCCTAGAAATCATCCTTTCAAAATTATTTCAAAACCAGGTATCGGTTTTCAAAAAATGTTGTCCAGCAAATGACCCAAGATTTTTGTATTCACGAACTGGAACCTATCTCTAATAGAAATTTCCCCGTCTCAGCAATAAATAAGTTATTGCTAGCATTTTAAGATTTTATACAATAGGGTCCTATCAACAAACAGCTGCTGATCATGGAAACGTGCACAAATCGACTGTATATTGTATAATTCCAAAAAGTACCGAACGAATTGCCAGCAGGTGTGCAGATTTTATAAATATGCCTCAAAATTCAGAGGACATTAGACAAATATTGGGGAATTTTATATATAGTAGTATAATACAGTTCCCAAGAGTTGTTTCAGTGAAATTGCTGGAACGCTCCCGTTTTTCCATTTTGTAAAAAGTGTATTATAATAAATTATCAGAAACACAGATAAATATGCACCCTACTGACGAAAAACTTGAACAAGACGCAGCCCCGCGCCGCCGAAACAAAATCACGTATTAGCCAATCGCGTCCCTACACGGCCCCACGCGATAATGACGTCACAGCTCGCCTTAGCCTAAACCGTAGTTAACTAGCTGTAGTTAAAAATGTGTTTGGTGCAACACATAAATTTTAACTAGGATTAGTATATTTAAACCAAACTAGCTAACTATAGTTAGTTAATTTAACTACAGTATTTGATGTTTGTCGGTGCAACCGGCCCTAGGTGGTTTAAGTAAGAACGAAAAACTATATAGGCGGTACAGGTACCCTCACTGCAGGAGGGGTAGGTCTAGGTGTACTTATAACGGACGGGGAAGAGTTGGTACCCGTTATCAGTAGATAATTACCTTACTCATAATCCGGGGGTCGAGTTGGTTCCCGCTTGCAAAGGTAAAAGTAGGTCTCCTTATCAGTAGATAATTAGGTAACTTATAAATCGAGTTGGTTCCCGCTTGCAAAGGTAAAAATAGGTCTCCTTATCAGTAGATAATTAGGGCTACTAAAATTTTACTTACAAAACTTACATACAAAATTACAAAGAAAAACAAAATAAAATTGTAAATTACTAAAAATGTTGATGCTGAACGATATTTATTATAGAATTATAAAGATTAAAAAATATCCAAATCACAATTTTTTTACTGCTTTAAATTGATGGGCTACTGATTTAATAAAATCAATAGTTTTTATTTTTCCTTCAGCGAGCTCGCGTATCTATTTTCTAAAAATGTGTTCCTATTAATTACAGCACGATCGTAAATCTTATTTCTGCCCAATACACTTCGTTGTCTTATGTATGAATCTATTTGAAAATTTGTTAATATATTTACAAATTGATAGATATTTGGCTGCAGAGCATAGAAAGGAGAATTAAATTTGGCGTGAAAGGATTCACACGCGTTTGTGGTCCATTGCGCCGACGCGGAATGCTCAGCCCATATGTAAGGTGGAAATGAAGAATCATCGGCAATACAACACAAATGTACAGCTATGATTGGTTGTAAACAACCTCCGCCCTTAGTTAAATAGTTAATCATTAGCAGCATTGTGAATGTTACCAAAATATCAAAATACATCATTATTGCTAATGGGTTTCAAAAGTTACTACTTATGCTTAAGATACTCATGGGAACCAACTCGTCCCTCAATCCAGAAGCAATTAAGGGTCATTAAGGGGATTGGGAACCAACTCGACTATGCCGCTTATAACTACGCCATCCTGGATTTTTCCACTTTCAACAGATAATCAACTATTTCTGGTTTCTCGAACTCTAAGATGCAGTTTTTCATGTACATAACATAACTCATCTTATATTTTTTATTCCTGCGAAAACGCATTGTAAATGAAGGGGGTCATTACAAGCAAAGAACAATGGCATTTCACGAATGTTACTAAAATTGACCAAGGCAAAAACGTAATTGAAATAAAATAACAATTGGTAGATACAAACATTGTTCTTCGTAACTGAATATTGTAACATCCGTTTGCTGTATATTAAAAACTGTTTGAGTAGACTTTTTATTTTTGTTACATTTAAGTATTCGTTATAATTTTAAAGTGCTGCAAATATAAGTTCCTTAAAAGAAACTGACTAAATATCAAAATTTGTGTGACCACTTCCAAACAAATATTGTATAGAACAAATTCTTAAAGATATTTGCATTAATTTCTGTTTATTTTACTAGCTAATCCCGAACTTCCTGTTTAACCTTCTTTAAATAGCAACTTCAAGGGTAAGAAGGTAGGTAGACAAGTGTAATTTACATTAATTACATTACAGATGGAAAAATCCAGTACTTATCTTCAGCGCCGTCGATACGACTTTTCAAATTACATAATAGAAAATAATAATTTTTTACGTATTTATTTATCTCTAGACTCTATGCTATCATATTTGTTTTATTTTCCTAGCAAAAAATTCCAGTATGAAACATCTGAAAATTGTAAGGAATATTATTCGTTTAGATTAGTGAGTTTTACCTGGTTTGACCCTTTTACTGTTATCGGATTAAAATTTCTCAGAATGGTTATTCGTTATTGTGACGTACATGGAACGTACTACTTAGAAATGATTTTATATTACGACCGCCGCTTGGAAAGATTAGGTATAGGCACAAGGGTGCTTAATTAAGGGAGTTCCAAATTTTGTAATTCAAATTGAAATCAGCATATTCTTCCATTTGAAATTATATGTAAAGAAATCGATGGTAAGACCCACTTAATGTCTGGTACGTTAGGTACCAAACCAATTTTTTTCCAAAATTTGTTTTTAACTGTTTTAATTGTTTATTTATATTGCTTATGAATAAATATTTTTTGTAACTGTGGGCTGTTGTTTTATATAAACTCATTTCACCGTCAAGATTTTGGAATATTAGTTTTAAATTTACTGCCTTTTTGAGATGCCACCTTTCAATACGATTCAGTACGTTTTCACTCAAAAATGTCAGTACTTACTTCTGTACTATTGGTAAAGTTATAAGTGGTATCTACTACATCGCAATCATATGTTTTTCGCCAGAATGAGATTTTTCATGTTTTCTCAGTGACTTAACTGAACTAAAGTACCTAACACATTGTTCATGCCCACAGGGGTAAGCGTCTGTATGGGCATGAAAAATGTTAAAATGTAAGAAAAATCATTTGGCGTTTAAAAACGACCTATTTCAAAATTTACACCTCATCTTGAAAAAATTAATAAGTAGGTAACTAAAAACTACTTTTAACACGGTCGCACAAGTTAAGCAAATTAACAAAAATAAAGAGTTCAATCTTCTGTGTACCATGTGTTTGTTGATCTAAAAGTATGTCTGATTTCAGAGTTGTGACAGATGAAAATGTTGCATCTTCTTTAGTTTTATACCATAAATTTCTTGCTGCAAATACATCCAACACTGTTCAGTTTGAATGGGATATTTTGCATTTAACACAAAATATGATTTATAACATATATCAACACACTTTGTTTGTGATTCAATGCCATCGTTTTTAAAACGTTTTTTGGATTTGCCAAATTTCCACAAACATATGCA
The DNA here is from genome assembly GCA_963082805.1 of Hemicrepidius hirtus. Classification (NCBI taxonomy): domain Eukaryota; kingdom Metazoa; phylum Arthropoda; class Insecta; order Coleoptera; family Elateridae; genus Hemicrepidius; species Hemicrepidius hirtus. The sequence goes on from OY720168.1 coordinate 9,473,117, forward strand.
GTAGGCACTTCTTTTTGATATTCTATAATTTATTTCGGTTTGTTCAAGATGTCCATTCAAGTCTTCCTCTGCCTAAAATATATAAGTGATGTAAAAACCATTTAATTTTTAGTAAACACGAATTATTACCTCAATGTATTTTATGAAAGAATTTTGCCTTTCAAGACTCAAGCAAAAAGGTACGTAATAACAATGAAAAAGTTCGTTTGCACAATAAATACGATTGTTAAAATTTGTCCAGTGAACAGTTTTATTGAGTCAACGAACACATGTTTATTGAACCCATGAACAAACTGTTAATTCAAATGACAAAATTGTTAATGGTAACAATAACTGCTTTATTTCTCTCAATGTGCTGAAATTCAGGTATCAATGAATTCCGTTCATTCCAATAATGAAATAATTAGTTATAAACATTAATATTGTACATGTTCGACATTATTTTATTCATTGTAATCATCATTAGGTTTTATATTATCAATTACTGTAATTGTTGACTCAATTAATACTGTACATTCTGAGCATTATTTTGTTTATTGTGATCATGATCATTAATACGTTTTATGTTATCAATTATTGCAGTTATTGACTCAATTAATACTGTACATTATCAGCCTTATTTTGTCCATTGTAATCATTAATAGGTTTTATGTCATCAATTATTGCAATTGTTGACTCAATTAATACTGTACATTCTCAGCATTATTTTATTTATTGTAATCATTAATAGGTTTTATGTTATCTATTATTGCCCTTAGATAAGGGTAGGGTAGGTAGAGGGATAAGGAATTTGAGCATTATGAATTCAAAAACAACGTAGTAAAATAAACTTAATTTATTTTCTCAAAAATTCAAAAACAAAAACAATTAACAACATTAACTTAACTCTATACTTAAGGGGGGATTTTAGTTAATTTCAATAATTGAAATCTGCTTTCAGTCTACTGAAGATGGAAACGTAGTTCCCGAAACGCGTTTAGGATCATTAAACTTTTTGTGATTTTAGGGTTTTAATTCTGTTATTTTCCAAAGGATTTTATTTTGTCTGTACATTCTTTGTTTTAGATTTTATTTTCATCGGCACTTTTCGAAGTATCCAATAATATACAGAGCGCGCATAAAGTTTGGAATAATGGAAATAATTCTTTTCCCGGCAAATTTAAAAAAAACGGTGTGACAAGTCAAATTTATTTATTTTAAGAGAAACATTTTGAAATCATTTTCATTTTTCTACCGCTTTCCCGTTTCAAGCAGTGGCGTCATCGATATTTTTCTTAAATGGCAACCCCCTATTGTTTTGGCAGATTCGGATAGATAATGAAATTCTGAATTCAAAAATATCAACATTTACGGTATTCAGACTGATTAATTTTTGAATGTAATCAAATGAGTGATTTCTAAATAAGTTTATTTTTCCAAAAAAACAAATTATTTTGCGAGGAAATGGTAGGTACTGATTCATGTTACGAAAAGTGAGTTCCAGTATGGATAAGAACCATACCAACATCGTTTCTTCAAAAAAGTAGTTGGTTAGTAAAATAAACTTATTTTAGAATCACTTATTGATTACATTCAAAAATTAATACTGTCATGAAGTGCTTTGAATACTTATTACGAATTCCTGTAGCATTCCTAGCATGCTGCTATCACCTGTCAGTTTCTTATAATACTTTGACATTAGACTTGACATTATACTTTCACAATGCAAATCTGATGACTAACAAGGTTTCATGAGAAAGCTGGTGAATGTAGATCAACCAAAGGTTAAGTCCATTATGTGCATATTTGGAAGCTCAAACTAGTATAAAAGCACAACGAGTTTTCATACAATTCAGTGTGCAACTACCAGCCAAGAAGTCAAGACATCACGTTCAAGCCATCACACTCAAACCACCAAGCCAAGCCAGGCCTGACCAGGGTTTAACCCGTGCTAGGGTTGAACCCTTAACAAGAAGACCAAAGAACACCATCTCGATCTACCAATCTGATCTACTGGCCTCTGACAACCACAGAACACTGTCTCGCTCTACCATCATGAGCTACTGGACTCTGATTGCTACAATTGTGAAAGCTCACCTTAATGGTGCAAATTATTAAACTTGTAATCTTTGCTTTGTAACGTTTCACCCTTGCTAATAGGGGGAACGTTCCAAAATTTATTTTTAAACAGGGTCAGCTCTGGAGTTGTCCAGGGTTCAGTTGAAATAATAATTCCCAGACCTTTATAACCTTTTAAAACAGTTTTATTAACATAATATTTACAAGTTTTAATTATAGAAAATATAATTGTTATTAGTAATAATCGTTTACAACAAATACAACTTCAAATGTCAATCAATGATTCCAGCTTTTAAACTGGTAATATATACCGTGTGTCCCTGGGAAGACGGAACATAGGGATCTTATAATGCTAATTTTTTAAAATGATCCACGAGTGCTTTGCATCATTTGCCTTGAAACAATTACACGAATGTCACCAATCGTTAACGATTTCCATGCCGACCATGTATGATCGTCTCCAGATCAAAATTTTTGTTTATGTTTTAAATGTCAATTTACTAAAACCAAAGACAATTAAAGGTTATGTTCATGTTAAATTTTTTTAAATGGGGTCCTATCAGCTATCTTCACCTAAGTACAGTTTAGAGCTGACAACCAGTAATGCCAGTTAAATTACATGGAAATGTGAAAATTTACTTTAATAGGATGATCTTGATGTATGAACTGAAGAATTTGATGCGACAATCAGTTTTATGATGAAACATGCTACAATGCTAATTGCATAAGACTGTATTAAGATGAAATCAAAGAAAAAGCGAATATTAATAATTAATATCAGTAAGTGTGTACGAATATGAAATTTTTATTTCTACGGCAATTTAATGTGATCAAGTAATTGTTACATTAAAAGTATTTGATTTTTTCAGAGCCCGATTCTTATTTGTAGTCGCAGTTAGTCGTCGCAAGAATGTATACTTAATGACAACAATACAATAATGGACGTGGAGGTATAATTCTTGCATACCACAAAGGAAAGTTTTCTAACACAGGTCCACAGCATTATTTTATGTACCTACTAGTACAATTTTCGTAATTTCATTTTCAGTTTCTAATAATGCGTAACTTGCGAAATGCCTTAATTGTTCATCTTAATCCATCATAATCTGAAAAAGATCTTAGAACTATAACATCAACTGCAAATAAATTATTTTGTATTTATTACCTTTATAATGAAACTCCGTCTCATTTAATTTAATTGAAACACTTTCTACATTTACATGAACCAATTTGAACAAATAATTAATAATTTTATTTTTGACTTTCAAGAGCGCGAGCTGTCATTTCGTATTGTAAATAATTGATGAATCGTTTGTTAGTGTAACTGACGCGCGTATTACATCTGTATTTGCAAGCACGTTAAACAGCTGACATAACGACGTCGACGCTTCCACCAAATAGGAATTCAAAGCACTCGTGGATCATTTTAAAAAATTAGCATTGTAAGATCCCTATGTTCCGTCTTCCCAAGGATACACGGTATGTCGGTAAGTAGTCAGTCGGTTGGTTGCCTGTTAGAAATGGGCTTTTGGTATAAGTACTCAGGTTGTACGCAGGTCAGATTTATCTGTCAAACTAAGCGTCTGTTTGTTATCTATTAATGAATCAATCTAATAAGTTCTAATTGAATTATAACTTAATCTTGTCGGCGAGTGGCCAAGGAAGTTTGAGAAAGCAATCAGTATTGCACCAATCAGCAATCTCGTGAAAATAAACAGGATTCGTTATACAAATAAATAAATTAAAAAGGATTCGGAGAAAATAAACTAAAACGGATTCGGTCAAAAATAAACTAAAAAGGATTCGGAAATAACAAAATAAAAATTAATTCGGGAATAATTAAACGGAACTCGGTGAATAAGAACGTTAGGTGAATGTCGGTCAGTTGTACGGAAACGGTCAGTAATTGAATAAACGGTCGGAATGGATAGCGGTCAGTCGAATGGTTCGGAACGAAGTTCTAAGTAAAAGTTGTCTTGTGCGGGTCCTGTCCGCTGGTTTTATTGAGGAAGATAACCCTTCCCCAATGCGCGGATCGTCGGTCTTCGCGTCAGGTCCAAGGTGGGGCGGTCGTTGTCGGTCGGTAGATGTCGTAGTCGGAAACTACCGTCCAAACGTGGAAAGGGTGATTTGTAAACTCCCAAAATTCCACGCAGGACGGTAGCACGTCACAGCTTAAATATAATCTTGTTTAATGAATGATGTGTTTCAATCCAGATAGTCACTAATTTATAACGTGACATTTTAGTGGAGGCGCCGAATTTCATGAAAGTATTGCCGTTTTCCATTTTGAAATGTTATGAAAGTATTTTGGTAGAGTGCCGATTGTCATTTTGACATGTTAGTATGGTATGTTGTATATAGTATAGTATAGTATGTTGTGTGATGGGTAACATTTCAAACTGAGCATATTGGTGGAAGTTGCGTTGATGTTATAAATTGTATTAAGCATTTCAAAATGGGCTTTAAATCCCTGTACAATTTTTGGGTCTGAGCATGTCAAGCATAAATCAAGTAGGAAACCCTCTGTACTAAAAAAGAAATCTGAATCTGGTCAATCAATTTCAACAGCTCTTCCAGAGCATATAGCAAATTTTCAACCAAAATATACTAGTTCTGAGGTATTTAATAAGTCTAGTTCACTTTATGAATATGAGGATACAATTAAATCTCCTCCAAATGATGTTTTTCGTTCACGGGTAATGACCTTAAGATCACCACCAGTTACGAGGTCTAAAAATTTAGAATTACGCAATACAGATAAATACAAACAAAAATCTTGGTCAGACATAGTTGATTCCAATCAGCAAAATATTATTGATTTAGTAGCAACAGCAGAAACAGTTTTTGAAAGTTCCGTAGGGTCTAATTCCCCAGAAAACGAAACTCAAGTTCCAAATTTAATAGAACGAGTTATATTAAATAAAGATTTATTTAAATCAGCCGACAGTACGATTAGAACAATGGCAAACGTAACAATTTCCGAAGCATTTATAACGCCAGCAAACCCAACTTTACCAAAATTTATAAGTCCGGAAACTTTTAATCCAGTTAAGGATAAAAATCCTGCAAAATTTTTAAAGTCATACGAAAGGGCTGCTGCTGTAAATTCTTGGGCAGATGGGAATAAAATGTGTTTTTTTCGCTCTTTTCTGATGGGACCTGCAGCAATATGGTACGAAAAATTCATTACCAATCCTACTCATAGAAATTTTAAATGGGAGGATATCAAAACTCATTTCTTAAAAGAATACGCCGGAGCTGCGGTTAATCGCGAAACTAAATTTAAATTACGATCGCGAAAACAAGGCGAATTTGAAGACATTAATAGTTTCTTTTATGACATACTAGATGTATGTTACAATTTAGATGACAACATGCCTGAATTAGAAATAATTGAATATTTCGAATGTGGTTTACATCCATCGTATCAGTATCAATTTTCGGTGCTAACTGATGATGACATGAATTTGGATAAACTTAAACGATTGGTACTTAAAATTAGTGATGCTAAGAAACGCGAGAGTTTATCTAAACTAGAAAAAACTAAAACTCCAATGTTACACATTAATGCTGCAAATGTTTCAAGAACTTTTACGAGACCTACAAACTACAATAGGGATGATCAAAGTAACAGTAACAATAATAGAAGAGGACAGTTTAATAGCTATCGCCCAACACGCACTTCAGACGGAAGACCGATTTGTTTTTATTGCCATAAACCGGGACATACTATTAGCGTGTGTAGAACAAGACAAAATAATTCATCGTATACTACTTCAAGACAAAAACAACCAACTGCCAACTGGTTACCCAGCCAATTCGCGACAAAATCAACCATTATATACAAATACATGTGGTAGAACCATTCCCCGTAACAATTATATATTGCCAAATTCATCGGGAAACGGGAGAGGACAGCGCAAGCACTGAGCCTACAAGCTGTCCTACATATTGATCAAAGGCTCCCTGATGTTCATAATAAATTACAAATTTTACTTATTGTAGGGTATTTAACTGGAAGATTATATGGAAATTTGTAGCCATTAAAGCAAAATTTAAGAAAAAAAGAAACAAATAAGTTTCAAAAAAAAAAAAACAACGAAATTAAATGTATTTGACGTTTCGCTTTTGTAAAAGCTTCATCAGAAATAATGAATTACATAAACGAATTAAAATTGAAATTACAGTATAGCATATTCAATGGTATACAAAATTGTAAAATTAAAACATTATTTTAAGACCTGTAAGAGACAAAAATGAAACAATATAGAATAATGAAGCGAATACTTGTTTTATTGTGATATAATGTAAACAAAAAAAAATTTATTTTAAAATTTTTTTAAAAAACTTACCATAGTTGGTCAAGAAAAACAACCGTGTATTGATTAACACAAAATTAAATTTAAAAATGCATTGAAAATTAAAAAATCAAAATCTCCAAAAGGAAAGAATATTAATCAACTACATATTAATTGTAGCGATTGTTAAAATATTTATAAAAATTATTACGAACTTAAGCAGTAAATACTTATAAACATGAGCACGTTGTGAATGGAGGTTGGAATGAAAGAGGAAGAATTTTGATAAAAATAATATGGGTTGCAAACCTTAAAAATGAAAAATCACCAATAAAGTTAGGCGAAATTTGAAATTAAATTAAAAAGAACCAACAATCGAGAAAATTTTAAAATTTAAAATTTAATTTAAAATGAAAAAATTGAAAGAATAAACAAATTTCAACAAAAGACTAAGACGTAAAGCAATAAAAATCAAAAAAGAGCATTATAAGTGGTATTAAGATTTTCAATGTCTGTTCTATAATTAATAGATGTAGGAGATTTTTTGATTTCTATGCTCTCAAGTAATAATCTTTTATTCAAATTTGCTTCATTATGTAGGATTGACGTAGATGGGTAGTTGAAATTGTGTAAATGATCAACAGCGTGATCAGAAAGGGCTGTATTCGGTTTATTAGGTGATTTTGATATAAGCGGGTTTTTAAGTATTGTTTAGTTTGGCCAATATAAACTAAACAATACTTAAAAACCCGCTTATATCAACATAAACTTTCAGTAAAAAATAAATTAAAATCACCTAATAAACCGAATACAGCCCTTTCTTTGGTGATTTTTCATTTTTAAGGTTTGCAACCCATATTATTTTTATCAAAATTCTTCTTCTTTCATTCCAACCTCCATTCACAACGTGCTCATGTTTATAAGTATTTACTGCTTAAGTTCGTAATAATTTTTATAAATATTTTAACAATCGCTACAATTAATATGTATGTATTCTCTCCTTTTGGAGATTTTGATTTTTTAATTTTCAATGCGTTCATGAGTTCCCGTTTCCTGCATTGCCTCGTAATCAAAGAATAAATATCTTTGTGTGTAAGTGCATTTAGTTGTATTAAACAAACATCCGCAATTAAGACATTGATAACCGTTTTCGTCCTGTCTTGGTATTTTAACACAATTTTTACATTCTTTACATTGATAAATGTGATATTTTACTCTTTTGTTTGTTTTATCAGGAAAAGTTACAACCTTTTCTATCACAATTTTTACAACCTTTTACTTTGTATTTTTTGTCACCGTCTTTCATTGTTGTTTCACATATTCCACCTTTTTGCCGTTTCCACTGCATATTTATTTATTTATTTATTTATTTATTATTATTAAGAGCAGGCAGCCGCCGGCTGATAACGCTCCATGTAAATACATATATAAATGAGAAAATGGTACAGTACAGAGTGTACATAAAATGAATAAGATAAAATAAAATACCCTGTAATAACATAATGAAATAAAATGAAATACTAAAAATTAAAAAAAAGAAAAAGAAAAAGATACTGTAATGTAAAAGAAAAACTTAACTTTTTAACTAGGTATATGGTAAATAAATCACAAATTCAACTGACGACTCACATTTTTTTTAAACAGAATAGTGTTGGGGATAAACCAGTTGTCTCTGGCAGTTTATTCCAGAGGTTACACACCCTGATGCTGAAGAAATGTTGCCGAGGCAGCGTTCTAAATGCTTCTTTGTAGAGTTTGTAGGAGTGACCACGTCTAGCGGTATCTTGATTTAATATGAACAGATTTCTGATGTTTAGACAATGATTGTTCAGAATTTTATACGTCTCCACAAGATCCGTGCGCTCCCGTCTCGATTTCAGTGATGGCAGTTGTAATACTTGGAGTCTCTCCTCGTAAAGAAGATGCCGCAACTGCGGGGACATTCTCGATGCCCTACGTTGAACTCCTTCTACTAGAGTTATATTTTTTTCAAAATACGGTGACCAGATTGCACTGCTAAACTCTATTATTGCCCAGATGTATGTTTTTATTATTTTTTGTAGCAATTCTGGAGAAGGGAAGGTAAATGTTTTATTGATTAGAAATATGAGCGTGTTCGCCTTCCTTGTTACGCTGATCACTTGACGTTCCCATTTTAAATCTTCTGAGATTTCGACACGATATAACATTTATGTTTAAGTATTTCAACCTCCTTATAACAATTTCTACATTTTTCCCACCCACATGTATTACGGGTTATTTTGGATTTACGATGTTTTCGCCATTTCGTTTTACGTTTAGCAAATATGTATATGTTATGGGTTGCCTATTCTACGAGCTGATTTTTAGTTATATTTTGAATTTCGCGCTGGTTTTATTATCAAAGAAGAAAAAAACGTTTTTTTATTTTCCTGTCCAGAACAGACTACATTTCCTCAACCTCATGGTCAGACGATTCTGTTTCCTGCTGCGACACCGTTTGGTTGTATGGAATTTGTCGTGGTGACAAACGAATTTTTTCGAATTTATCCAATCAATCTACAGATAATTGGTAGTTATATTTAGTGTGATACCTTTGTGAGTGAAGATAATTACCATTTTACGCTCATTTATTGAGGATTAGTAGCGGTTGTCTTGGTGGGATGACACGAACCGCGTAGAACAGCGGCATCAGTTCCTAGCTCGTTCCTTGTTGTGGAGCATCCCGTTTTAATTGGTAGTCGAGTCCTGAAGTTACGGTGATATATCAACCATAGCATCCTGGATGGTTGTGGATTGTAGTCTGTTTGAGCATTGCGTATGGACCCGGCTTTCGTCTGGACACGGTAGTCAGGAACTGAGGAGGAGGTGTAGCGAGTACTGGCAATTGGCTGGCCCCAGCTTAGTTCGTTCCAATTTTCTTTATCGATCTGCGCAAGAGATTATCGCTCCTTCTGAACCCTTTGATTGTGTACCATTCAAGAGCTCCTGGATTTTGGGGTTAATTTGCTTAAGAACTTGCTTTAAAAACGTACTTAACTTACCTGTTAATTTTTTTTATATATTCATAATATTAAGCTTATACGTTTGTTACGTATACACATCACTCTTTGATTTATTAGTAGATTTTGTGGTAAATATTCACAGTAGTATTTTAATTGCCTTCAGCAATTTTCTATCGGATTGAGCAAGATAAGTGGTTATGTAATATTTCGTTTGACAGTTTTTGTACTTGCGATTGTGTCTAGTGTCCGCTTCACGGGATTATAATAATTTTATTCTTTCGTTAAGATTAGATGGCTCCTGATTGTTTAATTATTTTTTCTGTTACTCCGTTGTAAATTAAACAAAGCAGATTATTCCAAATTTATTTTTATTTTATTTTTGCGGTTATTGTTAGCACAATAATCTACTTGTAGGATTCTGTGGAATTTGTTTTGGGGGTACAAAGTATTAATTACGTCCGTTTTATTTTTTTTATTTATTTCGCGAATTTGCGTTTATGCCGTTTACGTTGTGAGATCTCGCAATTGGGAATAAGCGCTGCGCGCGTGTTTTGATTTTTATTGTTTATTTTTGGCGTCTATTTGCGCTTTAAGGGATCTGAGTACCGCATAATCTCCTTTCCTGATCTCAATTTCAGTTTTTGTTATCATTTCTCCTGTGTTACGGTTGTGCCGGTCAAACATTAATTTAATCTGTATTTGGTTGATGTAGTTAAGTCATTAGGATATATTCCTATTTTTTTTATTATTTAATTTATGGTAGCATTTACTGTGAACACGATTCGTTACGACCGCTACCAATTTATTTAGTTATTTTGTTTTTTTTATATACCTAGGTGTGTATTCATGTATATATATTTTTTAAATTTAATAAATCTAGACTCTAGATTACCTTCGAAATTATCGTTGTTATTCGGTTCGAAACTTTAGGTAACTTATTGCTTTGGAACGGGCAATTAGTAAGGTTTGTTTCCTGGTGGAAAGTTCCTGGCGCCCTTTTTTTTAAATTTTGATCTGGACCACCACCTCTGGGACCCATCCCTTCCCCGACTGTGTTGGAGGAGACATCCAAATTTCTTTTACCACCAAACCATGGTTCAATAAATAACTACAATAACCAGATTTTTGGAGGTAACAAGTTTGGCGCCCAACGTGGGGCTCACATTTTTTTGTTTGTTGTGTATCGGTTATTGTCGTCATTATTTTTTGTGTTTATAGGCAGGTACTTTGGTATAGGCCCTGCTTGTTTCAGGTTTATCGGTTATCGTGTTTCTCTTTCCCTTTCTTTTTGTTTATAGAGTTAGGTATAGATAACTTTAATATAGTTCCACAACCATGGACGTACACCGGTTACTGGGGGATGAGCTGTCTTATGAATTAGCCATTAGAGGACTACCAGGCGGGGGAACGGTGACGGACAAGCGTAGCACGTTGCGAGGAGCACTCAAGATGGAAACAACAGGCTATACCCTCATTAAGCAAATTGCTGCTTCCGACCCAGAAGAAGAGACGGCTATTTGCGAAGCGAAGTTGCACGATTTAGCCCTTGACATCAATAATTTCGACCACAAGAATCGGGCCAACGAGCACAGACGTCTTACTCCAGGCTAATCCATGTGGTTGGTCGTTTGTCACGTATACCCAATGCCGACGTTGAAGCTAGATCCCGAAGTTGTGCCCTTACAGGTCAGGCGATGAGACTAATGGATCTGGTCAAGGAACAATACGAAGCAAGAGAGGAGATAGATTCTCCTGGACGTAGCCGTCTAGATAGAGACGTTCCTGATGAAGACCAAGAAGGATTGGAGGAACCCCTGAACCCTACGCTAGCATCACCTCGCCCATCGGCCCATGTCATGCAATCAACGCGGTGGTCTCCGTCCGTGCCGTCGGCAACGCACCACCGTACCAAAGATGCAACAGTGGGGGAGGAACCTCACGAGGAATTACGTTGAAGATTCGACACTATCAATTTCCTAAACGCCCCGGAAGAACCTGCTCATTCCAGGCACCCACTGAGAGGAGCCTACGCATACGGACTGCATAAGTGGAATCTAAAATATGACGGCGAGTCCAGTGTTAATATATTTCTGGAAAGGGCTTCTGAGCTTTGTGAATCAAGGGGCATTACGACCGATCAGCTTTTCCGTGCAACTACCGAGTTATTTACAGGGAATGCACTAGTCTGTTTTCGTTCGGTAAGGAACTATGTTCGAGATTGGTCGGAACTCGAGAACCGACTGCGATCCGCATTCTTACCCTATGACTACGAGACCAGTCTATATGACGAAATAAGATCAAGAACCCAAGGGGCAGACGAGAAGGTCGTTGTATTCATATCCGTACTGGAAAATTTGTTCAATCGTCTAAGTCGAAAACCTGAAGAAACCATCCGAGTCCAACTCATCCGACGCAACCTGCTTCCATATTTTCTGTGAACACGATTCGTTACGACCGCTACCAATTTATTTAGTTATTTTGTTTTTTTATATACCTAGGTGTGTATTTATGTATATTTTTTTAAATTTAATAAATCTAGCCTCTAGATTACCTTGGAAATTGTCGTTGTTATTCGGTTCGAAACTTTAGGTAACTTATTGCTTTGGAACGGGCAATTATTAAGGTTTGTTTCCTGGTGGAAAGTTCCTGGCGCCCTTTTTTTGTAATTTAGATCTGGACCACCACCTCTGGGACCCATCCCTTCCCCGACTGAGTTGGAGGAGACATCCAAATTTCTTTTACCACCAAACCACGGTCCAATAAACAACTACAATAACCAACTTTTTGGAGGTAACACATGTGTGTTCTTTACTGCTATCTTCTATGATTTTGTTACCTTCTTTAATCATTTGATTACCCTTTTGGATCATCCCCATCTCTGGGCAACGTTTGCCGGTAAACATATTAATCTTGTGATTTCCTTTTTCAATTATTTTATTGCCTTCTTCAATCATTTTGTTACCTTTCGAGTATTTTATTACAATTTAATCATTTGTAAATTTTGTCACAAACTTCAGAATTATTTTGTAAACATTCTTGATTAAAACAGTATCTATTGCATTTTTCACAATATATTCTTTTTGCAGAGTCTTCTTTGTGATTAGATTTAAAACACATTATGCATACTTTATCCTTCGTTTTGCATTTATATTTATCTTTGTCTTGATATGGTTTATCACATTTTTCAGAATAATAAGATTGACAATAGAAAGCTGTCATACTATTGATTGTATCAAAATGATTTCCATTTTTATATAAATATATTTGTACATCTTTTTCAGGCCCCGAATATATTATGGAATTAAAGCATTCGGCTGCTACGACTTTTATTTGAATATTTAATAGTTTTTCTATATTTGCAATATCATCTAAAGTTAAATTTTTTTTATTACATTCTCCAAGTAGATTACATAGCTCTTAAGCGAAAGTTGTTTGTAAATTTCTTTCCATTCTTATATATCTTATATCATTATGATCATATTCCTTACCGAATACAATATTTGTATGATAAGTTAATCCAACAATAACAGCTCTTGGACAACATAATCTATCTTTATTTTTTATTTGTGTTATACTTTTCTTTGTTCGTGAGTCTTCTGCTATATTTAATAATCTTTTCGCATTAGTAGCACCTCTAGGCATATTAACTACTTCTGCATGAAATGTACAACCGTATATATTTAAATCTTCATTTGAAGTTAAGATACTTTGAATTTTGTTTAATAAAGTATCAATATCAGAAGTTCTTGATAACCCGGTGGAAATAGGGGACCAAAGATCATTGTGATTAACTACTATATTTAATAAGTCTCCATCTTTGTAATTTGTTTTCTCTTTTACTGTTTTAATCATATCATTACCTGGCCTCTCCTACGAGGAACGTCTACATCATCTAGGACTAACAACTCTCCAGAAAAGACGCGAAAGAGGAGATTTTAGTCAAAATGTTAATTTAAGGGGTCATCCTTTCAAATTGTACACTGACAGATGTAGTAAGCAACCACGTTATCATTTCATATCAAATCGAATTGTTTCTGCCTGGAATAAACTTCCTGAGTGTGCAGTGCTATCCGGCAACACAAACCAATTCAAATATTTGATAGATGCTACTACGTAGGACATTTATTTAGTTCAAAATTATAGTTCTGCAAATATTGCTAATTTTATAATTTTATGTACTATTACTTGCTGATAAGTTGTATGCATTTATTCATTTATAATATTATTTTAGTTTTTAATTATTATTATGCACTGTCACATTATGCTTTGTTGTTAATAGGAGTCTATATTGGCTGTGCCTACTCCTCATGTAAATAATAATAATAATAATAATAATAATAATAATAATAATAATAATAATAATAATAATAATAATAATAATAATAATAATTTAGTCCCTCTCTAATGACAGCAATTTTTTTCATAATTATGTGTGAAAGATCGAACTCGGATGCTTCTTCTTCATCTTTAAATAGTATAATTTTATAGTAAACTTTATGTTTCTTCCATTCTTTGGTGTATTCAGCTTTTGTTACTATTATTTTAAATTTAGTTTTTTTTTTAAACTCTGTAAAATAAATATCTTCGAATGCAAAAGGCTTTATTGCAGAAGGTTGCTCACCAATTTTTTCTAATAATTCTGCCTTCTTCATTTTTGAGTAACCTTTGATATTCTTTTCTTTTGCAATTTTTCTTAATTCTTTTATCGATTTATTTTGAGTCGACTCTGTTTTTGACATGGATTCGCTTCGCTCATGAGGACATTGTCCGAATTCATTTAATAATTCCTCTAATTCCTAAATCTATTTTTTACTATTTCGTTCTATTTTTAGGCCCAGTTTTTCAGCAATCATTTTTAAATTGAGTAGAAGTATGGGAACTCCGTTTTGATTTCAATTTGAATTATCGGGATTTAAGAGTTCAAAAACAAATTATTGTGATTTCATTTGTTTATTTGCCAATATTTCGGCCGCTATCGCAGGCCTTCTTCAGGGCGACTATAAAATTATAAAAATTAATTAGCACGAAGCCAAAAATTATTTGAGGTTAAGAACTTACAAAAACCGGGAAGTACACTCGTAGAAAGTAATAATATACACAGGAAAACAAACAACTAACAATATTATAAAAATAATGTTAAACAAAATTTTAAAACCAATTAATGAATTTTAGAAAGAAAATATCAAGCTAAAAAGACATAGCAACTCACAACGTCAAAACCAAACTAAAGAATAAGGTAAAAAACTGCAACGTAAGCAATATGAAACGACCTACATTAAAAAGGCGCGCTATATGAAAACTAAACTATCTAAAAAGATGAATTTGTGAAAACTAACACAATTTGCACTGAACTTCCTTTAACAAAACCACAAAGGAGATAAGAAAATATTAATAATAAATATTGTAACTAATACATTATGAATGTTATATAAAATTATTTAATATGTAAAGGATGTATTTATAAAGTTTATTTACGTCCTGTGTGTCGATACAGTTATTAATATTGTTTTTATTGTTTATAATAATCAAGTTTTTGAAATAATTTTATATAACATTCATAATTTATTAATTACAATATTTATTATTAATATTTTATTATCTCCTTTGTGGTTTTGTTAAAGGAAGTTCAGTGCAAATTGTGTTAGTTTTCACAAATTCATCTTTTTAGATAGTTTTGGCTTCGTGCTAATTAATTTTTATAATTTTATAGTCGCCCTGAAGAAGGCCTGCGATAGCGGCCGAAATATTGGCAAATAAACAAATGAAATCACACTAATTTGTTTTTGAACTCTTAAATCCCGATAATTCAAATTGAAATCGTTTTTAATTTTTTAATATTGAGTCTACTTAATTTATGAAACCAATCGCCAACATTGAGATCCTCCTTTATAATTAATTCTATAAGATCTGATTTAGTCTTTGAGCTATATTTTGAATAATTCTTTAAACCCTGTTTTTTTGCAATGGATTTTAATTTTTTTAAACTTATAGTCCAGGAGCTAGCGGTATATTTTAAGACTAATTTCTATCAAGCTGAAATTTTTTTTATGAGCTGGTATGGTTATGTCTGCCAAATGTAGGTGGTCGGCAAAATTGGACCGCGGGACATAAAGCGCCCAGAATTTTTTTGTTTTTAATTATTTTTTGATGAAATTTACAAACTTCAATCAAGCTAATTTATATTTTGCTCGTTATTTAAGGCATTCCGACAACAAAAAATTAACTGTCCGACATAAGAGTCGGAACTGAACTCTGCCGTTTGGGGTTCCTATTGTTTTTAAGACATTTGACTTATTACCATAAACCTGATTTTTTTTTTAATAACTATATACTAATTTAACAAACACAAAAATCACCTTGTCCGACAATTTGAGCGGGACAGAAGCACTCTCTGACGTCCTGGATTGGTTAGTTGGCCAATTTTTTTTCTTAGCGCTCTATGTCCCGCGGTCCAATTTTGCCGACCACCTACATTTGGCAGACATAACCATATCAGCTCATAAAAAAAATTTCAGCTTGATAGAAATTAGTCTTAAAATATACCGCTAGCTCCTGGACTATTAGTTTATTCAGTACAGACTCCTTATTCGACGGTAGTGGTAATAAATATTTATTCATCAAAGACGATTTATCGTGAGGCTTCGCTGAACTCGAAGACGGGACATCTTTATTAATTTGTTCAATTATTTCACCCACTTTTTTTAAATCGCCTTTAGTAAGTTTTATAATTTCCTCAAGACTCATTTGAAGAAGTTGATCTTTCTGTATCTCCATTTAGTAGAGATAAAATTATTCAGAATATTTATGGGCCAACTTTTCCGGAGTTAACCTTGTCTTCGCCTTTTAAGTCGCTAATATATTTTTCTAATTTTTCATGCCATATTTTTTAAATGTCTTTTTTTATATCGTGTTGGTACATCCATAAAGCATATACCAAGTAAATTTATCATTTTGTCTTTTTTTACAGTCATAGCACATGTATCCAATTCCATATTTCTGATTTTTACTTTTAACAAAATTTGAATGAGATTTAATTGTTTTACAAATAGAACATTTTCTTAATAACGACTAATTATTCGGAGATGTTTGTTCATGACCAATCTGACAAACTTTACTCTCCATTTACTAGTAAGATATTATTTCATAATAAATGGATCATAATACCAAAAGGAAACGATCAGCTAAACAAAAGTTAAACACAATAATTCAAAAAGATTGCACATTAACAGAGTCTAGTATTCCATCAGTTAAGAATTTAAATAATATGCGATCAAGACAATTAGCACTAAATTTTTTAGCACAAAAAGGAGACCCGACTTCTAAAAATATTGTAACGACGCAATTCTTGGGGTGTGGAATTTGGTGCGTCGTATATAAGACGCCATGTTCCACATTCCCAAGATAGCGTCGTTTCCGCATGATCGACGTCATGCAGAGGCGCGGGCAACACCTTCTCCCTCTACGAAGGAGAAGGGACGGTCCGCGTCGCCATACGAAGGAAGCCGACGCCGGGCTATAAAACCGCCGCTCCGGTAAATGTAAAAGGTTGTCGAAGTCCGGTCCGAAACTTATCCGAACCGCATTGTTCTGATTAGACTTTCCGATTAGTAATTTTGGTTGTCCGAGAGTATTTCAAAATTTAAGTTGTGATCTTCAATTCAATTTAAATTTTGCCCCGAATCAATTTACTGTGTTCAGATGACAGCAAATTGATTAATTGCGAATACAAATTAATTCAGTTTCCTTTTATAACCAGTTATTTTTCTTTATTCATTAGTGAAGTGTGGCTACTTTGCTTTGAGTAAGTAGGTTCAATTTCCGTTCCGACCTGAAACACCTGACCTGTTTTCCGTTCCCAAGTTCCTAGTTAGCATAGTTTATCCTGGTGGACCGTATGTGGCATAATACAAGACGGCTTTCATCAGGGTAAGCTTCCTCAAGGTAGGACATATGTGTCTGCAATAAGTGACCTGCCTTGTTATAATCTCCAAATACTTAACCCGGGCAATGTTTTGTTTCTATGAGTGACATTCCGTAACACGTAGAACAAAACAACAATTACCCAGTTCCGAACCCAGCCCTACGGAGTTTTGCCCTATATGTGACAAGATACGTAACAAGTAGGGTGGAACAAACGTAAACTACCTGCAGTCCTGTCCACCGACCTGGGTCAGAACTGAGTTGGGTTCTTCAAACTACCCAGTAACCTAATTTTAATTTAACTAACTTTTGTACGACTTTGTATATTCCTTAGATCAAGTAAATTCACCGATCGCCGTAAAATAGATATTATTTTGAGACTTACCTGGCCACACTTGCACTAATTACTATTATTTTGTACATCAAAACCCGTTGGCTTATCCAATACTCTTTGTTTTAAACAATCGCCCCTGTTTTACAAATTCCTGTTTGTTATTCCGCCATATTGCCTTTCCAACGTCACACAGTAAGCAATTGCATTTAAGTTAACTTAACAGAGGCGACCCCTTTGGTCGATCTCTGTAACCCGCCTTTTTACCAGTACAGATCCCTGTAATTTTCCGATCATAGTCCAGAGCCGGACTTAAATAATTTACTCAAAATTGGTTAATTTTATTAAATTGTACATATTATTATTCTTTCATACGTTTGTTAATTTTATTATTAGATATATAGATAATCCGTTCATACTGTAAATATTCCTGTAAATAAATGTGTTATTTAGATTCTTAGGTTTCATTTTTCAAAGTCCGACGAACCCTGGGTACTCAGAGCTCCTCCCTGACAAAAATAAATTCTGCTACGACCACCTCTCCATAAACTAGGGGGGCTAGGTCGTTGCAATATGACCTTAAAAGAGTTTGCGAAACAGAATAAAATTGGTGAAAATACAATAATTAGGAATCAAATAAAATTTCTCACCGGTGAAACATTAATTAAACATAATAAAAAATCAAACAACATAGATAAATATAACAAAAAACAAAAACAAACTAAATCTAAACAGAAATCAAACACATCTCAATCAGATTACAAAGCGTTCCTGAAAGGAACTAGTGCTCAGCATGCTGCCGGAAGTAGAAAAGACGAAGAAGAAGAATTTGATAAAACTTTTGATAAAGCTATAAATTCCTTGACTCTGTCAACTCATGAGTCATAGGCGAATTCCATATCTAATAAATAATGGCACTAATACCTAGATGTTGCAGATAAAAATCAGATAAAAATTATTCAAAATAGAATAAAAAAAGTGGAGGTGCAAACCTCCCCTGGACTTTCCCATACTAAAAATAAACATTTCGTTTTTGGTATTCAACAGTAGTTCGCGAGGCATTGGAAATCATTTGAATGCCTAGCGAGAACAAGTGGAGGTGCAAACCTCCC
Source organism: Hemicrepidius hirtus (assembly GCA_963082805.1). Taxonomy (NCBI): domain Eukaryota; kingdom Metazoa; phylum Arthropoda; class Insecta; order Coleoptera; family Elateridae; genus Hemicrepidius; species Hemicrepidius hirtus. The sequence continues at coordinate 9,491,823 of OY720168.1, forward strand.
CTGGACTTTCCCATACTAAAAATAAACATTCGTTTTTGGTATTCAACAGTATTGTTCGCCACAACCGATAAACTAAACTTGAAAATTAGTATATGGAAAATTAACACAAGTGCCGATTGTGTTCATCTGCGCATGTGTGATTATTTATATTCATAGGCTGCTAGGATTAGCCGGCGACAAGGAATTCCCGTCCCGCGCATGGTCACTTGAACATATCGGCACTTACAAATTTCACCCTACACTGTTTTAAAGTTCAATATTCACGAATTTCTCATTAACCGTACATTTTAGCCATATGAATATCTTATACTATGTGATAGACAATTCAATTCTGCATTCAATTACATAATAATATATAGGGTGTTTCATTTAAAATAACAAAGTTGCTTATTGTACTGTGAAAACCAAACACCCTGTATACGTGATATAAATTTAGAAAAATGCAAATCTATATACTGAACAACTTTTGTATTTAAACTTCTTTCATATTTTGACTAATAAAGGCGCTATAGGAGCATCAATTTCCGATTTTCAAAATCTCGTAGAGGGCGCCACAGTGGAATTCTGGCGTTCATCAAAAAACAAAAATGTAGCTAATACCAAGCTGCATAAGTATAGAAAATTTAAACAAATTCCTTAAACCAGTTTTTTTGTAATAATTTTTCAAAAATTTCAATATTTTTGGAAGAGCGCCGTTGCGACCGTTTTTGGATTTAGTAAATAATTTTTTTTCTTGGTGTAGTACAGCCAAAGGGCTTTCAAACAAGTTGTTGCGGAACCTGATCAGATAACTGGTTTTTGAGTTACGGGGCGTTAAAGTCGAAATTTTGAAAAATTCATAGCGACCGCCATTTTGAAGTTAGAGAGTCCGGTAAAAAACTGTTTCCCTTGAATTATGCCCTTCTTTCATATCCCCTACTCAGATTTTCAAAATTCCGCTTCTGAAAAAAATGATACCATATAAACATGTCTAACTTACGCTTCCGGTTTCGGATTTTTTTGAAAAGCTTATTTTGTCGATGAATTTTCGATATACCCCTTCATTTAAAATTTCATCAAAATCGGTTCACTAGTTTTTGCGTTAGAGGCGTTACATACCCACCCACGCACCCCACCATTTCAAATTACACTTTTATTGAAATTAACGCTATTTAGTCATCCTTGTTAAATATACCAAATAAATGGCGCCACTCCCCAAATTATCTCATTTATGTGCAAATGACAATGAAATTCATTAGATAGAAACTGTGATTGAATGATCTGGAATCTTTTGTTAAAATATATACAAAGCATATTTCCAGTTTTAATATTTATTTACCAATACCATAAGGCCCATAATTCCCTCATTAGTTGTTGCAAGTGATAAGGGCACTTTCTAATCCCATGGGTGAGTTCGACCACGGATAACAAGGGGCAGAGATAAGACTTAGCACATTGGCGTCGAACATACCCTTGCTATCAGTTGGTGCTGTTTGTTCTGTATTCTGCTTTTTTAATCGAATTTAAAGACAAAAATTCAGAAATTGGGACATTTTTAAAATTATTCTTTGGTATTCAGTGTAACCCCACCTTATTGAAAACCAAGGGGCACAAATAAAAAAATGCCACCGACTACTCAGGACGGCGCTTTGGGTCGTGGGTGAGTAAATAAGACAATTATTGCGAAAATCTAACCAAATATTTAATACCGTAATAATTAAATGCAGCAAATGCAGCAACCTGATTCAATAAAAAATACATAAACAATAATAATTGAAAACCAGATTCCGTTTCTTTTATGAGAAAAAAAATCCAGATAACAAATTATGCAGAATCATAACCCCCCACTGACTAAAAAAACTGAAAACGCACGGAGCAATAAATTGCATTGGGAGATCTCTCAATTATTACCTTATTACTTCCGCCATTACACGCAAAAGGTTAAGATAAAGATTATTAAACCCGCACAAAATTCAGCAGAATTTCCCTAGATTGTTTACTTAATATGAAATCAAAACATAAATCTGCTTCACAACTTACAAATCAATGATATTGAACAATTTGATCAAGTTTGCATAAAAAATTATTAATAACAAATAGGTTATTTGAATATTTAAAGAAATAATTAGTCTCAATGAAATTGATGAACACAAACTGTTGTTATACTTCAGTTTCCACGAAATCGGACGTAATAAATAAATTTATCTGACCTTAAATTTCGTAGTACCATTAATATTGCTATTTGTTGCTTATCGGCGATCGAATTCTTCCCAAGCCGAGGGTTGAATTAAATTATTTGTGGGTAGTATGTAGATTTTTTATCCTTATGTTGCTTATCGGCAATCGAATTCTTCCCAAGTCGAGTGTTGAATTAAATTATTTGTAGGTAGTATATAGATTTTTATCCTGAAAACTTTTCCGTTCGCTATCTTTGATAGATATACTAAAACAACCTGTAAAAACCATCGAACCTAAGCGATTATTAAAATGTAATTAGAAATAAACTTACCGCCACCATGCGGTTGTTGGAATAAGAAAAATAAATAATTCTTTAACAAATTTCAATTAATATGCACTCAATTCGTAACAATCGAATTAAATTTCTACAACGATGTTTGCTCGTTCAACGCAGGCAGAGCATTGATTGGAAAAATACCATAAAATATGGTTTGATAAGAAAACAAAGGTAGAAAAATTTCCAAATAAATGAAACGAAAGACGTATAACATAGGCAACCAAAATTACCTAAATCAAAATCGAAACATAATAAAATAAAATTGTGACAAATGAAAAATTGTTACACAGCCCCCCACCAACATTTGAAACCATAAGATTCAAATAATTGCCTTGAAATTCAAAACACAACATCCACCAACCATCTCTTAAATGTATGAAACTTTTCTTCAAATCAACCACCGTTATTCAAATAGAAGAAAGATCAAAATATCCAAATACCAACAAACCAACGACCCCTATTCTACCTTACCATATCTTAATCTACTTAACCTATTTTAACCTAGTACTTAACTAAGGCATAAAGCATCAAATCTAGCAATCAAAATCACCACCGAGCTTTCTAATAAATGAAAAATCCATCTAAAAGATTCAAATCAACTCTGGGAAAAAAATCTCTAATCTATTCTGTATGAAACATACAGACATATCCGCATCGCTAGCGAGAGAAAATAAAAATCCAAGGGAGCTTAGCCCTCTGAAATGGGAACGAAGAAACATATCTTTCAAGTACCAACACTGTCCTGAATACGACTATTGTAAGACAAGCACCTGGAAAGTATTAAACCTGCATTGAACCACACAAGTACATCGCTAAGCCTAATACCTGTAACTAAATAGATTTTGAATTTCATGTCACGATCTGCTTACTTTAAACCTTCTAACTCTAAACTAACCTAATCTGGGCCTGGCTGCAAATAAATGGAGAATTAATCTTATTCATCATCTTCATTGGAGTTGGTTGTGTGATATGGTTTAAGGTCTTTAATATGCCATACTCCAATACATTTTCCATCTTCGGAGGCTAATTTATACGTTAGCGGACCGGTAACTTGTATAACTTTGCACTTAATAAATTTAGGTGCTAATTTTTTGTTATAAAATTTTGTGGCATCTGATATCGTGTAATTTTTCTTCCACACCACGTCACCTTTTACAAACTTTAAAGGGCGTTTGCGAAGATTATAATGTTTAGCATTTCGGTCATAGGCTAATTTAAGTCTCTTAATCACGTCCTTATGTATTGAAGATATCTGATTAACATCTTGTACTAATAGTTCGCGATTATCTATTGATAACTCTTCTTCAGTAAAGTTTTTTAATTTTCCATAGTATTCACCTGTATTTGGCACAGTTCTTCCAAAGTTAAGGAAAGAAGGGGTGTACCCAGTAACTTCATGTACAGAGTTTCGCAAGGCATGTCCCACCTTATGGATTTCTACATCCCAATTGCGATGATTATCTTTGACGTACGATCTGATAGCAGTACCAATTACCTTATTAACACGTTCCACAAAATTCACTTGTGGATGATATGCTGCATTATACCATACTTGTTGAACATGATAGTTGCTCAAAAATTTCTTAAATTCTTTGCTTATAAATTGAGGTCCGTTGTCAATCATGCAGATTTGAGGAACTCCCAATAAGAGAAACACATGATTTTCCAGAAACTTGATGATTGTTTTTGAAGTTGCTTTACGCATGGGATGCACAAGAGTAAATTTAGTCAGCCAATCAGAAACAACTAATAGTAACGTATTTCCGTTTGGTGATCGAGGAAAGGGTCCCATAATATCAACTGATAGACATTGGAATGGAAAGGAAACTTTCTTTTCTTTACCCATAAGACCTGGTCTTCCCATCTGTGAAGATTTACTTGCTGCACATACATCACATCTTCTCACATATCTGGTAACATCAACTTGCATCTTGGGCCAATAATACTGCTCACATAATTTGTGATAAGTTTTAAAAATTCCCAGGTGTGCTGATGTTGGATCATCATGAAAGCGTCGTATAAGTTCATTTCTTCGTAATGTAGGTACTACCTGTTTCCATTCAATAAGATTTGAGATGATATTGTGTCTGTTAAGAACAAATTTGTACAGTCTCTCATCTTCTATTCGCCAATCGGGATATTTTTCAGGATGTTGCTGAACTTCTCGCAACATTTTTCTATACCACTTCCTCTATCAATTCCAGCGAATCAACTTGCAAAGGTGCTCTAGACAGTGCATCGGGGACTACATTATACTTTCCTTTTCTGTGCTTTATGTCATATGAATACTGCGATAATCGTACACTCCATCTTGCTAGACGACCTGTAGGTTCTTTAATGTGGTGTAACCATAATAAAGAGTAATGATCGGTATACACGGTAAAATGGGTACCTTCAATATAACCTCTAAATTTTTCAATTCCAAAAATAACACTTAAACATTCGCGCTCTGTCACAGAGTAATTCCTTTCTTGTTTAGATAGAGTTCTTGAAGCGTAAGCGATAACATGCTCCTCGTCTCCTTCACCTTGCGTAAGAACACAACCTAATCCGTAATCAGAAGCGTCGCACTGAAGATTGAAAGGTTTAGAAAAATTAGGACTAGATAGGATAGGAGTTGACACAAGTAGGTATTTGATTTTCTGAAAGGCAGATTCAGCTTCTTCATCCCACTTTATGGATTGTTTCTTGACACGTCCTTTTATCAAGTTTGATATTGGGGCTACAATCGTAGAGAAATTTGGTACAAATCTCCGATACCAAGAACATAAACCCAAAAATCGTTTGACTTCGGTTACCGTCTTCGGTTGAGGGTACTGAGATATGGCATCAACCTTCTTGGGATCAGTGTGCAGTCCATTTTTGTCTATTACATATCCTAAATATGTTAATTGAGGCTTACAAAACTCACACTTTTCAAAATTGATGGTTAAACCAGCATCTTTTAGTCGTCGAAAAACCTCTTGCAACATTTCGATATGCTCTCGAAAAGAAGCGGACACTACAACAATGTCGTCAATGTAGATAAATAAATTTTCTCCCAGAAGTGGTCCAAAGATTTCATCCATTAACCGTTGTTGAGTCGCTGGGGCATTAGCAATTCCAAAAGGCATTACCACATATTCAAATAAGCCTCGCCTCGGAACAGTAAACGCAGTCTTCTCACACGAATCGGGATGAAGTGGTATCTGGTAAAAAGCTTGTTTGAGATCTATGGAGGATAAGTAACGAGCATCTCTTAACTTATCTAATATAGTAGCCAAATAAGGAAGAGGATAGGCGTCTTTTTTAGTCACCGCATTTAATTTTCTTCCATCGAAACACAAACGGAAAGTTTCTCCATCTTTTTTCTTTACTAACACCATTGGAGATGACCACGGAGATTTACTCGGTCGAATAAACCCGGCAGCTAGCATTTTATCGAGTTCTTCATTTGCGCGTTCTTGCATCGCAGGAGATAAAGGAAAGTACCGTTGTTTTATGGGCTCAGCATTACCAGTGTCTATTTTATGAACAACTTTGTGCGTACGACCTAATCTGGATCCAGCCAACTGTTTAAAGGAATCTACAACAGCGTCTAGTTCATGTTTTTGTTGAAGATCTAAATCATCAAGACTTCGAATAGCCTGAAGAGAGTAAACTTCGCTTACGGAAAAACTATCTGTAGAAAAGTCAGTTTTTATCCCAAAGATGTAACTAAAATCCACACCTAGTATCAAACACGAGTTAATACTATCAGAAACAATGACATTAAGAGCTCTGGTAACTCCATCTACTGTAATGGGAAGTTCAACTGTACCCAATATTGGTTGCATTTGACCATCGGCGGTTTTTAAAGTCTTGCCTTGATGAATTTTCCTTAAACAAAGGTCGTATTTGTCTATAAAAGGTAACCCAAATTTTCCAAGTACGGTTTGATTAGCTCCTGAGTCAAAAAGACATTGCACCGTGTCTTCAAAAATATTAACGGTTACATACGGTCGGTTGTCATTCATTCGGTGCGAAAATATAGTAGATATTACAGTTGGACATTTATAAAATGATTTAACGACTTTTAACCAGTTTGGCCAGTCTTCACGTTCAGCCGTTAAAATTTCGGGGGCTGGAGAGAATCGGCTGATACACTTCCTCCAGTTCGAGCGTTTTTTGGATTACACCTGGGGCATAGCGCATAATAGGTATCTGGGTGTCCACACACGAAACAAAATACATTCCGCTGTTCATCCATACAAGTACGGAATGAGTGACCTTTAGCCTTACAATTCCAACATACCAATGATGAAGTAGACTTTGTAAATGATTTTTTTGAACCGGTTTTAAAGGAATTTGAACTTGTAGGTTGATTTAAACTATCTGATTTTAAGGTGTTAACTTCTACTTTCTTGGTCGAAGAGGGTTTATATACTAGATCAGGTTCTAATTGTATGGAGGAACCATAAGCAGGGTTGCGATAACGTGCATTCTGTAATTTGGTCTCTTCCAAGCGTTTACATAACTTAATTAACTGATCAACAGAAGTAATATCGATTAAAGCCAGTTGAGTTGCATAGAAGGGTTGTAAATTACGAATAATTCGCTTTAACTGTTGCTCTTCTGTAGGACGCTCTTGCAAACGACTATACAAATTGAGCATGGCAGCGATAAAAATGCTAGAACGCTCGTCGTTCCCTTGCTTTCTACGTTTGATTTCCTCCCATAATTCCTCATCAAAATCGGTAGGCAAGAAATCAAAACGTAGCTTAGCTACTAGTTCATCCCAATTTGTTACACGATTTTTAATTGCTCTAAACCAAACAAGTCCTTGTCCAGAAAATAGATCAACAGCACTATCAAATAATTGAGAGAACGAAATGTTACGTGCTACCCGTAGTTCTTCAACGCGTTGTAAAAACGAGTTAATACCAGTAGTGGCAGTATCACCATTAAATGTAATGTTCCATTTGCAAACAGGGACTGCTTTTACCACTTCCCTAGTAGGATTTGATAAATTTAAGGTAGGAGATAGTTGAACGCGATCAAGTTCACGTCGTAAAGCTTGAACATTATCACGTACTAGTTCTTGGCGAAATCGATCAAGGTCATCGTTTTCTGGAACTGTGGTATTTACAAACGAAACTCGCTGTCGTAATAGACTGGAGCTCGCAGTAGGCCCTACAACATTTCCTACGTTACGGCCTTCATTAGTTGGATCATCTTCAGCCTCACTAACCGAAGTTTCCGATTCCGGTCGTTCGAACGCATTACTTAATGTATCTAGTAAATCTAGGCATTTTGAAGTCAGTTCCGCATGTTCACACGCCAGATCTTCTTCTAATTCTAATCGCTTTAACTGAGTCAAACGGCCAAATACATGAGTAAGTCTAGTATTAAGTCTAGAGTATGCCGTTTGGGTAGTCTCTTTACAAAATTCACTAATTAAGGAATCAAATTCGATAAGTTTAGTTTGACAAATATCTAACTCATCTTTAATAACAAGATCTATAGTCGGGTAACTAGCAATTAAAGATAAATCAAGCTTTTCCTGAACCAATTTCACTCTAAGGGATTTACGCTTCTGAGGAACAGATAAACCTTCGGGATCAACTTGACGAAATCGTAGTTCATATGACAATTCGTCAGTTCTTAACGCATTTACATTCATCTTAAACAAGGCGTAAAAATTTAAAACTGAAAACAGTAAGCTCAAGTACAGAAGCTTAAATACAGAAGCTTAAATACTTATCGCCCAACGTTGGGCGCCAATATTGTAACCCCACCTTATTGAAAACCAAGGGGCACAAATAAAAAAATGCCACCGACTACTCAGGACGGCGCTTTGGGTCGTGGGTGAGTAAATAAGACAATTATTGCGAAAATCTAACCAAATATTTAATACCGTAATAATTAAATGCAGCAAATGCAGCAACCTGATTCAATAAAAAATACATAAACAATAATAATTGAAAACCAGATTCCGTTTCTTTTATGAGAAAAAAAATCCAGATAACAAATTATGCAGAATCATAACCCCCCACTGACTAAAAAAACTGAAAACGCACGGAGCAATAAATTGCATTGGGAGATCTCTCAATTATTACCTTATTACTTCCGCCATTACACGCAAAAGGTTAAGATAAAGATTATTAAACCCGCACAAAATTCAGCAGAATTTCCCTAGATTGTTTACTTAATATGAAATCAAAACATAAATCTGCTTCACAACTTACAAATCAATGATATTGAACAATTTGATCAAGTTTGCATAAAAAATTATTAATAACAAATAGGTTATTTGAATATTTAAAGAAATAATTAGTCTCAATGAAATTGATGAACACAAACTGTTGTTATACTTCAGTTTCCACGAAATCGGACGTAATAAATAAATTTATCTGACCTTAAATTTCGTAGTACCATTAATATTGCTATTTGTTGCTTATCGGCGATCGAATTCTTCCCAAGCCGAGGGTTGAATTAAATTATTTGTGGGTAGTATGTAGATTTTTTATCCTTATGTTGCTTATCGGCAATCGAATTCTTCCCAAGTCGAGTGTTGAATTAAATTATTTGTAGGTAGTATATAGATTTTTATCCTGAAAACTTTTCCGTTCGCTATCTTTGATAGATATACTAAAACAACCTGTAAAAACCATCGAACCTAAGCGATTATTAAAATGTAATTAGAAATAAACTTACCGCCACCATGCGGTTGTTGGAATAAGAAAAATAAATAATTCTTTAACAAATTTCAATTAATATGCACTCAATTCGTAACAATCGAATTAAATTTCTACAACGATGTTTGCTCGTTCAACGCAGGCAGAGCATTGATTGGAAAAATACCATAAAATATGGTTTGATAAGAAAACAAAGGTAGAAAAATTTCCAAATAAATGAAACGAAAGACGTATAACATAGGCAACCAAAATTACCTAAATCAAAATCGAAACATAATAAAATAAAATTGTGACAAATGAAAAATTGTTACATCAGTATCTAGAACCTGAGAGTGTAGGCAATTTTTTTGCATCATCACTTTTCAAAAACGCCCCTAATGATGAACTAATAACCAAATTTTGTGATTACATTGTAGAAAATTACATAAACGAAGATGAAGCTGAATTTCCATCGCATATTTGGGCTTGCATGAGAAATAGTATGTACAGAGCTACAAATGCATGTGAGTCCTTTCATTCTAAATTTTATTCTAATTTTTATGCTGCTTATCCCAAGATATTCCAATTTGTAGAAATGTTAGGAAATTTTCAAATGGAGACTTACGTTAAAATAAAATCTGCAAATTGTAAAGCAAGAGAATTTTACTAAAAGAAAGTGTGAATTTTTAAGTAGCTAGAATTTAAAGAAAACCGTATATCAAGATTCGACTTTGTAAAATGTTTAGCGTATAAATATTTGCCAGTTTTTACATAGTAGGTACTACTTAGTAGGTAGGTAGTACTAATTATACAAATTGTAATTTTTCATCTACGTTACATGTGTATCTATCACCTATATATTTTTAAATAAATTCATTTGAAACCCCTTTTTTTAATTATTATAAAGGGCTGTTTTATTATATTATTAACTTGAACTTTTCGATAATGTGAAGTTACTTGAAATTTACGTAAATGATTCTTATCCCGTATAATTATCTCCTTAAGTTTCTTAATCCCTTGGAGGTCTGGTGGTGGTCGAACTGGGCTACCGGATTACGGGCCTACCTGCATTCGTGGTAGAACTGACCAACGCCGAAAAATGTAACTCTTTTAAATTACTTGATTCACTCAACATAAATAATAAACTCATTAAAACAATATTCAAACAATGAAAATGAAAATTTTTCTGTCAGAAACAACTCCAGGAAGTAAATATTTTTCCAATAGAGATAAATTAAAAAAAAGTATTTATTTGAATATAAAAAGATTTTAAAAGGCCATATTGAATTTACAGTAAACCATAATTAAAAATCATTTGATTAACGAGCCGTAACAATGGCAAAAGCTGAACAGTAATATAAACACATATTTTCATATTAACAATAAAACTCGAGCAGTGAATAATTAACACTGGAAATATAAAAATAACAAACAAAAATTAGTAAATAAAATATATGAAGCAGATTTCACAGTATTTAAGTAGGTATTATAAAAACATTAAAATAAGAAGTTTTAACATAAAACGATTATATTTTCAAATTTAAGCACGTGGATACGCTCATTTGGAAAGATACGAGGACAGTAACTGCTTTACGATATCCTACAGTGGGTTCACGACGAAAGGAATAAATTCGATAAAATCATAGCTATTGTTTTTTATCAAAACCGCTCCGACACGTCGATTTTAGTTTTCAAATTTGCACTTGATCCATACGCCGACCCTATATCACTTCCGGCAAAACCGGATATGGCAGCAACTTTGTTATTTTAAATGAAACATCCTGTATATTTTTACAGATTTGGATAGAGAAGGAAAACGCACGTTCAGCAGACCCAATATCAACCTTTTTTTATTCAGAAAAGCACAAGTAATAATATAATGTAGGTAGTATCTATTTTCAAAATAGTATTTTAAACAAATAATAATGCAAAGAGCAACTAACCTAAGCTCGATGCAGAAGCGATCTGGTATGCTGTTTACGAACCGTGTTTTGGCGATGTCGTGTGTCAGATATGCGGACTAACTTCGGAAAGCCAAAGTGGCGATCTTGTGTGCTACTTACAAATATGCCGCCGGGTTGATAAATTGTTCATTATCTACTTTAGAATGAAACACATTTGTAATTATTACTTTTATGTAAATGAAATGAATGTTGATATTGGGTCTACTGAACGCGCTTTTTCCTTCTCTATCCAAAGCTGTAAAAATATCATTTAAAATATCAAAGTTGCTGCCATTTCCCGTTTTACCAGAAGTGATACAGGGTGGGCGCATATATCAAAAAATGCCAATTTAAAAACTAATATCAACGTGTCGGATCGTTTTTGCGAAAAACCAATAGCTGCGACTTTATGGAATTTATTCTTTTCATCATGAACTCACTGTATAGTAAGCATAATAATTCGCAACTTTTAACCTTTTAACCCTCTTCGTTTCTCTTCAAATAAGCGACATCCACAAATTCAGCAAACTGTATAAAATTATTTTTTGGTTAGTTTCCTCTTGCGTGGTAAACCTTTATTCGACATATTTCTGACACAGTCTTTAATATTTCTCCATGATCTAGATCTTAATGCAGGCTCATTTGCCAAACAGTCGTCAATTTCTGCTTTCCTAGGCACTATCTTTTCATGAACATGCATAGAATGTTTCAATATAGCCTCACGTTCAGCTCCACTCCAAGAGCTCTGAAAATAAAATTAATCAATTGACAATTTACAGAATACTAATACAGTAGAAATCGACATATTAATTTCTATTGTTGATATCTCTGTAGTCTTAACATAATCTCTTTGTCAAATCCTATTTCCTTCCACTTACCCGAATAAGAAGAGTTTTCTCTCGGTTTTCATTGATATTATTGGTCCTTTTAGTCTTTTTAGATTTACGGGTGCTGGGTGGAACATTATCATTTTCATCAAAGCAGTCTTCAATGTCCACATCATCTTCAACATTCAAATCTGTACCGATTTCATTAGCATCTTCCCCTAAATAGTCTACCGAAGTGGTTTCATCTACATGACTAACAAGCTCCTCCAAAGATTTTCCCCTGATGGTATCGACATTGTTAGAATTTATTATGGAGAGCAATTTTGAAATTCTTGCCAAGTGCAATGCCTCGGGTGGTAACCTATAAAGAAAATGATGAGACTTAAAATCTTAAAAATAAACTAATAAAAAATTGCCATTAATTTTTTGTCAGCAATTATCCGAAAGATAATGAATTTTAGGCATGTTTTTTTAGTTAACAGTATTTTGCAAAAAAGAATACCTTAAAAAATACAAAAAGACAAACCTATAAAATCTTTTATGAACGTATGTCCAAGATATGTAGCTAAAACGTCAAGGTCTGCTGGGTTCATATTCATGGCTTGAGACATTGTTGCAATTTGCTTACGCAAATTGGTAGATCTCAAAAAGTTATGATTTTCAACCCCGCTGTTTTCGCTTACAAAGCGCATTGCATGGTGACCCTCGAAGAAATTAAACTCGCCTTTTCCAAAAAGAAAAGGGTTAGTTGCTGCCACGCCAGCTGCCTTTCTGTAAGAGATAAGCAACTCAATGGACGGAATCTGGCGTTTATGGATCATAACTGGTACTTGCGAATCCTTCTTGCCCTTAGTATAAAAGTGACAATACGAACTAGCAGTCAATCTTTCGGTAGTGTCCAAAGTTTCATGGATTGCTGCACCCGTGGTCGAATCGCACCTGTTGCGATAAGACGTGATAAGTACCTTATCCACATCTCCTACACGTTTACGATTAAAAACTAAGAGACTGCATAACAACACCTTGGCTAATCTTGTCCAATTACCATATGTGAAACGAGCAGACAGTTCCTCCGAAAGTCGTTGTTCTTCTTTTTGAAGATACTTTACAAACGTCATTACATCCTCTGCTAGTGGGAGAATTTGAATTTGATGTCTTTGAAACCTGAAACAAACATAAGTTGTAAAACATTTTTATAAAAATTTTTCGAAGTGCAAATTTTGAAAATGTATATTATGTTAAAAGTTAAATTTTCTAGTACAAAACACCTACTTATCCCTTCTTAGTTGCTTCCTTGCAAGTATGGTTACTAGTCGAGGATACTGTTTGTCCATTAGTTCCAAAAATTGAGATGCACCTTCATACTGCTCGTGATGTACCGTTTTGGAAGCATCGCTCTGAACTATCAAGGCACAGCTTTTCAACAGAAACATTAGTTTTATACCCAAGGAAGGTGCTCCAAATGTACCAGTATCCTGGTCGAACTTGCATGCACCATACACAGCCTCCATCATGTCATCGAATCTAAAAAAAATATAGTATATAGGTTATACAAAATTGACTGAAAACACAAAAACAAGTTCACCTGTCAGGTCTGATGAAATTCTGCAGAGTAGAATCCTTGCCATGCTTCTCTTTAAGGTAAATTAGTAATTTACCTAATGCTCGCATGTTGTGAGAACAGTTTCTGGCCATATACGCCTTTTCTGGCTCCAACATATTAATAGCACAATAATCACAAGCCCATTTAACAATTAGCTCATCAGCTCGTGCAGCCAAGGAGGTTTCGTCATCGGTCATCATAGCATATACTTGACGAACCAGAATTGACAAACCACGCCTATTTGCCATTGTGGAACTCGGTAACGTTAATCTGCAACGTTTTTGCACCCTTACATAATTTTTCATTCCGGGTTGGCATAGTTTATAGTGCTTGTGTAGGTTCTGCCTTTTGTAAAATCCTTTGCATTTGTCGCACGGGTAAGAATCAATGTTATCCGGTTTGTTCTTCAATAATCTTCTTTGAGGTATGATGTCACCGGGATTTCCTTTGAGGACGGCCAAATTGTGCTCGTAGTTTCCCAGCACAAGCAGTTTTTTCCAAGCTGCCTTGCGCTCTTTCGTGTTTGAAATTGCAACAACCTTGACAATGTCGGGGTGGTTTCTATGTGCCGTTTCGAGATGTCGTGACAACCTCACAAACTGTCTGTGGCAAAGAAAGCAGGCGTTACTTTTCCGTCTAAAAATTGCTGTACCTGCTGTTGCTGGACTGCTTTGGACCTGAACTAGATTTTCTCCAGCTATCGGTGGAACTTTCTCTTCAACTGATGGCAGGGTTTCTTCTTTAGCTGCCGATGGGAGTTCTCCTAGAGTATTTTGTTCTTCTCCTTCCTCCATAAATTTGTCAGACATGATGAAACTCAGAGAGTTCTGCAACTCTTCGTCAAGGCTTGGAGCGGACGAGGTTTCGCTTGACGGAAAATATTCAGAACCCTCATCGTCTGTATGAAAATGATCCTGCATATCTTCTACATCTTCTGTTTCAAACGGATCATCCTGCACTGTTTTAAACGGATCATCCTGAACTGTTTTAAACGGATCATCCTGAACTGTTTTAAACGGACCATCCTTTAGATCCTCGGTCTCGTGTAGAAGGCTCTTGATCGTACTTGAGCTGCAGCTTTCCTCAGATTTTGTAGACTGCATGGAAAGAGTGCGTTTGAAATACTTAGGAACAGAAGAAGTGCCAGGAGTACCAGATAATACCGAATACGTCGACTGCATGGAAAGAGTGCGTTTGAAATGCTTAGGAACAGGAGAAGTGCCAGGAGTACCAGATAATACCGAATACGTCGACTGCATGGAAAGAGTGCGTTTGAAATGCTTAGGAACAGGAGAAGTGCCAGGAGTACCAGATAATACCGAATACGTCGACTGCATGGAAAGAGTGCGTTTGAAATGCTTAGGAACAGGAGAAGTGCCAGGAGTACCAGATAATACCGGATATGAACAACTGGGACTTGCATTAAACTTCCTTGGAGTGACTGAAAGTGATAAATCTTAGTTTTCTAGCAATTCACTAACAAATATTTTAATGTCAAAAATTATAACAGTGCTTACCTCTCACTCTTGGTGTAAGTGGTATTAGAGGATTACGTTGAATCTTTTTCTGTGGCGTACTGAGCTTGCTAAAAGACCGTAACTCCTGGAGCTTTGTGAAAACCTCATTATAACCTGTGAAAGAAACGTTTTAAAAATAAGACATAACATAGTACACCACAAACTTACTTCCTTGGTCAAGCAACGTAGCAAGTCTTTGAGCACCGTCAGGACATCCTACACTTACGTTACCGTCACTTTCTGAAGTAGTAACATCAACTGGCAGGATCTGATAGTCGTTTGTTACTGAAAACTTCACCAGGACAAATTTCAGTGCTGATTTCATAGTTCTCCTACTTAAACTAACTTTTGCCCGTTTGTTTGAGGCAAAGGCTTCCTGTAGAAGATATTTTTTGTTGCCATGCTTTGCTACTATTTTACATTGATAAAATGCCTTTTGAAAATTAGCAAAAGTGACAATTTTTCTATCGGTAATTCGCCGCCGATATTGTAATTGGTTAGAGGCGCATACATGTAGCACAGCATCTTTAGTGAACCGAACCAAATAATACCACTGAGATGTCTTGTACTTTTTAAGTACACCCCTAGTTTCTTTGATAGTGGGATCAACCGCTACTTTAATCGATGGTGGAACATCAGCCGCAGCTTCAGGGCTCGCCATAGTTCCTGTTGCTAGTCTTCGGGTGTTCCGAGGTAGAAAGAGCACTTAACAAGTTTAATAAAACCCTCACCTCGCTAATGCAATTTATTCGTTCTAACCGTCGCGTCGCTCGCAAATGCACAATAAACACAACAAAAAATCTATACGCTCGCTACAATGCTTGTTAAGTTTAATAAAACCCTTGCCTCGCTAATGCAATTTATACGTTCTAACCGTCTCGCACAGTGCGGCAAGAATACTTCAAAGATAGCATTATATGAAAAAATTAAATAGCATATATTTATCTCACTCTTTAGCGACCTCTTTACGATATCGCGCGTAAACTAACGAAGTGTGACGAACCCTTATCTCCCCCCTCCTGCCCGATTCCCAGAGTACACCGTTCTTGGTTGTATTCTTATTGCAAACTTCAAATCTTGTTTTCGTTACGTGAAAGCATGTGAAAGTCACAAATTCCAAATAATTAGGGTTGGTTGCAATGGAGGCTTCAAGTCCAGGTATGTTGCGATATTTTAGTAACTATAAAACAACATTACACTACATGATTTTTTTATTTACGAGAACTTATTAATATTATGAGAAGTTCCGGAAGCAGCAAATTTGAAAACCAATTTAAATTCTTCAGAGAAGAAATCAAGAAAGGAGGGGAGTTAATGGTTTTCGTGACACTTCGTTAGTTTACGGGCGAGATCGTAAAGAGGTCGCTAAAGAGTGAAATAAATATAATATGCTATTTAATTTTTCATTTAATTCCAACTTTGCAGCATTCTTGCCACACTGTGCGTCGCTCGCAACACAATAAACACAATAAATACCAATTCGCTCGCTACAATGCTTGTCCCACGGAAAAGATCAACAGATTTCTCTGGCGGCACGTTGCAACCCTACTATGGTACGAGGAGTTTCTTGAAGTTCAGGAAGGTGTTTCCACAGACAAGGCAAAATTTTCTTTCATAAATTTTGTTATGACAGAAAGCAAAATACAGGTGCTGACGGTCGGTTGCATAAATATCGTCACAGTGTAACGGACGGTGACAACGATTACATAACACTTTGCTGCCGTGACCTCTGTCTGTTGCCGTCTTTTGTTCCGTTGTACGAGTTGTGTACCGTTAGATCTCAACGTCCATCAACGAGGTCACTTTACCTGCAGAAAGAAAGTTGAACGTAACATGCAAATAATTGCAGGCAACCCAATTTCTACATTCTTTCTGCATTCGAAACTGATAGCATGAGAGGATTGATGGAAAACCGGCGTTGTCTTCGATTTCTGAAAGACTGTGATGTACTTCCACATGCAGAAATTTAAAGGGTGTTTGAAAATGAATTAGCATAAATGATAGAAATCAATTCTTAGGTTAAAATAAGGCGATTAATCCAGCCACAGCCTAGTACAAAGTTGTACAGCAGATCTTTGATTCACGATCTTCAGAGGCTGTAACTCACCAGAGATATAACTGTATTATAATAATAATCTCTAATAATCTCTACACTACCCATATCCTGTTGCCAGGCCCCAGAATTCTTCCGCACTGTCACTTGGTCAATTTTACCTAAAAAACTTTGAGTGTACTCCACAACATGGTGTACTCCAATTCAAATGATTACGTCTGACTGTACAAAAATCTAGTTACTACTACTTACTATTAACGTCAAACCGAAAAATGTGGTTCGACAGTGCGGGAGAATTCTGAATGTACAATAGCAAGGTAACCCTACCATTTATGCTATATGCAGCCTGTACATTTAAGGACGACGCTATCGTATCATACTTATATGCAAAGATTAGTTAATATTATTAATTACGCTACAGATTAGTAAACCCTTAATAAACGAACATTCAAATGCCTACATCTCAAGACACTTCTACTACATGTCCAACGACAATATGGACAGGGACTTTGAAAAAACCTATCAAATGGAGTTGAATTGGGGCAGGTATGGCAGAACACATGGTTGCAATGACTGAAGTAAAAAAACAGTTTTCCCACACTTATTCTTTCTTAACAAACTTTACAAATAAGTTCTTTGGTCTCTTGTACCTCTAAATGTTTAAATTTGCAATTTTCTGCCCTGTCACATTTCTTGTTAATAAAATTCCTGCATATATTGGATTCATTTTGTAGGGTACGTTGTACCTCGACTAACAGTGCCTGTGATAGCTTTCCCGTTCCCCGATATACCAGCATATCCTTTAAGGTCGCATGCAAAAAATGGCACTTGGTGCGGTGACAACCACGACGGTTCTGGAAGGCGTGGCAGTATTTCCAATCATGGAAAAAACGGCAACCAAAACTGCGTGTGCAGTTCCTTCTTATGAAGTCTCTGCATGGAGGCCTACAATGAATAACAGCTGTTACTGTAAAGATTATAAATGGCCCAATATTGGAAGCATGTTGCAGTTTGATATGTTATCTATTAAGATTTAATTACATAAACCGTAATCTATTTTTGCAAAAATGCACAGCTACCACCACCCCGTTTATTATATAAAATTATCGCATGGCAAATCTATTAATTTTGGCTTGGAATATTGCTACAGCGTTAATGATATAAATTCAAATACTTTTGTAAATTATTATTAAACTTTTAATTAAGGGCCATGCATTTCACACTTACCTACGACACCCTGTATTATAATTAATGGTGAATTCCACTTTCCTGCACTGGCATGCACTGGTGTACACCAGTGTTGCACTCGAGCGGTACAACGTGTTCCACTATTGTACAGCTGACGATATATGTTCTGTATTTCCATTCGAACTTAAACTAGTGTACACCAACATAGTGCCAGTGTGCACCAGTGGAGTGCAAATTACTTAAGTGGAATATGGCATAAGTAAAAGTTATAGCGAATTCCAATCGCTGCACTAGCCTACACTAGTGTTGTGTGCTCGAATTGTGTAATTGCGTGACTGCATTGCACTGGTTTTAAAATTTAGAGGGAAATTTAAATATAGGCACATTCAAGTCACAGATATGGTTAACACATGTTAAACACTACCTGCTTATATTCGTCTGGTGCAACCACGATTTTTCAATTGGAATTCGAGCACACTACACTAGTGTACACTAGTGCAGGCTAGTGCAGCGATTGGAATTCGCTGTTAGATAAAGTAACATGATACTACAGCGTCGCCATGTTGCAATTATAAACAAATGTACAGCTTGTTAAAAATAGGAACAGCCGTGGAACAAGAATACCATACGCCAATAGCGTCCTTATATGGTGCTTATGTCGAGAGCTCCACGGCTGTTCCTATTCTTGACAAGCTGTACTTACCTATTTCTTTATTAAAACACTATTACAAAAGGTATTTCGTACATCCAACAGACAAAGGTATTTATTAACATAAAACAATAGTACACACCTGCTCTACATTGCAAGCAAACCTCGAGTGCCCCGTTCCCTGTATTCCAAATAGTAGTATAAAGTACAAAAATTGCCCAATTCACACATCATTTCGCCATGACTGCTTTAACACCATAAATACCTATGTGAGAGCCTCTGCTGGGTGCTGACCGGAATATCCGTCTTAAGCTCAAGATGACCTAATGCAACAGTGATCTTATGCAGTTCCACGAATGTATCAATAAACCTAATGTTTATAATGTTACCGAAGTCATGGCATGTGTATTGGCCAATATCTGTAAATAATCTGTAATACGGGGAACGGGGCACTCGAGGTTTGCTAGTAAAACGTGCGTGAAGTTAGCTTTGCATTTAGATTTAGGTTTTAATTTATTTCCAACAGAATAATGCGGGATACTATACAGGATGTACAGAAATTGGCGTAAAAGCTCCAGGTAGCGATATTCCTTGTACAATTCTGAGTCGAAAACATAATACAAAAATGTTGTACCATGCTTCCCGTGCCCTCACGAACCATTTGAAAGGAACGTACATTTGGCAACATTGAATCCAAACGCAAAACAAGATAACAAAAAAATGAATACGAAAGACAGGGATAACGCAAAATTAGAACAAACCAGTAAATAACATGACGAATAAAACACAAAAAAAGGCAAAACTTAGAGATGACACCAAGTTACAAAGCCGAAAAGCCGAATTAGAAACAGTTTTGTAAACGCCAAACTTTGACAATACGAGAACGTTTGGCACTTAGCTGTACAGTGTTGTCATACGTTTTTTTTAACGTACAAGCCTAAATGAAGAAATGTTGAGATTAAAATTTCAGAGTTGAAAGACAATTATATGCAAAAATTATTTTTAAAACGTTCCTCTTAAAAATATCTTGCAAATCCGTCACTACAACCAGCGATTTTTTTCATCTAGACGCTTGTTACGTTAGCTGATATTACTCTGTCCTAGACAACTGTTGGGAAGTGCACACTGCAAATTATCGGAGTTGTTGGTCTTGTGTAATAGTACAATCATCAATTGTTGGGCAGCCCAATAATTCCATTAGTGACATAACATTAAAAATAATAATAAGTCATACATAAAGGATGCTCCCAATATGATCCTCGAAGAGGAAAAATATTTGGTATTTTCAAAATCTGACATCTTCAAAATTTCCGGTTTCCCTTTAAAAATATTTTAGCAACTAAGTCCCTAAAACCAGCAATATTTTCATCTAGGCGCTTGTTTGTTACGTTAGCTGATATTACTCTGTCCTAGACAACTGTTGGGAAGTGCACACTGCAAATTATCGGAGTTGTTGATCTTGTGTAATAAGTACAATCAACAATTGTTGGGCAGCCCAATAATTCCATTAGTGACATAACATTAAAAATAATAATAAGTCATACATAAAGGATACTCCCAATATGATCCTCGAAGAGGAAAAATATTTGGTATTTTCAAAATCAGACATTTTCAAAATTTCCGGTCTCCCTTTAAAAATATTTTAGCAACTAAGTCCCTAAAACCAGCAATATTTTCATCTAGGCGCTTGCTTGTTACGTTAGTTGATATTACTCTGTCCTAGACAACTGTTGGGAAGTGCACACTGCAAATTATCGGAGTTGTTGGTCTTGTGTAATAGTACAATCGTCAATTGTTGGGCAGCCCAATAATTCCATTAGTGACATAACATTAAAAATAATAATAAGTCATACATAAAGGATGCTCCCAATATGATCCTCGAAGAGGAAAAATATTTGGTATTTTCAAAATCAGACATTTTCAAAATTTCCGGTCTCCCTTTAAAAATATTTTAGCAACTAAGTCCCTAAAACCAGCAATATTTTCATCTAGGCGCTTGTTTGTTACGTTAGCTGATATTACTCTGTCCTAGACAACTGTTGGGAAGTGCACACTGCAAATTATCGGAGTTGTTGATCTTGTGTAATAAGTACAATCAACAATTGTTGGGCAGCCCAATAATTCCATTAGTGACATAACATTAAAAATAATAATAAGTCATACATAAAGGATACTCCCAATATGATCCTCGAAGAGGAAAAATATTTGGTATTTTCAAAATCAGACATTTTCAAAATTTCCGGTCTCCCTTTAAAAATATTTTTGCAACTAAGTCCCTAAAACCAGCAATATTTTCATCTAGGCGCTTGCTTGTTGCGTTAGATGATATTATCTTACTGCCATTCTAACATTTTAGTTTCTCAAAAAACGGAAAAAGTTCTAGTCTGCTATAATATAGGCGACCTGCATTTTTCCTTTCACGACAGTTTGTAATAACTTTTTAACAGAAAAATGTCATACATAAAAGATGCTCCCAATATGGTCCTCGAAGAGAAAAAATTTTCAAAATCACAAATTTTTAAAATTCCCCGTTTCCTCTTAAAAATATCTTTGCAAATCCGTCACTACAACCAGCAATTTTTTTCATCTAGACGCTTGCTACGTTAGCTGATATTACTCTGTCCTAGACAACTGTTGGGAAGTGCACACTGCAAATTATCGGAGTTGTTGGTCTTGTGTAATAGTACAATCATCAATGGTTGGGCAGCCCAATAATTCCATTAGTGACATAACATTTAAATAATAATAAGTCATACATAAAGGATGCTCCCAATATGATCCTCGAAGAGGAAAAATATTTGGTATTTTCAAAATCAAACATTTTCAAAATTTCCGGTTTCCCTTTAAAAATATTTTGGCAACTAAGTCCCTAAAACCAGCAATATTTTCATCTAGGCGCTTGTTGCGTTAGATGATATTATCTTACTGCCATTCTAATATTTTAGTTTCTCAAAAAACGGAAAACATTCTAGTCTGCTATAATATAGGCGACCTGCATTTTTTCTTTCACGACAGTTTGTAATAACTTTTTAACAGAAAAGTGTCATACATAAAAGATGCACCCAATATGGTCCTCGAAGAGAAACAATTTTCAACATTACAAATTTTTAAAATTCCCCGTTTCCTCTTAAAAATATCTTTGCAAATCCGTCACTACAACCAGCAATTGTTTTCATCTAGACGCTTGTTACGTTAGCTGATATTACTCTGTCCTAGACAACTGTTGGTAAGTGCACACTGCTGCAAATTATCGGAGTTGTTGGTCTTGTGTAATAGTACATTCATCAATTGCTGGGCAGCCCAATAATTCCATTAGTGACATAACATTAAAAATAATAATAAGTCTTACATAAAGGATGCTCCCAATATGATCCTCGAAGAGGAAAAATATTTGGTAATTTCAAAATCAGACAATTTCAAAATTTCCGGTTTCCCTTTAAAAATAGTTTGGCAACTAAGTCCCTAAAACCAGCAATATTTTCATCTAGGCGCTTGTTGCGTTAGATGATATTATCTTACTGCCATTCTAATATTTTAGTTTCTCACAAAACGGAAAAAAATCTAGTCTGCTATAATATAGGCGACCTGCATTTTTTCTTTCACGACAGTTTGTAATAACTTTTTAACAGAAAAATGTCATACATAAAAGATGCTCCCAATATGATCCTCGAAGAGGAAAAATATTAGGTATTTTCAAAATCAGACATTTTCAAAATTTCCGGTTTCCCTTTAAGAATAGTTTGGCAACTAAGTCCCTAAAACCAGCAATATTTTCATCTAGGCGCTTGTTGCGTTAGATGATATTATCTTACTGCCATTCTAATATTTTAGTTTCTCACAAAACGGAAAAAAATCTAGTCTGCTATAATATAGGCGACCTGCATTTTTTCTTTCACGACAGTTTGTAATAACTTTTTAACAGAAAAATGTCATACATAAAAGATGCTCCCAATATGATCCTCGAAGAGGAAAAATATTTGGTATTTTCAAAATCAGACATTTTCAAAATTTCCGGTTTCCCTTTAAGAATAGTTTGGCAACTAAGTCCCTAAAACCAGCAATATTTTCATCTAGGCGCTTGTTGCGTTAGATGATATTATCTTACTGCCATTCTAATATTTTAGTTTTTCACAAAACGGAAAAAATTCTAGTCTGCTATAATATAGGCGACCTGCATTTTTTCTTTCACGACAGTTTGTAATAACTTTTTAACAGACAAATGTCATACATAAAAGATGCACCGAATATGGTCCTCGAAGAGAAAAAATTTTCAAAATCACAAATTTTTAAAATTCCCCGTTTCCTCTTAAAAATATCTTGCAAATCCGTCACTACAACCAGCAATTTTTTCATCTAGACGCTTATTACGTTAGCTGATATTACTCTGTCCTAGACAACTGTTGGGAAGTGCACACTGCAAATTATCGGAGTTGTTGGTCTTGTGTAATAGTAAAATCATCAATTGTTGGGCAGCCCAATAATTCCATTAGTTACATAACATTAAAAATAATAATAAGTCATACATAAAGGATGTTCTCAATATGATCCTCGAAGAGGAAAAATATTTGGTATTTTCAAAATCAGACATTTTCAAAATTACCGGTTTCCCTTTAAAAATATTTTAGCAACTAAGTCCCTAAAACCAGCAATATTTTCATCTAGGCGCTTGTTGCGTTAGATGATATTATCTTACTGCCATTCTAACATTTTAGTTTCTCAAAAAACGGAAAAAGTTCTAGTCTGCTATAATATAGGCGACCTGCATTTTTTCTTTCACGACAGTTTGTAATAACTTTTTAACAGAAAAATGTCATACATAAAAGATGCTCCCAATGCTCCCCTCGAAGAGAAAAAATTTTCAAAATCACAAATTTTTAAAATTCCCCGTTTCCTCTTAAAAATATCTTTGCAAATCCGTCACTACAACCAGCAATTTTTTTCATCTAGACGCTTGCTACGTTAGCTGATATTACTCTGTCCTAGACAACTGTTGGGAAGTGCACACTGCAAATTATCGGAGTTGTTGGTCTTGTGTAATAGTACAATCGTCAATTGTTGGGCAGCCCAATAATTCCATTAGTGACATAACATTTAAATAATAATAAGTCATACATAAAGGATGCTCCCAATATGATCCTCGAAGAGGAAAAATATTTGGTATTTTCAAAATCAAACATTTTCAAAATTTCCGGTTTCCCTTTAAAAATATTTTGGCAACTAAGTACCTAAAACCAGCAATATTTTCATCTAGGCGCTTGTTGCGTTAGATGATATTATCTTACTGCCATTCTAATATTTTAGTTTCTCAAAAAACGGAAAACATTCTAGTCTGCTATAATATATGCGACCTGCATTTTTTCTTTCACGACAGTTTGTAATAACTTTTTAACAGAAAAATGTCATACATAAAAGATGCTCCCAATATGGTCCTCGAAGAGAAAAAATTTTCAAAATCACAAATTTTTAAAATTCCCCGTTTCCTCTTAAAAATATCTTTGCAAATCCGTCACTACAACCAGCAATTTTTTTCATCTAGACGCTTGCTACGTTAGCTGATATTACTCTGTCCTAGACAACTGTTGGGAAGTGCACACTGCAAATTATCGGAGTTGTTGGTCTTGTGTAATAGTACAATCGTCAATTGTTGGGCAGCCCAATAATTCCATTAGTGACATAACATTAAAAATAATAATAAGTCATACATAAAGGATGCTCCCAATATGATCCTCGAAGAGGAAAAATATTTGGTAATTTCAAAATCAGACATTTTCAAAATTTCCGGTTTCCCTTTAAAAATATTTTAGCAACTAAGTCCCTAAAACCAGCAATATTGTCATCTAGGCGCTTGTTGCGTTAGATGAAATTATCTTACTGCCATTCTAATATTTTAGTTTCTCAAAAAACGGAAAACATTCTAGTCTGCTATAATATAGGCGACCTGCATGTTTTCTTTCACGACAGTTTGTAATAACTTTTTAACAGAAAAATGTCATACATAAAAGATGCTCCCAATATGGTCCTCGAAGTGAAAAAATTTTCAAAATCACAAATTTTTAAAATTCCCCGTTTCCTCTTAAAAATATCTTTGCAAATCCGTCACTACAACCAGCAATTTTTTTCATCTAGACGCTTGCTACGTTAGCTGATATTACTCTGTCCTAGACAACTGTTGGGAAGTGCACACTGCAAATTATCGGAGTTGTTGGTCTTGTGTAATAGTACAATCATCAATTGTTGGGCAGCCCAATAATTCCATTAGTGACATAACATTTAAATAATAATAGTCATACATAAAGGATGCTCCCAATATGGTCCTCGAAGAGAAACAATTTTCAACATTACAAATTTTTAAAATTCCCCGTTTCCTCTTAAAAATATCTTTGCAAATCCGTCACTACAACCAGCAATTGTTTTCATCTAGACGCTTGTTACGTTAGCTGATATTACTCTGTCCTAGACAACTGTTGGTAAGTGCACACTGCTGCAAATTATCGGAGTTGTTGGTCTTGTGTAATAGTACAATCATCAATTGCTGGGCAGCCCAATAATTCCATTAGTGACATAACATTAAAAATAATAATAAGTCTTACATAAAGGATGCTCCCAATATGATCCTCGAAGAGGAAAAATATTTGGTAATTTCAAAATCAGACAATTTCAAAATTTCCGGTTTCCCTTTAAAAATAGTTTGGCAACTAAGTCCCTAAAACCAGCAATATTTTCATCTAGGCGCTTGTTGCGTTAGATGATATTATCTTACTGCCATTCTAATATTTTAGTTTCTCACAAAACGGAAAAAAATCTAGTCTGCTATAATATAGGCGACCTGCATTTTTTCTTTCACGACAGTTTGTAATAACTTTTTAACAGAAAAATGTCATACATAAAAGATGCTCCCAATATGATCCTCGAAGAGGAAAAATATTTGGTATTTTCAAAATCAGACATTTTCAAAATTTCCGGTTTCCCTTTAAGAATAGTTTGGCAACTAAGTCCCTAAAACCAGCAATATTTTCATCTAGGCGCTTGTTGCGTTAGATGATATTATCTTACTGCCATTCTAATATTTTAGTTTTTCACAAAACGGAAAAAATTCTAGTCTGCTATAATATAGCCGACCTGCATTTTTTCTTTCACGACAGTTTGTAATAACTTTTTAACAGACAAATGTCATACATAAAAGATGCACCGAATATGGTCCTCGAAGAGAAAAAAATTTCAAAATCACAAATTTTTAAAATTCCCCGTTTCCTCTTAAAAATATCTTGCAAATCCGTCACTACAACCAGCAATTTTTTCATCTAGACGCTTATTACGTTAGCTGATATTACTCTGTCCTAGACAACTGTTGGGAAGTGCACACTGCAAATTATCGGAGTTGTTGGTCTTGTGTAATAGTACAATCATCAATTGTTGGGCAGCCCAATAATTCCATTAGTTACATAACATTAAAAATAATAATAAGTCATACATAAAGGATGCTCTCAATATGATCCTCGAAGAGGAAAAATATTTGGTATTTTCAAAATCAGACATTTTCAAAATTACCGGTTTCCCTTTAAAAATATTTTAGCAACTAAGTCCCTAAAACCAGCAATATTTTCATCTAGGCGCTTGTTGCGTTAGATGATATTATCTTACTGCCATTCTAATATTTTAGTTTCTCAAAGAACGGAAAAAATTCTAGTCTGCTATAATATAGGCGACCTGCATTTTGTCTTTCACGACAGTTTGTAATAACTTTTTAACAGAAGAATGTCATACATAAAAGGTGCTCCCAATATGGTCCTCGAAGAGAAAACATTTTCAAAATCACAAATTTTTAAAATTCCCCGTTTCCTCTTAAAAATATCTTGCAAATCCGTCACTACAACCAGCAATTTTTTTCATCTAGACGCTTGTTACGTTAGCTGATATTACTCTGTCCTAGACAACTGTTGGGAAGTGCACACTGCAAATTATCGGAGTTGTTGGTCTTGTGTAATAGTACAATCGTCAATTGTTGGGCAGCCCAATAATTCCATTAGTGACATAACATTAAAAATAATAATAAGTCATACATAAAGGATGCTCCCAATATGATCCTCGAAGAGGAAAAATATTTGGTAATTTCAAAATCAGACATTTTCAAAATTTCCGGTTTCCCTTTAAAAATATTTTAGCAACTAAGTCCCTAAAACCAGCAATATTTTCATCTAGGCGCTTGTTTGTTGCGTTAGATGATATATTATCTTACTGCCATTCTAACATTTTAGTTTCTCAAAAAACGGAAAAAATTCTAGTCTGCTATAATATAGGCGACCTGCATTTTTTCTTTCACGACAGTTTGTAATAACTTTTTAACAGAAAAATGTCATACATAAAAGATGCACCCAATATGGTCCTCGAAGAGAAAAAATTTTCAAAATCACAAATTTTTAAAATTCCCCGTTTCCTCTTAAAAATATCTTGCAAATCCGTCACTACAACCAGCAATTTTTTTCATCTAGACGCTTGTTACGTTAGCTGATATTACTCTGTCCTAGACAACTGTTGGGAAGCGCACCCTGCAAATTATCGGAGTTGTTGGTCTTGTGTAATAGTACAATCATCAATTGTTGGGCAGCCCAATAATTCCATTAGTGACATAACATTAAAAATAATAATAAGTCATACATAAAGGATGCTCCCAATATGATCCTCGAAGAGGAAAAATATTTGGTATTTTCAAAATCAGACATTTTCAAAATTTCCGGTTTCCCTTTAAGAATAGTTTGGCAACTTAGTCCCTAAAACCAGCAATATTTTCATCTAGGCGCTTGTTGCGTTAGATGATATTATCTTACTGCCATTCTAATATTTTAGTTTTTCACAAAACGGAAAAAATTCTAGTCTGCTATAATATAGGCGACCTGCATTTTTTCTTTCACGACAGTTTGTAATAACTTTTTAACAGACAAATGTCATACATAAAAGATGCACCGAATATGGTCCTCGAAGAGAAAAAAATTTCAAAATCACAAATTTTTAAAATTCTCCGTTTCCTCTTAAAAATATCTTGCAAATCCGTCACTACAACCAGCAATTTTTTCATCTAGACGCTTATTACGTTAGCTGATATTACTCTGTCCTAGACAACTGTTGGGAAGTGCACACTGCAAATTATCGGAGTTGTTGGTCTTGTGTAATAGTAAAATCATCAATTGTTGGGCAGCCCAATAATTTCATTAGTTACATAACATTAAAAATAATAATAAGTCATACATAAAGGATGCTCTCAATATGATCCTCTAAGAGGAAAAATATTTGGTATTTTCAAAATCAGACATTTTCAAAATTACCGGTTTCCCTTTAAAAATATTTTAGCAACTAAGTCCCTAAAACCAGCAATATTTTCATCTAGGCGCTTGTTGCGTTAGATGATATTATCTTACTGCCATTCTAATATTTTAGTTTCTCAAAGAACGGAAAAAATTCTAGTCTGCTATAATATAGGCGACCTGCATTTTGTCTTTCACGACAGTTTGTAATAACTTTTTAACAGAAGAATGTCATACATAAAAGGTGCTCCCAATATGGTCCTCGAAGAGAAAACATTTTCAAAATCACAAATTTTTAAAATTCCCCGTTTCCTCTTAAAAATATCTTGCAAATCCGTCACTACAACCAGCAATTTTTTTCATCTAGACGCTTGTTACGTTAGCTGATATTACTCTGTCCTAGACAACTGTTGGGAAGTGCACACTGCAAATTATCGGAGTTGTTGGTCTTGTGTAATAGTACAATCGTCAATTGTTGGGCAGCCCAATAATTCCATTAGTGACATAACATTAAAAATAATAATAAGTCATACATAAAGGATGCTCCCAATATGATCCTCGAAGAGGAAAAATATTTGGTAATTTCAAAATCAGACATTTTCAAAATTTCCGGTTTCCCTTTAAAAATATTTTAGCAACTAAGTCCCTAAAACCAGCAATATTTTCATCTAGGCGCTTGTTTGTTGCGTTAGATGATATATTATCTTACTGCCATTCTAACATTTTAGTTTCTCAAAAAACGGAAAAAATTCTAGTCTGCTATAATATAGGCGACCTGCATTTTTTCTTTCACGACAGTTTGTAATAACTTTTTAACAGAAAAATGTCATACATAAAAGATGCACCCAATATGGTCCGCGAAGAGAAAAAATTTTCAAAATCACAAATTTTTAAAATTCCCCGTTTCCTCTTAAAAATATCTTGCAAATCCGTCACTACAACCAGCAATTTTTTCCATCTAGACGCTTGTTACGTTAGCTGATATTACTCTGTCCTAGACAACTGTTGGGAAGCGCACACTGCAAATTATCGGAGTTGTTGGTCTTGTGTAATAGTACAATCATCAATTGTTGGGCAGCCCAATAATTCCATTAGTGACATAACATTAAAAATAATAATAAGTCATACATAAAGGATGCACCCAATATGATCCTCGAAGAGGAAAAATATTTGGTATTTTCAAAATCAGACATTTTCAAAATTACCGGTTTCCCTTTAAAAATATTTTAGCAACTAAGTCCCTAAAACCAGCAATATTTTCATCTAGGCGCTTGTTGCGTTAGATGATATTATCTTACTGCCATTCTAACATTTTAGTTTCTCAAAAAACGGAAAAAGTTCTAGTCTGCTATAATATAGGCGACCTGCATTTTTTCTTTCAGGACAGTTTGTAATAACTTTTTAACAGAAAAATGTCATACATAAAAGATGCTCCCAATATGGTCCTCGAAGAGAAAAAATTTTCAAAATCACAAATTTTTAAAATTCCCCGTTTCCTCTTAAAAATATCTTTGCAAATCCGTCACTACAACCAGCAATTTTTTTCATCTAGACGCTTGCTACGTTAGCTGATATTACTCTGTCCTAGACAACTGTTGGGAAGTGCACACTGCAAATTATCGGAGTTGTTGGTCTTGTGTAATAGTACAATCATCAATTGTTGGGCAGCCCAATAATTCCATTAGTGACATAACATTTAAATAATAATAAGTCATACATAAAGGATGCTCCCAATATGATCCTCGAAGAGGAAAAATATTTGGTATTTTCAAAATCAAACATTTTCAAAATTTCCGGTTTCCCTTTAAAAATATTTTGGCAACTAAGTCCCTAAAACCAGCAATATTTTCATCTAGGCGCTTGTTGCGTTAGATGATATTATCTTACTGCCATTCTAATATTTTAGTTTCTCAAAAAACGGAAAACATTCTAGTCTGCTATAATATAGGCGACCTGCATTTTTTCTTTCACGACAGTTTGTAATAACTTTTTAACAGAAAAATGTCATACATAAAAGATGCACCCAATATGGTCCTCGAAGAGAAACAATTTTCAACATTACAAATTTTTAAAATTCCCCGTTTCCTCTTAAAAATATCTTTGCAAATCCGTCACTACAACCAGCAATTGTTTTCATCTAGACGCTTGTTACGTTAGCTGATATTACTCTGTCCTAGACAACTGTTGGTAAGTGCACACTGCTGCAAATTATCGGAGTTGTTGGTCTTGTGTAATAGTACAATCATCAATTGCTGGGCAGCCCAATAATTCCATTAGTGACATAACATTAAAAATAATAATAAGTCTTACATAAAGGATGCTCCCAATATGATCCTCGAAGAGGAAAAATATTTGGTAATTTCAAAATCAGACATTTTCAAAATTTCCGGTTTCCCTTTAAAAATAGTTTGGCAACTAAGTCCCTAAAACCAGCAATATTTTCATCTAGGCGCTTGTTGCGTTAGATGATATTATCTTACTGCCATTCTAATATTTTAGTTTCTCACAAAACGGAAATAAATCTAGTCTGCTATAATATAGGCGACCTGCATTTTTTCTTTCACGACAGTTTGTAATAAATTTTTAACAGAAAAATGTCATACATAAAAGATGCTCCCAATATGATCCTCGAAGAGGAAAAATATTTGGTATTTTCAAAATCAGACATTTTCAAAATTTCCGGTTTCCCTTTAAGAATAGTTTGGCAACTAAGTCCCTAAAACCAGCAATATTTTCATCTAGGCGCTTGTTGCGTTAGATGATATTATCTTACTGCCATTCTAATATTTTAGTTTCTCACAAAACGGAAAAAAATCTAGTCTGCTATAATATAGGCGACCTGCATTTTTTCTTTCACGACAGTTTGTAATAACTTTTTACCAGAAAAATGTCATACATAAAAGATGCTCCCAATATGATCCTCGAAGAGGAAAAATATTTGGTATTTTCAAAATCAGACATTTTCAAAATTTCCGGTTTCCCTTTAAGAATAGTTTGGCAACTAAGTCCCTAAAACCAGCAATATTTTCATCTAGGCGCTTGTTGCGTTAGATGATATTATCTTACTGCCATTCTAATATTTTAGTTTTTCACAAAACGGAAAAAATTCTAGTCTGCTATAATATAGGCGACCTGCATTTTTTCTTTCACGACAGTTTGTAATAACTTTTTAACAGACAAATGTCATACATAAAAGATGCACCGAATATGGTCCTCGAAGAGAAAAAATTTTCAAAATCACAAATTTTTAAAATTCCCCGTTTCCTCTTAAAAATATCTTGCAAATCCGTCACTACAACCAGCAATTTTGTCATCTAGACGCTTATTACGTTAGCTGATATTACTCTGTCCTAGACAACTGTTGGGAAGTGCACACTGCAAATTATCGGAGTTGTTGGTCTTGTGTAATAGTAAAATCATCAATTGTTGGGCAGCCCAATAATTCCATTAGTTACATAACATTAAAAATAATAATAAGTCATACATAAAGGATGCTCTCAATATGATCCTCGAAGAGGAAAAATATTTGGTATTTTCAAAATCAGACATTTTCAAAATTACCGGTTTCCCTTTAAAAATATTTTAGCAACTAAGTCCCTAAAACCAGCAATATTTTCATCTAGGCGCTTGTTGCGTTAGATGATATTATCTTACTGCCGTTATAATATTTTAGTTTCTCAAAGAACGGAAAAAATTCTAGTCTGCTATAATATAGGCGACCTGCATTTTGTCTTTCACGACAGTTTGTAATAACTTTTTAACAGAAGAATGTCATACATAAAAGATGCACCCAATATGGTCCTCGAAGAGAAAAAATTTTCAAAATCACAAATTTTTAAAATTCCCCGTTTCCTCTTAAAAATATCTTGCAAATCCGTCACTAGTATAATAATAGAGAGTGTTCCAGCACACCACCCCCCATAAGAAATACATGTAAATCGAAAAGGGGTAGTTTTGCTCCTCCACTTCCGGTCTAGCCATCCACGTATACGAGGTACCGCCCCCGCAATATAGGCAACCCTCCGATCATACGCCCACGCAATCGATCACCCCCGCAATATAGGCAAACCTTCGATCATACGCCCACGCAATCGATCAATCATCCCTGATCGCCCCCCACCACCGACCACCCCCGATCAATCGATCAATCAATCGATCACCCCCGATCGCCCCCGACCACGCCCGCCCGCACCTGCCCGCCCGCCCCCGCCCCCACCATACCTGTGCAGGTAACCCCCGATCACGCCCGCCCGCCCCCGCCCGCCCCTGCCCGCCGCACCCCGCCCGCGCCAACTGCCTGTGCTGGGAATCCCAACTGCAATCACTTCCGGTCGCAGAATAGAAGACCTACCGGCGACTAATCAGTAACCGCAAATTTCCTGTAGCAGAATAGTGCACTACCTGGAGCAGAATTGAAAACGATAAAATACCACTTCCTGTAGCAGAATTCTAACAGAATATTGAAAATTAAAACCACTTCCGGATGCAAATTATATAAAAAGCTGTTGTAGTTGGTACGGACACCAGTCTCATCTGTAGCAGACATAATGGCGGATATTGTTGCAACTTCTAACAGCATGACTGCGGTCATACATCAAGCGATGGTTGAAATTGTTAACAACCCCCAACAATTAGAAAATTGGATTAAACAGTGCGGTAAAAATATACGTTTATTAAATAACACAATTAAAAAAGGCGTATTAAGCGTGGGAACTATGAAAAATTTAGAATCCAATATTGGCATAATTAAAGGATATCGAGTAATGATGAAGGCACGGAGACCCCTGGGTGGAGGTAACGTAAGAAATCGTAGAAGTGACCGTTTGAGATGGGAAGAAGTAAATTCAGCATTCAAAGGACGATTGAGAACAGGAGCAATTATTAACTTGAAGCATGTTGACCCATTAACCTTTCTTGAAGACGCCGCACCGGTATTTACATCAAGAATAAAAAACGCTTTAAAAGAACATCCTACTATAAAAGTGAATGTGGATTTTTGTAGTGAATTTATGAAAAACGTGGGTGAGGAAGTGATTCAAGAAATAAAACATTTTAGTACGCGCAATGAAGTTATTATGCGGACCACGGATATCAAGGAATGGTGGCAAGAATACGTTCAAGATACACTAATAGTACAGCTTGAAGAGTTTCAAGAACGTGATAGTGGGTGGGCTCTAAATTCAATAATTAACCTGATGGTTAATATTAACAGGTACGAACCGCTTCGAGGCTCTTCATACATCCCCTTACCAGAACAAATACAGAAAAAGGGTGCTGTTATCAATGTTAAAAATAATGATCAGGCATGTTTCGCATGGGCAATAGTTTCCGCTTTATATCCGGTTGATAAAAATCCTCAACGAGTTCAAAAATATCCTGAACCATCAA
The DNA here is from genome assembly GCA_963082805.1 of Hemicrepidius hirtus. Taxonomy (NCBI): domain Eukaryota; kingdom Metazoa; phylum Arthropoda; class Insecta; order Coleoptera; family Elateridae; genus Hemicrepidius; species Hemicrepidius hirtus. Next base: position 9,525,419 of record OY720168.1, read on the forward strand.
CTGTGTTAAATTTGGATGGAATCAACTTCCCCATGAACCTACATCAGGTTAAAAAATTTGAAAAACAGAATAATATATCAGTGAATGTGTATATACTTGAAAGAAAAATGCATTATTTTAAAGTGCAGCCTGTTCATGTTACAAAAAATAAACGAGACCGCCATGTAAATTTATTAATGATTCAAGATACCTATGATGAGGATGATAAAACTGAAAAAATCAATTATCATTTCTGTTGGATGAAAAATCTTGGTAGGCTTATTAGCAGGCAGTTGAATAAAAAACATAGGCTTCGAGTATGCGACAGATGTCTTCAGTGTTTTTACAATGATGAGCGCCTTAAAAAACATGAATTGGACTGTAAAGAAATTAATGAATGCCGAGTGATGCTCCCCTTCACGGAAGAAGACAAAATACTTAAATTTAAAAATCTTGAGAAACAAATTTCAGTGCCATTCATAGTGTATGCCGATTTCGAAAGTTTGCTTAAACCTGTAAATAAACCCTCAGGTAAGAAAACAGTAATATATCAAGAGCATGAAGCGTACAGTGTGGGGTATTATTTAAAGTGTTCGTACGACGATTCAATATCCTATTATCGTAGTTATAGAGGCGAAGATTGTAGAAAATGGTTTATTAGTGAATTGAAACAAATTATTGAAGATATTGAACCAGTATTTTGGAACCAGATGCCTATGACTATTACACCGGAACAAGAACAAAATTTCCAGGACGCTACTGAGTGTCATATATGTCACAAGCCTTTTAATGATGATGATATCCGCGTCAGAGACCACGACCACATTTTATCAAACTACCGAGGTGCCGCACATAATTCATGTAACTTGAATTTTAAAGATAAAGTTAATATACCGGTAGTTTTTCATAATTTAAGTGGGTATGATGCTCACTTTATTATAAAAGATTTAGCTCGTGAAATAGAGGGAGGAATTTCCTTGCTACCAATCAATAAAGAAAAATACATTTCCTTTACGAAAACTGTAAAGGGCAGTGATATTAAATTGAGGTTTATAGATTCATTTAGGTTTCTACCTCATAGCCTAGATACATTAGCATCATTCTTACCCGAGCTGCCAATTGTTAAAAAAGAGTTTACAGATTTGGAGGAAGAAAAATTTAAATTATTAACTAGAAAAGGAATACTTCCGTACGATTATCTAACATCCTGGGGGAAACTTGAAGAAACTAAATTCCCCGAAAAGCGCCACTTTGAAAATAAAATGTCAATGGCGGTATTAGATGAATTAGACGACGATGAACGCCAGAAAATAATTGAAGCGAGGGAGGAGCAACTCCAAAAGGATTATGAACATGCCCAACAAGTTTGGAACACGTTTGAGTGCACCACTATAGGAGAATATTCAGACTTGTATATGAAAACTGATGTTTTACTGCTTGCGGATATATTTGAAAATTTTAGGAAGACTTCCTATGGACTTGATGCCGCCCACTATGTATCATCACCTGGGCTGACCTGGGACGCCATGCTAAAATTCACTAAGATCGAGCTAGAACTAATAACTAATATAGATATGATGTTGTTCATAGAAAGGGGTATCAGAGGAGGGGTTAGTCAATGCAGTAACCGGTATTGTAAAGCAAATAACAGATTTATGGATGATTATAACCCTAATTTAACCACGTCATATCTACAATATTATGATGTAAATAACTTATATGGATGGGCCATGTCTGAATGCCTTCCTTATGGAGGATTCAAATGGAGTAAAAAAACCCTGGACATTACTAAAGTACCGGATGATGCTGAAGTAGGATATATGTTAGAAGTAGACTTGGAGTATCCCGAACCAATACATAATACCCATAAAGATTTACCATTATGCCCCCAACATATGACTCCGCCAGGATCCAAACAGAAAAAATTGCTGACCACCCTGTATAATAAGGAGCGCTATGTAATTCACTATAGGGCTTTAAAACAAGCTCTTAAGTATGGATTAAAGCTGACTAAAATTCATAGAGTTCTAGAGTTTAAGCAATCAGCCTGGATGCAGGGGTACATCGAACTCAACACACAGATGCGTCAAAAGGCTTCCAATGAATTTGAAAAGAACTTCTATAAACTGATGAATAATAGTTGTTTTGGCAAGACAAGTAAGTAGGTCCTCGTTTTCTAAAGTATAATTTACTAATTTTATGTATTTTTTAATTTTCAGTGGAAGACGTACGCAAACGGAAAATTGTTAAACTGGTATGCAAGTGGGATGGCCGATTCAGTGCGAAAATTATGGTGGCTAAACCCAATTTCCACAGTAGGGTTATCCTGGATGAAGATTTAGTGTTAATTGAACTAAATAAACTTGAAGTGAAAATGAACAAGCCTGTGTATATAGGTATGAGTGTATTAGACATTTCAAAAACTAAGTTATACGATTTTCACTATGACTATATGCTACCTAAATATAATGATAAGTGTAAAGTGATGTACACCGATACAGACAGTTTAATTTATGAAGTGCGGTGTGATAACATTTATGAGTGTATTAAAGACGATATTAATAGATTCGATACGAGTGATTATGAACTAGATAATCCATACGGAATTCCCCTTGTAAATAAAAAAATCCCAGGTCTTATGAAGGATGAGAATAATGGTAAAGTTATGACTGAATTCATTGGACTTAGATCTAAAATGTATAGTGTTCGTGTTGAAGGTAAGGACTCTGTTAAAAAAGCAAAGGGTGTTAAAGGTTATGTAGTGAAACAAAGTATTACTTTTAATGATTATATGAAATGTTTGTTTACTGGACAGGAAATGTTAGTTAAACAAAATAGTATTAGGTCAATTAATCATAATTTATATACCATAACGCAGAATAAGATAGCATTAAGTCCTTTAGATAATAAGCGATATATTATACCTAATTGTAGTGATACTTTACCGTGGGGGCATTATTCTATAATGAATTAAATAAAACATGATTATAAATTTAGTACTTTTTTTTATTTAAAAAAATCTTTATTACAGGTGAAAATATAATTAATTTTTTTCTATTGAGCTCTTAGGTATCCATTGATCATGAGATTTGTCGTATCCTAACCAGCGCACATACAGTTGATCACCTTGCTTTCGCAATACTTTTTCAACAAGAAAAACATCGGGGTACTTTGTTTTCTGTAGTTCTTCAGTATAAAACTGTCCTGATATAGGTTGTCCTTTAAAATCTTCAAGCAGGTAAGTTACAGGAGTGCCGACTACAACTTTAATGATCTTAAATACTTCAGCACTCCAGTTGGGGGTATATCCTTTAGCAAAAACAGATTTGAACTTGGAAATTCTCACGTAATCGCCCAAACCAAATTTTTGTTTACCCATCATTTTGATTTGATCGTATACACTTAGTTTAGTGCTAGAAGTTACATCAGCAGGCTTCATACCTATGGTATGATGTTGACGATGATTATATTTTTTAATTAGATCCTGAATAATATCAATCCACTTGTATTGGGAACGGAAACTAAATTCTTTATAAAGAGCGTTTTTGATGGTACGAATAACCCGCTCCACTATCGCAGCCTTAATGGGGGAGTATGTGCTGTAGTGATGTATCCCATAGTTTTTCATTAAGTTAGAATGATGCTTATTGTAAAATTCGGTTCCTTGATCGGTATTAAGATATTTAGGGGCACGACCCTCTTGCAAGATTGATTTCATAGCCTTCGTAACTTCAATGCCATTTTTTGATTTTAAAGCTCGAACCCATAAAAATTTTGAGTAGCAATCTATTACAAACAATATGTATTTATATCCTTTATTATACCTAGCATAGGGAATAAACTCTGCTAGATCCGACTGCCATAAATTATCGAATCCTTTAATAATTATATGTTTCCTTGGAAATTTTTTTCTGGCGGACCTATGAAGCTCGTTTACGATACCCCTTTTAGACATGAGGCTGTTGTGAAGGTCTTTCTAGTTTTAATTGTAGATACAGAAAGTTCAAGTCTCCAAACAAATTAGTTAATTGGCTATTGATTTGATTCTGAATCGTAGTATCCAACTGATTTAATTCCAATTGAAAAGCACTAGTAAGTTCTTCTATTTTATTCTGTATTGCTACTTGAGCGCCACCTAGGTTTGTCTGTTTAACAACTAAATCTTTTTTAATATTTTTTATAGTATTCTGTAAAAATCTTATTTCATTATTCATTCGCCCGACTTCCGTATTTAATTTCTCTTGAATAGGTTTGAGTTCTGAATTAACATAATTTTTATTTGATGCGTCATATTCATCAATGGGATCCGCTAAATTTTTCAACTGTTTATTATCGCAATTATACTTTGTTGATAAATAATAGTTTAAAGTTAATGAGTCGTAGGGATCTTTAGGGTTGGAAAGGAATGCAATACGTTTATCTCCTGCATCAAAATAATCTTCATTTAGAGTGAGCGTACTTCGTTTGGTGACGCAATCAGAATCATGAATGGCATCAGATAAATTTGTTATTCTTTTATTTTGCATATCATAATGACCTTCATTAGTTAATTTGAATCCCAATCCAGTTTCACCTCTACGACCCTCTTTAGAAATGCCCGCGCTGCGACCGAACTTATCAATACTCATTTTGATACTGACGTCTCACCAAGGATACCCACTATACTTAAGCAATAATTTTAGCTTCCCGAAGTTCTTCAATAATATTCAAAATTTCATTTTCATGAGCCGTATTACCAGCTAGTTTTGATGCATACAATAGTCTTAAACGCTGCACTAATTCCGAGGGATTATCCCAGTATACATATTCAGTAGGTAGAACTTGTTTAGTTAATCCACTACCAACAATCTTAAACATGGGCGAGATAATTTTTTTATATTTATTACTTTTATTACCGGTAATTTGTTTTGATGGATCATATCCTTTCTTATGAGCGCTGGTTAGCATTATTATTTTTTTATACTGATCCAAATCATCGCTATTATAATCTTTAGGGTTTTTCATAAATAATAATTCATAGAGACCCTCAGTTCCAGCAAATTCACGGTCATTAATAATAATGGTATCTGAATTAAATTCAATAGGTGAATTACCTATTTTCCAACCCCCATCATCATGTGCATGTATACCATACTGAGTATCCATTTTATTTGTTGTATCATCAATAAGCATCTTAATATATTTAGTTGTTAAGGGGCCTTCATCATCATAATAATTATCCTCATCTGATGACACCTCATTATCATCTCGACTTATTGTAATATTGGATGGCCCTGCCTTAGGTTCAATTTTAGGGGGTTCAACTTTAGGCTCTGGAGGCTTTGGATCGGCAAGTTTTTTTAAAGGTTTAACTATTGGTTTATATGTTTCTTCGATAAATCTTCTAGTAGCCAATTTACTTTTTCTTAATTCAGCATACTTATGCTTTATCGACTTGCGTGCCTGAATGATTTTTTTCTTTAACTCTATATCTGATTCATCCATCTTGAACTGCTTTTTGAACTGTTTTTGAACTGCTCTTGAACTGTTCTGAACTGCTCTTGTACTGCTCTTGAACCGCTTTGAACTGCTCTTGAACTGTTCTTGTACTGCTCTTGAACCGCTTTGAACCGCTCTTGAACTGCTTTTGAACTGCTTTGAACTGCTTTTGAACTGCTTTGAACTGCTCTTGAACCGCTTTGAACCGCTTTGAACCGCTCTTGAACTGCTTTTGAACTGCTTTGAACTGCTTTTGAACTGCTTTGAACTGCTCTTGAACCGCTTTGAACCGCTTTGAACCGCTCTTGAACTGCTTTTGAACTGCTCGGTACTGTTTATATGCTTATATAACAATCAAACCCCTTACGATATCTACCCAGATTAATATTAGAATCAGTATCTATAACAATAAATCCGTATTTTTCTTTCCAACATTCGGCACATAAGGTTTTGAATTCTTCGAAAGACATATCCGTTCCGACATGATCGTCATAGACATGTTTTAAATTCAATACATCTTGTTTAAACAATATAATAAAATTAGCATTATCCCGTATTAACTGTTTAGGTATCTTGGAATAAGTTTGACTTAGATAGAAGCAGTCTACTGATTTATGCCTGCCTAAACAAAAATATTCACGCACAGAATCCTGGTTACCACAAATAATGTCATCGAATATCATTATTGAATCCGGTTTTGCTTCATTAGGAGAAATTACTTCACCTGTGTAAGTATAATACCCCAGACCTTTAATAGGTTTTAAAATCTCCTCTAAATATTTATACTTTTCTTGTTCAAGACTTTTACCATAAACGTATACATTTTCAAATTTTAATCTATGAGGTTCTTCTAGTAGACTTATCATAATATTTGTTTTACCTGAGTTAGAGCTACCAGCTATAATACCTCTTATGGATTCTGGTAATAAAGAACCATGTTTTTTATATAATTTACGATCAAAATCATGATTGCTCACTTTTAGTGAGTCTCTCTGTCTAAGGAACTTCATCATGTCATTCATTCTAGGGCGGGTTTCCCTATATATACAGGAATCACAATCGTCCACAAACAAAATGCCTGTAACACGCGACGGGAGAGGGTTCGTAAATTCTCTAATAAATAAGCTCCCTGTAGAGCTTCATATCCGACAATATCAGTACTGCGGTCCCGGAACGAAATTAGATAAAAGGATTGCAAGAGGTGATCCAGGAATTAATCCTTTAGACGTTGCATGCAAAAACCACGATATAGCTTACTCCAAGCATAAAGATATCGAAGGTAGACATAAAGCTGACGAAATATTACAGGAACGTGCTTGGGAACGGGCAACTTCTAAAGACGCAGGCATTGGAGAAAGGATATCAGCTTGGGCTGTAACGAATACAATGAAGGCTAAAAGGAAGATTGGTATGGGGATTAAAACAAAAAAATCTAAAAAATCTATGAAAAAGAAGAAGCTAGCATTTAAAGGAGGATTTTTATCAGGCATAGCCAACGCTATTAAAACAGTGGAACCTCATATCCCTATGAATGATGTAGCTAAAACGGCTCTAGTTGCGGCTAAACGAATAATTAAAGAGATTGGTGGAAAAAAGCATGTTAAAGTTCCTAGAATAATTCCGGTACCAAAACAAGGAGGAATTTTACCATTCTTGATTCCTTTGTTTGCCGGACTCAGTGCTGCAGGGGCACAAGCAGGAGGGGCTTCGGGGATTGTTAAAGCGGTGAACAGCGCTAAAGATGCTAACAAACAGCTACAAGAAAACTCTCGCCATAATAAAACTATGGAATCAATCGCTCTAGGGAAAAAGGGTAATGCCCTATACCTACGTCCCTATAAAACTGGAAGTGCATTATATTTGAAGCCGTATTCAAAAAACCAATAAGAGTGCCTCGGAGACCCCTGACTGATGTTGAGTTGATAAAATTTGCTAAAGACGTTCCCTATTTTAGAGGTGTGTATATGAGGAATACGCTACCAACTACCCCTAAATTTAATGAAAGCACCATCATAAATTTGGATGATAGTTTTGGTAAGGGATCGCATTGGTGCGCATGGAAGAAACGGGGTTCTGAGGTTATGTATTACGATAGTTATGGTGATCTTAGACCCCCCTTAGAGGTCTTAAAATATTTTCGAGGATATACCATTAAATATAATTACGAACGTGAACAGAAGTTTAACACGCCTATATGTGGATTCTTATGTTTAAGATTTCTTTATAAAAAATAAATAAATATTGTGGTTTGACGTGTTATCTTTAATCATGTCTCAAACGTTGACCTTGACGGGTGTCGGAAATATTCTATCAGTAGAGTACTTCCCTCCTATAGAATTACGTGACGAATATAATTACCTAATTAGGGTTTTAGTTAGTAGTTTTTTATAATAAAAATATATATAAAAATTACATTTCTTTTATTACCAGCTATAATACCTCTTACAGCAAATAATATAAGCAATAAAAAAAATTACATTTCTTTTAGTGAATTATTAATAATACTATCAGTAACCGATATATAAGCAATAAAAAAAATTACTTTTTTTTATTCCTAAATGTAGTAAATTTTACTTTTTAAAAATCTGGTACAATTATATAAGCATTCATCAGCGTAAGCGGTATAAGTTTTTCTTAAAAAATGTGTATGAGAAAACATGAACTGAATTGTTTCATCATAACACTCAATGTCGCATATTAATATTTCTTCTAGTCCAGGGCGTGGCATCTTCAAGATAACACTTTTACTGTGATTTTCCATATTAACCATATGAAAGTCAGCTTCAATATCGTCACCCAAATAATAATATCGAATTAGTTCAAGATTATTGGCTCCAATAAACCTGATAGGGAATATAATTCGTCTATTCATACTAAAAATAAATGTTGAATACAAAATAATACAAAAGAACATATTGTTATACTTACATTGTGTTAATATTTGAAGATAATTCCCTTCGTAAATATTTACCACAATAAAGAACTTGTTAGTTTTAACATCCTACACCTTTAATTGAATTAAATCACCATCACGATAATTCCAATTTTTTACTGTAATGGTTTTTTTATATTCTTGGAAATTATATTTATAGTATAAACTCAATTCTTTATTATTTCGATTGAAAGTATAAAATTTATTACTACAACTTTTATTACTAAATTTAAATTTCGATATATCGGTTACTGACAGTATTATTAATAATTCAACTTCAGTCATGTTTTAAAAATTTTGCAAATTTTACACCTGTTATATAGATATAAGCCCATCCTATTTCCTGATATTATCGTTTAAGGAATTTTTTGAATTAAAATATTTAGCACGCGTGTGGTACTTTATCAATTTCCTCCTAACCACATAGGCGATTAAGCCTTTATCAGTTTCCTTTTAAGACACCAAAAACACTTATCAGTTTTAATTCATTTTTTATTTTTAAATCTCATTACATATCTTAATTCTAGGTACATTTACTCTATTTTTAATTGGCTCATCTTTAAAATTACAAAATTAAGCGTTATCTCAAATTTTATTTTATCATGCATACTACAAAGACGTAAATAAGCTTTTAAAATATTTGAATTAATTTTAGTTTCTCTTTCAAGCTGTTTCTTAAATCTAATGATATTATTTATATGTCCATGCATTCTAAATCGTTTTTGATTATCGCGGGATAGAGTTTAGTAGCTTCAATTAATGTATAAGCGTTTTCATTGGAATCATTAACCTCGGGGTTGTTTAAATATTTAAGATTATCAAAAAGATCCCCTTGCATTTTAATAGATCCACGTAGCATATTCTGATAATATGCAGTAAAATCATTGAAATGTAAATTTTTAAGACGGCATTTAATTGCATCATCAAAATTTTGTAATTCTTGCACAGTATGCTCACCCAACATAATATTAAAAAATTGATTTGAAATTTTTATCACGCGCACTTCCTTGAAAAGTATGAACTCGATTTGAATGTTTTCATACTTTATGGAACTAAAATCCTGTCCGGCAAAGAACTTTTCAATCAAATCTTTATTTGATCTAATAAATTGATATTCCTTGGTGTTTAAAGTGATTCCAACACATTTCGGGGCAGTAATCTTCACCACAGGAACCCAATTTCGGGCAGGGCTGTATCCCGTTGCAACATATTTTGTACACGATTTATTTAACCAATATGATGTTTCGTATACTAAGTAATGTTCTGCTTTTAAAGACTCTTCAAGAGTAGGCTGTTCCGGCTCGACCCGGGACTTCTTTGTTGGGATAAAAAATTCCACTGAAAATAATTAAATTTACTTACATATATAACATAAAAAATAGTAATTACAAAATAGTAATTATAAAATATACTTACTCATACTTTCTGGATGAACGGTGTGAAGAAACTTAACTTGATATGTATTAAATCTCTGAATTTATACCCATCCAAAGCTGTTTTTGTAACGGGCATTGATTCTGCTACCGGAAATTTGCGGTTATTGATTAATCGTCACCCTAACGGTCTTCAATTCTGCACTATTCTGCTACAGGAAATTTGCGGTTACTGATTAGGTCTTCTATTCTGCGACCGGAAGTGATTGCAGTTGGGATTCCCAGAACAGGCAGTTGGCGCGGGCGGGGTGCGGCGCGGGCGGGCGGGGGCGGGCGGGCGTGGTCGGGGGCGATCGGGGGTTACCTGCATAGGTAGTTGTCATGGCGGGGGCGGGGGCGGGCGGGCAGGTGCGGGCGGGCGTGGTCGGTGGGTGATCGATTGATTGATCGATTGATCGGGGGTGATCGGGGTGATCGGGGGCGATCGGGGGTTACCTGCACAGGTAGTTGTCATGGCGGGGGCGGGGGCGGGCGGGCAGGTGCGGGCGGGCGTGGTCGGGGGGTGATCGATTGATTGATCGGGCGTGGTCGGGGGGTTACCTATATTGCGGGGGTGGGGGGCGATCGGGGGGTTACCCATATTGCGGGGGTGTATAATTGATCGAAGGGGTGCATATATTGCAGGGGTGATCGATTGCGTGGGCGTATGATCGGAGGGTTGCCTATATTGCGGGGGCGGTACCTCGTATACGTGGATTGCTAGACCGGAAGTGGATATGATAAACTACCCCTTTTGGGTTTACATGTATTTCTTATGGGGGGTAGTGTGCTGGAACACTCTCTATTATTATACTGTCACTACAACCAGCAATTTTTTTCATCTAGACGCTTGTTACGTTAGCTGATATTACTCTGTCCTAGACAACTGTTGGGAAGCGCACACTGCAAATTATCGGAGTTGTTGGTCTTGTGTAATAGTACAATCATCAATTGTTGGGCAGCCCAATAATTCCATTAGTGACATAACATTAAAAATAATAATAAGTCATACATAAAGGATGCTCCCAATATGATCCTCGAAGAGGAAAAATATTTGGTATTTTCAAAATCAGACATTTTCAAAATTACCGGTTTCCCTTTAAAAATATTTTAGCAACTAAGTCCCTAAAACCAGCAATATTTTCATCTAGGCGCTTGTTGCGTTAGATGATATTATCTTACTGCCATTCTAATATTTTAGTTTCTCAAAGAACGGAAAAAATTCTAGTCTGCTATAATATAGGCGACCTGCATTTTGTCTTTCACGACAGTTTGTAATACCTTTTTAACAGAAGAATGTCATACTTACATAAAAGATGCTCCCAATATGGTCCTCGAAGAGAAAACATTTTCAAAATCACTAATTTTTAAAATTCCCCGTTTCCTCTTAAAAATATCTTGCAACTCCGTCACTACAACCAGCAATTTTTTCATCTAGACGCTTGTTACGTTAGCTGATATTACTCTGTCCTAGACAACTGTTGGGAAGTGCACACTGCAAATTATCGGAGTTGTTGGTCTTGTGTTGTAACGAGGCGTCTGGCCAGTAGCAAAGATTAAAGAAGCAGATAAGTGACTTCTGTCTTTGCTGAGGTCAGTCGTCCTCGTTCAGCTCCGATTTTCCTCGACGCTCCCTCCCTGATCAAAGTTACAAGCCCGCGCATTCACTCCAAGTGGGGGAGAGGCCCGCGCCCTATAAAACCGGCGCGGAGCCGATTCTCGAGGAAGAATTATTTGAAAGATTCCCAGGAAACTTTCCGATAATTTGAGAGTCCGAACCGTTTACAAATTCATTTTGAATAATTCCGTTTTCTAAATTTATTTTGTATTTGCTCTTAAAGCAACCGAGTGTTCCGTAGGGGACAACGAAATACCTGATTCAATTTAATTTTTATTAATTTCACTTTAGTTTGAATTGATTGTCTAATAACCCCCTTGAATCGCCGAGAGTATTTAGAAGTGCGTGTGTACGATCATTACGATTACAACGTGCACTCTAAATTACTCTGTTTATTAATTAGTGCTGCATTTGTGATAAACGGTGCACCTAATTAACCCCGTAAATAATCAGGCTTGTGTTCTTTTTGGGCGGCACAGTAATTTGATCACGTGCAAACATGACCTACTGTTGCAATCTGACTAGTTCCATGAACTTGATTAATTAGACAATCAATTGAATTTTGTTTTGCAATCTGCAATCCGTAAGAAACCATCCGTGTTTAGATTAATTGCATACAGGTATTCTTTGCTCACTCCTGGAACTCTTTTCCGTTTAAATCAATAGTTGAAAAGACTTACCCTTTTTATTTGAAATCACTTTCAAGTTATAAACACATCACTGTTCACTGATCCTCCCGGACCCTGTAAATTTCTGCAAGGAGTTTGCAAGCCGACGCCATTAACTGCAGTTGTACACATTTTGTCAAGGCAGTTGCCGGTACGCAAGTCCGTCTCAAGGAGAGTCCGTTTTAAACCGCCCTAATAGCAATAGCCCCGTTTCATCCGCCAAAATACTAACTTATTCAAACTTCCTGTGAAAATATTATTTGAATTTATATTTTGTCTTGATTTGAATTATTCATGCATTATTATTTCATTGTACATAAATTGTAAATAACAAAGTATTACCATCCTGAATAAATTGTTAATAAGGTTTATCTCCAACTCTTTATTTAATTCCCCTTTTTCTTTGTATAAGAACCCTGGATATCTCAAGAGCTACCCTAGTGCAAAAATAAATACTGTACGTTCAAAGGGGGAACGTTACAGTGTAATAGTAAAATCATCAATTGTTGGGCAGCCCAATAATTCCATTAGTTACATAACATTAAAAATAATAATAAGTCATACATAAAGGATGCTCCCAATATGATCCTCGAAGAGGAAAAATATTTGGTATTTTCAAAATCAAAAATTTTTAAAATTTCCGGTTTCCCTTTAAAAATATTTTGGCAACTAAGTCCCTAAAACCAGCAATATTTTCAACTAGGCGCTTGTTGCGTTAGATGAAATTATCTTACTGCCATTCTAATATTTTAGTTTCTCAAAAAACGGAAAACATTCTAGTCTGCTATAATATAGGCGACCTGCATTTTTTCTTTCACGACAGTTTGTAATAACTTTTTAACAGAAAAATGTCATACATAAAAGATGCTCCCAACATGGTCCCACAAATTTTTAAAGTTCCCCGTTTCCTCCTAAAAATATCTTTGCAAATCCGTCACTACAACCAGCAATTTTTTTCATCTAGACGCTTGTTACGTTAGCTGATATTACTCTGTCCTAGACAACTGTTGGGAAGTGCACACTGCAAATTATGCAGTTCCACGGATGTATCAATAAACCTAATGTTTATAATGTTACCGAAGTCATGGCATGTGTATTGGGCAATATCTGTAAATAATCTGTAATACGGGGAACGGGGCACTCGAGGTTTGCTAGTAAAACGTGCTTGAAGTTAGCTTTGCATTTAGATTTAGGTTTTAATTTATTTCCAACAGAATAATGCGGGATACTATACAGGATGTACAGAAATTGGCGCAAAAGCTCCAGGTAGCGATATTCCTTGTACAATTCTGAGTCGAAAACATAATACAAAAATGTTGTACCATGCTTCCCGTGCCCTCACGAACCATTTGAAAGGAACGTACATTTGGCAACATTGAATCCAAACGCAAAACAAGATAACAAAAAAATGAATACGAAAGACAGGGATAACGCAAAATTAGAACAAACCAGTAAATAACATGACGAATAAAACACAAAAAAAGGCAAAACTTAGAGATGACACCAAGTTACAAAGCCGAATTAGAAACAGTTTTGTAAACGCCAAACTTTGACAATACGAGAACGTTTGGCACTTAGCTGTACAGTGTTGTCATACGTTTTTTTAACGGACAGGCCTAAATGAAGAAATGTTAAGATTAAAATTTCAGAGTTGAAAGACAATTATATGCAAAAATTATTTTTAAAACGTTCTTTTTATTTCAAATTGTAATCTTTTGGCCAACAGATCATTAAATAATAATGCTTATTTCAAAACTAAACATTGAGACTTTGAGGACCTCGTGAAGACAGTGAAGCATGGTATACCATTCTAGTATTAAGGTTTTCGACTCAGAATTGTACAAGGAATATCACTACCTGGAGCTTTTGTGCCAATTTCTGTACACCCTGTATAAAGCATCTTTATAGGTACGTCGAACATTGTAGTTAAAAATTAAACTGTGCTAGGTATTGCCCTATACACCATAGCGTTTACGCATAATACCTAAAATAAAGGAGGGGTTGCACACCCTACCCCCTAACGCAAAAAATGTTTTATTTTAACAATAGGCTTTTCTCCCTCATCAAATTCGGTACAAATATTACCAATACAACCGTGTATCAGAAATAAATTAGGCGTCAAAATATTCAGAGGCTTAAGGGGAACTACAGCATGAGATCACTGTTGTGCTAAGTAATCATAAAACGGCTATCCCGGTCAGCACCCACGGAGGCTCTCACAAAATATACCCTTTCGTTTCACAACAAATTTGTACATATATCATATAAGTTAGGATGGGAGAAAAAGGAAAGGATCCACAATCATACTAGTACATTAATACAATAAAAACTTGTACTTACGCATGCATCAGCGGAGTAGATGGTTGATCATCTTTAAACATCTTGCGGAGGTAATGCTGGATCCTGATTCATTTTTCTATCAAAATGGAAGAACACTTACAACTTGATTTTCAACTTTGAAGTCTAAAAAACTGAAACGACCGAATTTGAAGAGATTCGAAATGGAAAACACGCTACCGTTAAGTAGCGATGATGTGGCCGGACATATCGCCGAATGGACAAATCGCCGAATGGACAAAACGCCGAAATCGTGGTCAAAACGCCGAAAGAAATCGGTGGACATATCGCCGAAAGTGGTCAAAACGCCGAAACTGTTCAGTGGACACATCGCCGAAACGTGGACAAATCGCCGAAATGTATAAAACGACGCTGCATGAATCGGAAATGTGGCGTCGAAGCCGAACACTCTAGTTTGCTTAGAACGCGTCGGCGTTTGGTCAAAACGCCGCGCGCCGAAAGGATTCTGTGGACATATCGCCGAAAAGATTCTGTGGACATATCGCCGAAACGTGGTCAAAACGCCGAAAAGATTCTGTGGACATATCGCCGAAACGTGGTCAAAACGCCGAAACAATTCTGTGGACATATCACCGAAACGTGGTCAAAACGCCGAAACAATTCTGTGGACATATCACCGAAACGTGGTCAAAACGCCGAAACAATTCTGTGGACACATCGCCGAAACGTGGTCAAAACGCCGAAACAATTCTGTGGACATATCGCCGAAACGTGGTCAAAACGCCGAAACGATTCTGAGGAGAGAAGGGTACATTTTGTGAATAATTTTACAAGATTTTGAAAATTAAAGTCTTGTTATAACCCTTCAGTGGCGTCTGATAGTTTGTTTCCGCTACTATTTAGGGGGTTACGAAAGAGTAAAGAAGTACATACAGCGCTTTCAGATGTGTTTTTAGAATGCTTAGATAGCCAACTATCTCCGTAGAATTTTATATTGTCTCTTATGGGTATTACTACACAATGATTAATACTGTTTATGGTTATACTAAAAAATTAGATGCGAGAAGGTAAATGAATAAAATTATTATGTTAAAATAACATATAATTATTTCAGTAAAACATGCGTATTATTTTTCGGAAAATTTATTTTACTATTAATTTAAAAATTGTTTTAAACGTCCGATATTTGAACATGTTTCGCATGACACTTTAAGTGTAAAGGTAAATTGTTCAGTGTCAAATGTAAATTGTGGCTTTTGATATAAACTTGCGATCACTTTTTTCGAGTTTTTCTCTGAAAGTTCCTAATACAGGTGATTTGTGGTTTCCTATTATTGAAAATGGACAACATCTATATCAAAGGTGTACCTTGTCATTGAAAATAAAAAGCAAAAGGTTATCCTGTAGCACTTTTATTTTACGTAAGATCATAACAACAATAACTATTGATGATACATTTATGTTTATGTCACCATTACATCCGCTATCCTCACATATCGCTCAACAGGAATCCTGTCGATCGGGCAGATCGAGTGATCAACTACGGTGTCATACGCGATGTCCTCTGCGTTTGCTGGTAGTTGGTGTAATCGCTGACGTGTTGTGCAGCATTCATCACATAACCCGAGGTGGTTGCAGGGTATTAAAAGTGTGGTTGGAGCGGCTGTTTGGCATATCATGCATACCCCCTCAGAAGTTCGTACCACGACATGTTCGCCAACTCTTCCTTCCTCATTTGTAGCAGTCGGTTCTTCCTCCCCCTCCTCCTCCTCCCCCTCCTCCTCATTTGTGTCAGTGTTGCCTGAAAATGAATAATGTTGTATTAATGAGACGGTACCAAATACAGCATAATTATACAAAATTTTAGAAACCATGTCTTTTTGCGTGTATCCTTTGTCTTGGTTTTACAAATTTAGATTATAATTACAAGAATTACACAACACGATCCTCTATTCTGGAAAATGATGTCAACGGATAAAATTAGATATCGAGGTAACAACATACCAATTCTAAATTCCAGCGGAACATCGCCTAATAAAGGAACTAACTCCTCATCACCAGATGTAGACTCCTCTTCTACTTCTGCAGAAAACGCATTCTGGAACATACGTTCCACACTATAGTGGACTGAATTTAAAAATTTGCCCACATCTCCGTTTTCGTCGAACTCCTGAGACGCTCTCTTAATCTTGGCGTCATTAATTCTGTATTTTCTTCTTGTCAGTCCCCTGATCTGGAGACCCTCGTCAGTAAATGCTCGTAGCTCACTTGCAGTAGATCCACTAATATCTTGTAAGCGCTCTAAAGAACGAACGAAATACGTGAGTGACGAATTTTATGGTAACACACATACATACGCGGAGCCGTTATTACATGCTCGGGCTGGCCATGAAAAAAAAAGACCGTTTCCTTGTTTTGTAAGAAATTTTGTAACAGCTTGTCACTTGATTTTTTATAACTTAACAACGCGCAGCAACACAATAATAGTGCTCCTATAATCCATTTGTAAATTGGCTTACAAGTTACCAAGGCGTACGTGATTCAAAAAACTGAAATCGAAAATCGTAAAAATATGTAAAACTTCCGAGAATATAAAAACGTCCCCTCGTAAATAGATCGATTAGATTTTGAATGAGAATAAATGACGGCTACGTACCAGTGAACTGCCAGACATTGGGACCTCGCACGCGGATTAGACGTACCAATGTGGCATGGAATGACTCACAATCATTGTTGGTTCGTCTTGCCCGTTTAAACACAGATAGTGCATCAACCCCAACTTTGTCTAACCACTGCTTTCGATGGTAGCTGAAATTCAAGAAGTTTTACATTAGTACCTACGTAGCCGTACAACTGACCAGCTTTGTTCGTAGGGAATAGTCCAGCTAAGACAAAGCTCTTTTTTGTAAGAAAATATAAAACTCACCTTAGCAGGGGTCTAAAGTCTTCTCGCAAATTTTGATGTATTAGGAAATTGGTGACGTAGTCAACACCCGCTTCGATGGAATTTGGGGGTAACAAAGCTACAGCCATCAAGAGTTTCAGTGCTCGTTTTGCATAACAGTTCTGACGTAATATCTGACCCATATTTAATGAGCGGGCCTTTCTCATTACTGCCTGAAAAGTACAATAGTGTTTTTATAATTTCGGCCAACGAGTACTAACACCAATTTATAATTGAAATACATGCAGTACAAAACTCATAACTATATGGTACATCATCTGTTACCTGACAATAATGGAAGAAACATCCAGTCTTTTGTGCTGATGGGAAGTTGTTACTTAACGAATTGACAAGGGATACTTCAAAATCGGTCATTATCAACTGTGGGTCAAATTGAGGTACAATAGCTTTTATTTTTCGGAAAACGTTGTCGTAGGCGGCCGTTTTTCTGGATCTCATCAGTGCAAATGCGCACGGAAATGCCTGAAAAGGGAACAATAAATTGTATACAATGATGAAAATAGAATGACTACCGTCAACTTACATATCCATACTGGATAACCATTATCGTTAAGAGCTGGCTATTCTCAGGTTGTCGAGGGCGTATTTTAAATGTTCCATCTAGATGGATCTCTTTAGCTTGGACTAGCAGGTGTTTCAAGTCTTCCGAAACAAAAACGACGGAGAGCATTTCGCCTTCGCCTGCAATGCCTCTACAAAATGGTTTACCAGCTACTTGTCCGTATCGCTCATTTTCCTCGCACAGATTGCCGTACTCTTCGAGTGACTGTGGCATCGGGGGTTGCGCTTTACCACGCTGGCGCCGCATCGCCCTCGAAGTTGATGGAAACGCCAGCTTGCTAGCGACGTTGACGGCAGATCTAAAAGAGTTACATAGGTAGTGGGTAAAAATATCTTTGGAAGATTCTAATAATTATTTTTCTTGAAATTAGTAAAACCAACTGGAAAACTATTACATACTTTAAATTCAGTTTTAGTTACCTATTTTGCCATAAATTAATTCGGGGAACCAATATTAATACTACGGGATTTCCCTATGTACCATTTTCAAATTTACACCCTGTATGTTATAACATTCATTTAAACACACATACCTTCCAGTTTGTGTAACGAATATAGATTTAATATCGTCACTACTCGAGGCAGCAGCGTTGATCATGGAACTTCGTAGCAACAACGCTTCTTCCTTTTCCATATCGGGTAGATGGTTATGTCCTCCGCCAATCTTGGTAAACTGTAATTCATCGCAACACGCCCTAGCCGAACATCCCCTTTCAACACACACAAGATAAAACTTCCCGTTGGAAGTTTTATTGTTTCTATAGAAAAAACCTTGATCAGCGGCACACGTATAGTACACAGTACCACGTTTTTTTCCTGGCACTCTAACGACTTCCATTTTCCCAAAGAATAAAAACAATAACAAACGCTCTAACACACACTTGCAAGATGATACTGGTAAGTATACCTTAGAAGTACCTATACACGTTTCTACAGCGGTGACAAAGCTTATATATTATGGTCAAATACTTTAGCCCGCCCGCCCCCTCATTAGCTGCAATGGCGAATCGCGAAGGTTCATTATGGTGTAGCCAATAATAAGTGTTTTAAAATTTTAAAAGTTCACCATAAATCCTGATGAAAAAATCACTTTTTTAACAATTAACAACTTTTCTAGTTTTTGCAATTTCCGAAAATAAACGAGTTACATACTTATATCCATTAATCGAAATGGACTAAAACTCTGTTTTCGACGACAATTCGAATGTAAATACGGTTCGATAATATTTTGCGTTGGCTGTTTTTTTTATATAAATTTTTCGGAAATTATTTTATGCAGCCATTTATATAAATTTACACATTAAAATTCTCTATCACAAATTGTTAGGAATATTGAATTTTGAGTATGTTATGATTAGGGCTGGGCAGATAATAATGCTCTATATTTACAGCATAATAAGATGTTTTT
Source organism: Hemicrepidius hirtus (assembly GCA_963082805.1). NCBI lineage: Eukaryota > Metazoa > Arthropoda > Insecta > Coleoptera > Elateridae > Hemicrepidius > Hemicrepidius hirtus. The sequence goes on from OY720168.1 coordinate 9,544,738, forward strand.
TGTAGCATACTTTAGAGCATTTATGCTGTAATATATGCTCCAAAAATTTTTATTTGTTGTAAAATTTTTGACAAAAAACGGCCATTTTTTATCCGGTTTTGGGGTTACGAGGGTTAATATATATGTAGTTGTATATGCCATATGCTGTATACAGTCGATATATGCAAAAGGTGTAAAGTTGGGTTTATTTTGAAGTAAATGTTCTAAAATGTAAAAAAAAATAGTTGATTATGCTCAATAGGGAAAAACATGCAAATATGCATTTGCCCAGCCCTAGCTTATGATTATGGACAGATTGAAAAGATCTTAAAATTATTTCATTTTCCTTAAGTGTTTTGAAAAGAACTTACCTGTGATTGTTTCACTTTCATTGAATTTTAAGCAACATTCTTTCATTTTAAAAAGAACTTTAGATTCATAACAATTACTATTTTAATGAAAATTTGAAATATTTGCTTTAATGTGTTTATCTTAGGGATCTCAGTATCTCGGTATTTCACTTCACAACTGCCGAATCAGGTAGACATTTTACTGACGTGCATTGTATACGATTTTTTCTGAAATCTAATAATTAAATTTAGAACAGAGAATTTTTCAAATAATTTAAAATATGATGGCTAATATTCAAAATTGGAATAAACACGAAATGGGGCGGGGCGTTTCTGTTGTTTCCATGGTGAATAATTCAATAACAATAAAAAAGCAATGTATTATCCTAGTGGTCTTTGCTTTACCTGATTCCTGCGCCAAAACGTATCATTAATGAACAAAGTACGGACGATTTCAGAAAAAATTAAAAAAAAGGAAATTGTTCGGTAATATTAATAACTTTTAGAAAAATTGTTAGTTATTCTTGTGTATGTAAGGAAAATAATAAATTTAAGAAGGGAATGAGCTATTTTGTAATGTAAGGAAAGGAAAAAATATGTTTTAAACAATTATAAATATCGAATTTTTACAGTGGGTCAAAAATGACCCATTTTGGTACCCGGCGTTCTCTCAGTTTTGTGGGTTACTAGGGTTAAGCTTTAGCAGCTTAAAAATGCATTTTTTTTAATTACCCAACATTTTTAAAAAGAAGTGTTTTTTTCCAGGCTCCAGATTTCTTTGAAATTTTACTTTCGGTCTGTAACCTTTCACAAAAATTCGTTTTGTAAATGCACTTAATAATTTGCCTATTGTTCAACAGGAAGTGTTCACCTAAGTTCTAAGAGCTTGTAAAGGGGCTCTTATGGAAAACCTGTAAAGCTGAGGGAATCAAACAATCATTAAAAAACTCAGGGAATACTCAGGGAATGTCATAAATTTCTTTCAAATACTGGGAATTTCGGGCCTGGACCTGGAAAATAATTCCTGGCGTACGTCCGCTTGTGTTTTCGTCTGAGCAAATGTATGCTCCTAAAAAATAAAGTAAGATTATTGTTTTTAACAAGCAGAAGACAAGGATAGGCATAAACTACCTAATAGTATATTCCACGGTATGATTTCACGCACTTGGTCCGCATGCCAAATACAAAAACATACAAAGTAATATAAAACCTAGGGAATAAAATACAATCCTTATTGTTATTGGCAGTGTGCGCTAATTATTATCATCAGGAATCATGATTATTAATTATTATATAGTGCCAGTGTAAAGTAAAGAATAAAATTCCTGAAATTTTTTCGTTTTTTGTCAAAAATTTTACAACAAATAAAAATTTTTGGAGCATATATTACAGCATAAATGCTCTAAAGTATGCTACAAAAAACATCTTATTATGCTGTAAATATAGAGCATTATTATCTGCCCAGCCCTAATCATAACATACTCAAAATTCAATATTCCTAACAATTTGTGATAGAGAATTTTAATGTGTAAATTTATATAAATGGCTGCATAAAATAATTTCCGAAAAATTTATATAAAAAAAACAGCCAACGCAAAATATTATCGAACCGTATTTACATTCGAATTGTCGTCGAAAACAGAGTTTTAGTCCATTTCGATTAATGGATATAAGTATGTAACTCGTTTATTTTCGGAAATTGCAAAAACTAGAAAAGTTGTTAATTGTTAAAAAAGTGATTTTTTCATCAGGATTTATGGTGAACTTTTAAAATTTTAAAACACTTATTATTGGCTACACCATAATGAACCTTCGCGATTCGCCATTGCAGCTAATGAGGGGGCGGGCGGGCTAAAGTATTTGACCATAATATATAAGCTTTGTCACCGCTGTAGAAACGTGTATAGGTACTTCTAAGGTATACTTACCAGTATCATCTTGCAAGTGTGTGTTAGAGCGTTTGTTATTGTTTTTATTCTTTGGGAAAATGGAAGTCGTTAGAGTGCCAGGAAAAAAACGTGGTACTGTGTACTATACGTGTGCCGCTGATCAAGGTTTTTTCTATAGAAACAATAAAACTTCCAACGGGAAGTTTTATCTTGTGTGTGTTGAAAGGGGATGTTCGGCTAGGGCGTGTTGCGATGAATTACAGTTTACCAAGATTGGCGGAGGACATAACCATCTACCCGATATGGAAAAGGAAGAAGCGTTGTTGCTACGAAGTTCCATGATCAACGCTGCTGCCTCGAGTAGTGACGATATTAAATCTATATTCGTTACACAAACTGGAAGGTATGTGTGTTTAAATGAATGTTATAACATACAGGGTGTAAATTTGAAAATGGTACATAGGGAAATCCCGTAGTATTAATATTGGTTCCCCGAATTAATTTATGGCAAAATAGGTAACTAAAACTGAATTTAAAGTATGTAATAGTTTTCCAGTTGGTTTTACTAATTTCAAGAAAAATAATTATTAGAATCTTCCAAAGATATTTTTACCCACTACCTATGTAACTCTTTTAGATCTGCCGTCAACATCGCTAGCAAGCTGGCGTTTCCATCAACTTCGAGGGCGATGCGGCGCCAGCGTGGTAAAGCGCAACCCCCGATGCCACAGTCACTCGAAGAGTACGGCAATCTGTGCGAGGAAAATGAGCGATACGGACAAGTAGCTGGTAAACCATTTTGTAGAGGCATTGCAGGCGAAGGCGAAATGCTCTCCGTCGTTTTTGTTTCGGAAGACTTGAAACACCTGCTAGTCCAAGCTAAAGAGATCCATCTAGATGGAACATTTAAAATACGCCCTCGACAACCTGAGAATAGCCAGCTCTTAACGATAATGGTTATCCAGTATGGATATGTAAGTTGACGGTAGTCATTCTATTTTCATCATTGTATACAATTTATTGTTCCCTTTTCAGGCATTTCCGTGCGCATTTGCACTGATGAGATCCAGAAAAACGGCCGCCTACGACAACGTTTTCCGAAAAATAAAAGCTATTGTACCTCAATTTGACCCACAGTTGATAATGACCGATTTTGAAGTATCCCTTGTCAATTCGTTAAGTAACAACTTCCCATCAGCACAAAAGACTGGATGTTTCTTCCATTATTGTCAGGTAACAGATGATGTACCATATAGTTATGAGTTTTGTACTGCATGTATTTCAATTATAAATTGGTGTTAGTACTCGTTGGCCGAAATTATAAAAACACTATTGTACTTTTCAGGCAGTAATGAGAAAGGCCCGCTCATTAAATATGGGTCAGATATTACGTCAGAACTGTTATGCAAAACGAGCACTGAAACTCTTGATGGCTGTAGCTTTGTTACCCCCAAATTCCATCGAAGCGGGTGTTGACTACGTCACCAATTTCCTAATACATCAAAATTTGCGAGAAGACTTTAGACCCCTGCTAAGGTGAGTTTTATATTTTCTTACAAAAAAGAGCTTTGTCTTAGCTGGACTATTCCCTACGAACAAAGCTGGTCAGTTGTACGGCTACGTAGGTACTAATGTAAAACTTCTTGAATTTCAGCTACCATCGAAAGCAGTGGTTAGACAAAGTTGGGGTTGATGCACTATCTGTGTTTAAACGGGCAAGACGAACCAACAATGATTGTGAGTCATTCCATGCCACATTGGTACGTCTAATCCGCGTGCGAGGTCCCAATGTCTGGCAGTTCACTGGTACGTAGCCGTCATTTATTCTCATTCAAAATCTAATCGATCTATTTACGAGGGGACGTTTTTATATTCTCGGAAGTTTTACATATTTTTACGATTTTCGATTTCAGTTTTTTGAATCACGTACGCCTTGGTAACTTGTAAGCCAATTTACAAATGGATTATAGGAGCACTATTATTGTGTTGCTGCGCGTTGTTAAGTTATAAAAAATCAAGTGACAAGCTGTTACAAAATTTCTTACAAAACAAGGAAACGGTCTTTTTTTTTCATGGCCAGCCCGAGCATGTAATAACGGCTCCGCGTATGTATGTGTGTTACCATAAAATTCGTCACTCACGTATTTCGTTCGTTCTTTAGAGCGCTTACAAGATATTAGTGGATCTACTGCAAGTGAGCTACGAGCATTTACTGACGAGGGTCTCCAGATCAGGGGACTGACAAGAAGAAAATACAGAATTAATGACGCCAAGATTAAGAGAGCGTCTCAGGAGTTCGACGAAAACGGAGATGTGGGCAAATTTTTAAATTCAGTCCACTATAGTGTGGAACGTATGTTCCAGAATGCGTTTTCTGCAGAAGTAGAAGAGGAGTCTACATCTGGTGATGAGGAGTTAGTTCCTTTATTAGGCGATGTTCCGCTGGAATTTAGAATTGGTATGTTGTTACCTCGATATCTAATTTTATCCGTTGACATCATTTTCCAGAATAGAGGATCGTGTTGTGTAATTCTTGTAATTATAATCTAAATTTGTAAAACCAAGACAAAGGATACACGCAAAAAGACATGGTTTCTAAAATTTTGTATAATTATGCTGTATTTGGTACCGTCTCATTAATACAACATTATTCATTTTCAGGCAACACTGACACAAATGAGGAGGAGGGGGAGGAGGGGGAGGGGGAGGAAGAACCGACTGCTACAAATGAGGAAGGAAGAGTTGGCGAACATGTCGTGGTACGAACTTCTGAGGGGGTATGCATGATATGCCAAACAGCCGCTCCAACCACACTTTTAATACCCTGCAACCACCTCGGGTTATGTGATGAATGCTGCACAACACGTCAGCGATTACACCAACTACCAGCAAACGCAGAGGACATCGCGTATGACACCGTAGTTGATCACTCGATCTGCCCGATCGACAGGATTCCTGTTGAGCGATATGTGAGGATAGCGGATGTAATGGTGACATAAACATAAATGTATCATCAATAGTTATTGTTGTTATGATCTTACGTAAAATAAAAGTGCTACAGGATAACCTTTTGCTTTTTATTTTCAATGACAAGGTACACCTTTGATATAGATGTTGTCCATTTTCAATAATAGGAAACCACAAATCACCTGTATTAGGAACTTTCAGAGAAAAACTCGAAAAAAGTGATCGCAAGTTTATATCAAAAGCCACAATTTACATTTGACACTGAACAATTTACCTTTACACTTAAAGTGTCATGCGAAACATGTTCAAATATCGGACGTTTAAAACAATTTTTAAATTAATAGTAAAATAAATTTTCCGAAAAATAATACGCATGTTTTACTGAAATAATTATATGTTATTTTAACATAATAATTTTATTCATTTACCTTCTCGCATCTAATTTTTTAGTATAACCATAAACAGTATTAATCATTGTGTAGTAATACCCATAAGAGACAATATAAAATTCTACGGAGATAGTTGGCTATCTAAGCATTCTAAAAACACATCTGAAAGCGCTGTATGTACTTCTTTACTCTTTCGTAACCCCCTAAATAGTAGCGGAAACAAACTATCAGACGCCACTGAAGGGTTATAACAAGACTTTAATTTTCAAAATCTTGTAAAATTATTCACAAAATGTACCCTTCTCTCCTCAGAATCGTTTCGGCGTTTTGACCACGTTTCGGCGATATGTCCACAGAATTGTTTCGGCGTTTTGACCACGTTTCGGCGATGTGTCCACAGAATTGTTTCGGCGTTTTGACCACGTTTCGGTGATATGTCCACAGAATTGTTTCGGCGTTTTGACCACGTTTCGGTGATATGTCCACAGAATTGTTTCGGCGTTTTGACCACGTTTCGGCGATATGTCCACAGAATCTTTTCGGCGTTTTGACCACGTTTCGGCGATATGTCCACAGAATCTTTTCGGCGATATGTCCACAGAATCCTTTCGGCGCGCGGCGTTTTGACCAAACGCCGACGCGTTCTAAGCAAACTAGAGTGTTCGGCTTCGACGCCACATTTCCGATTCATGCAGCGTCGTTTTATACATTTCGGCGATTTGTCCACGTTTCGGCGATGTGTCCACTGAACAGTTTCGGCGTTTTGACCACTTTCGGCGATATGTCCACCGATTTCTTTCGGCGTTTTGACCACGATTTCGGCGTTTTGTCCATTCGGCGATTTGTCCATTCGGCGATATGTCATGAACCCATTTAAATACAACATAAGCGCGTTCCGATATGCATTATTACGAAGTGTAGAAATTACGTTCACGGGGTTAATGGGTATTTCATAGATAAACCGATTGTTCTTCTCATCCGATTGGGTGCTTTATGAAACAAATTTTTAATATACTATTATTAATTACTACAAACATGTTTAAACAAACGACCTACATTTTTTTAGTAAATTTATTCTCAGTATTGCCACCTTCTTTGAAATGTATACGTAGTACTCTGTTTTTTAAATTAGGTATAGAAACCGAGTGGGTTGTGTACATTTTTGATATATAATGTACCTAGTCGGCTATAATATAGAGATAGGCAAAACTTACATTTTGTGCAGAAAAAAGTAGCACATAAAAAATGCTCCCAATATGATCTTCGAAGAGAAAAAATATTTGGCTTTTTCAAAAGCAAAAATTTTCAAAATTTCCTGTTACCCATTAAATATATCTTTGCAAATCCGTCACTACAACCAGCAATTTTTTTCATCTAGACGCTTGTTACGTTAGCTGATATTACTCTGTCCTAGACAACTGTTGGGAAGTGCACACTGCAAACTATCGGAGTTGTTGGTCTTGTGTAATAGTACAATCATCAATTGTTGGGCAGCCCAATAATTCCATTAGTTACATAACATTAAAAATAATAATAAGTCATACATGCTCCCAATATGATCCTCGAAGAGGAAAAATATTTGGTATTTTCAAAATCAGACATTTTCAAAATTTCCGGTCTCCCTTTAAAAATATTTTAGCAACTAAGTCCCTAAAACCAGCAATATTTTCATCTAGGCGCTTGCTTGTTACGTTAGCTGATATTACTCTGTCCTAGACAACTGTTGGGAAGTGCACACTACAAATTATCGGAGTTGTTGGTCTTGTGTAATAGTACAATCATCAATTGTTGGGCAGCCCAATAATTCCATTGCAACGACCCAGCTCCCTAGCTTATGGAGAGGTGGTCGTAGCAGAATTTATTTATGCCAGGGAGTAGCTCGGAGTACCCAGGGTTCGTCGGACTTGGAAAAATAACACCTAAGGATCTAAATAACGAGTTTATTTACAGAATATTTACAGGAGGTTTGAACACTGGTTCAAGGTGACTGAAAATTAATAAAATGAACGGTTTATTTATGTAACTAATAATAAAAATTAACAAATGTATGTAAAAGTAATGATATGTACAATATAATAAAATTAATCAAGTTTGAGTAATTATTTAAGTCCGGCTCTGGACTGGAATCAGAAAATTACAGGGATCTGTATTGCCAAAAGAACGGGTTGTAGAGAACGACCAGAGGGGTCGCCTCTGTTAAGCTATCTTAAATAAATTACTTCGTTGTACGTTATAAAGCCAACATGGCGGAAAGCAAACAAAAATGGATTTGTAAAATATGGGGTTTGTTTAAATCAAGAAATATTGTGACAAGCCAACAGGCTAAGTTGTGCAAAAATAAGGTGATTTAGTGACAGTGTGGTCAGGTAAGTCTCAAAATAAAATCTATTACGGCGATCGGTGAATTTACTTGACTTAATGCAGATACAAGGTCGTGCAAAAGTTAATTAAATTAAAATTATATTACAGTACGGTTTGAAGAACCCAAACCAGTTCTGACTCAGGGGCTTTGACAGGACTCGGGATACGGTACGTGCAGCTTACCCTACTTGTTACCTATACTGTCACATATAGGGTACGTTCCCGTAGAGTGGGTTCGGAACGGAGTTATTAGTGTGCTGTCCTACGTGTTACTAAATTCACTCATAGAAACAGACCACCACAGGATTGAATAATTGGGGTTTACAAAAGACGATCCACTTATTTGCATATATGTCTCGTCTTGAGGGAAGCTTACCCTGATGAAAGCCGTCTTGTATTATGCCACATACGGTCCACCAGGATAAACTATGCTAACTAGGATCGGATTCAGGAGCGGAAAACAATGCGGAGGTTTCAGGTCAGAACGTAAATTGAAATTACTTACTCGAGAAAAGAAAGTGACCACACTTCACTAATGAATGAAATTAATTTTGATTCACAATTTAAGTAATTTGCAGCAATCTGAATGCCGGAAATTACTTCGGGCAAAAACTGTTAAAACTTAACTGGAATTGAAGATTCAAGCTAGGTTTTAACTTTACTCGGACAACCAAAATTACTAATCGAAATAATATGGTTCAGATAAGTTTTCGGAGTTCGGAGTTCGGAGTTGTTCAAATTTGGCCGGAGCGGCGGTTTTATATCCCGGCGTCGGCTGTCTTCGTACAGCGACGCGGACCGTCCCTTCTCCTTCGTAGAGGGAGAAGTTGTTGCCCGCGCCTCTGTATGACGTCGATCTGGCGGAAACGACGCTATCTGGGGAATGTGGAATATGGCGTCTTATATACGACGCACCAAATTCCACACCCCAAGAATTGCGTCGTTACACCATTAGTTACATAACATTAAAAATAATAATAAGTCATACATACAGGATGCTCCCAATATGATCCTCGAAGAGGAAAAATATTTAGTATTTTCAAAATCAGACATTTTCAAAATTTCCGGTTTCCCTTTAAAAATATTTTAGCAACTAAGTCCCTAAAACCAGCAATATTTTCATCTAGGCGCTTGTTGCGTTAGATGATCTTATCTTACTGCCATTCTAACATTTTAGTTTCTCAAAAAACGGAAAAAATTCTAGTCTGCTATAATATAGGCGACCTGCATTTTTTCTTTCACGACAGTTTGCAATAACTTTTTCACAGAAAAATGTCATACATAAAAGATGCTCCCAATATGGTCCTCGAAGAGAAAAACATTTCAAAATCACAAATTTTATAAAATTCCCCGTTTCCTCTTAAAAATATCTTGCAAATCCGTCACTACAACCAGCAATTTTTTCAATTAGACGCTCGTTACGTTAGCTGATATTACTCTGTCCTAGACAACTGTTGGAAACTGCACACTGCAAATATTCGGAGTTGTTGGTCTTGTGTAATAGTACCATCATCAATTGTAGGGAAGCCCAATAATTCCATTGGGCTACATTACATTTAAAATAATAAGTCATACATAAAAGATGCTCTCAATATGGTCCTCGAAGAGAAAAAACATTTGGAATTTTCAAAATCAAAAATTTTCAATATTTTCCTTTTCCCGTTAAAAATAGCTTGGCAAATCAGTCACTACAACCAGCAATTTTTTCATGTAGACGCTTGTTACTTAGCTGATATTACTCTGTCCTAGACAACTGTTGGGAAGCGCACACTGCAAATAATCAGAGTTGTTCGACTTTTGTAATAGTACAATCATCAATTGTTGAGCAGCCCAATAATTACACTCAGTAAAGTTAGGTATGGTTTTTGTTATCAAATTTGTTAATCATATCCAGTTTAATTTGAAACGTTAATGTTTCAGTATTACTCTTTCAATCGTCAAAAGGCCCATCCGCGTTTGGGTGTGCAATCTATAGTACAATTTAAGTTTCCGTTCTCCGCAGTTACTGTCGATGTGATACGTACGATCGATCTATATTGATCGTTCTTGTTGACTGGTTCACTGGTTGACGGCCGAACAAGGAAATTCATGTTAACCGGCCCAACAAGGAAATTCTTCTTGGCCGGCCCAACAAGGAAATTCTTCTTGACCGGTCCAACAAGGAAATTCATCTTGACCGGCCCGACAAGGAAATTCTTCTTGACAGGCCCAACAAGGAAATTCTTCTTGACCGGCCCAACAAGGAAATTCTTCTTGACCGGCCCAACAAGGAAATTCTTCTTGACAGGCCCAACAAGGAAATTCTTCTTGACCGGCCCAACAAGGAAATTCTTCTTGACCGGCCAAACAAGGAAATTCTTCTTGACCAGCCCAATAAGGAAATATTGGGCTGTACTTCTGTTTCAGACGGTAAAATAAAAATTAGGCCCCCGTCACATATGCAACTAGTGCCACGGAGAAAAGTGTCACAAAGCCCTTCCAAAACCCGACGCCAATGAACAGTTTTCGCGTTTTCTGTTTTCCGGATTTACTGGCGATGAGATCAGTACAATCGTTCATTACTGACCGTTTTAGTTGACCGGCCCAACAAGGGAGTTATGGTCAACAATGGCGACCTGTACGCGCCAAAGCGCCAATAAACCCGGTTGTACGAGGTCACCCACGCACCCACCCACGCACCCACGCACCCACAGACAGACATTTTTTCTAGACCACTGTTTTGGGGTCCTGGAGGTCCAAAACACGTATTTCCGCGAAAATCTCGACTTCGACAATTTTCATGATATCAATACTTCCCATATACCAGTGGTGGTATGGGAAAGTAAAAAGACTGCACTGAGTTTAATAATTTATCTGTTGGTAATAAAGTTAAAGCATCTAATCAATTGTATATGGAAAATAGGGTTTTAAAAGAATTAGGAAATGCTGCAGTTGAAACAATAGAAAACATGGACGAAGAAATTGAGTATAAAGATAATAAAATTAATGTATTGGAACAAGAATTAAAAGAGGTAAATAGTTATGATGAAGAAAAAATAAATGCATTACTGAATAAAAATGCTATTATCACATATAACAACAAAGGACGAGCAAAAAGACGATTAGGAAATACTCTTTCTCTAGTTAATAAATGAATACAGAAAATTTATTGATAAAGGCAAACAAGAAAATCCAAAAAATGGAAAAAGAAAAGAAAATATTGAAATTTATTTTAATAATCACTATTGGTATCGGTATCGTTATAATAATGTTAGCTGCATTTCAGCCTCGTATATACCCTCTTTAATTTTTTCACCATTAAGATCAGAAACAAAATAAATCCAAACATTATATACACGTTTTTCTACAACTGTAAATATTTCTTCGGTCGTTTATTTTTAAGTTGTTACGATATATATCAACCATATTAGACAATCTAATCACCAACTTCAAATTTTGGTTTTTTATTTGTTACTATAGTCATATATACGGTTTCTAATAATTGTCGTTCATTTTCTTTACTTACATCCTTTGGTTTCATTTTATAATTGTTGGAATAGGCGAAACCCAATCAAAACTGTTGTATAATATTGGCCCGAATTTATTTCATAAAGTACGATTGAATCTCTCAACAAAGAAAGCCTTATTTTTTGTTCCTGTACTATAAAGATTGATATTGTATTTATTTAAAACAACTCTCATATCTTTATTATAAAACTCTTTTCCTTTATCTGCATGTAATTTTTTAGGTGGATTATATTTGTCTTGAAATGCTTGTTTTACGATTTTTAAAAATGCATTAGCTATCTAATCCTGATTTAGTTTTTAATGGCTCTACCAGTGCATTTTTTAAGGACTTGCTACTAGGTGTCCAACCTTCAAAATTTTTTTTCTAAGCTTGCATAAACGACGCATTCTCATTCTCGTTTAATAAACCTCCGCTATTTTCTATTGCGCATGTTCTACTTTCTGCTTGAAGTCCACGTTAGTCTAGTTATCGAAGTCGCTAGGAGACGTTAATGTTCAATAGAAGTTTTAATTTGTAAATCTCAGTTAACGGATGTTTTTTTACCTTAGTTGAACCGTTGATTGAGGTAACCTCAATCAACGGTTGAAGGTAAGTATAGGATTTTTCAAAAGTAAATCGTATTTTGAAATGCTGATATTTTTATCAATCATTGAGCAATTTGAAAATTAAAAATGCCTGTATGTGCAGAAAGAAATGGGATTTATTAAAAACATCACATTTATCGTAAATGAACCATTTTCTTCAAATTTTGCTACCAGCTTTTGAAAAGCTCTCAAAGTGCATCGGCCAGCTCTCAGACCGTTACGAGTACGAAATCCTATATACTATATTAAAAAATGATATTATTCATTTCTCAGAAAATTGATTTTAATTGAGGTTACAATTTTGTTTCAGATTTCTAGTTTATCATTAATATTTAAATAATGAAACGTTTCAATAAAAACAATCCTGCAGAATACCAACAGAAACAGCAGAAAATTACTGGTTTCTTTAAATCTAATACGACAACATCTAAAGAAGCTGAAGTTACTGCTACCACTAATCAGCTCGTCAACGTAGCAGCGCCAGCGGAGTTAATAGATATTGCAAGTTACAACGTTGATACTAAATGTAATGAAAATAAGCGAAATATTCAAAGAAAAAGAATTAGAAAAGGATAAGTACGATATTATCAATGCTTCGTCAACCTCCAGTACCGCCACTTAGATTGGCTCCTGTCAAAATACAGTTTCCTTAAAAAAACGGGTCGAAAATACAAGGAATCGAAATTGTGTCAAATGCGAGATATGTGCTACACATGAAGGAGAGGCAGCAAAATTTTCAAAAAATGGAGTGGTGCCCATGGCCTTTGGAATAAGGGTAGAAAGTAAGCAAAAACTTGAAAGAATAGTAGACCACATTGAATCGAAGCCTCACAAAGCTGCTTTCGAAGCCAGTGATTCGGCAAGATTATGGGAATTGCAGTCAAATAAGCACCCATGGGTAAATACTCTGAAAAAACATAGAGCTGAAGTAGTGAATCATTTAATTTCGATTTGTGTTGATGTCTACAATGACTGCCTCTTGGAGACACCAAGTGCTAGAACGTGGCCAGCACGCTTACTGGCAGTTATGAAAACGCAATCTTGTATATCACAGTTAAATGAAGCCAAAGATTGGAACGCTGAGTTAGCGCCCTTCCATCCACCAGCAAGCGCTCTTCATTACAGAGATCCTGCAATATACAGCGAGGTGCAAAAACTTATTGGGCAGCTGGAAATGAAAAACATTTCAGAAAATATGAAAAACGCTATTTGCCTTACTCTTCAAGTAGATGGCAGCGTGGATTTGCAAAACAAAGACAATAAATTTGTAATTGCCAAGTATATAGCTAAAAACAATCCGACTGAAATACGCAACGCTTTCATTGGCATTTCACAACCTGAACAAACAGGGGTAATTGGATTATTAGAAGCCATCCTTAACACCTGCCAGGCAACAGGCGTACCCCTAGATGTCTTAGTTGGCATTACCACAGACGGAGAAGCGGCAAATACTGGTCGAACAGGTGGGTTATGGAAACTGTTAGAAGATCATGTTAATCATGGATTAATAACAGTTTGTGGTGTTGGTGCCACAGGTCGGACCTAGCAATGGAATCCGTTTTAAGTACAGTACCCGAAATGAAAATTTGGGTTAGTAATTTATCTGGTTTAGCAAAATATTTTCGCACCTCGCCATCAAAATATAAAAAACTTCAGCAGATGTCGACGCATTCAAGCCAGAGAGACGTAAACGCCAAAACATTCAAAAAGTAGATTTTCATACCGTCGTAAGCGGAATTTCGAGCTGCATTAGTTGTAGTGGTACTGGTATGTGTCAAAAATTGTTGTCCGCTTCAAACATTGGTAAACCTGTACCTTACATGGCGTATTCGCCATTATTTTTCCCTCAATTTTGTGGTATTAGACGTAAACGCCAGTTCTCCTATTGACTTTGTATGGGCCGTTTCTCAGCTGCATTTTAAGTTGATACCGAATAAAACTGTAAGTAAAATATGTTTTTTATGAGTGTCTAGTTATATTTTGAATTTTCCTTTAACGTTTACTTGCAACTTTCCTATAATGATAATAGAAACTGTTAAATAATCGAAGCAAAACTATGTGGCGTTTACGCCAAGTCGGTTAAAGCCGTATTCTTTTGACGTAAGCGACAAAATTTAATGTAAATTTTCTGGAAGCTGTTTATCTATTTTCAATAACAATCAAAGCGTTGTTTCTTATTTCGTGTGATTAACAGTAAATATCGACACTATATCTCTATTAACTTCCCTACTATTATGTTGAAAAAGGGTGTAAAATGAATAAAATATTATTGGAAATTGGCCGATAACAAAAAACAAAAATCTTTTGTAAGTGAATGTATTATCGTTAAAAATGTAAAAAGGAGAAGGAAGTCCAAAGGTGAAATTAATCGACAAATTACAAATGAATATTCGTTAATTAAGGGAGATAGTAGAGTTCGAGTTTGCCAACAATTCTTATTAACCACTCTAGGTATTACACAACGAGTTATTCGATCTGTAATTTCCAACAAAAACCTGGTTAAATTTCCAAATTCCGATTTACGTGGAAGACATGCTCCATACAATAAAGTGTCAGATGACCAAATGACCAATTTCAAAAAATTCGTAGAAGCCTTGCCAGCTGTACCGAGTCATTCTACCGCAGTTCTACGACCAGGACATATTTACCATCTGATGTTAAAAGTTACAGCAACCTTTACAGGAAGTATATAGAAACTTATCAACATGAAAACAAATTTCCAGCTTTCAAAAAATCAAGTGTTTCTTCAAAAATTTAAATCAATGTATAATATTGGAATTCATGTGCCCCGAAAAGACAAATGCATAAAATGCGAAAAATTTAATAACTTGGGGATAAATAAAACACAATACGATATTACTGAATATAACCATCATATCACAGAAAAAGATGCTGCAAAGAAGTTGTTTTTAGAAGAACAGGCAGTTTCTGGAAAAAATGGAGTGTTAGTTGCTAGTTTCGATTTACAGAAAGTGTTGGCTACTCCGCACGGGGACACAATGGTCCTAGGTTTTTCTAGAAAATATGCTGTATATAACTTCACGGTGTATGAAACTGGTAGCAGAAGAGGAACTTGTTATATTTGGGGTGAAAAACATGGCAAGAGAGGCCCTAATGAAATTGCCTCCAATTTGTTATCTTTCCTAAAGAAAATTGACAACGAAGGGAGTATCGTTATACTGTGACAACTGCAGTGGCCAAAACAAAAACAAATTTATACTGGTTATGATAAGATATTTTCTGAACCAGTCTGTTACAATTGAGCAAATAAATTTAACGTTTTTGATAACTGGTCATACATACATGCCCGCAGATTCTATGCATGCAGTAATTGAAAAATTCACAAAAAACACTATAGTTCAGGCTCCTTCTGAGTGGGCTACAATACTTAGAAATGCCAGAAAAATTCCTGAAGGATATCAAGTGGAAGAATGTAAGTTTCAAAACTTTTTAGACTTTAAATCTGTAAGTCTTGAAAAAGCTTTTAAGACCAAGATACCTACAATCAAAAAAGCTACATTTTTCAAACATAATAATATTGTGGAATATACTAGCTCGTTTCTAAATAACACAGTCGACTGTTTTCAACTAAAAATTAAGGAAAAATCTAACCCAAAACAATGTTATAATTCAGAACTGCCAATTAATAAACTTAAATACGACAATTTGAAGACATTGTGTCAAAGCTTGGCTATAAAACCACAATACCATTTTGAATACCTATCTTTGAAAACAAATAATTCTGTTCCTGACAATTTAGAAGAATCAGATGCAGAAGATGTTATCTTAGATTCTTCTTTAATTCACTAGTTTTTTTAGAAAACATGACATGTTTCAGTATAGGTGCGTTATACTTTCTATGAGTGTATGGCTTTATTTTAGTTGCTTTCAGAATTCTGTTTAATGTGCGTTTATTAATCTTGTTGTTTGAGTTTTTTTGGTATAATATAAGTTTTATTTATTTTTCTTGCATGGCCAATAATGTATTTCTATACTATTTTTGATATTATTGTAATAAAATTTTCAACTGAAATAAATGCCTGCATTATTATACTTTGAGGGCCTAAACGCCAAAAAATTAAATAAACATAAGAAATTGCAGTTGGTGTAAATGCCACCTAAACGCCAAATCAATCAAAATACATCACTTACCTATGACGTAAACGCCAAGAGCAAAACGACGTAATCACCAGAGTTCGTAGTTGCCCTAACTTAAACGCTTAAACTTTGTTTCTCAAATAAAATAAATATCTAACCATCAAATAGCTTCAGTTTAGCTATATAAAACCTAAAATACATTTGTAATTCAAGAATACAATATCCAATATCAAAATATACTGCCAGCGCCATTCATACTATTTTTTGTGTGTCCTGAAAAATTTGCTCCATGGCGTTTACGTCCCTCTGGCTTGAATACATCGATGTATCCAAATGTAAAACATTTTCCTGCTTATTTTGAAATACGTTTCGCAGAGCATGTAAGAAAGCTTATACTTGCCGTCCTGCATAATTTACCAGGTTGTAGAATCTTTTGGGAAACTCTTGATAATAGTTCAGACAGAACGGAGAAAAGTGCCGCTATTGGTATGCTGAAAACATGGCATAGTTCTTCCCAACAGGTACTAATAACGTGCTTAATGGCAGACATAACCTCTGTAATGCAAGCCTTACAAAAACACTTTCAAAAAAGCTATATCATTTTACCAGATATTATCAGCGTCAAAGAAAATGCCATTCGAAAATTGGAAATTATTCATAGTGGGCCATATCCAGGTGGCGAAGAAGAAAAACTCTTAGCAATAATTGAGAATATAGAGGATTGTGAGGATGGGGACGCAGGAAACAGCAAACGAAAAACTCCAAATAAGTATGTCACCACAAATAGACGATTATGGTCAGCAGTACGAGAAGAAATCGTCACTGCTTTTATAAATTTTTTAAATGTGCCGCTTAATGTTGAGAACGGCTCCACCATCTCTACTATGAAACCCTATTGTTGAGTTGATCAATGCTGGCCGAGAACTAGTAAAAACACTCTTTGGAGAGGACAATGTAAGTAATTTTGCTGATAGCGTTTGTGATAATTGGCCTACTATTAGTGAATTACCAAAATTAGACACCACGGACGTTGACTGTAGATATAGTGTACAACTAAAAAATATTGTCGCAAAAACCACAGGTATGGTCCAAAAACTATTTTGTGCGATATTAATCACATCACTACATTCTATGACCACAGAAACAGTCATATCGCATTACAATCAAATAAAATCAAAACATAGATCTTCCGTAATGGAAGAGTCTATGAACTACAAATTGTTTATTGCACTCAATGGAATTGGCACTGCACATTACGACCCTTGTCCGGCTGTGGCAGAATTTTTGAAAAAGAAGGATCGTAGATTTAGAGAACCAGATTTGGAAGTTTATGTCCAGCGGGATTTCGCCAAAAATTTTTTTTAGAACTGAAGGCATTTAATAATATTTTTATTTGTTTATCTTTTCAAACATAATTTTCTTAATATTTATGTATCATATTTTATTCGTTATTTTTGTTCAATGTTCTGAATGTAAAAGTAAATATTTTGTTTATTTTAAAAATTATAAAATTAATGTTTTGTACGTTTTTAGTGTGTAATTTTTATTTTTACCTTGTCCAATTCATGACTACTGGGTGTCCAAATTTAACCACTGGGTGTCCATTTGGACACACAACTATATCTTAAAAAATGCACTGGGCTCTACCCATACAAATTTAGAAAATGTGTCTTCAGCAACGAGAATATATATAAATCCCTTGTTAATTCTTTTAAATTTATTAAAATCCGTCGTCTTTGGCTTCGGACTTTTTGTTCTTAAAGTATAGCTTGGATCTTCTGATTTTACTTTTGGTCTATAAAAAACATAAATGTCTATTCGCCAAGTATCATCAATACCTCTGCGGTCAAAGCGACGTGTTGGATAGTTTTTCCTAGCAGGAAGGTGATTTAGAAATATTATTTTTCATTAATTGACAAATTCTACAAGTTGATATCCTTCTCCATTGTTTATGACTTCGCCTTTGGGTCTGGGCCGATTTCATCAGACTTTGTTCGAATTTTGGTTCTCCAGTGCATTTAGTTGTTGTTTTGCACGTTTTACAATAATCCATTTAGTTAGTGAATCAAATTCTTAATCAACTAAAATATTATAAATGGAGGCAAGAATAAAACAACTGGTTAGCGAACGAAGTTTATCTAAATTATTTAAATATTTTAATGACCTTAATACTAAACAGTATTCGATGAAATTCGTAGAAGAAATTTAGACTGGAAGAAAATATCGCGAAATCATAAAATGTCTGAATCATTTATTAGAGAATTCCAAGATAAAGTTTATTGGAAAAATATTTCTTATAAACAAAAATTATCTGAAAATTTTATAAGAGAATTTCAAGATAAAGTTTGTTGGGAAAATATTTCTTATAAACAAAAATTATCTGAAAATTTTATAAGAGAATTTCAAAACAGAGTTGACTGGTACGGTACTTCAAAAAGACAGAAATTATCAAAAGATTTTATTAGAGAATTTTAAGATAAAAAGGCTGGGAAGCCATTTCATTCTTAAAAAGAGGATTATTGGAATACTTTATTAGAGAATTTCAAAACAGAGTTCATTGGAGAAATATTTCATGGAAACAAAAATTATCAGAATCATTTATTAAAGAATTCCAAGATAAAGTTGACTGGAAATTTATTTCAAAATATCAAAAATTATCTCTAAATTTTATAAGAGAATTTCAAAATAAAATTTCTTTTGATGATTTAAAAAATAATAAAAAAAATATCTAAAGAGGTTTCAGACAAGATATTTAAACAATACCAATTGATTAATGAAGAAATCAAAGATAATTGTCCAATTTGTATGATGAATTTCACTCAGCCAGCTAAAACAATATGTAATCATATATTTTGTAACAATTGCTTAGATATATGGTTAGATGTGAGTAAAGATTGTCCAATGTGCAGACAACAATTATTGAATATTCAAATTATTAGTATGAATGATGTACCATTATTTCAGTGAGAAAGCATGCTAAATTTAGCATACTTTCCTTAAATACACTCGAGTGTTTCGCAAAACGAACTTTGGTATAATGCACTTAAATAGTATATTATGGTACTGTTGTAATATCTTATGTCAAATGTAGAGTTTTAGGTAAATGGGTCGTTTTAAAATGTAATATGATATCTTCTTTGACCATTACCGAACGGACAGGAAGTTCCTTGTCCACCCCACGAAGAGGGTGTTACACATGTGCTGTATAGTTAGTTTTAAGATAGCTTAAGGCAGTCTTTGTTCAAATTTAAAAGAATAAAGTTGTACATAAAAGATGTAATATTAAAAAAAGACTCTGTGAAGCTTTGGTACTATCACAATTTAATTACTGTGTCCCAGTATATAATTCAGCCATTGATAATTTTACATCTCAACGTATACAAAAAATTCAAAACGCCTGCTTGAGGTACATTTATGGGTTAAGAAAATATGATCATATATCACATAAACTTTTAGATTGCGGTTGGCTGTCAATGCAAAATAGGCGCATACTTCAATGTTTGTGTTTATACCATAAAATTTTAATAAACAAAAGTCCACCTTACTTATATAATAAAATAATCTTTCGTACAGACGTACACAACCTTCTTACTAGATTTCGTGGACTCATCTCTCCTCCCATATTCATTCTACGACTCTCTTTGAGAGGTCGTTTTCATTTCAAATCTATACATTATATAATAACATATCTGAGATTTATAAAACATGCTCATTAAGTAAGTTTAAGGTTTTAATGCGTAGAGAATGTTTTCAAAACAGAATTTATGAAATATTTACGTTATAATCATTTCAACATTTGGCTGCTGTAGCTTCTAATCTCGAAACCTGCACATCCAATTTGTCTTCTGCACATGACAGAATTTAGTTTAGTTAAGTAATATTAATAATTATTAGTTTTTAAGCAGCTATCTCTCTCTTTTTTCTCTTTAAACTTACATGAAGGTTAGATGGAAGAGCAGAGACGGGCTCTTGGCTCAATCTGAATCTCGCCTTGCGATTGAGAAAGAAAGAATAGATAGTTAAGTTAGCATGTTTTTTTTTCTTTTTCTTCTCAATAAAGGTATTATTATTATTATTATGTGAATTTACTTCCCCCAAATACTAAACCCCTAATTGCTAAATTACAATAATTAAAAGCAAAACTGTAACAAGTGAACAACGGTGTAGTGGATACTACAAACCAAAGGGTTGCTCACAACATATTTTGGTGGCAGCGGTGGGATCTTCTGGCACAGCGATTCATAATTTTATTGAATCTCAGAGGAACCTTCTACAGGGAAAACAAAAAAAAATCTCAACGACGCAGGAACTTCACAAGGAGCAGCATCGGCACAGGACACCTCACCAGGATACCAAGTCGCCGACATTTCAGAGCAGGTCGTAGTCGTTGGAAAAAGTAATTGTAAGTCCCGTACTCAGTTATACGTATAAATTATTGTAATAGACAGCTAGGTAAGGGTAGTAAGGTATAGTTGTATATGTATACGTAACTATTCATTAGTTTATCAGAAAGGGAAAAGAGTAATACTCTTGTTATTATACTGATAGTTAAGAAAATAAAAAAATAGTCAAAATGGGCAAAAATAAAGGAAAATCGGGGGGTGATAATGATAGCGAGAATGGTTGTGAGGAATCTGGTGCGTCATCGTCAAATTGTAAAGACGAAAGTTTAATAATGACTGCAAGTAATTTAATTGGTAGATTTAATAATGAAACACAATTTCAAGATATAAAAAACGGACTCACTAACGATTGACTTCAGATGTACCGCAACCCCTCAAAACTACCTTCCAACATTTTTTTCTTTACACTGCTCCGAAGTTTTATAATCTCCTTCCGAATGATATAAGGCAATTAACCTCTACAAAAAAATTCAACATATCAGTTAAAAATTGGCTTTTGTCTTTTGAAAATGTCGAAGAATTCTTTAACAGCATATACTATTAGCATAATTTCTGTCAGTTAGTCAACACTGTGAAATAATCGTAGAAATGTGAGTTACTTTCGTTATAATGTAGTTTTAGATAATTGCACTTCATACATAAAACATTTTTATTGCACATGATTAGCGCTAGCTTTCACTGTACTCTTGTTTTTGTATATTAAAAATTAGGATTTTGTTTTATGGGATGGAAGGTCCAATACAGGTTTAACCTCTGGGCCCCTTACATTTCCTGGGAATTGGTAATTTCTTTTGTAGAATTAAGATTTACTTTATTTTCTGTAACCTTTCTCAGTGAAATAAATATTATTATTATTATTATATTCATCATTTTGTGCGGAATTGTGAAAGAGCTAGATCGATTTGCAAACACAGTGTAATTTTTCACATAATTTGCTCGCGAATACAAGGGTCGGCAAGTGAAATGATACAAACATATGATAATTGGGAAGCATTAAAAGATTTTTTAATAGAACAATATGGATCAAGAGGTAATGTAATACAATTGCGACAAAAACTTTATAGCTGTAGACAAAATTTTAATGAAACGGTGGATCAATTTTATGCCAGGTTTTGGGGTATAGCTCAAGTTATAGTTGATAGTATTAGTCGATCGGGGAATGTAGACGGAGTGAAAATTCTGAAAAAGAATTTTATTAGTGAACTGAAGGATTTGTTTTTGTGGGGGTTAAAACGGGAAATACCTTTAGGGGTTAAAAGTCGAAATCCTAAAAATATAGAGGATGTCAAGAAATATTCATTACAGGAAGAAAGTGAACTAATTAGCGACAGACAAAGCAGTAGACACGTTAATCAAGTGTTATATGTGCATTGTAATATTTGTGGGGGCAACGACCATGTGGAAAATTTTTGTAATAAACCACAAAATACGTATAGGAGTTACGAAAATCGTAATAATTCGCGGTACAGAAATTTTCACGAATCCGTAAGTTATTCAAATCAAAACTATAATGATCGCGGCAACAGACAGCATTTTATGGAGCATGAATTTAGAAATTTTAATAATCACCAGAATAGGCAAAATTTTAACAAACCTCAATTTAGAACTTATAGGGATTATCAAAATAACCCATATTATTTAAATATGCGACAGAACCCTAATTATTCCGGAAATAGATTTTATAATAACGAAAATAAACAGGCTGGGAGTTCCAGTGATGGAGCAGTTGGTAATTTCCGAAACGGGGTTGACTTTAAAGCCGTAGACACTAATGCAGGTGCGAGTACTAACAAGTTTGACCATAATATGGGAAGAAATCAGAATTTAAGCCCGCGGGCAATTAACGTAGTAAAAGGCGGCGACGAAAATTTAGAAAATTCGGGAAACGCGGAAGGACTTCGTTCGGGCAGCCAGTCGAGGTCCAACATTCAGTTTCTGAGAACAGCTGCCAAACAATAAAGCTAGTTTATAATTTATCGAGTAGTTTTGATAAGTTTCAGTCAGTATTCGTCCCTTTAGATATCAGTGCAAGTAAGCACGTACGATTTTTATTAGATACGGGAGCAGATATTTCCCTAATTAAATTAAATAGTTTAGATGATCAAGCCGAATTTGAGAATCATACCATCACAATTACAGGTATTAATGAAACAGTCAATACACTGGGGACTTGCACGGGTAGTATCAAAGGACACGGTCGAGTTGTATCCCAGATGTATCTTACCTGAAAAATTGAGCAAGCAGCTATGTTCGAGTTGAATCCCGTTCGGGTTATCAGCTTAAGAGATAATTATTATTTTATTACTATCACTTAAGTTACCCTAAGGGTACCTCTATCCCTTTGTCTAGTCTAGTCTTCGGATTTTTGTACCCGGGGTTTATATATTAGGCTGCATAGCTTACAAGAAACGACGATGATTGCAAAATATAAAATTTACTAATAAGCTAAACTTGGGGATGGGAGTAGAAAAAATATCATTGGTTGAGGCGCGCTAACGGTGCATCTACGTCATCAATTTTTTAATGGCGTCCATGACGTCTTGAATTACTCTGTTTATATTTATTTATTGTTTCTCAAAACGTTGTTTGCTTTAATGTGTTTCTCAAACTGTCAGAGTGACATTTTAGCAATATAAACACAATAAAAAAAAACAACAATGAGCATGTGCTTGTGCTTAAATAAAAACTTATAGAACGAAAGAAATACTAATTAATAAACATCCTTACTATACGGTAACAACTAATAAGCGGGATACAATTCGACATAATTGTGGGATACAACTCGAACGTGTTGAAAAACTACCTGACCAGATTGGGATACAATTCGACATCTCCCGTATCAAAATAGGTAATCAAGATATTATGCATACTTTTCACATAGTACCGGATAGAATTAATTTAAAATATGATGGAATTTTAGGATTAGATTTTATAGAAAAACATAGAGGTATTATAGATTTAGACAAGAAAATATTTAGAATAAACAATTGCGTAACTAAATTAATACCGCAAGATATTAATAACTGCTTAATTTTGAATGCTCGAACAGAAACAATAGTTGAGGTAAAAGTAACGGTGATAATTTTGAGGGTCTGTGCGAATCAAAGGAAATTCAACCACAAAATTTTCTCGGAAGCTGTTTCACAATAGCCCGGAAAGGCAAATGTATGGTCTCAATTAAACCTTAGAGAGCAGGACGCGTTAATCGAAAGACCGGTGGTAGAACTCGAAGCTGACAGTAGTTCAATTAATCTGAGAATTCTTAAATACGAAGTTCGCAGCACTAGAATTATGGAAATTCAAAACTTAATAGACCTAACACATTTAAATTGCGAGGAAAAGGAAAGCATAATCGATATATGCGAAACATTTAGCGATATTTTCTTATTAAAGAATGACACCCCTACAGCAACAGACGCTGTAACTCACAAAATCCCTATTAAACAGGATAAGATTCCGGTTAATATTAGGCCATATAGGTTACCGCATGCAGACGCGGAGGTTGTTAAGGAAGAAGTAGAGAAAATGTATCAAGATGGCATAATTCAACCTAGTAAAAGCGCATGAAATTCGCCATTATTAGTAGTAAGAAAAAAATCAGGTTTAGACGGAAGCCCAAGGTGGCGAATTGTTGTAGATTTTCGTAAGCTAAATGACGTCACTATAGAAGACACTTTTCCGATTCCGAATATTTCTGAAATTCTGGACCAATTAGGCAATAGTAAATATTTTTCTACGGTAGATTTGTCAAAAGGCTTGTATCAAATTCCAATGGACAAACGGTCCAGAGAAATCACATCGTTTTCAGCTAACCATCAACATTGGGAATTTTTAAAGTTGCCAATGGGGTTAAAGGGCAGTCCCGCTAGTTTTCAGCGCTTGATGAATTCTGTATTAAGCGGATTTATAGGGCTCAAGTGTTTTATTTATTTAGACGACATTGTTGTATATGGCAATAGTTTAGAAGATCATAATGCAAAATTAATAGATGTTTTTTCTCGATTGCGAGAATTCAACTTGAAACTAGAACCGGAAAAATGTAGATTCTTACGGAAAGAAGTTGTTTATTTGGGGCACAATATAACCGAACAGGGGATAAAACCAGATCCGGATAAAGTAAGTGCAGTACGTAATTATCCAGAGCCACGAAATGTAAAAGATATCAAATCATTTTTAGGATTAGCTTCATATTACAGGAAATTCCTTGATGGGTTTGCAAAAATAGCAGCACCAGATGCCAAATTTATTTGGTCAGACTCTTGTGCGACATCGTTTCAAGATTTAAAAGGAAAACTTATAACTGCTCCAATTTTACAATATCCAAAATTTAATGAATCATTTATCGTAACTACAGACGCGAGTGGGAAAGCAGAGGTGCAATTTTATCCCAGGGAAAGATAGGAAGTGATTTACCAGTGGCGTACGCGAATCGCGTATTGAACTCAGCAGAAACACGGTATTCCACAACGGAACGCGAAATGTTAGCTTTAAGTTGGGCCGTGAATCATTTTAGACCCTATTTGTTTGGGAGACCTTTTATAGCAGTCACTGACCATAAGCCGTTGGTCTACATAAAGAATTTACGAGATCCTGGATCTCGATTAATGAATATGCGCATGAAATTAGAATGTTATGATTTTGAAGTAGTCTATAAGGAAGGGAAGCGAAATACCAATGCCGATGCCTTAAGTAGGATTAGTGAGGATATTCTACCTACCGTTAGTACTATTAGCAAAGAAGAAGAGGATGTAGAAAGGTATAAACAATTTGAAAACTATATGAAAGAGAATATTATCGTAAATACTAATATTGAAGAAAATAATGAGAATATACTTAATGCATTAGAAAATCAAATCATTTTAATAGGATTATCAATAGATTTAGAAATTTTCAATGAGTTTTTACTACATTTAGAAAATACTTCCGAATTTGTAAGTAACCTGAAAACAAAAAATTACTCAAGGAAAGAGATTGAGACAATTCAATTAGGTAATAATAAAACCTTGCGGCATTTACAAGAAATAAGTTTACAGACTCAGTAAAAGAAAAACACATTTATAACATTTTAATCAAGGTACGACAATTATGTATAGAAGATAAAATAAGTGAATTACTATTAGTCAGAGAAAGGTTTAGCGAAGGTATTTCTTGGAGAGTAGTCGTATGCATGTTACGATATTTATTTCGAAATACTAACATCAAAATTAATATTTGTAGAACAGAATCATCTTATACGGAACGTTTAAAAGCAGAAATATTAAAGGAATTTCATGACACTCCTTTGGGAGGACATCAGGGTATAACTAAAACGCTAAAGCGAATCAAGAAGTTCCACAAATGGAAAGGTATGAAGCGCGATGTAGCGAACTATGTAAATAAATGTGCCAATTGTCAATTAAACAAAATTAATAGTCCAAAAACCAATATGCCTATGCAAATTACTACCACCTCTACTGAGCCATTCGAGCGTTGTTTTTTAGACATAGTAGGTCCATTAAATGTCTCACGGAATAATAACAAATACGTATTAACTTTTATTGACGATTTATCAAAATTCATACAGGCTATTCCATTAGAAAATCAAGAGGCAGGTACAATTGCCGGAGCTTTTGTCAATGAGATTATTTTAAAATTCTGTTACATTCCGTCAGAAATTCTTACAGATAGGGGTTCTAATTTTACTAGCGATTTGTTTAAAAATATGTGCCAACTATATAAAATAAAGAAAATTCAAAGCACGGCATATCATCCAGAAACAAATGGCGCTCTAGAAAGAAGCCATAGAACGTTAAAAGAGTATTTACGTAATTTTATAAACGATAGCGGTGATGATTGGGATGAGAAATTGCCATACTATGTTTGTAATCACAATTCCACCCCACATACGACAACAGGTTATGAACCGCGGGAAGTAGCGTTCGGGCGACCATCAAAGTTACCAACCTCCATCACTAGGTCACCTCCGATTAATTATTCATATGACGATTTGATTACTGAAATTCAGCAAAAATTTAGATATATTTGGCAAGACGCGAGAGAAAAGTCTATTGTCGGTAAAGTAAAATCTAAAGAGTATCATGATAGGTCAGTAAATTTGCAAGAATTTAAAATTAATGATAAGGTATTGTTACAAAACGAAGAAGTAAGACGAGGGAGGAGTAGGAAATTTGAACAAAAATGGATAGGGCCTTACATTGTCTTGGATAAAATTTCACCAGTAAATTATGTCATATCCAAAAAGAACAAAAAGTATACTGTTCACGCAAATCGATTGAAGCATTTTTACGATTAACACATTTGCGGCGAAAGTATTTTGTAAATTCAATTAAAACACTCGGAGTAAAATTAATAAGTTTATTTTCACGAAGGAGTTAGTTAAGTATGTAGTATCATAATTTGTTATTGTATTTGTTAGGATTTTGTATTGTAGTTAGTGTATTAGTATTGGACATACTGTATTACTGTGAAAGAAAAGAAAGACGAGAAAAAGAACATGTAGTGCATCGATCGAAAGTGTTTATCAAACAGTGAAGTGCAAAAATGTAGTTTTAAGGCAGTGCGGGTCGAATTAGACAATAATGCCCGGACTATTTTAAATAGGTTAATAATTACTACTTGTATTCTAGGTAAATGTTCATAGCAAAATAAAAAGTAATGTAAAATTCAACGAGTAAACATACTCTTTTCATTCGTACTTTCCTCTAGATCAACGGGGGAGGTGTTGTAATAACTTATGTCAAATGTAGAGTTTTAGGTAAATGGGTCGTTTTAAAATGTAATATGATATCTTCTTTGACCGTTACCGAACGGACAGGAAGTTTCTTGTCCACCCCACCAAGAGGGTGTTACACATGTGCTGTATAGTTAGTTTTAAGATAGCTTTAAGGCAGTCTGTTCAAACTTAAAAGAATAAAGTTGTACATAAAAGATGTGAATTTACTTCCCCCAAATACTAAACCCCTAATTGCTAAATTACAATAATTAAAAGCAAAACTAACAAGTGAACAACGAAGGTGTAGTGGATACTACAAACCAAAGGGTTGCTCACAACAGTACGCTATGCAAGTAAAAATAGTAGAAAGCCTACCATCCCGTTGAAAAGACAGTTAATTGCACATTTACAGAAAGCTGTAAATATAAGGCCATTTTAAAAAATTTTGAATTTGGATTTATTTTTGAATAAAATATTTTTTTTTAATACGCACTAGTCCACTTTGTGGACGCTCATGAGGACTTTGTCTCGCATCACATGATGAAAAAACTAATTATAAAAATTTGGATTCGAACCAGCAATCTCTGGATTAGTAGACCACACGCTTAAGCATATGAGCCAAATAGGTCATGGGAAATAAATTACTCATCGGTTATAAAAGAAGGAACCGGATATACAATTGAAATACAATTTTCAGAGTAAATATGTTGTCATCTTTATAAATTCCCTCGATAAACAAACTTGCAATATTATGTCCCCAAACCCCATATTTTTCTTCGTTTTCATAAATTTTCAAATAACCATCCCGAATAAACAAAATTAGTGACATTAACGTAAAGTCATCTCGATTACTCCAAAATCCTTTATCCCTAATAGTAAATTTCATAGAAATGGGATCTTCAACTGGATAATCAATTTCATCTGCATCTGATACAATTTTGTTTAACTCTTTGTAATGATTTTCTATTCCTCTCAAAGTATATACAGTGTGGGTACTTTCAAAACCGAACATGGGAGAATTGCATTGTAACTAACCTTTATATAGATTCCTGCTCGCCATTTAAACCCACAAGAATGGTAATGGTATGAATAGAATGACAAAAATACAGCGGATGCGAAGGTACCAATAAATGTTAGCACTTAGTTACCTTTTTCTGTTTTAATAATTATAAAACAATGCTATTTTGAAATAACATAGGTTGCTATGACTGTCAACTTTTTTATCTGCCATTTAAATTGTTTCACATCAGTCATAAGTTTCTGTTATTAATATCAGATATGAATAATAACGCGTATTCAGTCGAGCAGAGGGTTTTGCAGTTCTCCTATGTTCGGCTTTGAAAGTACCCACTCGGTATACGTTTATTGCACCTTCAAATATTTTATCCATTTAATTATCAATTTCTTTTTTAAGGAATTCAATTTGTTTAACATTAGTTAAACAAATTGTAAAACAATTAATGAATTTTAGAAAGAATGTCAAGCTAAAAAGCCATAGCAACTCACAAAATCAACAAGCCAAAACTAAAATATAAGGTAAAAACTACTACGTAAGTACAATGAAAACGACCTTCATTAAAAAGGCGCGAAATATGAAAACTAACAATTTAAAAAACAAAAGTGAACTAACATAATTTGTACTGAAATTCTTTTTAACAAAACCACAATGGGGGCAGAGAAAAAAACAAATTAATAATAAATATAACAACATAAGATGTTAATTAAATTTACAAAACTTTGATATTATAAAGGTTAAGTATTATTAGATATGTAGAGGATGAGTAGATATAAATACGCCGATTTTGAATAAGGGCTCTTATGGGGTTTGTGTGTAAAATAAGGGCGCTTTATTCAGGTAAGTTTGTATGGGTGCGAGTGAGAAGGGTGCCTGTATTAGGGTGCGAGTGGGATGGAAGTAGTCCCTTCGTAGGCGTGTCTGGGCGTGTTTTGTGGGCGTATCGTCTGCCATCGGCCATTTTTGTTGTTGTTCGGCCATTTTTGTTCGGTCAGTAGGCGTGGTTTGTTAAAAAGGTGGTTTTGTTTAAAAAGTGTGTGTGTATGCAACCGTGCATACTTTTTTTCTTGTGCGTTGTGGATTCGAACGCAGGTCCTGCTGAGTGGTAGTCTGTCGCGTTAAGCATGTGAGCTACCGGGGTGCGTCGTGGTTGTAGCGTTTGAAGTTGTTATATGAAGGTGTAGTTGATCGTGTTATTTTTTTTCGTTTTAGGTACTAGTTATGCGATATTAAATAATTTGGTATCGGATATTTAATATGGGATATTTGATTTTATTTGTAAGCAGTATAGTTCGGTTCGGCATCCATCGTCTCTATTCGTGTGCTGGTGCAGGGGCGGAGGAGGACTAGCATGAGACAGTTTGTTTAGTATCAAGTCGTTGTTGGTTGTGTAAAGTGCTACAAAGAAAAAGAATGGCATCGTACTCGAATGATGGATGTACTAGTATTGTTAGTGGTGGTGGAGGTGTTAAACGAAAATGTGCTGCTGCAGGTTACAAGTCACCTTTAGACGCACTGGATGAACTTGTAGACAGATTATTAAAATCTCAACATAGGTTAATTAATGCTTCGAGATATCAATTCAAAGAGGGATGTGTATCGAAATATATCGACGTGGGATTAGGACCTACGATGGGTAAGCAGGTTATGATGTAATTTAATGTAAAATTACATATCTCTCTCTCTCTCTCTAGATTTTGAACCGGTCGTTAAGATTGTGTGTGGAAAACAAGGATTATTATTTATGACCGTATCCGATTGGAAGGAGCTGTTGGAGAGCGAAACTTTTATAATGAGTTATTTCATGGATTTGGATGCTGACGTAATACCGGAAGCAATATACTTTAAAGACTTTGTGTTAAATTTTTCCTTGACCGATGTAACGCGTACCATGGATAGTTATAAGGTGATGGTAATGAAATGTCGAAGTATGCAGATTTGTATGGACTACCTGTTGATTAAGACGTTGTTTAATATTAAGGATGTAATTAATCAAAAAATTGTATTATTAGGTACCCAAAATTTTAGTCATTACGTGAAAACAGAAATCCAACCTCTAATTGCTACTTCCTCGAATTTAAACTAGTTGAAACATGTTGTACTATCTAAAGAAACTGACAATAACAATGTTAATGAACATGCTAATAAATTATCTTTGTTAGAGTACCTCACATATTATAGAAACAGTGATCTTTTTATGAAATTTTTTTTTGTTAAAGATGTTGCTGATTGTACTTTAAATGTCTGTACTTAATCCTAAAAAAATAAACTTTTTTTCTTAAACAACAACGTTTTTATTATTGTACAGGTAATTATAAATGGTATTAGCGTTATTTAAACTACAAATACATTTATTAAGATCGTGTGCAAAACACGGAGGTTTCATAGGTAACAAAGGTATGGTGTGGACATCAACGTTGTAATCCTCATCTTCATCTTCATCTAGGTCGTGAATATGAACATTCTTGACGTGTAGTTTTAGATATTCGGCCTTGTTCTTCCCCTTACAATAAATTACGTTGTCGCGTTCAGTAGCCTGTTGTAGTATGGAATCAATTTCACTCAGATCAACGAATCCTGAATTCCACTTGAGACCGTGGTGGTACCTGGTTAACCATCTGACCTGACGTTGCAAGTTGGGCGTTGACAAGATATGGAACGGAAACGGCGGTTTAAATAAAAAGTGTGAGACGCGCTCGCCGTCCATGATGACCATCTCCTTAGGCGTAAACTGGGGGGTGTAAAACCCTTGAATATCAACAATCAACATATTGTTTTTATTATAGTTGTTGATTCAAAACGAGGTTGGTCAGGGGTTGATAGGTAACGAGAGCGTCGTGTAGTATGAGTACGTACGCGTAGCTGTTTTGTGGGAAACTGGCTGTTGCTTCTATCTCCAGTTTAATATCAACTGTTCCCGCCTTGATATCGTCTTGTTGTTTGGAACAGTCTATGACGAATATGGGGTTCTTTTTAAATTCCTGGTAGGAGAGGAGGGGCTGTGACAGTTTCTGATAGTAAGATGTTTGAAAGTCACAATAATTTTTGTAAGCCAATAGGTATCGGTTAAGGGAAAAGTCGAGATTCCATTTGGCATATGGGAACGCCTTCTCGTTGAGATACACCGTGATGTTGACAATGTTGAGAGGCTCAAAAACGCTGCTGTTTGCTTCCACGGTGTTCACCTTTCCGGTTTGAAAGCCTACGAGCGCGTACCTCGGTTTCGAGAACGGAGTTTTACTGCTCAGATTGATGAGTTCAACTTTGCTGTTTCTGACACCCGGTATGCTGTACAGATCCCATTTACGAAACGGCATGTGTACGGTACCGTCTTTCTCTAAATTACGTATAATCTTAAGTTTTTCCGCGTCGCCAAGTTTCAAATAGGGCACCCGCCACTCTATTTTATCGATGTTGATCTTGAGGTCCGTAGCCGTGCCCGTATAGCAATTGTTGTCGGTCCTGGAACGTCGCAGTACTAGGGTTTGTTTCATGTGCGCAATGACTTTGTTATAATCTTCGGCAAACCCCAAAAGGAACCGTAGGGGCACGATGGCGCTGAATCCTACAATTTTTTTGGTTTTAGAATCGTACTGTTCTATAATTAACTTGGATGCAAGGGGAGACCACCCTGCTATCTCTAGATATTTGCTCTCTTGCGGGGTAAGGGAAACTAAACCCTTTAGCGTGGTGGTTATGCCAGGATTCCGGTTGGTGTCGATGGTCTGGTCCCCCAACTCGAATCGTATCTCGTCAAACAGGAACGCTATTGGATTGCTGGTTAACTCGTAGGTTTTGCCTTCCGCTGCTGCCGTCGTCGACACCGTCGCTTCTATGTAGATAAAACTGTCGTAGGTGGCGGTAATTAAATCTTGGTGTTGGATCACGAAGCGTACCTCGTCCGCCGGTCCCAATTTATTGGAACCGAAGGGTAGATGAGCGTGGTACTCACGTTCTATTATTCTATTATCGTAAACGACTGATTTATCAATGTTTAACTCCATTTTCGTTTATTTCTCTGCACCAACACTTTTAAACCGATAGACCTGAGGAATTGTAAATCTCCAGAGGATAATCTATTATTTTGGGTGGAGGAGGAGGAGGAACCACCGTTAATCAAAGCTGATCCCCTAATGACCGGTTGCTCTGTGACGGAGTAGTTTATATTTGGTGCAGCTGCAGCAGTAAAATCTATTCCCATTGTTTCAGTGCTAGACGAATTGATACTTGTTCGTTCCCGAAATTTATAGGTTTACCGTTCTGATCGGTGAGCCAGAGCACAATGTCCGAGAATGTTTTCGGAATTACGTTTAAATAGAGCACGGTGGAGGGCTCTTTGGCAACCATCTCGCCCGGTTCCGCGTCCAACGCGAATTCGAAGAGTGTGTGATCGGGAACTCCGTTTAAGAACGCACCGCCTGTAATGTTACACTGCACCCGTATATTAGTAGCCGGGGATATTTGCACGTCGAGATCTGAACTGTGAATTATGTTTGCTTTTAATACCACAGGTGAAAATCCTAGCATGCGTCCGATAGAGTCAGAATGCGTGAAATCAATTGCGTACTTGGGACAGTGGATGACGCATTGTAAAGTGTTTGTGTTGGCGCGAAGCGTGAACGCTCTCGCTTCCTCTCCCTCTTTACCACCAACCCTCTTTTTTCGTGGCGTGGTGGATCTCTTTTTAGTAGTAGTAGTGGCAGTAGCATGAGCCTCTTGTTCTTGTTCTTCTTCGAATTCCTGATGTACCATTTCCTTATTTATAAACTCGTTTAATGCGGTAATCTCATAAGCTCCGTTTGGAATTGTTATAATATGATAAGTACTATTTGGTTGTGGAGCATTGTCGTCATTGTTGTTAGCCTTGGAATAGTAAATTTTATTATTACCCGAGTAAATATTTTGTAAGGCGTTATAACTGTAGAAACCGATCAAACCGAGACCGTAGTCGCGATCCGGTGCTAGTTCTATAGGAGGATAAAAGCAACAGCTCAGGTGATTACCTGACCCCGTCACACTAAATGTAGTGGTCATTGTTTCTTTCTTTCTTTCTTATGTCACGACGTGCTCAACGTTTGTCTTTCGATAGAAATGCTAGAGCCAGGTGACCGCATTTATACGATCGTGGGTCCTGTTCCCTTATCGCATTGTATAATATTTTAACCTTTGAACCTCCTCCTCCTCCTCCTAGGTATTCGACTAGCTCTGGTGGTGGTTTGAGATCACCGAAAGAATCGTAATATTCAGCACGACTTCCTACTTTTTTGTATGCTACCCAGTGAGTGCCCGGTCCTCTGCTGTCGTCTAAATTTAACACTCCACATTCGTTTTTCCGTACACGCTTAGGCTGAGAATCACGCATAAAGACACCCCTAAAGTGAGGTATTAGCGCCCCGGCATATTTCTTAATGTCAATGTCGGTCAGGGGACGTCGGGGCAACTTTAAAAGTTTTTTGAAGAGGGTTTCTTTGATAGATACAGACCAAAGCCTGATGATTTTTTCCTGGGGCCCATGTAGAGACCGCTACCGAGCGCAATACCTTCCAGTTTTTGGTTATGTCGTTTTTGTTCGGCTAGTTTAGCTTGAGCTGCTTGTGCTGCCTTCACTGATTTTGCTATGCCCGCTGCTCCGCCTGCTAGCGATCCTAGGGCTGTTAGCCCTCCGAAAAGGGCGGGTAACAAAGGTAGTATACCCCCGGAAGATTTTGGTACAGGTATGATACGCGGTAGTTTACGAATTTTTTTCTTTCCACCAGCCTTTTTTATTGCTTTCCTAGCCGTAACCAGAGCAACCTTGGAGGCCTCACCTAATTCAAACGGTATAACCTTTTTAACGGAAGCACGTGTATCGCGCACTACCGCTCCGAAAGTTGTGGTCGCCTTGTTCTTCTTCTTTTTGCTATTCTTGCCGCCACGCTTTTTCTTTTTCCTCTTATTTTTACCTCTCAAGCCCATTCCTAATTTTGTTTTCGCTTTCATAATATTCGTCACTCCCCAAGCGGCTGCCTTTTCACCGAAAGTAGCGTCTTTAGATTTCACACGTTGCCACGCTTTTTCTGCAAGCACCGCGTCTGCACGATGTCGTTCTTTTAAATTATTCTCGTGCTGAGCGTACGCTATGTCGTGTTCTCTTCACGCCGCGTCTAATTGATTTATGCCTCTGTCACCCCTTTGCAACCGCTTTTCTAGCTTTGTACCTAAAGAAGAAAGTGTTATAATAATAATTGTACACAGAAAAAAGCCATCTCTCTCTCTCTCACCTGGTCCACAGAAATTGTAACCTTTTAAATGTGCCTCAAAGGGTAACTCGTTAATTAGAGTGTTGACCACTCCTTCCCCCGTCGCGTGCACCAACATTTAAAAGTTAACGTGATGTAACACGCTTGTTATATACGTTAAGACGTCTGTTCTGATGGTGAGTGAGTGAGAGTGAGAGAGAGATGCCTTTAACGATTATTAAACAGCGACAGAAGCAACTAACGCTTCCTATTGATAAAAGTTGTGAATTTGCAAGCGGAGGCGGGGGCGTTCAAGAACTGCGTAGGCGACACGGTCCCTTGCTACCCTCCATCATAAGATGCATAATCTGTGGTCCGTCCAATTGTGGAAAACCTCTGGCCATGATAAGTCTCTTAACGCACCCGAACGGCTTAAAATTTGAGAATGTGTACGTGTACAGTAGATCGTTACATCAACCTAAATATCAATACCTGGAGCAAGTATTGAAACCTATTCGTGGCATAGCGTACCACGGTTTCAAAGAAAACGAAGAGATAGTGGAACCGAGCGCTGCAAAACCCAATTCCGTGTTTATATTCGACGACGTTTCCTGCGACAATCAACAACCAATGCGCCTCTACTTTTCTATGGGACGTCACCATTTAACCGACTGTTTTTACCTGTGTCAAAGTTATGCGCGTGTCCCAAAACACTTGATTCGTGACAATGCCAACATGATAATTCTGTTCAAGCAAGACGTTCTCAACCTGAAGAGGGTGTTTAACGATCACGTAAGCACTGACATGGCTTTCGAGCGATTTTCCGAGATGTGTATAGAATGTTGGCGCGACGATTACGGATTTCTCACCATCGATAAGAATAGCGAATTAAATTTAGGCAGATATCGCAAATGCTTTGACGGTTTTATCGTAGTCGATGATAATAATAAAGCGCGGTAAATTGAAAGCTCATAATCTATTCGACAGCCTTGCCACACAGACAGACTCACGGATAGACATACAGACTGAACACTTCGCATCGTCGCAATGTCTCAATTGTTGCTAGCGGAGGGAGATTATAACAAGAAGGTGACGCAAAATCTAGTGGAGGCAACCAAGTCCGTACGCAGAAAGTTAAAATCGTTAAGGGAAGGAGTAACGACTAACGAACGGGTCTTTGAGCGCATACACAAACCGATATTGGAACCCTTACGTAAAATTGCAGACAACAGCAAAAACCAAAAAAAACTACAATCCACCGCAGCTGCTGCTGCGGCAGAAATTACTCCTGCCTCCTTTGAGTTTAAGAGAAAACAGCCTAGATCGCCACTTCCGCAACTGTTAACGTATCAACAACAACAACAACAAAAACAAGAAAAGGAAGAAACGGGCGAGGATCTAGACCGCACACACGAGGACGATCAGCAAATTAGGAGAAAGCTGCTTGCAGCACCTTCTGGATCAGAGTATTTAGCACAATACAAATCGCTACCCCGAAAATACGTGAGTTTGCTCATTTTAGGAGGCAAGAATCTTGATAGAAGTAATTTCGGTGTAAAGTTCAACGCTCAAACGGAAGCGTGGCAGTTTGGAGATTCGCGCGTAGAAATAGTAGGTAGAGATTTAAAGATCCGAGGTAAGATATATCCGGGTACGGACGGTCTATACCAACTGATGGTATTAAAAAATCCCACGGATTACAATGCTCACGAACTGTCCCAATACATCAACATTATATTTGATACAAACGCGTACCGGAGAGGAGCCGACTTTCAAGGGCCCGTGACCGACAGCAAAACTGACAAATACAGGAAAATAATTAAAACCCCGTTGTATAAAAAACTTAACTCTTACGGTATATTACCACATTCATCATCGGGTAGAGGTCTTGACAAGATCAACAATAAAAAAAGGAAGCAGAAAAAGAAGAAGAAGAAGCCTACTAGCAATTTTTTAAAACAATTCAATAGTAAACCGGTCGAGTTTGTGTATTGGAACAAAACGTCAGAACTGGTGCAACGATTGAGACTTTTAATAGCGTCGCGTGCTGCAGGCCACTCCGACCACCGAAACGAAATTCAAAGTATCATAGAAGAACTCCGTGAAGAGGGAATAGTTGAATAATAATTAATAATAATGCCTGTGGATAAATTTGGTCGTTACATACAATCCAAGACACGCGTAGGCAGCAACGGTGACGTAACACGTATACCGCCACCACCAAATCAACCCCTATTGTTGGTGGCGACCGAGGAAGGAGATTTGGACGTGCAATATAAGCGTTTACGGAACCTGGGTGATCCCATAGATGAAAGCGACGCCGTTACAAAACAGTTTGTGTTAACACAGATGGCAGAGGTCAGCTGCGAAACAGTTGTTAATCAGATTAACACATTCTACACTTCTCGTATTGATCCCAAACTCGTTGAAATAAATAACGGTTTGGAGAAATTGAGACCTCTTGTAGCCGGCTACACGCAAGGTCAAATTTCTACGCAAAGTACCGTTACTGAAGCGTTGAAAAAACAAAAACTGGAGTTCGAGCAGCTACTGGATCAATCGATTCGACCCATCAACGAAGATTTAACAGATAGGTTGGGTAATCTAGAAGCAAAAGTAAATAATGGTATCACCTGGGGCGACGGGAGTGTCAGAGGCCGCTCAAAAAAAACCAGCGCAAATACACGTAATTAATAAAAAACGATTGTTAACAAACGAACTTCATAAGCCGGCCAGGAAAAATTTCAGTCGCCGTAAATTTATCACAGGCGGTTTGGATAATTTGTGGCAAGCTGACCTTGCAGATGTATCTTCCTACAAAGATATAAATAGAAGTCATCAGTTTATACTAGTGGTGATTGACAGTTATTCCAGGTACGCATGGACCGAGCCGCTTTTAAATAAATCTGCAGAATGTGTGGCGACAGCTTTCGAGAAAATCTTAAAGTCATCAGGCGGACGTGTACCTAGAAATCTGCTTACTGACCGCGGTACAGAATTCTACAACTCTCACTTTAGTAAACTTATGAACCGCTACAACATTGTGCATTATTCAACGTTTAGCTCACAGAAGGCATCCATGGCTGAAAGATTGATTCGTACCTTAAAAACTTGGATTTTCAAAGAGTTTAGCTATAATGGAAGTTATAAATGGATTGATGGTAGCAGAGACAGGAAGCAAGCGACGTCGTCGTCGGCAGGAGTACTTAGAAACGTAACAGCCAAATATAACCAAAGAAAACATCGTAGTATAGGAATTTGTCCTGCTGATGTAAAGAAAAAAAACAACATTTGTCCATCAACAAACGGCTGTGTCAACAGGAGCACTCAAAAAGAAAACCTCCCTAAAAAAAAAAACTTAAAAGTAGGCAACATTGTGCGTATCTCTAAATTTAAATCCCTTTTCACTAAAGGTTATTTACCGTCTTGGTCTACTGAACTGTTTCGTGTTGTTAAAGTGACTTCGAATCACGATTTTAACGCCAGTCTTATCACTTATTTGCTTGAAGATTTAGAGGGAGAACCAATTAAGGGCTGCTTCTACCCGGAAGAACTGCAAAAAGTTGACGAACGTCTTAAAGACATTTATCTAGTGGAAAAAGTGTTAAAAGAACGAGACAATAAATATTATGTTAAGTGGTTAGGTTTTGATTCTTCTCACAATTCATGGATTGAAAAAAACGACTTTGTAAAATAACTAAAAAACATGTTTTATTCTTATTATTAATAAAAAAATATAAAAAAACATCAACTACAAGTTATACATTATTGTTTTAAAATTATTAAATATATAGTACCAATTCTTTTATTATTTTTTATTGTTTCATGTATTCTTTTAGCAATAGAAGGGTTTTTTTTTCCCTTCATAGTTCAATAAATAATAATATTCATCATCAGCAAAAATATTATGAAAATGAATGTTCATTCCATTTCACCAGTGAGTTATATTTTAATGAGACGTCATCTGCCGACAAATAACATGTGGGGCAACAAAAACCCTTATATTGCTAAAAGAATACATGAAACAAAAACAAAATAAAAAAGAAAACTACTCACCTCGATGTACATACATACACTTAGCGACAACAAAATAAATAAATATCAAATACAATAATTTATAGATGGGTGGATCCAACACTTTGGCTTGCATGAGGAAAAAACAGCTTATGGTTGTGGTGAATGGGTGGATTCCGCACCTTTGCTTGCAGAGGGAAAAACCTTAGTGGTTGTTATTGCGGCGAAGGGGCGAGGTGGATCCAACAAAACAACAGGTGCTATAAAGTAAAAAAAGATTTTCAAGCGTTACTTTATTAAAATCCATAATTATAGAAATAATAAATGTTAAACAAAATATCGATTTTAACGGGGAAATAACAATATTAAATTATTAGCAAATAAATATTGTTATTTCATGGTTAAAATCGATATTTTATTTATTATTTATTTCTACAAAAAATTAATCTATAGTACTTACAAGGAGTAAACAAGTAGAAACCATCATTTTGACGTCACCGTGTAGTTTTTTTTCTTTTGTTTTCGAAACTAACTGCTAGACGACGGGGGCGGCTCTGCGGTGGTGGTAGAGGGATGCTACCTGCAAGTTTAATAATTAAATGTATTTTAAAAAACTGAATTTTTATTAATAAAAATAATAAATATAACTTACGTTTCTTCACGGGGGCAGCAGATGATGCGTCACAGGGGGGGTGAGGGGGGGCGGCGGCGGTCTACGGCTATAGCATGATGGCGGCAGTATTCCTGCCGCCAAATTATTAAAATATGTACCGCCGCCGCATGAAGGCAGGAGGCGGTGTGGGGCCTCCTACCTCATTTCCCGATTATGACTATTATAGAAATCTACGCATGGTGCAACCTCTAACACCAGCACCACCAAGAATACATCAACTCGTGCTCGTAACAACATTGTAAAACGAACTATGATGCACAGTGAAAACGTTTTGAATTTATACGAGATAAATTCCGGTCATGTGCTTTCTTCAAAAAGTTAATTGCTACATTTGCATGCATGTCTTGTATTTTTTAATATATAATTTCCATCTCGGCAAGAAAACGATTTTCTCGCTTGATTTATTATAAGTAATGAGTTTGTTGTTTGTTGCAACAGTGCAGATAAGATGTTTTGAAAATAAACTATTTTTTATGAGTAAGAAATTTATTTCATATAATTACATATAATTATACGATAGCGAGGTTATCGATGTATAATTTTTCATATAAAAGATCCTTTTGAAAAGTAAATAACGTACTATTAAAAAGATTCGTTCGAAAATTTATTAGAAAATCTTATACCTATAACCTTTTTTTTATTGATGTAAATAGCAAATAATATTTTTCTTGAAGTCCCAGGTATTACACTTAGATAATAAGAATTATAACATAATAAATAAATCTTATTATTTCCTGTTTGAAAGCAATATTTTATTTAATATTTAATCAAGGATTTTAACAAAGTTACGCTTGAAAATGTCAATTAATACATGCATGTCTTAAAAAAGCATGTTAAATTCCTTTAAAATAATTTACATAAACAGTCGATTATCCGATTTAATTTTAAAAAACCCGAACTAACCGATAATAACACATCAGTAAATCATCTTATTATTTTTAATGACCGGGTTTGAAGCCGCTAGCGAGCGAGGTTTAACCTATCAGCAACCTGCTTTTGTAAAAGTTGCTTTGCTGGTCTTTAGCTACTTACAATGTAGTTATTTTAATTAAAAATTCGAAATCTGTTTACGTGCATGCATGTGTTATTTGAAAATATGTATGACCTACACACATTTTATTCGAAAGTGCTGCATGATTTTATCAATTTTTAAAATGTGAAACATTATATATAACCAGGAAGTTTATTTGTTTAATTTAGAGTGAATACAAGTTTCATTGTCAACGAGTGTTTTGTATACGTTCAGGTATGTTATATTAATATTTAATTAAGTGCCTCCTAGGTTTCTTAATATCAAATTTATTTCAATATTTTTCGAGTTCAATTAATAATTCAATATTTTCAGAGTTCAAGTTTATTTCATATGTAGTATGTTTCCCCCTGTATCTCTGTAGAAATATTAGACAAAATTGAATTTCTATTTTTTTTGACTACATTCTCTATTTTATTTTTAATGTCTATTATTATTTAGCGCTACATAAGTGTATTCTTGTAGAAATATGGAATATTAAGGAAAACTATTGTATTTTTTTCAATTTTAATTCAATATTTTCTATTTTTTTCAACCTGATATATTTTTTTCAGCAACATGTAATGTAATGTAATGTAATGTTTATTAATCTCTTTAGATACATTGCTTGTATATAGAGAACGTCCCAGTAACATAAATTACTACATATTAAAACTGTTGATTGGATAAATTCACATACGTATACATACAATTGATAGACAAATATTTAAAAAAAAAAAAAAAAAAAAAAAAAACAACAATATTACAAACCATCCTAGACGTCACATCGCTAGACTAAAAAATAATTTTGGAACTCATCAATGCTATAAAAGGCTCTCTCTATCAAGAGTTTTTTAATTTTTTGTTTGAATTTCTTTACATTCGTGGCATTGCAAATATCCTGAGGTAATAAGTTAAATAGTTTGGGTCCCATATATTCCGGAGCACATTTAAATAAATTTAATCTAGGTAGGTCTAAATGAAATTGATTGGTCTTTCTTGTGTCGTATTTGTGAATATCGCAATTACGATGAAATTTATTCTTATTACAGTAAGTGTATGTCAATAGAAATAGGATATAAATACAGTGAATTGTCAAAATTTTGTATTTTATAAAGAGCGGTCTGCAGGAGTCAGCCGGTGAGGCCGAGGCAATACACCTTACTATTCTTTTTTGTGCTTTAAAGACATCTTCTACTGCGCTTGAAGCGCCCCATATTGTGATTCCGTAACATAAGCGGGAATATACCTGAGCATAATAGAAAGCACTTACTGATTGAAAATTAACTGTTGATTTTAGACTTCTTATCTGGTAACAGGTTGTATTCAGTTTTTTTAATAATTCCTGGCAGTGCATGTTCCATTGAAGTGTGCTTTCTAGATATATTCCCAAAAACTTCACATTTTTTACGTTATCTAGAGTGATATCATTTATTGTTAATGATAAACTTATTTCCGAAGTGTTCTGATACGTATGAAAACGGATATAGTTTGTTTTGGTACAATTCAATAGCATTTTGTTGTGGCAAAACCAATCTGAGAGTATATCTAAATCCATCCGCGCTTGTTTTTGTATATGCACGTTGCTATCTTTCTGTTTTATTATAATTGACGTGTCATCAGCATACATTACTGTTTTGCTGCTAATATTTTGGCTTATGTCATTAACGTAAATTGAAAAAAGAATTGGCCCTATGATTGACCCTTGTGGTATTCCCACATTCAGGAGATGTTCTTCAGATCGTATTGCGGTATTAGTATTATTTTTCTTATTCTGTACTTCTACAAATTGTCTTCTATTACTTAGGTATGATTCAAACCATTTGTTCAATTTTCCGCGTATTCCGTATGAGAACAATTTATTTAATAGAATTTTATGGTCCACGCAGTCGAATGCCCTGCTGAGGTCACAAAATACCCCAACTGGACATCCGCCTGCGTTTAGATTTTCAACAATGTTTTGAAATAATTCAGTTGCTGCTGTGATTGTGGATTTATTTTTAACAAAACCATGTTGACACTCATTTAGGATTTCATATTTCATGAGGTAGTTAGATATTCTGCTTACCACAACGTATTCGTATATCTTTGAAAAGACAGGTGTTAAGGATATTGGTCTATAGTTTTCCATCTCGTTACAGGGGCCCTTTTTGTAAACCGGAACTACCTTGGCTACTTTTAGACATTCGGGAAATATACCTTGCTCGAAAGAAAGATTAATAAGTAAGGTTAATGGTTTTACTAAGGCGTTACATATTTTTCTTATAATGTTCATTGGAACACCATCTGGCCCTACAGTTGGTTTTTTCTTTATTTTTTCTAAAGCCATTTGTATTTCAGCTTCGGTGACCGGGAACATTACCATACTTGTACTAACTTGCCTAATAGGTTTAATTTGTTTGGTCGGGTCGGGTACACTAGCTATGACTGTTTGTATACTTTCGATGAAAAAATTATTAAACAAGTCAGCAATTGCCTTGGGATCTTCAATTGTATTGCCGTTACATTTTATCGCCAACTTTTGTGAGGATTTGATTGATTTATTTGTAAGCTCGTTTATAATCTTCCAGGCCGATTTAGATTTATTTTCTGATTTTATAATTTTATTGCTGTAAAATTCTTTTTTTGTAGATTTGACTAACGTTTGGTGTGTCTTTTTTGCTTCCTTGTATATTTTCGCTATGCCAGGGACACATAGATTGATTTTGTGAATTAATTTCAAAGATTGGCTTGATTGTTTGATTTCACTATTAACCCAGCCCTTACTTTTAGTTTCCTTAACCTTTACCTTTACCTTTTGACTTGGAAAGCAGCTGTTAAAGTAATACAAAAATGTTTGGTAAAAGGCCAAGAAGGCTGAATTCGCATCAGGCTCTGCACAAACGGACTCCCAGTCCTCACTATCAATTTTATTTTTAAAATTTAATATGTCAGATTCTGCAAAATTTCTCTTATACACATATAAATTATTGCTCTTTTGCTTATGGTCTATAAATAGGTTATTTTTTAAGATTATAGTGCTGTGATCTGATAGGCAGTTTGCATAAACTTCCGTGTTACAACCTT
The DNA here is from genome assembly GCA_963082805.1 of Hemicrepidius hirtus. Taxonomy (NCBI): domain Eukaryota; kingdom Metazoa; phylum Arthropoda; class Insecta; order Coleoptera; family Elateridae; genus Hemicrepidius; species Hemicrepidius hirtus. Next base: position 9,587,973 of record OY720168.1, read on the forward strand.
CAATATTCGTGTATATGTGATCTATCAGAGTTGCCGTTTCCGTTGTCACTCGTGTTGGTTGATTAACAATTTGAGTGAGGTTATAGGTGTTTACCAGATTAATAAGAATCTTTTTCTCCGCCGGGTTTCCTAGCAAATTTATATTAAAGTCCCCTGTTACAATAATAGTATTATTTAGTGTACAATATTTATTCAGAATTAAATAAAAATTATTGATAAACATTTGGAAATTCCCGGTAGGGGATCTGTATACATTAAAAATATAGTTTTTCTTATATTTAATACCGCAAATTTCAAAATTTTTGTCACAACAATAGCTCCGCAGATCTAGTGGTTGGCAGTTTAAATCGTCCCTAGCCCACATTGCTACCCCGCCACGTATGAAATTCTCTCTACAATAGTAATTTTTTAGAATATACCCTTTGATATGAAGGGCATTAATTGACGCATTAACACACCATGTTTCACTTAAACAAATTAATCCTACCTTACCGGTACTAGTTTCTACGTACAGTTGATCCAATTTATTTTGGCTCAATCCTTGTATGTTAAGTGTACATAGAGCATGCTCTTCTTCAGGACGAACAAAAGTCTCCACTCCACCATGCTTCGGGTTATTTCTTAGGTTGGAGTCGGTGGTGTTTTCGTCATCCGAAAAAATTTGTTACTAAATTTGTTGACACAGGTTCCTGAGGGCCAAATCGATGGCTCCAGGGCTTTAAGGGCGTTTTCATGATCTAATGTGACCTTAAACGACGAGTAATAATTTGGGTGACGCGATGCAATTTTTTCACACGTTACGTCAGGAAAAATTTGGTTTAGGTAATTTGTTAGATCTTCCTCAGTAGTTTTGGGTTCCAACTTATATACATGCAAACTGCTTCTTCTCGGTGCAGCTTTCAGTGTCGGATTCCCTACCTGTTGAACTTTGGTTCCAATTACCGTCTGGCTGTATGAGGGTTTGCGTTTCTTCTCCTGTGATATTTCGTCTTTTGTTGAGATGTTTACAAGGTCAGTCCTTGGCCTTGTTAATTCCTCACAACGAGCTCCAACTTTAGACTCCAATATAGCCTTTGACAGTTGCTCACGAGTGATATGTGGTTTGTTTACTCCTGTCAATACAGTTGATCTCGCTATCTGACAATCAGCCTGTTCCGAGGTTTGTGGCGTAATCGACTTTGCCAGCTCTTGAAGAGTTAAGTTGTTATTGCAGGTTTTAGAATTAACTTGGTTAGTGTTCGTCAATTTCGAACTCTCATTTTTTTGATCTAATTGTCCATTTGGGGGGACAGTAGAGGGTAAGATTTTTACCTTGTTAGGGTACAATGAACTTTGGGGTTTGTGACTGTCCTTCATCGTTTTTGTTTTGGTTGCATTTGAATTGTGCTCTAAGTTAACATCTTGAGACCTTGGGTTGCATGTGGCTCCTTTGGGCTCATTTGCTATACTTAATAATTCAATGTGCGTATGCAAAAGTTGAATCTTTTCTTTTAACTCCAGAATTATTGTGTCTTTTTGTTTAATGACGTAATTAAATATACGCACATCAATTTTCTTTTCTTCACTAATATGCTCAATTGCTTCGAAAAACGCGGTATCAGCGTCAGCGTCTATAACCTCACTGATAAACGTGTCACAGCAATTTATAACACTCTCATTATTACCATTCACAAATTTTACATTTTTAGTCAAACGTGCACAGCTAGGATGATACACCTTGCCACATTTTTCACATTTCGACGCATTTACTACGTTTTTACCACACTTTTTACACGAGATGTTTGCAGGACTTTGCATACCGCCCGCCATATTTATGCCTATATATATTCTTCTAATGTTTGGTTTACTCTTTCTTTACGCTACTGGCCTTTGGTTTTTGGAAATTAATGGTAATATCAATCACACCCCCATTTTGAAAAGTAGCTATAATATCGAAACTGGATCAACCCTTATCGCACATAGAGTAAATAAATCGTTTTTGGTACAAAGCCAATGGACCCCCTTCAGTAACCCCAACGGATTTCATATGCAAGTTTATAAATCGAATTCAGATAGTCCTGACCTAGTCAACAATGTTGCTGCTTTAGAAGGTAGTAAATAATATAATATTATTGTAATAATTTAGGAATAAAAAATTACTACATTATTTTTTTAGGAGCCACCACTACCTACAACAACGAAAAAAACAGCACCGATTTCAAAACACGCTGGCTAGCGTGCGATAAAGATTTGTTAGAGCTTAACTCTAAACACTATGAGGATTCAGTGGCGTTCCAAAACTGTACCAATACGTTAATTACCGAACGGGCAAATATGGCAAATCTGCTTTCCGTCAATGTGGGACTGCTATACGAAATTGATGAATTAACGGAAATGGTTAATGACGCTTGGAGTGGGAAATATAACGAAAATCTGGAAAATTGTTACGAGAAATGTAACCGCTTATACAATCGAAGGGAACGAGAGGGAAGTTGTAATACATTGGAGATATGCGAACAATACAGAGATGGATGTATTGAAAGGTGTCAGGCTGCACCACAAAAATTATCTAAACGACGTGATGGTACCATCAGGGTACACTTGTAATTTATTTGTGTTTTTTTTTTATATTTTCAATAGCACTGTTAATATTTTTTACGTGTCGCAAGTATAAGGGGGTGAGGTGGAGGGGTGAAGAATTTTTTAGTATAAATTCATCAGCAAAATTTCAATAGCATCATTCAGTGTTTTCTAGCAGAACAGTTTTCTTCTAGTATACCTACCTACCCGTCTCTCTCTCTACAAGCATCAACATGTCATCTTCTGACCGTACAACAACAACCTCCACCTTGATTGAAGATGAGGATTTAGAAGTCTTTCCAAGGGAAATACTATCTCAAATACCTGAGTATGTGGACGTTGAAGTGGTTCCCACCAAGAAGAAGCGAATTGCCGAGGACGAAAGCAAGCTCAACTCAATTAACGCTGTAGGTATGTTACTGCAGAAACCCGTATTAAAAATTTCCGATTTAAGGAAAGGCCATCCCTATCATTATACCGATGTACGATTTGTGAAAACACAATTCCATGAGAGGGCGCTCGTTTTGGAAATGGCCGAGTGCATTGTCTATTTACCGCGTAGATTTACTGCGATGCGAGAAGACGAAATTGCAGTTTTAAATGTGCAAAAGGATTCTTTATTCTTTATTTTCGAGGGAGCCCATCCCATTAAAGGAAGTAATCCTACTTCATTAGTAAAATTTATCAAGAGATCGGAGTTTCTTAGTGGTAGTACTAGCAGTGCTGTTGCTACCCCCCCCACCCACACCAAGCAAAAAAATTAAAAAAACGTAAGGTTTTTTCTTTTTATTATAATAATATGCTTATAATATACTTGCGATTTGTAAAAAAAAATTAAAACATTGTACTACTTGAAAAATATTTAAAAAAAATTCAATAATCTTTGTGCGTGTAAGTAGTAGGGTTTTTTTGCTTTGATTTGTATAACCATTGATTTGTTTATTGATTTGTATAACCATTGATTTGTGTATGTAATCATGTACTACCTATAACAATAACAATAACATGTTTTGTATGTACTATAACATTTTTAATATTGATTTTTTTTGTAAAGTTATTATTGTATTGCTTTTTACCTATACTATATAATTATATATATGTACTACGATGTCTGGTTTTATTTTTTAAGTTAGCAAGGTGCACAGGTGATTGTTGTAGTGGGATAGTTGCTATATCTATTGAGTTTTGAAACAACGTACGTTAGTAGTTGGTTGATGCAGGTACTAGAAGACCACTAGCAACACCACAAAAAAAAACAAAAAATGGAATATCAGAGGTTGGTTACAATTGTTCAAGAATTTTTGGGGGTGTGCGTAACGAGCCAGGAAGCAACTCGTATATACGAGTTGAACGACAAAAATATAAAACTTATTCGAGAACTTATTATTAATGGAAAAAGCGAGACTGGTGAAAGCAGTGTAGGTAGAAAAAAACATCTGGAAACAGTGCTCGGTCAATTGTTGGGTTTACGTGTTCAAATACGAGCAAAGCTGAGAAGCGGAAAAGGTTTACGAGATCGTAAGCCTAATCATAGTCTCGAATGGGCTCAGGTAATATTTATTATTAATTTTTCGTTTATTTTTTCTTAAAAATATACTGTTTATCACACACACACAGGTGGATTCTGCGTTTAAAAACAGACTGTCTACAGGCGTGATAATAAACCATTCCATACATAATCCAGGGGAATTTTTCGAGAATGCTTTACCCATTTTCATCCAAAAAATTAATGCAACTATTAGAAGAACCAAGAATAAAGCCATCAAAGTCAATGTAGCGTTCTGTTGCGATTATGTGAAAGGTCACGACCGTTCTGTGATTGCTAGGAAATATTTCAACACAGCCAACGTTCAAGTTACACGCTCCACTAACATTAGAAATATTTTTTTCACTCAAATGAGAGACAACATTCTTACACAGGTATAACTTTATTTGTTTTTTCTGTCTGTGTAACTGATTAAAATGGTTTTTTCTTTGTTTTTGATCTTTCAATAGATGGAAGAATGTGAAAGCGAAGGTAGCGGATGGATTTTACATAGAATAGTGAATCTAGCAGTCAATTTGTGTAAATTCGAGCCAATTCGTGGTGCCTCCAGCTACATTGACTTACCTGCACGCATCAAGGCGACAAAAGCAGTGGTAAACATTAGAAATTTAGATGACAGGTGTTTCGGTTTTGTTTTATTAGCCGCATTATATCCTCCTGCTAATGGAAGGAATGTATGCGCCCCTTCTTCCTACCCTCATCAAAATTTGGAAAATTTATTTAATTTTAACGGTATTACGTTTCCTGTTAAACTAACCGATATAAAACATTTCGAACGGAAAAATCCTACAATTTCTATAAACGTTTTTGGTTTGGATAAGAAACATGTGGTGATAGGTCCGTTATATCATACAAAAGAGGTCAAACAACGTCACGTTAACATGTTATATCTCACAGCTCGTGGTTGGAACGGACAAGCGGGTAACAATAAAAGTCACTATTGTTTGATTAAAAATCTTTCTCGTCTATGCAGCAAACAAATATCTAACCATCAACATACACAGTTTATTTGCGATAGGTATCTAAATCATTTTTCTAGCGAACGTATTCTCAAACAACATTCCGAAGACTGCGCCAGGGTAGATCCAGTTAAACTTAGACTACCCAAACCGAATACGAAAGAATCAAAATTAACGTTTGACAAGTTTCAGTACGAAATACGACATCCGGTGGTTATTTACGCGGACTTTGAATGTTTAATTGAACCGGTGATAGGGATGAGGGGCGAGGAGGATGACGATGACGTATCATTTTCTTCATACACTAGACCCATTCAAAAACACGTACCGTATTCGGTGGGATATCAAGTGGTGTATTCTTACGATGATTCGTTGTCACATTACGATTTTTATAGGGGGAAAAATCCTGAAAAATGGTTTGTTAGGAGGTTACAGGAGGAGACGGACGCTATTAAAGAACAATTAAGTAATATTGTACCCATGTCGGTACCGTTAACACAGGAAGAACAGGCGCGCTTCGATAACGCAACGCATTGTCCTCACTGTAAACAAGCCTTTGACGAGGTAATAGTAAAATGTAGAGATCACGCGCACGAGACGGGGAAATTCAGGTTAGCATTGTGTCAGGGTTGCAATCTAAATTATAAAGTAGGCAAATACATACCAATCATTATGCATAATTTATCAGGCTACGATATGCATTTTATTATAAAAGAACTCGATTTTAACAGTCAACCCATTCAATTATTACCTATAACTAAGGAAAATTATATTTCGGTCACGAAAGTATATAACGGGTACAGGTGGCGTTTTATAGACTCATTTCGTTTCATGAATCAAAGCTTAGATAGTTTAGCTAAAAATTTAACACCTGAAATGTTTAAGTATACACGCGAAGCGTTTCCTGATGACGCGCATTTCCAATTAATGTCGCGCAAAGGTACGCTGTGCTACGAATATTTAAATTCGTGGGCACGGCTCGAGGAAGGTCAACTGCCAGGTCGAGACCAGTTCTACAGTTCGCTCTCAGAAAGCACCGTCTCAGTAGAAAATTATGCACATGCAAAAAGTGTATGGAACACGTTTGGTGTTCAAACATTGGGAGAGTACAGCGACCTGTACCTGAAATGCGACGTCAAAATTTTAACACACGTTTTTGAACAATTTAGAAATTTATGTTTAGATGTTTATACAATCGATCCTGCACATCACGTGACCGCCCCAGGGCTGTCTTGGAATGCTGCTCTTAAAAAAACGGGTATCTCGCTAGAATTATTAGACGATCCAAACAAAATTTTATTTATCGAGAAAGGCATTCGCGGTGGTCTAGTACAATGTTCACAGCGCTATTCAAGGGCTAACAATCACTACGACCCCGAAAATTACAATCCTACTCTACCGGAAAATTATTTGATGTACGTGGACGCGAACAATTTGTACGGATACGCCATGTCTCAACCCTTACCCTATGCTAATTTCGAATGGATCGAGAACGAAGATGAAATAACCTGTATAGAAAACAAATTAAAAAATATTAAACCAAATCCCGAGTCTGTGGTGTATTCTAATTATAGCGATGTCTCGTGTGCTGCGTTGCTATTTCCAACCAAGGACAACACTACCGCCGATAGCGTATCTTGTTTTCTAGAAGTTGATCTGTGGTATCCCCCCGAGATTCACGATGCCCACACGTTTTTACCGTTCTCTCCGGAACAGCTGGCCCCGCTCAAATCTCGCTACGTAAAATTAATGGCCACCACTTTTGACAAGAAAAAATACATACTTCACGTTAGAAATTTGCAGCAATGCCTATTGCACGGTCTTAAATTAAATAAAGTTCACAGAATACTTAAATTCACCCAAAAACCTTGGTTAAAGGAATATATCGATCTCAACACTAGTTTACGTGCTAGGGCTAAGAATAACTTTGAGAAGGACCTATTTAAATTGTTTAATAACTGTATTTATGGAAAGTCAATGGAAAATTTGCGCACCTATCGTGTCGTACGATTGGCCACCACTTGGGAGCAAGCGCGTAAATTAATTGCAAAACCAAACTTTAAATCTTTCACTATTTTCAAAGAGAATATGGTTGCAGTAGAATTAAACAAAACGTCTATTCTTTATAATAAGCCCATCTATTTAGGGATAACTGTTTTAGACCTCTCCAAACTTTTAATGTACTCTTTCCATTACGAAGACATAATTCGTAATCCAAAATTGCGTCATCCGGTAACGTTGCTGTACACTGACACGGACTCGTTTATCTATGCCTTTCAAGACGATATTTACAAGTTTTTGAGGGACGAAATTGAGGAGAAGGGCAGTCAGGCACCCTTTGACACATTTGATTACCACCCTGAAAATTTATACAGAATTCCGCGCATAAATAATAAGGTACTGGGTAAATTCAAAGATGAATTAAAAGGGAAAGTTATAACGAGTTTTGTGGGTTTGCGTGCAAAAATGTACTCTTTAAAATTACAAAAACAACATAGAGATAACTCTGACGACGACGACAACGACGATGACAACGAAAACAATTACGTAATTAAAAAGGCCAAGGGTGTAGGTAGAGTAGCTCTAAAAAACAGAATCACCTTTCAATCATACTACGACTGTCTACACAATAATCAATCATTTTATACAACTAATACTACAATACGTTCTAAGAGACATCTCGTTTCTACTTTTATAATAAAGAAAAAAGCTTTAGACTCTTTCGACAATAAAAGGTATATATTACAGGATGGGATTAATTCTTTACCTTGGGGTCATTATGATATAACGGATCCTCCCTAAAACAAAAACATATTTTATACTAGGTTTTACCACTGCTTTTACACAAGAAAAAAAAAACGTGTTGAAACATGTTTGTGTGAACGACCACCGTAACCTCGGCCTTGAGGAACAAACCGAGATCTCTCAATAGGGATAGCACCACGCAAGAACTTTTAGTTGTTGTGTGTCCGCGGTCGTGATAAATGCTAATAATTTTTTAATATGGCTACAGAGGACATGTATAGTGAAAAAAATCGCCTAGCAACATTCACCAGTTGGCCTCTGCGAGATCCTGAGCCCGAAGTATTAGCTAAGATGGGCTATTATTACACCAACGTTGAAGATAGAGTACGCTGCCCATTTTGTTTATTATATGCAAACATTTATTGCACGCTTCTAACCCCCTGGGAAGCACATATACAATTTTCACCTGACTGCTCCATGATCACCGGAATAAACTGCCCCAACATTCCAATCTCCTTGGCAACGACCACCACAGATGATGCTGTAGGTATTCAACCACCTGCACCAACCTCTACTTTAATCACCGAATTCAATCAACCATCGACTTCATCGGATTCTTTTATTGAGATCAGGCCGAATAGTTTTCCAGAAAGTTACAGACCACACCCATCCGAAATTGTTATAGCACCTGCAGCCTCTAAGTTTATTAATAATGTTTGTAAAATGTGTTTTAGTAACGGTTTAGATATTGTTTGTTTACCCTGTGGACACTTAACGTCTTGTATAGCTTGTTCACAACAAATTACCAAGTGTCCTGTGTGCAGTATATTTATTACTGGTACCATTCGAGTTTTTCTATCGTAAAATTGATTTTTTATTGTACTCTATGTGTAAAAATAAAACTTGTTTTCATTGTATGTTTTTTTTATTAAATTCTATTACATTGCATAAGAGAGCGAGAGAGAGAGAGCGAGAAAATAAAACTAACATTAAACATGGTATGAATTGTAATATTTTTTAATTAAATAACGAATTGCGAAGGCTATCATGCACAAGAGTAAGTTCACACCGAGCATCAAAAGGCTCGCAAAAAAATATGTATCCACTTGTTTGTGAGGTTTCGCTTGCTGTGGTACTTCTTCATCATTACAACCGATAGCATTCCATACAACAGGTACCCAATTAGAAAGGAACTCGACACGATTTCCTATTTTCTTGTTATAAATATACTTGGCCTTTACATAAATGAACCTTGCAGTCGGAGTTTCCGGTATGACAGAGGGCATCCGTTTTCCAACCACGAACAGCCCTCTAAATTGAAACGGTGTTAAATTAACCCATTCTCCAGGTTGTTCGCTTAGGTTTTGCTCAGTCAGAGACCCGTTGGAGAATCTAAGAGAAACGCTAACTTCTTCGACGTTGGGCGGGTAAGACAACAGCAGGGTGCTGTTCCATATCCCTGCTATCACAAAAACGGCTACAGCATTCATTTTTTTTTGTTTGTTGTACTTCTTACTTCTTCAGCTTCAGGATTAATGCTGTCGCTGTCCTTAATTAATTCTTGAAACCACTCATCCAATACCGTTTCACAAATTACAACGGGTGGTACTTCAATACTAATTTCTTCCTCAATACCATTCCTAATAAAATTTACCGCTCCAATAATTTCTAAACGTCCACAATAAGAGTTTCGTAAAAACATGCTTATTTCATTTATAACGGTAGGTTTGAGTCTCTGCATACTGCTTTGAAAACTGTGACGTTGTGACACTTCATCTAATATAAATTCGAGAATAATTGTTTCATACATGTTTACAGCTCCGCTACAAATTTACAACTAAAGACATTAACTAAAATCAAATATCCCATATTAAATATCCGATACCAAATTATTTAATATCGCATAACTAGTACCTAAAACGAAAAAAAAATAACACGATCAACTACACCTTCATATAACAACTTCAAACGCTACAACCACGACGCACCCCGGTAGCTCACATGCTTAACGCGACAGACTACCATTCAGCAGGACCTGCGTTCGAATCCACAACGCACAAGAAAAAAAGTATGCACGGTTGCATACACACACACACTTTTTAAACAAAACCAACTTTTTAACAAACCACGCCTACTCACCGAACAAAAATGGCCGAACAACAACAAAAATGGCCGATGGCAGACGATACGCCCACAAAACACGCCCAGACACGTCTACGAAGGGACTACTTCCATCCCACTCGCACCCTAATACAGGCACCCTTCTCACTCGCACCCATACAAACTTACCTGAATAAAGCGCCCTTATTTTACACACAAACCCCATAAGAGCCCTTATCCAGTATCGGCGTATTTATATCTACTATCAAGGCTTGGCAGTCCGTTACCACTACAAAATGTAATCCTATTAGATATGATCGTAAGCGTCCTGCACTGAACACAATCGCCATCAATTCCAATTTGCTAGAGTGGTAATTTCGTTCTTCATTTGTAGTTTTCTTTGATAGGTAATATACTGCGTGCATTTTTCCCTGATCGTCTTTCTGTAAAAGTAATCCAGCCATCCCTTCGCTACTTGCGTCACAATGCAGCTCAGTCTCTGCGCCGGGGTTGTATAACTGCAAAACGGGCTGTTTCGTGAGTGCTTGCTTTAAATCGTCAAAAGCTTTGCGTTGCTTCTCGGTCCACTCGAAAGACGTTCCCGATTTCGTAAGATCCGATAATGGTCGCGCGCGTTCAGCGTATCTTGGTACAAATGTACGGAAGAATCCCGTCAACCCTAAATATCTACGAACATCATGTAAATTTTTAGGTGTTGGATATTCCCGCACCGCGGCCGTTTTCTTCCCGCCCGGTCGTATTTTTCCTTCTGAAAGCACGAATCCCAAAAATTCAACTTCACGTTTACCAAAACATTTTCTTTGTGATGAATTAGCAAATCTATCAATAATTTTTTGTACATCCAGATTAAAATCTCGATGACTATGCAAAAGAGCTAAACCATTTAACCGCTCTTGTCCCATTCGTGAAAGCAACCATGTTTTTAATTTATTAAAATACATTTAATAATGGGATACATTTTAAGGTCACATTTATTATACAACATAATAGCCGTATCAGAATTTTGATTTATTTCAGTTTCTTTAATCTCTAATCGCCATAATTCAATTTCTCCTATTAACATTTGAATAGCTGTAACATTGTCATTGTCTTCTAGAAAACATCCCATTGACAAAATAAGGGATTTCGCAATAGCCTTTAGTTCTTGTGGAGTCTTGTTAATCAAATTAACAGGAAAGATAGTATTCTAATTGAACAAATTTAACGTTTCGTTACTAAATCTAGTGTCAATATCTTGGATAACATTATCTAGCAATGGAATGTAAATTGCTATTTTGAAATACTCTTCAGGGTTATTTAATTTTATGTTGGTTCGGTAGGTTTGTCGACTAACTTGTCGCGGAACTATTAATAAATTGTATATCAAGTTCTTCACATAATTTTTTTACTTCTATGAAGATTTCTTTAAATATATCTTCATTGGATCTATGATTGTTTAATATTTTCAAAGTATTTTTAATCAAGTTTTCGGCAGTAACTTTGTCCAAATTTTTTGTTTGAAGTATTCTGCTTAAGGGTAAAGTAATCTTTAAGATGTCAGAGAGGCAATAAATGGAAACTATAAAACTTGATGAAGTCAATGTATTTATTAGTGATTGGGCTTTTGAAGATGAAATCCTATCATTCCATTGCGAAATTAGAGTAAGCACATTCAGTATATCTTTCATACTATTCTTGAATTTTAAAACACTCTCGTGCCTTTCTATCCAGCGTGTTTCGCAAAGACTACTCAGTTTCCCATTATAGACGTGCTTTAGAACCTGACTTCTTTTAGAAGAAGCATTGAAGAATTCAACTACTTCTTTGATGAATGAAATTGTGTTACGGATATCTTGGACATTTGAAGATTTCGATAAAGATAAATTGAGAGCGTGGTTATAACAAGGGCAACGCAAAGCATTAAAAAATATTGCCTGCAGTTCCTTTACTGCCCCTTTCTTTTCTGAAACCATAACACTGCAACCATCAGTACCGATACCAATGCAATATTTAGTATTTAAATTGATTCTTTTTATAATATTCACAACGGTATTGGCTTAATATTTACCTGTTAACGCAGGTTCCTTAGTGGGATCACCATAATTTTCTTCAGGACAATCAATGAAATCAAGAAAATCTTCGTGAACTTCATTTTCGTAAACATACCGAATTATTAAAGACATCTGTGATGAATGACTAGCATCAGTAGTCTCATCAAATATTATACTATAAAATTTAGAAGCCTTGATTCTTTTAATCAAAGTATCTCTGACTTCATTACCACAACAATTTATCAATTGATTTTGTGTGGTTTTACTTATATAGGTAGCCTTTGAGTGTGCAGATTCAAAATGTTGTTGCAATACTTTATCTCCTGAGTTTATTCTGAACAGCAAAAGTTCACGAAAATTTCCTTCGTTATTACTTTGGTCTGATTCTATCAACAAAGATCCATCATCGCGATGACCCCGCAAAGGAATATTTTGTCTTGCCAGAAATATAATTGTTTCTATAATGGGAACGAGACGATTACGATTGTCAATAATTTTTTTAGATCTATCGTCATCTATCAAACTTTTTATGTTTTTCTCCGGATGCTCAAATGAGTTCAAAAAATTCTCTGCTCTTTTCAGTGCTTCCTTGTGATATATATAATTATCGTGTTGAGCTAGATTACTATCTTTTCCTGTTAATTTGGAAAACTTCGTAAGAGGTTTGATAACTAAAGATTGTAATTTCATACCTTTATTATATCCTCCAGATTTGGCAAATATGGCACAGTATTTACAAAAAACACCTTGAAATTTCTCTGAGTAAACTAACCATTTGTACTGTACAAGATATTTTGAAGATAAGTAATATTTAACAATCTTTCCCTTTTTTAAATGTGAAGAAAACGGTGACTTATAACTTTCTGACGGAATCCATTCATTTTTAATGGCATTATATTTTTACAAATCATTGCACTTGCTCTCAATGAAATTGCAAATATCAAAATATGAAATATAATCGCAGGTTGCACTTGCAAATTGGTGTGATTCTTCTATTGGTAGTTGAGTGGTAGGCGCTTTTACCGAATGACTTGTGCTTGGCCCCGGGACAGAATCATATTCTGCATCTTTCAAATTTACCTTTTTTCGTTTTATAAACGAATCGAGTGTAAATACTTTTGGTCTTTTCTTCGTATTCATGATTCTAAAATGTTCAAATTCGAATAACATTCTGAATATACCGTGTGTCCCTGGGAAGACGGAACATAGGGATCTTACAATGGTAATTTTTTAAAATGAACCACGAGTGCTTTGAATTTCTATTTGGTGGAAGCGTCGACGTCGTTATGTCAGCTGTTTAACGCGCTTGCTAATACAGATGTAATACGTGCGTGCGTTATACTAACAAACACGAATTGACAGTCGCGCTCTTGAGAATCAGTTAGAAATAAAATTATTAATTATTTGCTCAAATTGGTTCATGTAAATGTAGATAGTGTTTTAATTAAATGAGACTGAGTATCATTATAAGGTAATAAATACAAAATAATTTGTTTACAGTTGACGTTATGGTTCTAAGATTTTTTTCAGATTATGATGGATTAGGTGAACAATTAAGGCTTTTCGCAAGCTACGCATTATTAGAAACTGAAAATGAAATTACGAAAATTATATTAGTAGGAACATAAAATAATGCTGTAGACCTGTGTTAGAAAACTTTCCTTTGTGGTATGCAAGAATCCGGCTCCTTAATAATCAAATACTTTTTATGTAACAATTATTTGATCACATTAAATTGCCGTAGAAATAAAGATTTCATATTCGTACACACTAACTGATATTAATATTCGCTTTTTCTTTGATTTCATCTTAAAACATCTTATGCAATTAGCATTGTAGCATGCTTCATCATAAAGCTGATTGTCGCATCAAATTCTTCGGTTCATACATCAAGATCATCCTATTAAAGTAAATTTTCACATTTCACATGTAATTTAACTGGGATTACTGATTGTCAGCTCTAAACTGTACTTCAGTTTAAGTAGGACCCCATTTAAAAAAAATTAACATGAACATAACCTTTAATTGTGTTTGGTTTTAGTAAATTGACATTTAAAACACAAACAAAAATGTTAATCTGGAGACGATCATACATGATCGGTACGGAATCGTTAACGATCGGTGACATTCGCGTAATTGTTTCAAGACGAATGCTTCAAAGCACTCGTGGATCATTTAAAAAAAATAGCATTATAAGATCCCTATGTTCCGTCTTCCCAGGGACACACGGTATAATAGATATTCAAGTTCACAAATCATCGAAAGTAAAAATGTTGTTGAATAAATATTGAATAAAAAATATATTTTCTTACCGTCTGGATTCTAAACGTGAAAAATCTCGTTACTGCTGCGTTGTCAATTTCAACCAAACTCAAGGTGACTGGTGAGTGGTGACGAGCAGTGCGAGTTTGCAGATTTGCTAGCCAGGCACAATAATTTATTATTACAAAGCAGTAAGCTGACTAAGCACATACTGCACTCTGCAGCTTAGCACAGAACCTGGAACCTGTGGTATTATTTTCTAAATTTAGGGAATGTTCGGGAGGGTAATTACCCGTTTACCCTCCCCTTGTATCCGCGCCTGATCCATTCTTATGAGGTGACCTACCCATTCCAATTTCTTTTCTTCTATTTTTGTTTCTAAAGATTGTATATTTAGTTCTCCTCTGATGTCTTCGTTTCTTTTCTTGTCAATTCTCTTCACTCCAAGTACTTTCCGCAAATATTTCATTTCGGTGGCCTGCAGTCGCCTCTTTTGTTTTTCATTTGTCACCCAGTTTTCACTGCCATACATAAGTGTAGGTAGATATATAGATTTGTATACGGTCATCTTTGTTTTTCTTGTAATTTCTTTTTTACACAGAAAATTTCTATACAAAGCGTGGTATACCCGAGATCCTGATTGTATACGACTATTTATTTCACCTTCACTTGTCCCTCTGTTATCTATTACAGCACCCAGATATTTATATTCACGTACCTGTTCAATAACCGCACCTTCAATTTCCACAATCACTTCAGTTTCAGTATTAGTTATAGCCATCACTTTTGTTTTATCCATGTTCACCTCTAGGTGATATTTAGCAAGTACTTCTATCCATATTTTTAGATTTTCCGTTAGACGTCTTACGGTACTGGCGATGAGAACAACGTCATCTGCGAACGCACACGCTTCCACATTTACTGGTATCATATTTTTATATCCTAAGGTAAATTTATTCATTCTCATTGCACACTCTTCATCCATTGTACACAAGAATAGTAGGGGACTTAACACACCGCCTTGTCTTACTCCCTCACCATTTGTAAATATCTCTGACGTTTTGTTGTGTACTCTTACTTGGTTATTAGTTTTTTCATATATACTTTTTATAGCTTCTATGAGATCTTCCTCAACTTCTTTTTTCCTTAAGCTTTCCCAAATACTTTCTCTACTAACTTTATCAAACGCCTTTTTTAAATCAATGAAGCATACGTAAACTGTTTTTCCTTTTTTAATCATCTTCTCTGTCACTTGCTGCAGTGTAAATAAATGATCTTGGACACTGTGTGCTGGTCTAAAGCCGCTTTGTACATCTGCCAGTTTAGTTTCCACTGTTGCTCTTAATTTATTTTCTAGTATAATTTCATATATTTTGAGTGACACACATAAGAGAGATATTCCTCTGTAGTTGGAGCAATTTTTGGTGTCTCCTTTCTTATGGATGGGCAATATAATTGCTGATTTCCATTCTTCTGGAATCATTTTCTTTTTCCATATTTGATTTAGGATTCCATGAAGCTCTTTCTTCCCATTCTCTCCCATATACTTTATTGCTTCCGGTGCTATCTCGTCACAGCCTGCTGCTTTCCCCACTTTTAGTCTTTCCAGGGCTTCATCTAATTCTTCCTTACTAATCCCGTCAATAACACTTTCTCTTTCCATGGTTACTGTCTCATTATCAATCTTCTCTGTGTTGCTCTCTTGAGCAGTTTCGCCCTCATTTAACAATTCATAAAAATATTCTCTCCACCTATCCAGTATTTTGTCTTCTTCCGTTATTATAACACCATTTCGGTCCTTGATTTGTTTCAGTCTTATCTCAGGTTTGTTTCTGAAGTTTTTAAGCACCTTGTAAAATAGTTTTTGGTTGTCTCGACTATTTACTTCTAGAATCTTACCAAATTCTTCCCAACATTTTTTGGTTTGTTTCTTTAATGATCGTCTTAACCCTATTTCTTTGCATTTTGTAGTCATCGTATGTTTCAGTATTCTGTTTTTGTAAGTACATTTTCCATAGTTGTTTCTTTTTTTTTACCTCATTTTTAACGGTATCATCCCACCAAGCAGTTTGTCTTGCGTTTTTCTTCGTCGACGTATAACCGCACACTTTTCCTGCCGTTTTTATAATTTTTTCCTTGAACATTGTCCATCTACTATCTATATTTATGAATTCTTCAGTTTCAGTCATCGTGGCTATTTCCTTGTCAAGCAATTCCTGATACTCTTTCTGTATCTGTGTGTCTCGGAGTTTGTAAAATCTAATTTTATCCTTCCTATCGTTTTTGGTCTTACTTTGGCTATTATTGTGGTTATTTTCTTTTTGTTTGATGAACTTAGCTTCCAGCAGGTAATGGTCACTACCAATTTCATAGCTTCTTCTGACTCTTATGTCTTTGACTTCTGTTTTGTTGCTTTTCTGTACCAGCACATAATCTATTATTGACCTTTCTTTCCGGCTTGGTACTTCCCTAGTTATCTTATGTATATTCTTATGGTTATAAAAAGTATTTGCAATAACTAGGTCGTTGTCTATACAGAACTCAATCAACTGTTTCCCATTCGTGTTTAGTGTCTCTTCCCCATATAGTCCTACTACTCCTTGCCACCTATTAGCTTCTCTACCAACTCTGGCGTTAAAGTCACCCACTAATATTAATTTCCCTGTAAAATTCTCCGCTGTTTGTTGTAATTTTTCCCAAAACTTATTTTTCTCTGTTATACGTGCATCTTCATTGGGTGCATACACAATTACCAATGTTATAGTGTCTTTCCTTTTTACTTCTATAATCACTTTTAATATTCTTTCGTTTATAACTTCCCAATTTCGTATGTTTTTCCCATTTTCCTTTTCTATTAAACAAGCTACCCCCGCCTGTGCCCTCTGTTCCTCTTCAACTCCTGCATATATCAGTAGATTACCATCACCTATTGTTGTGATTCCTGCTCCTTTCTTCTTCGTCTCGGTTATAGCCACAACTTCAAAGTTTGCCCCCCTTATGCTTTGTATCAATTCGAATTCTTTCCCGTTAAGCCCTCTAATATTCCATATTCCGATTTTCCAAGTTTGACTATTTTTACCCCTCTCTCTACTTTTTTGTTCTTTCATTGGTTCACTTCTTTTCCATAATCGTTGCCATTTTCGTCATCTTTTTACATCCGTCCGGTCTGATTTTTACTAGTTTTTTGTTTCATATTTCTGGATTTTCTGATTGATCATATCCCAATTATGTAGTTCTCCATTTATCCACATTTTTTGATATCCAAATTTAACTCTATTGCCCTTTCTTTCCTCTTCTTTCCCAGTTTCTCTGATTTTCTTTTGTATGTTTCTTTCCATTACTGTCATATCACAATTTATATAGATTTCTTGGCCCTGTAATTTATTACAATTTTTGAATATCTTTTGCTTATCTTCCCAGTTTTGCAGTGTTAGTACACCACTTTACTTCGTTTAGTGCGTATGCTCCTAATGCTTTTACTTCTACTCCTAAATTCTCCTTTATAAAATTCACACTTACTTCTTTAAGGACTTCCTTGTCTTTTGTATCTACTTTTATTCCGGTAATTACTATATTATTCCTTCTCTTTTCCCTCTCTTGTAGTTCAAATTTATATTCCAGGTCTTTAATTTTTGTTTCTAGTTGTTGTCGCTCGCTGTTCCATTGTTCCTTCATTTTAGTTAATTCGGCTTTTAAACCACGAATTTCAGCATTGCTTTTATCGAATTCTTCAGTTATTTTACTTTGAATAGTATCATTTCCTGTTTTGATCTCTTTTTTTATTTTTTCCATCCATTTCTCCATCGTTTTATTCATTAACTCCTCCATTTTATCAAATTTCGTTGTATTTCCAGCGTCGTTGGTATCGCCTTTTTTGGACTGGTGATCTAGCAATGGTTCTACTCCTTTTGAATATTTCCTCTTCTTGCTTATTTTCCGTACAGTCCCTTTTACGCTTATCTACGTTCTCACTTTTATTAATTTCCCCAACTGTACTTTTATCAGTGTCCATTGGTCACACTAATTTTATTTATGTTACTTCACTTACTGTCGTCGCGCTGTACGATGTATTTTAAATCCCGCGCGCTAGCGGCTGCCGGTCAGCTGGTCACCTCGCGCACTTTTAACCTTACCCGTACTGAAGTTAATTCTCCAGATTTATGTTCCACTTTATGATATACTTACGATTTTCACTTTTCACGGACGACACCTACTCTTGTAACGTTCCCCCTTGAACGTACAGTATTTATTTTTGCACTAGGGTAGCTTAGCGGGAAAATCCAGGGTCCTTTATAAAAGGGGTTAAATAAATAACTGGAGATAAACCTTATGAACAATTTATTCGGAATTAATATTAAATATTTACAATTTATGTACATCAAAATAAAACGTGGATAATGCAATTATAAAATTCAGGTTGAATAAGATTGTTACAAGCAGGTATGAGACTGTTAATATTTCAGGGTATGAAACGGTCTTTACAGTGTAAACGGACTTTGTTATTTGAGTACCCTGCGGTCAAACAGGTTGGCGCAGATTGAACAACGCGGTAATGGCCACGAAGGATTTTCAATGGCAAAACGGGTGTAGTGGAATTAAATGTAAAAGAAAGTGATTTCCAAGGGATACGGTGGGCTTGACCCCTTCGGGAGTCTTCTGGTAAAACGGGTAAGTGATATCAAAGATGGTTTTAATATGGAATTTAATTCCAGTGATAAACAAAAGAATTCGGTCAGGGATGTACAAAATAATCTGGTAAGCAATCAATTTACTGTAAAAATTGAATTGCTTATGCAAATAAAACAATTGAGTGTCGTTCGACGATTGATTCTGGTAGTGGTTAAATTCACGTGATCTCAGGGATGTACAAAACACTCTGGTATGTAATTAACTTTATACAGGATACCAACTAGCAAAACAATTGATTGTTTAAAATATACCAGCTATCGTTTGTACACCACAGATCACTGTAATTATTAGCCACTACTCGGTTTGCTTTAAGAGCTGAAAATATTCAGGTCAATTTTGAATCCGGGTCTCGGAATAAAATCAAACTTTAAAACGGGTTGAACGGAGTCAAATTATTTAGACAAGTTCTAAATAATTCTCGGTAAATAAGTCAAATTGATTTCGGAAAATAATTGACCAAGAAGTCTCGGAAATAAGTACAGTAATCTCCTCTAAAATGAACTGCGCTCTGAATTTATAGGAGAGCTCTAGGCTCCCCACTCGGGACGAAACTGGGCGGATTAAAACTAGGTCCTGGCGGGAGTATCGGAGAGCTTCGGAGTTAAACGAGGACGACTAACCTCAGCAAATACAGAAGCCATTAAACTGCTTCTTAAATATTTGCTACTGGTCAGACGCCTCGTTACACTCTATTGATTATGTTAATCCCTAAATTACCAATGTAATCACACTATTATCTCCTTAAAACACGTCTTTAACACCTCTGGTAGGTTGAGCTGCCTTGCAGTTATCACGCCGTACCCGAATAAATTTTATAAATAAATAAAATATAGTAGGTACTATAATTATTACCCCCCGAGAAAAGCATTTTCCTGTCAATAATTTTAGTTATGTAATAATACTACACAACTAAAATCATTGGTATGTTTTTTCTCCGGGGGTAATAATTATTGTTATGTCATAATGAAACTGAATAGATGGTAAATCAAACATGATCAAACTGAAACAAGAAATATTTGCTTTATTTTTACAGCTTTTTATTTTACTAAATAGTATTGACAATACTTTAAAAACACATTCTTAATTACATCAGATTCGTATTGGATAAAGAGAGAAAGAGTTTTCTTCCGGGGTAATAATTATATATATACAGGGTGTCTCTAAAATATGGTGCCATAGTTTAACCACAGATTCCGGGGATCAAAATAAGACGATTTGACGCAACTTACCTCTATCCGAAATTGCTTCATTAAAGCGCTATCCAACGCCAAAGATCTTCAAAAAATTTCTATTTTTTTAAATAACAAAATATTGTTTTTAGCGATTAGGATGAAATTTGGGATGTGATTCTTTACTGGAAAAAGGTGTTTTTTAACATCATTTTTTTGTTCAGGAGGGTCGCGTAAGTGGTCAAAGGTTGATCATCCACAGTCAAAGAAGCTCATATCTTTTTAACAGTTCGGCCAATGGATTTCAAAATTTTTTTACAGAAATTCTTATTTGAAATATTTTTTGTCTCTTGTTTGATTTCGGTATCTGCCATAGTTTAGGCTGCAAAAATTATTTTGATTGGCTGCAGTGCATTTCTTAAAACAGATGTAGTAATCTAGTTGTTCCGTATGTTGAGAAATAAATCATGAAGAGACAATTTGATATAAAGTTTATTACTAGCAAGTATGTAAAGGGTGGCGCAAAATAATCCGAACCATTTCTGAATCAATGGTTCAGCTTATTTTGTACCACCGGTAAATTTATAGATTTACAGCAAATGCTCAATGTGACCACCATTTTCCCGGATGCAAAAGTTGATTCTACGCAAAAAATTGTCTCTTCGTCACTTATTTCTCAGCATACGGGACAAGTAGATTACTACATCGTTTTAAGAAATGCACTGCAGCCAATCAAAATATCTTTTTTCAGCCTAAACTATGAGAGATACCGAAATCGAACAAGAAACGAAAAATATTTGAAATAAGAATGTCTCTCTGTAAAAAAAATTTAAAAACTATTGGCCGAACTGTTAAAAAAATATGAGCTTCTTTGCCTATGGATGATCAACCTTTGACCACTTACGCGACACTCCTGAACAAAAAAATGATGTCAAAAAACACCTTTTTCCAGTAAAGAATCATATCCCAAATTTCATCCTAATCGCTAAAAACAATCTTTTGTTATTTAAAAAAATAGAAATTTTTAAAGATCTTTGGCGTTGGATAGCGCTTTAACGAAGCAATTTCGGATAGAGGTAAGTTGCGTTAAATCCTCTTATTTTAATCCCCGGAATCTGTGGTTAAGCTATGGCACCATATTTTAGAGACACCCTGTATATACTATACAATATTTGATTATTTGTTTTTAATTACCAACTAATTCAACAGATTTAAAGCAACTGCATTTGCTTCTTGACTATCAAACTTCGAGAACTGATCTTTGCGCATGCGGAAGTCTCGAAGCCAAAGCGGAATCGGTGGCGCTAGCCGCTAGTCTTCCACTGCCCCTACTACTGTTCTCGAAGACGCACTCCCTGCATGTTCTGATGACGCTCCAACTGACTTAGGTTCATCGACGCTGAGTCTTCAATTTCTTGTTGATTCCTGTAAATTTTCATCAAGGACGTGTGCACCACCGTTCTGGAGTAGTTTCTCGCTCTGTCCCCATTTACCGGGTTTATTCGATACGTATCGTTTCCCATTTCTTCGGTTACAACATACGGTCCTTTATATTTTCGTTGCGTCTTTGTCTGTTCTTCCGTCGGTACGGCTGGTCCTTTGATGTAAACGATATCTCCAACTGCATAACCTTCATGTTTATAATGGCTTCGGTCATACCTTTGTTTATATTTAATTTGTTCCGTCGGCACTCTGTCTCTTATTTCTTCCTGTAGTCGAGTCGGTTCAACGTACGTCGTACTCCTCTTCACGATTTGCTATGTTATGTAATAATACACCATCATGAAAAAATTTGGTTTGAACCCGTACACAGCCTCAAATGGTGTTTCCCAGTTGTTTTGTTTCTCACAGTGTTGATGTCGCGTTGTACTTCTTTTAACTTCGCATCCCAAGCTTTTTCAGTTTGCATTTTCGTCAATATCACCGGTATGATTGTTTTGTTTGCGCGTTTACAAATGCCATTTCCCATTGGCTGACGACTGCTATTTAAAACGTGATTAATTCCGTTTTCTTCACAATACACTTTAAATTTTTATGCCGTGAAACTTGTCCCCCTGTCAGTCACTAACATTTTCGGTAACCCGAAGTCTGATACGAAATCCACTTTTCGTATTTTTCACCGCGTATAGTCTCACAAATCTAGTAAACCCGCCAATGATCACTAAAATGTGGGTATTTCCTTTGGAACTTGTCAAAAATGGACGCAAGTGATCCAGATGAACTCGCGAAAATGGTCTTTTTGGTAATGGAATCGGATGTAATTCACCTGCTTGTTTCCTCGATGGCACCTTGACTAACAAACACTCAGCACACGACCTAATGTGCTGTTTTACATAACGCCGCACTCCCGCAAAATAATAGTTATCCAAAATTAAACTCACTGTTCGGTCTACTCCAAAATGACCTGCTTGATCGTGATATTTTATAACCGTGCTTTTACGCATCGATTTCGGTATCACATACAAATCCTTTTTTACTCCATTTACCGGTACTTCGCGTAATAACCGTCCTTGAACCAATTTATATCCTTGTGTCACTTCCAAGTCATGTCTTGACCTATCACTTCTTGGTTTTTGAAGCACCGATATTAAATCACGTAATTTCTCATCGCTATTTTGGATAAGCAGTACCCGTTCTTCTTCTGTCATGATGCTAAACACTTCCAGCCTTTGGTCCAGCACTTGCTCCATTGTATCCGCTGCTTCGGCACTGGGAGCCCTGCTAAGCGCATCATCATGTCGCATCTGTATGCAGTTCAGTACGCGCGTTTACATTATACAACTGTAAAACTAGTTCTGCCATCAACACTTGCTTTAATTCAGCAAACGCAGATTCCTGCGGTTCCCTCCATCGAAAATCCTCACTTTTCCGAGTTAAATCACTGATAGATCGCACTATTGTTGCGTAATTCCGCACAAATCGACGAAGAAAACCTGTCAGTCCTAGAAATCGTTTTATTTCGCGCACGTTACTGGGTCTTGGAAAACTCCTAATCGCCTCGACCTTGTTTGCACCCGGAAAAATTCCTTCACTGGTCAATTTAAACCCTAAATACTGCACGCTTGTCGCTCCAAAATAACACTTACGTAATTTCATAGTCAATCGCGCACTCCTTAAAGCTTCGAACGCTTGTCTTAAACGTGTCAGCATGTCCTCCCAATTTTTCGCCGGTATTAAAACGTCTTCCAAAAACGCGATAGCAACCTTGTTCCTCAACGGTCCCAAGGCTCTTGTTATTAGACGAGCAAAATTTGATGGAGAATTGCTCAATTCAAAGTACATTCTTTCAAACTGCCCTGTATCATCTGGAGTTACGAAGGCCGTTTTTTCCTTCGAACTTTCGGTTAATGGTAACTGGAAGAAGGGATGCGCTAAATCCAGCGTAGAAAACATTGTACTGCCCGCTAATTGCTCGAACTGATCATCCATATTCATCAGAGAGTAATGCTCCTTCACTGTTTGTTGATTTAGCTTCCTGTAGTCTACTACTACTCTTGGTTCTCCTGATTTCTTCGTCAACAAAATTACGGGTGACGCATACGGGCTGGTTGTATCCGTCGCAATCCCATTTTCTTTCCATTCGCAAGATTCGCAGGATACAATTTTAGCAATTGTATCGCGATCTTTCGCCATTGTTCGATAAGGTTTGCTTGTTACCGGTATGTACTCCATTATCTACTATTTCCATTTTCATTAATTTTGTACAACCTAGTTCACTTAAATTCATCGCGAAACAGTCCCGAAATTCATTTACTAACGCTAGCAAGTCGACCGTTTCCTGCTTGGACCTTTCTTCACCGACGCACAGCTGTTCACGTGTAATCGGGTCGCGAATCTCAACACAGTTCACCATAAATTTTGTTTCTTCGATTTCACCGTTCTCCTTGTCTTCTCGGATCTTATTTATACACACGCCTTTGTGTATGGTCATATCCTGCTCACTTTCATTTACTACTGGCACAGTAAACTTTTCTTCGTCGCACTTAACTTCAATCAAGTTGATACTCCGCGATTTCAACGAATAACTTCTTGTTGTAACCACTTGTTTAGCCACCCCGGGAAGTTTTAGATCACTAAACGGTTCTTGATTTCTTAAACCAATATGGAGAGTTCCATCTACACGCGCGTAAGCTATATTCCGGTGTTCTGTAAAATTTTGTCCTAACAAAACTGCGTGTCCTTGCACTTCAGTCGGCACTGCATGAAGTTTCACATTTTCTAGGTGAACTTCGTCTAGATTTACATTCGCACTTGTCGTATCCATCGCTTTCACCATATTGTTTCCATAACCACAAAGATTCACTTCCTCTGGATTCAGATTCAATTTTAATTTGTTTACCATTTCCTCCGTTATTGTGCTCACCGTAGCACCAAAGTCGACGAAACACTTTATTGGTCCTTCGCCGTTTAATTTGACATCTCTAATGAACTTTGTTGAAACTTTGTTCGATTCTTTCAAGTCTTCTCCTTCTTTCTCCCACATCTTGTTCACCGACCTTTCATTCGTTCTTTCAACTTTTATTTTTCCTCGTTCTGGACAATCTCTACTTATGTGCGATGGTTTTTTGCAAGTATAACACATCAACTGCCTTGGCACCTTGCATTGCCAACTCATATGCGACAGGTCGCCGCAATTATAACATATTGTTCTTGTATCTGTGTCGTTTGGCCTACTTGACGATCCCGCCGGTCTCCGAACAGTAGTCACCCTTGTGTCAACTACTTTGTCACTACCTGTACTACCTGCTTCGGTGGTTGGTCGATCTTTCTTATTTGCACTTATTCTATTTACTCTCTCCTCATCGATTTCTCAAATTCTTGTAGATCGTGTAATAATTCCACAGCATCCAATTGGGCTCTTGCCATCACCGCGTTGCACAAACTTCTATCCCACAATCCCACCAAAATTCGGCTCTTACACTCCGCAAAACTAAGTCCTACGTCTAAACACCTTTTAAGTTTCTCATGAAAATAGGAACTCAACGACTCCCCGTTATGTTGTACTCGTACCGACATTCTTGTCCACATTTCGGTAAAATCCACCTCTCCTACGAACACTTTTTCAAAACTCCGCGTAAACAACTCAAAATTTGTCAACTGGCCCCGATAACTTTGATACCAGTATTTTGCGCATCCCACTAAATGTGACCTTGCCGTTTCTAACGTAAGCTGTTCTGGCCATCTATGCAATTTTTGCATACTTTTTATATTAGCTATCCATTCCCGCGCTTCGCTTTTTGATTCACCATTGAATGTTCGTATATTTTTTCACAAATCCGGCATAATATGATATGAAGCTGCTTCTTCGGTTATTGGTACACTAGCACTGGCTTGATGATTATTAGCACTTGTCTCCCTTGCTCCAGTTGTTAATTGTACGACCAAGTTAGAAAACATTTCATCGCGTCTTTTGTTTTCTTCCATCATGATTTGAAACAATTGCATCATTTCGCTGACTTGCGACGTTGCCACAAGTGCCGCCACCATGCCGTCGTCACGCCTGGTTTCATCCCCCTTTCTCCGGTTTCCCCGTTCCTGGTTGCGCATGTTATTTTCGTATTCGACATTTGCACCCACTTCGGCCTCGATCGTCTGATCTCGGTTCACCTGACTCGCATGGAATCGTTCGAATGCGTCATATTCGTATCCGTTTCCGTTGTACGCCATCTTGAACACGTTTTGCACAAGATTTTTTCTCCAATTTTCACCGTTTATCGATCACAATTTTACCAATTTTTCTCCGATTGATAAAATGCTCCCAATAGTTCACAGTAGTTCTGGATCGCACTGTATAAATCCCACTTCTGATTTATGTTAACAATACTTCCACTAAAGTATCGTAACTCTCCAAATAATGGTCACCTTGTCAGGAATATAATGTCCTTTTATTAAAAAAAAACACTAATACTACAAACTCTTTAATTTAAAGGTTGATTCTCACTAGGGCAGCGCGGCGCGGCGCGTCGCAGCGCGGCGCAGAGCGACACAGCACGACACAGAGCAGCGTTTTAGGTAGGGTATTCTCACTAGAGCAGCAGCAAGCAGCGCAGCGGCAAGCAGCGCTAAGCAGCAATTTTAGATTTCAGTAGGTTGTCTCCATTTCAACCGGTAATATGTCGTCTTCAGACAGTTCTTCATCTACTGAAGTAGTATTTACGTTAGCGGCTGTGTGTCACCACGAAATAGGCGAAAACGGAAGTACTGGGTGCATGACATATTTACGGCACGCTTGACATACACTTTTTCAACGACTTCGGCAGGACGAAAAAAGTGAATGTTAAAAAAACATTTTATCTGCCACAGTGAGACACTGAGACGATTTTATTAACTACCTAAGTACTGCAAGGGATCTGAAAGTTTATATTTTAGACTTGTAATAAAGTCTTAATATTATCTTAATTAATCTTATTAATAATAATAATAATTTATTATAGGTAAATGCACAATTTTTTTGTTTAAAATAAGAAGATAGTTTTATTTTTTTAATTATAGTTAATATTAAGTTGCGAGTGATATATTTTTTCGGTAATCTAAACATTTATCACGAAAATTAATTGTTAAATAACAGAAAGCGAAAGCAGTGCTGGGCAGCAAGCAGCAAAAGAATTCTCGAGCGACAATTCCAAAAGTTGCTGCCGGCCGCTGCCCGGCGCTGCTTCGTGTCGCCGAGCGACGCGCTGCTGTAGTGAGAATCATTCCATATGAAAGCATGTAAAACATTCTCGGCAGCGTTTTGCTGCTCTGTGTCGCGCTGCGACGCGCCGCGCCGCGCTGCCCTAGTGAGAATCAACCTTAAATCTACTCCTAAACTGTACGCCCTGCTCTTCTCCACGTTAACGCGCCAACTCCCTTTTTCCCATACTCCACCGCGTCGCCCCCACTTTTTTTCCCTCTCTCTGTCTTCCATTCGGCACGAAATTCAAATAAAATATAATTGCAACATAACTGACTTTCAAGAGCGCGAGCTGTCAATTCGTATTGTAAATAAATTGTCGAGTCTTTTGTTTGTATAACGCACGTGCGTATTACATCTGTATTAGCAAGCTTTTTTTACTTTTTTACAACTGTCTTATTTATTTTTTTAGATTTTTAGGAATAATTAGCAGTCAATATGTATAATAAAAAATTGACTGCTAATTATTCCCAAAAATCTAAAAAAATTAGCAAGCGTGTTAAACAGCTGATATAACGACGTCGACGCTGCTTCCACCAAATAGAAATTCAAAACACTCGTGGATCATTTTAAAAAATTACCATTGTAAGATCCCTATGTTCCGTCTTCCCAGGGACACACGGTATGAAAGAATAAAGACTGTGCCGAATGAAAACCCGAGGGGGGATGACCCTCCCCCCACGGTTCGTTCCTGTGTGTGGCACATCGTTGGAAAGGTAATTTCATAAGGAATTCATTCTATTGGGAACCTGCAAGGCAAGTGTTGGCGCCTGGTGGAGAAATGCGGAATTACAGTTGACGTGATCACCTGTTTAGCTTTGTATACAAAACGTGTATGATTGTGTTATTTATTTTTTTATCAAAGATTAGGTACAAGTTTAACCAAATTTACTTCGTTTTTCGATACAGTGGACAATGAAACCGAAATCTAGGTGTTTTTGTTCAGTGCCACAGTGCAATAGTTACGCTGTAAAAGGTATTAGTTTGCATAAATTTCCCAAAGAGAACAATAAAAAAAAAAATGGGCTGTAATATTGCGGATTGGGAAACCTATATCCAAGTACATGTTGGTATGCTCTTTGCATTTTGAGGAGAAAGACTTTCATCCAAGTTAGTATTGGTATTATTTTATTATAATAAAAAAATAATAATGTAGGAAAGAACATGTGCTATCAAAAAGAACTTAAATGTTCTTTGTTATATTATCTACCTAACTGATTTGATGGTTTTGTTTCTTTTTAGTAACACCATTAAAAACAAAAAAAGTGTTAAAGAAGAATGTTTTGCCTTCTTGTAACATTCCAGTTACGAGTCATGCGAAGAAAAAAGATAACAATGCGAGATCAAAGCGACTGCAACATCGTTTGGAGTCCAGGGATGTAAACCAGCCAGCTGTCTTACATGGTAATTGCTATTTCTATAATAATAATAATTTTCATTAAAACTCAAATTTTTACAGTGGAAGCAGAAATTGAACTGCCAGTTACCGAAATGGAAATGGCAGTACCTAGTAGCAGCTTAGATGTATTAGCTGAAATATGCACTACGCAACTGAAGTTGCCAACCAAATGCGACAAAGAAGTTCAAGTAGATACTATTATATACAATGTTCCAGCTGGCAGTGCTGTATACGGCATCTTACAGTCAAATAAATTAATGGTGGCATATACTGGTATCGACTGTGATTTGTTCAATAAATTGTATTGTTGGGTGTGTGGAGGAAACGATAGAATGCAACGGTGGAAATATGCAGAACGTCCCTGACAAATTGTTGCTTACTTTAATAAAACTTAAATTAAATGTGACATTTCAGGTGTTATCAGGACTTTTTAAAGAAACCGAAACTTATTTAAAAAGGTGTTTTGATTTCACTGTACCAGCTTTATCCACAACATTGCAATGTGCAATTTATGTGCCAAGTTTTGAAGAGAATGTTAGAAGTTTGCCACAGTGTTTTAAAAAATACAAGAAAGTGCGGCTCATTCTTGATTGCACAGAGATACCAGTGCAAAAAGCAATGTGTTCGAAGTGTCGACTTCGTTGCTATTCACATTATAAAACGACAAATACTGTAAAATTTTTAGTCGGAGTAAACCCTGCGGGCATTATTACATACATCAGTCCTGCATATGGTGGCAAGGTATCTGATAAGGCCATATTCAACAATGAAAAAATTATAGACTTGCTGGAACCATATGTTGATCAAGTAATGGTTGATAAAGGATTTGCCATCGAAAAGGAATCTTTAGAAGCTGGAATAACTTTGATTCGCCCTCCTTTCTTAAGAAAGGCATCACAGCTTAACAAATTGCAAGCTGAAAACACAGCAAGCATTGCAAGAGCTAGAGTTCACGTGGAAAGGGCAATACAACGGTTAAAAGTTTTCAAGATATTTTCAGAAAAAATATCATGGAATTTACTGCCACATATAGATGACATTGCTATTATTTTAACTGCATTAGTAAATTTATCAAATCCAATTTTAAAGGACGATAAGTTTTAATAAATTGTATATTGTAATTGATTATATTTTTATTTATTGCTTAATTAACAAAAATGTTGCAACATGTTATTAAAGTAACTTTGCTGTAATTTGTCTAGCATTTCTTTTACTGCAGCTTCATCATAATCTTCTTCCAGGATTATGCAGGTTTTATCATATGCAGCATATATGATGAAATGGCATTTTTTAATATTTAATATAAACATTTCTAATTGTATTTGAGCGTAATACACATGTTTTTTTTTTTTAATTTATAAATGTTATCTTGGTAATGAAGATATGGCTGTTCACAACAGATAAACAATGGCAACTTCGAAGCAATATTTATTGCTGTCGAAGTTTGTCCACTTATAGGACATTTAATTTCGATTACAAATTCGTAATCTTCAGTGATTCCATCCGGGCTGCACGCAAGCCATGGTAGCCGAGGATGTATAATGATACCACATTTTAATATATTGAGGTGCCTATGTGTAATATGCAGAGCATGCAGAGCTCAAGTAATAGTTGTTTTGAACATTATTGAACATTATCAGTGAAAGTAAAAGTATCAAAAACAATATAGTAATTAAATAGCAATTTCGAACTAGTTTAACATGGATAAAAAACAGTATAAAAGACTTTTGTCTTTAATAAACAAGGAGTTACGTTCATGGTCCAGATTATACCTTACTACCACATTCAGTTGTTAGAACAGTTTTAGAAACCTCAAAATTCGAAATTATCATCCCGCCAATGTTGACTAATATCATTGAATCAGTAAATCAATCACAGTTACAGCAGTCTAAATTGGGAAATGAACTAGAAATAGTCTCAGTTTTAGAATCAGTGGACACGTCTGTCATCCAGGCCGGAATATCGGTGCAAGAATGGGAAAAGAACCTAAATTCATTTCGTAATAATCAACACAACCATTTCATTGCTCGTCAAACCATCATTTGGTCTTCAGGACCTATCATCTTCATAGTCATTTGTTTTGTTTTAGTGTATAAAAGAAAAACCATTCAAGCATGGTTTAAGTCACAACCACAACCAGTCACGGTACGAGTAGTACACAAGGTGAAGGAGTCTCATGAAAGGTTACCCATGTTAGAACTACCGGAAAAACCGGTGTCAATAGAACATGTAGCCTCCGCACCAAATGTCTACTCGCCTGTGTTTTAACGGAAGTAGTAAGAATAAACACATAGCTTCAACCTATTCTATTATCATGTCACTTAGGACTAAGTAATTAAGTATATTTAAAACTGTTCAAGGAAACCAGGTACTCATAAGGAATGTGTAAACTCTGCGGACCGCCACAACCTAGCTAGCCAAGTACAGTCAGACCACGACAGGATCCTCCAAGCCGGGCAGTAAAAAGGAAGAGACCCAAGAAGGAGAGTGTTGGTATCCGGATGGTCGATCAGTGAATTTGGATCATTCATGGGCAGTTCAACCGACCCCCGAAGTATTATTGGTTGGATACCGAGGGCTACCTCATAGCAAGGAGCTCCTCCAGAAGACCAGTACAAACGATCAGTACCAAACAAGTAACAGGAAAACTACCTTCTGATTGGGAAACAACACCCTAGGATGGTATTGGTACAACAGGAATAAGCAATGGTAACCAAAGAACTTTACACATTCCTAGAGTGCGATATCAGGCTGTTGTAGATAATTTTTTTTTTATTTGACAAAATTATCAGTTTAAGTTAAAACTGTTAGTATTAGTATGTACTAAATTTTTAAAAAGGGGAAGGTTATGTAATATGCAGAGCATGCAGAGCTCAAGTAATAGTTGTTTTGAACATTATTGAACATTATCAGTGAAAGTAAAAGTATCAAAAACAATATAGTAATTAAATAGCAATTTCGAACTAGTTTAACATGGATAAAAAACAGTATAAAAGACTTTTGTCTTTAATAAACAAGGAGTTCCGTTCTTAGGTCCTAACTATCAACTTGTAAAGGTTAAGCTATGTGTCGCTGTCGAAGTAAGTTAATCTATTAAATTAAGGCTAATTTCTGTCATTGTAATAATATTAAAATTCTATATTTTATGTAACTTAAATATATACATTGTCCTTTAAGACTCTTGTTTAATTCATTGCTTGCTAAGATTCTTAGTACAAGAACTACGCTTTTAGTAGGAAAACATTATAGCAAGTGGTAACATATGCTGTTCATAGCATTTACGGGCTGGTTCCTCCTACAAATAAAATAATTAGCATAACTCGTAAAAATCATCATTTCATTACATACCTGCTCAGTTCCATAACGGGTGTTCTCATTTCCAAAAAAAGTAGGATTTAGAAGGCTTTTTACTTTTGTCTGCCAATTGGCATTTTTATTCCCCGAATATGTATACAATCTGTAACATGTACTACCAGTAATTCGGAATTTTCGCTCATGTTTCCAGATTGTATTGTCTTGGTGCAAAGTATTTTTGTAGATCCTTTGACAATCTATAATGCTCACCAAAACATGTTTTCTATAAAAATCATTTGATGTCTTTGGCATTTGTTCTATTAAAGAACACACGTTATTGTTTATCATTACTTGTTTGAACACATCTGCCAACGCATAGCCTCCTCTGGGGAGTTCATAAATTACTTGGTGAATGTCTGGTGAATGCCCGGACAATACCCAAGCCGTTCAGAAAATATATGGGCGTGTCGGGGTAACATTTGACCACGCCTATTTAGCGTTCAGAAACTCGAGAGAATCCCCCAGGGGAATCGCTTTCTTGTCCCGGCTCAACAGTGGGTTAAAGATTACCCAGACATGCGCAAAGCAAACTTGATGTAACTTTTAAATGTTTGAAATAATATTTTGGTTCAGACGGGGCACGCTAAAGGTGCATCTACGTCATCAATTTTTTAATGGCGTCCATGACGTCATGAATTACTCTGTTCATATTTATTTATTGTTTCTCAAAACGTCGTTTGCTTTAATGTGTTTCTCAAACTGTCAGAGTGACGTTTGAGGAATATATACACAATAAAAAAAAACGATCATGTGCTTAAATAAAAACTTATAGGACAAAAAAAACACTAATTAGTAAACGTTATTATTTTATGCAGGAATAATATGAATACAACTAATTAATAAAAATAATAACTGTAAAATAACATTCTATGGGCTTATAAAAAGCATACTTTTAATACGTATTCAGAAAAAAAAATTACAGTTTTATACTGTTTCAAGATTGGTACTGCAAAATTACCAGAAAATGCGATTGATGACGTAGATGCACCTTTAGCGTGCCCCGACTATAGTTTATTTTGTACAAAGTGTGCAGAAATCTCGTTTCAAAATATTTAGCTTGTGGTTTGTTTAAAAGATTTTGTTGTCAAACATTATTTAAAACAAAATATGGATCATAAAATAATATAAACGTCAAAGAATAATAAACGTTTTATCTTTGCGTTTTTAGCGTTTTATATTATTTTATCTACAACTATTATGTAATACTTCCATTACTATACATTTTTTAACGGTTAATGACACTCATAACAATTGTCAATTGAATAATAATGACACTACGATTAAGTAATATTACCATTACTCAATTGTCCTGTCAAATTTAAATAAAACAAATCAAATTTTAGTAACTGCAATAACCTTGCTATTAATTATTAAGTTAATAAAAATTAGGCCAGCAATGTTTGTCAATTTTCGCAATAAAAATGATCTGAAGTTTATCTATTTATTTTTGAACTTTTATTATGACGAAATAACTTACTGTGTATTTTGTGCAACACTTCTGACAGAACTAAGAAACAAAACTAAAAACATTGTTTTCAGGTATGATGATTAGTTTTATTTAAATTTTTGAACTTTTAAATTTACTTTATTATTTAAATAGTTGTAGATAAAGTATAGTATTAGACTCGCGTATAATGGCTATTACCCACTCAAATGATTACAGCACTCGCCTTCGGCGCGTGCTGCAAATTTCACCTTCGTGGGTAATAGCCATCATTATACGCTCGTTGAATAATATACTATTATGATATGGATATTACTCCTGAAAAATATAATATTTCAATTTTTTTGAGAAGCTAAAATGTCAAACTTTCCCGCCACAGATTTCCCGCCATTTCTGTGTTCAAAATTTATTGTTCCCTCAAGGTTACGCTGGGTAATGACGTCATCTTCACCCGTCTTCCCCCACGTTACCTTACCTTATCCGAGGTAACAATTTATGAACGCAGGCCTGCTGGCTTCGGATGTGGAGGTGGATTCCTGGTGATTTAAATTTGATTCAGATTCAGATATTTCTGCGAGTACTCTCCCTCGAACAAATTTGCTTAATCCACAGTTTGGTTTGCCTAAAAATTAATAAATTATTAATTACTTAACAATTAATACCATAATTACATGTCAAATGAGAATCGGCAGAGATAATTTGTGCTGGCAAAACTCTCGTTCGCAGGTTTTGTCTGTCAGATACTCACATTTTAAAAGCGCATTTAAATTTCGATTGTGTACCTCGGCCGTAGATTCGAATTTTTTTGTTCGTGCAGATAGTACGTGGCAATATTCTATTACCCGGGTGGCCTTTTTATATTCTGCTTGAGCACCTTTAGCAGAATCCTTTCCCCACTGTTGTGCAAGGTCTGTACATGTTATTTCGGAAATTTCATTCCTAAAAAATGCCAAAATTCGAATTATAAATACTTATTGTTAAATGATTAACGATAGCAATAAAATTCACCTATTAATATACAGTAGCACCGCCACAATATGCTTGCACATGGCCCCCTCTCCAGCTTTACATGAACACTTGCATAGCCAATTTACTGGATTCACATGTAATTGGATTGTTACCTCATGGGGATCCTTTTGTATTGCCGATGACTGTAGTACGTAGGCAAGCACTTCACCACCTTTTGTACCGCATTTTGTCACATGCCCCGCTAGCATTACCGCCTCGCCCTCACGAAACGGTCGTCGTCTATCCCCAATATATACTAAAATGTCACTTAATGTTACCGAAACCATACTTAAACCGACTAACTTTAATAAACACTGTAAACTAAATAAATAACTATGAATTAACTAACTTTAATAAATACAATAAAATATATAACTATAAATTGACTAAGTATAAAACAATGAAATAGGTAATAAGATAACAACACAATCTCAAATTCGCAACTACTACCGTCTACCGTCCCGTTTTTCGGTACTCTGTCCCGGTGTCCCCGAGGAAAGCTTCGGGACGCAAAATTGTCCCGTTTTCCGTTTTAAGGAGGTCGACTAGCTGAATGTGCTTCAACAGAAAAAAAAATAATTCGCGACTTCAACTTATTCTTTATTATCAACTGCGGACGTTTCGATGGTCACTTCGCAGCGCGCGCCGTTGTTTCGAAGGATTGAACGAGAGACGGGGGCATTGAAATTATACTACTGGAAGCACTTCTTTGCTAGTTTATTCAGTTGCATACCTACTGTCCTGATATTTTTGCATTGTAGATAGATTGTAGTGAGTGGTAGCCCTGGGGGGCGCCAGACTTGAGTCAAAAATTATTTTGTTTTTTAAAAAGTACTTTTTAAATTTAATGCAACAATAATTAGTTTACATATTCGTGATAATCATGGTAATGGAGATTTGTGGGATAATATTAAAACATACTAGTTATAATAATTCGAAAAAGCAAAATGAACGTTTCATTTCTAAAAAGTTTAACAGTTTGAAATTTTTTATTTGGCATTCAAATTCTCAGATGCACGTACAACGCGTTAAAAATTGGCCACGCCCACTTTTGAAAATAAATCGCCTGCGGCGCATTTTTTTCCTCGCTTCGCTCGCATCACTACAGCTTGCTACAGCGTTAAAGTTTAAAGACGAAGATGTCCCGTTTTGAGTAAAAAAATAAATGGTCAGGTTACGTATACCGCAAGTCTATAACGCGTTTGTTGATCACGTCTTTACCGCCATTATTTGCAAGAACCAGCGCCATCTAACCACACTGATATCTCCCAATTATTTTTTTTTATTCGCTTCAAATTGAGACATAACAAAATTAAAAACTATGTTTTGTTTATTTCGGTTAAGCTGCCTGTATAGCAGTACCTAGATACTTTTGTTTCACCGCAAGTTCTCGCAAATGTTCGTTCTCTCTTTCAAAGTCATCTGGATTATTGTATAAAAGTTAACGGAAGTCATTTTGAACAATTACTTTAACGGCAGTTGCTATTGTTAGAATAAAACCAAGGGGTCAAAAAAGTAATATATTTGGCACGCTAATTCACACGTCTTTGCCTGAAGGTCAGTTCCGGGAAACATTCAATCCTATAGTCATAATAAAAACAGTAATAGGTACCTACAGCTTCGACTGTTCTCTGCGTGGGTTTGCTACACTATATTATTCGGCAGATTAACCGAAAGAAACAAAATATAGTTTTAATTTTTTTATGTCTCAATTTGAAGCGAATAGAAAAAGTAAATAGTAGAATGAATTCCTTATGAAATTACCTTTCCAACGATGTGTCACACATGGTATCCTGCCATTTGAAATTTTAGAGGGGGTGGCTGTAACGACTAAGGGGTTGATGACAGATGTCCGGTTTCTACGTAAAAAGATCAAGATCCCTTGCTGTCTTTATTGACATGTTTTGCAAGGAAACAATAGTTTTGAAAGATATTGAGGATAGCTACTTTTCGTTGAAAAACCCTGTATAGCGTGCCCGCATCGACCAATCAGAGGAGCCTCATTTACAAGTCCACTGCTATTAGAAATCTTGTGATCTACGCAAGACGTTGCGCAGGACAGACAAGAGGTGCTTTCCATTTACCAACAATTTCAGATAATCTCACCTCACTTCAGATAATCTCACTTGGACAACGCGTTCTATTTAGAATATGACATCTGAGTTAAAGTGAGTTTTTGTTTTCCCCCCGCACCGATCAAGCTGTACCTACGAAGCAAGTGCAGTGGTAATATTTTTTGCTCACTTAGTGCTGTAAGGCAACACACGTAAAAGTAGTTCTATTTAGGTTGGCAAAGTGAGGTGAGATTCTCATCTCACTAAAGTGAAGTGATATTCTCATGTTGAGTGTAAATAGAAAGCACCTAAGGTTTCATTTTTTCGGGAGTTGTAGGTTTTACTTTTAAATTTAAAATTCTTATCTAATGTATTCTCAAATTGCTTCTCGACCTATAACACATTAATTGTAGAAGGGTGGTTCTTAGTAGCTTAATAGCTAAAGAAACTAACCTCCCTTACAGGTGCTAATGCAGGATGCACCTCATAACAGTCGCCATGTTCTAAACTACGCCCCAAACCCGGTTTTTCGAATATTTTGAACTCCCGTTCATTGTTCCTTTGTATTTTTTGTGTGCATATAAGTACCTGGGCTACTGTTCCGTGCCATAATTCCTATGGTACAAAGTGAATTTCCCTGGGTCCAAAAAAGTAATTAACCGGGCCTTTAAATCCTTTCTTTAATATTTGTTTGGTTATAATATGTATAACAGTTCAATGTTTTATTAAATAATCTTTTCAGGATACCAGCAAGACCGACCTGTAATTCAGGTGTACGGTATATAATGGAGTGCTTGACTGCCCGCTAATTGATTCAGATAGGTGAACGACTGAATGAATAATTCCAAACATTCATCCACAGTACTACTGCCAGAACAGGTAAAATCTTCTTGCTCTTGTTAGACTTTAGAATTACTTGCTTGAAGGTTTATAAATGAAGAAAATGAATTATGAGTGGGTTTGTTTTAGTAGGTTCCCAATCTTTTTTGCTTATTATTAGCAAATACACCCTAGAATATGGTCTTTATAATTTCTGTGAGCTTTTACAGGGTGATTATATAAAAGTACTACACTTTTTTCTGATATTTGGTGTGGTTAAGA
The DNA here is from genome assembly GCA_963082805.1 of Hemicrepidius hirtus. Classification (NCBI taxonomy): domain Eukaryota; kingdom Metazoa; phylum Arthropoda; class Insecta; order Coleoptera; family Elateridae; genus Hemicrepidius; species Hemicrepidius hirtus. The sequence goes on from OY720168.1 coordinate 9,625,086, forward strand.
CATATATTTAGGGTGGAGTCTTTTCGAATGATTTCCCTGCATAACGAGAACCAGAAGCAACACTTTCAACTAGGGGAGCTCTTTTACTTAACGATTAATGAATCTGTTCGATTTTTGTAATATCATCCTTTAGTTTTAAACTGGAGACCTGTTGCATTTAAGCAGATTCCAATACTGGGTTAATCACAGATTAAAAGAACTTTCCCCTATGTTAAGTAATATTCAGCAATTTTGTTAATGTTTTATGGGAAATATAAAACTATTTAATATTTATTTGTGCTTTTTCATGAATTATTTACTGGGGGGGTGTATGTATGACGCCTCTAACGCAAAAACTAGTGAACCGATTTTGATGAAATTTGAAATGAAGGGGTATATCGAGAATTTATGGACAAAATAAGCTTTTCAAAAAAATCCGAAACTGGAAGCTGAAGTTAGACATGTTTTTTGTAGCATTTGTTTCAGAAGCGGAATTTTGAAAATCTGAGTAGGGAATATGAAAGAAGACCATAATTCAAGGGAAACAGTTTTTTGCCGGACTAGCTCACTTCCAAATGGCGGCCGCTATGAATTTTTCAAAATTTCGAATTTAACGCCCCATAACTCAAAAACCAGTTATCTGATCAGGTTCCGCAACAACTTGTTTGAAAGCTCTTTGACGGTACTACACCATGAAGAAAATTTATTTCGTAAATCCAAAAACGGTCGCAACGACGCTCTTCCAAAAATTTTAAATTTTTTGAAAAATTATTACAAAAAAACTGGCCACACGATTTTGTTTAAATTTTCTACACTTATGCAGCTTGGCCTTAGCTATATTTTTGTTTTTTGATGAATGCCAGCATTTCACTGTGGCGCCCTCTACGAGATTTTGAAAATCGATACACCTATGGCTCCTTTATTAGTCAAAATATTAAAAAAGTTTGAATATAAAAGTTGTTCAGTATATAGTTCTGCATTCTCCCAACTTTATATCACGTATACAGGATGTTTCTACAGTACAATAAGCAACTTTGATATTTTAAATGAAACACCCCATACAGTGTGTCCCCAATCTTTGTTCTTAATAAAGATACAGATTCGGTTAAATGGGCAATTTTGTGCAGTTTTTCATGCTGGTTTAGATGTTGCTTAGAAAGATCAAACATTCCGAAAACTTCAAAAGATATCTGTAAAAAACCAAAAAATCCATTTTTCGAAAAAATCGATTATTTCGCTTATTATAAAAGTTACTTGATTCATTAAAATATACAAAAATATGTATAGAAAAAAATATCGGAAAGGCCGTTCTCGAGATATTGATATGTAGCAACTTTCTTATTTTAAATAAGCGCCATCTTGATCTTGGATTTTTAAATGAATAATTTGCATTTATTTTTCTACATTCAACAATGTATAACAGTCTATGTTTAAAATAAAAAATAACGGCATACTTAATATTTTTTGTATTACATAAAGTAAGTCATGAAAATAAATGAATTTTAACAAATCTTGTTAAAACAAATAATCTGCCAATTTCAAACTAAAGCTTGTAGAATTCTAATAAAACATAAGTTTATTCCTTTTAAACTGCATGTTGCTCTAAGATCAAATGGTTATTTATGTAGAAGAAATTTTGTAGGCGGGTTATTATTTAAGTGTAACCGGTGCAATTGAGCCTTAATGAATCAAATAACTTTTGTATAAAACAATTTTCTGTTACTTTTATAATTAGCGAAATACTTAATAGACATTTTTTCGAGAAATGGATTTTTTTTTCATTTAATTGAATCTGTATCTTTATTAATAACAAAGATAGCCATGCAATACTACTCTATTTGGGACACACTGTATATTATTATACAGTGAAATCCATTTATTATGCCACTTTACCATTGGAATATAGGCAACCCATTATACACTGCAAGCACTCTTGCCTCTGCTTACTGATTTTAACTATTGTTTGTCACCTGTTAAATTTATTTTTTTTTAATACGTATTTAATATAGAAGAAGATTGAAAACTATCGATTTATTGAAAACATCATTTATGCTGACCAAGAACAAATAGAAATGTGTACAAATTCATGTCTTACTGTTATACGTCATATTTTTTTTTTTTTTCATGTTTTGTGAAATTTTCTACATCTTCTTGATATTACAGACACATGAGGGACTGGTTAGTTGGGACATTTAAACTGAAATAATTCCTAACATTACCTATTGATAACTTGATAATTCGGAATGATATAGTATACACATTTCTATTTTTTTTTCGTCTGTATAGATTTTGTTTCCAATAAATTGTTCGTTTTAAATCTTATTCTTTATTAAAAACTAAAAAAAAAACACTAATTTGACAAATAATAATCAAAATCACTAAGCAGGGACAAGAGTGCTGCAGTGTATAATGGGTTGCCTATATTCCAATGATAAAGTAACCTGTCCATTTAATTTGCAATATGCCTATATTGCATTATAAATGGACTTCACTGTATAATCGAATGCAAAATTTAATTGTCTATCACATAATAGTGTAAGCTGTTCATATGGCTCAAATGTACGGTTGATAAGGATTTCGTTAATTTTATCACCGTTGTGTAAATTTTGAAGATTAGGCTGAACTCTGGCAGAAATGGATGGTGAGCGTCGGTCGGTAGCGATCGTCCGGCTTCGCCAGCTGTAATTTCAAGTCGGTTACTACAGATAGATGCGTGTCTTTCTTCTGTACATATCGAATCCGTATAGTCTCGTTTTTCTCGCTACGCATTCAAATGATTTCCAGGCTCTGCCTAGCGAACTGTACTGAATACCGAAAACGAAATGTTCATTTTTAGTATGGAAAAGTCCAGGGGAGGTTTGTACCTCCACTTTTGTTTACTCTTAACAACTGTCAATGTCAGTTTTAGTCGAAACAAGTAACAACACACTAATTATATTTCATGGCCAACCTGAAGTTTTCTTGATCATATGGTACAACAAAAACTGAATCAACAGTTCCTCCACTATTTTTCAATTAGACCGACACTTATCGAGTAAGCATTGTTCGAAAAATCTGAAAATGGTCGTCAATTTCAATTTCGAATGTTTGATTAAGTGATTAAAATTAATCCATGACAACTGTCGGAAAACAAAAGATAGTTCAAAACAATTTATTGTTCGAGCAGTACAACAACGTGCTGAAGCTTGTTTAGTAGCAGCCGACGGACATATTGAAAAAATTTAATTACGTACTCGTCATAATTTATTATAGTTGAAATTTTCTTTTGTTTTTGAAAAACTTGTTATTATGAAGTTTAACCAATTGACTAAACGTTCAATAATTGAGATTCAACACTTTTTTCTGGGATTTTCAGATTTTCAAAACCGTGGTACCGTGGCAGCTCGCAAAATAGCCGTCTTTTGGAAAAATGGTAGAGGAATTTTTTGTTCAGATTTTGTCGCATAATACCATCCCCATTCTGTGTGCTCCAATTTGGAAACACCCTGTATATAGTTCGCCAATTATCGTCTGTTTAGCAAATACCTTTGCCAAAAGGCAAAAAAAGATTCGGCAAATACCCGATGTGTGGTGCCGCCTTTATAACTACAAAAAGAACTGATACTCCAAATGTTAGTAAAAGAAGGCCTGCACCAGGGCTAGATGGATTAATATTCAAGTTATTGACGATGAAAGACAAAAGACAACTTCATATTATTCTGATAAGTCCATATTCTGCAGAAATAATAAGTTGTTAGTGTGATACATGTTCATGTGTAATCCATGAGAGCTGTATTGTTATATGCCTCTAAAACCTTATTGTTGTTTACCAATCATAATTTTTTTAAATCAGTTTTGCTATGGATTGTTTTTGATGATACAATTCAACTGACGAACCATATAAAGAAATTTTTACATTGGTTAAGAGATTTATTTGAGATATAGTTTGCTATTGTTATGTTGCAGGTGGATGTTAAAGTTGTACGTTTGTGCGAGATCAATGGATACATATTGGAGTAATGAAGGTTTTGAAGGGTACACTCGAGGTTATGGAAATGAATCAGATTATTATGGAAGTTCTGGATAGTTTTGACTGGTAATTATAATGTCATTATTACTGATTGTTGCCATGTTTTTGTAATGAATAGCTTTAATTGTAATTCTCATGAAAGTTGAAAGTGTAGCTGTGAAAAGTAAAAGTTTATTAATTTTTTGTTTATTTTGTTACAGATTGAGAGGGAGAAGCACTTTGCAATTGTAAAGGCTTAAATTTAGACAAGTTCCGACACTATACAAGAGGGGATGTGATGTTTGCAATATCTAAATGATTGACTACACAGGAACCGAGTCAATACCTACTACAATACTGAAACGCTTCCCATATGTCAACGAGTGCATTAGCTGTTGTTATGTCATACAATTAAATCCTTCCTTTTTGCTAGATAACTTATATTTCAAGTTAGGAATTCTCTTTTTGTTCAGGCATTGTTAAATTTTCATTACAGAAGAATTTCTAAATAATTTATTGAGTGATTCTGATTCACAGAGTTTTTATTGTTTCAGGTGCTTCCACTTTGTGTATTTTTTCTATTTCAAAAGCTTCCCCTAATGAGCGCCACGTGGGTCAACATATGTGTTTCACCTCTTAGGGACATTCGAGCGCCGAGGAAACCGTTTGTGACAACTGCTATATCTAGCAATGGGATTTCATTTAGGTTGGCCTTTTATGTTTTTATTTTATTATTTTAAAATAAAACAGTTCAAATTAATTATAGGCGAGAGTATTCAACCTCGGGACACTTTTTTGTTTTAATTTTTTTATGGGTCTAAAAAGATTGAATGTAAAATACGGTAGAGACACAGTGTTCTCTCCATCTTTCTGTGTCTCTACCGTATTTTACATTCAATCTTTTTAGAGCGATTGTAAAATGGGGTAGAGTTCGAGGTTAGATGGTGAGAATACAATTTTAAATTGCTGTATTTAAATATTTTTGTATGTCATAAAATTTTGCACTTATGAGACTTGTTGCCAGTTTTGACTCTACGAGCATATTTTATTTTTACGACCATTTTGCCTCACTTCAAAGTCAACTTTGATAGCCAATGTAGTTCATCATTTAAATTTAAAGTATTTTCTTTTTCAATTTTTAACAATGAAACTTTACCGTTTCATTGTTTTTGTTTTTAAATAATAATTACTCAGTGGTGTGTTAGAATTCCACCACAAAATTTAAAATTTTTTAATTTAATAATTTTTTAACATGTGTTAGAAAATTTTCCATTATGTTAATTCTTAAATGGTAAGTTTTGCACTTTCTAACGAATGTATTATTTCACTAACTTATATTTTTCTCTTATAACTTACAGATTTATATTTTTAATAATTAATACTGATGAAGGTTTTTATTTAACCGAAATATATACAGGGTGTTAATACTAAGTCGTTACACCCGAAAATGGCAGTTAGAACTCATTAAAACAAACAACTTTTTTTAGTTCCAATTTTTGATTTGGGGCCTCTATTCGTGGTTATTGGATTTCTTTTGTTTTTTTAACAATCGTAATAACTCCTTCATTTCAGGAAATATTTCAAAAAACGAAAGGTTTTCAAAATGAGCTTACGGTTCTCTACAACATTTGTATTTAAAGTTATTTTATATTTTTTCAAATAACAAAATGGCGGCCGATCAAAAATTTCAAATCTCAATATTTTGATAACCACCCTATAGATTTTTGAAAATATATTTTTTTTAAAATCGTTGAACTATCTATTACAACATTTGTCTAAAACATTTTCTTCTATCTATGCAAAAAAGTGGCTTTTAATTAAATTACAGAAGAACATGTGTAAGGTATCGACGAATTAAAAACAATTTAGATCGAAGTAGCTTTCCGCCATTAAAAAATAAAACAAAAGAACAATTAGATAAGTGCACAAAACTGAACGAGATACGTTTTAAAATGAATAATTATCAAGACACTGAACTTCGTGACATGCTTTTGGTTTTCGAGGAGGCAAGGCGCAATGCACAGGAAGCTCGAAGAATCTATCGGAAAAGATACCCAAATCGCCATCAACCAAGTAGCCAAATTTTATATAAATTACGGTTAAATTACAGCAAAAATTACAGTGGTCAACTGGTCATGTTCAACCATATCAAGGACACAGCCTCTTCAAGTGCAATAGTTCGACGAAATCTGTTAGCATTCTCACTAATTGTTAGATCAAAACAACCAGAGTCTGGTAAACAAATTTTTCTAAAAATTGAGCTACTTGGTTGATGGCGATTTGAGTATCTTCTCCGATAGATTCTTCGAGTTTTGCCTCTTGCCTCCCCAAAAACCAAAAGCATGTCACGAAGTTCAATGTTTTGATAATTATTCATTTTAAAACGTATCTCGTTCAGTTTTGTACACTTATCTAATTGTTCTTTTGTTTTATTTTTTAATGGCGGAAAGCTACTTCGATCTAAATTGTTTTTAATTCGTCGATACTTTACCCACGCTCTTCTGTAATTTAATTAAAGACCTCTTTTTTGCAAGATAGAAGAAAATGTTTTAGACAAATGTTGTAATAGATATTTTGACGATTTAAGAAAAAAATTATTTTCAAAAATCTAAGGGGTGGTTATCAAAATACTGAGATTTGAAATTTTTGATCGGCCGCCATTTTGTTTTGAAAAAATATAAAATAGCTGTAAATACAAATGTTGTAGAGAACCGTAAGCTCATTTTGAAAACCTTTCGTTTTTTGAAATATTCCCTGAAATGAAGGAGTTATTACGATTGTTAAAAAAACAAAAGAAATCCAATAACTACGAATAGAGGCCCCAAATCAAAAATTGGAACTAAAAAAAGTTGTTTGTTTCAATGAGTTCTCACTGTCATTTTCGGGTGTAACGACTTAGTATTAACACCCTGTATATTTCTTTCAATTAAAATTTTTTTTTTTTAAATTCGACGAATATAAATGGCTGCTTTAATCTCATGAAAGAATTATAATACATTGAAAATTTATATAGATTTCAGTTTACATAATTAATTTCCCACTAAGGCGCTTTACATGCTCCTCAGCATGGGTATGAAAGTGTACATAGTATACATGTTATAAAAATGTAAGATATGAAAAGAGTATAAAAAAGAATATAAAAAGAAAAAATATGTAGAATATAAAGAGTGTAATATCATCCTAAGACCAAGCTACAAACTATGAAACTACACACTGTTGTTTTCTATTATGTGATGAAAAATCTTTCTTGAGGTGTGGGATATCCATTTCGTGAATTGTTTTTTAAACCACCTGTATAGCGTTATTTCTATGAGACTACCAGGTAATAGGCCATAACATTTGCTTGCAATATAGTCAAAAGCACGCATTCCAATTGTTTTCTGCCGTTTTGGTAATTGTATTTTAGTTTTGCCATTTAGTCTGGTTGCTACGTGGTGATGTGATGGTGTAAAGATGTTATAACGTACACAATATAACAAGCTCGTCATACAGTACAGTTGCCTAATATCTTAACATTTTGGTCTCAGTGTAAAGCTTTCGCTACTGTATCTTTTGTTTTTATTATAAATAATCTTCAGAATTTATTTATTTATTTAAACTGAAATCCTTTTACCGTTAGGTGTCGGATTATAACCAAATACCAATACATTACAATATCAATCTACTAAAAGTGAATTCTCCATAATTTCTAATTTTTCTTAATTATTTTACTCCACGCCTTTCTATCTCTTGCCAGGTTTCTTACTCCCTCCACTGTATGTCCCTGCTTTCCGCTGCTGCCTGGACCTGTTCCTTCTGTTCTTTCCATTTCCTTCTTGGTCTACCCACTTTGTTCTTTCCCTGCGTTCTGGCTTCATATACTCTTTTCGCTATCCTGTTATCATCCATTCGGAGGAGGTTCCCATCCATCCGAGTTGCCTCTCTTCTATCAATGACTTTATAGGTTTCACTTTTAATTGTTTCGTCATGTTTTCATTTCTCACTTTGTCCCATCTTGTGATTCCCTTAATTTTCCTTAAAAACCTCATCTCCATTGCCGTGATTCTGCTCTCATTTCTTCTGTTAATCGTCCAAGATTCACTCCCGTATATTAAAGAGGGTCTTACCACTTTCTTGTATACTTGTGCTTTTATATGGTGAGGGATTTCTTTTTTTCTAAGGAACGAATGCAATAATCATAGTTTTTGTTTTTTCAATATTTATTTCCATATTTATTTTCCTGAGTTCGCGATAGTAAATGTTTATGTTTTCTTGGAGTTTTTCCTCTGAGTCTGCTACTAGCACCATATCATCTGCAAATAGTAGTTCTTGTATTGTTATATTATTCATTCTCCATTTACCTACTTCCATGTCCCTGCATTTCTGTTTACAAATTTTCACAATATCGTCTACGAGTCTGAGAATAGGAGAGGGCTAAGAACGCACCCTTGTTTCAATCCTATTTTTGTTTCAAATTGTTCTGATTCATCGTTGTGTGTCCTTACTTTATTTCTGTTTCCTCTGTAAAATGCTTTAATGACCTTTATCAATTCTTTTTCCACCTCTCTTCTTTCCAAGCTTTCCCAGACATCCTTTCTCCTAACCCTGTCGAAGGCTTTCTTTAGGTCAATGAAGCATATGTGTATTTCCTTCTTTTTTCTCCCAGTTGTCTAATTGTGAAAATGAGGTCTTGTGTACTTCTGCCTCTACGGAATCCATATTGCGACTCTTCTAGCGTATTTTCGATTTTCTCCCTCAATCTCTTCTCTATTATTCTGGTTAGTATTTTACCGCGTATGCTCATTAGTGTTATCCCTCTATAGTTTGAGCAGACTTTTGGATCTCCTTTTTTATACAGTGGTAATATTATTCCCAAATTCCAGTCCTTGGGTATTATTTTTTGGGTTATTATTTCCTTGAATGTATCCCGGAAATCCTCTGTGGCTTTTCTCCCCATGTATCTTAACATTTCTCCCGTGATTTCATCTTCCCCTGGTGCTTTTCCAAGTTTGAGTTTGTTAATTGCTTCGGTAATTTCTTCACTTGTTATTTTTTGTATACTTTGAACTACCCCCTGGACTGCCGTTGCTTCCTCCATCGCTTGTTCTTTATCACTATCTGCTTCTGTTAGTTCTTTGAAGTATTCCTTCCATCTTTGCATTATTTTCTTGTCTTCAAATATAACATTTCCGTTCTTGTCTTTTATATTTCTTAATTTGGGTGTTTTCTTTTGGTTTCACTGCTTTAAGGTATTGTAGAATAATAATAATAATAATAGTTTATTCAAAGACCATACATGGTGTTGAAAACAGTATAACATAGACAGTGTAACATATTACAAAAAACACATTTAAAATTATTATTACCGAAAATACATTTAAAAGGAAATAATATGGCATTTGACAAAAAACTAACCAAGGTCTAAGGAGAAACGAAATTGCTGGGTTATATTTGTAATTTTATGAATTTATAAATTCTCCCACGGAGTAAAAACATCGTTGAATAAAACATTTTTTTAATTCTAATTTAAAGGATCTCGTTTGATCTATTGTTTTTATATTGTGAGGTAGGTTATTGAAAAATTTAGCTCCGCGAAATACTGGGATTCTTTGAAATTGTGCCGTTTTGTGCTGTGGATATAATAGATTAGGGTGCCTTCCATCCCTGGCATTGTTGTAGTACTGATTTTGCCTCCGTTTGGTGTCCAGTATGAGATTATACGTGTATATACATGGCACGGTTAATAAATTATTTTCAATAAACGTAGTTTTACACGATTCCCTGTATTCGAGTTTAAATACTATTCGAATTGCTTTTTTCTGAAGCTTGAAAATTCTATCGACATCTCTTGAGTTTCCCCACATTGTGATACAGTATGACAATGTAGACAGGAAATAGCCGGAATAAGCTAATTTTAACTTGTGTTTATTTACTACTGCATTTAGCGATTTAAGGGAATAGCAGGCAGATGCCAATTTGTTACGTAGTACATCAATTTGTTGACTCCATGACAATTTGTTATCAATTATTATTCCCAACAATGGCGTAGATTCTTTACGTACGATTTCCTCCGTTTTATAATACAATTTCTTATCACTCCCTACATCAACCTCTTTTTTCCCGTATTGGAATAATATGTGCGTCGTTCTACTTATGTTAAGGGTCAGGATATTTTCCTCTAACCAGTCGCCTATTCGTCGTAGAGTAGTGTTGCCCTCCTCAAAAATATTCTTCAGATTTCAGTGTGAGATTATAATTGTTATATCATCTGCATACATAATGCAATTTACTGAGCTTATTTTGTTTGGGAGATCGTTTATGTATATCAAAAATAAAAGTGGTCCTAAAATTGAGCCTTGAGGGACACCATGCTTTATTTCAATAAATTCTGAGCATACACCTCTGCCGATCGTTGTTTTAATTTCCACTAATTGTTTTCTTTTATACAGGGTGTCCGGAAACAACGTTCCGTAACTTCGGGAGATGATTCTACATCCAAAAATATGAAGAAAAGTTCTCATGAACAGGGGTCCGGAAAAGCTTTCTAACGGAGCTACGGCTCTTTGAAGAGGGGCCTCAAAATGTGTTGTTTTATTAATTAGTTAATCAATACACCCTACCCGTTACGCACGCCCTTGGCTTTTTTTTTCTATTTTTAACATTACCAAACTATTTCCCGTACCAAATATACCCTGGGTACCAAATTTTATCAATCTCGTTTCAGTATTGATTAACTAATTAATAAAACAACACATTTTGAGGCCCCTCTTCAAAGAGCCGTAGCTCCGTTAGAAAGCTTTTCCGGACCCCTGTTCATGAGAACTTTTCTTCATATTTTTGGATGTAGAATCATCTCCCGAAGTTACGGAACGTTGTTTCCGGACACCCTGTATAGATATGATTCAAATGTTTTTAACGCTACATACCTCTGATTCCATAGAATTCTAGTTTATTCAGTAAGATTTTGTGATCTATACAATCAAAGGCTTTGCTCATATCGCAGAAAATAGCCAAAGAATAGAGTTTGTTATCCTTTGCTCTGGCAAGATGTTGATAAAAATCGAAAAGCGCTGTAGAAGTCTACTTGTTTCTTTGAAAACCATGTTGTTTCGGCTGAGTACGTTGTTTGTTTCTAGGAAGGAGATTAGTCTTGAGTGTAAAACGTATTCGAATATTTTAGATACCGAAGGTAAAATTGCAATCGGTCGATAGTTATTTGGGTCCGTAGTACTTCCCTTTTTATGTATAGGCACTATCTTTCCTAGTTTTAAGTCATCTGGAAAGATTCCTTCTTCTATTGACATATTAATTAATTTGCAGATGTGTTGACAAACTTCGTGAGAACATTTTTTCAGGATAAAATTCGACATACCAAAAATATCTTCCGTGTTTTTATTTGGTAATTTACTTATGCATTCTAAGACTTCATTTTCGGTTACAGGCCATAAAAATAGAGAAGATGAGATACCTTTTCTCTGCCAGTTTCTTTCTTTATTACTTTCCATATATTTTTTGACATTTGATTTCTTTTCGAATTAAGGATAATATTATCGTTTTTTTTTTTGCGAGTAATATGGTTGTTTGAAGTATACGCTTATAAGAATTGTAGAAAGGTCTAAGAGTTTCATTTCCTGCTTTAATTTCAGCCCATAGTAAGCGTTTACGTTGTGAAGAGATTTTGATTCCCTTTGTAATCCAACCTTTCGATTCCTTAGACCTCACATTTAAAATTGGACAAGCTGTAGTATAACACTTTAAGAAAATGGTTAAAAAATTGCCAAGAGCATTGTTAACGTTAGTAGCCGTATGTATAGATGTCCAATCTGATTCATTTAACAGGCTTTCGAGGTTTACTAAATTTTCATGTTTTACTGATCTAATCGTTAAAGACGTTTTATTTCTATTTTTGTGGGCGTTATTTTTCTGTATGTCTATTTCTTTATCTGTACCCATTAGAGTGAGCAGCTGAGCTTTATGATCCGATTTTACAGCTTCAAAAACTTTAATCATCGACTGGTATTCGATGTTATGAAATATATTGTCAATACAAGTAGCGGATTTAGCTGTTACTCTAGTAGGTTCTGATATCATCATTTTTAATTGATAAGAGTTTAGTATGTCTCGCAGAGAATTAGTATTTTTGTCTTTCATTTTCAACACATTTATATTAATATCTCCACATATTATAACCTTTTTGTATTTCTTTGTTTTGTTATTTAGAAAGAAATCAAATTGATTTAAAAATATATCACAGTTGGAACTTGGATTTCTATACATACAAACTATCAAAACGTTATCCGCTAAGCAGTCAAATTTACATTCTATTCCACAACATTCAAATATTTTGTCAGCGCAAAAAGAGTCTAAATTTACAGTTACAAATTTAACAAAATTACGAACAAATATACACACACCTCTAATATTTTCAGATCTACAATAAGCCGTGGCCAATATGTAGTTACTTATACTAAATGAATCATGCAATTTTAGCCAATGTTCGCTAAAACATAGGATATGCTATGCATAGGATATGATAACATGCTGTCTAATAATATCTCGATGTCGTTTTTTTTATCCTTAATTCCTTGGACATTTTGGTGTAAGATATTGATAGTATTTAAAACATTACATTTAGCCTTAAAGCTAGGCGGCGAGTTTATAAAAAAGGATAATCCTCATCACTATCCGCAATGTTGGTTAGTTTAGGATACAGATTTATGTAAGTCGTTGTAGTTATTTTTTGTGAGTTATCCAGGCCAGTTATGATGTGCTGGTGCGGCAATATTTCAATAAGATTGCAGTAGTTTATATAGCTTATGTTAGTTCTGATTTCTTTTTTATTTTTGACCAGGTTGCATATCAAATTCGATAGTTTAATTTTACCGGATTTATTTAGGTGTAAACCATGGCTAGTGAAATTTTCCCTACTTAGCGTTTCATTTACATCTATAAAATTTATTAATGGGGCCACTGTTTCAATCTGATCGTAAATTTGTTTATTTAGGTTATACACTATTTTATTTAATACCGGCCTTCCGTGCCAATAAGGAATTGAAAAGATGACGCCGTTAGTGTTTTTTAAGCAAGTTAAAACGTTGTCTAGGAATTCCACATTGATTGTGCTGCCTTTTATTGCATTATTGATGCCCCCAGTATAATCACGAAGTCATTTTTATTAAAGTGTTTCACTAAGTCTGCTATGTTTTCTACTACGTTTTCAAAAGTTGCGTTAGGTTTAAATATGCACTCAACAACATATTGATCTTCCGATAATGGTTCCTTAAGAAAATTAGCACAGCCGCGACCATGACTGTCTGCTAAAAGTAGTAATTTTGACTTACATGTGGGTGGCTTCCCTGTTGGTATTACCGCCGTATCGCTTATAGAAGTAGTTTTCTTTACTGTGTCGGTGCTCCATTTGTTTTTGTCTTTATTGATGATATCATTATTTGTGTGATTTGTTGCCGTACTTTCAACTATTTCAGGATTCATCTTGACTTTCTTTGTGGGACGCTCTTTGGATCTGGCAAGTTTGTTAATTAACCGTTGAAGTTCTCTAACTTTTTCTTCAAGTAGCTTAAGTCTGTTTTGAATAGAGTTAATATATTTCCGTTGTCTGTACTGTTTATTTAGCGCTTCATCTAACGTTTGTTTATATACTTCTTTTAAGTCGTCTGTAGTATCGTCGTTGTCTAGAATAATACTAGAGTCTAATGCTTGCTTTAATTTCTCCACTAAATCCTTCTTGTTACCGTTACACGCGATATTTCGAGAATAGTTTTTGATTTTCTACATAGTTTTCTTTCATCTTGTTTCCGAACTCCATCCATGATTTTTCCTTCCTCTCTTTTATAGCTTTCTTTGTCTGTTCTTGCATTCTTGTATGACTTATAGTCTTCCATATTTCCAGTTAGTATAAACTTTTTCCATTTTTCCTTCTTTTCTTTGACTTTTTGTTGTATCTCTGATGACCACCATCTGCTACCTTTCCTTGTTGTATTCATGATTTTATTTACTCCACAGCTGGTACTTGCCGCTTCTAGTATAATTCCTTTAAACTGGTTCCATTTAGTTTCTATAGGTATCTTTACTTTTTATTTTTCTATGCTCAATTTTCTTCTCTAAGATTTCTTGGAAGATTTTTTGTGTTTCATTTTCCTTTAATCTGTAACTTTTGATTTTTTACTTTCCCATACCACTACTGGTATTGGGAAGTATTGATATCATGAAAATTTTCGAAATCGAGATTTTCGCGGAAATACGTCTTTTGGACCTCCAGGAACCCAAAAAAGTGGTCTAGAAAAAATGTCTGTCTGTGGGTGCGTGGGTGCGTGGGTATGTATGTATGTAACGCCTCTAACGCAAAAACTAGTGAACCGATTTTAATGAAATTTTAAATGAAGGGGTATATCGAAAATTCATCGACAAAATAAGCTTTTCAAAAAAATCCGAAACCGGAAGCGGAAGTTAGACATGTTTTTTGGTATCATTTTTTTCAGAAGCGGAATTTTGAAAATCTGAGTAGGGGATATGAAAGAAGGGCATAATTCAAGGGAAACAGTTTTTTACCGGACTCTCTAACTTCAAAATGGCGGTCGCTATGAATTTTTCAAAATATCGACTTTAACGCCCCGTAACTCAAAAACCAGTTATCTGATCAGGTTCCGGAACAACTTGTTTGAAAGCCCTTTGGCTGTACTACACCAAGAAAAACAATTATTTACTAAATCCAAAAACTGTCGCAACGGCGCTCTTCCAAAAATTTTGAAATTTTTGAAAAATTATTACAAAAAAACTGGTCTAAGGAATTTGTTTAAATTTTCTATACTTATACAGCTTGGTATTAGATACATTTTTGTTTTTTGATGAACGCCAGAATTCCACTGTGGCGCCCTCTACGAGATTTTGAAAATCGGAAATTGATGTTCCTATAGCGCCTTTATTAGTCAAAATATGAAAGAAGTTTAAATACAAAAGTTGTTCAGTATATAGATTTGCATTTTTCTAAATTTATATCACGTATACAGGGTGTTTGGTTTTCACAGTACAATAAGCAACTTTGTTATTTTAAATGAAACACCCTATATATTATTATATAATTGAATGCAAAATTGAATTGTCTATCACATAGTATAAGATGTTCATATGGCTAAAATGTACGGTTAATGAGAAATTCGTGAATTTTGAATATTTAGGTTGGACTCTGAATCTGGTTGGACTCGGAAACTGATCGTCGGTGTCGGTCGGTAGCGATCGTCTGGCTTCGCCAGTTGTAATTTTTAACGGGTGCCTACTACAGAGTACAGATAGATGCGTATCTTGGTGTCTTTCTTTTGTTCATATCGAACCCGTATAGTCTCATTTTTCTCGCGAGGCATTCAAATGATTTTCAATGCTGCCTCGCGAACTACTGTTGAATAGCAAAAACAAAATGTTTATTTTTAGTATGGGAAAGTCCAGGGGAGGTTTGCACCTCCACTTTTTGTTTGACTATTTTCTTCCTTTTAAGTTCTTGTTTGTGTTTTATATTTGTCCACAATTCCATCCTTAGTAAATAATGGTAAGAATTGACTTTTGTAATACTTCAAGATTTTGGATCCTTTCTTTGTAGGCTCCGCCCCAACTGATAATTCCATATTTTAGTACCGTAAAACCTGGTGACTTTGAACAAAATAAGTGTTTTTTTTGTATACACCAAAAATTTCACACGTTTTCATTATTTTAAAGAGCTGGTATTATGGTTCTTGATGTACTGAATACGAAAATGGGCATTTTGTTGTTGAAATCTATGATGTATTTTTAAAAAAAATAAAAAAGTGGCTGTCCAAAGTAGACACATCAGCGGGGTCACTTTGAACAGAATATTCAGTTGCTTATAACGCCGAAGGCATGTGATGTACGTTCAAACTAATCCCACCATTAAAAAGATCGGAAAAAGTTGAATGGGATTTCATTATTAAAGTTCCGAAATGAACATTCTAAATTATCTACAACTTTGTTTACTTGAATGCAACTGTAACACCTATAATTTTAAAAAATGAAAACAATTGTTAATAATAACAAATTACACAAATTATAGATAAGTTTAATACAAAATGCCTTTAAGTAGGTATATTATTGACAACATATTTAAACAAAATAATAAGTTTTTCAAGAAATATTATATACTGCAAAAGACACCTCAAAAATAAGGCGCTCTCTCTGGTCAATAGCAGGAACAGGTACTTAATCTTAATTCTATGTCACTATCGGCAATTGTTGAAATATCTTCTACCTAAAGAAAATAGAATTATAGGAGTAAATAGCCACAATTTAGCCGATTGATTTTTTACCTGTGGCCAGTTGAACTTTGAATCTCCTTCATATCGTAGGTATTTTCCATCTACTTCGCGTCCATCAATTTTAACAACCAATCCAGCAAACTATTTCGCTGTTCTTTTTGTGGCGAATCGTACTAAAATGTAGTCTCCAGGTGCAAGTGGTTTCGAAGAGCATTCTTCTTCAGACCCATATTTCTCCAATTCTTGTAGAAACGTTTGATAACTCTGTTCATCGAACCAGAATCATCTTGACACAACACTATCTTTGATATGTCACTATCTTCGTCTGAAGATACTTGCTTATTTCGCATTTTCTTCTTTCCTTTTTTAATTTTTTACTTACACCTGAACCTTCACCTAGTTCAAAATCTTCTGCTGTTATTAATTGTTCTTTGTGCTTTCTTGGGTGATTTTCAGAAACTAGGAAGTCTTTCAGTGAAATACTTTTGCCTGGGGTAATGTTGACGCGTTTCTTCCTAGCTTTCTTAGTTTCTACGGGAGTTCTCTTCTTTTGGAGAAAATCGATTAAAGATTCGTTATATGGGGAATCTCTTGGATTGCTAGTTAAACTCGGAAGTAGAAGTAATACAAGTAACAGTTTCAGGCCGTAACGAAGAAGGAATTTTCTTCAACAGTTGATTTCTATCTACCAGTGGTACGAAACCCACTTTTTACATTTGTTTCGGCATTTTCCGAAATTCCGTCCCATAGCTTCTTTAATAATTTGGGAAATGTATCCTTTTGCAACCCGAATTTTCCTGTTGTTAATTTATGCTCTGACAAAATTTTTCGCCATACTTTTTTAAGGGGCGCAGAAAAAGAAACTTCCAGTGGTTGCGCAATGTGGGTGCTGTTAGGTGGCAAACAGATAAAACGGATATTGTTGCTTTCCGCTAAACGAATCACATCTTCACTGAAGTGGCTTGCTAAATTATCGCCAATTAATATTTTGGGGCCCTCTTTGATGTTTTACGTGCGTCAAAAAAAAATACTCTTAAACCAATCCAAGAATGTTATAGAATCGAACCATCCGTGTGGTGTCCTGTTGTATCTGCAATTAGGAGGTCCACCTTCGGTCCAAGTCGACCACATATTTCTGACTTATACACCACATAAGTCGGTAACAGTACACCTTCTGCACTTCCACAAAACATTAATGAGATTGATGTTTTTGAATGAACCATTATTCGCCCAGGGTATTTAATACCTCTCTTGAAGAAACATTTTGTAGATTCTGGATCGTCGCCGATATTCGTTCCATCATAGTTGTAGATGTTGGAAGGCGGTACGTCAATTAAATTTTCTTCTAATAATAGCTTTTGACAATGGCACAATGATGCCGAAATACGTATAAAGCGAATAAATCTTATTATTTCCCGTTGAAATCGATATTTTATTTAATATTTATTATTTATATTTCTTCTAAATGGTCGAAAAATGTATTAAATGTGTGTTTATCAACGGATGCCCGTTTTGGGGTAATATTTTGAGCTTTGCGGTGTGTTAGCTCCTTATGGCGTCCCAACAAATGTTGGACCCATTCCTTTCCTGGAAGATTGTTCCTAAACTGTTTCACCGTTTTGCCAGTTTATCAAAGTGCTACTTCATGAAATGACTAAGATCATCCTTTGTTAGAGGAACCCCCATTCCGCGGTTATTAAAAGCAATCGCACAATATCACTTTCTTCTTCATCACTTACCACTGTTTGACCACCAGGTTTCTTTTGGAATTTATTATTTATTTTATGACTGAGTGTCCCTTTAGCGATTCCGTATTTTTTTGTCGCGGCCGTTAATGTAATTTTTTTGGACTCAATTTCCTTTACGGCATTTTCTAAATGCTCTTGCGTATAGTTTTTACAATTTGTACTACCTAATTTTCTTTTAAATGTGCGCATTTTACTTTTTTTATTACAAATTATTTGCCATTATCACGGTTTCATTTCAACTGCACAACTGAATGATATGGTCAATATGGGATTGCATTGTTTATGCATGTAAGAACAAGTTACAACTCGCGCGCGTTATTGCATAACATCTCCTAATTATTCGTGTGCTGTTCAAAGTAACCCCATGTTGACAAAAATTTCGCAGGATTATAGAAAAAATTAATATTTGAAAAAGTAATTACTAGAGACAAAAATTTTGTATTCTGTGGTCATAACAAATAACTGCTTTATTAGTTTCGATAGGTTTCTAGTACCTACAGGCATTAGTTTGATCTGTGGAAAATAAAGTTGAAGGGTGTCGTAAAAAACTTATTTTTCAATAAATTAATTTTTATTTAACTTAGATATGTTGTGCAACCGAATTTCAGTAATTGTAATGGATTAAACATTAGGTAACTTATTGTAAAAAAATAAGCGAATGTGATATTTCATATTTTGATGAAGTTGTAAACAAAAATAAATTTTAGTGCAATTTGGTTCAAAGTCACCCTCCCATTCAAAGTCACCACGTTTTACGGTACGGAGAGAAATAGTTACAAACTTTTTTAAAGTGGTTTCATGATTTATAGTATCTAAATAAATATTTAATAGTTTAAGATCTGAATGTGACTATTCATCAAATTATTTTTTTTTTCAAATGCTTACATGTGTCCCAAGGTAGAGGATGGTCTTGTACCTTGGTAAACTTGAGCATGTACCTTGGGACATAATGTTAACATACTAATAAAGAACAAATTAGTTACAAAGTTTTTTAAGAAGACAAACAGGGTGTCGATTATTTCGAAATTCGGAACTTCCCTGACTATTCCAGGTTTTCCAGCAACTTTCAGTCAAAATTCCAGACTTTCCCCATTTATGGAAGAAATAATACAATTTCAATATTTAACATGAAAATTTTCATACGTATTTCTGTTTATTAAAATAATATATAAAATTATGCAAATACAAAAACAAACAATAGGTTAATTTTAAAGACAAAAATTACTATAAAAAAATCTAAATTAATAAAAACTTTATCAATACTAATAATACGATATTATAAACAGTGAAAATTATAGTTTCGTATTAAGAATAATTATCTCTTCATCAATGAAAGCTTCCATTCTTCTGGTATCTGCCTCTAGTTTCCTTTTCTTATCCTCCAGTTCGTTCAGTTTTAGAGTGTTAATTCTTTTTCTGTTTTTTGCTTCTCCTTCTGCGGTTTTTGTTAACAGCCTTTTCCTTAAATCCTCAGTATATTTAGCATGGGCATTTCTAAAGTATTGGATCATTTTCTTAGTAATTACTATATTTTCTATTTCTCCAGCGTGCAACAGAGCGTCATAGGACTATTCTTTGACCAATTAAAGAAGTCTCCAATAAATTTTCGATCAAACATTGTCGATTAATAGAGAAGCCCCTTTCTACACTTGCGTTTCCATGAGATAAAGCTAAAACAAGTTTAATAAATCCTAAAAATTCTTCAGGGACATTGCCAATCTCTTGTTCACGCAAGCTAAAATATAGGTTATCAAGTCTACACGAATATTTATTGTCCACACCATGATTTCTCTTTAAGGTGCTGTTATACAACTGTATCTATCCCAGCAAACAATCTTGTGACATTAATGTACTCGGTACGTCGAAAGTAGGTAACTGTTATAACATCTTTTATTTATGTACTTAGTACGTACCAAAGTGGTTAGAATAGTTTACATAATAATTGTTATGTACTATGTACGTAATATAAGTGACGTATTATGTACGTACTATTTTTATATACCGCGTATGTACCAATTTGGTCGAAATAGTTTACATATTAATTTTTATATACCATGTACGTAATATAAGTGACGTATTATGTACGTACTATTTTTATATACCGCGTATATGTACCAATTTGGTCACAATAGTTTACATAATAATTATTATGTACTTTGTACGTGTATAAGTGACGTATTATCTACGTACTACTTTTATATACCGCGTATGTACCAATTTGGTCACAATAGTTTACATAATAATTGTTATATACTTTGTACGTAATATCAGTGACGTATTATCTACGTACTATTTTTATATACCGCGTATGTACCAATTTGGTCAGAATAGATTACATAATAATTTTTATGTACGTAATATGAGTGACGTATTATCTAAGTACTATTTTTATATACTGCGTATCTACCAATTTGGTCAGAATAGATTACATAATAATTTTTATATACTATGTACGTAATATAAGTGACGTATTATCTACGTACTATTTTTATATACCGCGTATGTACCAATTATTTGGTCAGAATAGATTACATAATAATTTTTTTATACTATGTACGTAATATGAGTGACGTATTATCTAAGTACTATTTTTATATACTGCGTATGTACCAATTTGGTCAGAATAGATTATATAATAATTTTTATATACTATGCATTAGCGGTGATAAGGGAGCATCCTTTAAACTTATTTATGGCCTGTTGTGTCTTAACGGTTAACAGGACTTTCCAGTGGTATACAAAGATATTTTTCCTAAAATTATTAAATCTTGAACTTACACAATTCAGTGCTCAATAGCTTGTGGAAAATCCCCAGATTAAATATTTAGTCTGTTCATGGAAAACCCACCCTAGTATGGTGTAGAATGTGTAGATAGTAATAAAACAATACTTTCGCATTCCCTGGCCAGGAACAATTTCTCTCAATTTTTTGAGGAGGGGGCTAGTAACAACCCTTGATAAGACAATACTGTAAGAAAACATACTTCCAAATACTCATTCCTCTTCAGTCCTCAATCAGAATTCGTGCAAAGCGCTATTAATTTGTTGTGTGTATGTACCTGCTACCTGTAGTAGGTACAATTTTGATTTGTGGTGTTAACGTTCTGAAGAAAAAAAAAACTTGCAACTAAATAAAAGTAAGTTTGCTTATATGATTTATTTAATACTTATTAATCGTAATTGGGAGTTTAATGAAATTTATTAGGGTGGGTGGATTGTAATATAATGATGTTCCCCAGAATATTTTATTCCAATTCGAAATATTTGTAATATTAGTAAAGCGCCGATTTTTAAGCACATAAAATTAGAAAAATAGCGTTTAAAAAGCTTAAAAAACTAAAGAAATAAAAGTTTTTAAATCAACATAAAGAAACTGAAAAAATTGCATTAAATAAGCATATAAATAATTTATAAGCATAAATCCTGAAAATAAGCAAAAAAAAGCATAAAAATGTATGCAAAATATCCTTGCTTTTACTATACTAGCTAACCCCCAAATTTGTAATCCCAGTTCCGCTACTAAGTACTCCCCCCACGTCTAGTAAATAATCTATCAATTATTTTTAATATTAATGCTACCCGTAATACATTCCCGTGAATAAACGTCAAAATGAATACAAAGATAAGAACATATAGCCCAACTTTGTTTCTGATTATATCTGAAATTGACACAGTATTTTAGGACTTATATATACGTCTTATACAGTGTGTCCCAAATCGAGTAGTATTGCATGGCTATCTTTCTTATTAATAAAGATACAGATTCGGTTAAATGGGCAATGTTGTGCAGTTTTTCCTGCTGGTTTAGATGCTGCTTAGAAAGATCGAACATTCCGAACCCTTCAAAAGATATCCGCAAAAAACCACAAAATCCATTTTTCGAAAAAGTCGATTATTTCGCTTATTATAAAAGTTACAGAAAATTGTTTTATACAAAAGTTACTTGATTCATTAAGATAAACAAAAATATGTTTGCAAAAAGAATATCGCAAAAGCCGTTTTCGAGATATTGATAGCAACTTTCTTATTTTAAATGGGCGCCATCTTGGATTTTCAAATGAATAAATTGCATTTTTTTTTCTGCATTCAACGATGTATAACAATCTATGTTAAAAATAAAAAATAACGGCATACTTAATAGTTTTCGTATTAAATAAAGTAAGCCATGAAAACAAATGAATTTTAACAAAAGAAACTTCGAACAAAATGTATTTACAGTTATTAACGATATTTACAATAAACGTTAAATCTACAATAGCTAATTTTAATAACAGTAAATGTTCAAAATGTTGGCCATTGTTAGCCAAACATAACTGGCACCTTTGTTATTAAATTTGTGATTTAATAACAAAGGTGATAGCTACTAACACACCAATTAGATGGCCATCCAAGGCAGACCTAACACCTCTTGACTTTTCTCTGTGGGGGACGATAAAAAATAAAGTGTATGGTAGTAATTTTAATTACAACAATGTTAACGAATTGGAAGAATCTGTACAAGAAGCGCTAAATAGTATTAATCGCAATACATTACGTAAAGTAACTGCAAGAATTTTAAAAAATGCCAGTTATGTTTGGATAACAATGGCCAACATTTTGAACATTTACTGTGATTAAAATTAGCTATTGCAGATTTAACGTTTATTGTAAATATCGTTAATAACTGTAAATACATTTTGTTCGAAGTTTTCTTTGTTAAAATTCACTTGTTTTCATGGCTTACTTTATTTAATACAAAAACTATTACGTATGCCGTTATTTTTTATTTTTAACATAGATTGTTATACATCGTTGAATGCAGAAAAAAAAATGCAATTTATTCATTTGAAAATCCAAGATGGCGCCCATTTAAAATAAGAAAGTTGCTATCAATATCTCGAAAACGGCTTTTGCGATATTCTTTTTGCAAACATATTTTTGTTTATCTTAATGAATCAAGTAACTTTTGTATAAAACAATTTTCTGTAACTTTTATAATAAGCGAAATAATCGACTTTTTCGAAAAATGGATTTTGTGGTTTTTTGCGGATATCTTTTGAAGGGTTCGGAATGTTCGACCTTTCTAAGCAGCATCTAAACCAGCATGAAAAACTGCACAACATTGCCCATTTAACCGAATCTGTATCTTTATTAATAAGAAAGATAGCCATGCAATACTACTCTATTTGGGACACACTGTATATACCGAGTGGGTACTTACAAAGCCGAACATAGGGGAATTGCATTGTAACTGATCTTTATATAGATTCCTGCTCGCCATTTAAACCCACACGGATGGTAATGTCTTTATTATAAAAACCCTCTGCTCTACTGAATACTCGTTATTATTCATATTATTTGATATTAATAACAGAAACATCGACTGATTTCGAATAATTTAATTGACAGATAAAAAAAAGTTGACAATCATTGCAATCTATATTATTTCAAAATAGCATTATTTTATAATTTTTTTTACAGAAAAAGATAACTAAGTACTAACATTTATTGGTACCATCAGATGCGCTGTATTTTTGTCGTTCCATTCATACCATTACCATCCTTGTGGGTTTAAATGGCGAGCAGGAATCTATATAAAGGTTAGTTACAATGCAATTCCCCTATGTTCGGTTTTGAAAGTACCCAGACGGTATAAACCTATACTCTGTAAATTAGACGAAATTAATGTATTTTACTAATACACAAGAAGCATGATATAATTTTATTTATAAAGAGTAATTCAAAATTCAATTTTAAAAATTAGGTATATTGTATTTCTAAGAATTTGTACGTTCAGATATCTATATGCAACGAGTAGATGGCGCTGCGCTTAACAATCACTAATGATGTTATAGTCGACCAAGTTTATAAGCTTGAGTAAAAGCATGCGATCAACAAGGCGATTTTCCCAGAGTGAGGCCCTTTCATTGCACCTAGATTTGCGCCGACCCCCTACGTTATTCCTAATGTGAATAACTCGGACCCGTAATTTGACAATTTTTTCTTATCAAATACGTACCTACTGTTTATTATATACAAAGTATGTACAGTTGGTACATGCTAAATTAAAATAAATTTTGTATAAAATTATTACTCACCAAATAGATACTGTCTATAATATACACTGTATGTACAGTTGGTACATACTAAATACATACTGATTATTATATACACAGCACATAGAATTGTTACTCACCAAATACATACTGTTTATTATATTACACAGTAAGGTACACCGGGGTAAGTGGAACCGCGAATTTCAGTAGCTCCTGTTTGAAGTGACTTAACCAGAAAACCTGCTTCCAAATCTCGTTCATATTTGGCAAGCTGACTGAAGACACATTACTTAAATGCTGTACAAACATATGAACGGATCATGGCTTTCAATTTTATTCTGTGATTTTTTTTATTTTTGCTGTCATTGGGTTACACTTAGCCCATTGGTATGGGGCAAGTGTAACCTACGGTACATTTTTGCACTTGGAGTATAAGAAACTTTGCCGGGGTAAGAGTAAATAATTAGTCTTGATGTATGCTGTAAAAAAAATTATTTCGAAAAAATAATACACCATTTAACCCACATTATATGTGTCAAATACAATGTTAAATAATATTTTTCCTCTTTTATCTACTGTAGGCGAGGGTAAATGCATACAAATCTCATCTTCATTGATTATGCTTCTATCTTCTACAACAGGCCAATGAAATGATGATGTTTTACCGATTCTCCTACAAAGTTTTACCTCTAGACACGGTTCTTTCTCTGTGAGCTGGCCCACATACATTTTAACCTGTTTCATATGATTGAATTTAACAACAATCCAATCACCCACGTTTATTTTTAACAAGTCTAGTTGCATTTGGTTGAGGAAATTAATTTCTTCGTTCGTCTCTTCCACTTCATCTACGGTAGAATTGCTTGAAAGGCTTTGGATATCTTCAAGGCTGTCATCATCACTACTGTCCTCTTCAAATAAGGGTTTCTTTTTCGTTGCCTTTTTCTTCCCTTTCTCTTTATTTTCAAATGTCTCTAATTTTTCGCCATCTTCGCTGCTATCATCATCAGTTATTTTTTTCGTAGTCTTTGTTATTATGACTTTCTTTTTAAGCCTTTGGTTTGCGATTTCTTCAAGCTTAGAAATGGCGTCTTCTGAAGTGATCACTTCTGCACCTACGAGATGCGTTTTCTTCCGGTGGTAATGTTTGGTGTTTGCTTTACTTGTTCCAAAAGCAACTCTTCGAACGTTTTCTTCCGATGGCTTGAAGGTGTTGAGGCCCCATCTTCCAACACACTGACTCTGGATGTTGATGGTACAAGCTGATTTTCTTTCGCGATGGTGGTTGTTGTCGATGCTACAGGTGAAGGTGACGTAGGTACAAAATCCGATATATTTGCCCTGGATGTTGATGGTACAGGTAGTATTTCTTCCCCAATGGTAGTTGTTGTATGTACTATAGCTGTAAGTGGTTCATCAGTTGCAATATCAGTGCGTGCAGCTTTATTTGCTTGATTTTCCCTAAAAGTGCACCACCGTTTATATGCTTGTGGTTCATAATTCTCGATGGGTATTACAGTGTTGCAAAATTGAAAAATTCCCGCCTTTTGAAATCCATGTTTAATGATCACTGGATCTATATTCTCCCAAATTTTGGACATAATAGCTGCAAAAATAGTTTTAGGAAGTTTATTTTGTAACGGGGTTAAATCCCGTTACCAGGGATGGTAGAGCTACAGGGTGTATTTTTAGCTCTACTCACGGTTTTGCTCAGTGAAGAAGGGGGTGGGGTGATTAAATTGGTACCGTTAATCGGGACAATGGTCATATACAGGGTATGTTGTAAAAAGGGCGCCACTACATTGGATATCTTGTTTCCCAACGGAATGTAGACCGCTGGAAGATAACATTGGCTTACCTTGATGATCGGCAGCTTACGGGATTACTTGTTAAAGTTAAGATAAATTTCAAAGAAACTCAAAGTAAGTTTAACTATTTAACATTTAATGAATAAAATTAAGATATTGAGTTGTTCGATAAAAACACATAATATATATATACAGTCGATGGTTGCAAGTTAACAACAAGCTTGAGTTTTCAAGCTAATACCTGAAATGTACATTCCCAAAGGACCTCAGAGTCAGGGACCACATTTAAGACGATAGTTCGCGCGTCACACTAGGTTCTGACTTCGAGTCCTTTCTACATAAACATAAATACAGAACTAAAATGTATAAAGATTAATTATTATTAAAGCAAAATATTTGAACATAAATAACTTGGATTATGCCCAAGTAAATGAATAAACTTTTGAATAAACTAACTTAGAGCTTTTATGAGCTTTAGCTCTCAAATAAATGTCTAAAAACGAAAGTCTTTACTTTAACTGAAGTAACGGTAGTCAAAATGACTTAAAACTGAACTCAGAGTCTTGAGATAGATTCGGAGTGACAATAAACGAAATGATTAAGTACTTAGCTGAAGAGATGGCGAAACTGATGTATCCTTGGATAAAGGATGGACGATGGGGGGTTAATTTACAGTTGCGTGAACCCCTATTGTTGAGATATGAAGTTGTTTAAACTTTTCGGAACGAAACCTAGTGAGCTCACTTCACAATATTTAATACGAAGAACGATATATTCGAAACGCTGGCCTGAGACTTGACTTTTATCCGCAAGAAGCGTTAACGGGGAAATTACGAAACGGTATTCCAAAGTGTAATTATGAAAATTCGCGTTGAACTTAATCCAGACTTGGCTGAAATTTTAGCACCCTTGTGCTTAACGAAAAATAGCGAAAATTCGTACACTGTCAAAGGCTTTGGCCGCGATTATCGACGATACGATAGACTTGATGACTTTTTTGAGTGATGTTCACGGATCGATAGCTTGTGGATCACTGCCGAAGGGGGTAGATGAAATTATCCAGTACGAGAGAGTGACTTCATTATGCGTCACCGGACGTGACGGGAGAGGTAACATATTTATGTCGCCTTACACTAAGAAATCTTGTGAGACTAATTAATGAAGGGAGATGAACAGAGTTTAAATCAGCAATTCATGCAGTCTGAACTAATAATTCCAAGAAATAATGTTGAAATCTATATTTGACCAAAACAGTTTCTGGAACGATCGTAAAAGTTACATGGGAACCACTAAGTCGACAAACATACTAAAATGAACCAAAACAGCAAACGGACGTTACAATTTCCATAATTCTTCCGTTGCCACTTTATAAGTTCTTCCTCCCATTTGATTTTTAAGGGCCGGAACACACTCAAATCCATTGGTTGAAGGATGTGGCTGGTGTGTGGGGGAAGCTTCAAAATGTGTATGTGTTCTTGTCTTGCCATTTGAACAAGCGAGATGCCAATATGAGAACTATGCCCATCATAGATAAGAATAACAGGTCTATCTGGGCTTGATATATTTTTCAGAAAATTGTTTTTGAAATAATTTTGGAACATTTCGGCTTCCATCCAGCCATTTTTTGTGGCCGAATATGTTATTCCTGCATATTCCTCGTCCTTTTTTGCGAGCCATGAGTCCCATACATTTTTCCCTCTATATACAATATGGGGTGGTAGTTTTTCCCCAGCAGCGTTGGCACCTAATAATACAGTGCTGTTTTCTTTTCCAGACCCATTTGTTGCCCTATGAGCAGCTGTTCCCTTTGCGCCAACAACTTTTATTCTGCTTGGGTCTAAACAAAAACTCGTTTCGTCTATATTATAGATTCTTGATGGAGGAATATTTTCTATGACATCTTTTAACAGAGTAAAGTAATCATTGATGATAAATGGATCTACACTCCTTTTTCTTGCTACTTCCGCTATTTGTGGCTTCTTCTGGCTGAGGTTGAATGTTCTTTTAAATCGTATGAAGTAATCATGGCCTGGTATCCCATCTTTGAATGGAGTCTGGATGTTATTTTCTTTCACATAACGGCCTATAAGTGTCAACACTTCTTTTTTGGAAAGTCCAAAACCCCATCTTTCCATTTGCTTGATACTTTCAGCTATTGTCTGTTCTTCTTCATAAGGTATGGCAGTGGATCTACCCATGGTCGAGCTTTTGACACCTCTTTGGCCTTTAACATGTTTAAATAGTGTTAGTTTAGGAATGTTATACGTTATTGATGCTCTGTATACCGTCATTTCTTGTTTTTTTACCGCTTCAACGGCAGATTTTAACGTCTCCTTGGAGTATTTAGGCGCCGGCTTCTTCCGAACCCATCGTCCAAGCACTGCATAACGGTTTGGTAACTGTTACATTTTGGTTCCTTTTTTTCTTTCTTCGCACATTCTACAAACTTCCTCAAATGGGGTAACATATTTAACGATCGTTCAGCCACTTTGGCATTTTACAACCACCGAATGGCACAGAACTTTAGGGCAAACTCTGAAGACCCTGTATATCGTATATAATCGGCTCGTCTAGCTGGTACACGTTTAAATAAGTTGTCGATGGCGCGAGGAAATTTTACTGTATTCCCTAAATAGCTATTTATTGAAGTTTTAAATCCATTATGTATAGTATGGAGGCCGCAGCTTCCCAGTTCTAAAATTTTAGGACCATCTGGATTTTTTAATTCGGTTTTCAGATCATTTAGCAGCTTAAAATTTACGTTGGGGCCATCCATGGACAGCTGAAGTAAATTTGTTAAATCCAACGTCCTTAATGCAGTTTTCAAAGCTACCAAGAGGTCTGTTGCGGTTGTATGACCCAAAAAACTTAATGAAAAATATCGTGTGCAGACTTCATTTGTTTCATCATTCCAGAACCTGATATATAAATCTTGTTGTTCTTTTTGTGAAATCTTGTTAAAAGAATCATCGAATGATAGGACATAGAGCTTATCTGACGCAAGAAAAATGCCTTTTAAAATTTCCTCAAAATAAAGAGCCAGTCCATAAGTTATTGAGTATGAAATTTTGTCTCGATCTAATTTCAGGTTTTTGGCTGTATAGAGCTGTCTTCAAAAATTAATGGAAATAATTTAATATATTCTTCCTGGGAACGGTTGGATAAATGTAGTTTCACAGTTGCCAAACAGCATATAATTTCCGCTTTTGTTACTAGATCTTTTGTTAAAAAACTAGAAATATTGTATTTTGGGGGGGCTGGCTGTAGGTAGGGATGTAGGTAAAGCACCCGTATGGTCTAAGAGGTCTACTATACTTGAATTTGACAAACCACTAGTTGAAGCAACCTACCAAAATATGAATATGTATATATTACCGAGTTATTATTTAAATAAATTTCGTACTATTAAACTTACATTATTTTTATCCGAAGATAAAAAACTATTAGAAATTGTTGCTGTTTTTTTCGGATACTGAGGTATTTGGTAGTTCTGGCGCCGAGCCATTATTTCCCGTACGTGTTTTTTCCCTTCGCTATGGCCAACGATAGCCTTTCTACCCATATTACTCAATTTTATAGTTTTCAAACACAACCGACACTTTGCTTCATTTTGGAAATCTCCAGGTTGTAACCACGACGCCCACTCAGGATTTAAATTAATATCCATCCAATCGCGACTGAAGGTGGTGATTTTATTTGATTTGGGCATTTTTTAAACACGGCGAAGATTAATAGGTACAAAAAATGAACCAACATAATTAAATAAAATTAATTGCTAACCTTTTTTCCTATTTAAATAGTGATTTTCACAATATAAATAATACACTCCAGCAATAGACACCTTTCCTTCACAAAGTTATTTTGATATGATAAAAAACATACAAACTGCAATGCACAGCACTGTATAGTATTTCATAAACGTTGATTTAAAAAAGGATATGTATATACACAAGGGATACAAAGAACAAAGAGAGCAAATTCGACCTT
Organism: Hemicrepidius hirtus; assembly: GCA_963082805.1. Lineage (NCBI taxonomy): Eukaryota > Metazoa > Arthropoda > Insecta > Coleoptera > Elateridae > Hemicrepidius > Hemicrepidius hirtus. Next base: position 9,654,891 of record OY720168.1, read on the forward strand.
GCGCACCAAAAATGGAAATAATTCCAACTGAAAGTAGTACCGAGAATCTGAAACAGCTGTATTGCAGGACCTCGGAATAAAGATTGGGTTGCAATTTCTTGAAGATTTTGTGAATGTTTATTAATTTAACTAAACTAAATTGATCCATTATTAATAACGCAAAAATTTCCCTGACTTTTTCAAATTTTACCAAATTCCCTGACTTTTCCCTGATTTCCAGAGTCAAAATGAAATTTCCTGACTTTTCCAGGTTTTCCAGAAAATCGACACCCTGCATAAATATTTTTCTCTACATAAGAATTTTAGGTTTAGTAGTATTTTATTCAACCTCTTATGTAGAAGAGTTAACTGAAAACAAAAGGAATTTTTTGTCTTGCTGTAACCCCTACCAGAATTGGAGAAGGTAATTTTGTAATAACGTCTTCGAAAGAAAGTTCATCAAGATTGTTTAAAATGGTATATAAATTTCTTTCCAGTGAGGTGCTTAGTTCTCTTCAAATAACGCACTTCCAAGTTCTTTTTTCAAGACTTCGACAATGTAAAAGTGTGGTGTCTTCTTGCCTTGTACTTTAATCAATATTCAAGTCTCCAACATTTACATCAGTTAATATAAATATAAGAGTAAAAACTCTATTTGAGAAACGGCTGAAGAAAATTTGTTTAATAAGTATTAATGGTAATAAAGCAGCCAATGAAAAAAGTACATATTATTCTTGATCCACTCTTTACTTAAAAGGAGGGTGAAGAAATTATGTTAAACGTAGACATTCCAATCTACAGATTTTTATATAAAAAGAAAAGAGATGGAGTGTGGTTAATGACAAAACACATAGTAAAGTGAATGAGTTTATATATTTCTTACGATAGAAATTGCACGAAGAAGATAAATTTTATCAACGTTTCGTTTAACTAGTAAACATTTTCAAGATATATAAAAAATTGCGACGCTCTTTCGGTTCGGGCGTCAAATTTGCGACGCTTCGGGTTGTAAATGAGGGGTACGCCGGGTTTAGGGCGGAATTGTTTGTCTGCTTGAACACAACAATTCTGCGGGAGTCTCGGGCGCCAGATTTTTATTAAGGAGTTTTCTCTCCAGCGGCTTCGTTGTATACCTGGTGAAACGAAGACCTGGGTAGCTTCAGTGAAGAAAGAAAATGTCCAGGGGTCGATTCTTCTTACACGTGGAAAACTGAAAGCTTTTAGAAGCAGAACATGCACACGCAAATAAATCATACACCAAATGCTAGAGAAAGAATTTATATTAAACAAATATAATACAATATTTACAAACAACTTACTACCTAAATATACTGTTGTGCAAGCCAGCCACAAGCGGTGCGTTAAGTAGCGTGCGAATAAAAGCGGGGCACAGCAATGTTTTTGGTACAAGCGGTTTATAGCAAGCGGAAAATAAAACAATTGATTTTATAATTACCAGAACTATAATCTCTATTAAATTGTAAGGTGCCACCTCTACTGAAACGGTACTCAAAACTAAACTAAACGAAAAGATACTCTAAACAATTAAATGAAACCAGGGTCGGAACAGGGGGGCAGGCTCTATTTAATTCTACCCAGAAGTAGGTGACGAGTACACAGGGATAGTGCGCTACTGTACGGGTCAGCCACTCCAAGCAAAAATAAACCAAGCAAATAAACAGGCCGGGGAGAAACAAACACGGAGGGCTTCACCTAGATCACCGGAGAAGATGTCTAGTCGCAGAACCGAATCTCGCAAACTAGCCAAATGCCCCAGGTCGATAAGCTACTCGCCGGGATTCACATAAATCACCGGAGAAGATGTCTAGTCGCAGAACCGAATCTCGCAAACTAGCCAAATGCCCCAGGTCAATAAGCTACTCGGCGGAATCACCTATCTCTCCAGAGAAAATGTCTAGTCGCAGAACTAAATCTCGCAAACTAGCCACTCCCCAGGTCAATAAGCAACTCGGCGGGAATGACAAAAGTTCCTAAAAAGTCCAAACTGGGACTTAGTACAAAACCAAAACAATAAACTAAACGGCTAAGTCCAATTCGGAACTTAGAAAAATAATTTTAAAATTGAAATCGGCTAAGTCTTTACACTCTTCCTAACTTGAAAACTAAACTTGGCACCAAACACTTTAAAGAGTATTAGCTCACCTGGAGATGATCCTCGAATCTGGAGTTGACTGTTGTACTGGAGCAGAAGACATCAAGAACTTGTTACTCTGGACTCAAAATTCGCCTTTTATACCCGGCAAGTTCAAAATTTTGAAAACGGAGTTGAAAGATACGCGGCCCCGGCGAAAGTGGGAAAATCAAAAGAGAAAGTGGGGTGACGCCGCGGATCGGCCGCTCTAGCTAAGGTCGAGCGCTATCAGATTGCACGGCCAAATAAATTTACAAATAACAATGAAAACAGGTAAATAAATACAATAAACAATTAAACCGGGTGAACTGAAATTAATTAACTGGTGTACTAATATCGGAAATGATTAACTGAATATATCAATCCTAATAAAATACTTAAAAAATGGTAAATTAAATAATTACAGGTAAACTTAAATATTTTAATACTGCATTTACTGTGGAAAATAACTTAAAATTTAGTAACTTCCTTACAAAGTTAATATAATTGACTTAAATTTGAAAACAAAGGAAAAAATAGGTATTATTAAATGGTTTTATTATTATGTGTGAACAGAAAAAGTTAAATTAGTAAAGTGAATCACGCATTTATATATAAAATAACCTAAGAATTAAAAATTAATTTAAAGAGACTCGCCAAAAATAACATTGTAGAAAAATTAAATCAAAGATTGCAATAAGGAAGAACCAAATTGTTAATTAACCAAAACATAATAAAATATTAATTTTAAGAAAACTTTGAACGTTTGAAGAACATGTCAGAGAATGAATTAAAAGTGGAAGGCAAAGATAAGAGATAAGGAAAATAAAAATGGCTGAAGGCGGTAAATTTAAAGTTTTAAAAAGATTAACATAAGTTGAATGTAGGTTATCTGTGTCAGTTCTGTAATTGATAGAAGTGGGAGATTTTTTTATTGAAATGCTTTCTAATAGGAGTCGTTTTTTAAGATTAGATTCACTACGTAAAATTGTAGTGGAATTAAAATAAAAATTATGCAAATTGTCAATGGCGTGTGGTCAGATAGAGCTGTATTTGTTTTTGGGGAGTTAAAAGTTTTTTTTAATAGAAAGTTTGTGTTGGTTAATTCTAGTTTTAATATATTGTTTAGTTTGGCCTATGGGTGTCTCTAAAATATGGTGCCATAGCTTAACCACAGATTCCGGGGATCAAAGTAAGACGATTTAACGCAACTTACCTCTATCCGAAATTGCTTCGTTAAAGCGCTATCCGACACCAAAGATCTTCAAAAAATTTCTATTTTTTTAAATAACAAAAGATTGTTTTTCGCGATTAGGATGAAATTTGGGATATGATTCTTTACTGGAAAAAGGTGTTTTTTGACATCATTTTTTTGTTCAGGAGGGTCACGTAAGTGGTCAAAGGTTGATCATCCACAGTCAAAGAAGCTCATATCTTTTTAACAGTTCAGCCAATAGTTTTCAAATTTTTTTTACAGAGAGACATTCTTATTTCAAATAGTTTTCGTTTCTTGTTCGATTTCGGTATCTCTCATAGTTTAGGCTGAAAAAAATTATTTTCATTGGCTGCAGTGCATTTCTTAAGACGATGTAGTAATCTAGTTGTCCCGTATGCTGAAAAATAAATGACGAAGAGACAATTTTTTGCGTAAAATCAACTTTTGCATCCGGGAAAATGGTGGTCACATTGAGCATTTGCTGTAAATCTATTAATTTACCGGGGGTACAAAATAAGCTGAACCATTGATTCAGAAATGGGTCAGATTATTTTGTGCCGCCCTTTACATACTTGGTAGTAATAAACTTTATATCAAATTGTCTCTTCGTGATTTATTTCTCAACATACGGGACAACTAGATTACTACATCTGTTTTAAGAAATGCACTGCAGCCTATCAAAATAATTTTTTCAGCCTAAACTATGGCAGATACCGAAATCAAACAAGAGACAAAAAATATTTGAAATAAGACTGCCTCTCTGTAAAAAAATTTTGAAAACAATTGGCGGAACTGTTAAAAAGATATGAGCTTCTTTGGCTGTGGATGATCAATCTTTGACCACTTACGTGACCCTCCTGAACAAAAAAATGATGTCAAAAAACACCTTTTTCCAGTAAAGAATCACATCCCAAATTTCATCCTAATCACTAAAAACAATCTTTTGTTATTTAAAAAAATAGAAATTTTTTGAAGATCTTTGGCGTTGAATAACGCTTTAACGAAGCAATTTTGGATAGAGTAAGTTGCGTTAAATCGTCTTATTTTGATCCCCGGATTCTGTGGTTAAGCTATGGCACCATATTTTAGAGACACCCTGTATATGTAGCATTACAGTTATTACAAGGAATTGAATAAACAATATTAGATTGAAGGTCAGGGTTGATTTTATCTTTAGGGTTAGAGAAAAAATGTTTATTTAAAGTATTATTGTTTTTGTAGGAAGTATGAATATTATAAGGTTTAAGTAGTTTGTTTAATTTTTCTGATAGTGATGGAATATACGGGAGACTTGTATAAGAAAAAGGATAAATTGAAATGTTGGTGTTGTCTATATTCTTATTAAATTGAGAAGTTGCAGTGAAGAGATTGATATTTGACGGTTTTTTCAAATGTTTAAACGTTTTTTAATATGTTTATTAATGAAATGAGGGGGGTAATCTTTATCTTTAAGAATTTGCATCAGTGTATTCTCTTAAATTGCCATTTTGGTCTTCTACTGTGAAATCAACGTTCTCAAGCGAATCTCTAGTCGAAGGTAACGACATCTCTTCATCAGAGCTGTTTCTGGATTTCTCGTTTTTGTCAAATATTCTACGTTTCTTGGTTCGTTTTGGCGTTTGCTTAAATTTTTTGAATGTTTTCGTTTTCAATTTCTTCCTTTTTCGGGGTATCTTTAAAATTCTACATCTTCCAGGCTTTGGACCGCTTCTTTTTTGTGCTGTTGTTTTTCTGCTTTTGGATTACTGTCTTATTTGTTGAGGGGTAACAACTTTTGTCTATTTGTGTCGATTGTGGTGTGCTTGGTGATTGCCTCTCTGTTGAAGAGAAATTATTGGTTGATTATTAGTATTACCAAAGAATATTTAACTTTGGCCTTATGGAGAATCCCGTAGCACGTGTAACTTTAGTTGCATATTCAATTTCTTGACAAAAGCGAAGTTATTTAAAAGTTAGACGATCGTAAAAGTTGTGGTAATCCTTTTCAATACTTTCTTTAAGCGATTGTAGATGTAAATATTTTGCGTGTTTAATAGGAATTGGCCATCATCATTTATGTCACGGGTTAAGTGTTTGCGGACATTTGCCAACACGGCTATATTGTAGTTCTTCAAACTCCTCAGTGTGTCTCAATTTGTACAAAACTGAACTATTTGGTTTATACTGTAAGGCTCTAATGTCTGTAACAACCGGGTATCCTATTTTCTTTCCGGGTTGCAAAAATTTTAAGAAGTTCACTTTAGAAAAGTCCCTGAAAAAATCATGACTTAAGTATGTCACTTGATAAGGCGCGGGTTTTTCGCGAGCTCTTAAGCAAATTCCAACAATCAGCGGGTACGTTTATATTCACATGACGCAACTTCCTTTCAATGGTGGAGTGCATCGAGTAGGCCTCCCATCTGTGTATGTCCTTTCTCAAAAAATGTTTGTTCTATGGTTATATTAAGCCTGATAGATAAATTGATAAGTGAATTAGCTAAGGTCGAATTTCTATTTTGTGAGGTGCATCCATCACTGTATAATATAATGTTTTGTCCAGGTTGTAGTTTTTCAAACATATTTTGTTCGATGAATTTATAAATGATTGTGGCGTAATCATTTGCCGATACTCATCCAGACGACTCGTGCCATAAATAACAGTAGCCATCTTTAGTTTAAAAAAAAAAATTTTAAAAATATTTTTTTCGAAAAAATATAATTTTATTATTCAAAAAATAAAAACATATTCATAAACAAATGTATTTTAGCTACTACTTAACTATATTGAAATCTTAGAATTAACATTTATAAAGTAGTAAAAAATTATAATGTGCAACAATGCAAATGTCCATAAGTACAAGCTTAAGCCTGTACTTTGGGACGTCTTAGACTGTACTTAGGGATAGTGGATTATTCAATACTGTAACCGGATAAATCAACAGAAAACTTCAATTGTTGGCATTTTCTTGCAGTGCCGCCGACCATCTGTGGGGCGTCTAATTTCATTACCACATCATTAAGTGGTAATTCGTAAATTGTGTCATTACCGAGTACAAATGTGTTAGAAAATTTATTTTTTGTTAAATATTTGATGTTTAGGTTATCGTCACCTAATTCAACGACAGTGGCAACGTAAAACTTTCTCAGTTTTTTTGTTTCAATTTTAACAACAACATAATCTCCTTCATTAAGATCCATATATCATTTTCTATTTCTTCAACTCCAAGTTCAACATTCTCGAGGGAGTCATCGGATACGTCCTCATAATCATCGATGTTCTCTTCTTCCTCTTCTTCGGAACTGCTTTCTAACAAGACTTTTTTAACTCTTTTTTTCTTTTTTTGAGATTCAACATTATTTTTCTTTTTAACTCTCATTTCTAATTGCATTTCTAATTCGGCTCTTTCTGGTGTGTCTGACAATTCTAAATCGTCCAGGTTTTCTCCCTCCTTTGCGTTCATTCTTCCTTGACCGTGCTTTAGGGAAGGGGCGTACCTGTTCTGTCGAAAGATGTATATTTGGTGGACGTGGTTGATTCGCATCTGGCAGCTCGACCTGGTTTTCAACAAAAGGGCGATCAGTCACATATGAGCTCAGAAACTCATCTTCTCCAAAGATATTTCTATTAATGGGAAAAATTCCCGATACTGCAAAACCAGATGTAATGTTTTTCGCGGTAAATGCTAGAGGATAGGCTTTTCCCACACACTCTGCCACGTCATAAATGGTCATGGGAGTCCCACAGTTCGTCAAAAGCCATTCGTTACAGCTGGTATTGTAATACTTTTTTAGAGGCCCAAATACAGTCCGGTCTAGAGGCTTCGGACTTGTGGCTCGTGTGCGGAGGGAATGTTAACACTGTTATTCCTGACGATTTTGCTAAATTGAGAGCCTCCACCGAGATATGACTCTCATGATTGTCTAGAATCAGTAGTGATCTATTTTCAATACTTGTTTGCGTGTGATTTTTAAGAAGTGGTTCAAATATTGAATAAAAATAGAACCATTGGACCATTCACTGGGGTTAGCACTGCCTATACTTCCAACAGGGGCTCCTTTTAACATATGGTCTTTAAAGAACACACGTGGAAAGACGAATAATAGAGGTACAGAGTTGCCAATTGCATTTATGCATGAAATTACTATAACATTTGCACCTCGCTCTGCTGACGTCATGCTACCAACTTGTTTAACGCCTTTCGTTGCTACAATTCGAACAGGAGTGTGTACTGTAGACATGCCTGTTTCATCTAAATTAAAGATTCTTTCGGGTGGAAATTTGTACCTCTGCATTACTTCTTCCAATTTGTTAAAGAAGGTATTAACGTTGGTTTTACTGAAAGATGTAGCCCTCGATAGACTAGTAGCTTGTGGTTTTCTCAGTGACATATTAGGATGTCTCTTTAAAAAGTACCGAAACCATTCTTTGCCGGCTATCTTGTTGGTGTTCCAGGAATTAGGGTGCACTAAATTATTTGCACAGGCATAGTTATATGCTAATTTCTTTACTTCCACAGTGGACAATCCGTAGTGCATTTGTGAACACTCTGTTAAATAGGCAATCAACTCGTTTTCCTGTTCTTCGGTAAACACCTTCTTAACGTCCTGGGCAGCATTATACTCAAACACTTCGTTTGAAGATTGTTTGTGCTTTATAATGTGTTTAGAAAGAGTTGACTTTGAAATGTCGAATTGAGCAGCAGCCTGTCTAAGGCTACATGCATTTTCCAAAACTAGTCGAGCTGCAGCTACTACATGTTCGCCCACACGCTTTTTTCTCTTGATATTTGTCTTGCTTCTAGGCATCTACGGTTGTAACAGTTTATTTTTCATTTGCAACTTTTCATATAGATTTGCATGTACAATTGTATGTATATTTGGTTGTATACTCTTCTTTTGAATTTGGCTCCAATGTTTGAAGTTTTTCACTTTGAAGAAATTGCATTTCCTGTCTGCGGCATTGAGAATTGGGAGATAAGGATATTTCCTGTATGAATTCTTGCTAGAATCTTTTCATGTTCGGTCCAGGTGTCAAGAGGTTGTTTCTGAGTGCATAGTTTATGCTCAGTAGTTTCTGGAAAAATTCGGAGACATCCTTTAGTATTTTGGGAATTGCTTATCGTTTTGAAGTATATGGTGTGAGACGAATTCCCTTACACAGTTATTCTGGGATTTAATGGTAACCTTTGACCAAATATCTCCTCGAAGCCACACTACACCTGAGGTATGTTCCAATTCTGCCATGTTCTACAAGAGTGGTTATTATTTAAAGTAATTTGTTTTAGGCTTCTTTTATTTCCCTTCTTTCTTGTGTTATTCCTTTGTTTATATCAGTGTGTGGATAAAGTTTGGAACAAATTCAATATCTCCCAAAATATTATTTTTTCTGGAAAACGCTAGGACAGGTATAGCGATTTAAATTACAGCGCATATTTAAAGATGCTTCAAAATTTTTTTGCGTTAGTAATTTTTTTGTAGTGACGACCTTGACTTTTTTTTTAAATGGAAAGATGTATATTTGATTATCACATTTGATAGACATTGTTTTTCTCTTTTTAAGCTTCTAATATTTTTATACCCTTACATAAGAAAATTTTTGAGAAAATTGCTAAAATAGTTTTACGGCTCAGTAGGCCGATCTGGAACAGCGGGTGCAGCTCCAACTCATAGCAATTGTTTATTTAAGCTTATTACTTTAAAGTGAAGTATAAAAGTACATAAGATTATAAAAAAGATAAATTAAATAAATTAAATACAAGAAATTGAAAAAGAAATGTTGATAGTTTTAAATGACACACAAAAAAATGATGAATAAATTGTTATTGTAGATGTTCAAATTGATATCTGTTTATAGCGACAGTGTCCAAGACGAAAAATAAACTCTTGTTGAACAATTAAACAATTGCTTTGAGTTGGAGTTGCACCCGCTGTTCCAGATCGGCCTATTGAGACGTAAAACTATTTTAACAATTTTCTCGAAAATTTTCTTATGTAAGGGTATAAAAATATTAGAAGCTTAAAAAGAGAAAAACAATGTCTATCCAATACGACAATCAAATATACATGTTTCTATTTAAAAAAAAAGTCGATGACGTCACTACAAAAAAATGACTAACGCAAAAAAATTTTGAAGCATCTTAAAATATGCGCCGTAATGTAAATCGCTATACCTGTCCGAGCGTTTTCCAAAAAAAATAATATTTCGAGAGATATTGAATATGTTCCAAATCCACACACTGTATATTGCTGTGATTTAGAGTCAGACTTAGATATACCTATTCTAAAATTAAATAAACGTTTATAGCTACTTTAAGCTTACGTTTTGTTTAGTAAAGTTGTCTAAATTTATTTTAATTTTTCTTTTCAATAAATCGGTTATGTTCATAATATGGTTTGTAACTAACAAAACGCTTCACAAGGAGTTAAAAGTTTTAACTGTGCTACAAGAAGCCAAGTGCGCGAGTGGTAAATATCTATCTCGTCTCCAGCTTCACCCAAACTCTCTTGCTGTTAATCTTTTAGATAACAGCCAAAGAACATACCGATTAAAACGGTGTGATCCCCTAAACATAGAAAGTCGATAAAAAGTTTGGTGTTTCACTATGAATTAATCAAATATTATTTTATTTACTTGTTTACTAACCGTAGGGTAGTTACTTTTAGTTAGGTCTTTAATGTAAGACACTAACCACACGTTTGTCATTAATTTATTACATCATTCGCTTATTGCCTGTAGGCAGATTGTGAATCTTATTGGAAATTAAAAAAAAAATGTTCATAATAAATATTATTTCGGTTTCTGAAGGCTCTTATCTCAGGATATTGGTTCTTTGTTTGTATTTGTCTTGGTATCAGCTGTGGTTCGTTTCAATATTTCAAAATTAGGGCCATATACGGTTCCGATATGCTTTCATTTGGTCGACTAAAAGTAAATGTTTATTAATGTCATAAATTTATGTAATTATGTAAAAATGGTTTAGTAGTTAAGATAATTCTTTGTCTGAATGAATTTAGCTATTTGTGCAAGGCTATGTTTTTATTTTAAGTTTTTTATTTGTATAATTTGATATCGAAGCATCTTACAATATTCGGATAAACGTTGGTTTGTTCAATAGGTTGTCCCAGTATTTGTTGATGTGGTTTTTAGCTATCTTCATACTTTGATACTGTTTCTTTTATTTGGAAAAATATTTTCTTCAAAAATCAATTCTGAAAGGTTTGAGGTTATGTTACCAAAATTTGTAAATTATTAATTTTTGGTGAAGTTCAAAGGATTTTAAGTATGACAAAAAGTGAGAGGAACAAGAATTTTCCAATGAATTGACTGCAAATCTTCCTTTAAAAAGGAAAATCAAGAAAATTACAAAGTTGACGGATAATTTTTTAAATGTATCATTTGGGACATTTTTGAAAAGCTAAAATTATGAGGAGTCCAAAAATGTACATGGTTCAAAAATCAATTCTGAAATTTTAAGGTTTGAGGTTATGTTACCAAAATTTGTAAATTATTAATTTTGCACTTTGGTAAAGTTTTTGGTGAAGTTCAAAGGATTTTAAGTATGACAAAAAGTGAGAGGAACAAGAATTTTCCAATGAATTGACTACACATCTTCCTTTAAATAGGAAAATCAAGAAAATTACAAAGTTGACGGATAATTTTTTAATGTATCATATGGGACATTTTTGAAAAGCTAAAATTATGAGTCCAAAAATGTACATGGTTTGAAGAGAAACATAAGGATAAAGGCCAGAAAGGCATTTAAAATTTATTAAATTATAAAAACAATTGATGTTCTAATGTTTCTACCTTAAAAATGTTCGTTGCCATGGTGAAAAACAAACTTGTTGACAGAGGTGATAAATAGGCCTCACAAAACAAAAAGGACTCACTCAGCTAAAACCTGTCGAAAGAGCTGGTCGTTTTCCTCGAGTTCCAAAGAAAAGTTTGATTTTAAAGTGTGGTGTTGTGACAGGGTTGAAGCAGTCATTTTTGTTCAGAAGGTATATCGATATCGATTTAAGAGTGGATTTGTCGGCGCAGATCCTGGAATTTATAAAGAAGCGCTGGAATTTTGAAGTTTTTTGTAATTTTAAATTTAAATGTGTGTTAATTGCCTAGGGATGATAGGATGTTTATTGATTAATTTAATTTAATTTGTGTTCATTTCTTGTGTAAATAAATTTCAATTTTGTTTGTGTGTTGCTTAAAATTTTGTTGTCATTTAATTTTTTGTTTGTCGTATGAAAGTTTTTTTTTTGTTTTTGTTGTTGTGAGTTTAAGGTTTGTGCTAAATAGTGGACCCACAGATGATACTTGTCGATGAAGGACAAGGTATCGAAAGCCCCGAATAAGAGTTCTTTTTGTTGTTATTTTTTTTTGTAGATCGTACAGGTAAAGTTGATTCATATTTACAGCATTTTTGATTAGCACCGCTAAGAGCAGAGTTAAATTAGAACAGAGTAATATATATGGACGCACTAATACAAATACTTACGAATTAATTGGTATCTGCCGTACGGATTAATTTGGGTTCAGCCTATTCGTATCACCCATTTGAACCTGTGTGCCGGAGGTATAGTTGGGTTTTCGCCGAATCGTAGAAGCTATTCTTTGAAACATCGGAGGCCAACCAGAATATTATTTATTGCTGTTACATCTAGCAGGCCTATTTAAGTTTTCATCGACATCAGCAGCTAAGGTCAGATTGTATCAATTTTACTACTAAACCACTACCTTCTGGTATCAAAAATCATAGCTACTAATTAAATTACTTACCGTAAAACGGGGTGAATAGGACCACTTTTAAACTTCAAGTGGGTGTAACTTTTCATAGGGTGCTGTTAGAAAACTAAACTTTAGATCAAAAGTCGAGTCCTGGTCTAGTTTAACACATGTATGTCTAAAAAAGTTGATAAATATATCTGAATGTGATATATATTTTTTTTAAGTCTTTGATCCTATTTACCCGCCAGTCGGGGTGAATAGGATCGGCTACTGTTTTCAATAGAATATGCGACTCAAACAGCTTACGGGGTGATTAGGATCATTTAAAATGTTTTAAAAAATATAATGATATAAACAATAAACAAAGTAAAATGGAAATTATACAGAATTTTAAAAAAGCATTAAACACAAGAACTTAAAATGAATTAAAATTTATTTTAAATTTTAATAGGCATCGACGATAATCTTCCGGGGGGGCCACTTTGCCAACAATCTGGTCAATATTGAAAAGACGCATGTCTTTCATTTGCGGATAAACATATATATTGCTATGATAAGAAACTTTAAAAAGCCCCACGTTACGGTGTGTTAAAAATAAATGCCGAGATATCCTAATATAATGTACTGAAACACACAATAAAAAAAATATGTTGGGCGCCAGTATTCTTCTTTTGAATACAAAAAAAACAACTCTTTTTCCTCAGGGTCGTTCCAGGTCGTCGATGAATAGAGCTAGTTATTGAACACAGCAAAAATTTAAATAAAACCTCCTTCTTTAATTGAACGAAAAACATAAATTTATTCAAACAAGCAAATAAAAAAATTAACTACTTACGAATCAAACCAAATCATTCACTCTAAAATAACCAAAATTGAACTGTCAATGTCCAACAATAAAACCCCCCAAATAAATTACAAATTGACACAAAGAAATAAAAACACAAATTAAAATTAAAACTTAACTTAAATTTCTGTTAATCCTTAACCCGGTGCTGCAGTTGGAAGTTATTTCAGACTTGCGCAAGTCAATCCAAAAATGATTCCAATAAAATTGCAAATGGCGAACAGTGTTGCAAACGAAATTTACATCTTCATTTCACCACATTAAAATAGGTATGTTGCACTTCCAACACTTAATTTTCAATTTACAACCATTCAAACTTGAATAATATTGTAGAAACAAGGACAACCTTCACAACTCTACAAGTTTTCCTTAAATTTTTGATTATAACCTCACATGGATTCACGAGGACATTAATGAGAAAGCTCTGTTTTCTTCTGTGCTCTTCTATTTATAACTTCTGCAAAATTTTTGGACAAAAGAAGATCGTTGTCATGGTAAATTCAACATTTGGTTATCTTTTCTAGTTTTGTAACCAGAAACAATTGCAAGTTAATCACTAGAAAATATTATAATTTTCTTTTACTTGTGCCTTTCTGGCGCCTAACAACTTCTTAAATCTGAATTCATATTCTTGTTCTAATAATTTTCTTCTTTAATTTGATGTATAACAACCTTGGTTTGGCTTCGAACACTTTTAACACTTTTTGATAATTTTATCAAATTTTGTCATCAACTGTTCTTTTAATTCAAAAACACTATCATAATCTTGTAGCTCACAAACAACTACTTCTTTTTACATAAACATCTTAACATCTAATCAATTTTAAAACCCATCCTTTAAATAAATACAAAATTTTGACAGTTCCCGATTTATAAAAATATCCAGTCATACATTACTTTCACACCTTAATATTAATTATACATAAATTATACAACAAAAATAACTATTTACAATGATTATACATACTTTTTACCCCAATTACAATAATCAAAATCCATTAATCAGTTCAATTTTTTAAGTTTTAACTTTACCGTTCTAATAAAATTTACTTTATAGGTTTTTAGCCATCTAAAGAAGAAGTTCTATCTATAATTGAAAAATTGAAATGGAATACAACCATCGACGAACTAAAATACACCACCACATATGGAAAAGAGTTAAATGAAAGAAAAATTAATTTTGAAAACTGAAAACTGAAATATCGGAATGATACTCGCAACCCTGGTTTTTATTATTTTGTGTTTCATACTCAACAGTATTACTAACCCAATAACTAATGGTATTTATAAGAATAAAACTACCATTATTAATCTGTATTTTTAATCTTTAGTGATCAGATCACAGCATTTTATCCATCGAAGTCCCTGGTTTTCTTGCCCCTCAAGAAGTTTCCTTCAAATTCGCCGTCATTAATTTTTTTAATTAATTGGCCAATGTAGATAAGTAGTCTACTTGTGCTGGCTTTCTTAGTTGCAGCATTAAATGCTACTAACAACCAGTCACCTTCGTTGAAGGTAGTACTATCCGCATCTGCAGGAATTACATTGATAAACGATTTCCCAAACTTTACGACATTAGATTCGCCAGTTATATTACAAGGCTCTGGGTGGGAATTTGTTCCATCGGCTGAATCTTCTTCTTCAACTCCACTGTTAGAATTGCTGAATTCTTCATCTTCTGAAACGTTTGGACTAGTTTCCGAATCTAGACCCACACGTTTTCCAGCTTCTACACTGATCTTCTTTTTTGATTTTCTCGACTTAGTAGGCCCATCTCCATACCTCATTTCACGCAGAAGGTCAGTGAAAGAATTGTTAATTTTTTGTGCTTCATCATTCTGCGCTACTACTTCTTGAGGCAACATTTTCAAGACTTGCCTGCGGTCTATAGGGATAATACCTGTCTTGCGGAATCCCGATTGTATATTATCTGAATAATTTTCTTCGATAGCTTTTAGGAGGTTTTTTAATAAACGCGGAAATATATCTTTCGGGAGAGAAGTCTCTTTCGCCCCTGTCCCCTTTTTCCATTTTAAGAGAATTGCTCGCCATGCTGTTTTGAGCGGCTTAAAGAACGCCACATCAAGCGGCTGTGTCAAATGTGTAGAATTGCTTGGAAGGAAAACGAAGCTTATATTATGTTCCTGACATATTTTGATAGACTCTGCAGACAGGTGTGATGATAAATTATCACCAATTAAAAATTTTTTACCATTCAAATTTCTAAAATATGGCACAGCTACAGTTTTTACCCAGTCATCAAAGGTAAAAGAATCGAACCAGCCGCTAGCAGTACAATTAAAGCGAGTCCCTTTTGGGGCACCTTCGGTCCAAGTGTTGTAAAGGTTTTTAGATTTGTACACCACGTAACAAGGTAACATGTTCCCTGAACCAGAAGCGGCGAACATAATGGACACTGCCGATTTTGTTTGGTTCATAATTCTTTCTGGATATTTACAACCCCTTTTTGTGATTATTTTTGATCGACGCGGATCGTTACTCAAATTTGTTTCATCATAATTTACCATGTGGCTTGGTGCTACGCCCTCAAGACTTTCCGAAAGATTATCAAAATAGGCATTTATTACCTCAGGGGAAACAGCCGCCCGTGCTCGTTTTATATTTTGGCAAATACGTTCAGCAATTTGCTCTTTGTGTCTGCTCAAAAAACCTGTTGCCCAATCCTTTCCTGGCAGATTGTTTTGAAATTTATTAATGGTCCTGCCTGATCTGTCTAGATATGATTTAACAATTAGGCGCAAATCATATGTCCCGAGGGGATATCCCCATTCGGCGCACACTTTTATTCTTTCAACAAGCAAATCTTCTTCATGTGCCTGCAAAACCGTTTGGCCACCAATTTTTTTAACATTCCTGTTTAAGTGCCTATGCAATACAGTATAAGGCATGTTAAACTGTCTAGCTGCTTCCCGAATGTTTTTTTTTAATTGCGTTTTTGGCCTTGGCAATAGTTTGTAAATTGGGTTTTGCATATTTTCTGGCGCGCGGCTCTGATTTGTACTGTAGCGGCATGTGTGATCCTATTCACTACGCGACCGCAAAAGCAAGGCGTTGCAGCAAACAAAAATTTCTGACAGCCAACTAAATAATAAACTAATTATTTTGACCTTAATATGTTAATTGATATACTATACAACATCAAAATATTTACCTATTTCACAAATATAACGAATATGGTGGTCTCTGCAAGGAAAGTTTTGGCACTGTTACGTTTTGCGGGTATTTCCACACTTTCAGGTTATGTAGTGTAAATCCGCAGTGTTGCCAATTTTAAAACTATATTGCTATAAAATTATCCCTCGACGTTGAGGATAAAAAATACATGCACAGAAGTAGCCTATGATTTAATAAAAGCGTTTAGTAGAGGTTTAACTAATTACACAAAGTTTTGATCCTATCCACCTCGCTGATCCTATTCACCCCGTTTTACGGTACCTACGGTTATTGTACCAATTTTATTCTTGAATAATATCATCATTGCTATCATCAAGTATTATCACTCATATCATCAAGCATTATTACTATCCATATAAATATTAATAATTTGTGACTGTTTTTGCAGTTAATTTTATCTTGTTTAACCATTTGAGGTTATTATTATATTTTTTTGTTATTATTTATTTGCTTCAAGTCAATATTGTGTGTACCGGAGCCTCACGGTACTTTATGTACATAGAATTTTTGAGTCACGATTTAATACAATTTATTTGATATTATTGTTCTTTATGTATGAATTATTACATTATTTTCTATTTATATGTTAAATATTTGCGGGTCAATTTTGCGGGCGATTTTTAATCGGAAAACGTATAACGAGTACTTATTTAGCGCGATTTTGGCGTCTTATTCTTCGTTGGAAGGCCTTTCAGTTGAGGTAGTGAGCGCTCGATTTTTATTATCGGATTTTTATTCTGGCGTGAAGTAATACGACGTTATCACATTTGGATAACGAAGTCCGCAATTTTGCTCGTTTTCTTATTTTATTTGAGTAGAATCTTTTTCTTATTGATCACTCTCATTCATTAATTATAGTTACTTATTTACGTACTTAATTGCTGAAATTTAGGGCAATTAACGCTATTTTCCTTAATTTTATTTGCGAAAATAAATAATTATTTTTGTCCAGCAGTAACTATCATTGTTTTATTTATAATTAAATTAATTCGTTACTTCCCTATCGACAAGTTCTTTTCTTGTTTTGGTCTGCAGTTCAAATTGAGTCCGTTGAGCTGCATTTTCGTTATCGGGTTATATTTGAAGGACTCTGGCGCCCTTATCCTCTTTTACTAATGATTACCCACCCCAATTGCATCGAGTAGTCCGTAAACGGAAAAAAAGTCACTGGAAAAAAAGTAACGGAAAAAAAGCCCCCGGAAAAAAAGTCACCCGGAAGAAAAGCCACCGGAAGAAAAACCACCGGAAAAAAAAGCCACCCGGAAAAAAAGCCACCCGGAAGAAAAACCACTGGAAAAAAAGACACCCGGAAGAAAAGCCACGGGAAGAAAAACCACCGGAAAAAAAGCCACCCGGAAAAAAGCCACCCGGAAGAAAAACCACCGGAAAAAAAGTTACCGGTAAAAAAGTCATCGGTAAAAAAGTCACCGGTAAAAAGTAACTAGAAAGTAACATTTTAAGTTTAACCGGAGCAGCACGATTTGGCGCCGGCGGTTTGGCAATTCAACAAATGAAAATGCACGTTTTACATGGTACCGAGGTCTGTGTACATGGGGCGAGGTAAGTTGCTCTTAGCAGGTATATATTATAATAAATAGTACGTAACGGAGTTGCTTGTCGATATCTGTGTACATGGCACCTTAGTCTGTGTACATGGGGCCGAGGTTAGTTGCTCTTAGCAGGTAATATTGTCATGAAGTGCTTTGAATACTTATTACGAATTCCTGGAATAAGCTTTATAAAATCAATGTTAACTAAACATGCCACCATCACGTGCTAGCATGCTGGTATCACCTGCCAGTTTATTGTAACACTTTGACATTAGACTTGACATTATACTTTCACAATGCAAATCTGGTGACTCACAAGGTTTCATGAGAAAGCTGGTGAATGTAGAAAGGTTAAGTCCATTATGTCCATATTTGGAAGCTCAAACTAGTATAAAAGCACAACGAGCTTTCATACTAGTTCAGTGTGCAACTACCAGCCAAGAAGTTAAGACATCACGTTCAAGTCATCACACTCAAGCCACCAAGCCAAGCCAGGCCTGACCAGGGTTTAACCCGTGCTAGGGTTGAACCCTTAACAAGAAGACCAAAGAACATCATCTCGCTCTATCAACCCGATCTACAGGACTCTGACAACCACAGAACACCATCTTGCTCTACCATCATGATCTACTGGACTCTGATTGCTACAATTGTGTAAGCTCACCTTAATGGTGCAAATTATTAAACTTGTAATGTTTGCTAAATATAATCTTGTTAATGAATGATGTGTTTCAATCCAGACAGTCACTAATTTATAACGTGACATTTTGGTGGAGTGCCGAGTTTCATTTTTATGAAAGTATTTTGGTAGAGTACCAATTGTCATTTTGAAATGTTAGTATGGTATGTTGCGTATGGTATGTTGAGTATAGTATATTGTGTGATGTGAAACATTTCAAACTGAGCATATTGGTAGAAGTTGCGTTGATCATTCTGAAATGTTATAACTTGTATTAAGCATTTCAAAATGGGCTTTAAATCCCTGTACAATGTCTGGATCTGAACATGTCAAGCATAAATCAAGTAGAAAACCCTCTGTACTGAAGAAGAAATCTGAATCTGGTCAATCAATTTCAACAGCTCTTCCAGAGCATATAGCAAATTTTCAACCAAAATATACTAGTTCTGAGGTATTTAATAAGTCTAGTTCATTTTATGAATATGAGGATACAATTAAATCTCCTCCAACTGATATTTTTCGTTCACGGGTAATGACCTTAAGATCACCACCAGTTACGAGATCTAAAAATTTAGAATTACGTAATACAGATAAATACAAACAAAAATCTTTGTCAGACATAGTTGATTCCGATCAGCAAAATATTATTCATTTAGTAGCAACACCAGAAACAGTTTTTGAAAGTTCTGTAAGGTCTAATTCCCCAGAAAACGAAACTCAAGTTCCAAATTTAGTAGAACGAGTCATATTAAATAAAAATTTATTTAAATCAGCTGAAAGTACGATTAGAACAATGGCAAACGTAACAATTTCCGAAGCATTTATAACACCAGCAAACCCAACTTTACAAAATTTATAAGTCCAGAAACTTTTAATCCAGTCAAGGATAAAAATCCAGCAAAATTTTTAAAGTCATATGAAAGGGCTGCTGCTGTAAATTCTTGGGCAGATGGGAATAAAATTTGTTTTTTCGGCTCTTTTCTGATGGGACCTGCAGCAATATGGTACGAAAAATTCATTACCAATCCTATTCATAGAAATTTGAAATGGGAAGACATTAAAACTTGTTTCTTAAAAGAATACGCCGGAGCTGCGGTTAATCGCGAAACCAAATTTAAATTACGGTCGCGAAAACAAGGCGAATTTGAAGACATTAATAGTTTCTTTTATGACATACTAGATGTATGCTACAATTTAGATCACAACATGCCTGAATCAGAAATAATTGAATATTTCGAATGTGGTTTACATCCATCGTATCAGTATCAATTTTCGGTGCTAACTGATGATGACATGAATTTGGATAAACTTAAACGATTGGTACTTAAAATTAGTGATGCTAAGAAACGCGAGAGTTTATCTAAACTAGAAAAGACGGAAACTCCAATTTTAAACATTAATGCTGCAAATGCTTCAAGAACTTTTACAAAACCTACAAACTATAATAGGGATGATCAGGGTAACATTAACAATCCTAGAAGAGGACAGTTTATTAGTTATCGCCCAACACGCACTTTAGACGGAAGACCGATTTGTTTGTATTGCCATAAACCGGGACATACTATTAGCGTGTGTAGAACAAGACAAAATAATTCATCCTATACCACTTCAAGACAAAAACAACCAACTGGTTACCCAGCCAATTCGCGACAAAATCAACCATTATATACAAATACATGGGGAAGAACCAATCCCCGTAACAATTATGTATTGCCAAATTCATCGGGAAACGGGACAGGACAGCGCAAGCACTGAGCCTACAAACTGTCCTACATATTGATCAAAGGCTCCCTGATGTTCATAATAAATTACAAGTTTTACTTATTGTAGGGTATATTTTTAATACTAAAGCAGAAATTATAATAGATACAGGTGCCATTGAAACCGTAATCAGTAAAGATTTTGTACATACAGTAATACAACCTAGTCCAATTTCATTTTTAACAACAGTAGATAACTATAAATTATCCGTCTTAGGATCATCATTGATAGATGTAAGCATTCAAAATTGGAAAACAACAATTTCGGCATTAGTAATAGAATCTTCACCTAGACCATTGATCCTCGGGATGAAGTTTTTACTAAAACACAAAAGTATAATTAATTTTCAAAATCATACTATTACATTCAATAATACTTCAGTACAACCAATTACAATTAATATGCATAAAACAAATATCAGGGACCTTTGGCCACATTCTTCACATTTATTTTGTAAAATCAGAAACTTTTTAGACGATATTGATATGCCATATGAACAAAAAGTTAGGGGAAAATTACGTTTAATCAACGATATAGAAATTTTACCAAACACAGTAACCACTGTAGATTTACAATTAAAAAATATTGACAATTTATCATATAGTCCCTATAAAATATGTTTCCGAGAAATTCTCTTGTTCAAGTATCAATTAATCGTAACTAATATTGAACAAATTAACCTGATGGATTGGAAAATTCAAATACAATCCAACAATTCAAATAAGATACGTCTACTAGCAGGAACTACATTGGCATACCTTGAAATGCTTGAGAATTTGAATTTAGTATCAACTCTTGATGTTTGTGAAAACCCTAATCAAAGTAAAGACAACATGAATCCTACTTTGACAACGAATCAACAAAAACAATTACAAAAATTACTAGATGAATATCAGGATATTTTTGCAACTAACTTCTCAGAAATGGGATCAACTAATTTAGTGGAACATGAGATAATAGTTGAAAACTCTGACCCAATTAAATCAAGACCATACAGAGTGTCCCATAAAGAACGACAAATTATTCAAGAACAAATTGATGAAATGCTGAAGTATAACATAATTCGCGAATCACAAAGCGCATGGGCGTCTCCGATAGTTTTAGTCAAAAAGAAAGATAATTCTATTAGATTTTGCGTTGATTATCGAAAATTAAATGGGGTCACCAAAAAATTCAGTTACCCACTTCCTTTAATTGACGATATATTGAGTTATTTAGGTAATAATCAATACTTTTCGTCCCTAGATATGTTTAGCGGATATTTTCAAATTAACGTAAAAGAAAGCGATAAGGAAAAAACTGCTTTTATTTCACCCGATGGCTATATGAATTTAATGTAATGAGTTTTGGCTTAACAAACGCGCCTAGGACATTTCAAAACATGGCAGATAAAGTTTTTGCAGATCTAAAATTTAAAGAATTACTTATATACATGGACGATATTATAATTTTTTCAAAAACATTTGACGAACATTTAAGTCGCTTGAAACATGCTTTTGATAAAGTACGTTATCATAGCCTGTCATTAAAGCCTAGTAAATGCAGCTATGCACAAACAGAATTAACTATCCTAGGTCATACAGTAACTGCAAAAGGTATTTTGCCAGACAATACTAAGATATCAGCTATAACAAAATTTCCCACACCAACAACACCTAAAAAAGTACAATCATTCCTAGGAATGTGTAATTATTATAGAAAACACATAGAAAATTATGCCAGAATAGCTAAACCACTGTACGAAATTACTAAACCATCTGTTAAATTTGCCTGGGAAGAAATTCAACAAAATGCATTCGATACGCTTAAGACTAAATTAACAACTGCACCAATTTTACACCATTATAATCCTGAGGCTGAAACAGAATTACGGATGGATGCGAGCCATGAAGGCATAGGATCTATTCTCCTACAGAAATTTGATAACGAATATTTTCCAATTGCATTCATTTCCAGAAGCCTAACGAAAGCTGAAAAAAATTATTCCATATCGGAATTAGAAGCACTAACGGCTATTTGGAGTTTAACTTACCTTGTAACGTGCTACCAGTGGCACAAAAGTTTTTGGGCGTTGGCCAACATCGCCAATTTTGTGTTCCACTGGTAGTTCACGTTTTGAGCGCGGGTGGCGCTGCAAGTAGAGAAGCGGAGAAGAGGATTCCCACCACCGATTCGTGCAGTCCACCAATCACAGCCCTGGCTTGGTGGGGAATCCGCATAAAACCAGCTCCCCAAGCCAGGACCAACAACTCCGTTTTCGACTTTAAAGTTAAAACTTCTAACTTTAAATCCGATACCGTATATTTTCCGAGCTTTATAATTATCCGTTTATTTTCCGATATTTTCAAATTATCCGTTTATAGTCCCGTATTATTTTTATTATTCCGTTTAATTATTTTTGATTTAATTCCGTTTTATTTCCGCATCATTTTATTTTTATTATTATTATTACCTGTAATTATTTGTGATAATTCATTTCAAATTTTAGTAACCGTGGCCCAAAGAACGTTTAAGGTTTACATCCAGGTACAAACCCCAAGACCGAACCAGTCCCCGTTCCTTTCCGAGACCACCCGCTTCGTGAAGAACTTGAGCGAAAGGTCTCATCCTTAACCTAGACCGAGCACGCCTGTGCAAACTTGGCGAGGTCTAGGTCTGTTCCCCAGGACACAGCGCTGGTGTCCATTAGTGCTGTCCTGGTTCCCTCAACCGTGAGAAACCGCTGTCTTTTTCCCCCCAGGGTACAGTGCTGGTGTCCATTGGTACTACCCTGGGTTTTCCCTACCCGTTTCATTATCCCCTTATAAGTTAAATTACTGCCTACCTGTATTTTCCGAACCGAATAAACCTTGCATCGAGTACCTGGATGTAAAACGTTCCTTTGGTTCGTTTGTTTCGAAGCTGTCCGAACAAGTTTTATAGTTGTCGTTTTGTTTAAACGAACAGGTTTCAGTGGCCTGTTCTTTATTCGACACTAAAAGAATTCATTTGAATTAATTATACATTCAAAGAGTCGAGGACCTTGAATTCATAAAAACTCCTTTTCATTTTACTCACCGAATATTATCCTCCCACTTAATCAAAGATCCAGACTGTCCTTCTGGCCTCTGGGCAACTTTTGTTTATCCAAACCCATTTAATTAAAACGAAGCAGATTTGCTTTTACTTTTGTTCATAGGTCAGCCTCAGCTGTCAATCTTGACGTCAACGCGCAGACAACACTTACTGTAAACTGGTGTTCGCGCTGCCAACCCTGACGAAAATCACCAACTGCCGGCGGGAATTCAAATACAAATATTTTTACTGTTTTACATCAATTGTTTATTTTTTTTATTTTATAATTACAATTTCTACTCAGAATACCTTGTACATAGTGTAAATAAATATTGTTAATCAGGTTTAAGCATCCGTTTTAATTTTAAAGCACAACTCGACCCCT
The DNA here is from genome assembly GCA_963082805.1 of Hemicrepidius hirtus. Lineage (NCBI taxonomy): Eukaryota > Metazoa > Arthropoda > Insecta > Coleoptera > Elateridae > Hemicrepidius > Hemicrepidius hirtus. The sequence goes on from OY720168.1 coordinate 9,678,389, forward strand.
GGACAACTCAGAGCTACCCGAAATACAAATTTTGCAACGTCCACCCTTATTAGCCGGGGGTGAAACGTTACATGGCGCCCGAACAGGGACTCTTGTGAAAATCCAGGAAAGGTGAGCGATGCCAGTCCGTCTATCCACCGAGAAGTCTGAACCGAGTCAACTCCAAGGGCTTCGTACAACCCCAGGACTTGAATGCCCAGCTGATGTCCGTTTATCCGTTCCGCAGTAAGCCGTTTATCCGTTCCGCAGTATTCCGTCACCATGTCCTGGGCTCCACCACTGCTGTGTGAGTTTGTGATACGAGCGGGAGTCAGTTTCGATGGACAAGGTGATCCAGCCGCTTTTCTAGAAGAAATCAATGGATTCATCACCTACTACCAGTTCCAGCGGGATGTATTTCTCTCCGTTTTACCGTTAATCCTGCAAGGAGAAGTGTTATTGTGGTTCCGGAACAATAAAGAAAGTTGGCAAACCTGGTTAGAATTCGAACAGCATTTTCGAATCCGGTATATCCCGACCCAATGCCGAAGGAAAGAAGTAGTCTTCCGTCCTCAACCGCCATCATTGGATACCGCCAATGAAAACTGGACTTCCAGGTGTGGAAATGGATCAGCCGCCACCGAAACCACCGGGGCTCCATCCGGTCCAATCACCGCCACACTCAGTGCTCCGACTCCGACCCGTTGCCAAGGTTCCAGTACCTGTCCCGCCGTAGAGGTATTTTGTCCAGGTGAGATAAGTATGTTTCAGCCTTGGGAAGAACAAACCCCTGCAGGTCTAGGTGCTCCGGAACCTGAAATTCAAATCCGACCGTTACCGGAATACTTTTCTCCCGAAGAGGGCAATAATTACCTGTCCCCATCTGCCGCCGTCCATGGCACCGATAAGCCGAGGTCCCCAGTAACTCCTGACACGCCGAAGACAATGGTTATGGAGCAGGAAGAGTTCCAACCGCCGACTCCGATATCCGAGGAGCTTCTTCCTGTTGCCAGCCTTTGTCCGTTGGGAGTAGAGAGTCGATCCTTGGACACGATGGTGCAAGGGATCCAGTCCGTTCCGTTTCTGTCCCCAGCCGATATCCCAGGGTTACCGGACCGTCATCAGCCAGATATCCGGAGACAAGAAGGTGTCTTGGAGATTGCCAACTCCTGTAGTGAACCGCTACGTCTGCCGAAATCACCGCCACTACCGCCACCCGAACCGCCGCCGCTAAGTCCGTCTGATCCGCCTTCCCGTCCCCCAGAGTTTTTACCCCGTCCACCTGAACCACCGTCAAGACCGCCTGAACCACCACGTCCACCCGAGCCGCTATCCCGTCTACCTGAACCGCCATCCCGCTCACCAGATCCGTACCCCCGTCCACCCGAACCGCCTGAACCTCCAGATCTACGAGAGCCGCTACCCCGTCCATCAGTGCAACTACCCCGTCCACCGGAGCCGCCGCCACGTCTATTTGAGTCGCCGCCACGTCCAGCCGAGCCGTCACCGCGTCTGCCTGAGCCACCACCCTGTCCGCCTAAGCTGCCCCGTTTTCACCAGCCGCCAAAGCCGTTCCTTTCAGCTCCCCCGGAGGAAGAGAGATGTGTAACGTGCTACCAGTGGCACAAAAGTTTTTGGGCGTTGGCCAACATCGCCAATTTTGTGTTCCACTGGTAGTTCACGTTTTGAGCGCGGGTGGCGCTGCAAGTAGAGAAGCGGAGAAGAGGATTCCCACCACCGATTCGTGCAGTCCACCAATCACAGGTGGGGAATCCGCATAAAACCAGCTCCCCAAGCCAGGACCAACAACTCCGTTTTCGACTTTAAAGTTAAAACTTCTAACTTTAAATCCGATACCGTATATTTTCCGAGCTTTATAATTATCCGTTTATTTTCCGATATTTTCAAATTATCCGTTTATATTCCCGTATTATTTTTATTATTCCGTTTAATTATTTTTGATTTAATTCCGTTTTATTTCCGCATCATTTTATTTTTATTATTATTATTACCTGTAATTATTTGTGATAATTCATTTCAAATTTTAGTAACCGTGGCCCAAAGAACGTTTAAGGTTTACATCCAGGTACAAACCCCAAGACCGAACCAGTCCCCGTTCCTTTCCGAGACCACCCGCTTCGTGAAGAACTTGAGCGAAAGGTCTCATCCTTAACCTAGACCGAGCACGCCTGTGCAAACTTGGCGAGGTCTAGGTCTGTTCCCCAGGACACAGCGCTGGTGTCCATTAGTGCTGTCCTGGTTCCCTCAACCGTGAGAAACCGCTGTCTTTTTCCCCCCAGGGTACAGTGCTGGTGTCCATTGGTACTACCCTGGGTTTTCCCTACCCGTTTCATTATCCCCTTATAAGTTAAATTACTGCCTACCTGTATTTTCCGAACCGAATAAACCTTGCATCGAGTACCTGGATGTAAAACGTTCCTTTGGTTCGTTTGTTTCGAAGCTGTCCGAACAAGTTTTATAGTTGTCGTTTTGTTTAAACGAACAGGTTTCAGTGGCCTGTTCTTTATTCGACACTAAAAGAATTCATTTGAATTAATTATACATTCAAAGAGTCGAGGACCTTGAATTCATAAAAACTCCTTTTCATTTTACTCACCGAATATTATCCTCCCACTTAATCAAAGATCCAGACTGTCCTTCTGGCCTCTGGGCAACTTTTGTTTATCCAAACCCATTTAATTAAAACGAAGCAGATTTGCTTTTACTTTTGTTCATAGGTCAGCCTCAGCTGTCAATCTTGACGTCAACGCGCAGACAACGCTTACTGTAAACTGGTGTTCGCGCTGCCAACCCTGACGAAAATCACCAACTGCCGGCGGGAATTCAAATACAAATATTTTTACTGTTTTACATCAATTGTTTATTTTTTTTATTTTATAATTACAATTTCTACTCAGAATACCTTGTACATAGTGTAAATAAATATTGTTAATCAGGTTTAAGCATCCGTTTTAATTTTAAAGCACAACTCGACCCCTGGACAACTCAGAGCTACCCGAAATACAAATTTTGCAACGTCCACCCTTATTAGCCGGGGGTGAAACGTTACAACCTACGACCTTATGTCTACGGTAAACACATAACCATTGTTACAGACCATCATGCACTTTGTTGGTTACGGAGCGCTAAAGGTATGAGCGGACGTCTCGTACGATGGTCCATAAGACTTCAAGATTTTGATTATACGATTAAACATAAACGAGGAGTCTTGAATAAAGATGTTGACGCTTTATCTCGTAATCCTTGTCAAATCGCTACGGATTTTGATGAAATTCAAGCAGATTATGTTCCAACTTTTGTAACAATACCAGCTGATATCGGTAACCTACAACGTCAAGATACAAAATTAAATAAACTTTTCATGGCATTAGACAATGCTAATGACACAATATTAACAATTAGCGAGCGAAGACGAGCTAAGTCTTTCACATTAATAAATGATGTACTTTACAAAAAAAATAGTAGTTCAGAAGGTTCTCAGTATCTTCTAGTAGTACCAAATACCCTTAAATTCGAAATTTTATATAATAACCATGATGCACCAATGGCAGGACATTTAGGTATTACCAAAACATACCATAAAATAAAAATGACTTATTATTGGGATGGTCTTTTAAAAGATGTAACGAAGTATGTTTCGGGGTGTCAATCATGTCAAGCAAGAAAAGGAAGTACTCAAAAACCCCCGGGTCAACTACAACCAATTTCCATTGGAATACCGTTTGAAAAAGTAGGAATCGATCTAGTAGGTCCACTTCGTAGAAGCCAAAGAGGCAAAACAACAATAGTTGTCGCTACTGATTATGCAACACGTTATTGTGAAACTCGGGCTTTACCAAGCGGTAAAAGTGAACCAGTAGCACAATTTCTATTAGAACAAATTATTTGCAGACATGGAAGTCCAAAATACATAATTTCTGATCGCGGAAAGGTATTTCAATCCCAACTAGTAACGGAATTACTAAGAATTATGGGTATTGATAGTAGATTCACGACAGCTTATCATCCACCTTGTAACGGGTTAGTTGAACGAACTAACCATACAATCGTGGATATGTTAAGTGTTTATACAAACACACAACAAACCGATTGGGATCATCACCTAGTCCACGTTACATGGGCTTATAATGTAGCTCGTCAAGAAACAACTAAACTATCGCCATTCATGTTAGTTTATGGTAGACAACCACGATTACCAACGGATGTTCAATTAAATATTCCTGTTGAATCTAGCGATATTATAGAATCACGCGAACGTGCATTATTCGCCAGGAACTTAGCAGTTCAAAATATTAAAAATCAACAAGAAAAAGATAAAAGTCGTTACGACTCAAAACATAGATTAACAAATTTTGAAGTTAACCAGAAAGTAAAGGTCTTTACACCTGTACGAAAGGTGGGTAAAAGTGAAAAACTTTTATTACGATGGTTTGGACCATATTATATTGTAAAACAATTATCTGAAGTCGATTATTTAATTAAGAAAGGTAAAGCATCAAATGCCAAACAAGAAGTTGTACATATTTCACAAATTTTACCTTATAAAGATAGCTGATTTCCTCCAGTGGATGATGATAACTCTTTCAAAAATGATGATATAGATAATTCAAATAATGATAGTAATCCGATTGGCCCTTCGGATGAATTAGAAACGAGCTCGAATATTGAATAAGCTCTAAAAAATATAACTGTATTAGCTTATATAAAGTAATTTATTAAAAGAAAGAGTTGTTAGCCTCAAAAAGAAGTTTTGTTATCACGTGTCTGTTAGCTTCTTTAGTGATAACGAGTTAATTCAGTCCAAGTTTATTCCAAGTTATACAAATAAGTAAATATGACGTTATAAATGTTATAATAAAGTCATACAAGGGTTAGCTTCGCCGAGCTCAGGAAATTGATTCTCATTTAATTGAAATATCCTTTTCACTTACTTTAGAATTAAAAGGACCTTTCCTGTAGCATTAATTTTAGAGAAATGGATTTTTCTCTGTATATGAGTTCTGTCAAATTGATTAAAGAGGCATAATCGAGTTTTGGCAAAGAGGTTGTCCGAAATCCTATATAGGTAAGACATACTTCCAGTTATTATTGATAACATATGTCAGAGACATTAAGAAACCCCTGTTTTCGCCGGGAAGTATACTTCAATTTTTTTTGAGACACCTACAGTCTCTTGTTTTCTATATTAAAATTACTATCCTCCAGACATGGAAAGTTTTCTGGGGCGCCACAAGAAAATTAAGAAGTAGTTTTAAGAATTTAAGACAAGAGGAAATCTAACGACATTTGTGTATATTAAAGTCGCGCATATATGAGTTAGGGGAAAAAGAAGCTGAAAATTCCTGATTGAAAGGAATGTTTAGTCGTTAGATCGCTAACCACCTTTTTAATTCAAATAAAAAGAGATGGAGTAAATACGTAATAGTAATATTTTCAACTACAGCTTGAATTAAAAAGAATAATTTTGTACCTACGCTAAGTGCAAGAAAGAAAAGGATAAAAGATAACTTGGAACGTTGCAAATATGAAAGTTGCAGCATTTATATTTACTGCAAGCTTATGATCAAGCAACAATGTATTAAAGAAAAAGAAGAAAAAATATACCGTGTGACCATGCCAAACCGTTGAACCATGTCCCTTGGCTACTCACGTACCTGCAGGAAATATTGTTGTTAAGAAATTTCCAGGTGTTAAATTCAAACCTCATTGGAAAAAAAAGTGTTCGTCTAGACTAGTACCATCTGTTGAAGGTTCAATCCTCTTTGGGAATAAAATCTTTACATATGAATAAAATAGTATGGCAATTGTCTAAAACATATAAAAAGACATTAATTAGTACTACAATTTTCACATAATTCTAATTTTTACAATACAATCCCAAATTTTAACTATTGCCTATTTTAATTGTTACAGAGCTCAAGCTGTAGCACACCTAGCAGAGTATAACGTAACACAATTTAAATACAACCCTGGATTACACTACGAAAAAATCGGACAAATTCAATTATTTAACAATAAGGTAACTATTGTTGCTTTTGTTAATATGAAAAATTATCATGAAAAATTTACTTATTTGCAAAATTACTTCAATAAGATTAAACATATTTGTTCTCTGGAGCGCGAGCGAGAACAGAAATGGTACCATAGCTCAAAAATGATAGACAATCTTAAAATGTGTGACCATTTTATTCAAACAGCTTCCGTCGGTCTTATGCGAGTTGAATTTGACCAAAATAATTTAGAAGAACTGGTAGGATTTGCACAAAAACGAGCAAAACGAAGTCCCTTAGACGGAGGTGGATCACTTTTAAAAATGCTCTTTGGTACACTTGATAGTAGTGATGGTGAATTTTATAATCAAAAGATCTTACAGTTTGAAGAACAAGGAAAAAATTTCGTCAACCTAATAAATGAACAAACTACTCTGATAAAGTCTGCAATTTCAACCCTCAATACAACAGCAGCTGACTTATACTTTAATCAAAATTTGTTAGCCACAAGTTTGCAAAATACAGAAGATCAGATTCATAATCTATCTAAATCAGTATATTTTCTTGATGTCAAAAATATGATCAATGAATATATTCAATTATTTTATTTACTATTTCATGAATATGAATTCGACGTTAAAACTTTACTCAATGCAGTCTTATTCGCTTCACGAGGAACATTACACCCTGCAATTTTGCCTCCAAAAAGATTTATAAAAGAACTTCAAGAAATGTCACATTTACTACCAAAACACTTAGAATTTCCAGTTACCCTTTTAATAGAAAACGCAAATATTCTATTAAAGTTGATTAAATTGACTGTTTATTTTCAAAACACAAACTTAATATATACAATAAATGTTCCCTTATCGAATACAATTCGGTATGAATTATTGAAAATCTCTGCATTACCAGTACCCCTTGGTAACAAAAAATACACTTTTATTCAACCCTCTTCAAAGTATGGAAAGACACCAATTTTTTACATTATCAAGTGAAGACTTTACAGATTGCAAAAAATTTAAAATGCAAAATTATCTTTGTGAACAAAAACAACCGTTAATGCTATCCTCTCAAAGTGACCTTTGTGAAATTTTGATATTTAAAGGATCCCAACAAATACCAAAAACCTGTGACCAACGTATCACTGAGTTATATCATCCGCTTTGGTCCCAAATGTCAGTATTAAATGCGTGGATATTCGTAATACCAGATTTTGAAATTCTAACAATTGTTTGTGACGATACCTTCTCTAAAGACATAACATTAAAGGGAGTTGGTGAAATTATATTATCCTCACGTTGTTCAGGCCACACTAAAAATGTAGTTTTATTAACGCATAGTGAAATAATAAGCAAAGAGCTTATGCTGGAATATGTTGCTCCACTTAATTTGGATCTTAACCACTCTGTTTTCAAAAGTTTTCAAAACGTTATACCACAAATGAATCTCAGTGCAAATTATCGTTCCATACCAAAAAATTTAGATGACTTAAGAGTACTAAGTGATAGGTTTGATGAAATCAACGAGTTAGCAACAAAAATTATTACTAACAATTCAATAAACTCTAACGCCAGAAGTTTCTCACACATTCAATATTTTCTTTTAAGTGTAATTATTCTGACAATTTGCTACATTTTGTTTCGAATTTTCTTAAAGTACTTAAAAGGCAAACAAATACGGCGAACCCGTGTTACTTTAAAAGAATTAGCTACAAATCTTAACATGGTTGAATTAGGAAGACCTATTCAAAATACTCCTGTAGAACGCAGACATAGTTTGTTGTAAAACAGTATTATAAATTACCATTGATCTTATTAGATATCTCCAAGGACTAAAAAATTGAATCAAGACCACATAACGTGTCAATACCATTATTATTTGTAATAAAATAATAAATTTTTGTACCTTCTCAGTACACAGCGTTGAATACAAAATTTTTAGATAGGTACAACAAATCTAAATTTTACTTAACTTTAAAAGTTTTCTGAGCGACGGTACATAACTATGAGATTTTTTTTTAAGCAATCACCTATTTAATATGAATAATTTTAAAAAAGCAACTGAACCTCATGTTTTTGTCAGATAATAGATGTTTACTTTAAATTTCTGTTATTTTATCAATTATATCTGCAACATAATTCTGACCAAGAAAAGAAAATAATTTTCTTCGGGTCGAGATTTTGTAACGAGTGTTAATCTAGTCCAAATATAATTATAAGATATAGTTTTTATAAACACAGTAAATATACCTAGGTACTTAATTTTTTTTGGCAAAATTTGAAATTTCAATTTCTTTGTCATTATAGAATAAGTATTTTTATATTAGCAGTAGACTTAAATACTTACCGTAATTTTAGGCTTTCATTAAATCACTTTGTTCACACAATTACGACCACCTTAAAAACCACTGCATGTGCGAACTTGTAACTGCACTTGGTTAAAATATTGTGTTGAAGGTTATATTTTAAAGTACGTTCTGCACGGTTGTAACTCCACCGTTTATACAAACATTGCCTTACAACCAATAATGAATTTATTATTCGTCTTAATTATTTTTTATCCTTTTCCTGAAATTAAAGAAAAATACTAAACATAAACGCAAAAATCTTTAAAAATATCAATTTATTACAAAAATAGCGGGAAAAACAAAAGCACAAAAATATTTACAATATTAAAAAGAACAAAACTGACATATATATACACTAATAAAACATAAAACACAAAGTTATTTACAAAGGAAAAAACAGGAACAGGAACTTTTACATAGGAAAGCCTTTTTCCAGATCTGCTATGATATCCCCAAGGATATCATCGGGTAGCAGACCTGGAAAGTCGGCCGCGGGAGGTGAAGGAGGCATGGGGGACACAGAGGGAGACATTGAAGGCGATGGAGGAGCTGGTGGAACTTCGCCACCCGGTGGTCCTGCGACCACGATATCGGGGTAGGGATAGAAAAATTCTATCTTCACAAACCCAGCCCCGATATCATTGATGGCGATAGTGGCGAAGTCCACTGGAACATTTATTCCGTACATTTCATAATTGCTGCGACGCCCGAGGAGGAATATCCTTCCCTGGCCCAGTTCCGACTGAATGCCGGACACGATGAGGGTCAGCGGATATCCCTCCCGCACGACCACTTCCTGGATCCTCCATCCCTCAAACATTTCTAAAAAGGAAACAGAAAAAATTATTATTTTGATTAACCTTTATTTTCCTGACTTATATCAGGTTCAGCATTCCAAACGAAAAAAACAAAAAACAAAATTATAATTTCACAAATTCTTTACTTACGAATTGGGGGAAGCAGGGTCTCGTCAATGGGGGATGCGGTATGTGTTAAAAATTGCGTAGTCTCGAAGTTCATCTTATTAATAACGGAGTTTAAAATGGTGGTGGTTTAAAATGAAATGACTCCTTCAGGAAGAAACAATTGGTTATATACAATAAAAAATGCAACTTCAGCAAAAGATAAAGATTCCTCCTACGCAAAAGACAGGTGCAAAGCATTTTCTCAATTTTTAGTATTTTTTCAACTTGTAATGACAATTTTTGTGCAGAAAATGGTCGGAAGGCAATTGTTTAATTTTCATAATATTCTAACTAACTTCTAATTAGCATTTAGCCAAATAATTATATGTTTCCTTACATTTTCAAATATTGATAAACGTTAATAATGTATATCACGCCACCTACACGTCACTTACCTAACTTAAGTATTAACGCATATGATAACAATTAGACCGCTACATATTATTATGAATAATGTATTATACTTACTTATGTTAGCGACCTCTGTTGGAAGTGCCGAATTATTTCATTACCGATATAAAAGGTATCACATAACTTAAAAATCCACAGGGTGATCAAGGTTAATAACTTATAGTATGTATATGCTACTTAAGTAGCATTGTAACAGGAAATGTTGCATTTAAACTTGATATGTGATTGTAATATGTAACCATTGCGTTTATGCTATATCTTGTATGTATAACCATTATTACTATGTATAATCAATTTTTATGTAACTTACGCAACTTATTGTAGTATACCATATGTATTTAAAACTACTGCTTGTATCAAATATCTGTTAATGTAACCATTAAGGGTGAGCGTTACAATGTTGTATAATCACTTCATGACGTAACATCTTTCCTTAAGCGATCATAGCTTCTCGCTTAGTTAAGAGGGGGAGAAATGTCATGAAGTGCTTTGAATACTTATTACGAATTCCTGGAATAAGCTTTATAAAATCAATGTTAACTAAACATGCCACCATCACGTGCTAGCATGCTGGTATCACCTGCCAGTTTATTGTAACACTTTGACATTAGACTTGACATTATACTTTCACAATGCAAATCTGGTGACTCACAAGGTTTCATGAGAAAGCTGGTGAATGTAGAACAACCAAAGGTTAAGTCCATTATGTCCATATTTGGAAGCTCAAACTAGTATAAAAGCACAACGAGCTTTCATACTAGTTCAGTGTGCAACTACCAGCCAAGAAGTCAAGCATCACGTTCAAGTCATCACACTCAAGCCACCAAGCCAAGCCAGGCCTGACCAGGGTTTAACCCGTGCTAGGGTTGAACCCTTAACAAGAAGACCAAAGAACATCATCTCGCTCTATCAACCCGATCTACAGGACTCTGACAACCACAGAACACCATCTTGCTCTACCATCATGATCTACTGGACTCTGATTGCTACAATTGTGTAAGCTCACCTTAATGGTGCAAATTATTAAACTTGTAATCTTTGCTAAATATAATCTTGTTAATGAATGATGTGTTTCAATCCAGACAGTCACTAATTTATAACGTGACAATATATACAGGGTGATTCAAAAATGGCGCATAAGCTCTTCAGTACGTTGTAGGGGACGGTTATTTGAACTGTAGAAAAATCATAAAAAAATTTTAGCTGCTACATTTTTGTAAAAGTTTCAAACATCGTTGCCACATATTTTTTTCAAACAACTTGGTACAAAAATATCAATTTTGAAAGCTAATATTTCAGGATAATGAGGTGTTATGAGCATTTTATTTATTACCGTTTATTACCCACAATGCAAAAATACTTAAATTATTGATATGAACTGATGAGAAGTTTCAAAATCCACATGAATTCAAAGTCGAGTTCTCAACTTAACTTCTTCATTTCTCAGCAAATTAGCGGCTAAGAATTTTTTTACTATTTTTCCTACACTTCAATTATTATTCCCTACAACGTACTGAAGAACTTATGCGCCATTTTTGAATCACCCTGTATAATAACTGGCCAATAATGGCCAAATTGCCAGCACCGAACTGCCGGCGCCGAATTGTTACGTACCGAAGTTTAACTTATGATTATAATAAATTGAATAAGTAAGTTTAAATTTTTTATTGTAAAATTGCTTTAAAAAATTTTACAATAAAAAATTTGAACTTATTCAATTTATTATAATCATAAGTTAAACTTAAAATGTTACTTTCTAGTTACTTTTTACCGGTGACTTTTTTACCGGTGACTTTTTTTCCGGGTGGCTTTTTTCCGGAGGTTTTTCTTCCGGTGGCTTTTCTTCCGGGTGGCTTTTTTCCGGGTGGCTTTTTTTCCAGTGGTTTTTCTTCCGGTGGCTTTTCTTCCGGGTGGCTTTTTTTCCGGGTGGCTTTTTTTCCAGTGGTTTTTCTTCCGGTGGCTTTTCTTCCGGGTGACTTTTTTCCGGGGGTTTTTTTCCGTTACTTTTTTTCCAGTTACTTTTTTTCCGGGATTCGAGTAGTCGTGGTACCCCTTTTTGTCACCAGAGGATTTATTCGGCAGGAAATAGCGAATAAGTTTACTTGTTTTTAAAGCGCTTTTAAAGGTGACACGGTGAAATACTGCAAATTAGAAGTTATACCAACATTTTTTCTTATAGGCTTGTACTTTGGAACAGTCCCAAAGTACAAGCCGCGTAATGTCCAGAAGTACATGACAGACAACCATGTGATAAATTCCTGAATTTTTTTGAAGTTTAGAGGTTAAAAATAATTTCAAGGTGTAAAATATATCGCTGATTATATATATTATGCTGTACATCATCTATAAAATATTAATCTAACATAACTTACCTTACATTCAACTCGATGTTACCAGATGAATATTTACAGTCACTAGTAATGTATCATAAAACAATGACTACTGCAAAACGAATGAAGTTAGGCACGCAATTACATGGTTTAATGCCATCTAACAGACAAGTTGTGAAACTGTAGGACTTTGAGCGCTCAATTAGAATTTTAAATTAGAAAAATTGAGGTGTCCTAAAGTACAAGGATCTCCTCTACGCCTAACCAGATACATCTCCTTATGAAGTATGGAGTGGTAAGAAACCTATTTTAACAGATATAAGGACTTGGCTGTGATGCATGTTCACATTCCAATACAAAAACGGGTAAAGTTAGATGCTAAAAGTAAGAAGTTAATAATTATGGTTGGATATGATGGAAATTCTACCAATTATCATTTATTTGATGAACAAACAAAACGAATAACTATTTCTAGGGATGTTGTTTTTAATGAAGAATTAAAAGAACCTTCAATAAGAAACAACACAGTTAAAATCTATGTGGATTTTGAAGAAATAAATGAAGATTTATTACAAGAACAGGAACCAGAACAAGGTGAAGATGTGGAAAAGGAATCAGAAGAAAATAAACAATCAACAAGTACCTATAAATTTAGAAATAGGAGCAGCATAAAATTTCCAAACGAGTATAACAATTATTATCAAATTAATTTTGTAGAAATAGATGTACCAAACACTTATGAAGAAGCGATGTCAAGTCAAGAAGTTACAAATTGGCAAGAGTCAATTAATGAAGAACTTGCAGCTTTAAAACAAAATAATACTTGGGAATTGGTTCAGAAACCTAAAAATAAAAACGTAATAGATTGTAAAAATGGGGTTTTAAAGTAAAAAGGGATCCTGATGGCAGAATTGATCGTTTCCAATCTAGACTATGTGCAAGAGGTTTCTCTCAAATTGAAGGGATAGATTATAATTAAACGTTTGCTCCTTCCTATATGCAGAGTTGGACGAAGAAATATACATGAAACAACTTCCAGGTACAGTAATCAATTCTGTTTAGTGTGTAAATTGAAGAAATCACTTTACTGTTTGAAGCAAGCACTAAGGTGCTGGAACAAAACCTTTGGAAACTTCTTACAATCTTTTGGTCTTAAGCAATGTAATGTAGATCAGTGGAAATTAAAAATGTAAAATTTTGATTGTTTAGGTGAAACCATCGATTGACCTGAAAACGATATGTCCGATTTAATCAAAAGGATAGAGTCTGAGTATGATAATAAGGCCTGTTCTGGGCCACTCACCCCCATAAGAAATACATGTAAACTGAAAAGGGGTAGTTTTGCTCCTCCACTTCCGGTCTAGCCATCCACGTGTATGAGGTACCACCCCCGCAATATAGGCAATCCTCCGATCATACGCCCACGCAATCGATCACCCCCGCAATATGGGTAACCCCCCGATCGCCCCCGATCACCCCGATCACCCCCGACCACGCCCGCCCGCACCTGCCCGCCCGCCCCCGCCCCCGCAATATAGGCAACCCTCCGATCATACGCCCACGCAATCGATCAATCACCCCCGATCGCCCCCACCCCCGCAATATGGGTAACCCCCCGATCGCCCCCGATCACCCCCGACCACCCCCGACCACGCCCGCCCGCACCTGCCCGCCCGCCCCCGCCCCCGCCATACCTGTGCAGGTAACCCCCGATCACGCCCGCCCGCCCCTGCCCGCCGCACCCCGCCCGCGCTAACTGCCTGTGCTGGGAATCCCAACTGCAATCACTTCCGGTCGCAGAATAGAAGACCTAATCAGTAACCGCAAATTTCCTGTAGCAGAATAGTGCAGAATTGAAGACCGTGACGATTAATCAATAACCGCAAATTTCCGGTAGCAGAATCAATGACCGTTACAAAAACAGCTTTGGATGGGTATAAATTCAGAGATTTAATACATATCAAGTTAAGTTTCTTCTCACCGTTCATCCAGAAAGTATGAGTAAGTATATTTTATAATTACTATTTTGTAATTACTATTTTTATGTTATATATGTAAGTAAATTTAATTATTTTCAGTGGAATTTTTTATCCCAGCAAAGAAGTCCCGGGTCGAGCCGGAACAGCCTACTCTTGAAGAGTCTTTAAAAGCAGAACATTACTTAGTATACGAAACATCATATTGGTTAAATAAATCGTGTACAAAATATGTTGCAACGGGATACAGCCCTGCCCGAAATTGGGTTCCTGTGGTGAAGATTACTGCCCCGAAATGTGTTGGAATCACTTTAAACACCAAGGAATATCAATTTATTAGATCAAATAAAGATTTGATTGAAAAGTTCTTTGCCGGACAGGATTTTAGTACCATAAAGTATGAAAACATTCAAATCGAGTTCATACTTTTCAAGGAAGTGCGCGTGATAAAAATTTCAAATCAATTTTTTAATATTATGTTGGGTGAGCATACTGTGCAAGAATTACAAAATTTTGATGACGCAATTAAATGCCGTCTTAAAAATTTACATTTCAATGATTTTACTGCATATTATCAGAATATGCTACGTGGATCTATTAAAATGCAAGGGGATCTTTTTGATAATCTTAAATATTTAAACAACCCCGAGGTTAATGATTCCAATGAAAACGCTTATACATTAATTGAAGCTACTAAACTCTATCCCGCGATAATCAAAAACGATTTAGAATGCATGGACATATAAATAATATCATTAGATTTAAGAAACAGCTTGAAAGAGAACCTAAAATTAATTCAAATATTTTAAAAGCTTATTTACGTCTTTGTAGTATGCATGATAAAATAAAATTTGAGATAACGCTTAATTTTGTAATTTTAAAGATGAGCCAATTAAAAATAGAGTAAATGTACCTAGAATTAAGATATGTAATGAGATTTAAAAATAAAAAATGAATTAAAACTGATAAGTGTTTTTGGTGTCTTAAAAGGAAACTGATAAAGGCTTAATCGCCTATGTGGTTAGGAGGAAATTGATAAAGTACCACACGCGTGCTAAATATTTTAATTCAAAAAATTCCTTAAACGATAATATCAGGAAATAGGATGGGCTTATATCTATATAACAGGTGTAAAATTTGCAAAATTTTTAAAACATGACTGAAGTTGAATTATTAATAATACTGTCAGTAACCGATATATCGAAATTTAAATTTAGTAATAAAAGTTGTAGTAATAAATTTTATACTTTCAATCGAAATAATAAAGAATTGAGTTTATACTATAAATATAATTTCCAAGAATATAAAAAAATTGGAATTATCGTGATGGTGATTTAATTCAATTAAAGGTGTTGGATGTTAAAACTAACAAGTTCTTTATTGTGGTAAATATTTACGAAGGGAATTATCTTCAAATATTAACACAATGTAAGTATAACAATATGTTCTTTTGTATTATTTTGTATTCAACGTTTATTTTTAGTATGAATAGACGAATTATATTCCCTATCAGGTTTATTGGAGCCAATAATCTTGAACTAATTCGTTATTATTATTCGGGTGATGATATTGAAGCTGACTTTCATATGGTTAATTTGGAAAATCACAGTAAAAGTGTTATCTTGAAGATGCCACGCCCTGGACTAGAAGAAATATTAATATGCGACATTGAGTGTTATGATGAAACAATTCAGTTCGTGTTTTCTCATACACATTTTTTAAGAAAAACTTATACCGCTTACGCTGATGAATGCTTATATAATTGTACCAGATTTTTAAAAAGTAAAATTTACTACATTTAGGAATAAAACAAAGTAATTTTTTTTTATTGCTTATATGTTGGTTACTGATAGTATTATTAATAATTCACTAAAAGAAATGTAATTTTTTTTTTATTGCTTATATTATTTGCTGTAAGAGGTATTATAGCTGGTAATAAAAGAAATGTAATTTTTATATATATTTTTATTATAAAAAACTACTAACTAAAAACTACTAACTAAAAAACTACCTAAAAAATTTTCATTCTGAAAAATAGAAAAAAATGTATTAGATTATGTTTATTAAAGAAATATAAAAACTTACGACTTTATTCAACTAGGACTCGCTGAAAAAATAAAAGGTAATTAGTGTTTGTTAAATGATAAAAAATTAAAAAAACTTACAGTCATGAAATAGACGCCCTCATGGAGGGCGTCTTTGTATATTTGGCAGGACCATCCCTGCCACTGAAAGCTGGCTATTACGGGGCATGGCCATGAAGCCCCCCCAGGCGGCACAGACACCACCAACAAACATACCTGGGTGGGGTCCTAAAATTTTCTCTTAAAATGCTTGTAAATAAAATAATAAATTACTTACGGCCTCAGGAGGCAAAATCCCCCGCAACAAGCTTACTCCAATTTGGCTAAGTATTTCTATAAAAATTATATATATTAATAAAAAATTATAATAACTTTCTTTAAAGACTTACGATCGGAACTCATTTTAACTTTTTAATAATTTTTAGGCAGAATGAAATCTCTATATACTTACCAAAACCACAAAGGAAATCATGTGATATTCGAATAAGACACACACCTTTATCACTTTTCGCACCCAATTTATTGGGGTGCAAAAGGCGATAAAGGCAAACATCTTACTCCAATGAATTAACACATATAACTAATTTACATCACATCACTGTACTTAAAATAATTCCATGAAAATATTAAGATAATTTATCTCAATTCAGAGAATTACATCAGGAAATAAAAAAAACGTGATTCTAAAACATTTTTTTATTGAATGTAGTATAGAAAATACATTAGAATTATAATTTCTAAAATATTTACCTCTAATCTAATTGTTAAATTAATAATAAATGTTTTTTTCAAAAAATTAAAAAGCATTTTTTCCTATAATATATATAATTGATACAGAGAGGAAGTGGTTATCAAATTATGTTACCGCTATTATTACAATATTATGATAAATATGTTCTTATATGCCCTTCAATGGAGCACCTACATATAGGACATTTTGATAGACGCATTATACATGGGGCACATACACAAAAATGTCCACAAGGACTTAATGTTAATGTAACCGAATTTATTAAGCACACTTTACATAAAAACGTATTATCTGTTATTTCCTGTGATGTCTGATGCACTGATTTAGGTGCTGAATTCACTGATTCCAATTGATTTTCCTGGGGTGGGCATTCGCGTTCAGGATAGCTATTTGGTCTATACTCAATATAATTATCCAACAATGGACAATCAGGATTCCAACGGAAATGATCTCCTATAGGGGTATCACCTACTACCCAATTGCGTAGTATAATTCCACAAAACGCACATTTAACAACATCTTGCATACCCATATAATGGAATCCTGCTTTAGCCAAATCACTTGGGTTAATGAACTTGCAGGGCCAATTTTTAAAGGAATTAACCCGGTGTGTTTCAAGCTGCATATCCATGATGACACTGAAGGTTCTATGAAGTTGATATTTGTACTTATCCACCCCCACTAAACACTATTTTTTATTTCATTGTATATAAATACGACATTAGTTAGAGCGCCTACATATAGGACATTAAACATTTACGCTTTATACATGGGACACATACACAAAAATGTCCACAAGGACTTAATGTTAATGTAACCGAATTTATTAAGCACACTTTACATAAAAACTTAATATCGGTTATTTCCTGTGATGACTGATGCACTGATTCCAATTGATTTTCCTGGGGTGGGCATTCGCGTGCAGGATAGCTATTTGGCCTGTGTGTTTCAAGCTGCATACTCATGATGACACTGAAGGTTATATGAAGTTGATATTTGTACTTATCCACCCCCACTAAACACTATTTTTTATTTCATTGTATATAAATACGGCATTAGTTATAGCGCATGAGCATACATTTAAATGATGATTAAAGCATTTAGGCTGGCTAGGTTTAAGTTTGAATTTCATTTCCTCAATAGAATGAACTTTACCACCCAGAAATTTTTTTAAGTAATTACATTTTTCAAGACCCTTGCAATATACTAGATCGGTATTAGCAGTATGACGTTGTAAAATTTCAGGTAAATCGATAAGATCAGTGTATCCACTAGCCCAAAGCAAACCATGAAGATTTTTTTCCACCCAGGTGGCTTGACGTTGTACATCCTTGTTAAGATAATGAAACGGAAATGGTGGTTTAAACAGATAATGTGCTAAGCGCGTGCCATTGTATATCGCCAGTTCCTTAACAGTAAATTGCGGTGTATAGAATGCTTGAAGATCAATTATAATCATGATTACAGGATTTGCACTAGGCCTTGGAAGGGTTCGTACTCGAGGAAGGTATCATGCATAATGGCGCAATACACGATAGTATCAGCAATAAAACTATTGTTTGATTCAATTTCTAATTTTATCGCAAGCAATGAATTTTGTATGCTTTCATTCTGCTTGGCACAGTTAATGACGAATACCGGACATTCTTTAAATTGCTTGAAATCGAATATCGGCTCTGATACATTTTTATTCATATATTTTTGTTGAAAACTAACGTATTCTTCATAAGCTAGCATATATTTATTTTTTGAGAAATCATTATGCTGATGTTCAAACGGATATCGATTTGAATTGATGTATGCCGTAATGTCAGTAATGTTAACATGATCAAATTGGTTTGCTTTATTTTCTTTCTTATTACGTCTAGCAGTTTGAAAACCAATGAAAATCCATCTAGGTCTGCGCACGCCCACAGTATTTTGAACTGGCCAGATTACTAGATTGGAGGTAGTAGGTAATGCCGGATATTGAAACAAACTTACTCCATGAAAACCTATTTTAATAGGTTTGCGTTGATTTATAAAATTATAAATATCCAATTTGGCTGCGTCACTAGGTGTGATATGTGGAACTTTCCACTGAATTTTTGTTATCTTGATATTAACCTCTGTCTGTCCTGCATAACAATCTACATCAGATTTTGATCGAATTAAAATTAATTCCTGTCTCATATTAATTATATCTCGACGGTATGAAGAGGCAAAACCTAGCACGTGATCTAACGGAATAATGGCACAGAAAGTTTTCAAATCATGATCGATCTGAGTACCTGAATTGACAGGATCCCATCCTGCACAACTCAAACTTTTAGATTCACTTGGTGAATACTTTGGAATTCCGATAAGGGAGGTCGTGATTCCGGGAGACCTACATGAGTCTATTATAGTATCGCCTAGTTGATATCGTATTTCTTCAAACAAGAATAGTGGTGCATTTCCTGTTAATTCAAAATCTTTAGCGATATCTTTCTTTGTTAACGTTCCCTCAATGTATATTTTACTGTTATAAGTAGCAGTAATTAGCTCAGCCTTATCAATGATAAGGCGTATTTCATCCGAATTATCAAACGCATTTACCGTATACGGGTGGTAAGTTCGGGTAGAAGCGTCAATTACTAAATCAGTATAAGATACTTCGGTGAATATATTTTTTAGGGATTGTTCTTCCTCCATGATTAATAACCTTTAGTCCTATTGATTCTAAAAAGTACACTTCTTCAGCTGTTAACCTACCAGCTTTCACAGGATTAATGGTTCCGGGATTGAATGTTACAGCGCTTTTATAGTAGTGGTTGTTTAGCCCCATGTTTGAGCTCTAAACGTATGGTAACGGCTTCAGATCCGAAATCAATAAGGGCACCTGTTTGATCGACCAATCTCAAGGTTAAATTGTCAATACTATGAACGTTAACTGGGAGATATATTATAGTAGTGGGTTCTTTAATAAGTCTAAACCCGGGGGCTACACTAATATCAAATTCAAAAATTGTATGTGAGAGTACACTGTTCCGATATGCGCCTGTAGTAATATTACATTCAACATGGATATTCGTGGACTTAATGATCTGAACATCCAAATCAGACTCATGTACACCTGGCTCTAGTATTTGCGGGGAGAAACCTAGCATACGTCCTATATTACCGGGTTGCGTGAAGTCAATGGCAAATTCGGAGGTTATTTCACACTTTAAGGTATTATTGTTTGCTATTAACTCGAAATGCTCTTTATCGTTAGTAATTTCAGATTTAATATAATCACTTATTTCAGTTATTTCATACGACCCTGTAGGTATCGTAATTTTTTGATTATTATAGTAAAAAAGATTATTTCCCTCGAATATGTTTCTGATTGAATTACATCCGTAAAACCCTACCAACCCTAAGGTGTAATTATATTCGTCACGTAATTCTATAGGAGGGAAGTACTCTACTGATAGAATATTTCCGACACCCGTCAAGGTCAACGTCTGAGACATGATTAAAGATAACACGTCAAACCACAATATTTATTTATTTTTTATAAAGAAATCTTAAACATAAAAATCCGCATATAGGCGTGTTAAACTTCTGGTCGCGTTCGTAATTATATTTAATGGTATATCCTCGAAAATACTTTAAGACCTCTAAGGGGGGTCTAAGATCACCATAACTATCGTAATACATAACCTCAGAACCCCGTTTCTTCCATGCGCACCAATGAGATCCCTTACCAAAACTATCATCCAAATTTATGATGGCGCATTCATTAAATTTAGGGGTAGTTGGTAGCGTATTTCTCATATACACACCTCTAAAATAGGGAACGTCTTTAGCAAATTTTATCAACTCTACATCAGTCAGGGGTCTCCGAGGCACTCTTATTGGTTTTTTGAATACGGTTTCAAATATAATGCACTTCCAGTTTTATAGGGACGTAGGTATAGGGCATTACCCTTTTTCCCTAGAGCGATTGATTCCATAGTTTTATTATGGCGAGAGTTTTCTTGCAGCTGTTTGTTAGCATCTTTAGCGCTGTTCACCGCTTTAACAATTCCCGAAGCCCCTCCTGCTAGTGCCCCTGCAGCACTGAGTCCGGCAAACAAAGGAATCAAGAATAGTAAAATTCCTCCTTGTTTTGGTACCGGAATTATTCTAGGAACTTTAACATGCTTTTTTCCACCAATCTCTTTAATTATTCGTTTAGCCGCAACTAGAGCCGTTTTGGCTACATCATTCATAGGGATATGAGGTCCCACTGTTTTAATAGCATTCTGTATGCCTGCTAAAAATCCTCCTTTAAATGCTAGCTTCTTTTTCATAGATTTTTTAGTTTTCTTTTTAATACCCATACCAATCTTCCTTTTAGCCTTCATTGTATTCGTTACAGCCCAAGCTGATATCCTTTCTCCTATGCCTGCGTCTTTAGAAGTTGCCCGTTCCCAAGCACGTTCCTGTAATATTTCGACAGCTTTATGTCTACCTTCGATATCTTTATGCTTGGAGTAAGCTATATCGTGGTTTTTGCATGCAACGTCTAAAGGATTAATTCCTGGATCACCTCTTGCAAGCCTTTTATCTAATTTCGTTCCGGGACCGCAGTACTGATATTGTGGGATATGAAGCTCTACAGGGAGCTTATTTATTAGAGAATTTACGAACCCTCTCCCGTCGCGTGTTACAGGCATTTTGTTTGTGGACAATTGTGATTCCTGTATATATAGGGAAACCCGCCCTAGAATGAATGACATGATGAAGTTCCTTAGACAGAGAGACTCACTAAAAGTGAGCAATCATGATTTTGATCGTAAATTATATAAAAAACATGGTTCTTTATTACCAGGGTCCATAAGAGGTATTATAGCTGGTAGCTCTAACTCAGGTAAAACAAATATTATGATAAGTCTACTAGAAGAACCTCATGGATTAAAATTTGAAAATGTATACGTTTATGGTAAAAGTCTTGAACAAGAAAAGTATAAATATTTAGAGGAGATTTTAAAACCTATTAAAGGTCTGGGGTATTATACTTACACAGGTGAAGTAATTTCTCCTAATGAAGCAAAACCGGATTCAATAATGATATTCGATGACATTATTTGTGGTAACCAGGATTCTGTGCGTGAATATTTTTGTTTAGGCAGGCATAAATCAGTAGACTGCTTCTATCTAAGTCAAACTTATTCCAAGATACCTAAACAGTTAATACGGGATAATGCTAATTTTATTATATTGTTTAAACAAGATGTATTGAATTTAAAACATGTCTATGACGATCATGTCGGAACGGATATGTCTTTCGAAGAATTCAAAACCTTATGTGCTGAATGTTGGAAAGAAAAATATGGATTTATTGTTATAGATACTGATTCTAATATTAATCTGGGTAGATATCGTAAGGGGTTTGATTGTTATATAAGCATATAAACTGTACCGAGCAGTTCAAACCCAGTTCAAGAGCGGTTCAAAGCGGTTCAAGAGCAGTTCAAAAGCAGTTCAGAGCAGTTCAAGAGCGGTTCAGAGCAGTTCAAGAGCAGTTCAAAAGCAGTTCAAAGCAGTTCAAAGCGGTTCAAGAGCAGTTCAAGAGCAGTTCAGAGCAGTTCAAGAGCAGTTCAAAAGCAGTTCAAAGCAGTTCAAAGCGGTTCAAGAGCAGTTCAAAAGCAGTTCAGAGCAGTTCAAGAGCGGTTCAAGAGCAGTACAAGAGCAGTTCAGAGCAGTTCAAGAGCGGTTCAAAGCGGTTCAAGATGGATGAATCAGATATAGAGTTAAAGAAAAAAATCATTCAGGCACGCAAGTCGATAAAGCATAAGTATGCCGAATTAAGAAAAAGTAAATTGGCTACTAGAAGATTTATCGAAGAAACATATAAACCAATAGTTAAACCTTTAAAAAAACTTGCCGATCCAAAACCTCCAGAGCCTAAAATTGAACCCCCTAAAATTGAACCTAAAATTGAACCTAAGGCAGGGCCATCCAATATTGCAATAAGTCGAGATGATAATGAGGTGTCATCAGATGAGGATAATTTTAATTATGATGAAGGCCCCTTAACAACTAAATATATTAAGATGCTTATTGATGATACAACAAATAAAATGGATACTCAGTATGGTATACATGCACATGACAATGGGGGTTGGAAAATAGGTAATTCACCTATTGAATTTAATTCAGATACCATTATTATTAATGACCGTGAATTTGCTGGAACTGAGGGTCTCTATGAATTATTATTTATGAAAAACCCTAAAGATTATAATAGCGATGATTTGGATCAGTATAAAAAAATAATAATGCTAACCAGCGCTCATAAGAAAGGATATGATCCATCAAAGCAAATTACCGGTAATAAAAGTAATAAATATAAAAAAATTATCTCTCCCATGTTTAAGATTGTTGGTAGTGGATTAACTAAACAAGTTCTACCTACTGAATATGTATACTGGGATAATCCCTCGGAATTAGTTCAGCGTTTAAGACTATTGTATGCGTCAAAACTAGCTGGTAATACTGCTCATGAAAATGAAATTTTGAATATTATTGAAGAACTTCGGGAAGCTAAAATTATTGCTTAAGTATAGCAGGTATCCTTGATTATACGGCAGTGTGAAAATGTCTATCGATAAGTTCGGTCGCAGCGCGAGGATTTCTAAAGAGGGTCGTAGAGGTGAAACTGGATTGGGATTCAAATTAACTAATGAAGGTCATTATGATATGCAAAATAAAAGAATAACAAATTTATCTGATGCCATTAATGATTCTGATTGCGTCACCAAACGAAGTACGCTTACTCTAAATGAAGACTATTTTGATGCAGGAGATAAACGTATTGCATTCCTTTCCAACCCTAAAGATCCCTACGACTCATTAACATTAAACTATTATTTATCAACAAAGTACACTTGTGATAATAAACAGTTGAAAAATTTAGCGGATCCCATTGAAGAATATGACGCCTCCAATAAAAAATATGTTAACTCAGAACTCAAACCTATTCAAGAGAAATTAAATACGGAAGTCGGGCGAATGAATAATGAAATAAGATTTTTACAGAATACTATAAAAAATATTAAAAAAGATTTAGTTGTTAAACAGACAAACCTAGGTGGCGCTCAAGTAGCAATACAGAATAAAATAGAAGAACTTACTAGTGCTTTTCAATTGGAATTTAATCAGTTGGATACTACGATTCAGAATCAAATCAATAACCAATTAACTAATTTGTTGGGGGACTTGAACTTTCTGTATCTACAATTAAAACTAAAAAAACCTTCACAACAGCCTCATGTCTAAAAGAGGTATCGTAAACGAGCTTCATAGGTCCGCCAGAAAAAAATTTCCCAGGAAACATATAATTATTAAAGGATTCGATGATTTATGGCAGTCGGATTTAGCAGAGTTTATTCCCTATGCTAGGTATAATAAAGGATATAAATACATACTATTTGTAATAGATTGCTACTCAAAATTTTTATGGGTTCGAGCTTTAAAATCAAAAAATGGCATTGAAGTTACGAAGGCTATGAAATCAATCTTGCAGGAGGGTCGTGCACCTAAATATCTTAATACCGATCAAGGAACCGAATTTTACAATAAACATCATTCTAACTTAATGAAAAACTATGGGATACATCACTACAGCACATACTCCCCCATTAAGGCTGCGATAGTGGAGCGGGTTATTCGTACCATCAAGAACGCTCTTTATAAAGAATTTAGTTTCCGTTCGCAATACAAGTGGATTGACATTATTCAGGATGTAATTAAAAAATATAATCATCGCCAACATCACACCATAGGTATGAAGCCTGCTGATGTAACTTCTAGCACTAAACTAAGTGTATACGATCAAATCAAAATGATGGGTAAACAAAAATTTGGTTTGGGTGATTACGTGAGAATTTCCAAGTTCAAATCTGTTTTTGCTAAAGGATATACCCCCAACTGGAGTGCTGAAGTATTTAAGATCATTAAAGTTGTAGTCGGCACTCCTGTAACTTACCTGCTTGAAGATTTTAAAGGACAGCCTATATCAGGACAGTTTTATACTGAAGAACTGCAGAAAACAAAGTACCCCGATGTTTTTCTTGTTGAAAAAGTATTGCGAAAGCAAGGTGATCAACTGTACGTGCGCTGGTTAGGATACGACAAATCTCATGATCAATGGATACCTAAGAGCTCAATAGAAAAAAATTAATTATATTTTCACCTGTAATAAAGATTTTTTTTTAAATAAAAAAAGTACTAAATTTATAATCATGTTTTATTTAATTCATTATAGAATAATGCCCCCACAGCAAAGTATCACTACAATTAGGTATAATATATCGCTTATTATCTAAAGGACTTAATGCTATCTTATTCTGCGTTATGGTATATAAATTATGATTAATTGACCTAATACTATTTTGTTTATCAGTTTTAATTCATTTTTTATTTTTAAATCTCATTACATATCTTAATTCTAGGTACATTTACTCTATTTTTAATTGGCTCATCTTTAAAATTACAAAATTAAGCGTTATCTCAAATTTTATTTTATCATGCATACTACAAAGACGTAAATAAGCTTTTAAAATATTTGAATTAATTTTAGGTTCTCTTTCAAGCTGTTTCTTAAATCTAATGATATTATTTATATGTCCATGCATTCTAAATCGTTTTTGATTATCGCGGGATAGAGTTTAGTAGCTTCAATTAATGTATAAGCGTTTTCATTGGAATCATTAACCTCGGGGTTGTTTAAATATTTAAGATTATCAAAAAGATCCCCTTGCATTTTAATAGATCCACGTAGCATATTCTGATAATATACAGTAAAATCATTGAAATGTAAATTTTTAAGACGGCATTTAATTGCGTCATCAAAATTTTGTAATTCTTGCACAGTATGCTCACCCAACATAATATTAAAAAATTGATTTGAAATTTTTATCACGCGCACTTCCTTGAAAAGTATGAACTCGATTTGAATGTTTTCATACTTTATGGTACTAAAATCCTGTCCGGCAAAGAACTTTTCAATCAAATCTTTATTTGATCTAATAAATTGATATTCCTTGGTGTTTAAAGTGATTCCAACACATTTCGGGGCAGTAATCTTCACCACAGGAACCCAATTTCGGGCAGGGCTGTA
Organism: Hemicrepidius hirtus; assembly: GCA_963082805.1. Lineage (NCBI taxonomy): Eukaryota > Metazoa > Arthropoda > Insecta > Coleoptera > Elateridae > Hemicrepidius > Hemicrepidius hirtus. Next base: position 9,704,358 of record OY720168.1, read on the forward strand.
TCCCGTTGCAACATATTTTGTACACGATTTATTTAACCAATATGATGTTTCGTATACTAAGTAATGTTCTGCTTTTAAAGACTCTTCAAGAGTAGGCTGTTCCGGCTCGACCCGGGACTTCTTTGCTGGGATAAAAAATTCCACTGAAAATAATTAAATTTACTTACATATATAACATAAAAATAGTAATTACAAAATAGTAATTATAAAATATACTTACTCATACTTTCTAGATGAACGGTGAGAAGAAACTTAACATGAAGTGAAGTGCTTTGAATACTTATTACGAATTCCTGGAATAAGCTTTATAAAATCAATGTTAACTAAACATGCCACCATCACGTGCTAGCATGCTGGTATCACCTGCCAGTTTATTGTAACACTTTGACATTAGACTTGACATTATACTTTCACAATGCAAATCTGGTGACTCACAAGGTTTCATGAGAAAGCTGGTGAATGTAGAACAACCAAAGGTTAAGTCCATTATGTCCATATTTGGAAGCTCAAACTAGTATAAAAGCACAACGAGCTTTCATACTAGTTCAGTGTGCAACTACCAGCCAAGAAGTCAAGACATCACGTTCAAGTCATCACACTCAAGCCACCAAGCCAAGCCAGGCCTGACCAGGGTTTAACCCGTGCTAGGGTTGAACCCTTAACAAGAAGACCAAAGAATATCATCTCGCTCTATCAACCCGATCTACAGGACTCTGACAACCACAGAACACCATCTTGCTCTACCATCATGATCTACTGGACTCTGATTGCTACAATTGTGTAAGCTCACCTTAATGGTGCAAATTATTAAACTTGTAATCTTTGCTAAATATAATCTTGTTAATGAATGATGTGTTTCAATCCAGACAGTCACTAATTTATAACGTGACATTTTGGTGGAGGTGCCGAGTTTCATTTTTATGAAAGTATTTTGGTAGAGTACCAATTGTCATTTTGAAATGTTAGTATGGTATGTTGCGTATGGTATGTTGAGTATAGTATATTGTGTGATGTGAAACATTTCAAACTGAGCATATTGGTAGAAGTTGCGTTGATCATTCTGAAATGTTATAACTTGTATTAAGCATTTCAAAATGGGCTTTAAATCCCTGTACAATGTCTGGATCTGAACATGTCAAGCATAAATCAAGTAGAAAACCCTCTGTACTGAAGAAGAAATCTGAATCTGGTCAATCAATTTCAACAGCTCTTCCAGAGCATATAGCAAATTTTCAACCAAAATATACTAGTTCTGAGGTATTTAATAAGTCTAGTTCATTTTATGAATATGAGGATACAATTAAATCTCCTCCAACTGATATTTTTCGTTCACGGGTAATGACCTTAAGATCACCACCAGTTACGAGATCTAAAAATTTAGAATTACGTAATACAGATAAATACAAACAAAAATCTTTGTCAGACATAGTTGATTCCGATCAGCAAAATATTATTGATTTAGTAGCAACACCAGAAACAGTTTTTGAAAGTTCTGTAGGGTCTAATTCCCCAGAAAACGAAACTCAAGTTCCAAATTTAGTAGAACGAGTCATATTAAATAAAAATTTATTTAAATCAGCTGAAAGTACGATTAGAACAATGGCAAACGTAACAATTTCCGAAGCATTTATAACACCAGCAAACCCAACTTTACCAAAATTTATAAGTCCAGAAACTTTTAATCCAGTCAAGGATAAAAATCCAGCAAAATTTTTAAAGTCATATGAAAGGGCTGCTGCTGTAAATTCTTGGGCAGATGGGAATAAAATTTGTTTTTTCGGCTCTTTTCTGATGGGACCTGCAGCAATATGGTACGAAAAATTCATTACCAATCCTATTCATAGAAATTTGAAATGGGAAGACATTAAAACTTGTTTCTTAAAAGAATACGCCGGAGCTGCGGTTAATCGCGAAACCAAATTTAAATTACGGTCGCGAAAACAAGGCGAATTTGAAGACATTAATAGTTTCTTTTATGACATACTAGATGTATGCTACAATTTAGATGACAACATGCCTGAATCAGAAATAATTGAATATTTCGAATGTGGTTTACATCCATCGTATCAGTATCAATTTTCGGTGCTAACTGATGATGACATGAATTTGGATAAACTTAAACGATTGGTACTTAAAATTAGTGATGCTAAGAAACGCGAGAGTTTATCTAAACTAGAAAAAACGGAAACTCCAATTTTAAACATTAATGCTGCAAATGCTTCAAGAACTTTTACAAAACCTACAAACTATAATAGGGATGATCAGGGTAACATTAACAATCCTAGAAGAGGACAGTTTATTAGTTACCGCCCAACACGCACTTCAGACGGAAGACCAATTTGTTTTTATTGCCATAAACCGGGACATACTATTAGCGTGTGTAGAACAAGACAAAATAATTCATCGTATACGACATCAAGACAAAAACAACCAACTGGTTACCCAGCCAATTCGCGACAAAATCAACCATTATATACAAATACATGGGGAAAAACCAATCCCCGTAACAATTATGTATTGCCAAATTCATCGGGAAACGGGACAGGACAGCGCAAGCACTGAGCCTACAAGCTGTCCTACATATTGATCAAAGGCTCCCTGATGTTCATAATAAATTACAAGTTTTACTTATTGTAGGGTATATTTTTAATACTAAAGCAGAAATTATAATAGATACAGGTGCCATTGAAAACGTAATCAGTAAAGATTTTGTACATACAGCAATACAACCTAGTCCAATTTCATTTTTATCAACAGTAGATAACCATAAATTATCCGTCTTAGGATCATCATTGATAGATGTAAGCATTCAAAATTGGAAAACAACAATTTCGGCATTAGTAATAGAATCTTCACCTAGACCATTGATCCTCGGGATGAAGTTTTTACTAAAACACAAAAGTATAATTAATTTTCAAAATCATACTATTACATTCAATAATACTTCAGTACAACCAATTACAATTAATATGCATAAAACAAATATCAGGGACCTTTGGCCACATTCTTCACATTTATTTTGTAAAATCAGAAACTTTTTAGACGATATTGATATGCCATATGAACAAAAAGTTAGGGGAAAATTACGTTTAATCAACGATATAGAAATTTTACCAAACACAGTAACCACTGTAGATTTACAATTAAAAAATATTGACAATTTATCATATAGTCCCTATAAAATATGTTTCCGAGAAATTCTCTTGTTCAAGTATCAATTAATCGTAACTAATATTGAACAAATTAACCTGATGGATTGGAAAATTCAAATACAATCCAACAATTCAAATAAGATACGTCTACTAGCAGGAACTACATTGGCATACCTTGAAATGCTTGAGAATTTGAATTTAGTATCAACTCTTGATGTTTGTGAAAACCCTAATCAAAGTAAAGACAACATGAATCCTACTTTGACAACGAATCAACAAAAACACTTACAAAAATTGCTAGATGAATATCAGGATATTTTTGCAACTAACTTCTCAGAAATGGGATCAACTAATTTAGTGGAACATGAGATAATAGTTGAAAACTCTGACCCGATTAAATCGAGACCATACAGAGTGTCCCATAAAGAACGACAAATTATTCAAGAACAAATTGATGAAATGCTGAAGTATAACATAATTCGCGAATCACAAAGCGCATGGGCGTCTCCGATAGTTTTAGTCAAAAAGAAAGATAATTCTATTAGATTTTGCGTTGATTATCGAAAATTAAATGGGGTCACCAAAAAATTCAGTTACCCACTTCCTTTAATTGACGATATATTGAGTTATTTAGGTAATAATCAATACTTTTCGTCCCTAGATATGTTTAGCGGATATTTTCAAATTAACGTAAAAGAAAGCGATAAGGAAAAAACTGCTTTTATTTCACCCGATGGCTTATATGAATTTAATGTAATGAGTTTTGGCTTAACAAACGCGCCTAGGACATTTCAAAACATGGCAGATAAAGTTTTTGCAGATCTAAAATTTAAAGAATTACTTATATACATGGACGATATTATAATTTTTTCAAAAACATTTGACGAACATTTAACTCGCTTGAAACATGCTTTCGATAAATTACGTTATCATAGCCTGTCATTAAAACCTAGTAAATGCAGCTATGCACAAACAGAATTAACTATCCTAGGTCATACAGTAACTGCAAAAGGTATTTTGCCAGACAATACTAAAATAGCAGCTATAACAAAATTTCCCACACCAACAACACCTAAAAAAGTACAATCATTTCTAGGAATGTGTAATTATTATAGAAAACACATAGAAAATTATGCCAGAATAGCTAAACCACTGTACGAAATTACTAAACCATCTGTTAAATTTGCCTGGGAAGAAATTCAACAACATGCATTCGATACGCTTAAAACTAAATTAACAACAGCACCAATTTTACACCATTATAATCCTGAGGCTGAAACAGAATTACGGATGGATGCGAGCCATGAAGGCATAGGATCTATTCTCCTACAGAAATTTGATAACGAATATTTTCCAATTGCATTCATTTCCAGAAGCCTAACGAAAGCTGAAAAAAATTATTCCATATCGGAATTAGAAGCACTAACGGCTATTTGGAGTTTAACTTACCTACGACCTTATGTCTACGGTAAACACATAACCATTGTTACAGACCATCATGCACTTTGTTGGTTACGGAGCGCTAAAGGTATGAGCGGACGTCTCGTACGATGGTCCATAAGACTTCAAGATTTTGATTATACGATTAAACATAAACGAGGAGTCTTGAATAAAGATGTTGACGCTTTATCTCGTAATCCTTGTCAAATCGCTACGGATTTTGATGAAATTCAAGCAGATTATGTTCCAACTTTTGTAACAATACCAGCTGATATCGGTAACCTACAACGTCAAGATACAAAATTAAATAAACTTTTCATGGCATTAGACAATGCTAATGACACAATATTAACAATTAGCGAGCGAAGACGAGCTAAGTCTTTCACATTAATAAATGATGTACTTTACAAAAAAAAATAGTAGTTCAGAAGGTTCTCAGTATCTTCTAGTAGTACCAAATACCCTTAAATTCGAAATTTTATATAATAACCATGATGCACCAATGGCAGGACATTTAGGTATTACCAAAACATACCATAAAATAAAAATGACTTATTATTGGGATGGTCTTTTAAAAGATGTAACGAAGTATGTTTCGGGGTGTCAATCATGTCAAGCAAGAAAAGGAAGTACTCAAAAACCCCCGGGTCAACTACAACCAATTTCCATTGGAATACCATTTGAAAAAATAGGAATCGATCTAGTAGGTCCACTCCGTAGAAGCCAAAGAGGCAAAACAACAATAGTTGTCGCTACTGATTATGCAACACGTTATTGTGAAACTCGGGCTTTACCAAGCGGTAAAAGTGAACCGGTAGCACAATTTCTATTAGAACAAATTATTTGCAGACATGGAAGTCCAAAATACATAATTTCTGATCGCGGAAAGGTATTTCAATCCCAACTAGTAACGGAATTACTAAGAATTATGGGTATTGATAGTAGATTCACGACAGCTTATCATCCAGCTTGTAACGGGTTAGTTGAACGAACCAACCATACAATCGTGGATATGTTAAGTGTTTATACAAACACACAACAAACCGATTGGGATCATCACCTAGTCCACGTTACATGGGCTTATAATGTAGCTCGTCAAGAAACAACTAAACTATCACCATTCATGTTAGTTTATGGTAGACAACCACGGTTACCAACGGATGTTCAATTAAATATTCCTGTTGAATCTAGCGATATTATAGAATCACGCGAACGTGCATTATTCGCCAGGAACTTGGCAGTTCAAAATATTAAAAGTCAACAAGAAAAGGATAAAAGTCGTTATGACTCAAAACATAGATTAACAAATTTTGAAGTTGACCAGAAAGTAAAGGTCTTTACACCTGTACGAAAGGTGGGTAAAAGTGAAAAACTTTTATTACGATGGTTCGGACCATACTATATTGTAAAACAATTATCTGAAGTCGATTATTTAATTAAGAAAGGTAAAGCATCGAATGCCAAACAAGAAGTTGTGCATATTTCAAGAATTTTACCTTATAAAGATAGCTGGTTTCCTCCAGTAGATGATGATAACTCTTTCAAAAATGATGATATAAATGATTCAAATAATGATAGTAATCCGATTGGCCCTTCGGATGAATTAGAAACGAGCTCGGATATTGAATAAGCTCTAAAAAATATAAATGTATTAAATAAAATAATTTGTTAGAAGAAAGAGTTAGTAGCCTCAAAAAGAAGTTTTGTTATCACGTGTCTGTTAGCTTCTTTAGTGATAACGGGTTAATTCAGTCCAAGTTTACTCCAAGTTATACAAATAAGTAAATATGACGTTGTAAATGTTATAGTAGCGTCATACAAGGGTTAGCTTCGCCGAGCTCAGGAAATTGATTCTCATTTAATTGAAATATCATTTTCACTTACTTTAGAATTAAAAGGACCTTTCCTGTAGCGTTAATTTTAGAGAAATGGATTTTTCTCTGTATAAGAGTTCTGTCACATTGATTTGAGAGGCATAATCAAGTTTTGGCAAAGAGGTTGTCCGAAATCCTATATAGGTAAGAAATACTTCCATTTATTATTGATAACATATGTCAGAAACATTTAGAAACCCCTGTTTTCGCCGGGAAGTATACTTCAAATTTTTTGAGACACCTACAGTCTCTTGTTCTCTTTATTAAAATTACTGTCCTCCAGTATTGGAAAATTTTCTGAAGCGCTGCAGAGAATTAAGTGGTAGTTTTATAAATTTCGACAAGAGGAAATCTAACGACATTTGTGAAAATTAAAGTCGCGCATATACGAGTTAGGGGAAAAAGAAGCTGAAAATTCCTGATTGAAAGGAATGTTTAGTCGTTAGATCGCTAACCACCTTTTTAATTCAAATAAAAAGAGATGGAGAAAATACGTAATACTAATATTTTCAACTACAGCTTGAATTAAAAAGAATAATTTTGTACCTACGCTAAGTGCAAGAAAGAAAAGGATAAAAGATAACTTGGAACGTTGCAAATATGAAAGTTGCAACATTTATATTTACTGCAAGCTTATGATCAAGCAACAATGTATTAAAGAAAAAGAAGAAAAAATATACCGTGTGACCATGCCAAACCGTTGAACCATGTCCCTTGGCTACTCACGTACCTGCAGGAAATATTGTTGATAAGAAATTTCCAGGTGTTAAATTCAAACCTCATTGGAAAAAAAAGTGTTCGTCTAGACTAGTACCATCTGTTGAAGGTTCAATCCTCTTTGGAAATAAAATCTTTACATATGAATAAATTAGTATGGCAATTGTCTAAAACATATAAAAGACATTAATTAGTACTACAATTTTCACATAATTCTAATTTTTACAATACAATTTCAAATTTTAACTATTACCTATTTTAATTGTTACAGAGCTCAAGCTGTAGCACAACTAGCAGAGTATAACGTAACAGAATTTAAATACAACCCTGGATTACACTACGAAAAAATCGGACAAATTCAGTTATTTAACAATAAGGTAACCATTGTTGCTTTTGTTAATATGAAAAATTATCATGAAAAATTTACTTATTTGCAAAATTACTTTAATAAGATTAAACATATTTGTTCTCTGGAGCGCGAGCGAGAACAGAAATGGTACCATAGCTCAAAAATGATAGACAATCTTAAAATGTGTGACCATTTTATTCAAACTGCTTCCGTCGGTCTTATGCGAGTTGAATTTGACCAAAATAATTTAGAAGAACTGGTAGGATTTGCACAAAAACGAGCAAAACGAAGTCCCTTTGACGGAGGTGGATCACTTTTAAAAATGCTCTTTGGTACACTTGATAGTAATGATGGTGAATTTTATAATCAAAAGATCTTACAGTTTGAAGAACAAGGACAAAATTTCGTCAAGCTAATAAATGAACAAACTACTCTGATAAAGTCTGCAATTTCAACTCTCAATACAACAGCAGCTGACTTATACTTTAATCAAAATTTGTTAGCCACAAGTTTGCAAAATACAGAAGATCAGATTCATAATCTATCTAAATCAGTATATTTTCTTGATGTCAAAAATATGATCAATGAATATATTCAATTATTTTCTTTACTATTTCATGAATATGAATTCGACGTTAAAACTTTACTCAATGCAGTCTTATTCGCTTCACGAGGAACATTACACCCTGCAATTTTGCCTCCAAAAAGATTTATAAAAGAACTTCAAGAGATGTCACATTTACTACCAAAACACTTAGAATTTCCAGTTACCCTTTTAATAGAAAACGCAAATATTCTATTAAAGTTGATTAAATTGACTGTTTATTTTCAAAACACAAACTTAATATATACAATAAATGTTCCTTTATCGAATACAATTCGGTATGAATTATTGAAAATCTCTGCATTACCAGTACCCCTTGGTAACAAAAAATACACTTTTATTCAACCCTCTTCAAAGTATGTGGCAATAACACTTGAAAGACACCAATTTTTTACATTATCAAGTGAAGACTTTACAGATTGCAAAAAATTTAAAATGCACAATTATCTTTGTGAACAAAAACAACCGTTAATGCTATCCTCTCAAAGTGACCTTTGTGAAATTTTGATATTTAAAGGATCCCAACAAATACCAAAAACCTGTGACCAACGTATCACTGAGTTATATCATCCGCTTTGGTCCCAAATGTCAGTATTAAATGCCTGGATATTCGTAATACCAGATTTTGAAATTCTAACAATTGTTTGTGACGATGCCTTCTCTAAAGACATAACGTTAAAAGGAGTTGGTGAAATTATATTATCTTCACGTTGTACAGGCCACACAAAAAATGTAGTTTTATTAACGCATAGTGAAATAATAAGCAAAGAGCTTATGCTGGAATATGTTGCTCCACTTAATTTGGATCTTAACCACTCTGTTTTCAAAAGTTTTCAAAACGTTATACCACAAATGAATCTCAGTGCAAATTATCGTTCCATACCAAAAAATTTAGATGACTTAAGAGTATTAAGTGATAGGTTTGATGAAATCAACGAGTTAGCCACAAAAATTGTTAATAATGATTCAATAAACTCTAACGCCAGAAGTTTCTCACACATTCAATATTTTCTCTTAAGTGTAATTATTCTGACAATTTGCTACATTCTGTTTAGAATTTTATTAAAGTACGTGAAAGGCAAACAAATACGACGAACCCGTGGTACTTTAAAAGAATTAGCTACAAATCTTACATTGGTTGAATTGGGAAGACCTATTCAAAATACTCCCGTAGAACGCAGACATAGTTTGTTGTAAAACAATATTATACTTTGCCATTGATCTTATTAGATATCTCCAAGGACTAAAAAATTGAATCAAGACCACATAACGTGTCAATACCATTATTATTTGTAATAAAATAATAAATTTTTGTATCTTCTCAGTACACAGCGTTGAATACAAAATTTTTAGATACAAAAAATCTAAATCTTACTTAACTTTAAAAGTTTTCTGAGCGACGGTAGTACATAAATATGAGATTTTTTTTGAAATCACCTATTTAATATGAATAATTTTAAAAAAGCAACCAAACCTCATGTTTTTGTCAGATAATAGATGTTTACTTTAAATTTCTGTTATTTTATCAATTATATCTGCAAAATAGTTCTGACCACGAAAAGAAAATAATTTTCTTCGGGTCGAGATTTTGTAACGAGTGTTAATCTAGTCCAAATATAATTATAAGATATAGTTTTTATAAACACAGTAAATATACCTAGGTACTTAATTTTTTTTGGCAAAATTTGAAATTTCAATTTCTTTGTCATTATAGAATAAGTATTTTTATATTAGCAGTAGACTTAAATACTTACCGTAATTTTAGGCTTTCATTAAATCACTTTGTTCACACAATTGCGACCACCTTAAAAACCACTGCATGTGCGAACTTGTAACTACACTTGGTTAAAATATTGTGTTGAAGGTTATATTTTAAAGTACGTTCTGCACGGTTGTAACTCCACCGTTTATACAAACATTGCCTTACAACCAATAATGAATTTATTATTCGTCTTAATTATTTTTTATGCTTTTCCTGAAATTAAAGAAAAATACTAAACATAAACGCAAAAATCTTTACAAATATCAATTTATTACAAAAATAGCGGGAAAAACAAAAGCACAAAAATATTTACAATATTAAAAAGAACAAAACTGACATATATATACACTAATAAAACATAAAACACAAAGTTATTTACAAAGGAAAAAACAGGAACAGGAACTTTTACATAGGAAAGCCTCTTTCCAGATCTGCTATGATATCCCCAAGGATATCATCGGGTAGCAGACCTGGAAAGTCGGCCGCGGGAGGTGAAGGAGGCATGGGGGACACAGAGGGAGACATTGACGGCGATGGAGGAGCTGGTGGAACTTCGCCACCCGGTGGTCCTGCGACCACGATATCGGGGTAGGGATAGAAAAATTCTATCTTCACAAACCCAGCCCCGATATCATTGATGGCGATAGTGGCGAAGTCCACTGGAACATTTATTCCGTACATTTCATAATTGCTGCGACGCCCGAGGAGGAATATCCTTCCCTGGCCCAGTTCCGACTGAATGCCGGACACGATGAGGGTCAGCGGATATCCCTCCCGCACGACCACTTCCTGGATCCTCCATCCCTCAAACATTTCTAAAAAGGAAACAGAAAAAATTATTATTTTGATTAACCTTTATTTTCCTGACTTATATCAGGTTCAGCATTCCAAACGAAAAAAAAACAAAAAACAAAATTATAATTTCACAAATTCTTTACTTACGAATTGGGGGCAGCAGGGTCTCGTCAATGGGGGATGCGGTGTGTGTTAAAAATTGCGTAGTCTCGAAGTTCATCTTATTAATAACGGAGTTTAAAATGGTGGTGGTTTAAAATGAAATGACTCCTTCAGGAAGAAACAATTGGTTATATACAATAAAAAATGCAACTTCAGCAAAAGATAAAGATTCCTCCTACGCAAAAGACAGGTGCAAAGCATTTTCTCATTTTTAGTATTTTTTCAACTTGTAATGACAATTTTTGTGCAGAAAATGGTCGGAAGGCAATTGTTTAATTTTCAAAATATTCTAACTAACTTCTAATTAACATTTAGCCAAATAATTATATGTTTACTTACATTTTCAAATATTGATAAACGTTAATAATGTATATCACGCCACCTACACGTCACTTACCGAACTTAAGTATTAACGCATATGATAACAATTAGACCGCTACATATTATTATGAATAATGTATTATACTTACTTATGTTAGCGACCTCTGTTGGAAGTGCCGAATTATTTCATTACCGATATAAAAGGTATCACATAACTTAAACATCCACAGGGTGATCAATGTTAATAACTTATAGTATGTATATGCAACTTAAGTAGCATTGTAACAGGAAATGTTGCATTTAAACTTGATATGTGATTGTAATATGTAACCATTGCGTTTATGCTATATCTTGTATGTATAACCATTATTACTATGTATAATCGATTTTTATGTAACTTACGCAATGTATCATAGTATACCATATGTGTTTAAAATTAATGCTTGTATTAAATATCTGTTAATGTAACCATTAAGAGTGAGTATTACAAATGTTGTATAATCACTTCATGACGTAAAATATTTCCTTAAGCGATCATAGCTTCTCGCTTAGTTAAGAGGGGGAGAAATGTCATGAAGTGCTTTGAATACTTATTACGAATTCCTGGAATAAGCTTTATAAAATCAATGTTAACTAAACATGCCACCATCACGTGCTAGCATGCTGGTATCACCTGCCAGTTTATTGTAACACTTTGACATTAGACTTGACATTATACTTTCACAATGCAAATCTGGTGACTCACAAGGTTTCATGAGAAAGCTGGTGAATGTAGAACAACCAAAGGTTAAGTCCATTATGTCCATATTTGGAAGCTCAAACTAGTATAAAAGCACAACGAGCTTTCATACTAGTTCAGTGTGCAACTACCAGCCAAGAAGTCAAGACATCACGTTCAAGTCATCACACTCAAGCCACCAAGCCAAGCCAGGCCTGACCAGGGTTTAACCCGTGCTAGGGTTGAACCCTTAACAAGAAGACCAAAGAATATCATCTCGCTCTATCAACCCGATCTACAGGACTCTGACAACCACAGAACACCATCTTGCTCTACCATCATGATCTACTGGACTCTGATTGCTACAATTGTGTAAGCTCACCTTAATGGTGCAAATTATTAAACTTGTAATCTTTGCTAAATATAATCTTGTTAATGAATGATGTGTTTCAATCCAGACAGTCACTAATTTATAACGTGACAATATGTATTAAATCTCTGAATTTATACCCATCCAAAGCTGTTTTTGTAACGGTCATTGATTCTGCTACCGGAAATTTGCGGTTATTGATTAATCGTCACGGTCTTCAATTCTGCACTATTCTGCTACAGGAAATTTGCGGTTACTGATTAGGTCTTCTATTCTGCGACCGGAAGTGATTGCAGTTGGGATTCCCATAACAGGCAGTGGGTGCGGGCGGGCGGCGCGGGCGGGCGGGCGTGATCGGGGGTTACCTGCACAGGTATGGCGGGGGCGGGCGTGGTCGGGGGCGATCGGGGGTGATCGATTGATTGATCGGGGGTGATCGGGGTGATCGGGGGGTTACCCATATTGCGGGGGTGATCGATTGCGGGGGCGTATGATCGGAGGGTTGCCTATATTGCGGGGGTGGTACCTCGTATACGTGGATGGCTAGACCGGAAGTGGAGGAGCAAAACTACCCCTTTTCAGTTTACATGTATTTCTTATGGGGGTTGGTGGTCCAGAACAGGCCTTATTATCATACTAGTCTGTCATTCCAGATAAAGATAATTTGGCTCATAGTACACGTGCTGAAAAACTAGATTGGGACGATGTAGGTAGATCTGATTTTTTGTTGGAAATCGGTACTAATTACCCGCTACCCAAGCAACACCCAACTGTAGAAAAGACGTGAATTAGGCATCTAGATCATGCGTTTGTAGACGGTAAAATAGACTTGCAATAGACTGAAGCTAGACAGAGAAATGTTCGCGCGATAGATGTTTATTTTCATTTCAGGGAATATTTCAAAAAACGAAAGGTTTTCAAAATGAGCTTACGGTTCTCTACAACATTTGTATTTACAGTTATTTTATATTTTTTCAAATAACAAAATGGCGGCCGATCAAAAATTTCAAATCACAATATTTTGATAACCACCCCATAGATTTTTGAAAATTATTTTTTTTAAATCGTCAAACAACATTTGTCTAAAACATTTTCTTCTATCTACGCAAAAAAGAGGTCTTTAATTAAATTACAGAAGAGCATGTGTAAAGTATCGAGGAATTAAAAACAATTTAGATCGAAGTAGCTTCCTGCCATTAAAAAATAAAACAAAAGAACAATTAGATAAGTGCACAAAACTGAACGAGATACGTTTTAAAATGAATAATTATCAAGATACTGCACTTCGTGACATGCGTTTGGTTTTTGGGGAGGCAAGGCGCAATGCCCAGGAAGCCCGAAGAATCTATCGGAAAAGATACCCAAATCGCCATCAACCAAGTAGCCAAATTTTAGATAAATTACGGTTAAATTACAGCAAAAATTACAGTGGTCATGTTCAACCATATCAAGGACAGCCTCTTCAAGTGCAATAGTTCGACGAAATCTGTTAGCATTCTCACAAATTGTTGGATCAAAACAACCAGACTCTGGTAAACATCTGCAAATTTTTCTAAAAATTTGGCTGCTTGGTTGATGACGATTTGGGTATCTTCTCCGATAGATCTCTTCGAGCTTTCTGTACATTCCGCCTTGCCCCCCAAAAACCAAAACCATGTCACGAAGTTCAGTGTTTTGATAGTTATTCATTTTAAAACGTATCTCGTTCAGTTTTGTGCACTAATCTAATTGTTCTTTTGTTTTATATTTTAATGGCAGAACGCTACTTCGATCTAAATTGTTTTTAATTCCTCGATACTCTAAAGTATGTGTAAACATGCTCTTCTGTAATTTAATTAAAGACCACTTTTTTGCATAGTTAGAAGAAAATGTTTTAGACAAATGTTGTAATAGATAGTTTGACGATTTAAAGAAAATAATTTTCAAAAATCTATGGGGTGGTTATCAAAATATTGTGATTTGAAATTTTTGATCGGCCGCCATTTTGTTATTTGAAAAAATATAAAATAACGGTAAATACAAATGTTGTAGAGAACCGTAAGCTCATTTTGAAAACCTTTCGTTTTTTGAAATATTCCCTGAAATGAAGGAGTTATTACGATTGTTAAAAAAACAAAAGAAATCCAATAACTACGAATATAAGCCCCAAATCAAATATTGGAACTAAAAAAAGTTGTTTGTTTTAATGAGTTCTAACTGCCATTTGCGGGTGTAAAGACTTAGGATTAACACCCTGTATATTATACCTATCCATATTTCTGACGACTTCTCCTTGATGTCCATTATGTAGGTGTATAACATCGCCGTCATTTTCAGCTGATAATGTACTAAATAAAACAATTAATAATTAATAGTAATACGAAAATAGTTAACTACAACTTTGAACCATGCAATATTGGGAAAAATTACTTATTTTTTTTTAGAAACGTGACTGCGAGTTTTTTTTGAGGCGGGATGTTCTTTTTTTCAGACACCTCTACGTCACTATCGATTTGGCAACTAAAAAATATTATGTAAATTATTCTGTTAATTTACACATAAATTTCGAATGGTTGCAAATTTTCTAATATCGTTACCTGTTTCTTTTATTTACAGTATCAAAACGGTGAACATAAGTGACCGATACATTTTCTTCAGTAAAACTTTGTTCCGAATTTCTTAATCTCAAACACAGTGTTTCAGTGTCGGACACCTCCGAATTACTTGACAATGTAATTATTTCGTTCATTTGAGTTTCTGCAGTAGTGAAATTTTCTGAAAATATTATACATTTTATCCACGACTACTAAATTATACATCCATTATTTATGTGTTTTGTTAAACATAAGACTACCCATAATAAATTGCCGTGAATTATGGGAGTGAATTATGGCACCTAATTCACTCTTACGTCAAAATCACAAATGTCAAAATACAATACAATACCAGCAAACTTAAAGAAGTCATTTTCGCAGCTTCTGTTATATGCGGTAGTGTACAAGACATCTCGTCACTGTCGCTGTCCATTTTTAAATTTTTTGATACAAAATACTTGCAAAAGCAAAATCTCGCGCACAGTATTAATTTTTTGATGTTTCTCGAATATAACATCAAAAACAATTGCTGCCTTTGATACCTATAGGTACAATGTCATGGCTGATTAGATGAAGTTTTTAAAAATATGTTTCTGATAATTATAAATTTTTACAAAAATTGTTATTATTTAGTAATAGTCGTGGACAAAGTATAGTATTTAACTCGCATGTTATTGGCTATTATTCACTCCGGTTATTTACGAAACTCGCCTGCGGTTCGTTTCGTAAATGTAACCGTCGTGAATAATAGCCATCCTAACATGCTCGTTGAATAATATACTATTATCCACGACTACTAAATTATACATCTATTATTTATGTGTTTTGTTAAACATAAGACTACCCATAATAAATTGCCGAGAATTATGGGAGTGAATTATGGTACCTAATTCACTCTTACGTCAAAATCACAAATGTCAAAATACAATACAATACCAGCAAACTTAAAGAAATCATTTTCGCAGCTTCTGTTATATGCGGTGGTGTACAAGATATCTCGTTGTAGCTTGTTCAATATCTCCAAAATTATTTCTTACATCTTTGATAAATTCTGATAAAGAATTTAAACGAGTCACGCCATGTAATAAGTTAGTTTGAACGGCTTGTAAAAATTGACTAGTTTTGTTAATTCTTTGTAATAATGTATCCCACAAAATCGTTAATAGAGCAATTTCATATTTGTCAAAATATTCAGACAATTTTTTTGTTTCCAGTTTGCTAATTGGTTTTTCATTTTCATTCTTACTAATTTGTACCAAAATGTTTTTAATGTCATGATAATTATGCCTTACAGCTGAAACAGCATCAGCTCGTGCTGACCATCTAGTGTCACTTACTCTTTTGATATGTTGTGAAGTTGGATTACTAAAATTATCAATTAGAATGTTCCATCTTCGTGTAGATGATGAAAAGTACACGTATAAATTTTGAACAAAATCGAAATATTGGAAAGCAGATGAACATGCTTCCGCAGCACAATTGCCAATTAAATTTAACGTGTGACTTAACACATGGAATATAAGTAGCTGTATCGTTATGCTGTTTTATTCTGGCCTACAGGCCGTTGTATTTGCCTGACATATTTGCTGCATTGTCGTATGTTTGGCCACGACAATTTTTAATGTTTAAACCCATGTTAGTTATTGTTTCTATTAGAAGTTTTTCTAGATATTCAGCATCATGATGTTGTATTTGCAAAAAACAAAAAAATCTTTCTTTGACATCTCCTTTTTTGTCGACATATCTTAAAATGAATGTCAACTGATCATTATGAGATATGTCCGGAGTAGAATCAATAATAAGAGAATAATATAAAGCTTCCTTAACGTCCGAAATTAATTTATCTTTTACTTCGGTCCCCATCAAAGTTATAAACTCATCGCATGTACTGTGAGATAAGTAATTAACTTTCCCGCTACCTACCTCGCCGTATCTCTCTAAATGATTTTTTAAAAAATCGTCAAATTCTGAAAGATATTCTATACACGACATAAAATTTCCTTTTCTTTCAGAATCTATCGTTTCTCTGTGTCCTCGAAATGGTAATGCTAAACTTGCAAGTAGTTTTACCGTTGCCAAACTGCCAAAGTTTTAAAACTTCCCGCCAGTATTTTTGCTGGGAATTTATTTGAATAGTCAAGTTTGTATCAATTCGTCCAGTTGTTGATATACGTTTTTTAAAAATTATTATAGAAGAAAAAACACAATAAAAATCATTATCATGAACGTTTCTATTATAAGTATAATTTCCATCAATGTATTCGTTACTCAAATATGACATATTCCCTATATTGCACGGTTTATTGACTAGGTAGTAATTTACCATTTTTTCCGGCAACTCATATGGCCATAAGGCAATGTCTGTGGAAAATTCACACTTTACATTGCTTTTAATTTCTTCATAATCCAGATCAACTCTTTCTTTTGCGTCGTGTTTCTGTTCTATGCTGCCCTTTTCGGCACTATCGTTTTTTTTTATTCTCTTCATTTTTCGCATTTTTTTTTCTTCCTCTTGTCTCACATCTCGATCTCTCCCTTCATGGATGCCGTTTTCTTCGCTTCCGTTTACTACATCTACTGTTATATTTTCGTTATTTTGTGACGCAAGGAACTTGGAAAGCGAATACCTTTGCCTACTCGCGGTTTTTTCTCTTTCTTGCCTTCGTTTGTGTTTTTCCGCACCAGTGGGATAATGTCGTTTCATAACTAAAAATTTATATTTTTTTTAAATATAATTTAAAACTGTGTAAATAATGACAAAAACCAAATTCGTTACATGCCTAAAACTTTAACTAAACTGCGATACACCGCGGTGTCCGCAATACCTTTATAGGTACTATTAAAATAAAAATGTTGATGTATCAATCATCGGTTAAAATATGGTTGTTAACCTTGGCCCTATAAATATTTTTTAACTTTTCTACATAAAATTTAAAACTCCTAAATACCTATGCTATTTTAAAGAACAATTATAATTATTATAGCATAAAATTCTCACCTGCTACGCGTGCTACTTTTACACTTATAATTTAATTCACTCAAAAAATCGATATTATTCAAGGTCAAGCTGACTTCGGATCAAATTGAGGTTGAAATTCCTATTGCCAAAAATTTATTGTTTTTTTTATAAAGACAACTCCGTGAGTATTAAATCTAAATTTTAATTTTTGATAATTTGGCCCATTTTGGGGGGCCCCCTGGGTGCGGGGCCCGAGGCTTGCGCCTTTGCGTAAATCCGCCGCTGTATGTATTTATTATTGGTCTGCATCTAAAATATTATATTGTGACTAATCGAAATTAGAAAGTTTCCCAGTTCCCGTCCACCTTCGGAGTATTCTTGGCAGATACGTCTAAAGACGCGTATCCATTTGTGTCGATGCCCTGTAACGTAACAGCGAACACGTTACGGAATGTCGCAAAGATGAGACGGTTCGCTGCGAAAACGATGTATGGTTTTGGTCGTATCATTCACGTTACAACAGTAAAAACAGGGTTACGATACGACCCACACCCACCCTCTAGTATAAATCTGACCGCGACAATGGATGCTACTCTGCAATTACAATTAGCAGCAGCTTCGTACATTTTTATTCACCACACGATTAATTTGAAAAATAAAAAACGGAAATCTCCACGGTGGTGGGTGTCAAAACTGTATCAAAGTAGAAAGATTTCTAGTGGGTCAAGTTTGTTGGCTGATTTTAAAATTTCAACACATTAGTGGAATGTATAAAAATTTTACTAGAATCCACCCAACAGATTTTGAATTTTTGATCAATTCAATTAGGCCATCGATTTCTACGAAAGACACACAATTTCGTGATGCAATTCCTGTACAAGAAAGATTAGCAGTAACATTGCGTTTTTTGGCTACTGACGATTCATATGTAAGCCTTCAATATCTGTTTAAAATGTCTAAACAGGTAATAAGCCGAATCGTTCCCGAAGTATGTGATGCACTTATAAAGACGCTTAAAAACTACATTCAGGTAAGTAAGATTTATCATAGTGTTTGAAATTTTGATTACGGTTTGTATTTATTATTGTTTAAGATTTATTTTACGTAGCTAGGATTTTCTATGCCAGATTTCTGTCATATATGCATAAAGGAAAGACAAAATTAAAAACAGTCTATATTAAGTTGTTTATTAATAGAGTATCTACAGGGTGTTTCTTAAATCGCGGACACGGAGCACAGTACTACATTCCCCTCCAGATACCAATTGGAAAAATATAATACAATAATGCCCGTTCTTTGCTAGTTTCAGAGTTATTCTCAGTCAAAGATTGAGATTCAATTCCTTTATGCTTTGGAAAAACGGGTAAATTTTAACCGTTCCGCATTGTTCATCAATCAAATATTAAATTTTAATAAATTTGGAATTTTTTATACGTTGTATTCCTTCCTCCGAAGACATTCTTTCTGATAAATATCTGTTGTTAAACTTTTTTTCAATATGTTGCAACAGTGCATTGTAGCTATGAGATTATTACCTAGGAAACTTGCTCATACTGCCTTATTAAAACACCAAACGTTTAAAACAAAGTCCGTGCAAGCATGCGCAATGTTGTCAAATTTAAAATTTTTAAAATGCGAATAACTCCGAAACTAAATACATTAGGACAAAATCGCCTATACTTTTTCAACTCAGTTTTAAGATGAGAATCGCGTAGTGCTCTCCGTGTCCGCCATTTAAGAAACACCCTGTATATTAATTCCAAAGTATTAAAATCTCCGGAATATGGGGAGTGATTTGGGGAACGCCATTCCTGTGGAGTTGACGGGGAGTGATTTTGGGAATTATAATAATTGTATGTATCGGAAGACGTTGAGGTGCTCGGATAAGGCAATGGGGCTGGGGTTGGATTATTATGAGATGGTGGCTGGTTTTCAGTTGAGGTCCTAGCTTCGAATGGTGGATGGAGATGTGGATAGGAATTAGCAAAAGTATTCATTATATCGTTTTGAATAATGCACCTGGCAGCTTCATCACATGACCGCAGCTTGGCAGCAATAAAATTGCCGTAGATTGCAAAATATGAAAGACTTGATCAAGACGCTCGCTACCCCCCGACGCTCCTACTTTTGCCTTCTTTTTGAACTTACTGGGGTCGCTTGCTTCTTCTTGGTTCCGGATTCCTCCGGAACGCTACCAGTTTCTTCAGCTGGTGGAGCGGAACCACCAGTTTCGGCTGATGCCTCAGCTTCGGTCGATGGCTCACCATCCTCTTGAGGGTTCTCATCTTGTAGCCGCATCTGAAATTCAAAATTCCTTTTGAAAATACCTACTCCAATTTTTCGAAATATTAATTTTATTTTATTGATTAATTTGTATAATTAATTAATTTAATTATAGGTACGGTCTTTTACAGATTCTGAGAACACAGGAGGGATGGTAAACGTGAGTAAAGATTTTGAAACCAGCTGGAATTTTCCACATTGTGTGGGGACAATAGATGGCAAACACGTTGTGATTCAATCTCCTATAAACAGTGGTAGCGAATACATTAATTATAAAGGATTTTTCAGTGTAGTACTGTTTGCTCTAGTGGATGCCAACTACAACTTCATGTTTGTGGATGTAGGTTGCCAAGGTCGAATATCAGACGGTGGAATATTTTCCAGTACTGACTTATACAAAGAAATGGAAAACAAAACACTAAATCTCCCTGATCCTAGTCCTATAAATGGCAGAGCGCAAGAATTGCCGTATTATTTTCTTGGAGATGAAGCCTTTGCGATGTCAGAAAACCTAATGAAAGTGCATGCAGGTTACCATGCCCAAAGATCAAAACAAAAATTTATAACTATAGAGTGTGTAGAGCTCGAAGGGTAGTCGAAAATGTCTTTGGGATAGCTTCAGCTGTTTTCCGGGTACTACGAAAACCTATCCTGGAGCCGGAAAAGGCATCAACTGTCGTGCTAACAGTTGCTTTGCTACATAACTTTTTGCGACGAAGACCCGAGTCTGTTGCACTTTACAATCCACCGGAGACATTCGATACATGAACAATCAGGTATTGTGACACGTGGGAGTTGGAGAGGAATTGTGTCCGAGGAATGTAATTCTCTACATCTGAGAAATGTACCACGTAGAGCAAAGTTAAATTTTTTGAATATGCGGGAAGAACTCGCCGATTATTTTATTCAAGAAGGGGCGATAGAGTGGCAGAACCAGTATGCATAGAAAAGAAAATCTAGCATTATAAAATTATAAATGTTCTGAAGTAGTGTTTTGAAATCTTATAAAAATAAATTTTCATAAATCTTATTATTTTATGTTATTTACTTACAGTATTTAGCGACGACTTGGTTTTGTTTTTGTCCAAAATGAATTGGAGACTGGTAAAAGCGAACCAGTTGCTCTTGTACACTTCCTTTGCGCCTAGAAAATAAAAAAGTTTGAAGTATTGTATTAAAAATAATCAACAAATACCTAATAAAATGTATAATCTTGCACTTACCTTTTCCAGTTCATTCCGATTTCTTCATCTTCATTTTTTCCCTTCTAAGGGCAGCTAGAAGAGTTTCCATTTTTTTCTTGCATATATCCACAGGTCTTCTCAAATTGTCTGCGATTTGCATCCACGCATCCTGTTTTTTAATTTTATTAAAATGATCGTGATCTTGGGGATCCCAAATTATAGCTTTTTTATGGTAAAGATCTATAAAATCCATACTGTCTTCCCTTACTCCACTCCATGACAAACAAAAAACAATCGCACTTAACCAAACTTAACACCGTGAGGTCCGCCAAACAAATGAGACTAGAATAGAAGAATAATACAACAACCGGCAATGTTACAGTGATAACGCCAAAAAACCTGTCCCCACTTATCGTAACGCGTAACGTTGCATTCCTTTGATGTGACGGCTAAAAACCGACAGCTGGTGGTTCGGTCTGTGTACGTTACGCGTGTCAAATTGGTTACGCGTAACATACAACAATTTTCCGTCTTCACTAGTTGTAACGTACCATGTTCGGTGATACGTTACGGGACATTTGACACAAATGGATACGCGCCTTAAATCGTTCTTGCGTTACAACAAAAGCTGATTTTTTCTTCTTTGGTGGTAATCTTCCCAAGTTCGTCGTCCAAGTTTCGTCTGGTCAGCGGCTAACTCTTGCCTCATCTTCTTTATAAGGATCCATATACTCGGGTGGTTCTGCCCGACTAAATTTGATAAGCGGTGGTTCCAACCTTCTGTTTGATTGTTAGTTCTTTCACCACCTGTAATGGTAGCCTCAAAAACATTCCAGGTTTCTAACCTATAAGAACCGTTTAAATAATAAATCGACTTTATAACAAAAATTTTGTTTATTACTGCTACTATGTTATTTGGACAATTTATTGAAACATAAAATTTTCTCATGACCAATCTTTTACACTGAAAATAATTTTCTTTCTCAGAAAATTTATCTTTTGCTATAATTTCATTTTTATGGGCAAATTTATCATCGTACTCAATATTATTCTTTTCACTAATTCGATTATATATCTGTTGTAACGGAGGGTTCTTACCCCGCACACAATGTTTTATCTTTCCTAAAGTATTTTCGTAATCGAAACAACTAAATGTTTCTAACGGCCCATATTTCTTTACATCACTACATAAATGAAGCAGTGAGTGGACGTTGTAGACAACAAAATATTTGTCATACACCTCAGGACATTTTGTGACAAATTCCTTAATTGCTACTTTTGCTATATGCATATATTTCTCAATATAACATTTATTTGATAAAATTACTATAGCTACATGAAAATTTAAGAAATTTTTGTAGATATTTTTATTTACATTATTTTTTAATAAAATAGGCCCCAAATATAAAAGAAATGTTCGATATTTAACTGCCTTCCATCGCTTTATGTCTTTTAAAGTACGTAGTTTTCTTCCAAAATCATCTGGAAACTTAATTTTTTATTATACCATTAATACTTAAATGCGCAGCTTTTGAAAACTTAATTCTTCGTTTTCCTTCCAATAAACAATCTTTTTGTTACTCCAAGATAGACCAGATGCATTGGATCTAGCACAAATTGCGTAACTAATCCTAGTTTTAAGGCTAATAAAGGTGATACACCTTTAATGTGAATGTCCTTTAATTGGTCGCATACTAAAAAATCAGCATATTTCCTCTTATGTGAAGCAACATCCACGGAATAAAAATGTTTTTTATTTTCATAAGTAGACGTAATGGTACACCGTTCACATCCAGCTTTACTAGTGTGACCTCTTATATTTTTCAAATACGCCCTGGCTGGGGCATCGCACGTGAAACAACTAATATGAATGGAGTAACCAACATCGTTTACTTTAAGTCTATTTTCTATTAATTTTGTTAACTCTTCAATAAAATTTTATAAGTATATACTTAATGGCTTTGGCTTACCAACCCCACAAAAAATTGCAACAATTATTGGTGTTTTGTTATTATTTATTTTACATAAAATAGGCCAAAATTCTATAGAGCTATTATTAAAAATCGGAATTCCATCCACGTTAAACTGCAACGACAAAATTGTTTCAGAAATATTGGCAGTTTCCAATTTTTTCTTTAATTCATTTTTAATTCCAAAATAAATCATTTCCCCATTATGTAACTGAAAGGTTTTGACCCGTCTAGGTGTACCCAAAATTGACCGCGTATCATTTTTTAAAAATGGATATTTTGGCTTAATTAAGGCAAAAATTTCATTTAAGCATTTATGGGTAATTTGATTATTACAGGCCCACTTTTTGAAGTTATTTAAAAATAGTAAATCTTCATTTATTGTTACATTTTGGTCAGTTGGTAATTGGACTTCATTAGCGTTAGGACAAAAATTATTGCCGCTGCAAAGGGTGTTTGTAACACGTGAATTTTCGGTTTTTTCAAATTTCTTAACAGTACTATTATCTGTACTGGACTCAACTAAATTAAAAGAATTAGTACCGTTGAAAATAGTGGAAGCTACACCAATAAAATTATAATTAGTATTAATGCCAAATCTCGGTGAGCTGTAATTTAGAATTTCAAGGTTTTCATTTGCTTCATTAATCGCTTTCAATGTTTTTTTGGTATTTTGCAAAATTCTACGTCTTAAATGACGCTTAGTAATAATTTTTAAACTCATAGTAATAAAATAAAAATAAACAAATGATTAAATAAATTATTATTTGTAAAACTATTACCTGCGTGATTATAGGTGATTATAGGAACATGCGGGGGCACTGCGATGGAAAATGAAAAAATTGATCTGAAAAAAAAGATAATACTTATTAGAACCAAATTATTTACACAACCATTATATTGTTCAAAATCTCCAAGCAATTAATTTAATTTAATCAAATTAGCTACATACTTTGCGAATGTTGGCTAAGATAATCGTTCCTCTTCTAAAATATCGAAATTGACACAATACAAGCGTTTTAGCGACACTTATAGCTTATGTAGGTACAGCAATGGTACACGGTAACGAGCCAAGACCAAATGAATCTTAGCATCGATATTTTCTACTTATACTAGGGCTTGAGTAACAACAGGCCCTTGCCCTTGCCAGTAGTAGGTAGAATTTGTACATATTAATCCTTTCGTCGTAATGCTAATTTTAGAACTTTAAAATAAGAAGTTTGTTTGGTTTCGAAAAACAATTTCAAAGATATCTCAAGCTACGCAATGTTCCAAAATCCAATGACACCATTTTTACAACATCTACGAATGATGGTTTAATTAAGTCTTTCCTGTGCGTAGGTATAATAATTAGGGCCAGTAGATGTCCAATATTTACTAGCTCTAATAATAATTAATGTAAAAACGAACCGCGTATTAGTACACTTATGTTCAGTAATCATACAACGCGATCATTCATTGTTAAAGTTAATCATTTTGGAATTACAGCATTCAGTCGGACATTTCTTCGTCTTTCTTTGAATCATATTGAAACACCCACTGTAAAATTATTTGGTTATGTTTTCTGAATATTGTACTTAACATAATATTTCTTAATCCCCAGAATAAAATTTAACGGCACGTTTAAATTTTAAAATGTATGTTTCGAGCGGCTTGTGCTTTGGTAGATTAATATGATACGATCTACCTAATAAAAGATCGAGTGTACAGCAGATTGAAACATTTATTGCATAATATCAGCAGTAGGGTTATGGTACATGATTGATTATTTCTGCTACAGTTGTACTGTCGCCAACGACGGCACGGGGGTGGGCGGTCCTGGTCGGAGTATGTCCCTCATCTGGGAACAAGGGGCGGCGTTGGTCCGGGGACGGGACCTTTTCCGGGGTTGGTCCGAAGAGCCTCAACCACTGCTCCTGGATGTGTGGGGGAACCCTGGGAGTCGTGGGGGTGGTGGGCACGTCCTCTGGTTCGTAGGCGGAAGGGCGCTCCTCGGGGACGGTGGCGGTGGTGTAGCCCTCTAGTAGGCCGAGCCACTCCTGCTGCTCGGCTGTCGGGGTACCCTCCGGGAGGGATAATAGCCGTGGGGTTCTCCGGGCTTCTGGCGTTGCCGTGGTTTCCGGGAAATAACTTGGGCAGCACTCTCGGGGGTCCCGTAGGCACTTCGGTGGAGACCGAAGTGGGTCCAGTCGTAGACCTAGGATGTTGACCCGGGCGATAATGCCCAGCCAGGGTGCTGGGGTGATGGACCCGTTTGCTCTGCAGGGCTGACTCTGCTGGCTTCTTGGCAGGGCTGGCTCGACTGGACTGCTAGGCTGACTCTGCTGGACTGCTAGGCTGACTTCTGTTTGCTGGTAGAGTGGTAGACTCAAGTGCCGTCTTGTCCGTTGTATGATTAGATCTTCTCAGGATCTGCGAGAACAGCGTGAACCTTTTGGTTATGACTGTTTGCTTGTTTGGTTAATTTAAAGGTTGATGTTCTTTTGTTTATTCTTCCAGAATACGTCTGGGCCTCTTTTTGTGTTGTTGCGTTCCCTGCAGAGGAGCCACATTGCGAATATTTTAGTCCGCCGAGTTGTCGATACGGTGAAATGTTTTTTCTGCTATGTCTCTTGTGTGTTCGATGATGGTTTTTGTTGACGTGTCATTTCTTAGTACATCGTTGCGGATGTACCAAGGGGCTCCAATAGCTCGACGTATTGCAGTGGCTTGGCAGGATTCCAGCTTATTTCGGTTAGTCTGTGATATGTATGTAATCCAGGCTGGAGCAGCGTAAGTGAGGATTGGTCGAATGTAGGTTTTGTAGGCTCCAATCTTGATTTTTAGAGGAAGGAAGGAGGAATTTAAGATTGGGTATATAAAGTGACGGACTGGGCGTGCTTTTGTTAATATGTTTTGGACATGGTTGTTGAATGTTGGTTTTGAGTCGATGGTCACTACTAGGCATTTGACCTTCGGGCTCCATGAGATCTGGTTGTTCTGGATGGTGATTTTGGGTAGATTGCGAGGTTGTCGTCTGGAAAAGATGATAGCTTCTGTCTTGTCTGCGTTCAGTCTGAGGCGCCACTTATCAAACCATTGGGGGAGTGTTTCCATTTGCCTTTGCAGCTTTCTAACTGCAGCGGCTGGGACTCTAGATTGCGCGAAGAACATCGCATCGTCCGCGTAGAAGGTAGCATCGCTGTCTGGCTGCTTTGGCATGTCGTCGATGTATGCGTTGAAGAGCACCGGGGGCAGACATCCTCCTTGGGGTACTCCTGCCCTTATGTTGGTTGGGGCTGATTTGTTGTTTTCGACTTTGACTTGGAATGTTCTACCTTGTAGATAGGAATGGAGCAGGTGGATAATGGCCAGGGGAATGTTTTGAGTGGTTGCTAATTTATATAGCAGCCCCTCGTGCCAGACGCGGTCGAAAGCCTTTTCGATGTCCAAGAAGGTGGCGGCAGTGGTTTCTCCCCTGTTATAGCCTGTTAAATCTGTAGTTGGAGGGTTGTGGACTGCTGAGGGCGGAAACCAAATTGCTCGTCTCGGATCGTCAGTAGTGGAGTGAATCTTTTAAGAAGTGTTCTTTCGAATATTTTCGGTAGCAGGGATATTGGCCTGTAGTTATTTGGGTCGTCCGTTCGTTTCCCGGGCTTTGGTATCATTATGACTATTGCGTTTTTACAGTCTGCTTCAAAGTGGCGATGGGTTAATATACCATTGAAGATCCTGGTGATGTATGCCATGGTCTTCTTGGTAATATTTTGGTGGGCTGTGTTAGATATTTCGTCATACCCGGCGGCCCTTCTCGTGTTTCGATGGAGGATAATTTCTTTTACCTCTAGTGGCGAGATGAAACGT
This sequence comes from Hemicrepidius hirtus, assembly GCA_963082805.1. NCBI lineage: Eukaryota > Metazoa > Arthropoda > Insecta > Coleoptera > Elateridae > Hemicrepidius > Hemicrepidius hirtus. The sequence continues at coordinate 9,731,434 of OY720168.1, forward strand.
ATGTGCCTGATGGTTGGTGTACGTAATAGCACTTCTATTTCTCTGTGGACGTTGTTCTCGTGGGCTTGGTTTCTAGTTGGGTTGGGCGTGAAGTTTTGTTCTAGGCTTCTGGCGAAAATGTTTGCCCTTTCTCCTGGATCGTACACCGGGCCTTGGGGGGTTTTCAGCGGACAGACGGGTTTGTTTCTCCGTAGTACTTTGGAGCCAATTCTGTAGATGTTGCCCTCTGATGCAAGGGTGTCGCTGACGTGGTTGTCCCATTCTTCGTTTCTGTACTCTCGTATGATATTCTTGAGAAGCTGTTGTTTTTGGTTTAGTTGCCTTTTAATTTCGGGATCGCGGGTGATCTGCCATCTTTGAACGAGTCGCCTTTTGGCTTTTATTTCCTCTTTGATGTATGCTGGGAGCTGAGGTTTGGTTTTGTTTCTTCTTGTGATTCGAGTGCTGTAGTTCATGGCCTGTTGTATATTTTCCGTGACGCTTCTGACGTGTAAGTCGATGTCGGCGGCGTTTGAGATGTTGGGATTCCCGTCTGGGACCAGCTGTTGTAGACGCTCATTGAATTTCTTCCAGTTGGTGATTTTTCGTTCTGCAGGAGCCAGAGACTCTAATGGGTTGGCTTGTAGAGTTAGCATTACAAAAGGCAGTTGTATAGTTCGCAGAATCGCTATGTTCAACACGTCTGGGCGATGATTTGGGTTTGGGGGGATGTGAGTCGGCGCAGTGGGGCCCACTATTTCGTAGTCTTTCCCTGCCGCGTGTAGGAATAACTGACGTTGTAACGTGCTACCAGTGGCACAAAAGTTTTGGGCGTTGGCCAACATCGCCATTTTGTGTTCCACTGGTAGTTCACGTTTTGAGCGCGGGTGGCGCTGCAAGTAGAGAAGCGGAGAACAGGATTCCCACCACCGATTCGTGCAGTCCACCAATCACAGCCCTGGCTTGGTGGGGAACCCGCATAAAACCAGCTCCCTAGGCCAGGACCAACAACTCCGTTTTCAATTTTAAAGTTAAAACATCTAACTTTAAATCCGTTTATTTTCCGAATTATCCGTTTATTCCGTTTATTTTTCCGATATTTTCAAATTGATTGAATTCCGTTTATTTTTTTCCGAATTATTTTTATTATTATTATTACCTGTAATTATTTGTGATAATTCATTGCAAATTTTATTAACCGTGGCCCAAAGAACGTTTAAAGTTTACATCCAAGTACAAACCCCAAGACCGAACCAGTCCCCGTTCCTTTCCGAGACCACCCGCTTCGTGAAGAACTTGAGCGAAAGGTCTCATCCTAACCTAGACCGAGCACGCCTGTACAAACTTGGCGAGGTCTAGGTCTGTTCCCCAGGACACAGCGCTGGTGTCCATTAGTGCTGTCCTGGTTCCCTCAACCGCGAGAAACCGCTGCCTTTTCCCCCCAGGGTACAGTGCTGGTGTCCATTGGTACTACCCTGGGTTTTCCCTACCCGTTTCATTATCCCCTTATAAGTTAAATTACTGCCTACCTGTATTTTCCGAACCGAATAAACCTTGCACCGAGTACCTGGATGTAAAACGTTCCTTTGGTTCGTTTGTTTCGAATTTATCCGAACAAGCTTTATAGCTTTTGAATTGTTGAATAGAACAGGTTTCAGTGGCTTGTTCTTTAATCATTCCTTAAAAGAATTCATTGGAATTAATTATAGATTCAAAGAGTCAAGGACCTTGAGGTCATAAAATTCCTTTCCAATTCCCGAATTATAAATTTTACTCACCGTACATTATCCTTAACCTAAAGATTCAGACTGCCCTTCTGGCCTCTGGGCAACTTTTGTTTATTCAAACCCACTTAATTAAAACAAAGCAGAGTTGCTTTACTTCTTTGTTTATAGATCAGCTGTCATTCTCAAAGTCAACGACCGCAGCCATCACTTACTGGTGCTCGCGCTGCCAACCCGGACGAAAATCCCCAACTGCCGGCGGGAACAGCCGTAATTCAAATAAAATTATTTTACTGTTTTACATAAAATTGTTTATTTGTTTTTATTTTATTATTACAATTTATATTCAGAATACCGTGTACATAGTGTAAATAAATATTGTTAATCAGGTTTAAGCTTCTGTTTTACTTTTAAAGCACAACTCGACCCCTGGACAACTCAGAGCTACCCGAAATACAAATTTTGCAACGTCCACCCTTATAAGCCGGGGGTGAAACGTTACAACGTCCTTCGGGATTGGTGGTTGAAGAACCCCATGATGGATGTTTCGCATTTAAGTCGCCGGCAATTATTGTGGGGGAGTCGCCTGGGAGCAGATTATCAATGCCTTGAGGTAGAAGTGGTCTGTTTGGACTGCGGTATACGGAGATGATTCGCATGTTCGTTCCTGCTGCATTTATTTCAACGGCGGTGGCTTCCATGCCGTTCGGGGGGGCATCTATTGTTTGCTGTATTATTCGCCTGTGCACTAGGATGGCGGTCCCGCCATGTGAGGGTTGCCCTGGAGGGATGGGCCGATCTGTGCGGTAGGTATGATAGTTGGGAACGCTGAACTCTATTTTATTGTTGAGTTTGGTTTCACCTAGCAGGGCGATATCTACGTTGCGATTCTGAAGGAGTTGTTTGAGTTCTTCTCGTTTATTCCGAATACCATTGCAGTTCCAGAAGACGCTGGTTGATGTTTTGTTGGGGTGTGGGTTGAGTTTGGTGTTCTCGATTTTTGGGGCACTGCGCGGCACTGTGATTTTGCGCACACTTCACACATCTAAGGGCAAACCCACAATTTACACTTGAGTGGCCAAAGCGTTGGCAGGAATAACACTGAGCGATTCTGTTTTTGGATTGAAATGCCTCGATTTTGATTCTGCTACAATATAGCATTTCTGTTATGTTGTATATTTCCTGGGTTGTGGGCGTCTTCTTGAGGCACACTAAGAATGTATTGCAGTACTCACTGTTGCGCCTCTTCAGCTGCGTGACGTAAGTGGGAGAGAATCCACGGTCTGTAAGTTCTTCCAGTACCTTGTCGGGAGTGATGCTGGATGCTAGTCCTTTGATTGCAACCTTGGTTTCTCGGTTGCTGGGCAGCGCGTGGGAATGAAATTCGATGCTGGTTTTCTTCAAATAGTCCTGGACATGCCTGAACTCGGATGGTGATTTGGTGTGGTTGCGAGCCCCGCCTCCGACGGCTCTAATCTCTAAGTTATCTTGCAAGGCTCGCTTCAACGTTCTTGCATGGTATGTGAAGTTCTCTATTTTGTCTACGAAAATTGGAGGAATCTTTTCTTCCCTGTGCTTGGGAGGTTCGGCTTGTTTCCTGGAGTTACTGTCTTCTTTGACAGTGGATTGGGCTTGCGTTTCTACCCCGTTTGCGTAAGTTATTTGTGGCTGGTCTTGGGGGTCTTGTGGTGCTCTTGGGGGAATGTTCTCGGCTTTGCCCGTTGGGGTGGCTGGTTTTTCTGCTTGGAGCAGCGGCTGGTTTGTTAGATATGATTCTTATGGAGTCCATTAGTGATTTGAACACTTCTCCGCTTTCTTCCATCACGACGTCGCTGGTACTCTCCTGGTGTGTTTCAGACATCTCGCTTTAGTTCTAAGAAGAACTTTTTTAACAGCAAGAGTCCTGTGAGCTAAGCCCTGGTTTCTCCCCTGTTGTGTAATCTGTTTGCGTCTCGCTTCTCTCTGGTAGATCTGTTCACTTCGGAAGCCAAGTGAACTGCGCCGCCGTCTTGTGGCCCGGACAGGGGTTTTATACAGTCCGGGCGTGGGTGGAGCGACCCGCGTGAAGCAAAGCGCTCATGTGATTGGCGCGCGCCTCTCCCACGTAGGTCGAGTAGTGTGAGGGCGTTCGAGCGCGTTCGGGTGATGAGGGTCGAGGGCGCCGTGTGTTGGGCGGCCTAACTGGCCGGGGTATTTAGTCTCAAATACTACAACAGTTAATCTTAAAAGGGTTTTTAAATAAATATCTACCTGGCTTTACATGAAATGCTAATAACAATATTGCATAATAATAATCTGCATTGTGTTTTAAATTCCAAGAATGTGCAGCTCTTCTCTGCTTGTCATGGCGCAAAAATTATTTTCTAAATGTGGTTTTGTAGTTGCAACAAGTTAATTGAATCTTAGAATAAAAAAAATATGGGAGCATAAAATTATTAAAAATTTGCAGACAGCAGACAAACTGTGTATACATATTAAAATACATAAAACTTATCCTAACCTACTATACCTACATAAGATTAGGGAGTAGCTCCCTGCAGAAAATAAAAGTGTTAAAAATAGTATATTGAGAAGTTTTCAAAGGCATACAATTTGAATACATTTTAATTTCTCTGGGAATAAAAATGTTGGAAGTATTAATTTTCCATACAATTTAAGTCAATTTATATAGGTACCTTAAACTTTAATCGTAGTTTTTCGTACATAGACGCGAATAAGAGTAGTAGGAAATGCCTTTATCTGAATTCAAATATGTGCAGGGTATAAAAATTTGGTGAAAGGTTAAGAACCCACCAGCTTTATTTATACTACCTACTATAAATACTGTTGTCAATACAATTATTTCAGCTACTCGCCCGGAAGTATAAGGCGGTCAGTTGCAATACCAAATCCACCGTTCACGTTGGGCAAGGCCAATGCACAACCTTGTCCGCCCTGGTCGGGCCGCCAGCGTAGCTCTGACTTCCTCCTTGGTTGAGGCTCACCCGAGGTACCCAGTTCCACCACGACCGGGTCCTCTTCCTGTACGGGTCGTCAACCACTGCCCCGCCAAGACTAACCTACAACTGTCAGGTACCGCACTGCGAGCATTGGGGGTTTCAAGCAGTGCGGCGGGCTAAAAGCTGACCCCGGCGTTCTCAATTAAACGCAGAGTGCCGCGCTGCGTATGGCTAACGACGTATATATCTCACGACATATATGTCGCGACATACTACGGAAATAAAACCCCCCGAACAAAATACAAATTTAAAATAAGTATTCATAAGTGTTACAATGTTGCTTGCAAGGATTGTTGTTTCTGGAAACACAATCCAATTTAAACCTTAATAAAAATAATGTAATTTAGAATTAGTATTTACTTATTTTTTTAACATTTGCTGTAAAAAATTGAATTATATAGGTACATTACGATCTCCTAATCGATAAAATACAATGTTATGGCCCTGTATAAAAAAATAAGAATTTTTTTATAATCAATAATAGGACTTTCTCGACTTCCATTGTCTTTATTATAGAGATGTTTAACAATTGAAACGTTGACTGTGTGACGTAATATAATAAAGACGATGGAAGTCCAAGAAAGTCTTATTATTGATTCGTTATCATGTTATTTTTTGTGCATTCTTAAAAAGCCGGCCCAGCGGTCAATTGCCAAAATACAATTTAATTCATAAATTTCTCCATAAGTATCTTGAAATTTTAACGCAATTTTGAGAAATTAAACAATAATTCTGTACACGACTGGAAAATTAATTAATTTCTGTGCACATTATAATAACATATAATAATAACAAATAATAATAATAAATTATAATATGTAAAATAACATTACATAGCAAGAAACTACGGAATGAACTTATCGGGACTTCAGTCCGATGCCAGGGTAATATTTATATCAAGATACCTTGGAAATCAAACTGCTGACCTGCATAGAAACGTAGTGTTTGTATTGCAATGCAAGTGTCACTATGAAGTACAGTCGAGCTCAGTCGTTGTACAAATAGACTCCTCCCACACAGATTTTCAGCAATGTGATGGTTAAAATCAATTTGGACCAACCAATGAAAGAATTTTGGTTGTCTGGGTTTTGTATATAAAGCGGAGCAAATTGGAAAAACATTCAGTTTGGAAGTTTGGAGTTTAGTTGGAGTGAACTCACCTAACTACTCTCAACGTAACCTAGAGGTTTCCTCAGGTCTTCCCATAATAATACATTTATTTAAGCCTTCTGGATGTTATGAAGAAATGAACTGCAACAAGCAAATCTAGTAGACAGCGTAGCACGTTACGAGCAATTCTACATCATACTAGAATTCCAACATTAGTTTCACCACTTCATCCATCACCAGTCAAGCAGACTTCTTCAACTTTACCTTCGGTTGTCAAGGAAGATCCTTTAGAAATTCCCTCTTCTGTTGGTTACCATCTTGAACCTCTCGAGATATCTTCAACCAGCTACATTAGAATTTCTCCATTCTTCTTATCCAACTTGGACCCTCGAAGATTCATTGTTAGATACAATTACCGAAAATCTCAAGAAATTGAAGTACCTGAAGACCTATCACAATTTCATCATTGTTGGGATTATTTCCCTCACATGTATTAAAGTTTTCTTTAACAATATTAATAAAGGGCACCTTTACCCACTTTACAAGATTTTATTTAACTGTTGTATATAAGTTGTTCTGATATAATAAACATATTTGATAATCAATTGGAGTCAGATTAATTCAGTATCACCAATAAGAGTACGCAATCCCCTACAAATTGGTGACCACCGACGTGATCAGAACAACTTGAATAATGACAGACAACAAAGATTCTCTACCTAGTTCCGTACAAAGAGTACAAGCAAGAATACCTCCATTCTGGTCAAATGATCCAGAATTATGGTTTGCACAGGTAGAAAGCCAATTTCTTGTATCCGGCATAACCAACGATGCAACGAAATATGGATATGTAGCTGGTAATCTAGAGGCACGTTACGCCACCGAGGTGAGAGACATTCTTACAGCAGCACCAGCAGCCGATAAATATGAGACGTTAAAGAAGAGCCTTATCCAGAGACTCAGCATCAACCAAGAGCAGAAAACAAGACAACTCCTCGAGACAGAAGAACTAGGAGATCGTAAACCTTCTCAATTTTTACGACATCTTCAGCAGTTAGCTGGAACAGTAGTACCAGAAACTCTACTTCGTTCCATTTGGATAAGCCGACTTCCTACTAATACTCAAGCAATTTTGGCAACACAAACCAAAAACCCTCTCACAGATGTTACTGAACTCGCAGATGCCATCTTTAGTACAACTACAATGCTTCAAACTCAAGTTCACGAAACTAAAGTAGACACAGGCGACACTGTAAAGCGTCTCGTGAACGAAATTGAGCAACTCAAGACTCAACTGCGAGGTAGATCAAACACACGCTCACGCAGTCAATCCAGGGGTAGATATAGAAGCGTCTCCAGAAACCAAAAATTTGATAAGTGTTGGTATCATCAAAGATACAAAGAACGAGCCAGAAAATGCGTTTCCCCATGCAGCATGTCCAAGAATTCGGAAAACGAGCAAGGCAATCGACAATAGCGGTAACCGATTTCCCTAGCCAACCCCGCCGCCTATTTGTGACAGATCAAATCTCCAAAATCGAATATCTCATCGACACTGGAGCTGACGTATGCGTATTTCCCAGACGTCTAGTTCCAGGGAAGCAACTTGTCACAAACTACACATTATATGCCGCCAAAAATAGTGAAATCAAAACATATGGAAGTGTACAATTGGAACTCAATCTCCAACTACGAAGAAGTTTTCCCTGGAGATTCATCATCGCAGACACACAGAAACCCATCATCGGGGCTGATTTCCTAACACACTATGACTTACTCGTAGACATCAGGCAGCAGAAGTTACATGATACACTCACAAACATCATGGCCAAAGGACGAACAGCTGTAGTATCAACCAACAACACGATCAGCACTATTTGCAAAGATGCGCAGCTACTGACATTCCTGCGAGAATTCCCTGAAGTAACCAGACCAGCAGGTGTACCAACGTTCAAACAGCATAACACAGAACATTACATCTATACTTCAGAAGGACCACCTGTTGCTAATAAGCCACGGCGACTTGCACCTGATAAACTCCATTTCGCAAAGAAAGAGTTTCAACTTTTAATTAAATTGGGCATTGCAAGACCATCAAAAAGTCCGTGGGCATCTCCACTTCACATGGTTCCAAAGAAAAATGCAGACTGGAGACCATGTGGGGATTACAGGGCACTCAACGCGAGAACATTCCCTGACAAATACCCAGTGCCGCACATAGAAGATTTTTCTCAGGGCCTGTACATGAAAAAATGCTTTTCAACAATTGATTTAGTTAAAGCATATCATCAGATTCCAGTGGCAACGGAAGACATTCCCAAAACAGCAATCACTACGCCATTTGGTCTCTTCGAATTTCCATTCATGACCTTCGGCCTACGTAATGCAGCACAAACGTTTCAAAGATTTATGGACAGCATATTAAGGGACCTAGATTTTTGTTACGTGTACATAGACGATATTCTGGTAGCATCTGCATCTGAAGAAGAACATATCAAACATTTACGGCAACTTTTTCTAAGACTCCAGGATCATGGTCTCATAATCAACCAAGCAAAATGTGTTTTTAACAAACCGAACGTCCACTTCCTTGGATATATAGTTTCAGAACATGGAACACAACCATTAACTCAAAAAGTAAAAGCAATCCAAGAATTTCCCAAACCTGAGTCAGCCAAAAAGTTACAAGTTCTTGGAATGATCAACTACTATAGAAGGTTTATTCCAAATGCAGCTAAAGCTCAGGCACCGCTAAATGAGCTACTAAAAGGGAAACTCAAGGGCAATCACCCAGTTAAATGGAATCCAGAAGCAGAAAAAGCGTTCGAGCTCTGTAAACAGCAAATAGCGAATACACCTTTACTGGCACATCCAATTCCAAAAGCTAAGCTAGCTGTTACTACAGATGCATCAGATACCGCGATAGGAGGTGTCATACAGCAACTAGAAGATGGAGAATGGAAACCGTTAGCTTGCCTTTCTAAAAAACTGTCACCAGCAGAACAAAAGTATGCAGCATATGACAGAGAGTTATTAGCAATCTACCGCACCATTCGCCATTATCAACATCTTGTAGAAGGTCGAGAATTTACAATATATACCGACCACAAACCAATAACTTTTGCATTTAAACAAAAGGCAGAGAAATGTTCACCACGTCAATTCAGATATTTGGACTATATCGGCCAGTTTTCAACAAACATTCAGCACATCGCTGGAAAAGACAATGTTGTAGCCGATGCACTATCCAGGATAGAAACAATTAGCATAGGAATCGATTATAAAGATCTTGGAGAGTACCAAAGAACCGATCAAGAACTTCAACAGATCCTAAGCAATAACAGCACCAATCTGCAACTTAAGAAGATTGGCATACCTGATAGCAACACAAATATCTACTGTGACATTTCAACCAACATTGTGCGACCTTTCATCATGACCAAATTTAGAAAGCAAGTTTTCAACAGTATGCATCAAATATCTCATCCAGATTGTCGAGCATCCGCTAAGCTGATTTCTGAAAAATTTGTATGGCCGAATATGAAAAAAGATTGCAATACATGGGCACGCCAGTGTATGCAGTGCCAAAGATCAAAAACAACTCGGCACAATGCACCACCAATGCAACAGTTCCAACTATCATCCGGTAGATTCGACCATGTTCATATAGACCTGGTTGGACCTCTACCAATCTCACGAGGTTACCGATACATATTAACATGCATCGACCGTTTCTCCAGATGGCCAGAAGCCATACCAATAGAGAACATCGATGCAGAAACAGTAGCACGTGAATTCTTCACACATTCGATCGCAAGATTTGGAACACCACTGCGAGTAACAACCGATCAAGGTAGACAATTTGAGGCAGAACTATTTAAGAGACTAGAGGAACTTACAGGGTTCGCAAGAATAAGAACCACAGCGTATCATCCTCAAGCAAATGGATTAGTAGAGAGATTCCACCGTCATCTCAAGGCAGCTCTATCTTGTCATCTTCCTGATGAATGGCAGCAAGCTTTGCCTATAGTACTCCTCGGTATTCACACGGCATGGAAAGAAGACATAGGTTCAACTGCAGCAGAAATGGTTTACGGCGAAACAATACGTCTGCCCGGTGAATTTTTGGGTGATTCAAAACAAAATAAAACTTTGGAACCCGAAAATTATATCACACAACTGCGCAGATACATCCGTAACATCAAACCAAAAGCTACAGCTAGTCACAGACAACAAAAAACGTTTGTGTTTAAAGATTTAGCTACAGCCACTCACGTTTTTGTCAGAAACGACGCAGTAAGAAAACCTTTGCAGCCACCATATCTAGTCATCAAGCGAGGAAGAAATACAATTACCATTGCTAATGGAGATAAAAAGGTTACTGTATCTGCAGAGCGCATAAAACCTGCATTTATGGAAGACAAACCAGAAGAAACGAACCAACAACAAGACACAGGAACAATACCTGTCACTACCTCCAGAGCAGGTAGAAAAATAAGAAAAGCGGTTCGTTTCCAGATCAACTCCATTTCATGTCTTTTGTTTTCATGGCTAACTCGACTGCAAATTAAAACATCAGTAAATTCAGTTTAAAACTTTATTTAAACATAGGTTGTTATACATCGTTGAAATCAGAAAAAAAATGTAATCCATTTCTGAAAAAAACAAAATGGCGCCCATTTAAAATAAGAAAGTTGCTATCAATACCTTGAAAACCGCCATTTTGAAAAAAAATTGAATGACGTTTTTAAATCGTGCTAATCGAACCTAGTAACTTTTATTTGAAACTTTTCTCCATAAATATTAAAATTACGGAAATATTCCACTTTTTAAAAATACGCATTTTTCAGTTTTTTCAAGATAACAACTGAACGACTGAAAATTTGTAACTTTTCTAATCGGGATATGAATCAGTATGAGAAACTGCAAAACATTGCCCATTTAACCGAATCTCTATCTTCAATGATAACCAAGATACCCATACTATCCTAATCCATTTGAGACACCCTGTATATTTCGTATAGATAATATTGTATTTAGACGTATAAATGTGATTATTAAAATGTGTTCTTTTTATACGTATAAAAATGTAAACTAATGAACGAAATTTAACGTATACTATATTTTTCGTATTGATACAATATGATTTAGACGTTTGATAGTGATTATTAAAATTTGTCTTATTTAACCGTAGAAAAAACATAAACCAATCGACGATGTTTAAGGCAAAATATATTTTGCGTATTGATACAATATGATTTAGACGTTTGAAAGTGATTACTAAAATATGTCTTATTTAAACGTAAAAAAAACATAAACTAATCGACGAACTTTAAGGCAAAATATATTTTGCGTATTGATACGATATGATTTAGAGGTTTAAAAGTGATTTATTCCATACCTTTCTTCCACACTGTATATTCGGTATTGATAAGATATTATTTAAACGTTCTAAAGTGATAACTAAAATATGTATTTTTTACACGTATAAAAAATGTAAACTAACGAACGAAATTTAACGCATAATATACAGGGTGTTTCTTAAATCGCGGACACGGAGCACAGTACTACATTCCCCTCCAGATACCAATTGGAAAAATATAATACAATAATGCCCGTTCTTCGCTAGTTTCAGAGTTATTCTCAGTCAAAGATTGAGATTCAATTCCGTTATGCTTTGGAAAAACGGGTAAATTTTAACCGTTCCGCATTGTTCATCAATCAAATATTAAATCTTAATAAATTTGGAATTTTTTATACGTTGTATTCCTTCCTCCGAAGACATTCTTTCTGATAAATATCTGCTGTTAAACCTTTTTTTCAATAGGTTGCAACAGTGCATTGTAGCTATGAGGTTATTACCTAGGAAACTTGTTCAAAACACCAAACGTTTAAAAGAAAGTCCATGCAAGCATGCGCAATGTTGTCAAATTTAAATTTTTTAAAATGCGAATAACTCGGAAACTAAATACATTCGGACAAAATCGCCTATACTTTTTCAACTTACTTTTAAGATGAGAATCGCGTAGTGCTCTCCGTGTCCGCCATTTAAGAAACACCCTGTATTTTGGGTATTGATACAATATGATTTAGACGTTTGAAAGTGCTTATTAAAATATGTCTTATTTAAACGTAGAAAAATTGTAAACCCATCGATGAAATTTAAGGCGAAATATATATTCGGTATTGATAAGATATTATTTAAACGTTCTAAAGTGATTACTAAAATATGTATTTTTTACACGTATAAAAAATGTAAACTAACGAACGAAATTTAACGCATAATATATTTTGCGTATTGATACAATATGATTTAGACGTTTTGAAAGTGATTATTAAAATATGTCTTATTTAACCGTAGAAAAAACATAAACCAATCGACGAAGTTTAAGGCAAAATATATTTTGCGTATTGATACAATATGATTTAGACGTTTGAAAGTGATTATTAAAATATGTCTTATTTAAACGTAGAAAAAACATAAACTAATCGACGAACTTTAAGACAAAATTTATTTTGCGTATTGATACGATATGATTTAGACGTTTGAAAGTGATTATTAAAATATGTCTTATTTAAACGTAGAAAAATTGTAAACCCATCCATGAAATTTAAGGCAAAATATATATTCGGTATTGATAAGATATTATTTAAACCTTCTAAAGTGATTACTAAAATATGTATTTTTTATACGTATAAAAAATGTAAACTAACGAACGAAATGTAACGCATAATATATTTGGGTATTGATACAATATGATTTAGACGTTTGAAAGTGCTTATTAAAATATGTCTTATTTAAACGTAGAAAAATTGTAAATCCATCGACGAAATTTAAGGCAAAATATATATTTCGTATAATATTGCATTTAGACGTATAAATGTGATTATTAAAATGTGTTCTTTTTATACGTATAAAAATGTAAACTAATGAACGAAATTTAACGTATACTATATTTTTCGTATTCATACAATATGGTTTAGACGTTTGAAAGTGATTATTAAAATATGTCTTATTTAAACGTAGAAAAATTGTAAACCCATCGATGAAATTTAAGGCAAAATATATATTTCGTATAGGTAATATTGTATAAATGTGATTATTAAAATGTGTTCTTTTTATACGTATAAAACTGTAAACTAATGAACGAAATTTAACGTATACTATATTTTTCGTATTGATACAATATGATTTAGACGTTTGAAAGTGATTATTAAAATATGTCTTATTTAAACGTAGAAAAATTGTAAACCCATCGATGAAATTTAACGCAAAATATATATTCGGTATTGATAAGATATTATTTAAACGTTCTAAAGTGATTACTAAAATATGTATTTTTTACACGTATAAAAAATGTAAACTAACGAACGAAATTTAACGCATAATATATTTTGCGTATTGATACAATATGATTTAGACGTTTTGAAAGTGATTATTAAAATATGTCTTATTTAACCGTAGAAAAAACAAACCAATCGACGAAGTTTAAGGCAAAATATATTTTGCGTATTGATACAATATGATTTAGACGTTTGAAAGTCATTATTAAAATATGTCTTATTTAAACGTAGAAAAATTGTAAACCCATCGATGAAATTTAAGGCAAAATATATATTCGGTATTGGTAAGATATTATTTAAACGTTCTAAAGTGATTACTAAAATATGTATTTTTTATACGTATAAAAAATGTAAACTAACGAACGAAATTTAACGCATAATATATTTTGCGTATTGATACAATATGATTTAGACGTTTGAAATTGATTATTAAAATATGTTTTTTTATACGTATAAAAAATGTAAACTAATGAACGAAATTTAACGTATAATATATTTTGAGTATTGATACAATATGATTTAGACGTTTGAAAGTGATTATTAAAATATGTCTTATTTATACGTAAAAAAATTATAAACCCATCGACGAAATTTAAGTCAAAATATATATTCGGTATTGATAAGATATTATTTAAACGTTCTAAAGTGATTACTAAAATATGTATGTTTTTTATACATATAAAAAATGTAAACCATTAGATGAAATATCGAAATTTAGAAATGATAGCTGTCTAAAAGACATTTATACTGCATATTGTATAAAAACAGTACTATATCATTCGACGTCTATGTAAGCGGAATATCTACCAAGACGGTATATAGACCAGTTAGATGCAATTACGACCATTATAAGATCTGTCGGTGTTGCCTGGGTACTTTTAATTGAAACGATATTTTTCTAGATTGGCTTTAAAGACTATTCTGATGATGATTGCAAGAAAACCTGGTTGTTGATACAAAAGAGGGTTCGAAGGTTCCGGTTATTGAATGAAGTTTTACAAGATGCCAAGGAATGGATATCGAAGCCGTGGACTAACTTTTATCGTGGAAATCAAACTGCAGGTATCCATAAACGCAAGTTGCCTTTTCTAATTCTCCACGCAATACCTTTCATGTTCTTTCCTACGGCAGCCAAACAAATCCTGGTAGATAATTGTATGTAATTCTTTGTAGAAGCGACACCCCGACATGCTTAGGCGACCGTTGTCCGTCTATACAATTTTCTATTTAAAAAAGACAGACAATATTCTTTCTGAAAATCCGGGGATGGAAATGGTAAGTGTTGCGAGTTACTCCAACACTATTTGTTTTTTATAACTTCTTATATAGGGGAGATGGGGGCAAAATGGCGATGCTAACATTAAGGCTGACTAAATTCTGGTATTATTCAGCTAAGTTAGATCCTATGTGCAAATATACTTACGTAATATATATCTCTATAAAAGGCAATGTGTATTTTGGTTAACCTTTGTGGTACCAAGGTTCGCACTGGTACGTATAGTACCAAGGGGGGGTCCAGCTGGACCCCATTAAAATTTTTACGTTATAGGTAATAAATCAAGGTTAAATTTGCGTTTTATTCTTTTATTTGTGTTTTTCTTACATTCTTCACTTACAGACAGTGAAAATGAGTTACAGAACGAGAAATAATTAAAGAGTTGGAATTTTATTCTTTACATAGAAAACAAATTTTATGTGTAATAATTTCGCAAAGCTCCGAACATACAAACTGATTACACTTGTTACACTTCTGTTTAACTTTCCGATCCTTCTGCCGTGGACAAAAGAAGCATCTCCTTTTCACTGATTCCTGATTGATATCAGCTACGCGTTTCCTTTTTGCTTGAAGTTGAGGAACCAAGACTCTTACATGGCGGAGAATGGTTGTCTGTAGTCCTGTTACATTTTGAGCTCTTCGCTGTACATGCGGCATTAGAAGAGATTTAGCTCCCTCAGGAAGAAATATTCGCCTTCTGTCCAAATTAGGTTTTTGCTAATCTGGATACTTTCTTTGCCACAGAGCAAACGCATTTACACCGGCGAGATCCAGCATATTGTAAAAAAGGATCATCGGCCAACGTAAGGTTTTTCGTTTTAGAGAATATTCTTTCGCTAACTTGTCAGTTGTATCCACCCCACCCTTCGTTGAATTGTAATGTAGTATTATTTTGGGTTTGTATGCGGTTGATTCTGACGAAATGTTGTTATCGTGATGTTCAGTGGACAACTGAATAACCGCTTTATTTTTGTCGGGAACATATGATACCAATGTATGCTTTTTAGTAAAACAAAATTTGCTTGTGTGAATACTTCGGCTGCGCTGTGGTAAGAGTTGCTGTGGGATATCCGTCTTGTTCTTTCTCATTCTGCCACAAAGTGTTAGTCCATTTTCAAATAGAGCATTGGCTAAAGGAATACTCGTAAAAAAATTGTCGGTTGTGATTCCGTGACCAGGTTGTATGTTTTTTGTGAGATCAAGTACTACTCGTTTACCCTGATCCTTTTCTGGGCGATTTCCCTCCTTGCCCAAGTAAACCTGTAGGTTATGAACATAAGCAGTCTCAGTGTCAGCAAGGACCCACAGTTTCAAACCATATTTGTCGGGTTTGCTCTTCATATATACTCTGAATGGTGCTTTGCCTCGAAAACCGACTAATTGTTCATCAACACACACATGGGATGCTGGATACAAGAAACTGTTACACTTTCCCACAAAAATATCAAATATTTCCCTAAATGCGGCCAGTTTGTCTTGTTGTTTACGTTCTTCTCTGGTGTCTACGTTGTCAAAGGGCATAATACTTGTTAAGGCAGAAAACCTGTTTCTCGACATTGTTCCTGGAAATATTGATCTACAGTATTCCTCTTGTTCACACCATAAAAATCTGACTGGGTCCTTACGCACTTTCAGAGCTCCTTGAGTAAATAGTATCCCAATACAGGCATATATTTCGACAGAATCTGTTGGGACACATGTTTTCTTTTTATTGGTATGCTTTTCATTCCATTTGTGATAAACCAATTCAGCTTTATAATTTGTATGTTTTACAATTATGTCGACGATTTCTGTAGAAATGAAAAGCTGCAATACTTCATTTATGGTCGAAAAATTTGATGCACTTGGTGTTAAATGCGAAGATTTTTTCAAAACATCGTGCTTTGTTTTTCGGGTATACTTATACGGCTCGGTTTTCCATTGCATCCCAGATTTTGCAATCAATGTGTCCGCCTCTTCGTCTGAGTCAGTATTATCCAAGTCGTCGCCGCCATCAGCTGTCACTACATCGTCTACTGTGCCGTTTTCTTCAATGATGTCTTCATCCTCAGACTCTGACAAATTCAAACATTCATAATCCTCATCGTCGCTTTCTTCTATCAATTGTTGAAGTTCTTTGTCGGTTAGATATCGCTTTGTTGACGTGGTAGCTCGAAGCTTCGATACACTAGGGTGTGCTGCAAACGCCATGATCAACAACACTAAACGAACTAATTGAGCACGCAACCGCAAGATGCACCACAACACACGTGGTACAGAGTGGCATTACAGCGTTGCCAAACGTACGTGAAGCCTCTTCAGTGTTGGAAACGTTTGTTTCCAACTAACTTTTATTTTTATGGATGCAAAAACAAAAAATTACGTTTGAACACCAAGGGGGGGCGTCCGTGAGGACCCCAACTGAAAAACCGCAAATAACTCAAAAATTATGAATTAAAATCAATTTATATACATAACCACACCCCAAAGAATGTAAAAATGGCATTGTAAAAGAAGGCTATCTATCAAAATCAAACGAGTGGAATTATATACGGAAAAAACGTAAATTGGGGTCCGGCCGGACCCCCGTTAGTACCGTAAAGGTTAATATTGAATATTTGTATTTTTTATAACAACTTCAACATAAAATGTTACCGACCCCGTTTTGCCCCGTAGGTGGGGGCAAAATGGTTACAGGGAAATAAGTTGTAACAAATATAGTTTCATACATTTATTGTTATTTAATAGTCATCTGTACATTTCTCACACATGAATTGTGAATCTTCGTCCTCTGGCTCTATTCCAGCGCATCACTCATGAGCCCAAAGATTACACTTTAAACATTTAACCCATCCTTCACTTGAAGTTGAATATACATGGTGACAATATAGGCAATTGCAATCACTATATTCTGATTCACTTTCGTCCACGAGCTTCCTGCACTATTTCTTGCCGCTTCCTTTAATTTTTTTAACGTCTGCAGGTTTAGTTTGTCTCTTGGTGTGCCCATTACTTTTCATTTTTTTCCCTTTCCTTTTATGCGTTCTCCTTCAAAGACTTTCCTCTTAGGAACTTTCTCTTTACTCCTTTGTTCTAACTCTTGTTTATAAGGAGAGTCTGTTATGATTGCTGTCTTTCCACGATTTTTCGACACGTTTGCGTTCTTCAATTTTAGGAACCGGACAAATCGATTCAGGGCCATAAACAAAACTAGTTTCTATCAATATTTGGGAAGCAGTCGTTGTACATGTAGCAGATGTAGATGTAGTGCCTTTAGCGGGGATTTCAGGTTCAGGAACAGGATCTGACTCATAGTCTGAAGATGTTGGAGTTACATGTTCAGTTCTGAATGTGCTCGGCAAACATGAATTTTGTGACTTGAAATTATCAGCAGCTGCAGACGTGCTTGGATAATCTACTTCCTAATAACAGGTAGATTTGGATGCACAACTGGAAGCGTTCTCAGAAATTGAATGAAGTCATATAGCAAACCACTACTGCCACAGAGAGCGAAGAGTTTGATACCCCATGGGCATGGTTTACTCTTGACATACTGCTTGACGTTCAATTTTCCTTCGAAAGGGATTATCTGTTCGTCAATACACAGCTCTGGTTCTAGGACAAGCTGCTAACATCTTGTTCTTATTGTATTGTACACTGCCCGACGAAACTAATGACGCTAGCAATTATGTGAATAGGCAACACACTTGCCAGGATAGAGCTTAGCTGCGACAAACGTTACAAATACTGAAGAATAACGTCACAATGGGGATTAACGTCGTAAAGCTAATAAGCTTCTCTTTAGATTTTTACCTGCTCTATCCCAGCAGCATTTCATGTATAAACTTAGTTCTGTTATTTATGGAACTAAAAATTAGAAACTATTTGGTGATAGAATCACATTCTAGTTAATTGTACTACATATAGAGTTTGATATCAAAAGATGGGAAACTACGCTGCTAGTAGTATTGTATTACAATATAAAATGATGGATAATATCCTTAGTTACAGAAAAAGTCCCTGGAATAACCTCTTATCTAAGAAAACAATTTAAAAGGTACGCAAAACCAGAACTGTTTCATTACGAACCAATTTTAATTACACATAAAATATAGATACCTTAAAAATATACAAAAGCAATATGTTGATAAGTTGTGACTGAATTCTAGTAGACTCCAAATATCTTTTGCATGAAATGAACTTTTTTTTTTATTTCAAATGGGACAATCGGTAAAATTTTACATATTTTGATTTGGGGCCTACCGGAATTCAGTTACAGTCGGTATATATGAATCAGTTATTTGCTGGAATAATAGCAACAGTTCGAGAAACCTAAAACCACGCATTTTCATGTTCAGTAACAAGTAATAACCATCATTATGTATGCAGTCCTGCAAGCGACGATTCATCGAATCTACAAGATTCTGGCAAACATTTGTCCCTTCCAGAATTTTCCATACCTGCATGACATTGGGATCTAATTGAGCCTTGGACCGAATGTTTACATTTTCAAGGTCGCCCCATTCTCTCACAGCTGCATCCCACAAGTTTTCTGTAGGGTTTAAATCTGGAGAACGTGCGGGCCACTGTATGATATGAATATCAGGTTGTTCCGCAAACCAATTGCGCACAATTCGCGCCGTATGGATAGGAGAATTGTCCTGAACAGAAAATTTTACCGAATGCACCATTTGAAATAAAAAAAAGTTTATTTCATAAAGGTATAGGTAGATATGCATTTATATCTATGTATAAATACAAAAGATATTTGGGCTATACCAGAATTAAGTTACAACGTAGGTATCAACATATTGGTTTTGTGTATTTTTAATACCATAATGTAATATACAAATGTATATTTTATGTGTAAATAAAGTTGGTTCGTATTGAAACAGTTCTACTTTTGTGAGTTTTGCTTATATTTTTTTCTTAGATAAGTAACTTACTCCGGGGACTTTTCCTGTAACTAACGAATTTCAGGATATCATCCATCATTTTTTAATTTTTATAATACAATTATTTATATTATACTAAATAGAAATCTATTTAATGTAAAAGTATCAAAGATGATATGTACATTTAAGCGAAAAATGTGGAAATTTACTTCCAAAATAATAAAATTTAGTAGTAGGGTTTAAAATTGCAAATTCCTGAGTTTACCAAGATTTTATTCATGCAGGCTATTCTTCTCGGTGAGAAGAAACGATTTAAGCAAAACAAAAACAACTACGTCATCGTTTTGTTAGTCACCAATATGCCGAGAGGCGACGTTACGCCAAACTGCTAAATATTAAGTGGGTAATAAATGAGCTTTGTAACGTTTGTCGCAGCTAAGCTCTACCCTGGCAAGTGTGTTGCTTATCCACACTATTACTAGCGTCATTAGTTTTGTCGGGTTGTGTACATTGGTCTCACTTTCCAAAAATGATCTTTATTTTCAGGGTCGACATCTTCAACGTTTACAAAATGTAAATTCTGCCTCAAAGGAGAAGCGATTGAAGGACATGTTGTCTGATATTAGTGGTACATGCAACTTAAGAGTCCCAATAAAATCTTATTCGAGGATAATGAAGATTTCCCATCAAAATGTGTATTCCCACAAAGGTCTTCAACTCTTCAGTAGTTGTAGGGGCAAATCTCACATGATTCTGGGTGGCAAAGAGGTTTGTCATTTCTGCCATCTTCTCATTTAAGTTTGCAGTAAAGTAATTAGCAAAAAATGTAGCTGGACTAGGAAGTTCCACAGCTGGAGTAATTGGTTTTATGGCCCAATTGATCGTTGGAGTTAGATATAGAACATTCTTCTTCCAGATAATATCCTGTTTTGCTGTTAGAGCATTAGAAACTAAATATTGTTTTCTCGCAGTGGCTGACAGTTTAGTAACACCTGAAGCTGTTGATGGTGCAGATACTGCAGGTTCATCAATGTCTACGTTGTTTGGTCCTATGGTGTCTTCAGGAGGTTCTTGCATTTCCTGAGGTTCATTCTCTTGAGTATCATCTACATGGGGTACCCTTTCATCCTCCCAGCCATCATCCTCTTCATCGCTGAGAACTTCCACATCAGAAAGGCCGCTTTGGAGTAACTCATAGAGTTCCTTCTCTGTCAGGGGTCTCTTATTGGACATTCTCAACATGAACTGCTAAGAAATAATCCATATAAAAAAGAATTAAATAAAACGAGAGGTTATGTTTACTTCACAAGATTGTGACGTAGAATCACACTGGCTACTCTAGTGCATTCACTTGAAACGTACTAAAATGAGGTCTAAAACAATAAAACGCTATAACACGTAGTGTTACACACTAACCCAAACCTTTAAACGTAAATATAAAAAATAACGAGGTAAGTTGGCAACACCCAATAGCAAAAAAAAAATTTCTGCACAGCGTTACAGGACTCTGCCAGATTTCCAGACACGAACATAAATTTAACTAATTTTAAACTTTTGGCTAGTAACATCTAGATGGCACTACCTATCCTATTTGAGAGAAAAAGCTTCAAGCAACACTATACGCCTACCTCAAACGGTTAAAAGCAAGCATTTATAATAATAAAAAAATCATAAATGTTACGTACACTGTAGTGCACGCAGTGACCGAAAGGGTTTTAAGTAATGGTTGGAAGCATAGTTGCCGACTTTTCAAAATCATTATGGGGGCACAATAGCCGAATGTTTAAAATGGTCGAATTCTGGCCCAGGGGGAGTGGCACTTAAATGAAACTTCAAAAAATATTATTTTAAATAATTGATATAAGGTATACATTTTAAAACACTATAAAAAATTAACTTCTTAAAATAAACAATATAATACAGAACATAAACAATAATATCATAACAACATAATATCAATATTGTCACGAAGTGCTTAAAACTATTTATTAAGGTATTGATGATAATCAATGTAATTACCTACTAAGTAAAATCAATGTAATTCAACATGTTAGTATCACGTGCCAAGCATGCTAGAATCACATGTCAGATAACATTATCTCTGCACATGAAGATAAGGTTCTGCTTACTCGAACATATCAAGTTTCATGATCCATGTGCATCCAAGGTTATTACCTTATTTGGTAATGCAACTCTTCTAGTGGCTGTGATTGGATATGCAATTCTGCTGACTAGGAATATCAGGTTTCATGAGGGATCTGGTGATCTTCGCGTGCCGAGGTCATATAACCATATATGGACATGCAAACTAGTATATAAGCACAATGTTTCTCCATTCGAGGCAGTGTGCTCCAGCTATACACACAGAGAGACAGAGTGTGCGTCCAACACTCAACAGCCAAGCAGTAGCTTCGACCAAGTTCTACAACCAAGCCAACTGGTTGGGCCCTTTGGGGCCCAAACTCTACATTTGAAGACTCAGAATAACTACAACAAGATAGACCTGGCCAGGGTCCAGTTAACAACTCTAAATAGAAGACTACAGAACACCCATTCAACCAACCATGGTTCGTTTGGCACTACTAGCTGTTGTTATGTAAGCTCACCTTGATGGTGCATGTTATTCATCTTTGTAAACTTTAGTTAAATATAGTTATGTTAAAGTACTGACTTATTTAAATCCAGACTAGTCACAATTTATAACGTGACATTTTGGTGGAGTGCCGGGCACCTAACGATAACGATAACTAAATTTTTTCGTGACTCCGTTTAATTTTCGATAATCAATACAAAATCTAATAGTATTATCCTTCTTTTTAACGAGGACTATTGGAGATGCCCATCCACTTTGTGATTCCCGAATTATGTTGTATTTAAGCATTTCATCTATCTGTTCCTGAATAATTTGTCTCTCTTTATGGGACACTCTGTATGGACGTGATGTAATTGGTTCAGCGTTCTCAACTATTATTTCATGTTCTACTAAATTAGTTGTTCCCATTTCGGAGAAATTATTTGCAAAAATATCCTGGTATTCATTTATTAATTTTTGTAGTTGTTCTCGTTGAGTCGTTGATAAAGTGGGATTTATATTGTGTTTACCTTGATTAGGGTTCTCACAAATATCAAGAGTAGCTAATAAATTCAAATCGTCAAGTATTTCAAGGTATGCCAATGTAGTTCCTGCGAGTAGGCGTATTTTATTTAAATTGTTGGATTTCAATGTAATCTTCCAATTTTTCAAATTAATTTGGTTAATATTAGTTACGACTAATTTATGCCTAGATAAGAGAATTTCATGTAGACATATTTTATAGGGATTAAAATAAAAATTGTCAATATTATTAAATTGTAAGTCCACAGTAGTTTCTGTGTTTGGTAAAATTTCTACGTCGTTGATTAATTGTAATTTTCCCTTAAAATCTTGTTCATATGGTGTACCAAGATCGTCTAAAAAGTTTCTAGATTTATAAAATAAATTTGAAGAATTAGTCCAAAGGTCCCTGATATTTGTTTTATGCATTTCAATTGTAATAGGTTGTACTGTAGTATTGTTAAATGTAATAGTATGATCCTGAAAATTAATTATACTTTTGTGTTCTAGTAAAAATTTCATTCCGAGGATCAATGGTCTTGGTGAAGATTCGATTACTAATGCCGAAATTGTGGTTTTCCAACTTAGAATTGTTAAATTTACCAACGATGAACCCAAAATGGATAATTTATGGTTATCCACCGTTGATAAAAATGAAATAGAACTAGTCTGTATAATTGTATGTACAAAATCCTGACTTATTACATTTTCTACAGCACCTGTATCTATAATAATTTCCACTTTCTTGTTATTAATATATCCTACAATAAGTAAAACTTGTAATTTATTATGAACATCAGGGAGCCTTTGATCAATATGTAGGACAGCTGGTAGGCTCAGTGTTTGCGCTGTCCTATCCCGTTTCCCGAAGAATTTGGTGGTACATACTTGTTACGGCTATTGGGTTTACGCCAATTATTTGCATTATTATTGAATTGTCTGGGTTGGTTATAACGTGTAATGGTATTTGAATCATTACGTCGGTTTGTCATACAGACGGTGCTGATATGTCCTGGTCTATCGCAAAGGAAACAAATTGGTCTACCGTCCAATGTACGTGTTGGGCGATAATAATTAAATTGTTCTTTTCTATCATTCCTAGTATTAAATTGATTACCACGATTGTAGTTAGAATTTCTAGGATACGTTCTAGAAGATCCGGGTGTATTTATATTTAAAACTGGAGTTTCGGTATTTTCAAGTTTTGAAATACTCTCTCTCTTTTTTGCGTCACTTATTTTGAGTACAAGTTTCTTAAGTTTTTCCAAAGTCATATTTTCATCTGAAAGTACTAAAAATTGATATTGATATGAAGGATGTAACCCACATTCAAAATATTCAATGATTTCTGATTCAGCCATATTTTCATCTAGGTTATAACAAATATCAAGTATTTCGTAGAAAAAACTGTTAATATCTTCAAATTCTCCCTGTTTCTTACTTCGCAGCTTAAATTTTGCTTCACGATTGACGGCTTCTCCAGCAAATTCTTTTAGGAAACTAGCTTTAACATTTTCCCATGTATCATTTTTATGAATTGGATTAGTTCTAAATTTTTCATACCATATTGCCGCTGGTCCTAACAAAAAAGACCCAAAGAAAAAAATCTTATTTCCGTCTGCCCATGAATTTACAGCCGCAGCCCTTTCGTACGTTTTTAAGAATTTGGCCGGATTTTTATTTTTAATGGGGTCAAATGTTTCTGGACTAATAAATTTAGGTAAAGTTGGATTGACCGGAGTTTCAAACGCCTCTGTGATTGTTGAATTTGCCATTTTGATAATTGTTACGGGTGTTTGACTATTAACAACAGTTGTTAACGTAGCAGGGATACTTTTATCTAATTGAAATAAATTTTTATTTACTAAAATTTGTTCCTGCAAATGTTTCGAACTATTTTCATTAATAATTACGATAGATTTTTCTGGCGCACTAGATTCTGATGAATCTGAGTTACTTATTTCAGTATTATCAAATAAATCTGAAATATTTATTACTTGCTGTTGGTCTGATCCGTCTGTTTTAATTTTTACTAAAAATTTATCTTTAGTGTCTGTATTTGCAGACTCAAAATTTTCTGATTCTGTAGTTGGGGATCTTAAAATTCTAGTACTACGACCAAAAACTTTATCTGCAGATGATTGAAGTATATCTTTAAATTCAGAATAAGAATGTGACCTATTAAGTACTGAAGTTGGAGGAGTTCGTACAACCTTAGTACTAGCAGCAAAAATATTATCTGGAGATGATTGAAGTGTATCTTCAAATGCAGAACAAGAATGTGATCTATTAAGTACTGTAGAACTGTTATATTTTGGATCAAAATTAGATGTATAACTTGGAATTGACGCAGTTATTAAAGTATTTTTCGATAATTCAGATTTTTTTGTTACAAGGGGTTTACTACCTTTCTTTTTGATTTGTTCAGATCCAGCCATCGTACAAGGACTTAACGCCCATTTTGAAATGCACAACAACACCTAATATAACATTTCAAAATGATAAACGGCACCTCCACCAAAATATTCGCATAACGTTTGAAAATACTCACATAACATTTCAAAATGGAACCGGCACTCCACCAAAATGTCACGTTATAATTTGTGACTAGTCTGGATTTAAACAAGTCAGTACTTTACATAACTATATTTAATTAAAGTTTACAAAGATGAATAATATGCACCATCAAGGTGAGCTTACATAAGTACAGTTAGAAGAGCCCAATGGACCATGGTTGGTCGAAGTCTTGTTCTGTAGTCTTCAGTCTTCTGGGTAAGGCTTGAACCCTAGCCAGGCCTGGCTTGGAATACTTGTTGACGGAGAGTGTTCTTGTGTTGTATCTGGAGCACACTGAATCGGATGGAGAAACATTGTGCTTATATACTAGTTTGCATGTCCATATATGGTTATATGACCTCGGCACGCGCGTATCATCAGATCCCACATGAAACCTGATATTCTTAGTCATCAGAATTGCATATCTAATTACAGCCACTAGAAGAGTTGCATTACCAAATAAGGTAATAACCTTGGATGCATGTGGATCATGAAACTTGATATGTTCGAGTAAGCAGAACCTTATCTTCATGTGCAGAGATAATGTTATCTGACATGTGATTCTAGCATGCTTAGCACGTGATACTAACATGTTGAACTACATTGATTTTACGTAAGTAATTACATTAATCATTGTTATTAATTATTTTAGGCACTTCGTGACATTTCTCCCCCTCTTAACTAAGCGAGAAGCATGATCGCTTAAGGAAAGATTTTACGTCACGAAGTGATTGTATAACATCAGTAAAGCTCACCCCAAGTGGTTACAATATTGGTTACAATAAAAATGTGCTATAGTAATCATATAGTTGAAATACAAAGTTTCCTAAGTTGCAATGGTACTATGTTAATAATATCTATCTAAGTGCTATCGTATACTCTGAAGCATAAGGAATTTATCATTACAATGTTTATAATCATTACAAAGCTGAAAGCATAAAAAAAACTATGAAACTAACATTCAAAAATTGGTTACAATATTGTAAAAATAAAACATTCGTTGTTACTTAACAACCGTGTGTGGCCCCCCTTAGCACACGACCTTCAATGCAACTTCAAGTAAAGTGCAGTGTTTTGCAATCATGCAGTTTTTAGTTGCGTGTTCCTGTGCGAGGGAAGTGTTCCACTGTAATTGCAAATCTAATAACTACGGTAAGTAGAAAATTCTACTGATATTTCTTAAATCAATTAAAGCACTCTTCCATACCAAAGAAAAACAAACTTTAAATTGTCATAAAGGAGGTTATTTTGAAATTATAAAAACCACACCTTTCTATTGTAGTGTGTTTCTTATACTGGTCCTTTATATAAATCATATCTTTTAGCTAGCTAATATTTGGACTAGTTAAATGCTCGTTACAAGAGTTCCTTCCAACCTGAAGAAAATTATTATTTTTCTTTGGTTCTGAAGATCTGTGTGATTATATTTGACAAAAATAAATCAATGAATAGTGATTATTGGAAACATAAATATGAGGTTTGAGCCTTAAAATTATTTTTTTTAAATAGATGATTGCGAGTACCACCATTGTTAGATACTCAACAAAACTTTAAAACTCAAATAACATTAAATTAGTCTTATATCTACAATTCAGCAGTAAACGCTTTGCACAATATAAGTAATTTCTTTTATAACAAACTATGTCTGCGTAATTCAGAGTTATTTTGATTAGGTTTTCCCCTTTCAATATCGATCATATCAAAATTTCTAGCCAATTCTGCCAAGTGTACACATTCTCGTTCTGTTTGTCTAACTTTTAGGTACTTTCGACCAACTCTCAACAAAATGTAGGGTATTGTCAAAATAAGTAGACTTAAAAGAAAATATTTAATGTTGGAGAATCTATTGTCATTAGAGTTTATTGATTTGCTATTAACAATTTTTGTTGCTAAATCATTTATTTCATCAAATTTATCACTTAGTAAGCCTAAGTCGTCCAAATTTTTTGGTATGGAGCGATAATTCGAGCTGAGATTCATTTGGGGTAGAATGTCACGAAAATTTTTGAAAACAGAATAGTTAAAATCCAAATTAATCGGTGGAACATATTCCAGCGTAAGTTCTTTCCTTAATAATTCACGATGTGGTAATAAAATTACATGTTTTGTATGACCTGAACACTGCGATGATAATGTAATCTCACCGATTCCTTTTAAGGTTATATCCTTTGAAAAATTATCATCACAAACGAGTGTTAAAACCTCATCACCCGGAGGTGCCGGGGGGGTGAGTGTTACGGATGTTATATAATCACTTCGTGACGTAGCATCTTTCCTTAAGCGATCATGCTTCTCGCTTGGTTAAAAGGGGGAGAAATGTCACGAAGTGCTTAAAACTATTTATTAAGGTATTGATGATAATCAATGTAATTACCTACTAAGTAAAATCAATGTAATTCAACATGTTAGTATCACGTGCCAAGCATGCTAGAATCACATGTCAGATAACATTATCTCTGCACATGAAGATAAGGTTCTGCTTACTCGAACATATCAAGTTTCATGATCCATGTGCATCCAAGGTTATTACCTTATTTGGTAATGCAACTCTTCTAGTGGCTGTGATTGGATATGCAATTCTGCTGACTAGGAATATCAGGTTTCATGAGGGATCTGGTAATCTTCGCGTGCCGAGGTCATATAACCATATATGGACATGCAAACTAGTATATAAGCACAATGTTTCTCCATTCGAGGCAGTGTGCTCCAGCTATACACACAGAGAGACAGAGTGTGCGTCCAACACTCAACAGCCAAGCAGTAGCTTCGACCAAGTTCTACAACCAAGCCAACTGGTTGGGCCCTTTGGGGCCCAAACTCTACATTTGAAGACTCAGAATAACTACAACAAGATAGACCTGGCCGTGGTCCAGTTAACAACTCTAAATAGAAGACTACAGAACACCCATTCAACCAACCATGGTTCGTTTGGCACTACTAGCTGTTGTTATGTAAGCTCACCTTGATGGTACATGTTATTCATCTTTGTAAACTTTAGTTAAATATAGTTATGTTAAAGTACTGACTTATTTAAATCCAGACTAGTCACAATTTATAACGTGACAATATCAACAATATCAGATTACAGAAACGAGTAATTATAGTGTAGTAGCGAAAGTATTTCGTTTTATCGGAGCTGCAGAAATAAATTTGTTGCATTTTTCATCCATTTTAACTCTTCTGAAACATGTCTGTGCACATTATAATTATTTAATCGTTTTTGCGTCATTGTTGACGTGAGGTACGTTTTTACCCTCCGTAAAGAAGAGAATGACCTTTCCGTAGTAGCGGATGAAACGGGAATTGTTAAAAATAGTTTAATAAAATTATAATATTCGGAAATAAGAGTTTTTAAATGATTATTTAGTTGCAAAAATTCGACGACATCAACTATTGATTTAATGGAATAATTGTCTTGTTTCACTATGTCTAGAAATATATTCCTATGTAGAATGAGCCTGTCCACATCAAAATCTTCTTTATAAAAACTACAAATTGTATCGCCATTGTCATTTGTTGTCGCAAATACTTCCATATTAATTAAATGATCTACTGAACCTCCCTGAAATTTCAGTTGAATGCTGTTAATTGTGTTGTGCAAAACCTGGTAATATAGTTGCCTAAAATAATCTTTGAGATCATTAAACAAATGGTTGGTGTCATTTCTGTTATCTATTCTTTTTGATGCCATCCGACGTCGCTGTAGTATCGGTTCTTCTAAGTTAAGTATTTTTCGTTGCCCACCAACTGTCTGCCATAGTTGACAAAAACCGATTTCTCTTTTTTCTTCTAAAATTTTTAACACTGCATTTATCTTCAACAGTGTTACACCAAAGCTAAGAGATGTTTGTTGTAAACTAGCATTTAAATTTTCAATTATTTCAAATACATAAATTAAGAGTTCCAATAAAAATAAAGATTGAAATTTCAAAAAAGCCTTTCTATACCCGCTTGCTCTTGACCCTGTATCTGACTTTTCTTTCGAAATATTATCAAAGAATATAAATAATAAATATTAAATAAAATATCGATTTCAACGGGAAATAACAAGATTTATTCGCTTTATACGTATTTCGGCATAAATGTGCCATTGTCAAGAGCGTATAATATATTTAATAACAAATGCAAAATGATTTATATAGTAACTGCTTGATTCTATTATTTTAACACTGCGTGAAGCAACTGGCCCCCGTCAACCCGTCGGAGGTCAGTCGCTTATCAGTGTTTTTAAAAAGATATTTATTCCAAACACATACATACATCTCTAGCTAAAAAAACATTTTACATAGTATTCTTTTTAGATACATCTTAAGTTTTGATAATATTTAAATAGTTTACTAACCAAACACTATTAAGTGCTTCCGTACATGTAAATATTTCGGAATTTAATAAATTATTTCCAAGTTCAATTTTAATGCAACAAAATTAAACACAATGATACCATATAAGTATCACTTGACAAACTAATTTTCTTTAAAAACGAACCATACACGAACTCAGACAAACCTGTATAAGAGTTTCATCGCAAAACCAAAACTTGAATCTTTATTACCTTCCTAAATTTTAATATCTTGAACCACATAAAAAAAAACAGGGCAATCATGTGAGTACCAGTCCTATTGTATAAAAAAAACTTAAACTTTTGAAAGAAATTCGTATTTCTCCACGAACTCAAATATCATAGCAATATGTTGGTAAGATTACCAATATATCATTTATTACTTTATATAGCGTTTCTGCATTTGTAAATGGTGTTTCGTATAAACCTAGGAAAATCACTTATTTTTAAATCATCATCAACTGTTCTAAAACAAATGCATATTTGCTGCGAAACAGAAATGCCCGTGGTCTCATCTGCAATGATTGAATAATATTTTGCAGTTTTAATTAAATTAATTTGTATGCTCTGGACTTCCTGCGACATTAGGGATAGTAGTTCATTTTGAATATCATAGAAGTCCACTTATATGTTGATCGTTTTAACCATGATTCTAACACTGCATTATCAGCAGCTCGTAAATGCAGCAACTGTATAAAATTGGAATGGACATCTACATGTCCTCGTACTGCCAAACCCTGCATTGCTAAATATTTAAGGCTAGATGCAATGGTTAAATGGCACAATCGGGAGTAGTTAATATTTGCCGGTTCTACATAAGGGCTTATATGGTAAATCGCATGTTAAATATTTCTGAACACCCGATTGTTTTGAAGCTCGATGGCACATAAGGGCTGAGCCTCTGGTGTCTTTCAAGGCCACTGTCCCTTGGAGGTGTTAAAGAGAAGAAGAAGTGTAGGTGTGTGTGTGTATGCAACCTTGTAAGCATGTATATATAAAGTAAAAACTAGTTCTGTCGCCGGGGTTCGACCCGCGTTCCTTGTGATTACGAGTCGGTCGTTGAAACCGCCGAGCTATGGAGTGAACCGAGATAGCGTATCTGGAAGGCGTGTATATAACCGGTGTTGAATATAATGTAAGTTTAAAAATAGCGTGTAGGGTGCTTGGGGTAGTAAAAGAGAAATAGGGGTGTGGTTGTAGGGATGTAGGGTGTTTTTGTGGAGGTAATAATAGCGCTGGGGGTAAAATCTCTGTGAGGTACCCCCCTGCCCGCCGCTCGGTAGCCGGCCAGGTGGTGTGAGGGCGTGGTGGCCTTCTGCGGGCCGCTCTCGTCTCGCATCGAGAACTTGGCGGATTCGGGCAGCTCGGTGCCGGGCAGCGGGTGGGTAGGTAGAAAGGTGCGTTCTGCAGGTAGGTAATTGTTGCACAATAATGTGTGAGAGAGAGAGAGATAGAAAACTGCCTAGGTGTGTCTCTCTTAGGTACCCCTCTGCGTGCTGCTCGCGTCCTACATCGAGAACGTGGTGGATTCGGGCAGCTCGGTGCCGGGCAGTGGGTGGAATGCCGCTGTGGGTAGGTAGAAAGGTGTGTTCTGCAGGTAATCGTGAAACTGATTGTTGCGTCATCCAGGTGCCTGACAGTAGGTCGAATGGGTGTGTTTCTACAGGGTTGGTAAAAAAAAAAAAAATGACGTAGCAAAACGGCAACTGGTCAGAAAAAATCTCCCCTAGGTACCCCGCTGCCCGCCGCTAGCATCCTACATCGAAAACTGATATTGGTGATATAAATGGTGAATAATAGGAAAGCAGAAAAAAAAGGTGTAAAGGTGTGTTTCTACGTAGGCTGAATGGGTGTGTTTCTACAGGGTGATAAAAAAAAATGACAAGTACTTAAAATAAGCAAAAACGTCAACTGGTCAGAAAAAATCTCCCTTAGGTACCCCGCTGCCCGCCGCTAGCATCCTACATCGAAAACTGATATTGCCGATATAAATGTGAATAATAGGAAAGCAGAAAAAAAGGTGTAAAGGTGTGTTTCTATGGGTAATTAAAAATATGAGTAAAACCTATTGAAATAAAAAATGATAGGTATATAAAACATTTTATGTAAAAGTTTTTTGATAACGAGCTCTTTGTTGGTCGCGACTAATCACTCGGTTTTCTGCTTTATCTGTAATGAATGAACTGTTGCCCTCCGGATGCTGATTAACGACAAAAATAGCGCTCGCGGATGTCGATAAGCGGTTGGTAGCAACAGCATGCTAAAAATTTAACATAATAATCAACGCCTCGTTTTATTTTGTGATAAATATTAAATATTATATTAAATAAAATTCTACAGACATTTTATTATTATTATTATTATTATTGAAATAAAAAATGATAGGAATATAAGACATTAAAAAGAAAAATAAATGTGAATTGAAATAAAAAATGATAGGCGTATAAGACATTATATAAAAAAGGAAATTCTACAGACATTTTATAGTATTGAAAATAGGCAAATACTGAAAACCATCTTCGCTGGCAGAAAAAAATCTCCCAAAGGCAACCCGCTTCTGCGAAAACTTGGTGGATTCCTGCAGCTCGCTGCTTGACACTAGGGCAATATAAATCTGACAGGTAAAATGGTGTAAAGGTATATTTTGTAAGGGAATAATTAAGAAATATGAGTAAACTTATTGAAAAAATTATATGCATATATACGACATTTTATTAAAGCATGGAAAATAAGCAAAACAATATTTGTTACAGATTACAAAAATGCGCAACATTACACACAAAGGACCTAGAGAACTAGTTTTTAACATATTTTAAACAAGAGATTATTTTTTATAAAATGGTGAAATAATCGCGCTAATATTACACAAAGAACTTAGAGAACTATTTTTGAGATATTTAAACACGATAAAACCGATCGTTAGCAACACAAACCCGCAACCGGCTTCTAGGTAAATTCCCCTGCTCTCGACGTGATAGGTGTGATTGACGTTCCAAACTGCTGGGGTCCATCGAGACTCGATGGCAAAGGCATCATTGAAAAAATATTTAACTTTGGTGTAGATAAACTGCGAGTTTTCTTCAGCAGGAACCGTCATCAGGTAATTTTTAAAATAATAAGTGTAGTTTGAGTAGATCGGTAACATCCAGTTCCAATCAGAGGCTCCATCGGGTTCGGTGGTGTTATCCAGAGATCCGTTGGAAAAGCGAACGGCTACGGCTGCTTTGGTGACGCCTCTGGGATACGACACCAAAAGGGATCGATTTAAAACGGCAACCAGCACCAACGCAGACAGCATGATGATGAATGGTTAAGACGCGCTCAGTTCCAACAGGTCAATGGGCACGTCCTTTTGATCCCACCCTTGTATGATGGTACCTCTATAGATGTGGATCACGTTGCACGTTGAACAAAGCGCAATTTGTACCTTCATCAGTGCCAAATCTTGAGGTATTAGCACCACCTTCTCGAGTTCGTAGATTTTGTGGTCTTCCGAGTTGAATGCTTCCTCGATTTTCACTACTTCGCCGGTGTCCTGGTCGTAGATTTGAACAATTCGATAGGGTTTGTTGAGAACTAGAGCGTTTACAGGAACGATCGGTTTGCCTCGAAACTCCATGACTGCGGACGATGACAACTGGCGTTCCTTTATGCAAGCGCGGCAACTGCGTTCTCTTGGGGGGAGCCCATCAATGACGTCATCAATCTCCGGCCAATGGCGATAGCATCTTCGGTCCTTTGTATGATAGAGTCTGAAGTTATTGGCTGCCATCTACCTTTTGTCGAAACTCGATGAGGTGCGTTGGGTTACCTGTCTTTACCTCCCTCGGTCCTAGACAGACAAACAAGAGCTGATCCTTGTTGGCGTTGAGCAGAGCTATTTTATCCTCGGACATTGACGAAAAGCGCTTGGGAAGATATACCTGCACTTCCACCAGCTCTACGACGATACTTTTGCCGTGCTGCGTGTCGACTGCTCTCACCTCTAGGAACTCGTACTCGTGGCCAACCAGCAAGTCTTTAAGAGGTACCACCGCCTTCTGAATCAGGAGCCCCATGTCGTTGATGGCCTGCATAGTTGCGCCTCCTTCAACCCCCTCGGTTTCGGTTGTTTGGTTGATGGCTGCTGCAGCGTCTATTTGTTGAGACATGATTGTTTGCGTAGTACTGATGCCGCTACTGGCATCGGTTTTGCTTATATATACTCTCCTAACTATGTGGTTATCATCGTTAATTATAGTGCATCCGGCACTGCTCCAAGCAAGCGTCTCTGTATGTATCGCATTGATCTGCGCAGCCCGAGGACGGTGCAAATTTAACGTCACACTCAAAATAGCAATCTTCCAGTTTTTGGCTGTTATCTTGGGCCCTACTTCCACCCTTGAGGGTTTCAATTTCTTCCCTGCGCCCTACGTTTTGCCCCAAGCAGTTGATCAAATCTGCCTTGGTGGTTATAAGTTCGGTTTCGCGATCTCTCATGGTGACCATGTCCTTGTAATAATTTGCATTGACTTCCTTCAGCGCCCTTTGGCACTCTCGCACTTCGGTTGACGGAGAGGCGTCTGCTGTAAGAAAAAAACGATATCTATGAAGCGGAGAATGATTGATAAACACGTTCTAAACTTACGTTTTTCGAGTTGCGTTTCCGAATCGCGATATAGTTGCAGGTGAAATCCCCGGGATGAAAATGGGGTCCATTGGGCGCTGAGACCGTGTGTTTGGTTTACCTGATGATTTAAAACGTGCGACCCGTTTAAATAATATGAAGCGTTGAGCAAAACTTGGTGGGCTACAAGGAAGCGCCCTCCGCAGAGACATAACGCAAAAATAATCAAAGAACGGTGCATTTTGATAACTTGCTGCAGGAATGAGGAGAACTGTACTCGCTACACGTCTATTTATTGCGAAAAAACGGCAAAAAACTGCGCGAGGCTAATTGCAACTTTTTGATGCAAGGGCTCGATTGACGGGCAAGGGTTATCGTTTGTTCTAAAAATTCATACGGATAAGGGCCGGAGGGCTTGCCCTGATTTGAGTTGAAACGCTAGTTTTTAATGTATACACGCTCGTTGCATACGAAGCTGAAGCATAGGGTGCACCTGGAGATCCGCAGGTGTTGCAAAATAAAATTTTCGCGGTCGGGTAATATTAATTTTATAGCAGGAGCCGATAAGAGGCTGTTTATTCCGAGAAACGATTGACGCACGTTCTGCCAACCTCCGACCCCTCCCGCCTAGATAACGAGTTGTTTGTTGGTCGCGACTGGTACAATCGCGCGGAGACCGTTATAATGAACTGTCGCCCTCCGGATGTTGATTAGCGACAGAAATAGCAACCGCGATAAGCGTTTCACGCGCTCGGCGGTTGGTAACAGCAAACTCCGCACTGCCACCGGATACTTGCGTGCAATTATCAGGCTCGGCGAGAAAACAATCTATGAGGGATTGGGTGAGGAGGATCAAGTTGACATATTGGGTTATCAGGATAAAATTTTTAGATCTGCTTGTTACCTGAATGCTTGCATCTTGCTGAAGGCGTGAGGGTTGCTATTTATTTTCGTCAAAGCATTGCTGACGCGCCGAGAGTGGACGATAACAAAAAAATATATATATATTTTGGAATAACACGGTAACGAATGAGTAAATTGAATTCTTAGATTCTGCTTTAATTTTCGAATCGTTATTCCTTTGTAATTAAACATCTTATATTACGCTTTTGGACGATGTCGAAATGCGTATTAAGCAATCTGCGTAGCGGCTGGTTGAGAAGGTGTCATCGGCCTAAAAGGTAGATAGCTCCGGTTACGTGTTGCGTGTTGAAGAAAAAATCGTGCGAGGTCAGCCTCTGCCTTTTTGGCGGTACGAGGCGCCGCAGCGAGTGCCAAGCTCGCTGTCTCGTCCAGGGTCTTGCCGCACCGCGGTACCTAGGGTCCCCATACCTGGTGCGCCGCCGCTTTCCACCTCCCCTTCCGAATGCTTTAGGATACCGCCGCGGCTTCGATACCCGAACAGGTTTAATCGCACATTTCGATCTGGTCGAACTGCTCACTCAAACCGGTTGGACCTGTTGAGCACCCTGTTAGTTGAACCAGTTGGATCGGTTGAGCACCCTGCGAGGTTGAACCAATTGGATCGGTTGAACCTGTTGAACCAGGTATACCTGTTGAACCGGTTGGACCTGTTGAACCTGTTGAACCTGTTGAAACCTGTTGAAACCTGTTGGACCGGTTGGATCTGTCGAACCGATTGAACCTGTTGGAGTTGTTGAGAGCCATGTTGGGCGACATCCGCGATGAAGAACTTCACAAGCCATCTAGAAAAAATTTCGCGAAACATCCCACCCCCTCTGTTTATACCGACGACGTTCCCCATTTCAATCTCTTGGCAAAGATTCAGTCTATCCGGGTTCAAAATGGTCATGGTTTGAAGTAGGGAAATACACAAAAAATAAAATACTTGTTAATAATTTATTGCGTTCTATAAGTTTATAAGTGGAATACCCACTTCAGAAATCCTTCAGTGGCCATGGATATGCAGCTTGAAACGCATAGGCTCAATTCCTTTAGGAATTGTTGGCCATGTAAATTTATAAAACCCCTCGATTTGTCTCAATCGGGGTTTTATTATACTAATGTAAAGGATTGCGTTAAATGTGCATTTTGTGGAATTGTTCTTTGGGGTTGGAATCCTGGTGAAAGACCGTTACAGCAACATCATGTTTGGTCTCCGGAGTGCCCTTTCCTATTAGGGGGATGCATTGAATTCAGATCAAACAGCTATCCTGAGCGAGAATGCCCACCCCAAGATTCCGAAAATGAATCGGCTGATCCGGCATCAAATCACCACCTGTGTAAAGTTTGTTTGACCAATTCGGTTACATTAACACTAAGCCCTTGTGGTCATTTCTGCGTATGTGCACCTTGCATAGTTCGACTCTCCAAGTGTCCTATTTGCCGTCAACGTATTGAAGGCCATATAAGGACTTATTTGTCGTAAAAAGATTACAATCAACTTTGCTGCCACGGGATTCAATCCAAGGCTGCTTTTACGCTCAAGAGCTGCAGAAAGTACCTGTGGCGGAAAAAAAGGACGATAAACTATATGTTAAATGGTTAGATTAAAAAAAAAACGATATAATGTATTTTTTATTTATCGAAATAAAAAAGTTATTTTACATAATAGGCTGCGCGCTGCAGAAAACCGTACCTGTGGCGGAAAAAAAGGATGATAAACTGTATGTTAAATGGTTAGATTAAAAAAACAGGATATAATGTATTTCTTTATTTTATTTATCGAAATAACAAAGTTATTTTACATAATACTTTGCCAAGAAATAAAAAAGTTATTTTACATAATACTTTGCCAATTCAATTAACCCATCCAGAGGATCCTCATATATCCTGGTATGCCCCCAAGGTAACGTTGATACCTGATCTCGCATGATGCAACGCTTATCATAAATGGAATCTAAAGCTTTCTTTCTAATATTCAGTGTAAAAACCCGGTGCTTGGTGGAGCGTATGGTGTTGCTGCTCGCATACGTCGTTTTATCAGAGAACAAAGTCTCGAAGAACGTTTCGAAATTTAGCCTATTATTCACGGCCGTTCGCGGCACCCCCTTGGCTCTCATTATAGGCTTTTCGATTCCGTCGATTCGCAGGGCGTACATTTTCGCTCGCAATCCCACGAATTCGGCCAGCACCTTCCCTTTCAATTCATCCTTGAATTTGCCTAAAACTTGATGGTTTACCGGAAAAATTTCAAAACGATTATCAGGCTGGTAATTAGAAGTGTCGAAAGCGCAATCTACACCTTTTTGGGCTTCCTCTTTTACCAATCTGTAAATGTCCTCCTCGAACGAGTACATGAAAGAGTCGGTGTCCATATATAAAAGTTTGTACGGCGCAGACGTTATATTTTTAATGTACTCGTAATGAAACAAGTACATTAATAATTTTGACAGTTCCAAAACGGTCATTCCCAGGTAAACCGGCTTATTATACTTTAGACTAGTCTTGTTTAATTCGATGGCCACCAAAGTCTTTCGCTTTTCGTTTTTAAACACCGTGAACGATTTGAAATTTGGGGAGGCTATCAATTTTCGCGCTCTTTTCCACGTAGTTACCAATTTAACCACCCGGTGCTTGCGGATATTTTCCATAGTTTTCCCGAACACGCTGTTGTTCATAAGCATAAAGAAATTCCTTTCGAAATCGTCCTTTGCCCGCGACCGTAGCTCGGTGTTTAAATCTATGTAAGTTTTTAACCAATCGCGTTGTCTGAATTTTAAAATTCTGTGAATCTTCTGCAGTTTTAAACCGTGCATTAAACATTGTATCAGATTACGCAAGTGAATCACGTACTTTTCCTTGGCAAAGGTCGTTGCCATCAATTTCTCATATTTAGAGCCGGCTGGGGTGCTGCGTTCGGGGCAAAACGGTAAATCCGCGTGCTTGTCATGTATATCCGAAGGATATGCTAAATCAACCTCTAAAAATAAAGATACGTCTTCCTCCGCCCCCTCACATAGATATCCCACACAAGAACGATCGTCATAGTCGGAAAATTT
The DNA here is from genome assembly GCA_963082805.1 of Hemicrepidius hirtus. Classification (NCBI taxonomy): domain Eukaryota; kingdom Metazoa; phylum Arthropoda; class Insecta; order Coleoptera; family Elateridae; genus Hemicrepidius; species Hemicrepidius hirtus. Next base: position 9,769,297 of record OY720168.1, read on the forward strand.
CGGGTTTTCCTTAAAATTTAAATTTTTCAACTTGATCTCGATATTCAACGCTTGCTCGTCCGATGCCCGCTCGAAACCTCCATACGGTAAAGGTTGACTCATTGCGTAACCGTATAGATTATTAGCGTCTACATAAAATAAATATGAGCTTGGTCGGGAAGAGTCGTAGGTTTCCATGTACTAGTTGTTTGCTTGGGCGTGCCTGTGAGAACATTGCGTTAATCCTCCTCTGATACCCTTCTCCACGAATAAAATTTTATCGCTATCCGACAACAATTCCAACTTTACACCTGTCTTTTTTAGCGCCGCCTGCCAAGCCAATCCGGGACTTGTGTAGCATTGAGCGGGGTCGATACCATACACTCTCAAGCACAAGTCGCGAAATTCCTCGAACACGTCGCTTAATATTTTTACATCGCTTTTGAGATAAGCATCGCAATATTCACCCAACGTCTTCATCTCGAAGACATCCCAAACAGCTTGCGCATGCTCATACTCTTTAGGGGTTACCAGCTCTTCCGTTAACTTGCTGTAAAATTCCGGCGCGGGAGGCAAGCACGTTTCATTCAATTTTTCCCACGAATCGAGATAATCATAACACATTATCCCCTTGCGGGTCATCAACTCGAAATTTTCCGGGAACGCATCCTTGGTAAACTTGAACTTATCTCGAGGTAAATTTTTCGCGAGAGATGCTAAACTACTGTTTAGAAACCGATACGAGTCTATAAACCGCCAAGTATATTTACCGCATCTCTTGGAAACGGAAATGTAATTTTCCAAAGTTATTGGCAGCACTTCAATGGGTGCAGAACTAAAGTCGAGTTCCGTGATAATAAAATGCATATCGTAACCCGATAGATTGTGCATTATAATCGGAATGTGCTTTCCCAATTTATACGCCAAATTGCAATCCTGACAAAGGGCCGAGCGATAGTTTCCCGAAAGATGGTCGTGATCGCGGCATTTATAAACGGTTTGTCCGTCGTACACCCTGAAGCAATGCCTGCAGTTGGTTGCCCCGTCAAAGTCAGCTTGTTGCTCCGCTGATAATGGATGCATGGGTTCTGGCTTACCTAGACGGTTCTCGATAACGGCCGTTTCACACCTTAATTGATCGATAAACCATTTCTGAGGGTTCGGACCGCGATATGAGTTATATCTAGATAAGGAAGGATCAAAGGAGCACACTACCTGATACGCCACCGAGTAGGGAACGTGTCTTTGATAAGCTCGCGTATGCGAAGCCGCCGCAGAGTCGTCCTCATAATCGTCCTCCTCATCCATCGGCTCTACCAAGCACTCAAAGTCTGCATACACAACGAAAGGTTGCCTTAACTCAAATTTAAAATTTTTAAAACTCAATTCTGCTTCATCGTGCGAGGGTAGCATTACATTTATGGGATCCACTCTGGAGCAATCCTCCGAATGGCGTTTTAAAAACTTTTCAGAGGAAAAGTGTGCGAGACACCTATCACATATAAACATTTTATGATTATGCTTTGAAATTTGGGATGCGCATAGTCTCGGTAGATCTTTTATCCAACAGTAGTGGTTCCTGCTGTTTCCTCGTTGACTCACATATAACAGATTTACAGGGTTCCTCTTCTTTTCTCTGGTATGATATAGCGGCCCCGCAATCTTACCTCTTTCTACACAAAAAACATTCACGGAAATTTCAGGATTCAAGCGTTCAAATTTTCTTATATCAGTTATTTTCACGGGAAAGCAAATTCCATTAAAGTTTAATATTTCACCAAAATTGGTAGGGTAGGAGGATGGATGGTCGGCGTTTCGTTCCACCGGATACAACGCCGATAGCACGGCGTATGCAAAGCACATATCATCCATGTTCTTCACGTTCACTACCGCATGCTTGGCTTTAATCCACGCAGGTAGTTCGATGTATCCGGAAGCCGATAATGGTTGATATTTGCAGATGTTTATGGCTAAATTAACCACCCTCTCCAACACCCAACCGCTGCCCTCCATCTCGACTCGCTCATCTAAAACATGCAAAGCTACATTAATTTGAAACCACCTACATACCTACCCACTTTCTCACCTGTGTTAATAAAGCATCCTTTATTTCATCGTAACTTTTGATCAGATCTGTAGATTTGTATACAATCCTATTCCTGGTTGAGAAATATTTTCGTGATTTAACATCCGGAACGTGCGGCTTTGCGTAATCACCGCACAGGACCAAATTTACCTTTATCGAGGTCATTTTCCGCATCGTTTCTTCAATGCGTAATCTAAATAACGCAGAAGCAGCCTCGAGAAAATCTTCAGGATCCTTGATCGAGTTATTTGCGAGCACCCCCGTTCTTAGTCTGCCTTTGAAAGCAGATTCCACCTGTTATGCGCCAGATGACAATTAAAATTTTAAAGGATGCGTGCATTTTTCTTACCTCATGCCATTCTATGCGCGGAATCTGATGCTTTTCCAACAATCCTCGACCTGTTTTTATCATAGATTTAATCCTCGACTGCAAGCATTTCAACTGCCCCAACTCGCTTTCCAGGTGTCGCTTTTCACCTACAGTTCCTTCGCATATTAAAAGCCGTTTTGTGATTAACCGTATACTTTCGCGGTTTAACCCGAAGAGTCTCTCCGCCTCCTCCGGAGTTTTACATAAGCTTAATTGCTTGCGTGTTATATCAACGATTGATTCCATTACAGCAACCGCAGCGAACTGAATAATACACACACACCCAGTAATATTCTTTTCGTTTTTTTATTATTATTATTCTTATTATAACCACCACCTGCAAAGATAAGATGTTTACCGACTCGTTTTTAAATAAATCTGTCGAGCTCACGCTAAGAAAACATGTTTATCGATTCTGTTATCATTCAACACCATTGCACCCCGTCTTGTAGACTCTGTCTTATCAATTTGAAAAAGTCATCGACCTTCTACAAATGCTTTAGAAATAAAACGTTCGAATATGAATTATCAATTTATTATTTTCATACATTCGTTTCCTCAAATAATGATAATTTAGTACTCTATTAAAGCGAACTTATTTCTAATGTATACCAACTCGTTTTTAAAATTAATCTGCCTAGCTCATTGCACTTCCGATAAGGTAATTTATCAAAAGATTATCATTCAACACCATAGCATCACGTCCTGCACGACTTCTCTTTATCAAAGTCAAAAGATCATCGACCTTCTACAAATGTTTTAGAAATAAAACGCTCGAATATGAAATATTAATTTATTATTTTCATACATTCGTTTTTCTCAAATAATGACAATAGTACTCTATTAAGGCTAACTTATTTCTAGGATGTTCCGTGTCGCTTTCACGCAATACCAAAAAGCTCATCTGCCGATCTAATCGCTCCAGCGTTTGAGCGTATAGCGTATGCCCTAAAATTTCGTCGCTTTAAAAGGTACCGCCTATATTCCAACGGTTTCCTCAACTTAGCAAAAAGCGTCTGGACGTTGTCTCGATTTAGAATTATATCCACAGTTCTAACTAACTAACTAACGCTCATGATCTTTTTGGAACCGTCTTCTTGGCCCACGGGGATTTCATCGAAGGAAAGCTTGAAATCCTTAAATGATAAAGACTCCAACACCACGTCCGCATCCTCCTCCTCGAAGTAAGCCATAATTAGACCCTGATTTCCCAAAAATTCGCACCATTCCTCCTCGGAAAAGAAAATGGCCCCTGTACCGCTCACGATCCTCACCACCGGTTCAAAACCTATAAATCGACATATTCTTATATCTATAGACGACACCCTCGCTCGGTTTCTTACCAAACAGCGGTAACAATCCGATTTCTATAAATTTAGTTCCCTCATCGTTCAAATAATGTTTTTCACCGTCAAGCATCCATCGTTGCGACTTCAGCATTTTATCGACTTTCTCGTCCAGGTTAGCCCATTTCCTTTTCAAATTTTCCTCTTCAGGCTCCTCTTTCTCCAGCACGCGTTTCAAAGGCACTCGTCGATGCATCTCGATTCACAACCCTCGACTTACTGTCAGGCATCGAGCTGTCGGAATCCACCAAGTTTTCGGCGCTATCGTCGCTGCCCGCAGAAACACACCTTTACACCTTTTTACCTGCCAACCTTTGCTTTCCTATCGGGGTACCTGGGGGGATATTTTTTTTTCTAGCAGCAAGGAAGAAGATAGTTTTCAATATTTTCCGTACTTTAAATGATTTCAATAATAAAATGTCTGTAGAATTTTATTTAATATAATATTTAATATTTATCAAAAAATAAAACGAGGCGTTGATTATTATGTTAAATTTTTAGCATGCTGTTGCTACCAACCGCTTATCGACATCCGCGAGCGCTATTTTTGTCGTTAATCAGCATCCGGAGGGCAACAGTTCATTCATTACAGATAAAGCAGAAAACCGAGTGATTAGTCGCGACCAACAAAGAGCTCGTTATCAAAAAACTTTTACATAAAATGTTTTATATACCTATCATTTTTTATTTCAATAGGTTTTACTCATATTTTTAATTACCCATAGAAACACACCTTTACACCTTTTTTTCTGCTTTCCTATTATTCACATTTATATCGGCAATATCAGTTTTCGATGTAGGATGCTAGCGGCGGGCAGCGGGGTACCTAAGGGAGATTTTTTCTGACCAGTTGACGTTTTTGCTTATTTTAAGTACTTGTCATTTTTTTTTTTATCAACCCTGTAGAAACACACCCATTCGGCCTACGTAGAAACACACCTTTACACCTTTTTTTTCTGCTTTCCTATTATTCACCATTTATATCACCAATATCAGTTTTCGATGTAGGATGCTAGCGGCGGGCAGCGGGGTACCTAGGGGAGATTTTTTCTGACCAGTTGCCGTTTTGCTACGTCATTTTTTTTTTTTTTTACCAACCCTGTAGAAACACACCCATTCGACCTACTGTCAGGCACCCGGATGACGCAACAATCAGTTTCACGATTACCTGCAGAACACACCTTTCTACCTACCCACAGCGGCATTCCACCCACTGCCCGGCACCGAGCTGCCCGAATCCACCAAGTTCTCGATGTAGGACGCGAGCGGCACGCAGAGGGGTACCTAAGAGAGACACACCTAGGCAGTTTTCTATCTCTCTCTCTCTCTCTCTCTCACACATTATTGTGCAACAATTACCTACCTGCAGAACGCACCTTTCTACCTACCCACCCGCTGCCCGGCACCGAGCTGCCCGAATCCGCCAAGTTCTCGATGCGGGACGAGAGCGGCCCGCAGAAGGCCACCACGCCCTCACACCACCTGGCCGGCTACCGAGCGGCGGGCAGGGGGGTACCTCACAGAGATTTTACCCCCAGCGCTATTATTACCTCCACAAAAACACCCTACATCCCTACAACCACACCCCTATTTCTCTTTTACTACCCCAAGCACCCTACACGCTATTTTTAAACTTACATTATATTCAACACCGGTTATATACACGCCTTCCAGATACGCTATCTCGGTTCACTCCATAGCTCGGCGGTTTCAACGACCGACTCGTATTCACAAGGAACGCGGGTCGAACCCCGGCGACAGAACTAGTTTTTACTTTATATATACATGCTTACAAGGTTGCATACACACACACACCTACACCTCTTCTTCTCTTTAACACCTCCAAGGGACAGTGGCCTTGAAAGACACCAGAGGCTCAGCCCTTATGTGCCATCGAGCTTCAAAACAATCGGGTGTTCAGAAATATTTAACATGCGATTTACCATATAAGCCCTTATGTAGAACCGGCAGATATTAACTACTATCGGGCATCTTTAATTTCTTTTTGTTTTTGCTTTGATATCGCAGCAGATACGTTTATTCCTGTTTGGACTGCTTTCATAGCTCTAACTGCAGCGAATCCCGGAAAAAAAGTAACTGGAAAAAAAGTAACGGAAAAAAAGCCCCCGGAAAAAAGTCACCCGGAGGAAAAGCCACCGGAAGAAAAACCACTGGAAAAAAAGCCACCCGGAAAAAAAGCCACCCGGAAGAAAAGCCACCGGAAGAAAAACCTCCGGAAAAAAGCCACCCGGAAAAAAAGCCACCCGGAAAAAAAGTCACCGGTAAAAAAGTCACCGGTAAAAAGTAACTAGAAAGTAACATTTTAAGTTTAACTTATGATTATAATAAATTGAATAAGTAAGTTTAAATTTTTTATTGTAAAATTTTTTAAAGCAATTTTACAATTAAAAATTTAAACTTACTTATTCAATTTATTATAATCATAAGTTAAACTTCGGTACGTAACAATTCGGCGCCGGCAGTTCGGTGCTGGCAATTTGGCCATTATTGGCCAGTTATTATACAGGGTGATTCAAAAATGGCGCATAAGTTCTTCAGTACGTTGTAGGGAATAATAATTGAAGTGTAGGAAAAATAGTAAAAAAATTCTTAGCCGCTAATTTGCTGAGAAATGAAGAAGTTAAGTTGAGAACTCAACTTTGAATTCATGTGGATTTTGAAACTTCTCATCAGTTCATATCAATAATTTAAGTATTTTTGCATAGTGGGTAATAAACGGTAATAAATAAAATGCTCATAACACCTCATTATCCTGAAATATTAGCTTTCAAAATTGATATTTTTGTACCAAGTTGTTTGAAAAAAATATGTGGCAACGATGTTTGAAACTTTTAATAAGCTCACTATGTAAATGAAAGGAAATAAAAGCCACTCATATACTACATAGCTGCACCCGTGTTGCCAAATCTACAACTTACTTCTTCGTTGTTAACTACAAAAATGTAGCAGCTAAAATTTTTTTATGATTTTTCTACAGTTCAAATAACCGTCCCCTACAACGTACTGAAGAGCTTATGCGCCATTTTTGAATCATCCTGTATACAGGGTGATTTTAAAATGTGTCGCCAAACTTTGAGGTATTATTCTGCGCACCATGACAAGTAAAAAAGTTCATATAAACATGTGTCCGAAAATCAAGCGTTTCCGAGTTATGAGCAATTTTTCATTCGTCGGAATAGATCAAACTGTATTTAAACTTTAAAAAATATTAAAGTGGCTGGAATACTACTTGCTGTCAAAATCAAACAAAAACGGTGTTGTCTATGCCAAAATATACACAAATGCAGAATTAGCAGACATGCATTTTATGTATGGTTGCGCTTACCATAATTTTCTGGAATGAACTCCCAGGCCTTTCAGAAGATGTGCCTTTACAATTACGTCAAGGGATGTGGTTTATGCACGATGGGGCTCCACCAGATTTTCTCATACTTGTGAGGCAGCACCTATCTCAAGTTTTTGGCGAGCAATGGATAGGTCGAGGTGGGCCTATTCTATGGCCGCAACGCTCACCAGACCTGAATCCGTTAGACTTCTTCCTTTGGGGATATTTGAAAAGCCTCGTGTACACCACCCCCATTAATACAGTCGAGGAGTTAAAACGGCGTGTTAACGATGCCTGTCAGAGTATTAGAGGAACGCCAGGCGTTTTTGAAAGAGTAAGATAGTCATTGAGGCGTCGATTAGACGCCTGTGTGGAGGTGGGGGGTGGACATGTCGAACATCTACTCTGAAGAATTTAACATTATTGAATTAAAATCTAATAATTGTTATCAACTTACACGAATAAAGTTTAATTTTGTTTAATAAGGTTTCAATTTCCTAAATACAAAAATTGCTCATAACTCGGAAACGCGCGATTTTCGGACACATGTTTATATGGACTTTTTTACTTGGCTTGGTGTGTAGAATAATATCTCAAAGTTTGGCGAGACATTTTAAAATCACCCTGTATATTACCTGCTAAGAGCAACTAACCTCGGCCCCATGTACACAGACTAAGGTGCCATGTACACAGATATCGACAAGCAACTCCGTTACGTACTATTTATTATAATGTAACGAAGTTCCGTAATTTTTTCTTATTATTAATGATATATTTTATTTTAAGACCGAAATACTTTATTGTAAATAAGATATTTAGTTTCATTGTTGCAATGTAAATATTTAAATTCATGTATGTATTGTTGACGCTTGACCTCGCTCAGACCGCGAAGCAGCGAAGCGCTGGCCCCTACCCGTACCGGCCGCTAGTGTTGGGGGGCCGAGCGCGCGCGGTCTGATTTCTTCCCGTATAAAACCGAATTTTCTGGAATAAAATAGCAATTCGAAGATCCGTCTTCTACGATTTAAGAGCCAACAGCGACTAGGTGAGTTTACAACCCTCCGAATTTTGTAAAGTGCCGTTTAGGGTGAGTACCGTGTTCAGTTTAGGGTGAGTTCAATTTAGTTACCCTCCGTGTTTAGTATCAACCGTTTTAGACCTGGTGCTATTTATTCTACTTCAGACGGTGTCGAAGTAAAATTCTAGAACCTATTGCTGGTATTGTGACTCTTGGCAACCACCTCTTCAAGCGGGGCTGTGGTCGTGGTATCCAAGACTCTTATATTAGCATCACCGTTAGTTTTCCCGTTTTAGTTTTGATTTCCGTGTAAGAACTTGTACGTTCTGCTTTAGACGGAGTCGAGGTAGAACCACAAGGTCCTGGTGCTCTCATTACTGCTCTTGACAATCATTTCTTCCAGCGGGGCTGTGGACTTGATTTTCGAGACTTTAGTGTTAGCAATCCCCTTTAGTTTTGTAACTCCGAAAGGTCTTGTATATTTCTCTTTAGACGGAGTCAAAGAGAAATTACAAACCCCAGGTCCGAGATATTTTGTCTCCTGGCGATCTTGACTTCAAGCGGTGCTGTGGTCACGATACCCAGGTCCGGAATATCTGAACCAAGTCCCTTAGTTAGCTTTGAATTTGCCGTTCATATAGAAGGCAGTTTTCTAAGTTTCAAAGGGTGTAAACCTCTCCGTTAATACCGCTACCGTAACTACCGTATAATATTCCACCGTCTATTGACCGACTGCTTATTATATTTTGATACCAGTTTATTTTATTTTGTTCTCAAGCGTATGCACCGCCGACTGTTTTATTTAAGTTGCATCTTTTAGGTTACCGTATCTGTATATAATTACGACTCTTTATTTTTGTGTTTAATAAACTAAATACTCATTTTTGTATTTCATTTGTTTATTAGCATACCCTGTTTTTCTCCACTGTAGATACCTAGGTCTTCGTTTCTCCGACCACCGACATAGGAACGAAGCCGTTCGAGAGTAAACTCATTAAAATCTGGCGCCCGAGTTCACCGAGGATTAAAAAGAAAACACCGAAAACCGAACTAGCGTCACAAAATTGGCGCCCGAGCAGGGACCGTGTTTTTGTTGTTTTGCTTTATTTATTTACAGATAGACGAGCAACTTATCGACAAGCAAAATGCCCACGATGCATTCGGACGACGAGGACAGAATAACTGACCGCGATCAGGACCAGAGGACTCCCGAAGCTTCCCCTGAAGGAATCGAAGAGACAGCTATCGGTCTAGAAGTTGCCGATATGAGGGTAGGATGGATCTACAAGTTGAGGAAAGACCAACTTATGGATGAACTACACCGTTTTAGTTTGTCTTCCGAAGGCACCGTCATCGAGCTACGACGCCGCCTAGTAAATTTTATCCGAATGGGAGTGGCATCTCCCAGGGATCTTCCCCCACCCTTCTCCGACCCCTATCACCTCCTACCGACACAAATAGCTACAACTACGTCCTACACCCCGCTTCACCCAACAGTACCGCTGCTCACAGTGTCCACCGCAACCACCACCTCCGTGACTCTAACCAGCCGTCAAACTCCAGCCCCGACCTTTTCGCTACCGACCTTCATCTACTCCATTAATCATCCCGGCTTATCAAACCCGCTTCCCATCACTAACCCGTATTTAACCCTCCCAACAGTTACCTTACCGCAGTATCAACCAACAAATACCTCCATCTATCCCGGAAGCAACCCATATGTGCTACCGGCATCCATTCCAAGTTATCCCGCAACCTATCCCGTCCCTGTAACCGCACCAGTTCCGAGAACCGACTTCCTGAGGACAACCGACTGGAACATCCATTTCAATGGCCACACCGATCCAGTAACTTTCTTAGAAAGACTTGAAGAGGTACGATACCGTCACAACCTATCCTCCGAATCTTTGTTGCCCGTGCTACCGGATTTACTCACGGGAATGGCTCTCGCATGGCACCGAAATAACTGCCAGTTCTGGAGATGCTGGAATGATTTCCTCCGCGACTTCCGAGCTTTTTACCTTCCGACTGATTATCTGATTGAGTTAGAAGCCCAGATCAGTCAGCGACACCAGCGGAGGAGAGAACCTGCCATGGAGTATGTGACCGACCTTCAAACAATGATCCGGAGACATGGAGGTATGTCCCCTCAACAAGAATTATATTGGTTGCACCGTAATATGCTCCCGGAGTACCGTCTGTTCATACACCGATCCACGTTTACCTGCGTAGCTCAGTTACTAGCCGCCGCAAAAGAATATGAAGATATTCAACGAGAGACTCCGGCACCTAGACCCGCCCCGTTGCACCCCACACCGGTCTCAGAAGAACCGAGGCGTTTCTTTACGGCCCCAAGAAATCCGCCCCCGGCGCAACGAGAAGAACCGTACCGCTCTAATCCCAATCCCCGAAGATCACCACCTAGAGAGGAAGCTTACCCCCGGAGACCGCAACCTACTGCACCCGTTTCTAGAGTGGAAGTGAGCAGAGAAAGGCCACCTGCGACTAGAAGAGACCCGCTACCTCCACCAACAGTTAATTACCGGCCTGGAAACCGTCCCTCTAATAACCAGCATAACCAGCGCCGACCAGCAGTCCGATCTACTACTCCCGAGACATCCCCCATCTGCTGGAGGTGTGGACAGACAGGGCACTACCGTCAACAGTGCCGCAACCAGCCTGTCCTGTTCTGCTCTCGCTGCGGGAGAAGAGGCGTTCTTTCCCGAGAGTGCAACTGTCGAAGCTCGGGAAACGAGAACGGAGCTCCTCAGCACGGAGGCCTGAACCGCTCCCGTTAGTCACCGCCTCCCGACCCGACGATAACCGTCCCTTCTTACCAGTTGTCATAGGAGACACGAAGTTCTCAGCGCTCGTAGACACCGGTGCCGTCCTGTCGTATATGGGCCCGAGCGTTTTAAGAACTTGCCGATCTTTAGGAATCCGGAAGCAACAACCCGTCACTCAGCAAGCTACCGTTCTGGACGGTCGTTCAGTGACCATCCCCGCTGCCTTCTCACTACCGTTGTCCATAAAAGGCCATGCCAAGACTCACCTATTTAATTATGTGTCCCACATGGCCACCGATTTGTTGCTAGGCATGGATTTCCTCCAAAGCATGGATTTCCATATTAACTTGAAGACTGGAAACATATTCCTCGAGAACCAGATCGTATCCGTTCCGAAAGATTCTGCTATGTCCGTAGGTCTCGTTCAAGACAGTTTCACAACGTTAGCCGAATTATCACCCACCGAACAACGCCGCCTCAATCAATTCCTGAGAAAGGAATTACCGTTATTTGAACGAATTAAAGGTACCACTCAGGCTGTAGCTCACCGTATCCGTTTAACCAACGACACTCCGATAAAGCAGCGTTACCGACCCCAGAACCCGAAAACTGAAAACCTGTCTCACCGAAGCTCCCGTATTAGCTTGTCCAGATTTCTCTCGACCGTTTGTCCTGCAGTGTGACGCCTCTGCACATGGATTAGGTGCCGCCCTTACCCAGAACACCAGTAGCGGAGACCGAATTATTGCTTACGCGAGTCGTACCCTGAATCCCGCCGAAAAGAATTATTCAGTGACTGAAAAGGAGTGTTTAGCCGTCGTATGGGGTATAGAGAAGATGCGTTCCTACTTAGAAGGCTACCACTTCACCGTAATATCCGATCATCAGTCACTCCAGTGGATTCATTCAATCAAAAGTCCGTCTGGAAGATTAGCACGCTGGAGCGTTTTTCTTCAGCAGTACGACTTTGATATTAAGTACAGGAAAGGAGTACTTAACCGAGTAGCCGACGCACTATCCAGAGATCCGTTACCTCTTACCGACCCCCATGAAGAAGTATGTGTGATGGACTTACCAGATTGCGCATGGTACCGAAAGAAGCTTGACGAAGTGACCCAGCATCCAACCGACTTCCCCGACTATGCCGTTAGAGAGGGAAAGCTGTATCGTCACTTCATTGACAACAATCTCAAAGACGACGAATTCCACGATACTTGGAAGTTGTGCGTTCCGAAACCGTTGCGACAGCGAGTTCTGGAAGAGAACCACGATCACCCCACCGCTGGACACCTGGGGATCACCAAGACTATAGGTCGTGTCGCAAATCTGTACTACTGGCCTGGAATGTTTCGAGAAGTAGCGAAATACGTCCGCAGCTGCATGCAGTGCCAGAGGTTTAAGACCTCTCAACAGCAAACACCAGGTCAGATGCAGCCTTCCGTAAACCAGCAGCCTTGGCATACCGTCAGCACCGATTTGGTGGGTCCACTACCGAGATCTTCCAAAGGCAACTGTTACCTAGTCGTCTTCCAGGACCGATTCACCAAATGGGTACAATGCCGAGCTATCCGAAAAGCTTCCGCTCAAGCTGTGAGCAAGGCGCTTTTTGAAGAGGTTCTAACCCGTTTTGGAACCCCCCGCACCGTAATTACCGACAATGGCACACAGTACAACAGCCGAACCTTCAGCCAGCTTCTACGTGACTTCGGGATTAATCACCGTTTTACCCCACCGTATACCCCGCAAGCTAATCCCGTGGAGCGTACCAACAAAACCGTTAAGACCATGATCGCGATGTACTGTGAAGCAAACCAGAGGAAATGGGATCAAAGTCTCCCAGAGTTCGTGTTGGCTTTGAATAGCGCCGTCCACGAATCCACCGGTTTCTCTCCAGCATTCTTGAACTTCGGTAGAGAGATGGAGTTGCCGAACTCTCTCCGAAGGGAATTAGAGGAACCCCAGGACGCCGAGGCACCCACCGATCCCGACACTGACACCATTCCCGAGACGCACCAAAACCGGTTGCGTCAATTACAAGATGTGTTCCGATTAGTCCGAATTAACCTAGCCAAAGCCTTCTCCACCCAACAACGTCATTACAACCTTCGACGACGAGAATGGAGATGCCACCTAGGAGACCGAGTGTTGAAGAAGGAACATCATCTGTCATCCGCCGCCCAAGGGTTTGCCGCTAAACTTGCACCGAAATATTCCGGACCGTACACCGTTATAAAAGTCATTTCGCCCGTAGTTTATAAACTAAAAGATGACAACGGGAAAACAGTCCCGCGAGTGCATATTAAAGATCTAAAGCCCGCGACACAGTAAAAAGGTCTGTTTCAGATATGAATCGTAAGATGCCTGGTTCCGAGATGAAACTAACCACCGCCGAACTACTCCGAGAATTAGAGGCCGCCTTCAAAGAGGATGACCCTCCGATGGAGCTTCACTACAACGACTTTCCGGACGAACCAACCCCGGAAGAAACTCACTCTGAAACCGCTCCGCACCGTAGACCGTTTAAAAATGTAGACATCACCACATTCCCAGATATATCCGGTACCGCTGTTACGTTCCCAGAAAATTTAAGGAAGATACCAGTATGGAAGTCCAATCTCTATTGGAGATGTGGAAAGATTGGGCATCGTCGTCAACAATGTCGTTATACCCCTATTCTATTCTGTTCCCGCTGTGGAAGGAGAGGCATTATGTCCAGGGCATGTACCTGTCCCACGTCAGCTGGATCAGCCGTCAGCAGAGGAGTCCAGTGTGATCTTCTGGAATCGCCCCAGGAATTTTAGAAAAGGATAGATCCTTTTCTAACCGAAGAAGTTCCGTAATTTTTTCTTATTATTAATGATATATTTTATTTTAAGACCGAAATACTTTATTGTAAATAAGATATTTAGTTTCATTGTTGCAATGTAAATATTTAAATTCATGTATGTATTGTTGACGCTTGACCTCGCTCAGACCGCGAAGCAGCGAAGAGCTGGCCCCTACCCGTACCGGCCGCTAGTGTTGGGGGGCCGAGCGCGCGCGGTCTGATTTCTTCCCGTATAAAACCGAATTTTCTGGAATAAAATAGCAATTCGAAGATCCGTCTTCTACGATTTAAGAGCCAACAGCGACTAGGTGAGTTTACAACCCTCCGAATTTTGTAAAGTGCCGTTTAGGGTGAGTACCGTGTTCAGTTTAGGGTGAGTTCAATTTAGTTACCCTCCGTGTTTAGTATCAACCGTTTTAGACCTGGTGCTATTTATTCTACTTCAGACGGTGTCGAAGTAAAATTCTAGAACCTAGTGCTAGTATTGTGACTCTTGGCAACCACCTCTTCAAGCGGGGCTGTGGTCGTGGTATCCAAGACTCTTATATTAGCATCACCGTTAGTTTTCCCGTTTTAGTTTTGCTTTCCGTGTAAGAACTTGTACGTTCTGCTTTAGACGGAGTCGAGGTAGAACCACAAGGTCCTGGTGCTCTCATTACTGCTCTTGACAATCATTTCTTCAAGCGGGGCTGTGGACTTGATTTTCGAGACTTTAGTGTTAGCAATCCCCTTTAGTTTTGTAACTCCGAAAGGTCTTGTATATTTCTCTTTAGACGGAGTCAAAGAGAAATTACAAACCCCAGGTCCGAGATATTTTGTCTCCTGGCGATCTTGACTTCAAGCGGTGCTGTGGTCACGATACCCAGGTCCGGAATATCTGAACCAAGTCCCTTAGTTAGCTTTGAATTTGCCGTTCATATAGAAGGCATTTTTCTAAGTTTCAAAGGGTGTAAACCTCTCCGTTAATACCGCTACCGTAACTACCGTATAATATTCCACCGTCTATTGACCGACTGCTTATTATATTTTGATACCATTTTATTTTATTTTGTTCTCAAGCGTATGCACCGCCGACTGTTTTATTTAAGTTGCATCTTTTAGGTTACCGTATCTGTATATAATTACGACTCTTTATTTTTGTGTTTAATAAACTAAATACTCATTTTTGTATTTCATTTGTTTATTAGCATACCCTGTTTTTCTCCACTGTAGATACCTAGGTCTTCGTTTCTCCGACCACCGACATAGGAACGAAGCCGTTCGAGAGTAAACTCATTAAAATCTGGCGCCCGAGTTCACCGAGGATTAAAAAGAAAACACCGAAAACCGAACTAGCGTCACAATAATATATACCTGCTAAGAGCAACTTACCTCGCCCCATGTACACAGACCTCGGTACCATGTAAAACGTGCATTTTCATTTGTTGAATTGCCAAACCGCCGGCGCCAAATCGTCCTGCTCCGGTTAAACTTAAAATGTTACTTTCTAGTTACTTTTTACCGGTGACTTTTTTACCGATGACTTTTTTACCGGTAACTTTTTTTCCGGTGGTTTTTCTTCCGGGTGGCTTTTTTCCGGGTGGCTTTTTTTCCGGTGGTTTTTCTTCCCGTGGCTTTTCTTCCGGGTGGCTTTTTTTCCGGGTGTCTTTTTTTCCAGTGGTTTTTCTTCCGGTGGTTTTTGTTCCGGATGGCTTTTTTCCGGGTTGGTTTTTCTTCCGGTGGCTTTTCTTCCGGGTGACTTTTTTTCCGGGGGCTTTTTTTCCGTTACTTTTTTTCCAGTGACTTTTTTTCCGTTTACGAACTGCAGCACCATGCACTGCACTTTTTTCATGCACCTTAAACCTCTCCAGTGCCTTTTTCCAGTTACTAAAACCTTCTCTGACAAAACATGCAATTGTTAATTTGTCTTCTCCAGAATAGGCAACTTGCACAATTTTTTGTAGATGTTTTAAACTGATCCTTTATGTTAAGTAAACATCCTTGCCAAATATTAGTTTTGAAATATAAGTATTTAGTGAATTATAAAATAATAAAGTATCGCGCGCAAAATATGAGGTTTATGGCCGTTTGCACCTATGTATTTAAGGACCGCTTAACGTTAAGGGCCACTTAACTGTGTTAATTCGTTTGCGCCGTTCCTTAAGTGGAGTTTAAGGGACACTTAGTTTAAGCCCCCACCAAGCAAGGTTTAAGCTTGCCCTTAAATTTAAGGGACGGTTTACGCATGCGCTTTACACAGTTTTATAAACGTCATCCAGATTTCAAATATCAGTCGTTCGTGCTTTGTCCAAGTTTGTTGTTTCTCTTTTGGTGCATAATGGATCATGATATGCTGATCGACGACTTCGACATTTTAGATGTCATAGAATATGGATATCCAACGAGGATATATAATAGGACGGAACCTTTTCTGGATATGGACAACTTGTCTATTTTCAGAAGATTTCGCTTAACGAAGGATACAGTTTTGAACTTGGTGGAAATTGAAGACGATTTGGAAATTCCGAATGATTTGTAAGTAGAACCTGTTGTAAATTGTTAAATTGGTGTCTTGCTGCAGCTGTAGAAATCAGTAATGTTAAAATCTTAGCGCCCATGTTTGTTCCTACTTTATGTTTTTTTTTAGAAATAACAGTGTATTGCCAATTAATCAGCTACTGACAGCCCTTCGCTACTATGCTAGCGCAGGCCATCTGAACAGTGTGACTGATTTTATGGGGATGCATGTTTCCACAGCATCGAGAATTATATACAGGGTATCAGAGGCCCTGTGCAGATTAAATGTTAACTATATTAAAATGCCTGGAAACAATGAAATTCTCCGTGTGCAACAGCAGTTCCATCAAATAGCTTCGTTTCCAAGGGTCATTGGATGTGTTGATGGAACTCATATCAAGATACAGTCTCCTGGTAAGTTACCGATTGTGCAAAAGAATATCCTTTGAGTGAAGTAAATGCTTCGATTTGCAATGTCTTCATTGGATGTAATTTGCGCGGAAAGTAATCCCTACTAATGGGTATTTTTATTTTGCATGTTAATCTTACCTGTAATTTGCGCGAAGTAACTTATTGCACTACCCTATTAAGGCGATAAGTTAATGAATTACTTTTAATGAGAAAAATTCCTTATTTCAAAACAGCACTATTATTGGATGTTTTGAAAAGTGAAAATGTTTACATTTGTTTATGCACCCAAAACGTGTCTCATTGTGAATTATTCTACACAACAAGTCACTTCTAACCATGGCTTCTGTCGAAATAATCAAAAGCAACAGAAATTCTGATTTACCTTATTATTCAGTCATACAAATATAGGAAATGTGGGTTTTAATTCTAGTTTTTATTGGTCTCACCCGTCTATTTACGTGTTTATTGACGTTTTGCTTACATTTCAAACTGATACCTATAGTAAAATTACAAGTGCAAACTTCATTAATGCCGCACAGCTGCCAAATAGGCAAGTTAGGGAACGTCGAAAATTGTTGCAAAAAAATTTGACGGAATACGATAGTAAATGTATTTCATATTTATATAAAGTTCATGTGTAATTTGAAATGAAGTAACTACTAGCAATATTTATAATTAATATATATAGTAAGTAAAAGCATGTTATAATTATGTATTAAGTAGTATGCAATATATTTAAATTTGTTTTGTAATAAAGCATCATCTTATAAAAATTGTTTTTGTTTCCCAGTATAAAAATAAAATGCTCCCAAGTGCTCGTTAACGCAGCTCATTAGTAAGATAAGATACTTCGCGCAAATTACAGGTTGGATTTGGGGGCCATTCTATGTAGCCCGCGCATTTTACATGTCCAATTTTGGAATCCAGGTATAATTACGCGCAAATTACACCGGCCGAGCATGCAAGCCCAAAAATGTGGGGATAATTTGCAAATAATATTTTGTTGCAGGAGGAGAAGATGGAGAAACAGAAACAGAAAGGGATATTTTTCCATAAATACTCAGGCTGTTTGTAACAGTAATCTAAAAATACTGGATGTTGTAGCCAGGCGGCCTGGTTCGGCACATGATGCAACAATATTTATGAATAGCCGTTTAAGAGCTAGGTTTGAGGCAGATGAATTTCCTAATTGTCTGTTATTGGGTTTCTTTGCATTATATTATAATTATATTTCGTATAGCAGATATTACAAATTGTTAAAGAAATATTTTCTTTATTTAATTTAATTTTCTGAGAGTAATGAAGTATTAATGCAAACATTATTTCAGGTGACTCCGGGTATCCAGTTAAATCATATTTATTGACACCATTAGGAAACCCAGCCACTAGAACTGAACAATTGTACAACGAGTCTCAAATTCGAACACGTAATACTGTTGAAAGATTCTTCGGTGTTTGGAAACGACGGTTTCCAGTAATGGCATATGGGTTGAGATTAAAAATAGAAACTGTCCTCCGAATTATTGTTGCCACAGCTGTTCTGCACAATATTGCGAGAGAAAATAATGAACCAGAACCTCCTCCTCCAGAAAATATGAACATAGATGAGCTGAACTATTTAATTGAAATGGGACAAATACCTGTTGTACCCAATAATAATTTTGATAATGCCAATTTTAGAGATACACTGTAGAACAATTATTTTGGAAATTTATAATGAATATTAAGAAAATTATGAATTCCATAACATTGAACTTTATTTCTTTATTAGGAATGGCTTTTAAGAAATTACATTAAAAAACAATTATCAAAACTACACAAAACAATAAATTACATAATTTGCAAATTAGTATTATAAAATAAAAAACTATGGAGCAGCCTGCAATGTTTTTTTTGCTATTTGAATTTGAAGTTCCAAGAGCTCCAACTTCAATTTTTGCTCTTTGCTTTGAAAAGCTTCATCGTTTTCAAGTTTCGTGACTTCGTACTCGGCTGTACGTAGCCGCTTGTCCAACAACTGTTCATACTTCTCGGCAAATTGTGTGGATGTTAGGGCTCGGACAGTGGTGGTCGGACGCCTACGGTTGTTTGCTAGATTTTTTTGTTTTTTATGTGGTGTTATTTCTTCAGAATCCTGCAAAGAACAAAAACTTTAACTAAATGTCAATATCAGTATTTCTTTACTTACATCGTGACCTCTCTTTAGATTTTCTGATAATGGAGTAGGTACGCAACGAACTTGCTTTCTTCCACGGCACTCCACTGCATGACGGTAGTGGTTCTTGCAGGTTAGATTCTTCAGTATTCCATGAGTTTTCCTCTGGTTGCTCGTCGTTATTAGCAGTTTCATCTAGAAAAAAAAACATGTAGATTAGTTGCAATAACAACATAAATCTGCGGATAATTACTAGCAAATTTTCTTTTGCATTTGCAATATTAAAATAGAATATAATTTTGTTATTACGACACAACTGTAGTAATGTGTACTTACCTACTAGCGGCAACAAGAAGTCTCTCTCTACTTCAAATTCGACTACTGCATTGTCCTGTCGATTCACACCCACATCCGAATCAAATGGATTTTCCAACCCAAACACAGTTTTGCTGTTCATAATTGAAAGTAGCACATCCTGGTTTGGGTCGGTTGTTATTGGTTTCTTCTTCCCTCCGCCAGTTAAAAAAATTTCTTGATCTACGGTATAAACCATACTTTACTTTAGCAAATCATTAATTTTGTCTTTAGCATTGAAAAGAGAGTATAGAATATTTTTATTTGTTTTAAAAGTGACTTGATATTTATTTGTGTTATTTATAATTTTAGCAATCTTTTCTGAAATTTTACCAAAATATGGAATTGAAACGTATTTTAATGTTTTATCAGAGTTATTAATGGAATAAACTTTTTGAATAGCTAATTTATAATTTTTCTTTATAATTAAAGTGTCAATAAGTGTAGTGTTATAACCATTGCTATATGCAATTTGTTTAATAATGGAAAAATTAATGATTTGCTAAAATCAGGTATTTATAAATTAAATTGTTCACATTGTGATTCAGTATATATAGGTCAAACAATTAGAAATTTCAGTATTAGACAAAAAGAACATATCCGTTGTTACAAATATAAACATGCACATAAATCAAATTTTGCTAAACATTTGTTAGAACAAAATCACACATTAACATCTAATAATACAATTAAATTTTTACACTTTTCTGATAACAAAAATAAATTAAATATTTTGGACAACAACATACCTTTAATGAATGAGCAAATTGAACTCTTAGATTCTCCTTTACTGAAGATTTTGAAATAAATATCTTTTTAAAACACACTGATAAGCGACTGACCTCCGACTGGTTGACCGGGGCCAGCTGCTTCACGCAGTGTTAAAATATTAGAATCAAGGAGTTACTATATTTTGCATTTGTTATAATATTTTATAATAGCTTTTGACAATGGCACATTGATGCCGAAATACGTATAAAGCGAATAAATCTTGTTATTTCCCGTTGAAATTGATATTTTATTTAATATTTATTATTTAATTATGGATTTTAACAAAGTAACGCTTGAGAATGTCAATAAATTACTTTAATGGTTTACTGTAATGATTGGTATACAAATTAAAACACTTTTCAAGAATACAATTTATTTATTTATTTACGACTACTTATTTAATAAATTTTTGTATTGGACTTGCATAATTTTTATTTTTAAATCGTGCTCCTCCTTGCTTTATTGATTTTCGAAATTGGCATCCTTAACATGGCTGGAGTGTAACTCCCCCATGTTGGGTGTATTGCAGAGTTTTGCTCATCTAAAAAATTATTACATAAAATACTAGGTTCACAATACCATAATATAATCTAACAGAATATCGTAATTGCATCGACTAACCATTTGCTGGTAATTCCTCACTGTCGATAGAAGGAAGATCCCCCCCTGAAGCACCTGCTTGTATTTGTGGCATATCTGTACAGGTAATGTCTAAAAAATGTACTGTAGGAATGGAAGAAGTAGGTGGCTTGTTCCCCATCATCTGCTTTCTGTGGGTCTGAAAAAATGTAACTATGGTTAATAAGTGTTAGTACCTACCAAACAAAAATACATACTTTCTGTAATATAATCTTCATTATAATTTGATGGCAACCCTGTCATTTGGGATCGGGACTGAGAAATTATTACTTTATCTGAACACAACAGATTCAGAAAACCTCATGAACCTAATCTGTACCCGATTTTATCAAATTGTGATAGCACGTCTTATTGTAGTGATTCAAACAATTCTTTTTAATTTACGACGATAAAATTAATTCAAACCTTTTACGTATAGTGTTAATTAATATCGAAAGTATACAACCTAAAGTCAATGAATTAAATGTGTTAATGGACGAACTCAATTATCCATCACTAATTTGTTTAACTGAACATTGGATCACAGACAAGCAAATCATGCCCTCACTAGATAATTACATTCTTGTATCAAACTTTTGTAGAAAACAGCATATACATGGTGGCACAGCTATATACGGTACCAATAAAGTGATTTTTAAACCAGTTACATTATACGATTACTTACTCAATGAATTTTCTTTCGAATTTTCTTGTGCATATTGCCATGAAATAAATACGTACGTTTTATGCATATATAGATCTCAAGGCGACATTAGCGTTTTCTTGCAAAATCTTGATATTCTTTTAAATAATTTTTCTGTGAAATCATGTATAATTTTAACAGGTGATCTTAATATTAATTATCAATCTATGAGTCATTATTCATCATCTCTTAATAACATTTTGAAAATGCACAATCTGACAATGCATGTCGACTTCATTACTCGGCATTCCTCTAACTCTTCCACAATCGATTACATATGCTCCAATTTTCACAATGTGCAGATGCAGCCTATTGCAGGTCTCTCTGATCATGAAATTATTTTAGGAAAATTCCAAATTCAAATTTCTACGGATTCTGCAAAGATAACTACTAAGAAACGAATTTTCAGTAAGAAAAACTACACTCAATTCAGAAATCTCTGCTCGTCTTATAATTGGTCTGCGTTGGTTTCGTTTAATGACACAAACATTGACTTTAACAACTTTATTAATAAAATAATCTCCATCTTTAATGAAGCGTTCCCTCTAAGAAATGTAAAATATAAATGCAAAAAATCATGGATAACAAAGGCAATTCGCGTTTCCTGTGCCAATAAAAGATTTCTCAATCATATTAAGAAATTTACAACAAACGAATCGATTTTAAATTTTATAACGAAATATAATTCCATACTACGCAAAGTAATAAAAGCTGCGAAAACCCTTCATTTTTCCAGACAAATAAATAATGCAACTAATAAAACTAAGCAGGTTTGGAATATAATTAATACGGTTACTGGGGGATCAAAAAACCGTACTAATAATATTACATTACAGGTTAACAACAGTATAATCGATGATTCACATACTATTGCTAATAGCTTTAATTCTTATTTTCAATCAGTTGCCTTAGATCTCGCAAATAATATATCAAGCAATATAAAAACAGATAAAAACAAGGTTGTTTATGATACATCAGCTAACTATCCCTGATAGAGAGACCAACTGATAGATTCGAACTCATTGATATTATTAACGATATTAAAAATAAATCATCCGCAGGTTATGATAATATCCCTACTACTATTCTGCAAAACCTACCCAACGAAGCAATGGATGTTTTTGTTAAAATAATTAACACTTCGTTTCAAAAAGGAGTCTTTCCAGAATGTCTTAAAATTTCGCTGATCAAACCTTTCTTTAAAAGCGGTGAGGTAACCGAAATCTCAAACTATCGACCTATTGCTCTTCAATCATCATTTTCTAAAGTCATAGAGAAACTTGTTTTCAATCGTATCATGCAATTTATAAATACTCACAAAATTCTTAATAACTCCCAATTTGGCTTCAGGCAACATAAAAATACCAATGATGCTATCCTACATTTTCTATCTTTTATTTATGACTGTATAAATGACAACAAATTAAACCTCACTCTATTTTGTGATTTGAAAAAAGCATTTGACTGTGTTAATTTCGAAATATTATTGGATAAGCTTTACTATTATGGGTTTAGAGGAGTTCCACATGATTGGTTTCGCTCATATATCTGTAACAGAAAACAACTTGTTGAAATTATCCCCACGAAAAATAAGGCTAGTTCATCACGTTCTAACTTAATAGATATGCTTTGTGGTGTCCCGCAAGGGAGTATTCTTGGACCACCCCTATTTTTATTATATATTAATGACATTACAGCAACCTGTACAGCGGGAAATTTTACTTTATTTGCTGATGATACAACAGTTTCTTGGGAACATACAAATTTCAGTATATTACAAAATATAATTACTTCGGATATAAATAATATAAATAGCTGGTTTGTGCAAAATAAATGGTCGTTAAATTTAAAAAAAACAAAAGCCTTGATATTCAGTACAAAAGACACGTTAAATAACCAAAACCTTTCTATTAATGTCGATTCGGCGATCATAGAAGTCACCGATCATTTCAAATACTTAGGTATCACAATAGATAATAACCTCAAATGGGATCAACATATTACTGACATCTGTTCTAAACTTGCGTCAGCTTGTTATGCTCTAAAAGTATTATCTAGTGAATTAAGTACCTCTGTTGGTCGTCAGGCCTACTTTGCTCTTTTTGAACCAATACTAAGATATGGAATACCTTTTTGGGGAAATTCTAATTTCACCCCCTTAAATCAATTGTTTAAAATTCAAAAAAGAGCCATCCGACTACTGAATAATAAGGGAAGCAGAGATTCTTGTAAACCACTTTTCATTAAAAGTAAAATTATGACTCTTTTTAATTTATATATTTATGAAACTTCGTTACTTGTTTATAAACAACTGCCATTTATTAGCACTCGTAAAGACATCCATAGTTACAACACTCGCACTTCAACTAAATTACAATTGCCTAAACCTAATTCAGAACTTTTTAGGAAATCATTCTTTTACTCAGGTCTAGCAGTTTACAATAAACTGCCCGATAGTGTGAGGAGTGCGCCCACACTTAAACTATTTAAACAAAGTATTCGGTCACTTTTGTCAGACTGCGCATTTTATAATGTTGATGAGTATTTTAATATGTCGTTCTCTGTTTAAGTATTTTTTGTTTGTATGTATATTGTAATTGTATATTATTAACTCTTTTATCTATATTATTATTTATATTATTATTATTCCTACAACTGTAATGGTTTTATTTGGAAATATATCTATCTATCTATCTATCTATGATGTCCCTCACAACATTGTCGACAATTTTCTTGCGAGTACCTCCTCCAGTAAGGTAAATTGTCCTTTTTTCTTCAGCAAACTTTTTTGCTGCGTTTTTTTATGTTTCCATATTTATGTCGCAGAACGGTTACATTCCGGTGACTCTCCTGGGATTGTGAATTAATTTCCAAAGCAATTCGTTCCCATGCATCATTACGATTTTTGTTGGTGTTGGTGTCACTTTGTTTGCATTCAATTAATTTGGCATACTTCTGCACCAATTGCAAAAGCAAGGTTTCTTCTGTGCCTGTAAAATTTGCCGATCTACTGTTGCTGGTCATTGTAACCTGGAATAAATGAACAACAGTTATTAGTAATTTAACTATTTATAATCACTATGTACTTACCTACGCTGCCTAACTATACTTCAACACCTAAAAATATACTGCAAAATCAACCAATTATTATTTATTTAACTCTATAGTATCTATTTGCTTACCTATACTATTCTTCAATACCAAACTTAAACACCGTAACTCAACAAAACGACGAAAAAAACTTGGTTATACCACGTGCGTCTGTCAAACATCTGATAGTTTCGCGCCGTTTCTGCATCTCGGTGCAGCCAACCGATGTTGATCTGCGTTCAGTAAACCAGAGGGCACAATATTTTCGTACAACTCGCTGGCGACGTGAACCGTGTTCAAAGTTCAACATGCGATCAACAGAGTTGAATTTTTGTTGGTATAAGAAATGTAATGTTAGTTACTTTAGTATTTATATAGTTGGTAAGACGGAAAAAATAGGAAATAAACCTTTAGTTCTCTCTCTCTTAATTGTGCTGTGTAACTATCAACATCCGTTCCATGCCGTTTAGCTACGCATTATATCTCAGGTGTTAATTAGTTCCATCAGGGCCCAGTTCAGCCAAGGTTTAAATTAATTGACGCAAGATTATTAAGTAGAGCAAAAGTCCGATCAGGAAATTCCGAATTTAAAATTTCAATTGGAAGAAAACCCGAATTTTAAGGTTAGGTAACCACGTGTTGAGTAGTCACTGAATTTTGTTTAAGGATACCTCCGCATAATGGCATCAGGAAATTTTAGTGGTCTCCCTGCAATTGAAAAGCTCCTAGGAAGGGAAAATTACAACACGTGGCAGTTCGCCGTGCAAACCTATCTTGAACACGAAGAACTATGGGATTGCGTTCAAGGACCGCAGGATGGTAAACCAGTCGATGTTAAGAAGGACATCAAAGCCAAGTCCAAGATAATCCTTTTAATTGACCCCATTAACTATGTCCATATACAAAATGTTAAAACATCAAAGGAAGTATGGGAAAAATTAAAAGGTGCTTTCGAAGATTCAGGGTTGACACGTAGAATAGGTTTACTAAGAGCATTAATAACTACTAACTCGTCTCGAAAATTGTACTAGCACCGAAGATTATGTGAACAAAATTATTAGTACTGCTCACAAATTAGGTGGCATAGGATTTATGGTCAGCGATGAATGGGTTGGCATATTTCTACTAGCAGGCTTACCAGACGAGTACAGACCGATGATTATGGGCATCGAAAGTTCCGGAATCGCAATTACTGGAGATGCGATCAAAACAAAATTGCTGCAAGATATTAAATCTCCTACCAGTACTGAGAATGCCTTTTTTAATAAGCATAGTCAGTCTCGAAAACCGAAGAGAGGAAAAGGGCCACGTTGTTACTCCTGCAATAATTATGAACATAAATCAAGTGAATGCAGAAATGGAAATAAAGAAAAATCAAAAGTAGCATTCTGCGTAGGATTTTCAGCAGGACACACAAACCGAGATGACTGGTACATCGACTCCGGTGCGTCCATGCACTTGACGATGCGTGAAGACTGGTTAGAAAATATGACAACTCCAAAAGTTCGTGAAATAGTTGTGGCAAATAATTCTGTTATACCCGTGGCAGCAGCAGGTACCGTCAATATAGATGTTTCTGTAAATAATATTGTAAGCAGCATTCAAATAAGAAATGTGCAACATGTGCCGAATCTATCTACAAACTTATTATCGGTGAGTCAGATTGTGAAGAATGGGCACACAGTGAAGTTTGATAACACAGAATGTAAAATATACAATAAATTACAGTTAGTCGCAACTGCAGATCTAGTAGGCAATATGTACAAATTAAACATTAGTTCAAAAAACTTTGCATTAGCTAGTAGTTCGGTTAAACTAGACAGTAATTTGTGGCATCGTAGGTTAGGACATATTAACTTTAGTGATCTAAATAAATTAAAAAACGGACTAGTATCAGGTGTTCAGTTTAATAACAAAGACAATGAAACATGTGTTCCGTGCTTAGAAGGAAAACAATGCAGATTACCTTTTAAAAATGTTGGTTCGAGAGCCGAGAATACTTTAGAACTAGTACATTCAGACTTGTGTGGACCGATGGAAACTGCTTCGATTGGAGGTGCCAAGTATTTTTTCACACTGATCGATGATTTTTCAAAGAAAAGTTTTTGTGTATTTTCTGCAATCCAAAACAGAAGTGCTCGGAGTTTTTGAAAATTTTAAAAATATGGTGGAAAATCAATCTGGAAATCGAATAAAAATTTTACGACACCGGGACTGAATACTGCAATGGGACTTTCGAAGCCTTTTTGCGTAAATCCGGCATTCGACACCAGACATCCACCCCATATACACCGGAACAAAATGGCCTAGCAGAGCGCATGAACAGGACCATTGTCGAGAAGGCGAAATGCATGCTATTTGATGCCAAATTAACCAAGGAATTCTGGGCAGAAGCAGCCTCGACAGCGGCCTATGTGATTAACCGTTCACCATCGAAAGGCATCAGCAAGACACCGGAAGAAATGTGGTCGGGTAAGAAACCGAATTTAAATAATTTAAAAGTTTTTGGTTGCAGGGCCATGGCTCACATCCCAAAGCAAAAGCGTCAGAAATGGGACGCCAAGTCAAAAGAACTAATCTTCGTTGGCTACTGTGAGGAAACAAAGGGCTATCGACTTATTCAACCAGGTACCAGTAAACTAACAAAAAGTCGTGATGTAATCTTCATCGAAGACAGTTCACCCGAGCAAAACGTGTCCGTTGCTGACAAACCTGACGTAGTGCCAGTGGTGTTTGAAGAGGTACCAAAACCAGTGGGGGAACAAATTGATGAAGAAAACATACATGCAGCAGAAGATGCAGCACCGTCAGGCTGTAACAACACCGTAAGAAGATCTAAGAGGCAACCGAAACCGAAGAACATGGACGATTATATCGTTTATTCGGCTTTAACTTGCCAGCTAAATGATCCACAAACAGCAGAAGAGGCTTTGCAGCGACCAGATGCTGAATATTGGAAAAATGCCATGGAAGAAGAGTATAAATCCTTAATAGACAACAATACTTGGAGTCTTGCAGAATTACCTCCAGAACGAAAGCAAATAGGTTGCAAATGGGTTTTCAAAACTAAAAGGGACTGTGAAGGTAAAGTTCAGCGTTACAAGGCTCGTTTAGTAATTAAGGGATGTGTACAGAAGAAGGGTATTGATTACCAAGAAACATACTCTCCAGTAGTTCGGCATGGTTCAATCAGGTACTTGATAGCCTTGGCAGCAAAGTACAATTTGGACATTGACCAAATGGATGCTAGTACTGCATTTTTACAAGGTTATCTAGAAGAAGAGGTATATATGGCACAACCACCAGAATTTCAGCAAGGGTTGGAGGTATGTCGACTAAATAAGGCAATATACGGATTAAAACAAGCCAGTCGACAATGGAACAAAAAATTAGATGCAGCTATAAAAGAATTTGGACTTACGCAATCTAAGGTAGATCCCTGTATATATTTTAATATTAAGAATCAGAGTAGGTTGTACGTAGCCGTTTATGTAGATGATCTATTAATTTTTTCAAATAATGTTAATGAGAAAAATAGATTAAAAACAGAGCTTGGTAAACAATTCAAGATGAAAGATCTGGGGGAAGCCCATTCTTGTGTTGGTTTAAGGATCACAAGAGATCGAAGCAATGGCAAAATTTACCTGGATCAACAGCAGAATACTGAAGAAATCCTGACTAGATTCAACATGTTTGACTGTAAACCGGTTGCCACCCCAGCTGATCCGAATCAAAAATTGACAAAAGCTATGTCACCCCAAGATGAAGAAGAACTGCAGTATATGTCACAAATACCATATCAAGAAGCCGTGGGAAGCATTCTTTACTTGTCACAAGGCACTCGTCCGGACATAGCTTATGCTGTAAACACCGTTAGCAAGTATAATAATAATCCTGGCAAGGTGCATTGGACCGCTGTAAAAAGAATTTTCAGATATTTAAAGGGGACCGTCCAAAATAAATTGGAATTTTCCGAAGGCTCGGATTATACTTTAAAAGGTTATTGTGATGCCGATTGGGCCAGCGAAAGCGACGATAGACGTTCCTGCACCGCATACGTATTCATCGACCAAGGTGGAGCAATATCGTGGTCTAGTAAACGACAAACAACCGTGGCACTTTCGACAACCGAAGCAGAGTACATGGCGCTTTCCTCGGCAACCCAAGAAGCGTTATGGTTAAATCAACTTTGTAGGGAACTGCAACCAGACTTGGCTCAAGAACCAATAGACTTATATTGCGACAACAAAAGTGCAATAAATCTAGCAACGACTGATGCATATCACGCAAGAACAAAACACATCGATGTAAGGCATCATTTTCTGTGTGACAAGGTAGTTGACAAAACTATTAATCTCAACTACATCAACACTGAAGAAATGGTTGCGGATAGTTTAACAAAGGCAACGCCAATATTCAAACATGTATTTTGTTATAATAAAATGGGGCTTATCATGTAAACATTATCATGTTCTAGTGGGGGTGTTGTTATAAGAAATGTATTGTTAGTTACTTTAGTATTTATATAGTTGGTAAGACGATACTGTGTATATATATAGAAAATAAACCTTTAGTTCTCTCTCTCTTAATTGTGCTGTGTAACTATCAACATCCGTTCCATGCCGTTTAGCTACGCATTATATCTCAGGTGTTAATAGTTCCATCAATTTTCGCGACGAACCTGGTTCTGGAAAACGGTTCCGTTCGGGTGAAAATGACGTCATTGGTTCTTAATTCGCGAAAATGAATTTATGATATTATTTTCTAACCCATGTTAATGTTTTATGTTCTAACCTAAAAAAATGGATACGCAACAGTTTGTAGTTTTATTCAACAACGTGTTTGAAGATTTATTTTTGAACAATGGCTATTTAGAAAATTATATAATAGAAAATGACGATTCGGATCATTTGAAAGCATTGTATTTTATAAATAATAGGCGGCGGCATATTCGACAATCTGGCTTTTTCGAACAGTGGATAGGTATTTATTTAGACACCGATTTTTTCCTGCATTTTAGAATGATAAAAAATACATTTAATTTGTTACTGAATTCTATTATAAATGATGAATTAATTACAAGTTATCACGGTGGAAACATGCCTGTCGAGCCAGCAAAATGTTTAATGGTAACACTTTGGTATCTAGCAAAGGGCGATACATTAATATCTACAGGTGATAAATTCAATTTAGCTTCATCTACTGTTATGACAATAACTGAAAAGTACGTGAAGAGAATATCTGAAATGGCAGAAAAGTATATTATATGGCCGAAAGAAGAAGACTGTCTACAAATAGAATTAGAATTCAGAAATCGCTGTGGTTACCCAGGTAAGAATAGATACTACATTATCATGTTTAGAATATCTAAATTCTGCCCTTTTAGGTGTTATTGGATCTATTGATGGATGTCATATTACTTGTAAAGTTCCACAAGATCAGCAAGATAGCTACACAAATAGAAAACTTAGCCATTCAATCATACTGCAAGGAATATGTACTGCTACAAAAATTTTTACAAATATATTCATAGGATTCCCTGGCTCAGCACATGATGCTCGTGTGAGTAATTGTATTTATGCAAAATATTATCAATTACGTATGTTTCTAGATGTAAAACATAAATATATTTTAGGTTTTAAAATATTCATCATTATACCGTGATATGGAAGTTAACGGACATTTGAAAAGATTTTACAACGAAGACTACCATTTAATTGGAGATTCAGCTTATGCATGCAAATCGTGGTTAATAAGTCCATACAGGTATACATAATACCTACTATTATGAAATCAAAAACTAATATTGAATGTTGTGTTCAAAGGGATAATGGTCATTTAACAAGGCTGCAAAAGCAACATAATTACAAGCACAGTGTAACAAGGGTTGTCATTGAGCATACATTTGGCTTATTGAAAAATAGATGGAGAATATTACAAACTGTTAATGTTTACAGTATCATGAAAGTCATTAAAATTGCTACAGCCTGTTGCACATTACATAATTTTTGTTATATGAATAATGATATAATAGAAGACATAGAATTTAACGATGATATGCCAGGAGCACAATATGAGGGAGATGGTTGGAATGTTAATGATTCTGGCATAGTGAAAAGAGATAATATTGCCAATAATTTTATACAATAAAGTTTATTCTTTAAATATAAAAATAAAAACAATACTTTAATCACTATCTGTGTCTGAGCGCTTTCTCTTCCTTTCCTTTTTTGAAAATATTCGGTCCATCGCACTAAGAAATCTCTCTCGCTGTTCATTTTGTTGTGCAAGAAGTGTATTCAGTGTGTCACACTGTTGTTTTTTTAATTCCATGTGTTCTCTGTGTTGTTCTTTTAACAGTGCTAACACTTCATTTGAGGTGTTGGGCCGTGCACTAGATTTGACTTTGGAGAAACGACTTTCTTTGTTTTGACGATTAATACCAGAGGGGCCAGCAATTGAAGACGATGATGATTCATCTGACGGTAGTGCTGAAGTAGATGCATGATTTCCATTGTTAGTATTTACTTCTTGTGTCGTACATGAGGAATCAGGCAACGACAATGAATCCTCAACACAACTGAAGATGATTCACCTGACTTTGTTAGTGAATCATAAAGAAATTCCGGGTTAGTTTTGTGTTTATGTCCCAAAATCTCGTCTATTAGATCACAATATGGAGGTTTATTACTTTTACCTTTGCCCGTAAGGGTTTGGTTTCGTTTGTATACTTTATAGGGTTTTAAACGATTGGCGACATCGCTCTGCTCCCACTTTGTCTTGTCCTACGACGTAACCAGCTTCATTCATATTAGTCGCAATATTTTGCCATAGTCTATTTTTGTTTGTTTTTTTGTCTTCGAACTTTTCATTTAAATTCTTTCTGAAATATAGAAGTTGTATTGTTGCCAAATTGTCCACTTCAGTTGGGTTTCGGCCGTTCTTCCATACGTATTCGTGTAAAATATCTTCATGTTCATCATCTAAAATAAGGGAATGAAAATATGACACAATGTTTAACAGCAAGTACTTACTTATATCTTCTTCTTGTTGCAGATTCATACACTGATAGTAGTAGCGTGCTCTCTCATTTGCATCTATAATTTCAAATTTAATTTTATTTACAGTATTATTAAGTAAAAACGCATTTTATTACCGTTACGAAGTCTTTCGGCTGTATCTGCATCTACAGTAATACTAATTAAATTGTTGCCTTCCTCATCGGCAATTTCAATTTCTTCCATAGCAATACTTTATTATTGTCACTAATCACTGAGCAGAGCAATAACACGATGAAGTAAAATATTATTAAAAGTGGATTTTGAGGTTACGTATTAGCAACTGCGCTATAAACCAAACTAAAACCGTAGTCGTAGTGTGGTTCAAACCACAACGAACCTGGTTAATTTCGGTTCGTACGTGACGTCACCGGTTTGTCGCGAAAATGTACTACCAGTAAAAATAAGGAACCAAACCCATTTGGTTCGTCGCGAAAATTCAACTCAGAACTCCTGGTTAACGAACGTTAGTACAACCCGGCCTTAGACATGTTAGATGTCATAGAGTATGGATATCCAAGGAGGATATATAATAAGACGGAACCTTTTCTGGATACAACTTGTCTTTTTTCAGAAGATTTCGCCTAACGAAAGATACAGTTGTGAAATTGTTAGTGGAAATTGAAGAAGATTTGGAGTTTCCGAATGATTTGTAAGTAGAACTTGCTGTAGATTGTTAAACTGATGTCTTGCTGTTGCTGCAATGTTAAAATCTTAGCGATTATGTTTATTCCTGCTTTAAGATGTTTTTTTTAGGAATAACAGTGTGTCTCCAATTAATCAGCTACTGACAGCCCTTCGCTACTATGCTAGCGCAGGCCATCTAAATAGTGTGGCTGATTTTATGGGAATGCATGTTTCCACAACATCGCGAATTATATACAGGGTATCATAGGCCCTGTGCACATTAAACGTTAATTATATTAAAATGCCTGGAAACAATGAAATCTCCGTGTGCAGCAGCAGTTCCATCAAATAGCTTCATTTCCAAGGGTCATTGGATGTCTTGATGGAACTCACATCAAGATACAGTCTCCTGGTAAGTTGTTCAAAATTTGTTGTTGGTTGATTGATAAAGCATGCAAGCCCATCTGTTATCAAAAATAATGTGTAGATAATAATGATATTTTGTTGCAGGAGGAGAAGATGGAGAAGTGTTTAGAAACAGAAAGGGATATTTTTCCGTAAATACTCAGGCGGTTTGTGACAGTAATCTAAAAATACTAGAAGTTGTAGCCAGGTGGCCTCGTTCGGCACATGATGCCACAATATTTATGAATAGTCGTTTACGAGCTAGGTTTCAAGCGAATGAATTCCCGAATTGTCTGTTATTGGGTAAGTTTATGTGCATTATGTTACATATTTCCTATGAAAGAAATTACAAGTTCTATGACATCAACGAATAGTAAAAATGTTGCAGGTTACTCTGGATACCCAGTTAAAGGTTATTTATTAACACCCTTAGGACATCCTGTCACCAGAACAGAACAATTGTACAATGAATCGCAAATTCGAACACGGAATTGCGTTGAGCGATTATTCGGTGTTTGGAAAAGACGGTTTCCAGTGTTGGCATATGGCCTTAGGTTAAAAATGGAAACCGTTCTAAGGATTATTGTAGCAACAGCAGTTCTACATAATATTGCCAAGGCCAATAATGAACCTGAACCACCTCCCCCAGAAAATATCGACATGAATGAACTTAATTATTTAATTGAAATAGGGCAAGTACCTGATGTACTCAACAATAATTTAGATAATGCAAATTTTAGAAATGCATTGTTAAACAATTATTTGTCTCGTTTAGTTCAAGATAATATTTATTTTAATATTATTTGTTATAATTAAAATAAAACATAGTTATAGCAAAGAGTATATCTACTTTGGTTATAGAATTAATTTCTAATTTAATTAATTTTACCATTATTTCCAATTCATTTAGTAACGATAAATACTACTTGTGGTTTTATTCGGGCTTTTCAATTATGCAGTTTTATTCTCAAATGTTTTAGAAAACTAAATTCCACATACCTAATATGTGTGGCAGATAAAAATAACTACATACATTATAAATCCTATATTTTTTTATTAGAAATAGGTTTACAATTTCTATAAATAGACATTCAAGTATAATTGAATTATTAATTTAATTTAAAAAAAGAATTAATTTAATTTAAAAAAAGAAAACTATTGAGCCCCCTGCAGTTTCTTTCTTTCTAATTGCACTTGAATTTCTAGCAGTTCAATTTTTAATTTGTATTCCTTTTTGTGGAAGTCCAACTCGTTTTGCAACTTTTGCTCTTCATAATCGCCTATGCGAAGCCTTTTGTCCAGCAATTTCTCATATTTTTCTCCTAATACTGAAGAACTTAATGCTCTAACTGTGCCTGTAGGGCGCCTGCGACTACTCGATACAGGCACAGGGGTCCTCTTTCGTTTTCCTGCAAATAACATGAGTTTTCAACAATCACCAAGAAAAGTATGTTTTTACTTACATTATTAGGGGTCCTCAACTTCTCAGACACAGGACTTTTTAACGAGCTGGCTTTTTTCCATTGTACTCCACTGCACGAGGACTGCAGTTCCAGTGCAGTTGCAGATCCATCATCAGTGTTATGCTCAAATCCAACAGTTTGATAATCTCTAGACAGTTCACTGGTTTCAACTACACAAAAGAATATGTAGATTAGCCTACGTAACAAAAATAAATTGTGGGTATTTACTAGCAAATAATGGAATACAATTTTGTTACTGCAATGACATTATTATAGTAATGTACCTACACTTACCTACAACTGGTGGTGGCAAATCAAAACAGCCCTCTACCTCAAACACTGTAGACGTTGAAATATTATCTTCTCGGTTCACATTACACATGTCATTGGAATCAAAGGGATTATCGAGACCGAAGACTGTTTTTGCATTCATAATTGAGAGCAAAATTTCTTGGTTTGCATCAGGTTTGTCCTCTTTTTTCCTGCCTCCTCCTGTTAGAAACAGCTGTTTTCTTTCCTCGGCCACGTCTTTTCTAACTTCCTTTTGTTTTGTTATCATAACATTTTTTTAAGGATTCCATACTTCGTGTACACAAATTAGGCGTCACACCATTAAATTCTGCTGTGATTTTGCCCCATGCTGCTGCTGTATCAGGCACCGACACTTGGTCTGTCTTTTTGTTTTCAACTACATTTTTATACTTAAATACAAGTGAAATTAAAACTTCTTTTTCTGTATAGGTGAAGTTCGAACCCCTCATACGTTTTGTAGCATCCATACCGTTTAATAATCACTTGATAACCAGAAAATGTAGATAACAATACTAATGCAACGATAATAATAATAATTTTAATAATAATTGTTATTTGTAATATAATAATAATAATATAAACTAAGGTACAGACGCCATATAAGGCCACCTTAAGGTTTGTTTGTTTATTCTGAGATTATTTATTGAAATAGTTTTGCAAAATCGTTGTTTATACCAAGTGTATGGTATAAGGTATCAATATTATTGTATATAATTGTTTTTTGAAATCACAAATTTGAAAAAAATAATAGATTATGAAGATAGACAAAATGGCCTTATTTGGCAACTGGGTTCATAATAAGGCCAATAATATTTTTCAGGGTGTAAGTACGAAAAACAATCAAGTATTATTTTTATTGTTTAATGTAAGTAATTTCAAAGATAATACATAGCTATTTAAAATACAAAAAACATGAAATTAAACTTTAAACTTTAAAGATAACGCCAAATGTCACTTATTAAACTGCACATTTAGGACAGACAAAGATGTCTTTATCTACTTTGCTTAATCCTACACATTCCTCGTGCACATAGGTGTTGCACAAATTACATTTTCGCATGTCTGCAACTCTGTCTTCATCGCAAGCAAAACAGTACCAAGATTCCTGTTTCTTGTTGACTTTTTTCTTTCCTTTATCTATTTTGCCTTGGCTAGCTTTTTCTTTCACGACCCGTTTTCCTGCGTCTTCCTTGTTTTCTATATTTTCTTCAGTGGAGCTGGTTGCTGTTTTGGAAAACAAATTTCTTGTAACTTCCTGCGCCTTTGAATTAATCGCTGGCCGACGTTTTTTAACTGCAGTCTTTAGTTCAGGAGTAATGAAGAAACCACTTTCCGTGAAGCTCACATTCAGGCTGATATCTGTGTCTTTATTTGGAGTCTGCTTTTCTTTCGGGTTCTCTATATTTTTACCATCTTCTTCCATAAGTTCCATTTCTGCGAGTTCATCTTCAACGTCATCACTTGATTCATCAGTTGTGTAAGATCCAGATGAATTGCTGTCACTAGCATTTGATATTGAAATTTTAAAAATGTTATTTGGGTTTTGCGATTTTTTTATGGTATTTACACGACTTGGACCAGCAACTGGTTCATCGATACTATTGTGTAACTGTTGGGTAGTATTTTGAGAGGAATTTTCCAACACTCGATCACCCAAAGCACGATGTGTGAGACTACTGGGAGCAAATGCTGCCTCTGAAATGGCTGCTGGGTTAAACGGCCAAATTCCCGTTGCTCTAAATCCAGATAAAATGTTTTCACTTGACATTGATTTAAACCAAACTGGGGTAAATATTTCTCCAAATCTGGCCCTGGTAATAGCGCGTTCGTTTGCATGGTTAACCCAAAAATTTAGAACCTCATCATCCCAATATGCCTCAAAACTACGAAATACAGCTTTGTCTAATGGTTGTAACTCATGTGTGCTGTTACTGGGCAAGCAGAACAGCGTTACATCGTGTTGTTCTGCAGTTTCAACAATGCGGATATCAAGATGAGAAGATGCTCCATCAAAGATTAACAAAGCTGGTCCAGGATTTTTAAATTTGGCAAAATGATCAAGCCATTGTATGAATGCCTCTGTTGTCATGCTTCCTTTTTTAGTCATTAAAATTTTGGACTCCGCTGGCAGGTTGATGTACCACTCGGGCTTAATCCGTACACCTTTGAAGATGATAAGTGGGGGAATGCTTTGTCCTAGAGCGTTACAGCAAGCCACAATTGAAACATTTTCTCCATGTTCGGGAGCAACAATGTGTACTCTTTTCACTCCCTTGTGGGCCAACACAGTTTGTTGGTGGTGAAGAGTTAATTGGCATCCCTTCTCATCTATGTTGTATATTTGACCGGGTTTTCCGTGGAAATGTTTCTCTAATAAAATTGTTCTGAGCTTTTTAAAATAGTCGTCTACAATTTCATGGTTCATTTTTTGAGCTCTTGCGAGATTAAGTTTTTGAGCACGACGTTTCGCTATTTCTGGATGTCGAGAATAAAAACATTTCATCCATTTTTTTCCGGCTATTTCTTTGGCAACTGAAAAGTTATGTCGAAGTCCGTGTTCTCTTGCAAAAGCGTACACACTTTTTCTTAAAATTTTAGGAGTTAACGGCATTCCTACATCACACAAGCGTCCTATTCTCCTAACTAATTCTGTTTCTTGAGGCTCAGACAAAATTGGACGGCGACCAAGTATCTTCTTTGTACTTCCACTCTCCAAATGGTTTCGTAAAGTACGCCTAGGGATATTGAATGTACGTGATGCTCTAAAAGGAGCCATACCGTCTCTAACAGCATCCATTGCAGCTAC
Organism: Hemicrepidius hirtus; assembly: GCA_963082805.1. NCBI lineage: Eukaryota > Metazoa > Arthropoda > Insecta > Coleoptera > Elateridae > Hemicrepidius > Hemicrepidius hirtus. The sequence goes on from OY720168.1 coordinate 9,806,324, forward strand.
TAGATCTTCCTCTGACCTTTGGGCTCTTTTATTAGCAGGCATTATTCTAAAACTAAAATATTTTATCAGCACAAATGTGTGCGTTTCGTCTAAAATTAACAGTTTCCTAATAAGGCCAGTCGAGTGGCCATGTTGAGAACCGCACGTGTTTACGTTTTAAAATTCATAAACATGAAATAAGCAATAACAACCACTTAATACTGTCATTTACTAACCAACAGTTCCTGTTGACAACAAAAAAATATAAAACCATAATTGTGAACATCTACTTTGTATGTTTAAATAATAATCAACATCTTACCACCTCTTATAAGCCGGTGTTCACGCAACGGATTAAAATGAAGAACCGGCGAAAAAACCACTTTCCCGCTACACATCTGGATGGTAACTGGCGGTTGACCTTCCAGGCAATTTTAGGGACCGAAACATTATGCCATCTATTAAATTTGAACCGTACTTACAAAGATATTAACAACTGGCCTTAATATGACACTGGCCTTATATGGCGTCTGTACCTTACAAGAAATACTATAATTTTTTGAATTGCACCTAATCCCTGAAGGGATTGTTTTGTGCATGCAATGCAGGCTTTATAATTTTAAAAGATTTTAAGGTTAGTTTATTAAACTGTGGCTGACCTGTTATATTAGGTGAAAAGGTTATATACTTAGTTTTATCTTTGTTTAATGTAAGCAAATTCTTTTTTAGCCAGCATTTAACCGTATACAGTGCTTCCCGAAAGTAACGGATAAATTCAATAAAATCGTTGAGAAAAATATTTCAAATAACTGCTCGGACACGTCTATTTTTATTTTTAAATTATGATTTAGAGATGTAATTTTCAACCCCCCACCACCCAACCCCTAAGCGCTGCCAACTCCAACTTTAAAAATTGAAATAGCAAGTAATCCTTTCTGATACTTCATCTGATAGCTTTATTTATACTGAATATAATAAAAAAAAGTTTTTCAAGATCGGTTGATAAATAACGGAGATATTTACCAAAATGTATTCAAATTAAAGTGCCAATATTCGAGCAGGCGTTGGTACTGGGTGGTAAAAAACAATTGCAACTTGTAAGCAATTGAATGTAAACAAAATGTATTGACATTACTTAGTGGAGTGTGTGTTACTTATTATTAACGATTTGAAAAATAAGATAACAAAAATGAGATTTACTGAAGCCGAAAGAATCAAAGTTTTAATGATGGTTGGGGTTGGAGATAGATAGATACATTTTGTTTACATTCAATTACAAACAACTTGCAATTGTTTTTTACCACCCATTATAGAGCGGTACCAACGCCTGCTCGAATATTGGCACTTTCATTTGATACATTTTGGTAAATATCTCCGTTATTTATCAACCGATTTTGAAAATCTTTTTTTTATTGTATTGAGCATAAAAAAAGCTATCAGATGAGGTATCAGAAAGGGTTCTTTGCTATTTGAATTTTTAAAGATGGAGTTGGCAGCGCTTAGGGGTTGGGTGGTGGGGGGGTTGAAAATTACATATCTAAATCATAATTTAAAAATAAAAATCGACGTGTCCGAGCATTTATTTGAAATATTTTTCTCAACGATTTTATTGAATTTATCCGTTACTTTCAGGAAGCACTGTATAGTCCTTCTTCTGCTTTTTTAACAACATCGCCCCAGCATTCATCGCTAAATATTAATACCGTGTCATCTGCATATGAAATAATTTCACCCCCAATATCACACGACAATAAACTTAATAACGACAATAACAATTAAAAACAATAGCAATAACAAGTAAGAAATAATAACATGAACAATTTAATAAACTTAACAAAAAACGAATAAAGAGAGTGATTTGGGATATGTACGGCGAAGAATATGGTACGAGAACAGTGGCTAAAAGCTTGTCGAAGAAATGTTGATTTAGCTATAAATACAGGGACGTTTTAAAGGCTTCAGGCGCCTTAGGCTAAAAATTCATTGGAACCCCCACCCCCTCTTTTTTCAGGGAACCTAGCGAGAAAAACCTTTATTTTTGTTTAAAAAAAACATTTTTGACTGCATAATTGGAAGGATTTTTTATAGGATGTCATATTAAAATTAATAGTAGTTACTGGAAACACTATTGAAGGATATTAACAACAAATAACAGTATTACAGTTATGAAATTATTTATAAATTCTCTAACAGATATAAAACTATTGCACAAAAAAATATATAGTTTCTAGAGCATAACAAAATAAAATTTAAATGGAGAATAACTTGCTATATTGCTATACAGGGTGTTTCTTAAATCGCGGACACGGAGCACAGTACTACATTCCTCTCCAGATACCAATTGGAAAAATATAATACAATAATGCCCGTTCTTCGCTAGTTTCAGAGTTATTCTCAGTCAAAGATTGAGATTCAATTCTTTTATGCTTTGGAAAAACGGGTAAATTTTAACCGTTCCGCATTGTTCATCAATCAAATATTAAATCTTAATAAATTTGGAATTTTTTATACGTTGTATTCCTTCCTCCGCAGACATTCTTTCTGATAAATATCTGTTGTTAAACTTTTTTTCAATATGTTGCAACAGTGCATTGTAGCTATGAGGTTATTACCTAGGAAACTTGTTCATACTGCCTTATTAAAACACCAAACGTTTAAAACAAAGTCCCTGCAAGCATGCGCAATGTTGTCAAATTTAAAATTTCTAAAATGCGAATAACTCGGAAACTAAATACATTAGGACAAAATCGCCTATACTTTTTCAACTCAGTTTAAAGATGAGAATCGCGTAGTGCTGTCCGTGCCCGCCATTTAAGAAACACCCTGTATTTATAACAAGAAAAGTGTTAAATCGCTACTTTTCTGGCTTTAATAGCCGCAAACCTGTCAATAATATTTGAAAATTCTTGGCTCATTGAGCCCCACTTAATTTTTTGTTAAAACTCAAAAAAACGAAAATGTAGGTACCGGTCAGTAATGTGCAGTATGAGAAGCTGAGTTATACGTTTTAAACAATATAAATAGGGAATGATGAAATTGTAATTTTGTCAGATCTCTTTGTTACATTGACTACAAACGTATTAAAGATTACCAGCAGTCTCTGGTAGTCGCACAGTTATTTGGCCATAAGGTGTATTTTATAATAAATATTATTCAAATCATCTCATCTCCTTTTTGGGATATACAACCCCAAATCAGACACTTAATAATTCTGATTCATGATTACCTATACTTATCTTACAGTTGGAGGAAGATTTGGCAGTTGAACCTCTTTAAGTCGAACCTCGCTTACTCGAATTTCTCTGTAAGTCGAACTTCACCCGCATTCCCGACTGAACTCCTATAGTTTTATGCAGAAAAATTTCTCGTTAAGCCGAATTTCGATTAACCGAATTTTTTGATAAATGAAGTATTTTGTGTTTCCCCAAGGGAAACTTTCACTCTATTACTCGAATTTAGAAAGTATTTTTAAGGAATTCCTTGCATTAACAGGGCTAAAGGTATTTTTCTAGAATATTTAGAGCGCTTAAGTATCTTTTATTACTGAGTTGCTGAGTTGCGGATTATCAATAACAATTTAAAGGGGGTATAGTCCAGTAAAATTAGACGAATTTTCGACAAATAAAAACATTAATCGGTAGAAAGCTGAATTTTGGTATACATGCTTATTACGACTTCCCATTGAACATACTAAAAGTCCCCGTCAAAATCTGTTGCGCTCGAGCCGCCATCTTGGAAAAAAGGTAAACTTTTTTAGTTTTTTGCCTGTATCTCGGCAACTATAACTGATACAAGAAAAAAGTTCTGAAAAAAAATATAGCTTATTAAATTGCCTATAAAAAAGCATATCAACATTTTTATTTATCTCCAATGCTTTAGCTGTAATCCGACGTTGAATATTGAAGAAAGTCTCGTGAGCTCTTGAAAAATGGTTTTTGCAGCTTCATACCTGTAAAGATTATAAATAATTGACAAATCAATAAATTCATTCAAAATTGTCATAGTATTTCTTAGATATGTGAAAGTTCGTCTATTATTACCAATTAAAATCTTTGCATGCCGCTCGTACTAGGTGTAGCATTGTCTGATGCCCAATCGTCTGGTGCAAGTGGTTCATCTGGGTTTCCATCGTCGAAGTCGTACTCAAGTTGGTTTTGAGGTGCATTAACTAGTTCCTCAGAAAACTCCCCCTCAATAGAAATATTGTCTTCAATGTCGAGATTTCTGTTAGAATTAAAACACGCGATACCTTTGCAATGTCCACAAATCGCTGTGCATTTTAGTCCGCCTTTCCGGCATCCACAAGATGAGGTGCATCCGTGTTTACAATTGCATGAGATTAGTGAGAGCACGGAATCTGGAGCTGGAGCCTTCAGTGTCCGAACAGGGTCAAGGAAATCGTGGACTTTCTTCAAACCCCAAAGTTCGGGAGATAACATTGAAATCAATCGAAATTTGTTTTTATCGTTACCCAACAGCTTTTCTTGTGTTACTGTAGCGATCATAGTAGCATCGAAGATTATGTCAGCGTTAGAATGCTTTATAGCACGACGACGCTGTTCAGTCTTTTTCGTGCTGCTGGAGCAATTGGTATAGCCATCAAAAACGATTACTACGGATCTCGCTCCGAAATGCCTTTTCACGTAATCTACATATGCTGCGCAGATGGACTCGTATGTCTGATAACATGTAAAATATGTATTATGGACATAGTAGTAGTGTCTATTTTTCTATTCCTTTTTTACAATAAAATTATTTACGTTCTAGAAAATACATATTCTGTATTTTTTTTTTATAAAATTCGATAAGTCGAATTTTCGATAACTCGAATTTTTTTTCCTTCCCCTACCACTTCGACTTAAAGAGGTTCGACGTATATGAAATTGTAAATTGTCTGACTGCGGTTTGCAAAATTCCTCTTAAGTCATAATGTTTTTGTAAAAACAAATTACCGAAACACAAAAAACACACATACATTTGCTTGAAATCGGTTGTACTATACGACAACGTATGGAATAATGCAATGCAATTGCAAATGCAATTTACACAAATATTTGTATTTTTGTATATTTGTATAATATTTTTTAATTATAAATAAACAATATTGAATATTTAAAAATTATTTTTAATCCATAACATCTTTTCTTATAAAAAATTTTTCGATATGGACAAAAATGAAGGTTCTTTACTCTTGAACAAAAATGATATAATTATTATTATTATGATACGACTGATATAATTTAATATTTGATGGTTGAATTTTGGGTTTTAGAACATGCAGAACTTTTTATGAAGAATAACTGTTTTTCATAAAATCAACAATAACAAAGTTTTCCATGTGTAGCCAACTTACGCGGACACACATTGTAACGTTGCTACCGTTCTACCAAGTTAGGGCGTTGGCCAATCGCCATTTTGGATTTTAGAACGGTAGCTATCTTCCCAACGTTCAAGACCGCAGCGAGGTCACACCGCCCCACTTCAGTTTCCACCTCTTGATCCATCACGACCGCGCAGCATTTGGTCCAAAGAGGGGGCTTTTGGGCCGCCTTTATAAACAGCGGAGCAGCCAAAATTTAGAGAATTCCGTTAGAAGCCTCACTTCTGATATTTTCGCTTAGATTTTTCCGAAACCGATTTAAATTTTATACCGACCGCCTGACCCTTGATTTCCGACATTTATTTAAACCGACCGCTTTGCCCCTTGATTTTTCTGACCGATTTTGCTAACTAAGACCGACCTTTTGCATTCCGTATTGTTTTATTCTGATTCAAGCGACCTCCGCTAGATCCCTGTTCATTCCGATATAAAGCTGGAACTCAGTGCAAATTGGGGAAGTTTTGTATACCCCTTTAAGCCGCATTTACCTCTTCCTGTCTTTATCTGATATAACGTTGGAACCCAGTGTCCATTGGGGAAACTTTATACCGGATTTATCCCTTCCTGCCCCTTGTTTATAGAAAGTTGGTACCCAGTGCAAATTGGGGAAACTTTATATATAAAACTGGAACCCAGTGCAAATTGGGGAAGTTTTATACACTTAAAAAAATTCAACCTCATACCTGCCGTTCCCAAAGAATAATTTACTAGCATCCCAGCTACCGTATCATCACGTCCTATTATAACACCGTTGGTGTGAGAACCTTTATAGTCAGACCTGATTTTTATTATAATTCAATTTCAGTCCTAGCATCCCCTACAATAAAACACCACCAATAATCAATTATTTATCATTGAGAAATTTAACCTCAAATTTTATAAAAGTTTACTGACCGTGATATACTTCATTAATATTGTTTAAATGCTTTTTAAATATTCCGTGGACCTCTTTTCAATTATTCTCATTAGTTTTTGTGTCGGTTTTCCTTTGTCAAGTAATTATTTAGTAGCACGGAATTATTTTTAGTTCAAAACACCTATTTGAAGCGTTCCGCTGTTTACGAACCAAAAAGTCACGTTCCGCAAAGCAACTCCGTTTACAGGGCATATAGTTGTGTTCAGTAAATTCATTTTCCAGTTTAATTATAATTTGTTTTGTTAATTATCAATACAGAATAATCATTCGTTTATTTCATTGTACATATTAGAACTAAATAAACATATTTAACAGGTTTATGTTGTTGGTGTTTGTTTCTGATTTCCACAGGAACCCTTGGACAATCTCAAGAGTGTATCCAGGTTTAAAAATAAATTTTTGTACGTCTCCCAAACCCCATAAGGGAAAGGTTGAACGTTTCAACATATATACAGGGTGTCTCTAAAATATGGTGGGGATCAAAATAAGACGATTAACCCAACTTACCTCTATCCCAAATTGCTTCGTTAAAGCGCTATTCAACGCCAAAGATCTTCAAAAAATTTCTATTTTTTTAAATAACAAAAGATTGCTTTTAGCGATTAGGATGAAATTTGGGACGTGATTCTTTACTGGAAAAAGGTGTTTTTTGACATCATTTTTTTGTTCAGGAGGGTAGCGCAAGTGGTCAAAGGTTGATCGTCCACAGTCAAAGAAGCTCATATCTTTTTATCAGTTCCGCCAATAGTTTTCAAGTTTTTTATACAGAGAGACATTCTTATTTCAAGTGTTTTTTGTCTCTTGTTTGATTTCGGTATCTGCCATAGTTTAGGCTGAAAAAATTATATTAATGGACTGCAGTGCATTTCTTAAAACAGATGTAGTAATCTAGTTGTCCCATATGTTGAGAAATAAATCACGAAGAGACAATTTAATATAAAGTTTATTACTAACAAGTATGTAAAGGGTGTCGCAAAATAATCTGAACCATTTCTCAACCAATGGTTGAGCTTATTTTGTACCACCGGTTAATAATTAATAGATTTACAGCAAATGCTCAATGTGACCACCATTTTCCCGAATGAAAAAGTTGATTCTACGCAAAAATTGTCCCTTCGTCATTTATTTCTCAGCAAACGGGACAACTAGATTACTACATCATTTTAAGAAATGCACTGCAGTCAATCAAAATAATTTTTTTCAGCCTAAACTATGGGAGATACCGAAATCGAACAAGAAACAAAAAATATTTGAAATAAGAATGTCTCTCTGTAAAAAAAATTTGAAAACTATTGGCCGAACTGTTAAAAAAATATGAGCTTCTTTGCCTATGGATGATCAACCTTTGACCACTTACGCGACACTCCTGAACATAAAAATGATGTCACAAAACACCTATTTCCAGTAAAGAATCGCATCCCAAATTTCATCCTAATCGCTAAAAACAATCTTTTGTTATTTATAAAATAGAAATTTTTTGAAGATCTTTGGCGTTGGATAGCGCTTTAACGAAGCAATTTCGGATAGAGGTAAGTTGCGTTAAATCATCTTATTTTGATCTCCGGAATCTATGATTAGGCTATGGCACCATATTTTAGAGACACCCTGTATATTTTTTAAAGTAAATATTACAAATTCCTTAATTCACGAATGCATGGGTGTAAATATACAGGGTGTCTCAAAAGTCACGCCCGGGCTCTTGGAACTTGAACTAAAATAAATTGAAAATTAAGAGCGAAAAATTTTCCGATTGTCCTTTGTTTTCGAGTTATTAATAAAAAACAATTTAACAGTTAAACTTTAAACTTTATTAAAAACGAACAATATTATAGAAAACAATATAATTTTGACATCTATTGTCACAAAATGTGTTCAAATAGGTTCCCTCCTACTTCAAGGCACAGATTCGCACGATTTATCATGGATTCACGGACGTGCTGTAGCATATCTTCGTCAATCGCGGCGACGGCGGCGTGAATGCGAACTATGACGTTTTCAGGATTGACAACCGGTTGGAGGTAAACTTTTTCTTCCAAATAGCCCCAGAAAAAGCAGCATTCTACTTTGATATAAAATTTGTTGTCATTCACTTTATTTTCTTCTTTGTTTATGCACTTAAATTTTCTAATTTCTATTTCTCATTTATTATTCATCTTCTAACTTGTATTTCAATCTTTACTTTTCATATAACATCAACTTTTATAATTTACTTGAACATTTTTGACGTTTAAAAATTTGAGGTTAAATTCCCAACTATCTAAATTAAACCATAATACGCACGTTTGATGGGTATTTTAACACTATTTTACGAATTTTTGCTCAGCCTTATATAACTTCGCTTCCGTTGCTATGGAAACTGTCAATAAATTTTCCCTTTCTCTAGGAATTTTGAAAAACAATTTCGAATCGAAATTAATGACATTTATAATTATCTTCAAACACTCATTACTTGATGGCGCGTTAATTGTTCTTGAAAAAATTATCATTTTCATAATCCTCGTAATTTTCTCTATAATGTTGTCATCTATTAAATTTCTAATTTTTCTAATTTCTTTTCTTCACACAAGATTTTTCTTGCATGAAATATCTTCTTTAGGGCCTAAGCTTTCTTTTGCTACCTATTTTTACAATCTAACGTACTTTTTTAATACTCTTTCTTTAAAAACAAATTTCAAATTTTAATAACGTAGGATTGAAATGACAAACTCTAATTTATTGCTTTTTCAGGAAACTTTTAGCTGAAAGCTACTCAAAATACTTACCAAATCTAGCTAAATCAACTTACAATTAATTATTTACACCAGTATCTACAAATTCTATAACTTAATTCAAGGAAAACACATATTTATAACATCGGACCAGTTATCGTAAAACTGTATCACCTATTAACATCAACAAATCAACACATAGAAATAATATTACTGCAATTCTAGATATGAAATCAACTCTACAATATCCTTTTTATGATATTACAACTTTTTAATTAGTTAATAAAATGTTTACTAACCATTTATAAATGAAAATCAGCTTCCGAAGCTTATAACTAACATATTTACATAGAATTCGCAATTTAACTTTGAATTTAAAAAACCATTAAATGAATCTAGTATGAAATAGTAAACTCAAACAATTTTACAACCATTTTTATGTAACAAAATCAACCGAAATACCCATATGAGAGTTTTATGCGTACATTTAGTACTAACGAACTTAATTTTATTTATGACTTTATTCAGCTAACTTGTGCTACATCAATTTAGTACCTAGTAAATACCAGTATCTTTATTTAATTAATAATTATTTACTTTTTACTTTAAACAACCTTATTATGATATGTCATAACATAGCAATATCTTTGATACTTTTGGCAACGTTGTCCTCTACATCTAAGTCTTCATCCTTTTCTTTGGGTAATCTCTTGAGAACCTTCTCCCTACGTAAAGGTACTAACCCAGTTGCCTCGAATCCTGCTTTAATGTTGGTACTGGTGTGTGCCTCTATATCTTTTAACCCTACAACGCCCAAGCTTTGTATGATTTCAAGTCAGCCCAAGGGGAGGTACAAAGTGCCTCGCTTCTTATATCATCCAGATATTTACAATAACTTATATTATTTATTATCATTCTAAATGCAATAAAAGAAAAGCTACGTGAAAGCAATATATGTATATATTTGTTAATAATATATAAAACATAATTTACATATAAAAGGAAGTATATTCCTAAAAAAAACGCATAAATTAATCAGAATCTTGATCGATTGTTTGGCATTTTTCGCACATATTTGTTTTTTTGTTGTGTGTACCACAGTCGTACTGCTTGCACGAGGAACAAATTATTGTTGTTTTTGATAATTTGTTTTTCCGGGTATTATTTTCTTTTGCAACCTCGTAACAAACATTGCAAATACCCTTGTTTGTATTCTGTGGCCTTCTTTGTTGAATATTCCGCTGTAATTTTCTTTGCAATATTATTTCTATGGTGGAGATGGTGAAACTTTGAAAACCCTGTAAGTTAATAGATCTATATTTAACCGCTGGTCTAATCAGATTGAGTCCGAGCTCTTGTAAAAATAATCGGCGGCATTATGTTTCTAATCAGAATTCCGTATTTCCCGGGCTTCTCTTTCATGAAAACTTTAAAAGGACATCACCTCGAAATAAAGACAACATCTCGTCGATTTTCATTTTCGCCTGATGTAAAGTATTATAGAATAATGTCATTTAGCATATCAAATACTAAACGTAAAGGCGCAAACTTATCAGTTTTCTTACGTTCCACTCTAGTTTCTTTATCGTCAAGTCTAATAATTTTCAGTTCTCAAGTTCGCAAAATCTCTGGCGACTCATTGTAGCAATGTATTATTACAATCCCACAAAGCAATCCTAATCTTACGTTACCTTGTCCTAAGGTTGACACAAAAATACAAAATTTGTGTGTTTTATTTCTAGCAAAATATTAGAAACCTTTTTGAGACTCTTATTTTCTCAGGGTCGTTTAGTATATCAAAGAGGTTATTCATTTTTAACAAAAACTCTGCCGTATTAACGGCGCTCACGCTTTTGAGTTGGCCAGTTCGTATGCAAGTCCTAACGGTTGCACTCATTGTATTAGAAAAAAATTGGGTGGCGTACTTTTCTGGTATTATAGGTTAGATTAGATATAGTTCAGTTCAACGAAACTCGTTGAATAAAATAAAAATATTTTATTATTTAAATACAATTTTAATTTTATGGTTACGGGTAATCGCTAGCCTAATGCCAAGACGAAACTGAACTGTTGTCCGCCAGCGTTGCATTAATAATATCTCCTTATCTTAATTTGGTAAATACAAACAATTACAAAGTTTAAATGATCGAACCTTCTATGGAAAATTATGGTATCTGTATTATTTGTAAGTTCTTATACAGGGTGTCCGTCTTTCGAAGCTAAGCATGGGGATCTCGGTTAACTTAAGAGATAGGAAGTCGGTTAAATGGAGGCAAAGTTGCGTATTTTAATGCTGATCAATAATCTGAAAAGAAATTTGACCTACGACTTTAAGTTTAGAAAATATCTAAAAAAAATCAAAATTCCCGATTTTTGTTTTTCGCTGATAAAATGAAAACAAGTGAAACTACAAATTTTTAATTCAGACATTTTTAAGACACTTTTTTACGGGAAATCTGAATATGTGATTGATTTTCTCATATCGTTTACCATAGCCAACAAGCGACTGTCAACTTTTGTTTTTCTTATGGACGCCATATTGGATTTTTGCATTTTTGAATGTAACTTTTTTTTCTGATTTCAACTATGTATGACACATAATACTTTAGCTTGTGTTTTTACCTACAATTTCAAGTTATCCATTTTTACGCAGAGTGCCATGGAAACAAAAGCGGCAAGTTTGTTTTAAAGAGAATTCTGATTACGAATTTAATTTTTAATCATAAGGTTTGCTAATTGAATTTGCAAATTCCAAGACTGGACATCAGAAGATCAATCGTAACTCGTCCATCCTAAGACGGAACGTCCTCGTTCTGTGAACTTTGACAAGATGGTAATTCTTCATTGGTATCTTGCATCTTCGTGATTTGTTTTTGAAGATCGCCTCCCGTATTTTATGTCTTAAAACATACAAAAAGCAATCATAATTAAAACAGTCACAGAAAAATGTACAAAGTGAAATATCGGGTTTACAATAGTTGGTTCTTGTAAAGATTTTGCTTCTTCTTTTGAATCAGAGAAGTCTCCTAAATGTTTTTGTTGTAAATGTACAGCTACCTTGGCTTTATAATCATAAATTTCTATTGCATTCTTGAAGGTGAAATTAATAAATGAATCTTCGAATATTTGATCATCAATTATGATTTTACAATTAATTACAGATCCTATCAATACACTACCCTTAATCTTAGTTGAATGAATCTTATTTTGACACTCTTCAGTTACTGTTAAGTCAAATTTAGAAAAAAATAAAAACACTTGACCATTACTTAACTGAGTATACAATCTATAATCATTACTAACTACGGCATGTACACAATTATTAATGTCTAAAAATAAAGAACACTTATTTATTAGCGGTACACCAACACAGATACTTTGATTAATAAAACTTTTGCACTTTCCATTAATTCACCTTTAGCACTCTGGAGATGATATTTGGATGGTGGTATTATAACTTTATTATTGGAACTAGGAGTTGGATAAATTCTAGAATATTGCTGCAAGGATTGTTCTAGAATGGGAACGTAGTGTAATGGTTTCATGGGTTGGCTTTGATTTAATGTTTTATGTTTCCTTAGTTATCTTATTATTATGAAATAAATAGTTTCATTTTGTATTTAAAATAATAAACATCGCTCTCCAAAGATCTTTCATTTATATATATATATATATATTTAAATATTAAATAAGTAACATCCGTTACATTTGGTGACCCCGACGTATACAAGTTATTATTTCTTTCACTGTGTTGAGTACAGGGCGAATTAATTCCGCCGATGTTAAAATTATCTTCGATAACTCTGAACACTGGTTCAGAGCTTTTAATTTGTAATTACCAGAAGAACGTTGTCTAATCGTTCTTTAGCTGGCCGATGATTATTTGATTTTATATTAAAACACACACATGTTTACAATATATACACTTTATTTGCGTTAATTATTATCAACACAGTGATTTGCAAATGATTAATAGAGCAGACAAAAACAAAAGCTTGCCTACCCGAGCAATGCTAAAACAGAACTACTGCCACCCCCGCATCGAGGGTCCTGAAACACCCCGCTTGCGGAATCAAGGGGCAAAGAAATTTTGTCCCTTGAAAGGCGCCAAAATTTAAATTAAAACTAAACACAAGTATTAGTAGCTACGAAAAGTAAAATTACGACTTAACATATCGGCCGCCTTGAACCGATGGATTCAACAAACGTAATGCACAATACAAATAATACAATTAATACATAAAACACAAATTCGTAACTATTATTTATAAATCATATATAAGTAATTATTACTCCCATGACTAACGTTGAAGAATGAAAATGAGAGTATTTAACCTAGGAATAAGAGTACTATAATCTATATACGCACAAAGGTTCGATAACTAAAAGGTTCACATTCACTTATTATTAAACACCGGGTAAAACACAAAGTCGGTGCACTGTTCTTTTAATTGTTTGTCCATTGGACATGGCGATTGTAGCGGAGCGCGGAATATTGTCTTTTGATGAATGAACTTCGGAGACTCTGCCCAAGCACCACTGCATGGGCGGTAAATTATCATCTCGAATTAGTACCACAGCGTTAACTTTTAGCAGCGTTGGTAGCAAACGAAACCATTTGGTTCGTTTCTGAAGCTCTGGTACCACCTCGCGGCTCCATCGTTTCCAAAATGTTTGATGTAAACGCTGAATACGCTGATAGCGGGTTAAGTGGTTTTCGCCAATATCAATGTAACTCTTCTCAGGTAAACCGCATAGTGGTTTGCCAATCAGAAAATGACCCGGGGTTAAAGGATTGTAATCAGAAGGGTCAGTGGATATAGGGGAGAGAGGACGTGAATTTAGCGTGGCCTCTATTTGAGCTAGCAAAGTTTGAAAATCTTCATAATTCAACAAAGCATTTCCTAAAACCCTCCTCAAGTGTGTTTTTATAGATTTTACCCCGCTTTCCCATATTCCGCCTTGATAAGGCGCGTGTGGTATTATAAATTCCCATGTTATGCCTTGTTCGGTCAGGAAACCGGTAACTTCGGATTTAGTGGTATCTAAGTTTAAAAATTTGTATAAATCACGTAACTGATTAGCAGCGCCAACAAAATTTTTAGCATTACCTGAGGTAATCGTTTTAGGCTTACCCCTTCGGCTGATGAATCTTTTTAATACAGCCATAAAGGCTGACGTAGTAAGGTCAGTAACGAGCTCGATATGTTTTCCGATCCTTTATGAGGATTGGGCCACAATAATCAATACCTACATTTGTGAAAACTGGCATATTGGCATGTAGTCTTTTGGATGGCAGACTCGGAAGGAGCCTTAAGCTCCAACGTAGGCATATTAGGCGCTGCAGTCGCATAATTAAGTGACCACTGTTTTTGTGGTAGTGCTAGAAATTTAGGCCCAGAAAACCAAATGGAGCTATCTAAAAGGGCTTGAACCGACATCCCCCTGGACACCAAATCAGCTGGATTATCAGGCGATCGAACATGATATCATTCATTTTTATTTGTTAGCTCTTGTATTGAAGCTATTCGATTGGCGACAAACGTTTTATATTTATTTGGAGCAGAATTGATCCAGTGTAGGACTATAGTAGAGTCGGTCCCGCACCTTTTCAACTAATTGAGATAGAAGTAATGCGGCACAAAGCTCCAAACGCGGAATAGTAGCACCGTGTAGGGGGCTAACTCTTGATTTTGAGCACAGTAGATGGGTAATAACATTTCCACCTGTGTCTATGGATCTTATATAAACACAGGCACCATAAGCCGCGGAACTGCTGTCGCTAAACCCATGTAACTGTATACATACAGGACTTTGTGCCTTTACACATCGTGGGATTTTTAATAATTTTAAATTAAGTAATTGCCTTTTAAATATTTCCCACTCAGAATTTAGAACCTCGGGAATTGATTCATCCCATGAAAGATTTAATTGCCAGAGTTTCTGAATAATTAATTTCCCTTTTATTATAATGGGAGAAATTAGTCCTAACGGATCAAACAACTGAGCAACAGTAGAAAGAATGGTCCGCTTGGTATTGCGCGTGAATTTAAATTTTTCTGCTACGTCGTATTGAATGACATCGCTCAAAGAGTTCCATGAAATTCCTAAAGTTTTGGCGTTTTCACGTTCGCCTATAGGAACAGTAAAAAATTCAGAATCGCAATTTTGTTTGGATAAGATTTCCAAATTATTAGAAAGGAATTTGCGAATTGGGAATCTCGCACCCGCCAAAATGTTTATTATGTCTGCTTGTAATTTTGACAGTATCAGCACCTGTTAATAAGTCGTCCATATAAAAATCGTTTTTTATAACAGAAGACGCGAACGGAAAATTAATCGAATTTAAATCGGCTAAGTGTTGTAAACACTTGGTTGCTAGGTAACTAGCGCTTGTCGTCCCATATGTAATGGTTTGGAGTTGATACGTGTCCAGGGGTTTACCAGGATTATCACGCCACAATATTTGCTGAAATTTCCTGAGAGACGGCTGAATTAGGATTTGACGGTACATTTTCTCTATGTCTCCGATAAGCGCAATTGTATGTTGTCTAAAACGTAGTAATATGGACAGTAAGTCGCTTTGCACAACTGGCCCTATTAATTGAGCTTCGTTTATAGAAATCCCGGACGTCGTTTTCGCGCTACCGTCGAATACGACTCTTGATTTTGTAGTCAACGAGGACGATTTGATTACCGCGTGATGCGGAAGATAATATTCTGGTAAATTATCTACTGAAATCACTGACTGAAGAGTAGATAGAGTCGTCTTTTGCGAAAATTCGCGATTATTTAGTAGCTTCATATGCCCCAGCGCTATATATTCGGACATGAATTTTTTATATTCGCAGTATGAATCGGGAATTTTTAATAAGGTGTTTTCTAAACGCAAAAATCGTTTGGTCGCTTGATATTTTGATTCACCTAGATTGATTAAATTAGAATTAAAAGGGATTGATACGATAAACCTACCGTTTAGGTCTTGTGTGATAGTTTCGTTGAAATGCAATTCGCAAAATTTCTCTTCTGCAGAGAATTTGGAGGTTTCAAATTTTGGAATGATATTTTCAACTTTCCAAAAGCGTTCAACTGATTTTTCGAGCGTATTTTCGGCTGATTCTGCATCGGTATGCAATATTAAATTAGAGCATGCTATATTCTGCGGCTTTGATTTGTTAAAGAAATAGTTACCGGAAACTATCCACCCGAATAAAGTTTTTTGCAAAATTGGTCTATTTTTACCTAATGCGATTTGGCCCACAGATAGGAGATTGTAAAACATAGACGCGCCAATTAAAATATCTATAGGGGAGGATGCGTTAAAGCTTGCATCCGCTAGTTTAATATTTTCGGGTATACCTAAAGGCGCACATTTAAAGGTATTTAATGGTAAGTTTTCAGCTATTTTTTGTATGGTGACACATGAAAGATTTGTTTGATAGTTGTTATACAAGGACGCGATATGAACTTTCACCATAGAGTTCGAATTACATGCACTAGCATTAATTCCAATGATTTTTGTGCTTATTTCATCCCTTCGTAGTTGCAGTTTATCAACCATTGTTTCGGTTATTAGATTAATGTGCGAACCAGAATCTAGCAATACCCTGGCCCGGTACCATTTTTTATCATTACCCATTACATGAATTACCGCGGTAGGCAATATTACTTGTGCAGAATTAATATGAAAGCACGATAATGTTGTTTGCATATTTACAGGCAATGCATCTGTATTAGATGACTCCGCGATAGTTAAAGCCGTTTGTACATTATTTGTTATGGGTTGATTAGTACTTACATTGTCGCTATTGTTTCGAACAACATCCAAATGCAACAAGGTATGATGTGGACGAGAGCATATTTGGCAAGTGTATCGAGAATGGCATGTATTTTGATTAGAGTGATACAAACAATTTTTGCATGTTCTTAATTCACTTGCGCGATCAATCCGTTGCTTTACGGATAAAGCTAAGAATTTAGGACAGTTATTTAGCGAATGATTTGCCTTGCAATTAGGACACGTTACTTTCGTATTGGTTAACAACAGAGATTGTTTGATCTGTGGTTTTGACCGTGCAAAATTATTTTGACGTTGGTAATTAATTTTATACCCATCACCCTTGGAATGAATTTGATTATTACTTGAGTAATAATTATGAGTTGAGCCCCGATTCGCTTCAATTTCTTCTAAGATTTGACATCTCTCCTTCAAGAACTTGTTTATGTCGTCCAATGTAGGTTTGAACTTACTAAATTCGCGACGAGTATTTGAATCGAATTTGGACATTAAGATATGAGCTATAAAAATAGCTCGGTCATCGAATGCAATTGGAAGTTTATCCAAAGCCCTTAAATGTTTGTTTAAATTATCATAAAGACTACGAATTTCTGTTGCATTATCCTTTGAAATGGGTTTTAAATCAAAAATACTATTTACGTGGCTGTTTACTAACAATTTAGGGTTATTAAACCGTTCGCAAAGTAAATCAAATGCGATTTTGTAATTTTCACCAGATGGCTGAATATTAGAAATTAATTGATAAGCAGGACCTTTTAAGCTGTCCTTTAAGTATATGAAACGTTCTACATCAGTAATGTCAGGATTATTGTGAATAAGAGCAGTAAAAGTTTCATAATAACTTGTGAAATTTACGTAATCCCCGGAAAAGGTGGGAACTGATAATTTTGGTAATCTGGCATTTAGTCTTTGATTGTTAGTTGCAACAGAGCTTGCTCCACAATTTGTATCAACAGAACCAAGAGTTTGTGGTTGTTTTTTAATGAGGGCGTTCGACTGAACATTAACGGCAATGATTTTTTTAAAGAAGTCTGTTGCACTCACAATGTCTTCCTTTTCTGTTGAAAGAGCTTCAAGTTTTATGCATACCTCTTCATAATCCTTGTTTAGGTTAACAATAGAACTTAATCGAAATTGAATTTCAAAATTAATCTCATCAGTTAATTCTGATCCATCAATAGAACCTAAATATTGTTCAAATTCTTCAAGTTTTGCTACCTGAGCGTTTGCACTTGCTATTAAAAGTTTAATTTCTTGCGCCTTGGTCATTTTGAATTAATGAAAAATTGGCAAAATAAGAAACAGATTATGTAAATTATGTTACGCGAAATGAGTTAAGATAGATTCAATAGCAATCAATGATCAGCTACCGTTATTTCGAAAACAGTACTTAGCTATAATTTGCGCGTACTTTTGTTAGATATTTATTTACAAAATAAAATGTTAAAATGCCAATACCAGTTTCCTCTTTCTGATAGATAAATGTAGTGATTTACATGTAAGTAAGTTACCAATAAACAAATATGAGGCCTAATGATGCTAATGACGCTTCTCTCGGGGCGTTGTTGAAGTGAGATAGGTTATAGGAAAATTACTAGGAATCGGGTCACATATGGCTTACCCTTGTTCAGCATCCGACTTTACCCCTGGCGTCACCCCTCAGGTCACAGGTTAGCTTGGCTTGGCTTGGATTTTTGTTTACAGAAATGGCGAATAACGTATTTTAATTGATTCTACTTTCCTTTTCTTGATTTCCAAACGAATGGAAATCCGGCTCGAAGGACCAAAATGTTGAGTACAGGGCGAATTAATTCCGCCGATGTTAAAATTATCTTCGATAACTCTGGACACTGGTTCAGAGCTTTTAATTTGTAATTACCAGAAGAACGTTGTCTAATCGTTCTTTACCTGGCCGATGATTATTTGATTTATATTAAAACACACACATGTTTACAATATATACACTTTATTTGCGTTAATTATTATCAACACAGTGATTTGCAAATGATTAATAGAGCAGACAAAAACAAAAGCTTGCCTACCCGAGCAATGCTAAAACAGAACTACTGCCACCCCCGCATCGAGGGTCCTGAAACACCCCGCTTGCGGAATCAAGGGGCAAAGAAATTTTGTCCCTTGAAAGGCGCCAAAATTTAAATTAAAACTAAACACAAGTATTAGTAGCTGAAAAGTAAAATTACGACTTAACACACTGAAACAATTTGAAATTTGGAAAATTCTAATATAGTGAACATGTGATTGGAATCAAATTCGGGCAATTCTGAACCTTTATAAAAGTTTTCAAATGATTAACAATCTCAATTATTTCGGAGTTACTAATGATTTCTAAATTAATTACGTATTCCAATAGATGCTAATGAAATCGTTCTTTCAATACTTTGAAGGATATTAAGTAATTTCGAACTCATGTAATTATCATATTGTATTACCAACTGCAGGTCAGTCACTTTGGTTAAATTGTTTACGGCTTGTAAAGTTGAGTTTAAGTTATTTTGGATACTATTGACATCATTGCAATAACGTTCTGTGATATGATTTGCAAATGAAGTGAACTTATTTATTTGCTTAGCAACGTTACCTTGAGTTTTAAAGAGATATTCTAAATTTTTGTTGATTTCTATTAAATCGTTATTATCTGGATTACCTGAAATGTATTTTATTATTGTACCTAGTCCGTCTATTAGTGCTCGCTTTTCTTTATAATTAAATTTTGAAAATTGGTTTTCTGTTAACTGACAATTTTCCTTTATGGTATGAATTAAACTATTTATGCTTGAATTTTGATGTTTTGATTCTAAAACAACTATATTTTCTAATAACTTAGAATATCCTATCTTTAAATCTGTCATGTTAAAATAAAAATAAAGCTTGTGGTAATGGCTTAATAATCTAGCAGTACCTACGTTTTCTAGAAAATAACCATTAGTTTGTAGAGTTTGGACGTGAAGGCCCTGGCTCTGGCTCAAGAGGCAGAGTCTGCAAAGGAAATTTTCTTTTAGGTCTCTTTACTTTTCTGGTATTGATATTAGTTAGTCTTTTAGATTTTTTGCGAATCCCTGTTACTTTATTTTGATCTATAGATGTTACAATTACTTTATCGTAGTTAGGATCGGTTTTTCGTATTCTTTGTCTAGTAAAGTAGGCTACTGGTTCATTAAATCAACATGTTCTTTATTTTGATTCAGTTTTTCTACCAGTTCCGTCTTGAATAAAATAAGCTTGGATGTAACGCGAGAATAAATCTATAATTGTGTTATCAAAGCTGAACGTGTCTATGTGGATTACATCATAAGGTTTTCTTGCGAGTAGTGGACCTGAAAGCTGGGGTTTATAAAGATGTCTTTCATATTTACTAAGCAAACAAGTTTCACATTCATTAATTATCTTATTTATTTTAATTTTCATGTCAGGCCAATAATATTTTAATTTAAGGCTACTATAGGGTTCATTTATACCGTTGTGGTTTTTTTCGTGATATTCTCTAATTACAGTAATTAGTAATTACCTTATATTGGTCTTCAGAATTTTCTAGGTCTTTAGGGAAAATATTAGTTTTAATTATTTTGACATTGTTATTAAATACATGTTGACAGATGTCTCTAAATTTTGATTCTATTTCTTTATCTGCAAAGTAGACTCCGTAAAGAGTTGTGGGATTTATAGTTTGTTCTAAAAATGTTTTTAAATTTTCTAACTCACTTCCTCTCCGTATGGTTATTTCATAAGTTTGCTTATTAAATAGGTTTTTCGATTGACTTTATATTCGTCTCCTAATTTTAAAATTATTCTGTTATTGAAAGGATTTATTGATTTATCAGAAATTGGTATAGTGAAAACTGGATTTGCAATTATTGCAGTATGTTGCGTGTTATTATCTGAAAGTTCATTATTTTTATCAAGATTGTTTGAAATTTCATCAACGTCTTCTAATAGAACGTCATCATTTAAATCTACATTGGGTAAAAGAGAAATGAGGTCTAAATTGTCGTCATTAATAACGCTTTCTTGGGTGTTTATTTCAATTCGTGATAACGCATCGGCTACTACGTTTTCTTTTCCCTTTTTGTATTGTACCTTATAATCATATTCTTCTAAACGTAGTCTCCATTTGACTAATCTGGAGTTTGGGCCTTTTAATGAGAAAAGCCATACTAAAGGTTTATGGTCTGTTTCAATTGTAAATGGTTGTCCGTAAATATAATGCCGGATCCACACCAAACGGACTTTTAGCGAACAAAACACGAACTGAGTCCGTTTGTGACAGTCCGCAAACAGTTTCCGAAATATTTTAACAAATTACGGACAACACACGGACTAAAGTGTGATCAGCGACTGTTTTCACGGACTCTCCAAAGTCCCGTCTGTTGTCGGAAAGATCAAAAGGTTCCCATGTTGAAAAATGTGTTTACGGACTGTTCGTGCTCGATGTGTACAGATGGTGGTACAGACATAAACACAGACAATGTAGTGCGCCGGTCCATATTCCGCATTCGAGATTCGCTTTCATCGCAATATTTAATAATAAGTTAAAGCGTGTATGTGCCAGTTAATATATGTTTTAATACGTTGAAGGAGAATTGCAATCTGAGTGTTCAATAATAATTAAGTAAGTACTACGTTTAATTATTGTTAATGTTGACATCCCTTTTAAAATACATTCATTTAAAGGAAATGTCTAAAAAAAATTGAACTACAGAAGAAACAAGTGAACTAATAGAACTGTACAGAGAGGCAGATAATCTGTGGAATCTCAAAAATTCTGACTACAAAAACCGAATAAAGAAAAACGATTCATTGAAAGAGTTTGCTAATAAGTGCAACACAACGATCTCCGAAGTAGAAAGAAAGTTACGAAATATTGTCTCAGAATATAGGCGTGAGCGAAGAAATTATAAAAAATTTAAAAAATCCGGCGCCGCTTGGAATTTTCATGCAAAATGGTTTGGATACAATTTAATGAGTTTTTTACATGACAAAAATAAAGCAAGAAAAGGATTGCAAACAGAGAAAACCGGGGGAAGAATAAAATATGTTATATTGATATAATATTGTGTTTTTTAACAAAGCTATAACCAATAAGTTCAATTGTAATTCGCTTGCCATGGAACTTGATCTACATTAGTTATGAAGTATTCACTAAATTCGTTTCTGATGTGTGCTGCGTCTAGAGATGATTTTCGAGGGATGCGTTGTAATGGTAGTAGGGATTGTAAGGGTTGAGAACAGTTTCTCCAGGATCCTCCTTTAATTGTTCCAATGTCCAAATCTTCAACATCAAATGTTCCTGCAGGGATGTACCATAGACTAATAACTCCTTAGACCTCTCAACATAATGCAGCCGTGGTTTTCGTAAATATTGTACCTCAGTGGTACGCTAGATGTCGATAGTTGTAGATACCTTAAATTTGCTCATAAAAGTATTGAGTACCAAAAGCATAACAAATGCATAACTTAGCAGGTCCACACCACTTTCTCCCACCGAGCGGCCAGCAGGTACACAATTTATCGTTTTAAACCTGTTTCCATCCCTTGAAATGGGTTTCTTTATTCATTCTTAAATAAGCTGAGATCATTACTAATGCAACGAGTACAAAATAATCATGGTAGGTACCAATAAACGAATTTTACAAAATAGAGCGTGGCATAACAAACTAAATAAATAAAAACTATGCATGTAAAATTTTTATTGATGACTCAATTTTCTGATTTTAGAATTATAATAATATACATATTATAATAAATATAACACTTAATATTTAGAAATTCGCGGACACGGGGGATACAACTTTCCACAATCATACACATAAATATTGTATACAAATATAATACACGATGTCAGAGAGTTTTGAAAATTTTATTTTTGAAACAGCTTTAGAACGTGTTAATAATAATAATAATAATAATAATAATTTTATTTCAACGGTAATACCATTTACAAGTATGATAGACAAACAAAAAAAGAAAAATAATTATTTATAAATCTAGAAGTACTCTAATGTTTCTAGTAAAAGTACTAAAGGGCACCGCAATTAGATCAATGTTGTGTAAACTATTTACTATCTTTACAATACGCTGTAAAGGGCTATTAATACCATAATTAGTTCGTCTGTAATCGGCAACTAACAAGTGATGAAGTCTTGCATTAAAAGAAGGAACGTGCAATCTAAAAGCAGATAAGATTTCAGGGCATGATATAAAACCATTTAGTACTTTAAAAGCAAAACATAACTCAAAATAATTCCTTCTTTTGTGCATATGATGAAAACCAAAATAATGTAACACCCGATCATAGTCAAGGCTATCAAAACGTTAGCTTTAAAACACAGAGCCGTAGAACAAGACAAAATAATTCATCATATAGGTACCATTTCACGACAAAAACAACCAACACGTTACCCAGCCAATTCGGGACAAACTCAACCATTACATACAAATACATGGGGTAGAACCGTTACCTGTAACAATTATGTATTACCAAATTCTTCGGGGAACGGGACAGGATAGCGCAATCACTGAGCCTACAAGCTGTCCTACATATTGATCAAAGGCTCCCTGATGTTCATAATAAATTACAAATTTTACTTATTGTAGGGTATATTTATAATACGAAAGCAGAAATTATAATAGATACAGGTGTCATTGAAAACGTAATAAGTAAAGATTTCACTTTTATCAACAGTAGATAACCATAAATTATCCATCTTAGGATCATCATTGATAGAGATGTAACCATTCTAAATTGGAAAACAACAATTTCGGCATTAGGAATAGAATCTTCACCTAGACCATTGATCCTCGGGTTGAAGTTTTTACTAAAAACATAAGTATAATTAATTTTCAAAATCATACTGTTACATTTAATAATACTTCAGTACAACCAATTACAATTAATATGCATTAAACAAATATCAGGGACCTTTGGCCAAATTCTTCAAAATTATTTTGTAAATTCAGAAACTTTTTAGACGACATTGATATACCATATAAACCAGAAGTTAGGGGAAAATTGCGCTTAATCAACGACGTAGAAATTTTACCAAACACAGTAACCACTGTAGACTTACAATTAGAAAATACTGACAAGTTGTCATATAATCCCTATAAAATATGTTTACAAGAAGTTCTCTTGTCTAAGCATAAATTATTCATAACTAATATTGATCAACTCAATAAAAAGGATTGGAAGGTTACAATACAATCCAACAATTCAATTAAATACGTCTACTAGCAGGAACTACATTGGCATACCTTGACATGCTTGAGAATTTGAATTTAGTAGCAACTCTTGATGTTTGTGAAAACCCTAATCAAAGTAAAGACAACATAAATCCTACTTTGACAACGAATCAACAAACACAATTACAAAAATTACTAGATGAATATCGGGATATTTTTGCAACTAACTTCTCAGAAATGGGATCAACTAATTTAGTGGAACATGAGATAATAGTTGAAAACTCTGAACCAATTAAATCAAGACCATACAGAGTGTCCCACAAAGAACGACAAATTATTCAAGATCAAATAGATGAAATGCTTAAGTATAACATAATTCGCGAATCACGAAGCGCATGGGCATCTCCGATAGTCTTAGTCAAAAAGAAAGGTAATTCTCTTAGATTTTGCGTTGATTACCGAAAATTAAATGGGGTCACCAAAAAATTCAGTTACCCACTTCCTTTAACTGACGATATATTGAGTTATTTAGGTAATAATCCATACTTTTCATCCCTATATACAGTGCTTCCCGAAAGTAACGGATAAATTCAATAAAATCGTTGAGAAAAATATTTCAAATAAATGCTCGGACACGCCGATTTTTATTTTTAAATTATGATTTAGAGATGTAATTTTCAACCCCCCACCACCCAACCCCTAAGCGCTGCCAACTCCAACTTTAAAAATTTAAATAGCAAGGAATCCTTTCTGATGCTTCATCTGATAGCTTTTTTTATGCTGAAGAAGCTTCAGGGTAGTTCTAAAAGGACTTCACCACACTGTAGACCTGGAGGCACTAAAAACTGAAATAGCAGAAAAGGGCCATACTGTAAGAAACATACACAATGTTATAAGCACTCGAAACAAGAAACCACTCCCAATGTTCTTCCTAGATTTGGAACCCCAAGAAAATAATAAAACTGTTTATGAGATTAAATACCTACAATATTGCAAAATCACAGTGGAACCAGTTAGACAAACTAGACAGATACCTCAGTGCTCTAACTGCTTAAGACTAGGGCACACTAAGAACTTCTGCATGAGACAAACGCGATGCGTCAAGTGTAGTGGCTACCACAGCAACAAAACCTGCAACATCAAAGAACGCAAGGACCTGAAATGCGCCCTTTGCGATGGAAATCATCCAGCAAGTTATAAAGGTTGCAAGGTGTACAAGGACCTACAAATGAAAAAATATCCCCCACTACGACTCAGGAATCTATCGAGTGATCCTCAAACTTATGTGTCAATAGCTGCAAAAAGTAACAACGAAGAAGTACCAAGTACCTCAGCTCTTCAAAACAGGGAAACAATAATCAGCATACCTAATGCTACAGCCCAAATGCCGTATACCGATAACAGAATAAACAAACTGGAAAAACTAGTTGAGTCGCTAGCTCAACGACTGGACACAATGATGACCATTATTACAAAACTCTTGGATAAACTTAACTAATGGATCCAATCCTGAAGATAGCTGTATGGAACGCTAACGGCCTTGTTAATCATGGGCTAGAAGTTTTAACTTTTCTGCAAATGCATAATATTGATATTATGCTAATATCGGAATCCCACTACACAAACCGCAGCTATCTGAGGTTACACAACTATAAAATCTACGATACAAAGCACCCCGATGGAACCGCACATGGCGGCAGTGCCATTATAATCAAAACCAGCATAACACACTACGAAGCTCCCAAATTTCAAACAGAGTACATACAAGCAACTAATATCGTTATTCAAGATACACTCGGATCAATAACTATCTCTGCAGTCTACTGTCCTCCGAGGCACTCGATCAAAGAAGACGGCTTTACAAAATTTTACAGAACCCTTGGACACAGATTCCTGGCGGGGGGTGATTATAACGCTAAGCACTCTAGGTGGGGTTCGAGGTTAACAACTCCCAAAGGCCGAGAGCTTGTAAAGTGTATTGACAAGAATAACCTGAGCGTATTGTCCACTGGAAAGCCTACCTATTGGCCAAGCGACAGAAACAAGCTACCTGATGTCATTGATTTCTGCGTAATAAAGGGAATACCAAAGGGAAAGTTCCTAGTAGAAGAAAATTTAGACCTTTCCTCAGACCACTCGGCATTACTAGTGACACTAAGCTCCAGAATTATAAATAAACATAAACCTGCATCCCTTACTAATAAGAACACTGATTGGAAACTATTTAAAGAATTGATCGAGGAGAACATCGATATTAACGTCCCTTTAAAAATCTCAGACGAAATTGATGAAGCTGTGGAGAATCTGACGCAAAAAATTCAACACTCGGCTTGGAAATCGACCCCTGACACCAATATTAAAATTAAGCAGGTAAACTACTCTAGAGAAGTGAAGGAAGCTATACTCAGGAAGAGGAATCTAAGAAAGATCTGGATGTCCTCTAGAGCTCCCATAGATAAACAAAGACTCAATAGCGCGATACATAACTTGAAAACTCTACTGTCAAATGAAAAAAATCAGACAATTCAGGAGTATCTTCAACGTCTCACACCGACTGAAGATACAGAGTACTCCCTATGGAAGGCGACATCGAAAATTAAGAAAAACCAAGATTATATTCCCCCGATCAGAAAGCACGATCATGGGCGCGAAGTGATAAAGAGAAAGCTGAATTATTTGCTGAACACTTAGAAAACATCTTTCAACCAAATCCATCAGAAGACCGCAGGCACGAGGAAGCAATTCAAATGTTCCTAGATGCTCCACATCAAATGGCACTCCCACTACAACCAACAAACATAGGTGAAGTCAGTGCATTCATCAAAAATCTAAATTCGAAGAAGTCACCAGGTTATGACATTATAACTGGTGCTGTCGTCAAGCAACTCCCAAGGAAGGCACTAATTGCACTGACACACATATGCGATATTAAGAACTGGACACTTCCCATCGCAGTGGAAAGTCAGTCAAATTATACTTATACTGAAACCAGGAAAGCCGCCAGAAGAACCTGGATCTTACCGACCAATAAGCCTACTGGTAATATTGTCCAAGGTATTTGAGAAAATATTCTCAAAAAGACTTAATCTGATACTTGATGAACTCAATATCATACCGCAGCACCAGTTTGGATTTCGTGCACAGCATTCCACTGTTGTGGAACTACACAGGGTTGTCGAAACGATAAACAACACATTCGAAAGCGGAGAATACTGCTCGGCTGCCTTCCTGGACGTCAGCCAGGCGTTTGACAGGGTATGGCACCAAGGACTGTTATATAAACTGAAATACAAACTACCTGCCCCATTTTACCAGGTACTCCAATCATATCTAACCAACAGATACTTCATGATTAAGTATCAAGAAGAAACAACAGACCTACGCCCTATTAAATCAGGAGTACCACAGGGCAGTGTCCTTGGGCCAACACTGTACGTTATATACACTGCTGATATTCCCGAAACCGTAAACACCACCATAACAACCTTTGCTGATGATACTGCTATCTTGGCAACGAGCTGTGAACCTGTAACTGCTTCAGAGAAACTACAAGCTGCTTTGGATAATCTACAAACGTGGCTAAAGAAATGGCGCATTAAAGTAAATGAAACCAAATCACAACATGTAACCTTTACCTTAAGGAAACAGACATGCCCGAATGTTACTCTTAACAGGCAGCCTCTCCCTCAAACTGATAAAGCAAAATACTTAGGCATGCACCTCGACCGCCGATTAAACTGGAGACATCACATTTTCACTAAACGCAAGCAACTGGGACTTAAATTCTCGAAACTCTATTGGTTACTCGGTAGGAACTCCAGTCTTACATTAACCAACAAACTTTTAGTTTATAATGTGATTCTTAAACCAGTGTGGACGTACGGAATCCAGCTGTGGGGCTCCGCCAGCACCTCAAACATTGAAATCCTGCAGCGTTTCCAATCAAAGACACTTAGAACTATTACACAAGCGCCATGGTTTGTAACTAACAAAACGCTTCACAAGGACTTAAAAGTTTTAACTGTGCTACAAGAAGCCAAGTGCGCGAGTGGTAAATATCTATCTCGTCTCCAGCTTCACCCAAACTCTCTTGCTGTTAATCTTTTAGATAACAGCCAAACAACATACCGATTAAAACGGTGTGATCCCCTAAACATAGAAAGTCGATAAAAAGTTTGGTGTTTCACTATGAATTAATCAAATATTATTTTATTTACTTGTTTACCAACCGTAGGGTAGTAACTTTTAGTTAGGTCTTTAATGTAAGACACTAACCACACGTTTGTCATTAATTTATTACATCATTCGCTTATTGCCTGTAGGCAGATTGTGAATCTTATTGGGAAAAAAAAAATGTATCAACCGATTTTGAAAAACTTTTTTTTATTGTATTGAGCATAAAAAAAGCTATCAGATGAGGTATCAGAAAGGGTTCTTTGCTATTTGAATTTTTAAAGTTGGAGTTGGCAGCGCTTAGGGGTTGGGTGGTGGGGGGTTGAAAATTACATCTCTAAATCATAATTTAAAAATAAAAATCAACGTGTCCGAGCATTTATTTGAAATATCTTACTCAACGATTTTATTGAATTTATCCGATACTTTCGGGAAGCACTGTATGTTTAGCGGATATTTTCAAATTAACCTAAAAGAAAGCGATAAGGAAAAAACTGCTTTTATTTCACCAGATGGACTTTACGAATTTAATGTAATGAGTTTTGGCTTAACAAATGCGCCTAGGACATTTCAAAACATGGCAGATAAAGTTTTTGCAGATCTAAAATTTAAAGAATTACTTATATGTATACATGGACGATATTATAATTTTTTCAAAAACATTTAACGAACATTTATCTCGCTTGAAACATACTTCTGATAAATTACGGTCTCATAGACTGTCATTAAAACCTAGTAAATGCAGCTATGCACAAACAGAATTAGCTATCCAAGGTCATACAGTAACTGCAAAAGGCATTTTGCCAGACAATACTAAAATAGCAGCTATAACAAAATTTCCCACACCAACAACACCTAAAAAAGTTCAATCGTTTCTAGAAATGTGTAACTATAATAGAAAACACAGAAAATTATGCCAGAATAGCTAAACCACTGTATGAAATTACTAAACCATCCATTAAATTTGCCTGGAAAGAAATTCAATAAAATGCATTCGATGCGCTTAAGAATAAATTAACAACTGCACCAATTTTACACCATTTTAATACTGAGGCTGAAACAGAATTACGGATAGATTCGAGCCATGAAGCAATAGGGTCGATTCTACTTCAGACATTTAATAACGAATTTTTTCCAATTGCATTCATTTCCAGAAGCTTGACGAAGGCTGAAAAAAATTATTCCATTTCGGAATTAGAAGCACTGACAGCTATTTGGAGTTTAACCTACGACCTTATGTCGACGGTAAACACATAACCATTGTTACAGACCATCATGCCCTTTGTTGGTTACGGAGCGCTAAAGGTATGAGCGGACGTCTCGTACACTGGTCCATACGACTTCAAGATTTTGATTATACAATTAAACATAAACGAGGAGTCTTGAATAAAGATGTTGACGCTTTATCTCGTAATCCTTGTCAAATCGCTACTGACTTTGATGAAATTCAAGCAGATTATGTTCCAACTTTTGTAACAATACCAACTGATGTCGGTAATCTACAACGTCAAGACAAAAAATTAAATAAAGTCTTTTACATTAATAAATAATGTACTTTACAAAAAAAATACTAGCTCAGAGGGTTCTCAGTATTTTTTAGTAGTACCAAATACCCTTAAATTTGAAATTTTATATAATAACCATGATGCTCCAATGGCAGGACATTTAGGTATTACCAAAACATACCATAAAATAAAAATGAATTATTATTGGGATGGTCTCTTAAAAGATGTAACGAAGTATGTTTCGGGGTGTCAATCTTGTCAAGCAAGAAAAGGGAGTACTCAGAAACCCCCGGGTCAACTATAACCAATTTCCATTGGAATACCATTTGAAAAAATAGGAATCGCTCTAGTAGGTCCATTTCGTAGAAGCCAAAGAGGCAAAACACCAATAGTTGTCGCTACTGATTATGCAACACGTTATTGTGAAACTCGGGCTTTACCAAGCGGCAAAAGTGAACCAGTAGCACAATTTCTATTAGAACAAATTATTTGCAGACATGGAAGTCCAAAATATCTAATCGCGGAAAAGTATTCCAGTCCCAACTAGTAACAGAATTTCTATGAATTATGGGTATTGACAGTAGATTCACGACAGCTTATCACCCAGCCTGTAACGGGTTAGTTGAACGAACCAACCATACAATCGTAGATATGCTAAGTGTTTATACGAACACACAACAAAGCGATTGGGATCATCACCTAGTCCACGTCTCCACGTTACATGGGCTTATAAAGTAGCTCGTCAAGAAACAACTAAACTATCACCATTCATGTTAGTTTATGGTAGACAACCACGGTTACCAACGGATGTTCAATTAAATATCCCCGTTGAATCTAGCAATATCATAGAATCACGCGAACGTGCATTATTCGCCAGGAATTTAGCAGTTCAAAATATTAAAAGTCAGCAAGAAAAGGATAAAAGTCGTTACGACTCAAAACATAGATTAACAAATTTTGAAGTTAACCAGAAAGTAAAAGTCTTTACACCTGTAGGAAAGGTGGGTAAAAGTGAAAAACTTTTATTACGATGGTTTGGACCATATTATATTGTGAAACAATTATCTGAAGTCGATTATTTAATTACGAAAGGTAAAGCATCAAATGCCAAACAAGAAGTTGTGCATATTTCAAGAATTTTACCTTATAAAGATAGCTGGTTTCCTCCAGTAGATGATGATAAGTCTTTCAAAAATGATGGTATCAATGATTCAAATAATGATAGTAATCCGTTTGGACCTTCGGATGAATTAGAAACGAGCTAGAATATTGAATGGGCTCTAAAAAATATAACTGTATTATATAAAGTAATTTATTAGAAGAAAGAGTTGTTAGCCTCAAAAAGAAGTTTTGTTATCACGTGTCTGTTAGCTTCTTTAGTGATAACGAGTTAATTTAGTCCAAGTTTAGTCCAAGTTATACAAATAAGTAGATATGACGTTATAATAGAGTCATACAAGGGTTAGCTTCGCCGAGCTCAGGAAATTAATTCTCCTTTAAGTGAAATATTCTTTTCACTTACTTTAGAATTAAAAGGACCTATCCTGTAGCATTAATTTTAGAGAAATGGATTTTTCTCTGTATACGAGTTCTGTCAAATTGATTGGAGAGGCATAATCAAGTTTTGGCAAAGAGGTTGTCCGAAATCCTATATAGGTAAGAAATACTTCCAGTTATTATTGATAACATATGTCAGAGACATTAAGAAACCCCTGTTTTCCCCGGGAAGTATGCTTCAATTTTTTTTGAGACACCTACAGTTTCCTGTTAAAATAAAGTTAAAAGGAGTTGGTGAAATTATATTATCCTCACGTTGTTCAGGCCACACAAAAAATGTAATTTTATTAACGCATAGTGAAATAATAAGCAAAGAGCTTATGCTGGAATATGTTGCACCACTTAATTTTGATCTTAACCACTCTGTTTTCAAAAGTTTTCAAAACGTTATACCACAACTGAATCTCAGTGCAAATGATCGTTCCATACCAAAAAATTTGGATGATTTAAGCGTGCTAAGTGATCGGTTTGATAAAATCAATGAGTTAGCAACAAAAATTATTAATAAGAATTCAATAAACTCTTAACGCCAGAAATTTCTCACACCCCAGGCAGCACCAAATATTTCCTAAATATTTAAAAATAATATTTTTATCAGCACTAAAAGTGACACTTTGTTCGTATTACCGAAATATTTCCGACATATATTATTGTCGCATAGTTTTAAAATATTTCTGAGGTATTTGCTAGTAATCTTACTAAAATATTTGTTCAAAATGTTCTGCTAACATATACTTTAAATCTTACAATAATATTTGTTTAAAATATTTTGCTAATGTAAGCTAGTAATCTTACTGAAATATTTGTTCAAAATATTCTGCTAACATATACTTGAAATCTTACTATAATATTTGTTTAAAATATTTTGCTAATGTAAGCTAGTAATCTTACTGAAATATTTGTTCAAAATATTCTGCTAACATATACTTTAAATCTTACTATAATATTTGTTCAAAATATTCTGCTAACATATGTTTTTAATCTTACTGTAATATTTGTTTAAAATATTTTGCTAAGATTAGAAATGTTTATTATAAATATATGGGTATTATACAGGGTGAGTAAAAAGTATGGAATAATTTCATTATCTCCCAAAATAATGTTTTTTTGGGAAAACTCTCGCACAGGTATAGCGATTTAAATTATGGCGCATATTTTAAGGTGTTTCAATTTTTTTTTGCGACTGTCACTTTTTTGTGGTGACGTCAGAGTAATTTTTTTTAAATGGCACCCCATACTTTTTTTGACGGATTTCGACAACAGACGTCATTCTGCATCCGAATAAGTATCGTGACCTTGAAATTGACAGTTTCTGCGATGTTCATTTTTTAAATCTGAAAATTGTTATTTTCAAAAACATTAGTATTACGCAATTTATTTATTAAGAACCAATAATTAACATGAAAAACAATCAACCTATGAAACTGGTAAACTCATACAACCAAACAAAAGCTTAATTAGGTGTTCGAACGGTCTCCCATTAAAGTTTTACTTAACAATTTTTCAAATTTAAAAAATGAACATACCAGAAACTGTCAACTTCAAGGTCACGATACTTACTTATTCGAATGCAGAATGACGTCGTCTGTCGAAATCCGTCAAAAAAAGTATGGGGTGCCATTTAAAAAAAATTACTCTGACGTCACCACAAAAAAGTGACAGTCGCAAAAAAAATTGAAACGCCTTAAAATATGCGCCATAATTTAAATCGCTATACCTGTGCGAGCGAACTTGTTTTTGAGGTTAAAGGTACTGCAAAAAATAAAAAATGACATTTTATGAAATTAATTTATCTTTATTGACATTCTCAAGCGTCACTTTGTTGAAATCCATGATTATATAAATAATAAATATTAAATAAAATATCGATTTCAACGGGAAATATCAAGATTTATTCGCTTTATACGTATTTCGGCATCATTGTGCCATTGTCAAAAGCTATTATAAAATATTATAACAAATGCAAAAATATAGTAACTCCTTGATTCTATTATTTTAACACTGCGTGAAGCAGCTGGCCCCAGTCAACCCGTCGGAGGTCAGTCGCTTATCAGTGTTTTAAAAAGATATTTATTCCAAAATCTTCAGTAAAGGAGAATCTAAGAGATCAATTTGCTCATTCATTAAAGGTATGTTGTTTTTTGTGTGTTTATAAATTTCAAAAGCTTCTAAAATGTTTAATTTATTTTTGTTATCAGAAAAGTGTAAAAATTTAATTGTATTATTAGATGTTAATGTGTGATTTTGTTCTAACAAATGTTTAGCAAAATTTGATTTATGTGCATGTTTATATTTGTAACAACGGATATGTTCTTTTTGCCTAATACTAAAATTTCTAATTGTTTGACCTATATATACTGAATCACAATGTGAACAATTTAATTTATAAATACCTGATTTTAGCAAATCATTAATTTTGTCTTTAGCATTGAAAAGAGAGTATAGAATATTTTTATTTGTTTTAAAAATGACTTTATATTTATTTGTGTTATTTATAATTTTAGCAATCTTTTCTGAAATTTTACCAAAATATGGAATTGAAACGTATTTTAATGTTTTATCAGTGTTATTAATGGAATAAACTTTTTGAATAGCTAATTTATAATTTTTCTTTTTAATTAAAGTGTCAATAAGTGTAGTGTTATAACCATTGCTATATGCAATTTGTTTAATAATGGAAATTTCTCTATTAAAATTATTTTTATCTAAAGGAATTGTTAGAGCTCTGTGTACTAAAGATTGATATGCTGCTAATTTATGTGTATTATGATGACAAGAGTTATGTGGTATGGTAATATCAGTTTGTGTAGGTTTCCTATAAATTGAGTATTCGAGTATGTTTTCTGAATTAATTTTTATGTTTAAGTCTAAAAAGTTAATAGATCTGTTTTGTTCAATTTCTAGTGTAAATTTAATTTTTTTGGTGTAAAGTATTAATAAAAATTAAAAAGTCGTCAATGTATTCGAAAGAACTATCAAAACATGCCAAAATATCGTCAACATAACGAAACCAAAATACAATTTTATTTGATAGATTTGATTCAAATATTTGATCTTCTATATTTTCCATAAAAATATTAGCCAATAGTGGTGAAATGGGACTACCCATTGGTAACCCATCTTTCTGAAGATAAATTTTATCATTAAAAATAAAATAATTTTGATTAATACAAAGTTCAAATAATTGAATCAACTCTATCCTTTTTGTTAATTCAATGTTATTGTTAATTAAAACATTTTCTAATAAAGGAATACATTCCTGTGGGGGTATTTGTGAAAACATACTCGTAACATCAAAACTAACTATTTTACATAGTGGTGGTAAGCTAATGTTACTTAATTTATTAATTAATTCAGAAGTGTTTTTAACTGAATATTTTGGAGTGTATCCTAAATTATTAATTATATTATTTAATGTTTTAGCTAGCATGTGGTTTGGTGCATGTATGTATGAAACTACAGGTCTAATAGGAATGTTAGGTTTATGTATTTTAACTAAACCGTATAATTTTGGTGGTTGTGGATTTGGATATATTATGTTATGTTTCTCGTATGGTGTTAAAGTAATTTCACAATTTTTAATTGTTTGTTTTATTTGGTTTTGGTATTTATTTGTTGGATCTCTATTTAAAATTTCTAGATTAGAATCTGTTATAAAATCATTGACTTTTTCTAAATAATCATTTTTAGGTAAAAATACTAAAGTGTTTCCCTTATCTGCCCTAACAGAAATTAAATTATTTACTCTAACTTTTTCCTTAATTGATTTAATTAAAGAAATATTATTATAAAATAATAGAATCAAGGAGTTACTATATTTTTGCATTTGTTATAATATTTTATAATAGCTTTTGACAATGGCACAATGATGCCGAAATACGTATAAAGCGAATAAATCTTGATATTTCCCGTTGAAATCGATATTTTATTTAATATTTATTATTTATATAATCATGGATTTCAACAAAGTGACGCTTGAGAATGTCAATAAATTAATGACATCTTCGTTAGAAGATCAAGCAAAATTATATAAGAAAATAATGGTAAAACATGCGATGGCTTCACAAAATGTATGGTTTAACCAAGAATGCATTAAGAAGAAAATTATTCCAAAATATATCAATATTAAGACCAACACAAAGAACAGTATTACTGAGAAGATAATCAGAAATGCGAAAACTAGATGGTTGAAAGAAGAATCTAAAAGATGGTTCAGAATCAGAGACAATTTGCACATTTACTTAAAGGTACTATACACAGAACTAGTTAACAAATTACATAACATTGAATTTGACATTTTTGATAATGACATTAGAGAATTAGTTAGTAAAATTAAATTTAAAAAATATAATACACAAAAAGATAAAATTTCTAGATTAGAACGAGAACAAAAATCTATTGAACCTAAAAAACCTAATAAAATTATAAATTTTCATCCTCGTGTACTAAATTTATCTAACGTAATATTTAATGACAAAGAAATGACGTTTCTAAATAAAGGTTTTAAATTTTCGACTTTTCCAAAATTAGATAATAATATAAAAGAAATTTTAGCAGTCAATTCTGAAAATATTATAAAAGAGAGGCATTTAAATTATGCAAAGTCTCAAATTTCTAATTTATTAAAAAGAATTTCGATAAACGATAAATTTAGATATAATACAAATAATAATATTTCTTTAATTAAATCAATTAAGGAAAAAGTTAGAGTAAATAATTTAATTTCTGTTAGGGCAGATAAGGGAAACACTTTAGTATTTTTACCTAAAAATGATTATTTAGAAAAAGTCAATGATTTTATAACAGATTCTAATCTAGAAATTTTAAATAGAGATCCAACAAATAAATACCAAAACCAAATAAAACAAACAATTAAAAATTGTGAAATTACTTTAACACCATACGAGAAACATAACATAATATATCCAAATCCACAACCACCAAAATTATACGGTTTAGTTAAAATACATAAACCTAACATTCCTATTAGACCTGTAGTTTCATACATACATGCACCAAACCACATGCTAGCTAAAACATTAAATAATATAATTAATAATTTAGGATACACTCCAAAATATTCAGTTAAAAACACTTCTGAATTAATTAATAAATTAAGTAACATTAGCTTACCACCACTATGTAAAATAGTTAGTTTTGATGTTACGAGTATGTTTTCACAAATACCCCCACAGGAATGTATTCCTTTATTAGAAAATGTTTTAATTAACAATAACATTGAATTAACAAAAAGGATAGAGTTGATTCAATTATTTGAACTTTGTATTAATCAAAATTATTTTATTTTTAATGATAAAATTTATCTTCAGAAAGATGGGTTACCAATGGGTAGTCCCATTTCACCACTATTGGCTAATATTTTTATGGAAAATATAGAAGATCAAATATTTGAATCAAATCTATCAAATAAAATTGTATTTTGGTTTCGTTATGTTGACGATATTTTGGCATGTTTTGATAGTTCTTTCGAATACATTGACGACTTTTTAATTTTTATTAATACTTTACACCAAAAAATTAAATTTACACTAGAAATTGAACAAAACAGATCTATTAACTTTTTAGACTTAAACATAAAAATTAATTCAGAAAACATACTCGAATACTCAATTTATAGGAAACCTACACAAACTGATATTACCATACCACATAACTCTTGTCATCATAATACACATAAATTAGCAGCATATCAATCTTTAGTACACAGAGCTCTAACAATTCCTTTAGATAAAAATAATTTTAATAGAGAAATTTCCATTATTAAACAAATTGCATATAGCAATGGTTATAACACTACACTTATTGACACTTTAATTAAAAAGAAAAATTATAAATTAGCTATTCAAAAAGTTTATTCCATTAATAACACTGATAAAACATTAAAATACGTTTCAATTCCATATTTTGGTAAAATTTCAGAAAAGATTGCTAAAATTATAAATAACACAAATAAATATAAAGTCATTTTTAAAACAAATAAAAATATTCTATACTCTCTTTTCAATGCTAAAGACAAAATTAATGATTTGCTAAAATCAGGTATTTATAAATTAAATTGTTCACATTGTGATTCAGTATATATAGGTCAAACAATTAGAAATTTTAGTATTAGGCAAAAAGAACATATCCGTTGTTACAAATATAAACATGCACATAAATCAAATTTTGCTAAACATTTGTTAGAACAAAATCACACATTAACATCTAATAATACAATTAAATTTTTACACTTTTCTGATAACAAAAATAAATTAAACATTTTAGAAGCTTTTGAAATTTATAAACACACAAAAAACAACATACCTTTAATGAATGAGCAAATTGATCTCTTAGATTCTCCTTTACTGAAGATTTTGGAATAAATATCTTTTTAAAACACTGATAAGCGACTGACCTCCGACGGGTTGACTGGGGCCAGCTGCTTCACGCAGTGTTAAAATAATAGAATCAAGGAGTTACTATATTTTTGCATTTGTTATAATATTTTATAATAGCTTTTGACAATGGCACAATGATGCCGAAATACGTATAAAGCGAATAAATCTTGATATTTCCCGTTGAAATCGATATTTTATTTAATATTTATTATTTATATAATTTATCTTTGGTAGCACTAAATAAAATATAGAATATAATACTTATAACAATAATAATAATTGAAAAAAATACATTTTTTAACCTGCCATCGAAAAAAATCGGAATTATGGTAGGCCTTGGTAAGATTATTAAAGTCAAAATTTATGATTTTGATTTATGATTTTGACCTACCCTAATTCCGATTTTTTTCGATGGGACGGTATTTATAAAAGCCTAACCTAAATTAACCTAACCTTTATTACAGCTTTTCTTCATCTTCTTCATCATTCATTTCTTTGTCCTCCCTGCCAAATAAATAAACTTTTATTAAATTCAAATTTTATAAATACCTACTTAATATCATTACATCAGATAAAGCTCCACCAAGCTTAGAAATGCCCCGGAAAATATGTCAACTAAATTTTGAAAGACAAGGCGCGACAATACGCCAACCAATAGCAAACAATTATACTCAAAAGTACATTCCTGAAAAAAATCAATTGACGTTTGAAATTTTAATAATTTCGGTGTTTGTCAGATTATTTTGACGTTTAAAATTTGTTAAGTATGAAGGCTAAATCGAGGAAGATAATTCATTTTGAAACCAGAAATATCATTCGGGAGCTCATGGAATTCTTCGAATGAAAAGTATTTACAATTGTGTAAATTTGCCGCCTAAATGTTTTTATTTTGACTGTATTTTGAAAAACTATGACAGCGCCGGACACGCCCCCTTTCAACTTTGTAAGCTTGGTCGCGCTGTATGTGTCTTTCGTATGTAGTATGTACTTATAAAATGTATAAAAAATATCCAAATTATTTCTTTACCTCTCTTCACGCCTTAGCACTCTGCCTTTAGCGGATGATAAATAAATGGACACTGATTTCTTTATGTCCGCTTCTGTGGCCTTATATCTTTTGGTACAAGCACCTAAAATGTAAACACGAGAAATTAAGTGGTAACAGTGAATTATTCAGTTGCTTACTAAGGATTGTCTTGTACATTTTCAGATGGCAAAATGGTATTTTCTTTTTCTTCCCCACACCTGAATATCGCAGTGCCAATTTCCTTGACAGTAATTTTCCCATTTGTAAAAATACACTTCTATGGGAATTGTCCCCGCCTACTAAATACAAAATTTCTTCCTAAAATGTAAACGGTGTACATATAATTACAAAAGTATAAGTGTGTTGGAAAGGCTTACTAATGTTTTCAAATTGGCTGGATTATTCAGCAGTTCTTCAAATTTTATAACTTCCTCCGTTGTGTTCAGCGGAAGCAGCTGTAAAATTTCTGTTTGACAGGATTGGTTTTCGCCAGTCGTTGAACCATTTAGTTTATTTAAAATGGTGGAACATATTATTTCCAAATTACCTATTTGCTTTTTTAATTGTTTTATTTCAAACACAGCCCCGTTTAATGTGTCCAGTAGTTGGTTTTCACCTGTAGATATGATAAATAAGTATTGCGGAACGACATGAATAAAGCAGAATTAATACACAAAACAGTACCAAAAAATCATCGATCAAGACTATTTCATCAATAAAGCAAAAATGTTTTATTAGATTGTTTTGCTAATTACTTACCATTTTCGATGAATTGTACAGCAGGACCAGTTGTAATCCTTGGTGTCGATTGTGAAATATCAGTTATATCTAAAATGTTTCTACATTAATAAAAAATAATTAAATCGGAAATTACGTAGACTATGTTATCTTTCGTCATTCCTGATATAAATTTATTTTTAATTGCTTACCGTAATGAAGTAATGTATCCGTGGAACACTGTCCGGCATGCGATATTGAGGGCGTCAAGGTATTACAAGGACCAGCAGCAATACTATGACCAATTTGAACAGATTCCAATCTGTCATATCCTAAAATATATTAACAATTCAAAATATTATCAACAAACGAAAAGTTCAATTTTATTAATATTACCTGCTATTTCGTCAGCAATCCGCATGTAATATTCTTCATCTTGTGGTGCTGCAGTTGTTGATGACGGCCTGGGTGTGGAATTGTTTGATGGTAAACCTAAAATTACAAAAATTAATTTTGCTAAGAATTAAACACTTTGTTTTCTTCGCACCTGCAATAGCACCTATTGGTGGTCTTTTCCATGTGTTTAATTGTACTTCTTTTTCCTTTTTGCCTTCCGGGAGCTTCTTCCTCTTAGAAGGGCGTTCAGTTTCTGGTTCGGATTCGGTATCGCTTTCTAGGTTACTGGTGTATGTTAATTGGGTAACAAAATGTTTCGCTTTTGCCAGTGACGTAACATTTACTCTTTTACAGGTAGCTGGGTAATAATCGAAGTCTTCGGTTATGTCTTCGCAAGCGTAAATTAATTTCTTCTTTCTTATGTCTGTCATTCTTGGTCCAACAGGACATTTATACTCCGTCGACTTCAGTGGATTAACCCAACAACTGGGCACAAAATCGCACGTATTTTCATTATTCCAAATGATTATGTCCCAAGACATTTTGGACTGGTAAACGATGTATAAACTGTTGTTATCAGCCAAATTTTTAATTAACTGCAAAATCATTCAAATGAAAATTAATGTTACATACTAGTCAATGAAATATTTGAGTATAGTACTTACGTGTTAGGTATCTTATTGTTGTTAACAGCTGATTTTGCGAAATTTGCAATTATTTTTTAACTGCCATTATTTGTGTTAATTTGTTACGAAGGAGCTTATGACTATATATACATTTGTTCGGACTTAGGCTATTTAGTATTATTTCTTTTTAAAACAAAATTTTACAAGAAATTAAAAATGTAGAAAAATTTGCAATTATTTTTTAACTATTAGCTATTATTTGTGTTAATTTGTTACGAAGGAGCTTATGACTATATACCGGGTGGCCGGTTTCAAAGGTGTACATAGGGATTTAACATTGTATTGAACGTTTCTGCTGATTCGTGCTCGTCAATTCAACTTACTGGAATGGTAATGGTATTAATTGAAAGGTAAAATGATTGCGCTTCAAATGGCGCTAATAATAAAATTAAATGTGCTATATTTATTTTAAAATAACGATTAAAATTTTGCGATTTTTAAATATGACGTGCCATGATTTTCAAATTTTTGTTAAATTAGTTGTCATTTACAGAAATCCACTAATTTACGCCAACTAAATTATCAAATTTTTTGACAAATCCTTTAAAATTTGAAAATCATGGCACGTCATATTTAAAAATCGCAAAATTTTAAATCGTTATTTTAAAATAAATATAGCACATTGAATTTTATTATTATTGCCATTTGAAGCGCAATAATTTTACCTTTCAATTAATACCATTACCATTCCTGTAAGTTGAATTGGCGAGCAAGAATCAGCAGAAACGTTCAATACAATGTTAAATCCCTATGTACACCTTTGAAACCGGCCACCCGGTATACATTTGTTCAGACTTAGGCTATTTAGTATTAGTTCTTTTTAAAACAAAATTTTACAAGAAATTAAAAATGTAGAAAAAAAATTTATTAGATTGGATAATGCTCGGTACTAGATGTGTCTTGTTTGTCTTGGGGTTTTTAATGCTTTTGAAAAATATCCAACATCGAAATTCATAAGTATCTGTGAAAACTTTTA
The DNA here is from genome assembly GCA_963082805.1 of Hemicrepidius hirtus. Taxonomy (NCBI): domain Eukaryota; kingdom Metazoa; phylum Arthropoda; class Insecta; order Coleoptera; family Elateridae; genus Hemicrepidius; species Hemicrepidius hirtus. The sequence goes on from OY720168.1 coordinate 9,847,737, forward strand.
ACGAGATATACGGTTGAAGTTAAAATACTACCTAATAAAAATAAACTTATCGCTAACATAAAATAAAACGCTAAGAGCGGTACAGTATAATTTATAAGTGCAACAACTCGAAGATAATAAAACAATTAGCACTATTTAAGACAAAACATTTTTTTTGCACGTCTGAAATATTCCAGTTACTCTGAATATCTTCAAATTTTTGAGTTTTGTACACGCCTACAATTTCAGATTGCGCGGGGTAATCATAAAAACTGACTAACTTTCCAGATAACTGACCTATTAAGGACGACTTCAAAAATGACTTTACCTTCAACACTCTGTTATTCTTTAACATGACGTAACAATCACTTCTACTTTGAATACGTATGATGGAGTTGCCTAAAGTTAACTTTGTTAAAGAATTATTTAAACAAGTATTTTCCACTAAACTGTATATTTGAATATTATTGGATTCGGATAATCTTCTACACACTTGAGCTAACGGTTGGTTGGGTGTTCTAATTAATTTTAGTAGCTTACCTAGACAATTTCAAACGGAAAGCAGCTTATATCGTCTAAAGGCAATTTATGCTTCAAAACGTCATCGGCTAAGTGAATTAAATTATGTACATTGTATATACATGACTCGCGTCCATAAAAATCAGAAAAAGTTAAGACAAATCCTTGCAACATTTCTTTAGCACAGTTAATAATACCTATATCAACATTTGAACGCAGTAAAATGCGCATTGCACAATGGAATAACAAAAAATGTTCATACATTGAAGAAGGTAGAATATTTTTCAAAACGACAGGGCCCAAATACACTAAAAATGTTCGTAGTTCCGTTGCCTTCCATCTATCCAATTCGGTTAACGAACGGGATGTACGAACGAATTCAATTGGCAAAAATTTTGCATGATACTGCAACGTTTTGGACAATTGTCGGCGCAAACGAAGAGGCAAACGTACTTTTTTAAATTCGCAGCCCTTAATCCAATAATTCAATAATTTTCGCATAACTCCTAAGCAACACAAATGCATATAATCTAGTGCAAAATCATTTACCATATCAATTCTCAAATTTGTTAGTGGACTCTCACCCGTGTGATGCTCGTGATTAATCCCGACTCTAAAACTTGTATCTGTACGTAACGTAGAATTAGTGTTACTGTATACAATTCTTCTATTTAAATATTCACCTTTCTGAATACACCTTTCACAACCATGCAACCCATTGTGACTTTTTATGCATTTAATAAAAGAGCGGGCAGGAGCATCGCAAGTGAAGCATACAATATTTATAAAAAATGTTTCATTTTCATAGGAAAATCCACGCAGATAGAGTGTATTAACTTCCTGAATAAACTCTTTAAAAAACAAACCTACTGAATCAGGTTTACTATCGCCGTAAAATATGGCGACAGGAAACGGTGATGAATTGCAGTTTTTTAAAACTATTCTACACAGTATTGGCCAAAATTGTTTAGAAGAGCTTTTATATAAAGGCACACCATCTACATTAAAAATTAACTGAAAACATTTAGTTTTTGATATATTATTATATAAAATTGAATTATTTAAAAGTAGTTTCAGCCAATATACAACACCATAGTAGACAAATTGGCCTGCAGTACCTTTTTGAGATTTTAATGGCAAAAAATTATATGTACGGTTTGTATTGAGCAAAGTTCTAGCATCCATTGGTAGATGACAATTAGGAATAAATTTTGGTAATCCTTTCAACAAAAAATTAATTTGAGAATGAGTTGCAGCGGTATCACAAGCAAAACGTTTTAAAAAATCGCTGAGCTCTTCTTCATTATCTGTTAAGTTAGATTGCAAATTATGCTCATCAGTTTTGTCAGTCGTCACAACCTTACAGGTTGCTATGTCAAGGATATTAATATTACTTGCGACTTCATCTCTTTCTAAAGGTACTACTGTATTGCAATCTACTGCCGCTGTATTAATTTTCACATGATTGTAGTCACGAACAGAGTTTTTTTTACACGTTTTTTTTATATATCGGCTTTTTGCCATTCGGAATTTGGAACTCATTTTCTAAAATAATATTTCAGCTTTGTCTTACTTACCTGTTTTGTTCAAGTAACTCTTGTACACTGCACACTTTGCCGCATCAACTTGCTGAATGAAAAACAATTTGCAACTTTTAGTCGCACTTCACAAATCCATTATTTACACAAACTTCCCCATTACAATGACGTCTGTAAAAGTGGGGATAAACAGGTACCCTCTTGCGACCGAAAGATGCAGGTTGCAGGTATATTTAGGGGTTTTTACATTATTCAAATTCCAATTCTTAATACTAAAGTACCCTGGAGCTGGGAATTACCAAAGTGTCCACCAAATATTTCCTTAATATTGTCTGCAAATATTACTGTTATCTAATTTTGCAATATTTTATTAATGTTTGGAGAAACTATTAAAAATAATATTACAAATTACTATTTTTAAACACGCGTTAAAAGTACAATCCTCACTATTAACACGCTGCCATGACAACAACAAATAATATTAACACTTTTAATTGAAGTCGGATTAAAAGTTTTAATAATGTTTTGTAGAAAGAAGAAATTTAAATGGAACTTATATTTTCTTTAATGAATACATCAACAAGAGAGTAGCGAAGAATCTAATTTAGGAACTACCAAAACGCTCAAATTCGAAAATATTAGTCGTCAGTTACAACTTATATTTCTTGGAAAAAGATATTTTTAAGTTAAGGGCCTTTCACCATAATACAAAACAGGTTTCAAGCTTGACAGATGGTTTTATAGCCAATAACTAAATACATCTCAGTACAAAGGAGGATTACTTAGGAAAATCCCGGCCGTCGAAATTGTTAATGTAGAATTTTTAAAGTTTGCAACGTATATTTCTTTTTCTTTAAATATGTACTAATAAGTGCAGAGACGATTATTTACGGTAGTTCCAGTCCCAAGATTATAATAAATATTTGTATAATCGACCTAGAGGATTTAAAAAGTTTCCCACAAATAATTGACTAAAATATTATTTTGGGTTGTTTTAGTTTAGTTGGTGCCATAAATTTTGAATTTTATTTAATTATTTCTGGTAATTTCAGTGTTATTTAAAATCTTTCGATGACGCTTGGGGGTGGGTTGATAAAGATCATTTTGTGTTCTGTGCTTATTAGAAGAGGCCTAAAACTAAATTTAGTAATCACAATTTATTGTAGATAATTTGGACCCATCTTCTAGCCTATTATTAAATTTAAACAAGGGAAATAGTGATTCTAGTAGTTCCAAGTTTAAATAAGTCAATTGTTTGGGATTTGTGGCAACAAAGCACAGAATTTCAATTTAAAAAGCCGACTCCATTTTAGGCTCGTACAAGCTTCATCTATTGTTTCCTAAAATAGGTACAAATTATTATTGTCTTGCAGGTTTTATTATACCCCAAGGATTATCTATACTTGGTAATTAAGTTAGCTCGTAACTTATCTGGCTGGAGTATTTCGTTTGGTAGTTACAAATTTGACTGGAGGTACGAAGATAGCGGCTATCTGGGATCCAAAACCTTGTCTGGAACTGCGCATGATCACCGTTTGATAGTCTACGTATCCTTTGTTAAAATAGCTAGGTCACAGTCATCGCCGAGGAGATTTCATGGAGTAGGCCACCGGCGTCGTCATTCCACCTCGCAGCGAAGGCCTAGCTCGTTGAAAGCAATTTTGGTTACACCATCGTGTTCTCCTCTAGGCCAGCTTATCTCCGTCGACGATTAATTAAGTATTATACCAGCGGAAGGACAGAGTTTATTTTATGTTTATTTATTTATACAGGGTGTCTATAAAATATGGTGCCATAGCTTAACCACAGATTCCGGGGATCAAAATAAGACGATTTAACGCAACTTACCTCTATCCGAAATTGCTTCGTTAAAGCGCTATCCAACGCCAAAGATCTTTAAAAAATTTCTATTTTTTTTAAATAACAAAAGATTGTTTTTAGCGATTAGGATGAAATTTGGGACATGATTCTTTACTGGAAAAAGGTGTTTTTTGACATCATTTTTTTGTTCAGGAGTGTCGCGTAAGTGGTCAAAGGTTGATCATCCATAGGCAAAGAAGCTCATATTTTTTTAACAGTTCGGCCAATAGTTTTTAAACAAAACGCAAAATTGACAATTTAACCGCAATGAAGATTTAAATTTAGAACACATTGATCGTTCTCATGATGTGCATTTTAACTCGGAACAGAACGGCACTGATGATTCGGTAAATCCATCATTTATTAAAGAGGTCGACGATAACGGCACTAACAATTTCAATTGTCACAACTCTACATTGACTAGTAGTTCTGAATCAGAGCAAGCGGACGAATCATTATCAGACAATGAATTGTTAGAATCGACAGTGTTTTTAAAACAATGGTCTTTCAATAACAATATACCACACACGGCCCTAAACGAACTATTGCGGTGGCTAAGAAATTCTCCTTCGACCGCTAATTTGCCTAAAGATGCGCGCACCCTCCTCGGTACTCCAGCTACAACAGTTGTGAAAAAATGGGAGAAGGCCAATTTCATTATTTTGGTTTAGAAAAAACTGTACTAGAAATTTACAAATTGTATAATATCGATATAATTCAAATAGATTTCAACATAGACGGTTTTCCTTTACATAATAGCACATCGTTATCGTTTTGGCCTATATTGTGCAGGGTTTATGATACAAAGACGGATCCGTTTCCGGTAGCAATTTATTGCGGCAAAGGGAAACCTCTTTACAGAAAGACATTCGTATTTCAAATATTTTTCGTTTCTTTTTCGATTTCGGTATCTCTCATAGTTTAGGCTGAAAAAAATTTATTTTGATTGGCCGCAGTGCATTTCTTAAAACGATGTAGTAATCTACTTGTCCCGTATGCTGAGAAATAAGTGACGAAGAGACAATTTTTTGCGTAGAATCAACTTTTGCACCGGGGAAAATGTTGGTCACATTGAGCATTTGCTGTAAATCTATTAATTTACCGGTGGTACAAAATAAGCTGAACCATTGATTCAGAAATGGTTCGGATTATTTTGCGCCACCCTTTACATACTTGCTAGTAATAAACTTTATATCAAATTGTCTCTTCGTGATTTATTTCTCAACATACGGGACAACTAGATTACTACATCTGTTTTAAGAAATGCACTGCAGCCAATCAAAATAATTTTTTCAGCCTAAACTATGGCAGATACCGAAATCAAACAAGAGACAAAAAATATTTGAAATAAGAATGTCTCTCTGCAGGATACATACTCATGCTACCATAATTTTCGTCATTAAACGTATAATCTATTCATTTGCGTTATTACTTATTTCGCTGATTCAGGTTGGAAGGACTTATTGATATTAAGGTTTTATGGTAAGTTCCTGATACTAGGTTAGGTTTAGAAAACCTTTGGTGCCCACTTCAACATCAAGGAATAATTAATTGTTCCAATTAGCCGGTCGCATGCACTCACGACCTAGGCTGAGCCTAGTCGACCATTTATTTCGCTACCAGCTATAATTTGACTGATGATATCCACCAAATAATTTCGTCATTTGTTATTTACTCATAAAAAACGTAGCAAATCGACGTGCCAAAGATAATTTGGTCCTCTACTACTGTATTGACGCCGTCTTAATCTTCTTCTTCTCCGACATTCTACGCCCTTACGATCCACCTCAAAAAGTATTTGTCGCACTACATTTTGACTAACCACAAGTCCATGCCGAATACACTTTAAATGCATCCACCTGTAACCATGTAATTGGACAAAAGTAGTAATCTGAGACATAATAAAAGTATAAACATCTACAAATCGATTAAATTTCCTTCTTATAAGACCGAGTCTGCATAGATGCCGTTTTAACGTGCTCGGACTCCTACGCACGTTATGCTTGTAACGAGGCGTCTGACCAGTAGCAAATATTTAAGAAGCAGTTTAATGGCTTCTGTATTTGCTGAGGTCAGTCGTCCTCGTTTAACTCCGAATCTCCCCGATACTCCCGCCAGGACCTAGTTTTAATCCGCCCAGTTTCGTCCCGAGTGGGGAGCCTAGAGCTCTCCTATAAATTCAGAGCGCAGCTCATTTTAAAAAGGATTACTGTACTTATTTCCGACACTTTTATAGTCAATTATTTTCCGAAATCAATTTGACTTGTCTAAATAATTTGATTCCGTTCAACCGTTTTAATTCCGATTCAAAATTGACCTGAATATTTTCAGCTCTTAAAGCAAACCGAGTAGTGGCTAATAATTACAGTGATCTGTGGGGTACAAACGATAGCTGGTATATTTCAATTTTATTTAATTTCCTGATCGATTGATTGTTTAATTATAACCCGCCTTGTCTCTCCGAGAATTTGTAAACGTTGCATGTGTATGATCCTAGGATCGTAACATAGCACTTTACTTATTCAAACTAATTATCCAGACGTGCATGTGCTAAACGTTGCATTCTGGGATATCATTGGCTTTTTGTATTAGTTTGATGTCAGTAGTAAGATCACGTGCAAACGTAGCTCTGCTTTTGTCATCCTATTACTACTTAAAACTGGTGAATTAAACAATCAATTGTTTTGCTAGTTAATATCCTGTATAAAGTTAATTACATACCAGTGTTTTGTACATCCCTGAGATCACGGGAATTTATCCACTACCAGAATCAATCGTCGAACGACACTCAATTGTTTTATTTGCATAAGCAATTCAATTTTTACAGTAAACTGATTGCTTACCAGATTATTTTGCACATTCCCGACAGAAATTCTTTTGTTTATCACTGGAATTAAATTCCATATTAAAACTTTCTTTGATATCACTTACCCGTTATACCAGAAGACTCTTGAAGGGGTCGAAGCCCCCATATCACTTTATTTTACATTTGATTCCACTATACCCGTTTCGCCATTGAAAATCCTTCGTGGCCATTACGCGTCGTTCAACCTGCGCCAATCTCCTTAAGAGCAAGGTGCGCACTGAACTTTATTTTAGTCCCGTTTACACAGACCCCAATTTCAAAGAACCATTCACACCCGGAAATATTAACTTCCTTATATTTAACCTGAATTTTATAATTAAATTATTTATGCTTTATTTTCATGTACATAAATTGTAAATACTTAATATTGTTCCTGAATAAATTGTTCATAAGGTTTATCTCCAGTTATTTATTTAACCCCTTTTATAAAGGACCCTGGATTTTCCCGCTAAGCTACCCTAGTGCAAAAATAAATACTGTACGTTCAAGGGGGAACGTTACATGGCCCCCGAGCAGGTTTGACATTCTCCAATTAAGTACAGGGCGCCCGATACTAGGCATTTTCTTTTGTAAATAATTTTCCGTATTCCCATAACTGGAGAGTAACCTTTTAAATTAAACCCGTATCAAGCATAATTTTTATTTTTTTTACAGAGTTTGACATGTTTAGTTTGTACAGTTTACAGTAGCCGACATCATGCCAATGTAGTCCAGGTATCCAGATATAATTTCTTCTGTTGTTTACAAACAGGAAGCCGTCGACATGCAGTACTACGATGCTGTGAGGACAGACCCAGGGACCGCACCACCCAGAAATCCGCTTGTACCGCTGGTATGTGACGTCGTCCAACAATGGGGTGTCCGATTCAACGGAGAGGGTGATCCTGCCCCCTTCCTGGTAAGACTACAAGAAATTATCCAGCACTACCAGTTCCCACCAGACTCTCTTCTACCCGTCCTGCCGTTACTGCTGGAAGGGAAAGCTTTAAACTGGTATCGGAATAACAAATTCGATTGGCATACCTGGTCCGATTTTGAGAGCTACTTCCGACTGTCCTACATGCCCGTCCGAATCCAAAATGGAACAACAGCCGCCCGTCCTCGACTACTACCTGTCCAGCCGGATAAACCAGTCACCGCCGAGGAAAACCCGAAGTCCAGGTGTGAAGAAGGACCTCAAGTGATGGTTGCCACCACCGAAATTCTCGAGGCTCCATCGCGTTCGATCATCTCCACACCCACGACACCGTTGCCGACTCCAGGTCCCGACCAGGAAACCCGTGCCCCAGATATGACAACTCCATGTCCCGACCAGAAAATCCGTGCCCCAGATATGACAGCTCCAGGTCCCGACGTAGATCCAGCCATTGAATTGACCTCTCCAGGTAAGGTACGTGCGTTACAGCCGCTGGAGGAAGAAATCTGTCCTGATCCAGGTACATGGCAGTCCGAACCGGAACCTGAAAAACCAGAAAATTATGTTCAAAAGTTTTGTCCGCCGAAGAGTACCGAAAATTACCTGTCACCGCCAACCGTAGACCGTGTCCAGGACCTCCGAGAGCCTCCATCGACTCCACCTCCTTCAACGTGCATAGCCATGGAGCAGGAAGAATTCCACCATCCGTTTCCCGTTTCCGAGGAACTTCCTGCTGCCAGCTTCTGTACGTCCGGGATGAAGCCTTTGGAGAGCCCAGCCGTAGCTCCTGTGGTGCCGATGCCGATCCAGGATTTTCCGTCCACACCGCCGCTGACAATTCAGGTATCTTTTGTCACAAAATCTTTTATAGATTCCCCAGATCGCCGCCGAAGTAGCAAGCCTACCGATCGGGGTAAACTGTCCGACCGCCGAAGCCGCCAGTATAGCCGCCGGAGGAAACAGCCTGTCCGCCGAAGTCACCAGCCGCTCCGCCTGAAATACCAGCCAGGCCACCAGCAAACTCGGGTTCTCCTAGAACAACAGCCGGTCCGTCGGAGGAACCAGCTTACCAGGTTAAGCCACCAGCCTGTCCGTCCGCCTGATGCAAGCCCAACCGCCATGGTGATGAGCCCTCCGCCTAGACGTCACCATCGGACCTGCAATTTGTATATATTTGTTTGATTTATTTTATTTCTTTATTTACCTGTTTGATTTATTTTGTGTACATACCGTTTACTAACCGTCCCGTTTGTTTTTCATTTATTAACCCCGTTTATTTTTCTTTCCCCCCGGGAAGGGAGGAATGTAACGAGGCGTCTGACCAGTAGCAAATATTTAAGAAGCAGTTTAATGGCTTCTGTATTTGCTGAGGTCAGTCGTCCTCGTTTAACTCCGAATCTCCCCGATACTCCCGCCAGGACCTAGTTTTAATCCGCCCAGTTTCGTCCCGAGTGGGGAGCCTAGAGCTCTCCTATAAATTCAGAGCGCAGCTCATTTTAAAAAGGATTACTGTACTTATTTCCGACACTTTTATAGTCAATTATTTTCCGAAATCAATTTGACTTAGTTGCCGAGAATTATTTAGAACTTGTCTAAATAATTTGATTCCGTTCAACCGTTTTAATTCCGATTCAAAATTGACCTGAATATTTTCAGCTCTTAAAGCAAACCGAGTAGTGGCTAATAATTACAGTGATCTGTGGGGTACAAACGATAGCTGGTATATTTCAATTTTATTTAATTTCCTGATCGATTGATTGTTTAATTATAACCCGCCTTGTCTCTCCGAGAATTTGTAAACGTTGCATGTGTATGATCCTAGGATCGTAACATAGCACTTTACTTATTCAAACTAATTATCCAGACGTGCATGTGCTAAACGTTGCATTCTGGGATATCATTGGCTTTTTGTATTAGTTTGATGTCAGTAGTAAGATCACGTGCAAACGTAGCTCTGCTTTTGTCATCCTATTACTACTTAAAACTGGTGAATTAAACAATCAATTGTTTTGCTAGTTAATATCCTGTATAAAGTTAATTACATACCAGTGTTTTGTACATCCCTGAGATCACGGGAATTTATCCACTACCAGAATCAATCGTCGAACGACACTCAATTGTTTTATTTGCATAAGCAATTCAATTTTTACAGTAAACTGATTGCTTACCAGATTATTTTGCACATTCCCGACAGAAATTCTTTTGTTTATCACTGGAATTAAATTCCATATTAAAACTTTCTTTGATATCACTTACCCGTTATACCAGAAGACTCTTGAAGGGGTCGAAGCCCCCATATCACTTTATTTTACATTTGATTCCACTATACCCGTTTCGCCATTGAAAATCCTTCGTGGCCATTACGCGTCGTTCAACCTGCGCCAATCTCCTTAAGAGCAAGGTGCGCACTGAACTTTATTTTAGTCCCGTTTACACAGACCCCAATTTCAAAGAACCATTCACACCCGGAAATATTAACTTCCTTATATTTAACCTGAATTTTATAATTAAATTATTTATGCTTTATTTTCATGTACATAAATTGTAAATACTTAATATTGTTCCTGAATAAATTGTTCATAAGGTTTATCTCCAGTTATTTATTTAACCCCTTTTATAAAGGACCCTGGATTTTCCCGCTAAGCTACCCTAGTGCAAAAATAAATACTGTACGTTCAAGGGGGAACGTTACATGCTTACCTCGGAGAAATAATAATATTTCTTTTTGCTGAAGTCCCATTTCAAAATACTGTTGTATTAGTCAATTAGTGTATCAACGAAATCCATACCTACGAAAAAAATACTCGATTGGTTATAACATGAGAACAGGGACACACAAAGACTCACCTTGGGCAGTTTCTGACCTGATCATGTGTGGCGCATTTATTCTCGAGCGTCTGGGTAATAATTGTAAGTTGTAACCTACAATTGTAAGTTCAAACTGTAAGTTCGAACTGTAATTGTAAGTTCGAACTTACAATTGTAAGTTCGAATTTACAATTGTAGGTTGAACCTACAATCGTTTAGTCTGAATTAGAACAATCACAGTGTATTTGGGTTGAAACGTTTAAAATTTGTTGTTGGCCCCTCTACGCCTTCGTAGTTTTAGTTACTATCCTGTGTTTAAACTTCACTTCTACTTCCTGTCTACATTTGAGTTTGTTTCGGTGAATAGCTTTTGTTCGTTACGAGTTATATTCAAGGTATGAATCCTGTTAATGACATTGTATGTAATTTATTGGAAATTCCATTTTCTTTATGGAAGGAAGATGATAAAAAGACGTTTTAAAATGTGGATGCCCTACTAATTTTCTTTCAATTAAAATTAGGAAGGAAATTAAAAAATCCTACGACATTAAATTTAAAAGCTCATGGTTTAGCGATTTTACATGGTTGTGCAGCAGTATAACTTTAAACAAACTATTTTGTTGGCCGTGTTTACTCTTTAACACAAAAACTAATACGTGGAGTAAAGAAGGTTTCGCAGATTTTTTAAATATAACTAGATCTTTGCATAAACACGCAGATTCAGCACAACAATCTGAAAGAAAATGCTAGGCTGTTCGTTGTCCGATTTAATGAAAACGTTCGATTAAATAGACAATTTATGCAGCTAGTAGTCGATGCAGTTTTATATTTGGACAAACAAGAACTTGCTTTCCGGGGACACGATGAAAGTTCCGATCAATCGCGGAAATTTTAAAGAACTACTAGAATTGGTAATATCAAGAAGCTCTTTGAAAATTCAAAACTAATATTCAAAAATTAAAAGCGTGTTTAGTGACAATTCGAAAACAATACAAAACTAAATAATCAAGTGTATATCTGAATACATGCAGAACCGTGTGAAAACCGAAATTAATAAAGCAATTGTTTTTTTTAAATTCAAGTTGATGATACCACGGATATTAATAAGACATCAAAATGCTCCGTGATAATTAGATATGTGAATTCTGAGGGAATACTAGTTGAACGATTTTTAGGTTTTCACGATGCAAGTTCCAACAGACTTCCGACAACTGATTTATCACGAAAATGGCATTGAAGATAATAATTTTTTTCTGAAATCGCTATATTCAGTTTCTTCGTGATAAATTAGGAAGTAATCAAAATTTCCAGGATTTCTTTTCAGATTTTCAATCGTCATAAAAAGGCGCAAATTTTGTCGAATAGTAAGTTTCATTACGTTGATGTGGTTATGGCGCATGCGCGAGGACGCCATGACACTTTCGGACCAACTTTGTTTGTTTACACAAAGTTGCCGTGTCGTTCCTATGGTTCCTATTGTCACTGTCGTGATAATAATAAAACCGAATACCAGTGAAGTGCTTCAAATTGTTCAGAAATGAATTCTAGTTCGGGCACAAACGAAAATAGAAGACATGGAGCTAACAAGCACTGCGTTTTTGGTGATTGTAACAGCGACAGCAGACCAGGTAGACCTGGTTACACAGACCAATCAAGATTTATATCGTTTCCAAAGCCATGTGTAACATTTCGAAAAATGGATAATGTTGATATTAAAACTGAACGCGATCATACGAAGGTTTGTGCAATATGCAGAACTTGCGATAACTGGATGAAAGCATGCAAAAGATTAGATCCAAAGTGGAAACGTATCGAAAACATAAAAAAGGATAGTTACATTTTTGTGAAAATCATTTTGCTGATGTTAATGCACTCCCTTTGTCCACTCCTCTACCGGCTTTGCAAATAACCCAAAATAAGGTAGGCCCCTACCTAAAATTAATACCTAGTTCGATGATGTTTTTCCGACAGCTTTAAATTTATGTTATATTTTAGGCTAAGCCAAAAGGAAGAGACTTATCACAGATGTATCTACCTAATAAACGTACAAAATTTCACGATTGTAATTTCGAAAGTTCAACAAGACACGGTGATGCAGTTTCTTTGCTAATTCCGGCTCTTGACGCCAATGCAAGAACTTGTTTCTTTTTTTTAATTGTTTATTTGCCAGTTCAACAATATATTACAATGTTATTCATGGCATTGTTAGTAGCAATAAATATGGGTACTAGCTTATGGGGGTTAATAGCCCCCCTTCACATTGGTGTGATATTTTCTTAAATAGTTAATCACTGTCAATTTCAGTTAAATACAAGTCTTGTGGCAGCTTGCGCTTTAGTCTATGGTGAAGATTTTGTCTACCTATGTTGTAGTATATCGCGCCATCGCACTCGCGTATGTTTTTGAAAAATCTGTTGGCACTCACACTGATATAATTTTGGACTGTTGATATGCCTAGTTCATAATGTAGTTGTTCGTTACAAAACATACCAAGGGGCGTTTACTGCTATTCGGAGTACTTTATTTTGCAGTCTTTGTAGTTTTTCAAGATTTGGCCGTGTTACTCCAGACTGGTGATGCATATTGAGCTAGAGGTCTTATTAATGATTTATACATCATTATAGTACACTTAGGTTTCAGGGAAGATTTTCTGTTTATAAGGGGATACAATTGTGCAAGCCTCGCATAGCTTTGATTCAACTTTTGGTTTACGTGGAGTTTCCAGGTTAGCCGTGTGTCAAGTAGTACTCCCAGGTACTTTACTGCAGCCTCGGTGGGATTCCAGTAAATGGTATTATTGTTTATTATTACGGTAGGTGGGTTTCGAATTCTTCTGAGGGAGAATATCTTGGCTTGACATTTAGTTGGGTTTATTTGTATATTCCATCGGTTAAACGATGAGCATATTCGATATACTGCGGTCTGCAACTTCTCTATGGCTTGGGTGAGTTCAGTGTGCTGCACTAGAATTGCCGTGTCGTCTGCAAAAGTAGCTAAGGTTGCCTCTATGGTTGGAATGTCTGATGTATATATATTAAACAGCAGTGGTCCTAGCACACTGCCTTGTGGCACGCCTGCTCTAATGGCTTTTGTTTCAGATATTGTGGAGTTGATGCGTACGGCAAACGTTCGATTTTCAAGAAAAGAGAAGACTATTGCTTTTAGGTAGTTGGAGAGTCTAAGCCAAAAGGAAGAGACTTATCACAGATGTATCTACCTAATAAACGTACAAAATTTCGATTGTAATTTCGAAAGTTCAACAAGACCCGGTGATGCAGTTTCTTTGCTAATTCCGGCTCTTGACGCCAATGCAAGAACTTGTGCGACACAAAATTTTTCTGATAATAATTATTGTAATCTGAATTCACTTGACGAGGAGACTTTGCTAACTTACCAAGCAACTAAAGATGCTGAAACATTAGCTGTGATATCAACAAGGACATCGTGGACCCAAACAACATTCCGATTGGTTGACGAAGAGGTGCTACGATCACAGATTAGGGATTTAAAAATTGAGGTTAGAAGATTGAAGGCCAAAATGAAACTGGAAACTTTCGTCAAAGACGAAAACATCGACAAAATCAATTGAAGTGTTTGAAGAAGAGATAAAGAAAAATGAAGTTATGTGCAAATTCTACACAGGCTTTGTTTATGCCCAGATATTACTGCTCTTTGATTTTGTTGAGACTATCTGTTACTGGGGGTCGAACGGGCAGCCTGAAAAACGTTTTGCAAAGAAGAAATTGCAACATATACAAGAGTTAATATTAACCTTGGTTAGACTAAAAACTGGATTACTAGTCAGAGATTTAGCGTATCGCTTTGAGTTGTCTACTGGGCTTGTTTCCAAAATTTTCACTACATGGATACAACTTATGTTTAACAAATTCAACACTCTTCGCCCCTTAATGTTCCCTTCCCGGAAAAAAATTAAGGAAACATTGCCCACATCATTTTCAAGGCTAAGAAATATCAGAGTAATTATTGATTGTGCAGAAATATCCTGTGAAAATCCATCCATTCTAGAACACCAAGCAAACTTATATTCGAGTTATAAATCTCATACAACATTTAAGGTGAGTGCACAAGAAGAGATCGAAACCAAAATTATTGCTAGGCAGAGAATATATGCGGAACATGTAGTTGGAAGAATAAAAAATTTTAGGCTATTGAAAAAAATTGTTCCTCTAAGTATGAGGGGTATTCTATCACAAGCTGTATTTGTAAGTGGTTGTCTACTTAACTTTCAGAAGCCACTTTTGCAATAATAATTACTACCTACTATTAATATTTCCTGTAGTAAACAATTAAATAATTTAAATACAATGGCTTCTTTAATTTATTAACATAAACGACACCAAAATTAAGACAGTACAAACAAACAAGTGCAGAGAAAAAAATATAATAATACATTTTTAAAGTAAAATGGTTCCTTTCATTTACTAACAAACAAAAATAAAATTAACATAATATAGTATAATTATTACCCCAGGAGAAAACTTTCTCTCTTTATCAAATTCAAATGGTATGCAACAAAAAGTAATCGTTGAAACTTATTTGCCCACGACTAGTAAATAATATACCTATCAATTATTTATGTGTTTTGTCAAACATAATGCTATGATATAACAATAATAATACCCATTATGATTAGTAACTAAAATTATTGACAGGAAATTGTTTTTTCTCCTGGGGTAATAATTATTTATACTTTAACAAAATTGCACAACACTATATTACAACACAACTTTGCAGAAAATATTATTTCTTATATTTTACATTATACTGTTAGCTTAAAGGGAACTAATTTTCTCAGTATGCGACGCTCAAAGTACTCGGAACAAATATAAGAAAAATGAAAGTCCAACAACTTAGATTGATTAGATTAGATAAATTGGCCCAAATCGAGGCATCAAAATAAATTCTTTCTATGTTTATTCCAAATTTGGACCAAATCACGAAGTCACACCACGGTTTATTGCAAATGCCCATTTGCATTTGTACTTGCATATAATATTTATGCGTTCTCTTGAGAATCAATTCGTTATTATCATTAAGAGTGGCACAAAAGTTGTTCCGATTTTAATTTATAAATTTCTTGGGGTTGAAATTTTTTTAGAACAAATGGACACTTAATTTCTAACAAGCCCAAAGTTTTAGAACTGTTGTCTATTACCAACCCATCTGGCGAAGCCCCGAGCCCTGGGTAATCCGGATTAATCCATAAGCCTGTTTCTGTAACTAAGTTGCAGCTTTTTTTCACATAGTCATCAATAGCAAACTTTTCGTTTCCCTTACCATACCTTGTATAAACATTATCAACATTAACCCCAAACATATGACTTTTTAACTTTTTAAATATATTGTCATTATTTATATTTTAAAGTTGGTACAACACGAAGCTGTAATTAAAATGCGACGTAAAGACAGCCACTTTGGTTGCGGGTTCCATAAACTTCTCCTGGTGTATTCAAATTAAATTTAAGAGAAAACTGAAATGAGTGAATGTTTGTAAGAAGGACACTTCTTCGGTCACTTGTTAGAGCATAATCCTCGTAATTATATTCCAAAAGAAGCTCCCACATAGTGTTAGCTGGAAATGCTTCACAACTTCGCAATAAGGCATTATTTACTTCTCTTGGATTTAAAGGAGTTAAATCAGGTTTGAAATTCAAAATTTCATCAAAATTTCGTTCGTTTGTCGCGGTTTCTTCCACTCACACACTTTGTTCGTACAAGATTCAGGTTCACTACCGAAAATCAACATCAAGTCTTCTATGGCGAAAAGTACACCTGATACATGGCATTGACAAGAAGCATCTAATACTTCACCAGTGTTCTTTTCAAGCATGATTAACACTAACTGTTTTTTGGCGCATTGATGCAAAAACATCACTTTTGACGCAATAACGTTTCTCCCTTACGGTTACAGCATCTTTTAGGGTGTTACCTCTGGGATAAATCTGTCGGACTGGATGATCGCCCTCTGATCGCTGGTGACGCCGTCCGTGGTTCTGAGTTCTCTTGCAAATGTTAAATATGCTGCTGTACATCCCGTAGTCTGGCACTTGGCAGTGTACATAGCAAATCTTATTGCCGGAAGCTTGTCTGGCCAGGATGTATGTGCGGCTTGCACAAGGATGGCGAGTTGGGGTTTGAGGTTCTTTCGTTCTACCGGATTTGCTTGTGGGTGGTAGAAAGGGGTCAAAGCTTGTTTGATGTCAAGGCAGTGTGTCACGTGTTGCATGACACTACTTACGAATTGGGTCCCATTGTCACTATTGAAGCGACGGGGGGTACCATAGCATAGGAATACCTTGGTAATTAATGTGCGGGCGCAGGTTTCTGCGTCGGCTTGTACTAATGCGAAAAGTTCTATCCATCTAGACGAGGTGTATCTTCGATTATAAAAATCCATCTTTCTTTTCCCGGGGCGTCCGGTAGTGGACCGAATAAATCTATTGACAGATGTTCGAAGCGTTGTGCTGGTGCTGGGGTTTGCAATAATCCAGCTGGTTTGAGATTCGTGGCCTTGTATCGTTGGCACTTAATACAATTCTTTACGTAGTCGGTAATGTATCTTCATACCAATCCAAAAGTAGCGGGAAGATATACGATGGTAGGTGCGTTCTCCACCCTAGTGTCTTACTGTCAGGGAGACGTGATACTCCGCGAGTATCAGGTTTCTTTCGCTTTCTGGTACTACGAGTTGTGCGTCCTTGGATCGGTCTGGGTAGTAACGATACAGAAGTCCTTGTGATATTAAGTATCCTGTGCTGGTCCATCGGGCGTGGTCGACGAGAGGCGGGTCTTTGGATTCAAAGCACTCTTCATTGGCTCTCCCCCTAGTTAATGTATCAGTGTGAGAGATGAGGGAGCGTCCAAGTGGTCTAGGTCTGTGGGGATTAAAGGTCCTCCCTCATCTTCTTGTAGTGTCAGAAGATGAACTTCCATCATTACTATGCTGACTCGACGGATCTTCCGTTTTGGTGAGTGTGGGAATAAAAAGGTTGCCGGTAGGGGTGGAGCATCTTCTAATGGTGTGTAGAGTTCGGTGTGTGGGTCGGCGAAGATCTCATACAGGTCGGTTCCCTTGTGAGTGGGTTGTGTTGGTGCATGGGACTCATAAGGTGAAGGTACGGGTGTCTCGTAACCGAAGAGTTGTTGGAACCTCAGAGATTGTCGTCGAGCATCATCGGGCTGCAGCTTTAGTGTCACTGACGGGGGTCCCCGTGCCTGGGTCACAATCGAAGCTAATTGGTACTGCTCTAGGAAGGTTTCGACTGGTTTTGGGCGAAATGGATATTGGATGGCCGTCTGGTCCGAAAAACACCAAGTGCTGTTGATCAAGTTCAATATTAAACTCGCCTTTTGAAGGAAGTCGATTCCAAGGAGCGTTCGGTTTTGCGCTCCTGGTAAAATCAAGAAG
The DNA here is from genome assembly GCA_963082805.1 of Hemicrepidius hirtus. NCBI lineage: Eukaryota > Metazoa > Arthropoda > Insecta > Coleoptera > Elateridae > Hemicrepidius > Hemicrepidius hirtus. The sequence continues at coordinate 9,865,652 of OY720168.1, forward strand.
TCGGTTTCGATTTTCCTGTCGTTCAATATCACAACTGCCTTGGTTTGTAGGACCTCCTGAGGACGTTGGAGTCCATCCGCCAAGATGAGGTTCACTTGCTGAGCATTGAACTGGTGTCGTGCTTTCTGCAGAACCTTGTAGAGCACAGAGTCGGAGATGCTTTGCCTAGCTCCCGTGTCCACGTAAGCGCCTCCCGTGTCCACGTAAGCACCTCCCGTGGCGCTGTTCACTGTGATGGTCACAATGGGGCGAGCGGTAGCTTCAATGGGTGTTGCTTTTGTGAGAAACAGTCCTATGTCGTTAGGACGTTGTTGGCATTTCGGGCATTTACTTCTAATGAACGCTGCTTCCCCTGACTGGGGTTTGCGATTGCTCGCTTTGCATCTTCTGCGGACACTCTTCCTTAGTGTGACCTGGTGCTTTGTAAAATCCGTAGCGAAGCTTCTTAGGTCGCTCTGCTTCTCTGTCTGCGCTACTCTGTAGTGTGTAGTTCCCTACTGGTCGTAGATTGGGGGAAGCTGGGTTGGATTTGTTCTAACTTGCGTGTCTCCTCTAGCAACTCTTGAAATGAGCTGACTTTTGACCTGAGTACTGCCTTTTTTATCGAGCTAGCCAACAGACTGTAATCCATGTCCACTTGGAACTCTTCCGTAGGTCTGGACGTGATTGGTATTTTAGCGATAAGTGCTCGCTTTTCCGAAATAAATAGATCGGTGTGTCTGGAGTCGGTCTGTTCCGACGAAAAGATTTCTCTTAACACCTGGTGAACTGGCCGGTCCGGTCCATAAGTGGTCTTCATTAAGCTGACTGCATTTGTCCACGTCTTTGTGGTGTCCTTTACTCCGTGCCACCAGGTTAGGGCTGATCCTTCTAAAAGCATACTTAGGCCTTTCAGCGCGTTTGTGTCACTAATTTCTTCGCAGTCCTTGTATACTTCCACGGCTTCCAGGAAGGCATGGATGTCTGGAGTTCCTTGAAATCGTGTCGTGCATTTGGAAAACGAGCCTTGGGTCGTCTTCTGTGGTGCGAGTCGGCCGACAGATTCTAATAGCATCTGGGGTTGTTCCATACTTAGTTGAACTGGAGCACCTGGTTATGCCATCTCTTTCTGCCTTCGTGTCAGCGATCTCGTTATTCTATGATTGATTTCACCTCGCATCGCGTTTCGGCCTCTAGTTTGGGCGTCACTTGTGTGTAGCCAGACTTTCGATGGGGGTGTGAGGAAAGTTTGGATAACACTTTTGTTTTGGTTGATGTAGGTTGCTTCGTTTCGTATCAGCCTGAACTGAGTACCAAACCAGGTTTAATACCAAGTTTAGTTGGTTAAGCCCTTTTTGGGCCCAAACTCTGTATCAGCATACTCAACTCAACTTCAACCACAAGGACCTAACCGGGGTCCTACTCTACGCAGAAGACTACAGTACATCCCATCAACCAACCATGATTCACCTGGCAATACTAGCGGTTATTATGTAAGCTCACCTTGATGGTGCAATTGTAATATTTTTTGTAAACTTGCTTAATAGAATTATGTTAAACTGCTGACTTGTTTCAATCCAGACCATGTCACAAAATTTCAACGTGACAATATCACATAAATACTAAGCTTGAAGCGAAGCAGCAGTATTAGTTCTCACTAGATGAAGCTAAGGTGCTGTTCGAGTCCGTGTCTTACTCGCTTCCTTGTTGTGGAAACTGAGTATTTCAATATAGTTGACCTTAAGATACATCGGGAGGGCCGCGACTTGCAGCCTCCAGTGGTCGCGCGATGCGACCGGGCGTTATTGCTGCTGCGCGCGATTCCCAATGGCGGTAGGGAGCTTGGGTGGCGTGGTTCTATGCACTGGGTAGCGGTGGCGTGCTACAATATTTCATTTTTGATATTCAACAGTAGTTCGCGAGGCAGCATTGGAAATCATTTGATTGCCTAGCGAGAAAAACGAGACTATACGGGTTCGATATGAACAGAAGAAAGACACCACGACACGCATCTATCTGTAGTAGGTACCGGCTAGAAATTACAACTGGCGAAGCCGGACGATCGTTACCGACCGACGATCCGTTTCCGTCAAGAGTCCAACCTAAATATTCAAAATTCACGAATTTCTAATCAACCGTACACTTTAGCCATATGAATGCCTTATACTATGTGACAATTAAATTTTCCATTCAATTATATAATAATATACAGGGTGCCAATTTTAAGTTGTCCACCATTGGTAACTTTATTACCTTTGGGGATGGAAATGAGGAAAGATTCAGTATTTTTTATGCTCATTTAGAATCTGAAATTTTATTTTTTATTGCATTTTCGGTTTAGCGAGAAATGGTGCCAACTTTTTTAAATGGAATACCTTGTTTTTTTAAATTTTTCGATTGGAAATAATTTTGGCATTAAAAAAGGATAGCACAGGTACAATTAAAATTACTCATAACCATGATATGTAACTTTTATTTATTTTTATTAATATGGGATCACAGTTGCCAAGAACAAAAGGGCAACAATAAACAATACCTAGAAATGAACAAATGTCAATTTCGTTTTATTTGTGTGGTACTGTCGCTGAAATCATATAAAATGAATTTTTCTAATAACGAGAAGGTTGATATGCTGACGATTTACTTTTTTTGTCAAAGAAATGCAAGACTCGTTACGGATCTATGAGCTACGTTATCCCGAACGGAATTTGCCTAGGATTAGAACATTTTTGCGCCTTGAGGCTTCACCACGAGCAAACGGAAGTTTTAAGAAATCTCAAAGGAACAGACGTAGGAATGTGGCAACTGAAGCAGTAGAAGAAGATGTGCTTGCATTGTTTGCAGCGTATCCCAAACTTTTGTAGCGGTTTGCGTACTCTTATTGATGTGTATTGAATTAATCTGACTCCAATTGATTATCAAATACGTTTATTATATCAGAACAACTTATATACAACAGTTATATAAAAACCTTGTAAAGTGGGTAAAGATACCCTTTATTAATATTGTTAAAGAAAAACTTTAATACATATGAGGGAAATAATCCCAACAATGACGAAATTGTGACAGGTCTTCAGGTACGTCAATTTCTTGAGATCTTCGGTAATTGGATCTAACAATGAATCTTCGAGGGTCGAAGTTGGATAAGAAAAATGGGGAAATTCCAATGTAGCTGGTTGAAGATATCTTGAGAGGTTCAAGGTGGTAATCAACAGAAGAGGGAGTTTCTAAAGGATCTTCCTTGGATAAAATAACTGATTCTTGAGTGTTGATAACGGAAGGTGAAGTTGAAGAAGTCTGCTTGACTGGTGATGGAGGAAGTGGTGAAACTGCTGTTGGAATTCTAGTATGATGTAGAATCGCTCGTAACGTGCTACGCTGTCTACTAGATTTGCTTGATACAGTTATTTTCTTCATAACATCCAGAAAGCTTAAATAAATGTATTATTATGGGAAGACCTGAGGAAACCTCTAGGTTATGTTGAGAGTAGTTAGGTGAGTTCACTCCAACTAAACTCTCCCTGTTTATCCAATTTGCTTCGCTTTTATACAAAACTCAGATAATTAAAATTATTTCATTGGTTGGTCCAAATTGATTTTCACCAATCACATTGCTGAAAATCTGTGTGGGAGGAGTCTATTTGTACAACGACTGAGCTTGATTGCACTTCATAGTGACACTTGCATTGCAATACAAACACTACGTTTCTATGCAGGTCAGCAGTTTGGTTTCCAAGGTATCTCCATACAAATATTACCCTGGCATCGGACTGAAGCCCCGATACTTTCTACAAGACAAGCTGCAGCTATGTGCAATCTCTCTGCAGAAACGATACGCTTAATATTAAAGTGGTATAACTACGAACCGTATAAAATTTCCCTGGTGCAATATTTGCAGACAGGGGATCACAAAAAAAGAATGCAGTTTTGTGACTGGATCACTGATAACGCGAGATGAGATAGAAATTTTTTAAACAATATTTTATGGTCAGACGAAAGTAATTTTTCAAATAAAGGAATGTTTAATAGAACAAATAATTGGTCAACCGAAAATCCTTTACAACAAATTATCAACATACATTTTCTGTAAACGTTTGTTGCAGTATTTTTAAAAATTCGATTGTCGGTCCATATTTGTATAATGGCACCTTTTCAGCCGAAAGGTATGTATTATTTTTAAGGACCTATATGGATGATTGCTTACAATTAATTTGCGGGCAAAATGCAACTTTCACCAAGACGGCGCGCACCTGCACATGGTGCTCTTGTGGTGAGACAATGTTTCACAAATACTTTCGGCAGTAAGTGGATAGGGACACATGATCTATCCAATGGCCGCCGAGATCCCCCGACTTAATACCACTAGACTTTTTACTTTGGGGCTATTTAAAGGATATAATTTATAAAGAAAAATACGAGAATGTCGAGATGCTGCAAAATAAAATCCACCAAGTTTTACATGAGATTGATAGAAGGAAATTTGTTCATCTAGCGCGAAGTATTCAGCGTCGAGTAGAACTCTGCATGTTCCACGAGGGAAACTGTTTCGAACAGTACTTGCAATAACTTGAATACGTATTCAAATAGTTTTATTTGATAATTATTGTTTATTTTATTTATTGTTCCTGTTTGGTTAGGTAATGGTTTGTGCCAGGCCAATTGAGGCCAATTGTGACGCCAATTTAATACAAATAAATAAAAGTTAAATATCATGGTTATGAGTAATTTTAATTGTACATGTGTGCTATAGTTTCTTAAACTGAAAATTATTTCCAATCGAAAAATTTAAAAACATACAGGGTGTTCCATTTAAAAATAAAAAGTTGGCACCATTTCTCGCAAAACCGGAAGTGCCATAAAAAATAAAATTTCACAAAAACTACTGAATCTTTTCTCATTTAACTAACTGTCCATCTCCAAAGGTAACAAAGTTACCAATGGTGGACAACTTAAAATTGGCAATCTGTATAGTGTTTCATTTAAAATAACAATGTTGCTTATTGTGCTGTGGAAAGCAGACGCCCTGTATACGTGATATACATTGAGGAAAATGCAGAATTATATACTAAATAACTTTCATATTACAACTTCTTTCATATTTTGACTAATAAAGGCGCTATAGGAGCATCAATTTCCGATTTTCAAAATCTCGTAGACGGCGCCACAGTGAAATTCTGGTATTCATCAGAAATCAAAAATATAGCTAATACCAAGCAGCATACGTGTAGAAAATTTAAACAAAATCGTGTGGACAGTTTTTCTGTAATAATGTTTCAAAAATTTTAAAATTTTTGGAAGAGCGCCGTTGCAACCGTTTGGATTTACGAAATATTTTTTTTCATATTGCAGTATCGACAAAGGGCTCTCAAACAAGTTGCTGCGGAACCTGATTAGATAACTGGTTTTTAAGTTATGGGGCGTTAAAGTCGAAATTTTGAAAAATTCATAGCGGCCGCCATTTTGAAGTTAGGGAGTCCGGTAAAAAACTCTTTCCCTTGAGTTATGGTCTTCTTACTCACATTTTCAAAATTCCGCTTCTGAAAAAAATGCTACTACAAAAACATGTTAAACTTCCGCTTCCGGTTTCAGATTTCTTTGAAAAGCTTATTTTGTCGATGAATTTTCGATATACCCCTTCATTTCAAATTCATCAAAATCGGTTCATTATTTTTTGCGTTGGAGGCGTTACATACATTCCCACACTACCACCCACCCACCCACAGACAGATATTTTTTCTAGACCGCTTTTTTAGGTTCCTGGAGGCCCAAAAGACGTATTTTCGCGAAAATCTCGGTTTCGAAAATTTTCATGATATCAATACTTTCCCATGTACCAGTGGTGGTATGGGAACGTAAAATAAAAAGAGTAATTATAAATCTTTTTTAAATTTGCCTTCTGGCAATGCTTTTGAAATAGAAAAAATACACAACGTGGAAACATCTGAAACAACAAAAACCCTGTGAATCAGAATCACTCAATAGATTATTTATATTCTTCTGTAATGAAAATTTAACAATGCCTGAACAAAAAGAGAACTACTAACTTGAAGTATAAATTATCTAGCAAAAAGGAAGGGTTTAATTGTATGACATAGCGACAGCTGAAGCACTTGTTGAAATATGTGAAGCATTTCAGTATTAAAATGGATTCAAAACTATTTAACGGGCAGAAAACAAAAAGTAAAATGTGAGGATAGTATATCAGTGGAAAGGAATATAGAAGTAGGTGTGCCGCAGGCAAGCATTCTGGGACCGCTGTGATTTCTGTTATATATAAATGACTTAGGTATCTATTGACATTTTCAAGCTTTACTTTGTTAAAATCCATAATTATAGTAATATAAATATCAAATAAAATATCGATTTTAACTGGAATAACAGTATTTATTTTCGGCATCAATGTGCCAATGCTTTTGACAATGGCACATTGATGCCGAAATACGTATAAAGCAAAATAAATATTGTTATTCCAGTTAAAATCGATATTTTATTTGATATTTATATTACTATCATTTCAGTATGGTAGTATTGACTCGGTTTCTTAGTCCGAGAGCGTGAAAATGATTAAAGAAATTATTCCAAAGGTTTGAGGCGTTTAAGTTAGTTCTCCTGCTATAGTAAATGCACCGCCACCCGTCTGCCACCTCCTAATGGCGGCGTTAATTCCAGGGGGCCCGTTGAATGGACCACATTTTAGTCGATAAACAATCGGCGTTATTCCAGGCTGAAATTTGGACATTTGTTTTGTTTTTGGTTACAAATACTACCTGTACTTTCATAATTTGAGCAGACGGTGGCGTCTACGAAACAGACGCCTGCAAAAAGTGACCAATAAGGCGATAAACAAATGGCGACATTCCAACTTGCGGTTTACGTCATCTGATCGGAAATAAAAATCTCTACAACTTTTCTTTATCAAAAAAACTCGGCAGACTGCGGCTTAAAGCAGGCAGACCCATATTTGTCCCGTGAAATATAACCTCAAATTTATTGACATTTTCAAGCGTAACTTTGTTGAAATCCATGATTATATAAATAATAAATAAAATATCGATTTCAACGGGAAATAACAAGATTTATTCGCTTTATACGTATTTCGGCATCACTGTGCCATTGTCAAAAGCAATATAAGATATTATAACAAATGCAAAATATAGTAACTCCTTGATTCTATTATTTTAACACTGCGTGAAGCAGTTGGCCCCAGTCAAGCCGTCGGAGGTCAGTCGCTTATCAGTGTTGTAAAAAGATATTTATTCCAAAATCTTCAGTAAAGGAGAATCTAAGAAATCAATTTGCTCATTCATTAAAGGTATGTTGTTTTTTGTGTGTTTATAAATTTCAAAAGCTTCTAAAATATTTAATTTATTTTTGTTATCAGAAAATTGTAAACATTTAATTGTATTATTAGATGTTAATGTATTAGACAAAAAGAACATATCCGTTGTTACAAATATAAACATGCACATAAATCAAATTTTGCTAAACATTTATTAGAACAAAATCACACATTCACATCTAATAATACAATTAAATTTTTACACTTTTCTGATAACAAAAATAAATTAAATATTTTAGAAGCTTTTGAAATTTATAAACACACAAAAAACAACATACCTTTAATGAATGAGCAAATTGATCTCTTAGATTCTCCTTTACTGAAGATTTTGGAATAAATATCTTTTTAAAACACTGATAAGCGACTGACCTCCGACGGGTTGACTGGGACGAGCTGCTTCACGCAGTGTTAAAATAATAGAATCAAGGAGTTACTATATTTTGCATTTGTTATAATATCTTATATTGATTTTGACAATGGCACAGTGATGCCGAAATACGTATAAAGCGAATAAATCTTGTTACTTCCCGTTGAAATCGATATTTTATTTAATATTTATTATTTATATAACCTCATATTTGTTTGGGTCGATAAACAATCGGGGTTATTCCAGGCTGAAACTTGGACATTTGTTTTGTTTTTGCTTATAAAAACTACCTGTATTTTCATAACTTGAGCAGACGGTGGCGTTTACGAAGCATAAATCCGCAAAAATGCGACCAATTAGGCGATAAACAAAACTTGCTCTACAATTTAAAAACAAACTGCAGACAGCGGCCCAAAGCCAGCAGACGCAGATTTTCCCCAAAGAAACAATTGTAATTGGTTTATATCATACATGCATATATACAGGAACAGCAACGTGGCTCACATAAACCTTTATTTAAAACATAATACCAATTAACTCATAAATTGAAAAGCAGAAAAACCTAATTTAAAGATGAATGTAAACATTGCCATAAAACATGTAAACATAAAGATTAACGTAAAATCTAAAAGAAACGTAGAAAATTACGAAAAAAGCAAGAACTTTATAAAAAATAAACTAATATTTCAGCAACTACTCGTCATCATCGGTACTGTACGCGTCTTCGATATCCGTTGTATCTTGGTCTCTGTCTTCACTTATTGCATCTTCGACGGCTACAAGTATTTCATTCAATTTTTGCGTAAATTGTTCAGAATCAAACCATTTAATTTTTAATTCATTTCTTCGATAAAAAAAATAAGTGTCCTTGCATGGGGGAATTGGAAGAGCCTCGAAGTTCTTGATGCCTTTGAAAGGACATTGTTTTGGTTTGTAACCATCTACAAAAATTTCAAATCTAGCCTTGTTTACGCTTGATAACTTATGTTTCCCATACATTCTGCGGACGTATCTTTCTAATGACCAATCTCACCAACACTGCTTGAACCAATACTTAGCAAAGTGTGCTTAAATTTAAGTGCTTCTTAAATTTACAACGCGTCTCGTCAACCATCTGTAAAGAATACTTACTTATGATTTTCTGCTAAAGTGCATTGCACCATCTAGGATTTTAGCGTTCGCTTCCACTGAATTATATGCCTACTATGTAACCCCAACATCAAGTTAATAGTTACTGTCAGTGTCATCAGTTGTCTGGTGCTTGTTGTAAATGGGAATTATTTTTTGTTGATTGAAGGTTTAAATTATTTAAATTACATCGGTAAGTTAAATTACAATATACCGGGTGAGTCAGACCACCCGTATCAGTCGCTTTATTCGCAAACGGTTGATCGTAGAGAGTTCAGGCCAACATTTTTTATAACAAAAGCCTTCATGAAGAATCGAATGGTGACATTGGCATTCGCCGGAAAAATCGGCATCCTGAAAAGTTTGCTCCAGAATGTCGAGAACTCCAAAATTTCAAATAGCACGGGGGGTCAAAAAGTGGTATCGTTGAAAAGGTCTGCTAAGAATAACACAGATGTCGAATCGCCTTCTCCTAAAGTGCCCCAACAAAAGTTCGTTCCGTCAATTTTACCATAGAGAGGGTTATCGTGGCAAATATGCCCCAATTCCTCTAATGAGTTTGGCATAGGCGGTGCAAAAAGTCGACGCTGACGCCTCATAGTCTTTGACATAGCCGGGAAGGCTATTTTGCTAGCAACATCTACTGGTGCCCTCAAAAGGAAACATAAATCGCATGTTATAAAAGTATTTTCGTTTATTAAACCCGCGGTTAGGGATTGTGTGTAAATGCAAAAATATGATACATACCTAGCACTTTGTGTAACAAATATAGACTTGATGTCTTCGCTCGTACCACTGGCCGTTACTAACATCGCCGCCCTTAAACGTAACGCTTCTTCCTTTTTGGAATCTGGCAAGTGGTTGTGTTGTTCTCCAACGTTAGTAAATTGCGTTTCGTTCATAGACGCTCGTGCTTGGCAACCTTTTTCCACGCAGACCAAAAATTTTATACTGTTTTTTGTTTTGTTTATTCTGTATAAAAACCCTTTGTCGGAATTACACGTGTAATAGGTCGAACCACGTCTTTGACCAGGCACAGTTATAATGTCCATAATGGTGTCTTGCTTGTACCTATTCACTCAAAAACTCTGTACACTGTACTAGTACAAACTGTGCATAATCTAACTAATTTATACAATTCACTCCCACGACTGTTCCCCTTCTACGCACAGATGGTGGTATTCAGGTAAAAGAAAATTTGGATCCTCAGAAATTTATTCTCGGGTTTACAGTACAAACAAACCAAGGGAGAAAATAATCTTTGTTAACAGCATCTTATTGTAATCCCTTGGTTGCTTAAAACTTCCCTCAGAGGTTGTCATTCTAATTCCAATTTTCCATCCGAATCAAAAATCAACGGACAATTTTCGAAATAAAGTAAACATTTTCTACGTAAAAACCAGAATTGGGTAAGGAACTTTAAAAAAAACGCGTTCTCGCGAACGCGTTCTTTTTTTTAAGAACACGAACCTTTCTCAATTCATATTATTCATGAATGTGAACTTCTGCCAAAAGTTCTATTGCAAGTTCCTAAAAAAATTTGATGCCGACATGTACAATAGCAGCTAAAAGAAAATACTGTAAAATGGTTAATGAATAAATTAAGCAATATCGGAACCTTCTTTCTTTCTTTCTTTCACAATTGATATTTTGACTGCCATATTCAGTGTCAACGACGAAATTTTTGTTATTATTTTATTACTTTCCTTTTATTTCTTTTTATTATGTGAAAATTTCTAATTTTTGTACCAATTTAGCTTAATTACAATTATTGACAGAGTGGGTAATTAGTAAAAATAAAATATTGGATATATCCACATAGTACATAATACTATACCGTTTTCTTATAAAGTTATAAGTTGTAAAGTAGGAATATTAGGTTTGAAAGTGCGTGTAAGTGCATATTTAACGGCGTTTTAACTTTATACCGCCAGAGCAATAAAAACTCAAGTCAAAGACACCCTTGAAATTTGAAAGTCTTGTCTTAGATTATATAATTTGTACAAATTTTGTAAAAATTAATTAATCTAAGACAAGACTTCAAAATTCCAAGGGTGTCTTTGACTTGGGTTTTTGTTGCTCTCGCAGTATAAATGTATGCACATTGCTGCTATTTTGAATTTAAATGCATATTTTCAAACTATTTTTAGCAGTTTGCATACGTTTCGTCCGTTCCATTTAAAATTTCGAATAATTTAAACAATCAACAGCAATTTACGTATCCAAATATATTTAAATACCTGAAAGAATCTTTCTTGGAAAAACCAAGCCAGATGTCAAACAATTCGGTGGTTGAATGTTCCCACCATGGGGTCCATAAATACCCGGTTTTGTCATAATTAAATAGTTATTATTGAAGCCCTTGGGAAGTTCTATCTAAAAAGTTCATTTTTAAAAATCATATTTTCGATTTCATTAACGTACCTAAATTGATTGTAAATGTTTGTAATTTAAAAGCGTTTTTCAAACTAATTTGTGCATCTTACTAGGTATTTCGCACGTTTGTCGGAAGAGTGGCACATCTGAAAAAAGCTAGTTTCGAGAAAACGGCGTCTAGAGTTTCTGTCATAGATTTAAAAGTATATTTTTATAGCAATTTTTTCTACCTGTCCAAAAGAGTGGGGGAAGAATAGAATATACTTAGGCCCAATTGCACCAGCTACACTTAAATAATAAGCGTCGCTTAAAAATTTAATTGCCAATTGTATTAATTGTATTAATGACGCATATATACAAATAGCCCTGCCACCTTGTAACCCTTATTTTATAATCGGTCATTTTCCTCGTGTCATTTTAGCCTGCTTAAGGCACCCTGCGGTGACCAGAGGTTTTGTACTGCTTTTCTTGGAAGTCTTGAAAACGTTAGCTATTTGATTATAAAGCAATAAGACACTAGATTTCCGATTTCAATATTTTTGCGTTTATTAGCAATAGACTGAAAATGCCAACAGGCACACAACTTCTATAAAACATGCAATGTTTACCTAAATACATTAATTGATTTTCTAGATTATTATTTTGAAAACGGGACTAAATAAGATGATAAATTTTGAATACCTATCTAGAACTTTTAACAAAAGTGGAATATTTTTTAAGAGTACATAGTGTGTAAACACGGAATTATTTATTATGTGATATAATTAAGAAATGTTGTCGCACAAAAGGCGTTCAAGTATTACGTAAGCAAACTTTCAAAGATTTCAACCCCTACCCCCCTGTGTAAGCGAAAATAAGAAAATCGTGAACCTCCCTCCCCCAAATGATAAGACGTAAGAGGTTTTTCAAGTTCTTTACCAGATTTAGCTTCATTTTTATAATTTTGCAACAATTTTGTATTTTTTTTATCTTACGTAAGATTTATAATTTCACCCCCGCTCTCTTTGTCAGCAAAAGTAAGGAAAAAATTATCCCCCCCCCCCGCGGCGAAGCCTGCTTGAACGCATCCAAATTCAAATAAAAATTTGAATATTTGGAAACATGTGATTAACTGTTATACTAATGTAATATTTAGGTATCTAAATATTATTTCTGCACAAAATTTTAAGAATCTTATCTATACATTGTAGGCTACAATAAATTTATAATGTTTTCTGGTATACAGTGTGGGTACTTGCAAAACCGAACATAGGAGAATTGCATTGTAACTAACCTTTATATAGATTCCTGCTCGCCATTTAAACCCACAAGAATGGTAATGGTATGAATAGAACGACAAAAATACAGCGGATGCGATGGTACCAATAAATGTTAGTACTTAGTTAGCTTTTTCTGTTTTAATAATTATAAAAAAATGCTCTTTGAAATAACATAGGTTGCTATGACTGTCAACTTTTTTTATCTGCCAATTAAATTATTTCACATCACTCATAAGTTTCTGTTATAAATATCAGATATGAATAATAACGCGTATTCAGTCGAGCAGAGGGTTTTGCAATTCTACTATGTTCGGCTTTGAAAGTACCAACTCGGTATAGGTTAGGTATAGGTTAGATTAGGTATGTTATGGACAGCGCTCGGCCAAGTTTTCATTAAATAAATGTTTTAAAATTTCATAGTAATAAAACCATTTCAAAGTTTTAAAGATATTTTTTATAGCTGTGGCTGTGGCTATGTGATTTTTTAATACTCTTTTTTAAATTGTTCTACAGGTACCCTATAGAAACTTTTCGGTAAAAAAATCAATTGCGGCACAAAGTGCACATTTTAAACCAAAGATTAAATTTACCACAACTGGCTCCTGTCTTCAAGGAAGATGTCTATTTTTAGTTGTTACCTTTAACACCTTTAGTTTAATAACGGTATTTCGTAACTGGGTATCTGGCAACATAGTTCAGTTTGGTTCAGTTAAGAAATGCAGAAAATGGTTTGGTTCTAGAATATCTTTTGCAATCTGTAGGGACTTTAAGTCGTTACCTGTCCGCCAGAGATTGAAATTAAAACTCCTAGCGGCCGTGTACCGCAAAACTTTACGAACGAAAGCACAAAGGCCAAGGTTCCTCCACTATGTTATATATTCTTTGGTTGTGGTATGCAGGGAATTTCTTGAGAGAGAAACTTTTTATGGTCCTCCCTTTTGTAATAGTTCTGATTTAGATATCTAAGTTGTTTCCAAGTTGTCTGATTTCAGAGTGGTGCCAGTTTCGAATATTAATCATAAAATTGTTTTACTGCCTTTCAATGAAAAGCATGTTGCACTACCGCTGCTACATTTGCTGTAATACAATTTCATTCACTTTTTTTTACACTTTCTTCCACTGTCTTCTACCTTTTCTTCCCAGTTTTCATCTGTCTCTTGGCCTTTATTTGTATATAGTTCTATGCACTACATTTTTTTAAAATTTAATTCTAGGCGCAATAATATGGCAAAGCGTTTTGCCATCGTCAAGTTCACGGACGAAGAAGATGCCCTGGGGGTTATTCCCATGATTTGGTCGTCCAAGTTTGAAGATTGTTGCAAATATCCGCCAGTGAAGTCAAATGAGGCAAAAGATAAACTTGTTCGGAGCGAGGCCGAGCCTCAGAATAACTGGTTTACATGTCCCATTGAAATTTTTCACAAATATGGTAAGAAAAGTGTTATTTACACCTATTTTTCAATTAGGAGTTATGTCTATTTTGTTTACAGAAATTTATTCTCTGGCTCGGACGAATTTGAAAAGAGCTCAGGATACTTCAAACTTGGACACAGACGATGATGTTCCTAGAAGTAGGAAGAGGAAGCAGAACTCCCAATTCTAATAACCTGGGGAGGTTACCGATGATGGCGAGGATATTCCTCGCAGGAGAGCTGCGCCAAGGGAGCCTGAGTATCCATCTATACATTGCTTCCGAGGCATTCCCCAGCAAGATGTGGTGCATCATGTACCAAATACAACCATGTATAACCAAAATATAGCCACCACCAGAGGGGAAAGTTCAGCCAGCTCCATATCATCCCGGAGCAATTCTTCGCCATCTGGTAGATATTGCAATTTTTTGTTTATAAAATTGGAATAATTAATTGTGGATATTATGATCACCATATTGTTAATTTTCTAACGAACCTATCTAAAACATAGTTTCTGTATGTTACAGATGCAGACCGAATGATGTTTGCGCAAATACAAACTACTATGGTTGCAATGACCGAACAAATTGTTAGCATCAATAACAAAATAGATGCTTTCAATAACAAAATAGATGCTTTGTTGGGTAACCAACAAAATACCACACCCACACAAGATGACGGTGATGTACTCCATTTGGCCTCGCTTCTGCCATTGAATAGCGTTGACGATTTTAATCGGGTAGATGAAAAGGCCAAGAGTGAAGAGAGATTTGCCAACCAATTTGTAAGTTGCTTTTAATACTTTCAACTTAGGTTTTTTGTATTATTAATTTTTTGTAGATAAGAATATTTGCGAGTACTGGTGGCAAAGAGATGAAATCCCTTGTTACCAATATGATAGCATTATTTTATAATTTTTTTTACAGAAAAAGATAACTAAGTACTAACATTTATTGGTACCATCAGATGCGCTGTATTTTTGTCGTTCTATTCATACCTTTACCATCCTTGTGGGTTTAAATGGCGAGCAGGAATCTATATAAAGGTTAGTTACAATGCAATTTCCCTATATTCGGTTTTGAAAGTACCCAGACGGTATAACAATGAAAATATACCTAACATGTATTAATTGTACATACTCATTTTCTACTTTTTTTGCAGAGATCAACGGAATCAAGTTGAAATTCCAGAGGCAGATTAATATAATTATAATTATATAAATAATAAATATTAAATAAAATATCGATTTCAACGGGAAATAATAAGATTTATTCGCTTTATACGTATTTCGGCATCACTGTGCCATTGTCAAAAGCTATATAAAATATTATAACAAATGCAAAATATAGTAACTCCTTGATTCTATTATTTTAACACTGCGTGAAGCAGCTGGCCCCAGTCAACCCGTCGGAGGTCAGTCGCTTATCAGTGTTTTAAAAAAGATATTTATTCCAAAATCTTCAGTAAAGGAGAATCTAAGAGATCAATTTGCTCATTCATTAAAGGTATGTTGTTTTTTGTGTGTTTATAAATTTCAAAAGCTTCTAAAATGTTTAATTTACTTTTGTTATCAGAAAAGTGTAAAAATTTAATTGTATTATTAGATGTTAATGTGTGATTTTGTTCTAACAAATGTTTAGCAAAATTTGATTTATGTGCATGTTTATATTTGTAACAACGGATATGTTCTTTTTGCCTAATATAATCATGGATTTCAACAAAGTGACGCTTGAGAATGTCAATTAATTATAATTAGTTTTTAGTTTCTTTTATTATATATTTCTAGTTTTTCATAAGTTTGTGTATATGTATAAGGTAGTATACCTATATAAATGTATTATACTTAATATAGTTTTGTATAATATATTTGTTGTGTAAGGTTTGTAGTTTAGTTTAATACATTGTTAGTATAGCTATAATTGATCTGCCTTGTATTATAGCAACGCAGTGAATCTTTCAAACAATAAACAATTATTTCTCTACATTGGTATTTTTTGAGTCCTAGGCAATCTCTTTATAAAACGCATTATAAAATTTTTTTAATTATTTTCATTTTTTATATTTTTTAATTAAGTTTAATTCAAGCTGTAATTAAGCTTATATCAAGCTTGATTTAAGCTTATATCAAGCTTGCAGACTTGTCATGACAAGCTTGATATAAGCTTACAAAACAAGCTTACTTCAAGCTTGTCATGGGCCACTAGTAAGCTTGTTTCAAGCTTGATATAAACTTGCAGACTTGTCACGACAAGCTTGATATAAGCTTACAAAACAAGCTTACTTCAAGCTTGTTTTGTGCAACTAACAAGCTTGTTTCAAGCTTGATATAAGCTTGCAGCGTTGTCATGACAAGCTTGTTATAAGCTTACAAGCTTGTCACGGCCTTTTCAAGCTTGAATCAGGCTTACTTTGCTATCTGTACATGCCCAAAATTAAATGGCTGTACCTAATTTTAACAATAATTGTATAGAATGTAATTTATTGGTTTTCGCTGATTTTTCATAATAATCATTATTTAATTAGAATGACGACTCAAAAAACCTGGACGGTTGTAAAGTTTCCAAGAAACGGCAGTGACGAAGAGGACACCGTTGAAGCACTGCCAACGACGTGACGTGGGTACTGGACGATGTATGTGTGTGGCCCCCATTTACAGGAAGTCACTTGCAAATCGCAATTCAACGGCAAAATACACCAGCAGACGACTGGAGTTCTTTCAATATTACCCATTTCGATAATAATGTTTATAGTAACAAATCTTGGTCGGTGCATGAAGTACCCAACAACTTCCGGTATGTACTTATGCAAATTATTTATTGTAAGTTATTTAAGATGTTTTAAATATGTTAGTAGGTATCTCATTTGAAAATACGTACACATAAGACTCAAACAACATAAACCCAGGTACGTAAGAATAACAAACATGTACTTACCTACGTGTTTTTTTAAGAATGGAGTAAGACCTATTGTTTATTTGTAAGGCTCATTATTACTAGAGCTAGGATAGTTAGGCAAATGTCCTTTTTTAATAAATAGGAAGATTAAAGGCAGACCCAATTAAAAATCCGTTTTAGAGTACGCGCAAATCAAAAATGCAAATTCTATTTTGCTTTTTTTTCCTTTTTTGGGTCTTTTTTACGATTTTGCCTTTTTAGGGGCATTTCCTATTTATTCTGCCTTTTTCTGCCCTTTACGGTATACAAATTGAAATTTTTTAAAATTTAATTTATTTTATTAAAAAAAAAATATTTTTGAAGAAATTGGTGAAAAAATTTGTAAACAAATGTACCGGTTTTGCATGTCTGAAATATATTGTAGAAAATATTATAGAATAATGGCAAAAAAGAAATAAATGCAGTGTGTGCAGCATGTAAACATCTACATTAGTTGTAGTTACTATACACTATAATATCATATTATTTCTAAGAACCATTACTATGTACCTTTTTTTATTACAGTATGTATCATTTCATTTCAAAGAAACTAAATTTCATTGTTTACAAATCAAAATTGACCCATTGCCGCCGTGTACGTTACTAATTTATTTCCGCCGGGCTCGGGTTAAGGGTTTAAAATTTCTTACAATGTTTATTGTTTTGGGAAAAAACTTTATGACTGGGTATTACCAGAGAAAGTTTGATATTCTTACTCATTTCTCTAAACCACTGAATCGGTCAGTTTAAGACAATTTTCTGTGTTAGATCGTGAAGTGGTTTTTGCCTTTATTTTTGTTTTTGCCTTTTTTACACTATTTTTCCTATTTTAGGGCTTTCTCTGCTTCTTTTTGTTGCCTTTTTGCCTGCCTTTATAAAGGCTTTATTTTGCCTAACTATCCTAGCTCTAGTTATTACAATGGAAATTTTATTGATTGCGCATAACGCCTTACTAATTCAGTATATACACAACGTAATATCTAATAAAATCTTTTAGGAATATCTGATGATTTAAGGGACTGCAGTTGCTGCCCAACTCATAAAAAGGAAGCCAGTGGTAAATTAATACCCATTAAAGTTCGTAAATCATTTTTATATTTTCACCTACATTTTCAGATCATTACAAGCAAATCCTCCGAAAACAATGTATAGTACAGGCTATGTGTTCCCAGATTCTGGACGTACTTACAGACTTCAAGGAAAGAGGTGGTTTCAATTCCGTAGTACCAAAAGAAATTGAAGTTTCAATTTTTCATAACTTCAATTTCCCCATTGCTACCCAAGGCGACCTACTACAGTTCGAGGAGTTTTTGAATATAAAAGAAAATTTCGAAAAAGCAGTAAATATTTAAAACTTTTAAGTATTATAATATATTAAAATAATCGATAGTTGATAGTAAAACAAATACCTACTTTATATTCTTGTTACATTCAAGGCAGAAGAACTTTCTCGGACGGGTGGAGCAAATCCGTATGATTTTGTGAAGCGGGTTTTGTCGAAACTAATTTCAAACCAATTTGATTCAACTTTAGTTGGTATGGTCTAAAGAAGAAACAAATATTTGGCAAATTATTATTAAGTCAACTAATCATTGGTAAATCTTTATTTTGCAATCCTTCTTCAAAAAAGCTTGTACACATTGATTTTCTTTTAAAGTATTTCGGCAAATAACCTGAATGCCATTGTTTAACGGAATTGGATTTGCTATTGGACCAATTTTCGTATTACTTTCATCCCAATGCATACAAATAATTGTTTCTGTTTATAGCTGCTAGTGTGAAACTAAACAAAAAAAACGATGACGAAAGAGCTCGAAGAAATTATTAAAAGCTAGTTACGTCGTGCAAAAGAAAGGGCTGTGATCGAAACTAAAAGAACGAATAAATAATTTTAGGAATGTAATATCTCCTTTTTCCCCTAAAAAAATAATAAGTATAGTGTACGATTGAAGTCTATGTTTTATTAACCTACAACTGCAAACAGGATATTCTTCGTACACCCATGTCAGGACATTCTATAATATAGATTATTCAGTGGACATGCTATAGACGTCCAGAATATTCCAGAAGGAAGCCCGCGGTATGTCCTATACAGGACGTACTATAGGTATCCTTCCCGAACATTCTGGGCCGTCCACAGAATCTCCATTTCATGTTTACTGGACGTTCATACGTCGTCTTTTCGGTAAAATTACGGACCTCCACAGGATGTTCTCAATGGACGTTCAAAGAATATCTTATGTGGACATACACAGAACACCCTCTTAAGGGACATCTTTCTAGGATATTATGGGACGTCCACAGGATGTCCATTTAATGTCCGGCGGACGTCCAATAGACGTCCATATGTCGTGTTTTTTGCAAAATTGTAGACCTCAACAGGATGTCCTCAATGGACGTCCAAAGAATTTCTTATGTGGACATACTCAGAACCCATATAACACAGGATATCCTATGGATGTCCAATTTTGGTCCGTTTGACGTCCGTAAGTCCATGGACATGTAATGGACTTTCGATGGATATCCGTCTATGGAGACATAACGGATATCCTACTTGGATATCCATTGGACGTCCTTTACATGTCCTATAATGTATATATCGATTTCTTCAGGTTTTTTCGTTACTTTGTTTTTTTCATACTATGCATTTTAGGTGTTTATTTATTTATTGAACTTCGGCCCAGGTATGTTTCTGACTTTTTAACCGTACTGGGTAATATTATTAATAATTATTATCGTCTATTAAATTAATGCTTGTTGTCGCCATCCTGAAGAAGAGATGCAAAATGCGCAGATTGTATTGTATAGATAAGGAAAGAATTTGATCGTGGTTGGTTGATGGATTCAGAGGAGTAAGCACGCTCGTACGTCTTCTGCTATGGTGACTCTAATACTATAATAATTATTAGAATTTAGAACAGTGTTGCTAAGTTACCATTGTTATTTAAGTTATAAATAGTGAAATTGTGAAGCTTGTTGTAGGCAGATTTTATTTAAATATGCGGTTAACACGTGAGAATAGGCAAGAAATTAAAGAGATAATAAAAGAAACAATCACCTCGTTAATGAGTGATGAACAATTCATTAATAAAATAGCTGAGAAAGTGTCAAAAATTTGAATGAGCAACTTCAAGAGATGAAAAGGGAGTACGATAACCGTTTTGCGACTATGGCCGTAAATTATGAAGAAAAAATCGATACTCTGGAACAGTACACGAGGAGGAATAGTCTGCGTATATTCGGGTTGGTGGAAGATAAACATGAAGACCTTGAACAGCAGATCATCCAGATCGCCAAGAACAAAGCTGGAATTGACATAAAGCCGGAATACATTGATAGATGCCACCGCTTAGGTCCTATACAGGAGGGAAAAGTGCGACCTGTTATCATTAAATTTGTGAGTTATAAACATCATAGCCTCTTAATTAGCAATCGTAGAAAATTCGTTGGGACTAAAGTAGTTATTAAAGAGGATCTCACGAAAATAAGGTACGATCTATTAAAATTTGCTAGTAATCGGTTTGGCTATCGGAATGTGTAGACAATAGATGGGTCCGTCAAGGTGAAAATTGGAAATAAAATCGTGTCGCTGAAAGATATCGCTGCGTGCAATGCCATTGCAGTCGATAATTAGTTTATATTTTTCTTGTCTATAAACATCATATTTAATTTATTATATTGTGATTTTTGTTATCTGCAATAATTGTCTCTACTGCACACTTACTTCACTAGTAATCCCTTACATTGCTTTTCTTTTAACTGTTAAATAATATATTTTTAACAATTTTAATTATTTTTGATTTGTTTTTATTTACGGTTATTAGTTAGCCATCTGCAGAGGCGTACGAAAAACGCTTTAGTTTATATTTTCGTTTTGTATCTATTTTATTTTATTTTTGTTTTTATTTAGAATTTATTTGTTAGTTTAATAATGAAAGTTGAAGAATTTAAATTTGCGCATATAAATATTCGCTCTCTAGTTAAGAATTTGGATGATTTAAAAGATCATATTATGCTTAATGAGTATGAAATACTAGCAATTAGTGAAACGTGGTTGAAGGATAGTATATTGGATAAAAACGTTATAGTTCCAGGTTATAATTTAATACGTAAGGATAGACTTTATAAAGGAAGGGGATGGGTAGCGTTTTTGGTCTTAAATTATTTAGAGATCACTATTGTACCCACATCTGACTTAATTGAACAGTTATGGATCAGACTTCAAATCAATAACAAAAAATATGTTTTCGGTGTAGCCTACAGACCTCCTGACGTAAACCTTAATCATTTCCTGGAGGTTTTTGACAACACTCTTTCCACTTTAATAGTTGACTGTGATGACCTGTTTTGTACTGGAGACTAATGTTAATATGCTGGATTTAACTGCTAGGGACACTGTTATAATGCGTTCACTAATTGAAAGTTACATTTTAAAGCAGGTAGTTGATTCACCAACCAGGATCACGCATAACACGGCAACGCAATTAGATTTAATTATAATACCTGATAACAGAATAGTAAATTCTTGTGGTACCTGTGACCTGGTTCATCAGATCACCAAATTGTGTATTGTTCCATGTTAGTTGAATTTAAGAAATCAGTTTGCTGCTTTAAGAGACATCGCTCGTATAAGTACTTTAATGAGGAACAATTTGAATCGGATTTGTTGTCTTTAACCCTGTATGAAATATTTGATATGGCTGATATCGATGTTAAAGTTAGTTTTACTACTGATAAAATAATCCAACTATTTGATGTACATGCAACCTATAAAATCTCCAGATTTACCAGGCCACCGGCTCCTTGGTTGATAGATAATATTAGGTTAATGATGAGATTGCGGGATAAAGCATTGAAAAAATTTAACCGAACTAAAAAGCAGTCACACTGGGACTATTATAAATTAATACGGAACATTCTTTGAACATGAGCTACTATCTGCGGATAGTAGAACTCTTTGGAAGAAACTTTCTAGTTATAACATACATTCTAAATCCAAACCCGAAATGCCGGTGTCTTTAATGGATCCTAACAAATTCAATCATTTTTTTGTTTCTTCTATCCCTGAAGTTGACTGCGACACTGCTCCAACGTTAAACTTTTATAAAAAAAATAGATTGTTAGGTGAACATATATCATTCAAATTTACTGAGGTGAGTGAAGAAACCGTGTTTCGTGTCATTGCCGATATTAAAACAAATGCTGTTGGTGCAGATAATTTAGTTCAGCTCTTTTGAACATTACCGATGATATTCTCTCAGGAATTGATCAAAATAAGTTAACACTTCTTGTTTTATTGGATTACAGCAAGACATTCGATACTATTAACCATAAAATGCTGATTGCAATTTTGAATTATATTGGTTTTGATGCTGTTCCTCTTTGCTTATTTGAAAACTATTTGGATAATAGGACACAAATTGTATCACTAGGTGAGAATAGGTCCACTGCATTGACATTAAAATCTGGAGTGCCGCAAGGCTCAATACTGGGTCCCCTACTTTATACAATTTATACCCTCAATTTTTCAAACCAACTAAAGTACAGTCACTCGCATCAATATGCTGATGATACGCAGCTATATTTATCTTTTGATCAAGGCAGTGCACACTTAGCCTACACACGTATTAACGAAGATTTAAGAACGATAGTAGAAGAATCGAAAAAGCACTCGCTGGTTATTAATGCCTCAAAAACTAATGTTACTTTATTCGGATCGGCTGCCCTTAGGGAATCGGTGATACCGAATCTTTCTATCTTTGTTGATAACCAACTTATTCTTCCAGTTGATGTGGTTAGAAATTTGGGCTTGACTATAGACAACGCCTTACAATTTTCAGAACATGTCGTGCAAATTTTAAAAAAAGCTTATGGGGCGCTTCATAGTTTATAGCCTTACAGACACTATTTATCAACAAAACTGAAAGTACTGTTGTGTGACTCTTTGGTTCTTTCTCACCTTAATTATTGTGATGTTGTCTATGGACCTTGTTTAAGGGCTATGGATAAGATTAAACTACAACAGGTCCAGAAGTCTTGTCTTCGTTTTATTTATGGGGTGAGGAAGTACGATAGAGTTTCGCATAAACTTAAGGATACGGAACACTTATAGTAGGCGTTTACTACATTCAGCTTGTATCTTAAAATAATCAATAACAAGCCTCCGAGTTACGACAAAATAAACTTTTCAAAAAAATTCGAAACCGGAAGCGGAAGTTAGACATGTTTTTTTGGTAGCATTTTGTTCAGAAGCGGAATTTTGAAAATCTGAGTAAGGAATATGAAAAATGACCATAAGTAATTCAAGGGAAACAGTTTTTTGCCGTACTCTCTAACTTCAAAATGGTGGCTGCTAAGAATTTTTCAAAATTTCGAATTTAACGGCCCATAACTCAAAAACCAGTTTGTTATCTGATCAGGTTTCGCAGCAACTTGTTTGAAATCCCTTTGGCGGTACTACACCATGAAAAAGAAGTTACTTAGTAAATCCAAATGCGGTCGCAACGGCGCTCTTCCAAAAATTTTGAAATTTTTGAGAAATTATTACAAAAAGGTGGCCACACGATTTTGTTTAATTTCTTTATACCTATGCAGCTTGGTAGTAGCTATATTTTTGTTTTTTGATGAATACCATAATTTCACTGTGCCGCTCTCTACGAGATTTTGAAAATTAGAAATTGATGTTCCTATAGCGCTGTTATTAGTCAAGATATGAAAGATTTTTTTCTATCTAATCACATTATTTTATATTCCACCCTCTCAACCTTAGCAAGCCCCGCTTTCTGAAATCATTGAAATTTCCTATTTGAAAAAAAAAGTTCATTTTTATATCGAATGGGAATGTTAAAACTGAAATGCTAAATCGTCGTTTTAACCTTCCCATTCGATATAAAAATGACCTTTTTTTTCAAATTGGAGATGTAGGGGAGAAAAGTAGGGGGAAATTTGAAATTTCAAAGGGGGTGCTGGAGTGAAGGGGTTAATTATAAAATTACTTCAATAGTGGTTTTAAGCTTCCCATTCGATATGAAAATTGACGTCCCATACAGCAAAACTTTACTATTTCCTTACAATATTGTAACTGCAAAAGAGTCACTTAATAGTCAGGAATGTCACAACTTTCCTGACTATATAGTAACAACTGAGTGACTATTAAATCACTGCAAATTGTAAGGTTACTGCAGATAGTAAGGAAATCGTCAACTCCTTGTAAGGAAATGGTGACGAAATAGTCAGTTAATAGTAAAGAAATAGTTAATAAATAGTCAATATATAGTAAGAAAATCGTAACGAAATAGTCACTGAACAGTAAAGAAATAGTTAAAAAATAGTCAATATGTAGTAAGGAAATCGTGACGAAATAGTCACTTAATAGTAAAGAAATAGTTAATAAATAGTCAATATATAGTAAGGAAATCGTAACGAAATAGTCACGTTAGAGTAAAGAAATCGTTGTAAAATAGTCACTTTATAGTGGAATACATATTTAGTAATACTAGATATAAAAAAGCCATTTAATTTATAAATTATATTTATTTATTATAAATTTATTTGTAATATATATACTTATATTAAAGTATATCCTAATTATACGCTAAAATTATATAAATTATTAAAATACATATATGCAAATACTAAATACAAAACTATATACTAAACTACATAAATTGTTCTTTTGTTGTTTGTTCCTTGATCTGTCGCTTGCACGACGCACCCAAATTCCCATAACAGTCGCTTCCGTGGCCAGAGGATGAAGCTTCTTTGTAGCAGCTGAAACAAAATAATGCTGTTAGAATAGAAAATTTCAAATATTACAAAAAAATGCAAGAAAATATACTATCGTTATTTCCCGGATTTTGTTTGAAAATAAATTATTTTTTTATACTTGCAATAAATAACTCGAAGAATCTTCATCTTCTGCAATTGCAGCTTGCCGTTTGCCCCTGTCCAAATGACGTGCTGCGCGGCATCGTCGCTGAAAAGCCTCTTCATAATCAATTTGGTACTTTTCTCAATCGAATCCCCACCGACGCAGCATAAATCGGATAGCTATAACATAAACATAAAACATAAAATAAATACTATTTACTTACCTTCACTATAAATCACACAGCAAAAACAAAATAACTCAACTGCTGAACTGTTCACTGCTAACAGAATCTATGAACTGAATCACTGTTGAGAAAGCATAGACAAAGAAAACTGTTTTCTTGTGAATAAGCTGTACTGGAGAGTTACAGTCCCCCATATAATTATGAATAATGAGTAAGTACTTCACAGTAACTTTGCATGTATGTTAAGTAACTGGTGAACTATACTGTATTGTTTAGAGGTACCTTTTCCCGAAAAACGAAAGTTTGCAACTTCGCATTAGTCACCCAACCACAAACTGACTTTAGCGCTGCATAAGGCAGAAACTTTGAGATTAATAATTAATTTTTCCTATACCTTACTTATATTATTCAACATCTCTATGTAGATTTGTTAAACACCTAAATACTTCCAAATTGTTTTAAAGGAAAATGCCTTAAGAAATAATATCGTAATAGCCTGTTTGTTTTCTTACTGTAATAAGTAAATTTGCAACCTAACATATCGCACGTTTGCGAGAAGAGCGTCACAACTAATAAAATAACAATTACGAGAAAATTTCAATTGAAATATTTTTTTTTATTCTGTGGTTTTTTTTTCCAGTGACCTTTTGTTTCCATCGCCTTTTCTTTAATGGCTTTTTATTCCGCTCGCAGGTAGACACCAAATGGGAGTGTTAAAATAGCAAACAACTTAATAGTATTTTCCGTAAAAAAACACTACAATTATGATTTTCCTACGGCATTGTCGTAACGAAATTGTAACATCACAATTTGTTTACTATAATGTGTAGACTTGCAGGTACATGACTACTTGCCCTTGACTAAAAGTGAATTTATTGTAAGGTTACTACTTACAGTAACAAAATAGTCAATAAATAGTCAGGCAACCATTAGTAGTGATAAAATAGTAAAAACATTGTAACAATACCATTTGGTGTAAAAGAGCAGTATGGTTACCATTTTCTTACGGCATTGGAGCAACAAAATAGTAACATAACAATTTTTTTACTATAATGTCCAGACTTGCAGGTACATGACTACTTGCTGTTGACTAAAAGTTAATTTACTGTAATGTTACTACTCACAGTAACAAAATAGTCAATAAATAGTACAGTAACAATTTATAGACAACAAAATTGTGAAGAAAAAGTAACATTACAATAAAATCGTACAGGAGTAGTAAATAAATTGTAATGTTACTACAATTTCAGTTAACTTTTGCTGTCTGGGGTGTTTTTTCAAACCGGAAATGTCAAAATTTTCAGAAAAGGGGGGTTGAGGGGGGTGATGGGGAGCAATGAAAAATAATATGGTTAGATAGAGAATTTTATTACCTGTAAAATGATCACAAAGTAGGTGGTTCCATTTTAAATTTCAAAGTGGTGGTTGCTGGAGTGGAGGGGGTGAATTATAAAATTCGGTTTTAAACTTCCCCCTCGATATCAAAGTTTACTTGTTCTTATTCAAACTGGAAATTTCAAAACTTTCAGAGTTATTAAAGGTGGCTAGTTTCGAAATAAAAGCCCTGTATAATTCTGCATTTTCCTAAATTTAATGTATATCACGTATACAGGGCGTTTGCTTTCCACAGTACAATAAGCAATTTTGTTATTTTAAATGAAATACCCTGTACATTATTATATAATTGAATGCAAAATTTAATTGTCTATCACATAGTATAAGGTATTCATATGGCTAAAATTTACGGTTGATGAGAAATTCGTGAATTTTGAATATTTAGGTTGGACTCTGACAGAAACGGATCGTCGTCGATCGGTAACGATCGTCCGGCTTCGCTAGCTGTAATTTCAGGCCGGTAACTACAGATAGATGCGTGTCTTTCTTCTGTACATATCGAATCAGCATAGTCTCGTTTTTCTCGTTTGGTATTCAAATGATTTCCAATGCTGCTTCGCAAAATACTATTGAACAGCAAAATCGAAATGTTTTTTTTAGTATGGGAAAGTCCAGGGGAGGTTTGCACCTCCACTTTTTATCAATATTATAAGTTTTTTAGGATCTTAAACATCTTTTCCCTGTTTCTATTGTCGTACGCTTTTTTAAAGTCAAAAATTGCATACATTTCCACATTGTGTTCATAGCCCATCATTTGGATTTCTTTTATTGTAGCTACATATTTGATCCATAACTAATCTGTATCTCCTGAACCCCTATTGATACTCCCTTATATCCTTTTCTGCGTATTTTTCTAATCTTGCCTTAATTATGATTGCTAGAATCTTGTACGTAGTGTCCAGGAGGGCAATCCCGCGGTCGTTTGCACACTGCGTTTTTATCCCTTTTTTGTAAATTGGTGCTATTATAGATTTCTTTCATTCTTACGGTAGCTTTTCCGCTTCGCCTATCATTTGTATCACTTTCCATATTTCCTCCTCCAGTTGCTTGTCTCCACATTTAGTTAACTCTGCATATAATCCATTTTCTCCCGACGCATTCTAATTTTTTTTCTAATTGTATGTAATTTGCTACTCCTTGTTTACTTGGTGGTGTTTCTTTTTCCTCTTCTATTTGCTCGCATGAATTTCATCGTCACTCTCATTATCTGTTTCTTGTCCTTGTTTTAATATTTGGTTCAGTATTTGTTCAAAATATTCTCTCCATCTCTCCAATATTACTTTAATATCTGCCAAGATGTTTCCTTCTCTACTTTTCATAAATACCACTTTTTCTTGGAAACCTTCTTTAACTCTTTTTGCGTCTTGGCAAAAGTTTCGGATTTCTTTTCTTCTGTACTTCTCTTCCGTTTCTTTTAATTCATCTTCTTGGTGTTTTCTTTTTTGTTTTTTGTTCTTCGTATTTCTCTTCGTTTTCGTCATTTTTCATGTTAATCTACTTATGTTTAAAAAAGGTGCTCATAATTTTCAACTTTTTACTTGCCGCAAAATTTATTACCCTATGCCATTATCGTTGGTTTCATCATGCTTCCTTGTACTCGCAAATAACATATTTTTTCTGATACTGTTTTAAAATCTATTACTTTATTATTTATTTATTTATTTAGCCACTAAGAAGCATGGTTCATATATCTTGGTATCTCCCCCACTATGCAATAATATGTACTAAATTTTGTAGCTCCATTGTAACATTTTCTTTTTGCTTTATCTCTTGTACTGCCGCTATGTGAATTCTGTATCTTCTTAACTCTTGTTCTAGACTTGAAGCCCCTGAATAATTTTTCCCTCTTTATATTCCATGTACATAGTCTCCATTCGGTTTTCTCCTCACTGTTCATTTTCGTTGCCATAGTTGTCTTCTCTGATTGTCCAGCCTGCTTTTCTATTATCAGTTTTTTGAGTAGTTACCTCTATTAATCGTCGGTATAGGTGGTACTAATTTTCCTGTTTTTTCCGATCTTCATTCTTTCTTCAATCTTAACGTTGCTGTACCCAATTTCAACTGTTTTTCCCTTTTGTCTTTCCTCTTGTGCTCGTCGCTTTAATTCTCTTTGCATCAACCTTTCGTTTTTTATCAGGCCATCCTTTAGGTAAATTTTTGGCTTTTTTAAATCTTTTAACTTGTATTTATTTTCCATAATCTTTGATTTTTCCTGCTCGTTTTCTGCCTCTACTAAACAGGTTTTTCCTCCAATCTTGAGGGCTGATTTAATTTTTATTTCAGTTCCTAATTTTTCCTTTACAAAATTATTCAGCTCATCTTTTAGTAACCTTGGATAAACTATCTATAACCTGCCCATTCACCAAAACGTTACTTTTCCTCTTCTCTTTTTCCATTCATTGTACTCTGGTCTTCACATCTCCCAGCTCTTTCTTAATTTCAGTATTTTCCTTTTTGAGCTTCTCGTTTTCAGTTTTCATGATTTTGATATATTTTTATTTTTTCTGCAAAATCTTGTTATGTTCTTATTAATGTTGTATATCTGTTTTTAGGGGTATCCAAGATATTGATCATAATTTATGAAGCGGACCTAAGTTTATTAATTTTTGAATTCATTTTTATGAGCACAATACTGCCCTCAGTTAGAAGGTCCTAATTGAAAAATTTGTGATTTTCGGCTTGTGGCATATATTGCAATGTCTACATGTATTTTATCTTTTTACCAAGTTAAAATGTCCTAACTACTCTATGTTTGAGTGAAAAACGCTTTATTTGTCCAATATTATTAAAGACTGCACAAGCAATTTCACAAAAACTTAATTATCTCCACTATTCAAATATACGTCAGTTAGGACGTTCTAACTAAGGTAAGTAAAATTGTACCTAAAACCTGATTTTTATATTAGCCAACAAAATTTTCCATTGGACTCATTAAACGTCACGGGAGTTTTCTGAATGTATTGTAACATCACTTTCCGGTTTCTAAAGTGAGAGAACCTATTTTACTTTCACGAGTTTTACACACATTTAGCTGCTTGCTGTACTCAGGCCATTTAGGCCCATAGCTTGATGGTTTCACTCCATCTCTTCCGATTAGCTCGTGTCTTCCAGTCTTGTATCCCTCTTTCTCTTAAATTTTCTTTTATTACGCTCAGCCATTTCCTTTTCGGCCTTCCTCTCCTTCTCGGTTCTGCTAGGTTTGTATCCATTAGCTTTTTTGGAATCCTGTTGTCTGATTGCCTTTTTAAGTGCCCTAGCCACCTCAGCCTTGTTGCCTTGACTTGACTGCTGAGCTCTGGTTGTTTGTAAAGGTTCCTTATTTCTTCGTTTGTTCTTCTTACCCATATCTCTCCTTCTTTCTTCCCCCCGAATATCCTTCTCAAGATTTTTCTCTCCCATACATCTATTCTCTATTTCCCTTTTATATTGAGGATCCATACTTCGCTCCCATACAGTACAGTTGGTTTTACGACTGTTTTATATAGATTTGTTTTCCTTGATACGTTTTTAAATTTTAGTATTTTGTTTAAAGCACTTGCGCATTTATCTCCTTTTGCTAATCTTACTTCATTTTCCTTCTCTTCGTCCCTTGTTTCCGATTTAAGGTTTACACTGTACTGGGTACTACTTGTGTAATTTCAACATCAGCTAATGATACATAACTTAAAACTGATACATCTATGGCGACCTCGATGTTGCCTCTAATATCGGCAACATTGCCGAGCCCTATAGAGTACATACAACATATTTAAATATACAACTGGGACTCACAGAGTACCGTTACTATATCCGGGATTCACAGAGGTGTGTTTATATCTAAGATATTTAATTCTTAGAAACGTTTATCCCTCTATGAATGCCTTGACTATTGTTAAACAGAGAAACAAATTGCAATGAGATATACTCTTATAACTTGTTTTTTTGGGCAGGGATCATCAGCGACCCGAGGACATATCGGGCTCAACAATATACCGTTTATAAATATATATATATATACTTCTGTATGTAGAAACCAACAAGGATGGGTGTAAGAACAGCACTGCTGAACCCCTCCTTGAGTTTTCAATTTGTTTTCAATTTGTAAACATGTTGAAATAAAGACGATTATTATTATTATTATTATTATTACTATAGAATTATTTGGGAATGCTGTCGCTCGGACTAGTTCGGGCAACATGTTGCCGAATAGCTCCGATGTCCGATATTTGCGCATGATTGGATGATCTACGGCTTCATTGTTTTCAATGGCGTCTGTTTTCCTTTCCTTTTGCTGTGTGTGTTGTTGATGGTTTGTTTAGTTTGAAGCATTGTGCGTTGTAATACTACATATATCAGGTAAGGTAATATATTTTTGTGTGTGTATAAAGTGAATATTTTGTAGATGCCAATATAGTACGTATATATATTTTCTGAATGTAGGTACCCATCAATGAAAAGTAGCACCTACCTAAATAGTGTTGGCGGGTTTTTGGGGCGTTTTCATTAAACGGTGGTGTTTTATGCACTTCCATTCCGGGCTGTGTTGTTTCAAGATTCAGATTGTGAAATAGGATTTACTACTACTACCTTTCCGTGATAGGTAAATATTGTAACATATACAGTGTGTCCCAAATAGAGTAGTATTGCATGGCTATCTTTCTTATTAATAAAGATACAGGTTCGGTTAAATGGGCAATGTTGTGCAGTTTTTCATGCTGGTTCATATGCTGCTTAGAAAGATCAAACATTCCGAACCCTTCGAAAGATATCCGCAAAAAACCACAAAATCCATTTTTCGAAAAAGTCGATTATTTCGCTTATTATAAAAGTTACAGAAAATTGTTTTATACAAAAGTTACTTGATTTATTAAGATAAACAAAAGTGTGTTTACAAAAACAATATCGCAACGGCCGTTTTCGAGATATTGATAGCAACTTTCTTATTTTAAATGGATGCCATCTTGGATTTTTAAATGAATAAATTGCATTTTTTTTTCTGCATTCAACGATGTATAACAATCTATGTTAAAAATAAAAAATAACGGCATACTTAATAGTTTTTGTATTAGATAAAGTAAGCCATGAAAACAAGTGAATTTTAACAAAAAAAACTTCGAACAAAATGTATTTACAGTTATTAACGATATTTACAATAAACTTTAAATCTACAATAGCTAATTCTAATCACAGTAAATGTTCAAAATGTTGGCCATTGTTAGCCAAACATAACTGGCATCTTTTTAATATACTTGCAGTTACATTATGTGATGTATGGCGATTAATACTATTTAACGCTTCTTGTACAGATTGTTCCAATTCGTTAATATTGTTGTAATTAAAATTACTACCATACACTTCACTTGTTTTCATGGCTTACTTTATTTAATACAGAAACTATTAAGTATGTTGCTATTTTTTATATTAAACATAGATTGTTATACATCGTTGAATGCAGTAAAAAAAACGCAATTTTTTCATTTGAAAATCCAAGATGGCGCCCATTTAAAATAAGAAAGTTGCTATCAATATCTCGAAAACGGCCTATGTGATATTTTTTTTGTAAACACATTTTTATTTATCATAATGAATTAAGTAACTTTTTTATAAAACAATTTTCTGTAACTTTTATAATAAGCGAAATAATCGACTTTTTCGAAAAATGGATTTTGTGGTTTTTTGCGGATATCTTTCGAAGGGTTCGGAATGTTTGATCTTTCTAAGCAGCATCTAAACCAGCAGGAAAAACTGCACAACATTGCCCATTTAACCGAATCTGTATCTTTATTAATAAGAAAGATAGCCATGCAATACTACTCTATTTGGGACACACTGTATACTAAACTTAGGCACCTGATAAATTTCAATGTTTGATATTGTAATTTATAAAGATGCCTAAAATTCGAAGAAATTACTACAGAATAGCCAAAGCAGGCACTGATTTGGCAATAGACATAATTGAATCCAGACAGCAAGTACACATACACTCATACATCCACAACAGAGCTTTCGGGTTCTTATAACTCTAAAGCGGACCTGGACATTATCGACTGGACACTTCGTCGACCGGTCTTTTTGGACACAACGTCGACAAGGAAGTTTGGACACTTCGTCGACCGTGGTCACAACGTCGACCGCGAGGTTTGGACACTTCGTCGACGGTGGACACAATGTCGACTGCGAACTTTGGACACTTCGTCGACCGTGGACACAACGTCGACTCCTATAAAAGGACGCTATATACGTCGCGGCGACAACGTTGTTTACGAAGCTACCTGAATAGCGAAGTCAGGCGTGCCCCGTATATAACGTGGACACAACGTCGACTGCGAAGTTTGGACAATTCGTTGACCGTGGTCACAACGTCGACTACAAAGTTTGGACACTTCGTCGATCGTGGACACAACGTCGACTACAAAGTTTGGACACTTCGTCGACGGTGGACACAACGTCGACTGTGAATTTTGAACACTTCGTCGACGGTGGACACAACGTCGACTGCGAACTTTGGACACTTCGTCGACCGTGGACGCAACGTCGACTGCCAATTTTGGCCACTTCGTTGACCGTGGTCACAACGTCGCCTACAAAGGTTGGACACTTCGTTGACCGTGGACACAACGTCGACCGCGACACGGCGATTTTACCGGTTATCATCAGAGGATTATTATAATACAATAAATAATATAATTATTTATTGAATAAGCAGAAATACAAAATTGTTGTATTCAACAGGTGAACAGGTCGGCTAAATTATAATCGAATTTTGAGAACATTTCTAACATAAATAATTAAACATATCATAAATAACTTGACACAATTTAAATCCTATCTTCCTCAAAACGAGAAAAGCAAGTTAATTCATTGTTCAGTGGAAGTCCTTAGTTAGTAGGTACCAGTAGGTAGCATTATACAGGGTGTTTCAAAACATGTGTCGGAAAATAAAGGGTGGGATTTCGGGGCTAATTATAAGAAAAATGCACAGTACTCGCAATTCTTGCAACCATCGGAGGGTGTTGAAAACAAACACGATGTATATTTAATACGGTAATGAATAGGTATACGGAGTGTGTAAAAATTGTGGTACAGGTTTCAGGTACCTAATGCAAGATATCGCACTAAAAAGGAAACTAATTTTGATTTTGTATACCTTATAAGTAATCAATAATAAAATTTTTCAAGTTGAACGGCAGTTACACATTTAGGATACGACGGAGAGATGCAAGTTCGTGTTTTAAACAATAGCTTTGGGCAAAACTTTAATTAATGTCGGTAAACCAAATACGGCTTACAATTCGTGGTATACGTTTGGCGATTGGCTAAGGGAAATAAATTATTAAAAAAATAATATTTTAGTGGTCTTGTGTTGTTTTCTGTAATGCGAAAATCTTACAGCGATCATTAGAAAAACACAAATGTAACGAACACATTTCTTCAGCCTGAAAACTTGTTCTTTTGGGAAAACAAAATATTACTGCGGTAGCTTGACTTTATTTTAGTTACATTTTTAATATTAAGGCTGTACTTTGAAGCTATAGGTTAAATTTAGACAGCATTTATTCTAAATTTATTAGGACCGAAGTGTTTAATTGCGCAATCAAAATATATAATTTTAAAATGAGAATTAATGCTATAAGACAAAATCACTTAAGACTTTTACGACAGGTAGTAAAATATAGGTGTTTATATTATAATATAATATTACAGAATATAAGCAGAAGAAACATTTGGTAAAAATAGATTATTATTACGTTCTGAACATTTGGTATTTTTTGGTTTTCTTTTCTTTTCGAGTGAAGGTATTCACAACAAAAATATTTTCGGACAGAATTAACGCTTTTGCGCAACCGCTTACAGAACAACACGTGGCTGTCCGACAACGCAACCAACTCCGCATGCTCGCACCCTGCTTAGATGCCGCGTGACGATATTTCGTGACGCGAGAACCTATAACTCGCCTCCGTATAAGTGTTTTCAACACTAAAAAAGTTCGTATTAACATGGGTCCGCAAATGCTTCGTTATCGAGATACAGGACTAAGATGTGCAGTAGGTGAGGCGCCGGCGCCGCGCTTGTTGGCGCTAAGCACATAAAAATAATTTAACTGAAGAAATTAAAAATATTTGAAGACATTGTTCTCTAAATGTCTTTATTTTGACTGTACTTTGAAAAGCTATATCAGCGCCGGACACGCCCACTTTCAACTTTGTAAACGTTGTGTAGAGCTGTACTTCTTCATTAAAATTGGGATTCCTGAAATTAATTAATTCATTTGTTTGATTATTCTGAAATGATCATGCGTTTCTATATCAATATCTGTAAGTATACACAGTTACAAATTAGACAAAATAGATTTTGAGTTCACGTTTTGCTCTTCATTTCTTCTGAAATAAATATGTTAAAATATGTTTTTAATATTAATTTACAATTCTAGAGAAGATGTAGGGATGAAGCCTTACTCAATAGGCCAGATAAACAGGGTGTTTCAAACCCACCGGACAAAAACGGTGGCACGTTGTTCTATAACTTACTAGGATTACATAATTTAAGTAATTCTTTTTCTGCAATGGCTACTGTCCTTGTAGTAATTCTCCAAGACAAGAATTAAGCTCTACGAACCCCCAACCCCAAAGTAATTTACCGTCGACTTGACCTTAGCAACAAACTACTAGTAAACATAACTTACTGCTTTGGAAACAGATGCAATAAACAATGAAACACAGTTCAGTGCCGCAAAAAATATATAATTAAAACCAAATTCGTACTAATTTACCAACATTAAAATAACATAATATTATGGAAAAATAATTTAGAACTACCTACTATACAAACTCAAACGCATGCTACGAATTAGACAAGTTTTAATCTTTTCATTATACCTACTAATTTTATACAATTTATTTATTTTAAGTGTTATAAGCACAAAAAGAATTATATTATGGATAAATGTGCTGCATTTTCAAATCTGTCATCTGCTACTAGGTAGTCACCACCCGTATATATTGCTGTACAGGTATCCTATCCACTGGGCAGATGGAATGGTCAATGACCCTATCAAATGCCGCATCTTCGGGGTCTGGCGGGATTGCAGTTGGCGCGTTTCGCAACACTGGTCGATAACCCAAAATGCCTACACGGCAACAGAATAGTGGTTGGCGGCGAGGTTAGGCATATCATGCACACGGCCGCGTTCTCGTTCGGCCTAATGACATTGTCTCGTTCTGCCTCCTCGACAATCACGTCCAGCTCAGGTACGTCCACCTCGTCCACGTTTTCGTCCCCTCAATGTTATCTGAAATTCAAAGTACCATATTGATTTATCTGTTGCTTAATGATTTTAAATGCAGCTATGTAACTGTCACTCAGCAGAACCGCGATTATTGCGGAATGCACAATTATTATCTATTTGTGATAGATGGATCGAATGTAAAGATAAAGTCAAAGTATTGTTGAAATACAACTTACTGTCTCGGTTAAATTCTGGGGGAAGATTTCCTGGAAGCGTTGCCAAGAGATATTCCTGGGTGTCGTCTTCAGCCAAGCCTTCCTCCACAAGACTTTGCCCAAGGAGACCCTGCACCGTAGAAGAAACAACCTGGAGGTATGCCCCTACATTTCCGTCCTCTTGCAATGTAGTTGCGGCATTTTTAATTCTCATAGAATTCAATTTGTACTTTCGTTTTGCAACGGCTCTAATTTGCAGGCCCTCGTCCACGAATGCTCGAATCTCCCTAATCGTTGCAGCAGTGATGCCGAATGCCGTCTGTAACAACAAGTTATTATAAAAGCACATTTACATACCACCAAAGAAACATTTTCAGCACCTCAGTTTCAGTTTTTTTAAACGTACCTGTAAATTCCCACACGTTGGGATTACGTACACCTAAAATTCTCTTTAACGCTGCATGGAGAGATTCCGAATCGTTGTTGATGCGACGCGTTCTGCCAAACACCGATAAAGAATCGGCCCCAACTTTCCCTAACCACTGTG
This sequence comes from Hemicrepidius hirtus, assembly GCA_963082805.1. Classification (NCBI taxonomy): domain Eukaryota; kingdom Metazoa; phylum Arthropoda; class Insecta; order Coleoptera; family Elateridae; genus Hemicrepidius; species Hemicrepidius hirtus. Next base: position 9,901,861 of record OY720168.1, read on the forward strand.
TTCGATGATAACTGAAACAAGTAAGTTGTTAACTTCAAAACTTAAGGTCGTTCGCTGACGACGCGACTTTGAATTAAAACCTTAGAAGTGTTTGGAAATTTTCTATCAAGCCGTTTAATCGTAGAAAGTTGTTGACAAATTCAACCCCTTCGCTTATCTGCATTGTAGGCAATAAGGGCACACACATGATCATTTTTAAGGCGTTTCTGGCATGGACGTTTTCTTTCAGGAGGCGTGTCATGCCCAGCGTTCGCGCTTTTCTTAAAACAGCCTGAAATCACGCCGTTTATAATTTTTTAAACAAACACATGTTGTATAATATAAGACTAAACAGTAGATTGTTTTGGACAGTTCTGGGACACTCCCCCCACTCCTAACCTTGAATCCAAGGTCAAGGTCAACTCTCAAGGTCAAGGTCAACTCTCAAGGTCAAGGTCAGATCTCAAGGCCAATGTTCAAGGTCAAGGTCATTGTCCTTGAATATTAACCAAGGTCACTCCCTTAGACCAAGGCCGAACGCAAGACTAGAGCTAGTAATTGAAACAGTGTAACATTTAATAATTTTATTTAGAAATGGTATACATTTATTAATACAGTATTTCACAGAAACGAAAAAATTAACATTAACACACTATCTAAGATTATAAGACATCATAGACCAATATATGACAAAATATGCAATACATAATGACGCTATGAGTAATAGTACAGTTCCTAGAATAATTACAAATACCCAACAGGAATTGTTAAAGCCAGTACAGTTCTTAAACACATCATCACTTATCTTAATAGTTTGCCAATTGGAAGTTACGGCGTATGTAGGTGCTTGGAATTTTATTTTAAACGTTAATAAACCATTTTCAGTAAAATTTCTCACAGGTATTTTAAATACAGGGATTTCAGCCAAGACGGAGTTGTTCGTTTTATACCAAGTAGCGTTACTCATATTACGATCATAGGTTATAGATGCGGAAATGGAATTTGGCGGTTGTAGCACATAGAGAAACCCATCCTAAACGGCAGCCAAAGCAACAAAGCCAACAACTTTACCGGAACCATGTTGACGCTACCGAAGGTTGTGCTCGAATGACAATCTGTTGCGAACGGAAGGCATTTTTTCATTTTCGGAATCTTCAGATCCGTCCGAATCACTTTCTTCGCTAGTACTCACGATTGATAAATCATGAAGTCTCTTGAAAACTTCAACCCTCAAAACTAAATTGTGCATAGCTGGATAACGATCTTGGGAAATTACATGCACGGGGTCGATTGTATAAATAACTGATGCACTATAGTGGAAGAAGCCATATTGCGCTTCAAAGAAATCGGATAATGCGCTATTTAGCGGATGATGCGGTTAGGGGAATCGGAAGCTCAGTTCAGGGTTTAAAGTTGGTATTTCCCCAGTCTTATGGTATCGACTTTCAGCATCATCATGAATCCAATAAACAGCTTCGTCTGGTTCGTGCAGAAACAACATGTTGACTGTAGGAGTGTTTGTAGCAAACTGGCTGATTTTCAAGGACTCTTATAGTAAGGTGGGGAGTTGTAAACAATGCGCAGACTCAGAACGTAATGGTGGGGGATACTATATAACAGTTGCGCGTAGACGGTATGGCGTAAAGTGTTAAAAATGTCGACGAGTAACTCAAAACCGCAGTGGTACGATAGCAAGTTGTTGAAAAAAAATCCTGCAAATCGAGCTAACATTCGTCGTTTAAATGAGTGTAACAAAGAAGCCTTATTTGAATTACTAACAACATCAGAAGACGTGCGAAAACCTACACAATTAGTTTATGCACGCATCGTTAGACCTGATTGGAGCGAATATAATTTGCCCGACTGTTTCGCCCTGAATTTGAGAATGTTTCCGAAGATTGGGAAAATGTTCCAGCTGTAGAAGTTCAGGTACCGCACCTGTATTTTGCGCAATTACTTATTGCAGGGTAAAAATCCTCAACAGTTTGAGAACGAATCGAGTGCAATTGTACCATCTAAATTTAATTTCAAGCAACTCGTTAGTGATAACTCTGAAGCCGAAGTCATGAATGTTGTAACTACAGCTGCAAATGAGACCGGTGAAAATTATGTTTCTTCAGCTAGCACGTTAATTGAAATTATAGATTTGTGTAGTTACTCTAACGAGTTCGATTCGAATTTTGTTAATGCTTTGGATACGACCCATTTTAGACGTGCAATGGACACCTCAGACGATTCGTTATTAAATTCTGATGTTCGCTCTCAAATTGTAGATCGCTTCTTAGAAAGTATTTCTTGTGGCACTTCTTCGCAGCTTATGCTTTCCACGACCCAGAGCATAATACCACCACCACCGGCGTTCGGTGACTCAGAATCAATGTTTGTGGAACAAGAAGTATGTGACGATACATTCGCACTAGTTTGCAACGATGCTAGTGGCGAACTGTTCAGTGAGGGAGAGGATGAGATGGTGGAGAATGTGGATGTATCGCAACATACTTCTTCGGTAGCTTCTGTTGCGGACTCAATGGACGTTGATAGTATACCCATTGAACCCGCAACCGTATTCCAAGATTCGATTTTTGACGATGCTGTCGTTGCCGAGATTGCTGCCAAAGAGAACAGCGTTCGCAAATTGGAAGCGGATTTGCTAGCGTTACACGCAAAACTTCGAGGGCTCGAACAGAAGATTGTCCGCTTCCAAACCAACATAGAACGTAAGCAGAACCTGACTGACAGATGGATGTCCACCGACAACTTCAAGAAAGTTGAACAACTGCGGTTAAACACCATACTGCTCAAGTTCAGGTTCATGCGCGTTATAGATGCGAAGTCGCTGTTGCTCAGACAGCTCTCTCTGGCAACGCCCTAAATTTCTTGTTACCCACGCCTGCCCAGTCCTTGTATCCCTCCTTTTGTGGCTGGTTTCCCAACGTCCACGTCGTGCCAGCTGGAAGTGTTCTCCGACTTTTAGATAAGCTCTGGGAAGGCTACTAAGGGCCGCGAACGATTTTCGTAATCCTTGTTTGTGCAGATAGTAGCTTCTCAGATCCTAGTCGAGTCGAGATGTTCCTGTGCGACACGTGCGGTTCGAGGTTCACCAGGCTCGACAATTTGCATCGCCATCGAAGAGACAGCTGCCAACAGTTAGGTCGACCATCGCAAAACGGTATTATACTTGAAGGTTTTTTGGAGGTGTTGAGCATATAAGAGTGGTTCGCTTGTTTTAGGCAGTTGTGTGGAGCCTTCGATGGATCCTGCAGGTGTCGAGCCTTCGCCAGCCAAACGACCGAAAACGAAAGACTCCATAGGTTCGTACCCCTTTCTAGAACTCCATCGGCGATGCTAATTCGTTTGTGTTCTAGAACTTAGACCGACTCCCAACCGATACTGCGACGTCTGCTATGAGAACGTGTCTCGAAACGGCTACGTCGGACATCTTCGAAGCCGGAGACACTGCAGTCGCGCTGGTTTCGTACCGTTGGGGGAAGGAGTGTCGACCTACCAAACCGCCTTCCAGTCCCGTATTGTCAGCTACAAAATCACTTCGGTAAATTATCATCTAAATGTTACCGAGTTTATGAATGAAATTAAAGATAAAATTATACCGCTGTTGGAAAGGCAGATTGTCATGTTTAAGAGTGTTAAAGTAAATTTTGAATTATTTGGATATTTTATTTTGGAAGCGAAAGAATTAGAAGATATAAAATCCTTTAACACTGCAAATGAAGTTGCAACGTTTGGCACCGATCTTAATTGTTTATATGATAAGTTTACTGCAATACTGGATGAGAAGACGTCCGAGTTTCAGGAGTGCGACTCTGGTAATGATTTGCAACCCCCTCCCCCTGCACAGGACTAATGTTTACTACTTGTCTATTACAGGCTGGGCTTTGAAGGAGTTATTGTATCTACACGTGAACGTTAATAAATACAACCCCCTTCGAGCTTCGTCATACTTCGAGCTTCCGAAACCGATACAGTACAAGAAAGCGGTTGTGAACGTTCAAAATGACGATGAGTTCTGCTTCGGCTGGGCTGTCACCGCGGCTATTTGTGAGCCTACCGGTCGACCCAATCGAGTCAGTACTTATCCGGACTGCCGGGAGTTCCTAGTCTTCAACGACATCGAATTTCCGGTCAGATTATCCGATATTTCCAAATTTGAAAGATATAATCCCCAAATTTCGATTAATGTTTACGGTCTTGAAGCGGTTCTGACAAAGAATGGTATGAAGTACGAAACTGTGGGACCTTTGTATTACACCGACAGAAAAAGACGCTGTCATGTAAATTTATTGCTTGCTACTGACTCGGTGGGTAATAGTCATTACTGTTGGATAAAAGATTTGTCGAGATTGGTATCCCAGCAGATAACTGCTAGGGATGGTGCTAAACATTTTTGCGACGGTTGTCTCCACTATTTCCGTACCGAAGCCCAGTTGGTTAAACATCAGACTTTTGACTGTAATCACGTTTACACGAAATTACCGTCGACCGACCTAATTACTGACAAACTGGGGAAGCAGGTTCCCCAGAACATTCTGAAATTTCAAAATTATCAAAAACAAATGACAGTTCCCTTTGTCGTTTATGCAGATTTTGAAACCGTTTTGAAACCCGCTTCGGACGAATCCGACACTGGGTATGTGCTGGAAGTGGACCTGCGCTATCCCCTAAATCTGCATCATCTCCACAATGATTTACCCTTTTTTCCCGAACTTATCGCGCCGCCTAACGGTAAATTGAAAAACGTGAAATTAATTCCAAATTTACAACACAAATTTAAGTATGTAATCCACTACAGAAATTTAAAACAGTGTTTAGAAGCCGGTTTGATTTTGGACAAAGTTCATAGAGTACTCAAATTTGTACAGACCCCTTGGTTGCGTTCCTATATTGATTTAAATACTAAATTAAGAAACCGGTCGGCGAACGAATTTCAGAAAGATTTTTTTAAGGCGCTTAACAACAGCGTGTTCCGTAAGACGATCGAGAACGTGGATAAGAGGGTTAATGTCAGGCTAGTCAGTCATTGGGAGAAGATTGGTAACAGAATTGGTGCCGAAAGTTTAATTGCTAGACCAAATTTTAAAGATAAAACCGTGTTTTGTGAAAATTTAGTTGCTGTTGAGTTGAACAGAACTTCGGTTTACTACGACAAACCTAGCTATGCAGGTTTTTGTGTTTTTAGACATTTCAAAAACCGTTATGTACGATTTTTATTACAGTTTTCTGAAAAATACCTATGGCAATAACGTTTCCTTACTGTACACCGATACTGACTCCTTGGTACTTGAAATTTATACAGACAATTTTTATGACGACATGAAACAGCATCTCGACAGATTTGACACTTCTAAATTTAAGAACGCTCTCCATGGAATGCCCAAGAATGTGTCTGTCGTCGGTAAGATGAAAGACGAATATGGCGGTTTCCCTATACAGAGTTTTTATGGTGCAGGTGCAAAATCATACTGTGTGAACCTCGAAAGTGGTGCCGATCGGAAGGCAAAGGGTGTTCCCAAGAGTGCAGTTGCAAAGTATCTCACCGCTGACCTGTTTCAAGAAGTGGCTGAGAACAGGCGGAGTGAGGTATTTTGCAAGTTTTTTGTATTTAGATCCCGTAAACACACTATGTACACCGAGCTGATAAATAAGGTTGGGTTGTCAGCGTTTGATGATAAACGTTACCTTATTCCCAATACCACGAAAACTCTGGCGTGGGGTCACTTGGCTATTCCGACACCAGGTCTAGACGTTGATGACAGATTAAATGTTTTGATTGATTTATTGGAGGCTTCCGATCGGGATCAAAATTAACCATTTTTTCATCAGTCGTGGCGGTACTGGTTATTACTTTGCAGCAAAAGTCCTACGGTATACGATCACGAAACTTTCTTGTACAGTGATGGACAGAAGTAATGTCACTCGGAGCCTAACGCTTATACAACCCCTTAGACGAGTTGCAGTAAGCTGCGACACGCGTCCTTGTGCCAAGTCTTCTTGCTACCTGCCGCTCTTTGCGACCGAACCGGACTTGGGCCTCATATATTTGAAATGTTTATTGGAGATTTAAATAGAAACCATAAATACCCGTTGTCATACTTGACCGTAAAAGAGCTGTACGAGATTCGACATTTCTCATTTGTTTGTATCATTTACGCGATTTTCAGGGGTTTATCACTTGAAGGTTAATAATGAGAGAATTTCGTCGATTATGTAAATTGCGAAATACTGTTTAAATACTTGCGTTTAAACACAAAACAGTCAACAAAAATTGGAAAACAATTTTATCCTATACTAAGTTTCTATATATTAAATAAACAAAAAGGGGTAGTTTCTTGTTATTAACATGCCGTCTTACTTTATGTTAATTATTATTTGAACAACTATTTTTGAATAAGTTCTTATTAGCTACTAATCGTTGTTGAAGATTTAAGCAGTAAAAATCATTTTATTTGCAATTTTGTATTTCTTATTAAAAAGTTGACTTGAAAATCTTTATTTAAATTTCAAAACTCTAGAGTGACAATTTTCCTCGGGTTGATTAACCTCTTATCGTATTTGGATAATTTCCGGCATTACCAAATTTGAAATATTATAATTAAATGTAAACGATGTAATATTTTATTTAAAATCCAGATAATAATATGAAAAACTATATACATATATTTACACTAATATTTTGTATAGAAACCATTGTTTTGGAGGCAATCTTCTAAGCGGCGGACCATGGATTGTACTAATTTTTCACAGAGATTCGTCCCTCTTAGGTTCTCCCACACACGCATAACGTTTCCATGGAGGGCGTTCTCTGTTCTTACCTCCAAATTTTCAAGATCTCCCCACTCCCTCACTGCAGCAGCCCATAAATTCTCGATGGGGTTGAGGTCGGGTGAACGGGCTGGCCACTGAATCCTTTGGATTTCAGGATGCAATTCAAACCAGTCTTGAACAATTCGTGCAGTGTGCACAGGAGAATTATCCTGGACAAACAAAATTGGACCATCAGGATAGATTGCCCTAACTGTGGGTAACATAACATCGTTTAAGATGTTTATATAGTCCACAGCACAAAATCTCCTGTTCACCTGCACCAACTCTCCAGGACCGGCATGGCTCATCCAACCCCAATACCCGAGACTTATGCGACCGCTCCTTTTGGTGTGTTGGATGTGCTGGGGCTCGAACCGTGTATTGTTCCGTCGCCATAAAACCTTTTTAATCCCATCGGTCGTTGAAAAGGTTTTTTCGTCGCTAAAAATGACTTGATTCCAGTTACGTAGTAGATTTTCTTGCGCAAACTGGATCCTTATATTTGCCTGATTTTCGGTTATTGGTGGTTTTATGGCGGGCTGACGACAGTGAAGTCCACCGGCATGGAGCATTCGCCTTACAGTGCGCGTACTGCAGGGTAACTGTAGCTCTTCTCTGATTTTGCTTGATGTGCAAAAGGGGGTGTTTAAGGCCTGTTGAATTATTTGATCCTTTAACTCATTATTAAGAGCTTGACGTCGTCCCGTTCGTGGACGCGTCATTAGCGGCCGGTTATTTTCCTCTCCTTCCTGTTCCCGTCGTATCCACCTCCTTATTTGCCGAGGCTGTAACATTCATGTATAAGCAATAAATGTCACAAGATCAAAAAGTCTGGATAGCGGTTGCTGCGGCATTTAAGTCATCTATGAAATTAGTATTTGTAGAAAAAAGTCTTCTACAAACACTACTAAAAGTAGGCCTTTTAGCGGTATCCTAGGAAATTAAAAGCAACGAATTATTTTACTAGATTTCAGAGTTAAATTCTACAGCAACCGCTGTAACGTTTAAAGATTATTTACGTTAATTCTTTAGTTTTCCTTGTACATATATTAGTATAGTTGAATATTTTGATTTTGACATTTTATTTTGAATTCCTGGTTGGGAATATTACAAGTTACCTTTCAAGATTTCTATGGTTTTGTCACAGATCCTATTGGTTAAGTTCCTATTCTGTGGTTATTTTGAAACTTCTTGTAATCTCTTGTCATGAGCACAAGCGTGTCTTCTTGGCCTTGTCCCTACTTCAATTATTCATTTTTGGAGAGGTTTTGATACCGATCTGTTCATGTTGTCCAGCCATTTTTCTATGGAATTGTTTTCCGAAAAATTAAAGGTCATCGAGAGACTTTATTAAGTAATTTAATAAGTTATACCTTCGTTAATTTTGGGTATATTTTAATCTACTTCGTTGAAAGGATTTGATACATAAATTTTGTGATCCAGTTCATTTAAAGTTGCCTGTGGATGTCAGGTATGTTCCTCCATGAGGTCTGCTTTTCTTTAACTAAAATATTATCATTTTATTTTAGGCAAAATTCTGTATACTAGCATTTTAAGTATATTTTAAGAATTCTTTATCCTAATATTGGAAGGATTTGTGGGGATTTACCAGTAATACCTGGACATATTACCTGTAACAAGTTTTGGAAAGTCTGGTAATCTGTTGGATCTAAGCATCTGTAATTAAGGTCAGATAAACTTTAATTAGTACATATTTTGTTTTACAACCTCATTTGTGGGTGTACTGCAAAGAATTATTCATATTTATGACAAATAGCTGGTTTTAGCTAAGTTTTGTATATAATCTGTATATAACTTGTATATTATGTAAACCTAATCTATCTTTATATTACCAAATGGTCATTTAATTTGTTTTGGTAGCAATTTAATTTATAAATCTACATATTCAGTACAACTCGGTTGTAAGATAAGAAGCAGTTCTTTCGTGCCTCTTTATTTTCATGGTTTCAGTTTTAAACAGGACAATCTTGCGAACATTATTTATCGTTTGCTTATGTATTCAATATTATTTTATGATACGCATACGGACGGTATTAAACGGCTTGAAAGTACTTTCGACCCCTAGGTAACGTTTCGTTTTTTTGTAGTCATTAAATCGGTAATGATTGATTTAGCCATTTCGCAACCTTGCTTTCCTTATTTTTAATTATTACTAGGTACAAACAACTGGTTGTTATTCCTTTTTTTTGTATTCAATATTTTTTTAGATATCTTATAATAAAATACATATTCCTTTAGTTACATTATTAATTTATGATTTATTGACTGGCGCCCAAAGTTTATTTTATCTCCTTACCTACACCCTCGCGTGATGAGCTAAGCTGTGGTAAATACATTCTCCTCTACCCTTTAGCTAGAGATACAGTAACATTAGGAGTAACACTAGCGCCCGATCGTGGGGCCCGAGATTTTGTACTAGATAAATTTATTTTAAAGAACCGGTTTTTATATTCAAAATGAATGTTAATGCGTTAAGAAGCGACGAGTTAGCTTACGAGTTATTATTTCGTAATGTAGATCCTGAGAATATGTCGGTAGACCAAAAACGAAAAACTTTGAGGGCAAAACTTACTCTGGAGAAACTTAATTCATCTCTAATTAATTCCTACACCCCCGTAGAGTATGACGTACGGATAGAATTAGATGTTTGTAAGAAGAAGTTAGATGAATTTGAAAACATTGTGAAACAATTTTATGAGGAAGCTGCTGAGGTAGACTTAAATAGATTGAATACTCGCTTAACGCATTTATTTGGCCGTTTAAATAGATTACAACCTGAACAAGACTTAGGTGACGAACATTCTGTCGCTGTTGCACAGTGCATGGACATGTTAAATACCGTAGGAAACCTATTTGATGATTGTGAAATGACTGTCAATCTTAAACCAAGTAATGAAGTTGAACAAGAAAATTTAAATACTTCAAATCATGATAGCCACCCATTAGGCCATTCCACAATTCGTAGTCGCGTTTCATTTTCTGGAGACACAAATGTTCAACCACCCATTCACGCTCCCTTTCAATCTGAAGAACCACCTGAACCAATGCAGAAATCTCAATTAGATATGCGTGTTAATCATCTACAAAAAGAATTAGAGAAAATTATGTCTCAATCCCAAGCTAACCCTAGTTGTAGTGTAGTAGCTCGAGATAATATTAAATCAGTTCCGGTTTGCAAATGGAACTTATCATTTTCTGGAGATACTACTACTTTTGGAGTAAACTCATTCTTACAGCGAGTTGAAGAATTGCGCGTAGCTCGTAAAGTTACGAAACCAGAACTTTTTGATAGTGCTGTAGATTTATTTACTGGCCAAGGTCTTGTATGGTTTAGGGCTATTAGAAACCTCGTACATACCTGGGAACAATTGGTTGATAAATTACGATCTGATTTTTTACCATCAGATTTCGATGACGCTCTGTGGGAAGAAATTAAATTACGTAAGCAGGGTCAAAATGAAAAGCCAGCTATATTTATTGCCACCATGCAAAATTTATTCGATAGACTAACTCAACATCCTTCCGAAGCTGAACAACTGAAATATATTATTCGCAACTTACAACCATTTTACGCTACTCAACTTTCTTTAACTACTATAGTTTCAATTGATCAACTAACTTCTTTATGTAAACGGTTAGAAGAAACAAAAATACAAAATTTAAAATACCGCAATCCTTCTGCTGGACCATCTGTACAGTTAGAACCTGATTTAATGTACCGTCCTATTTCTATTAAGAAACCAGAAATAAGTACAGTTAAAGTACAAGCTCAAGCTAAGAAGAATGTAGTTAGTGTTAGTGGAAATTCTTCCGGAACTAGAAGATATCACAACTTTGCAAAGACTACCACTTTATGTTGGAACTGTCATAGACAAGGACACAGTTACCATACTTGTAGTGCCGAAAGGAAAATATTCTGCTATATTTGTGGAAATTCCGATACATATTTTGCTCAATGCCCAAAATGCCATCCAAAAAACGCGCGCACAGGAGAGGACGTTTCAGCCAATCCTCTTCCCCATTAAGCTTCTTTCAGGCTGACTCCTTAACTTGGCCCCTTTGGTTAAAGACCGTGAAAAATTTTTACCAATCTTCTAAAACAATTTCTGCTACTTTTTCTCATCCTTGCCAGGATAGTCGACCTTATATATCAATTCACATATTTACCGATACGATTAACGCGTTATTTGATTCAGGAGCTACCCAATCTGTGTTGGGAAAGAAAGGTTTTTATCTTATCGATCGATACGATCTCCCCTTAAGAAGACACCATGCTGTTACATCATTGAAAACGGCTGATGGTTACTCTCAATCCATTATAGGCACTGTGGAATTACCCATTTCTGTTGAAGGAATTACTAAAAACATTACTGCCATAGTTTCTAATAGTATTGACTCCTGCTTAACTTTGGGAGTAGATTTTTGTTATGTTTTTGGTATTAAAACAGATTTTATTCAAGACTGTTTTACCGTCTCGGAAGTTTATTCATTGCAAACTATTAGGTCTGTTGATGATTTAGAACCCCATCAAAAGATCGCCCTTGACGAAACGATTGAACTATTTAAAGAGCTTTCTACTGGAACTTTAGGTCAAACAAATAAAGTAATGCATTTTATAGACACAGGTGATAGTCGACCTATAAAACAAAGACATTTCCCTTTATCTCCGATAATGCAAGTTCATGCTGACAAAGAATTGGACCGGTTATTACAGATGGGTTTAATTCGTCCCTCCAACTCCCCTTGGTCGTCCCCCATGGTTCTCGTTAAGAAAAAGGAGAAAGATACCTATCGTCTATGCTTTGATGGACGCAAACTTAACGAAGTAACAAAAAAAGACGCTTATCCCCTTCCCTTCCTGAATACTATTCTGGATAAATTACGTGATGCTCGTTATCTAACTACTATTGACTTAAAACAAGCCTTTCATCAAATCCCATTGCATCCAGACTCTTGTGAGAAGGTCGCCTTTACTGTACCTCGTCGAGGACTATTTGAATTTGTGGTCATGCCTTTTGGTATCGCTAATGCTCCTGCCACCCTACAACGTCTTATGGATAATATTTTTGGTTCCCTCTTAGGAGAAAACATTTTTGTATATCTAGATGATATAATTATTATATCAGATACTTTTAAACAACATTTAAAGATGCTACGCGAAGTTCATAAACGTTTGAGAGAAGCGAATCTCACTATTAATTTTGATAAATGTTACTTTTGCAAACCTAGCCTATCTTATTTGGGGTTTGTTATTGATCAAAATGGCTTGCACACTGATCCTCAAAAGATAGAAGCCATTGCTCATTATCCAAAACCTACCACTGTCACTGAAGTGAAGAGATTTTTAGGAATGGCATCATGGTATAGGAGGTTTGTGGAAAATTTTGCAACTATCGCTGCTCCTCTTTCGAATATTATTATTGGTCGTTCCAAGAAACAAAAAATACAATGGAATAAAGAAGCTGAAGATTCTTTTGAAACGCTGAAAACTCTTTTAATTTCTTCACCAATTTTATCCAGCCCTAATTTTTCGCAACCTTTCCAAATTCAATGCGATGCTTCTGATTATGGTGTTGGGTGTGTATTAACCCAGGGGGAAGCTGATAAAGAAAAAGTCATTGCTTATACTTCTAGGACTTTAAACAAAACTGAACGTAATTATAGTGTTACCGAGCGAGAATGCTTAGCGGTTATTCATGGCATTGAAAAATTTAGGCCCTATATCGAAGGTACTCATTTTACTATCTTTACTGATCACTACTCTTTGTTGTGGCTGAATAATATAAAAGAACCTACCGGCAGGCTTGCAAGATGGAGCATGCGCTTGGCTCAATATAGTTTTACTATTAAACATAGAAAAGGAAAACAGAATGTAGTCCCTGACGCATTGTCGCGAGCACCAATTGAAATTAATTCCCTAGAATGTGTTAAAGACCAGTGGTATTTTAAAATGATTGATCGTATTAATGATAATCCCAAATTATACCCGGATTGGAGATTAGAGGATAATGTATTATTTAAATTTGTGCCAAATAGACATAATATTATTTCAAATTTATTAGAATGGAAGCAAGTAGTGCCATCGTCCAAACGAAGCGAATTATTAAAACGTTATCATGACGACCCTACTTCTGCTCACTTTGGAGTTCATAAGACCTTTTGCAAAATTGCTGAAAATTTTTACTGGCCCAAAATGAAGTCCGATATTGCCAGGTATATTGAAAAATGTGAAGTTTGTGCTGCTAGTAAATCTTCCCAGAATTTAAGAGCAGGTTTACTAGGTGGAGAGAAGAAAGTTACCTATCCCTTTCAGTGCTTATCTGTTGACCTTATGGGACCTTTTCCTAGATCCAAGAAGGGAAACGTTTATTTAATTGTGGTGTGCGATTGGTTAACCAAGTTTGTACTCGTTCGAACCCTTAGGCAAGCTACTTCAAAAAGCATAATTAATTTTTTAGAAAATGATGTGTTCCTTATTTATGGGGTGCCTCAAATCTTCATGATGGATAATGGACCACAGTTCATAAGTTCTGAATTTAAGAAATTTTTAACCCGTTATAAAGTTCCAAATGTATGGTACAACGCCCATTACCACCCGCAGGTTAATTTTGTCGAGCGTGTTAACCGTGTCATCGGTACAGCTATCCGTGCTTATATTAAAGACAATCACAAAGATTGGGATGTGGAAATATACAAGATTGCCCACGCTATCCGAAATGCTGTTCACGAAGTTACCGGTTACACACCCTCTTTTCTTGCTTTTGGACGTTCTGTTCCTAGTTCTGGAGAGTATTATGGGAATATTACAAATTGGAAAGAAGAAGATTTGCATATTCAGAAACTGGAAGCCTTAGTCAAAGATGTCAACGAACTTTCATCTATTCATCAAGAAGTGGTAGAGAGATTGAAACAAGCTTACAACAAAACCGCCAAGTATTATAATTTACGCAAACGACCCTTAAGATTTAATAAAGATGATATTGTTTGGAAGAGAAATTACTGTTTATCGGATGCTAGTAAGTCTTTTAACAAAAAATTTGCACCAAAGTATATAAAGTGTAAAGTAACAGAAGTGACAGGTCTTCTGACGTACCGATTGAAATCTTTTTCTGATAAGAAAGATCTTGGAATATGGCACATCAAAGACTTGAAACCATTTTTAGGATCAGAAGAGACTTTGGATGTGGCGAGGGGGTAGTGTAACGTTTAAAGATTATTTACGTTAATTCTTTAGTTTTCCTTGTACATATATTAGTATAGTTGAATATTTTGATTTTGACATTTTATTTTGAATTCCTGGTTGGGAATATTACAAGTTACCTTTCAAGATTTCTATGGTTTTGTCACAGATCCTATTGGTTAAGTTCCTATTCTGTGGTTATTTTGAAACTTCTTGTAATCTCTTGTCATGAGCACAAGCGTGTCTTCTTGGCCTTGTCCCTACTTCAATTATTCATTTTTGGAGAGGTTTTGATACCGATCTGTTCATGTTGTCCAGCCATTTTTCTATGGAATTGTTTTCCGAAAAATTAAAGGTCATCGAGAGACTTTATTAAGTAATTTAATAAGTTATACCTTCGTTAATTTTGGGTATATTTTAATCTACTTCGTTGAAAGGATTTGATACATAAATTTTGTGATCCAGTTCATTTAAAGTTACCTGTGGATGTCAGGTATGTTCCTCCATGAGGTCTGCTTTTCTTTAACTAAAATATTATCATTTTATTTTAGGCAAAATTCTGTATACTAGCATTTTAAGTATATTTTAAGAATTCTTTATCCTAATATTGGAAGGATTTGTGGGGATTTACCAGTAATACCTGGACATATTACCTGTAACAAGTTTTGGAAAGTCTGGTAATCTGTTGGATCTAAGCATCTGTAATTAAGGTCAGATAAACTTTAATTAGTACATATTTTGTTTTACAACCTCATTTGTGGGTGTACTGCAAAGAATTATTCATATTTATGACAAATAGCTGGTTTTAGCTAAGTTTTGTATATAATCTGTATATAACTTGTATATTATGTAAACCTAATCTATCTTTATATTACCAAATGGTCATTTAATTTGTTTTGGTAGCAATTTAATTTATAAATCTACATATTCAGTACAACTCGGTTGTAAGATAAGAAGCAGTTCTTTCGTGCCTCTTTATTTTCATGGTTTCAGTTTTAAACAGGACAATCTTGCGAACATTATTTATCGTTTGCTTATGTATTCAATATTATTTTATGATACGCATACGGACGGTATTAAACGGCTTGAAAGTACTTTCGACCCCTAGGTAACGTTTCGTTTTTTTGTAGTCATTAAATCGGTAATGATTGATTTAGCCATTTCGCAACCTTGCTTTCCTTATTTTTAATTATTACTAGGTACAAACAACTGGTTGTTATTCCTTTTTTTTGTATTCAATATTTTTTTAGATATCTTATAATAAAATACATATTCCTTTAGTTACATTATTAATTTATGATTTATTGACTGGCGCCCAAAGTTTATTTTATCTCCTTACCTACACCCTCGCGTGATGAGCTAAGCTGTGGTAAATACATTCTCCTCTACCCTTTAGCTAGAGATACAGTAACATTAGGAGTAACACCGCTATCCAAAGACTTTTTCATCATACGCATATTACATAATAGTGATGTTTTACTCATGAGACGAGCTATAAATACGAGGCCGTCTAGCGGCCGAGTGCTTCAGTCGTCGTTCGAGTCAACTAAAGACAATTTCGTGACGTGTATTGTATCCTATTTTTTCTGAAATTGCATGATTAAATTTAAAATAAACAACTTTTGTAATAGGTAATTTAATATTGACAACAAAAATGATATAAAAATAAATTGGTCCTGTTTCTGTTGTTTCCATGGTGAATAGTCAATAAAACAAAATTTTGCGTGGTTTAATAGTTATTTGTTTAACAAGGCAGAAAAGTAGTAGAATTACTGACCAGCCAAGGCAGTAAATCTGCATTTTTGCCGTGTTAAACATATAATTAACATTAATATATTTTTTACACGACCTCAAGGACTTAATTGCAAAAATTTACGAATTTTTCAAAAGCAATCACATATGCTGTGGTAGATAGGTGAAAATCGCAATTAATAAAATCTCATCTCAAAAGCATCGTAACCTAGGCGATTTGTAAACAACCGGTAGCCATTCTAAAATTGCGGTCGTGTTTTAAGAAAATTCTTGAAAATGGGTGATTTGAAAGATATTGACGAAGCGGCAGCGATTGTGACGATGGATTTATTACCCCCAAAGTCGCGAAAATTATACGAAAAAGCGTATCAAGACTTTTTTGAATGGTGTGTGGGTAAAGACATTGAAAATTACACAGAGAGAGTATTTCTCGTTTATTTTGCCGAAAAGGCAAAAATCTTGGAAGCATCAACGTTATGTTCGCTCTTTTCAATGCTAAAAGCTACCATGAGAGTGAAGAATCATATTGAAATTGGAAAATTCTCTAAGGTGAATGCATTTTTGAAACGTCAGAACGACATGAAATAAAATTTTGAACTTTTTTGTCATTTGTTGTACTTTTACTCCCTTGGGAATAAAATGGCCACTTTACTCCCTGTTTTGAGGGAGTAAGGTAGGTCTTTATATATAGGTCGTGTAAAAAATAGTTTAATCTTGTTAATTCGTAAATATTATATAATTTATAATCATATTTACAATGGAAAATGACGAAGAAATGTTTACCCCATCCGAAATTAAAGAAATCGTGAAAAATCTGGGACTTAAATTTAACTAATAAAAATTTCAAATTTATTTGTTTTTCGTAGCAACCTGATTTTGAATGCTACTGCCAGCAAAAATGATCTCTTTTGCCTAGGCAGCAAAAGTGGAACTTTGGAGACAGTCAAATGTAAAGCATGCCTTTACTGCCAATCTGAGAAAAATAGTATATTGTCATACGTGGACTAAAATGTCAATTTTTAAGTTGTCATTTTCAATGTTTAAACTATGTTTTTTTTTTCAATATTTCAAAATAAGTGAAAAAAAAGTAAAAAATAAATATTTTTTTGAAGAAAATCGTGAATATGATTATTCTTATTATTAGTATCTGGAGAATGCGAATAATTTTTCATATTCCCTTTGAAGAATTATAAGAATAATAATATTTAAAATAACCATACAAACTTTATAACGCACAACCTATTACTCGTTTATTAACAAAAAAAAAGAAAAATATTTGGTTTACTTACCGATAGATCTATCTGCTCCGATATTTCTTGAATTGGTATTCCAACCTCCCACATATTTATTAATTTTCCACGAGTTTCCAGAGTGGAATCAGATTGACCTGGACGTCTAGGCATTGCGAGTAGTAACAAAAATTTGTTCTAAACTCTTCGATGGTTCTAGGTAAACTCAAAATTGCTAATTGCGGGTGCTACACTACAGCCCTTTCGGTGTTCGTAAGAAGGAAATATTATCTACCCATTGAAGGATTAAAGTTTTTGGACAAATACTTGGGGTTGTATCTTTTACAACCTATGTTATAAAATATATTTGCAGGCTAATTTGCTAATTTCGGGGAATTTTTCAATATATTTCTAGTTTTGTCTCTTTTACTTTTATCGATCATTCCAATACCTAACTATTGAAAAATTTTCCAGTTATAGATTTAAATAAAGTAGGCATCGAATGTCGCATATTTTAGTAATTATCCAATTGTTAAATAAGAATCGAGTGTATTTGCAATTATTACAATAATTGAATTAATATGTCCTATTTGGCGAGTACTTATTTTCTATATAAGTCATTGGAACATAATGAAACACAATGAAAATGTAATTGTTATTTAGAGTAAGGTGCACTACCACTTCTCTTCTAACGGTTTGCGGCTTTTTCTTTACCGGTAATAAAAATGTAAAGTGCGGCAGAGGATAATAACATAAAGGGTCGACAGATTATGGTGTATTGTGTAATTCCCTTAAGATTACAACC
This sequence comes from Hemicrepidius hirtus, assembly GCA_963082805.1. Taxonomy (NCBI): domain Eukaryota; kingdom Metazoa; phylum Arthropoda; class Insecta; order Coleoptera; family Elateridae; genus Hemicrepidius; species Hemicrepidius hirtus. The sequence goes on from OY720168.1 coordinate 9,919,646, forward strand.
CTTTTAGCATTTGCCAATCTTGGGAATGCAAACTGTAATACAGGTTTCAAAGGTTCATCAACATCTCAAAGACATCGAATTATGTAATTAGTATAAATGACCTTTGGTGAGTAGATTTAGTTTCGTGAAAGAAATTATTAAAGGTCGTCTTCAAAATTCTTGAAATGATCGACTAAGAATTTGTAGGGATAAATGCCTACTTATTCAAGTAAAAATGTAGTATTCTTATTAAATAAAATAATAATTTATTTAGTCAAGAGTTTTAGACTGCGACTACAACTTCAAATCCACTCGCGGAACGGGTAAAACCGTTTCGTCCATGGGTGTTTGTTGTTAGATGGGGCACATATACAGGGTGTTAATACTAAGTCGTTACATCCGAAAATGGCAGTTAGAACTCATTAAAACAAACAACTTTTTTGGGTTCCAACATTTGATTTGGGGCCGCCCTATTCGTAGTTATTGGATTTCTTTAACAATAGTAATAACTCCCTCATTTTAGAAAATATTTCAAAAAACGAATGGTTTTCCAAATGAGCTTTCGGCTCTCTACAACATTTGTATTTACAGTTATTTTATATTTTTTCAAATAACAAAATGGCAGCCGATCAAAGATTTCAAATCACAATATTTTAATAACCACCACATAGATTTTTGAAAATAAAATCCTCAAACTATCTACTACAACATTTGTCTAAAATATTTTTTCTATCTACGCAAAAAAGAGGTCTTTATTTAAATTACAGAAGAGCATATGTAAAGTATAGACAAATTAAAAACAATTTAGATCGAAATAGCTTTCTGCTATTAAAAACAACAAACAAAAAAACAATTTTCTTTTAAAAAATCTATGGGGTGGTTATCAAAATATTGTGATTTGTAATTTTTGATCGGCCGCCATTTTATTATTTGAAAAAATATAAAATAACTGTAAATACAAATGTTGTAGAGAGCCGAAAGGTCATTTTGAAAACCATTCGTTTTTAGAAATATTTCCTAAAATGAGGGTGTTATTAAGATTGCTAAAAAAACAAAAGAAATCCAATAACTACGAATAGGGGCCCCAAATCAAAAATTGGAACTCAAAAAAGTTGTTTGTTTTAATGAGTTCTAACTGCTATTTTCGGGTGTAACGACTTAGTATTAACACACTGTATACGACCTTAGCAGTTGGTGCCCGCCGTAGTGCAGGTATAACATAGAAGATACATTTATAATGTGACGCTAGTTCGGTTTTCGGTGTTTTCTTTTTAATCCTCGGTGAACTCGGGCGCCAGATTTTAATGAGTTTACTCTCGAACGGCTTCGTTCCTATGTCGGTGGTCGGAGAAACGAAGACCTAGGTATCTACAGTGGAGAAAAACAGGGTATGCTAATAAACAAATGAAATACAAAAATGAGTATTTAGTTTATTAAACACAACAATAAAGAGTCGTAATTATATACAGATACGGTAACCTAAAAGATGCAACTTAAATAAAACAGTCGGCGGTGCATACGCTTGAGAACAAAATAAAATAAACTGGTATCAAAATACAACAAGCAGTCGGTCAATAGACGGTGGAATATTATACGGTAGTTACGGTAGCGGCATTAACGGAGAGGTTTACACCCTTTGAAACTTAGAAAAATGCCTCCTATATGAACGGCAAATTCAAAGCTAGATACGGGACTTGGTTCAGATACTCTGGACCTGGGTATCGTGACCACAGCACCGCTTGAAGTCAAAATCGCCAGGAGACAAAATATCTCGGACCTGGGGTTTGTAATTTCTCTCTGACTCCGTCTAAAGAGAAATATACAAGACCTTTCGGAGTTACAAAACTAAAAGGGTGTGCTAACAATACCGTCTCGAAAATCAAGTCCACAGCCCCGCTTGAAGAAATGATTGTCAAGAGTAGTAATGAGAGCACCAGGACCTTGTGGTTCTACCTCGACTCCGTCTAAAGCAGAACGTACAAGTTCCTACACGGAAAGCAAAACTAAAACGGGATAACTAACGGTGATGCTAATATAAGAGTCCTGGATACCACGACCACAGCCCCGCTTGAAGAGGTGGTTGCCAAGAGTCACAATACCAGCACTAGGTTCTATGATTTTACTTCGACACCGTCTGAAGTAAAATAAATAGCACCAGGTCTAAAACGGTATAAACTAAACACGGAGGGTAACTAAATTGAACTCACCCTAAACTGAACACGGTACTCACCCTAAACGGCACTTTACAAAATTCGGAGGGTTGTAAACTCACCTAGTCGCTGTTGGCTGTTAAATCGTAGAAGACGGATCTTCGAATTTTTATTTTATTCCAGAAAATTCGGTTTTATACGGGAAGACATCAGACCGCGCGCGCTCGGCCCCCCAACACTAGCGGCCGGTACGGGTAGGGGCCAGCGCTTCGCGGTCTGAGCGAGGTCAAGCGTCAACAATACATACATGAATTTAAATATTTACATTGCAACAATGAAACTAAATATCTTATTTACAATAAAGTATTTCGGTCTTAAAATAAAATATATCATTAATAATAAGAAAAAATTACGGAACTTCGTTACAATAATTAAAAAACTAATAAAATCACGTTTCTATTCTAAAGCCTGTAACTTTGCTCCAATCACAACTCGATAAATTACATTATCCGATGCTTGTAGTGGCATCAAAAGTAATTTATAAAGTCAACAAGAAAAACTACCTCCTTTTGTTTATTTAATAAACAGAAATTAAACCTTAGTATACCTAGGATGAAATTGTTTTTCTGATTTTCGTTGACTGTTTTTCATTTTACACTCAAATTTTTATACAGTATTTCGCAATTTACATAATCGACGAAATTCCACTATGAACCTTAAAGCGATTAACAGGTGCAAATGATACAAACAAATAGGAAATATCGATTCTCGTACAGCTCTTTAACGCTACAAGTACGACAACTGGTATTCATGGTTTTTATACTTGAATGTGCAATAAATATATTTCCAATAAACAAGCCCAAAGCCGGCCTGGTCCCAAATAGCGCAGGTAGCAAGAAAACGCGTGTCGCAGCTTACTGTAACTCGTTAAAGAGGTTGTATAAGCGTTAGGCTCCGAGTGACATTACTTCTGTCCATCACTGTACAATAGTTGTTAATATGATTTTTAGTTTACGTGTATTTATAAGTATTGATAGTGTGTACATAATATGTGGTTATTTGACCTGTAAATATTTATATGATTTGTGGGAGTTGCTTAGAGAAAGCAAACCATACGCTATAATGATAAGAATATAAATAAACAATAGTTGTTGAAAAAGTATTTTATTTATATATTTTAGTTACAATTGTGATATAAATTTTATTCATGAATAAAACTTGTACATTTTATACAATAGCATTTTTTGATATCCACGAATTGTGTCTATTATCGAAACCTAACCACTTGACCAGAAGCTGATTTCCTCTTTTCCTAACAACTTTTTCTACCAAATAAATATCGGGATGTTTTGTTTTCTGCAGTTCCAACCCATAAAAAGCTCCTTTTACTTCCTCGCCCTCGTCATCTTCCAAAATGTAGCTTGCAGGGTTTGTAAGTCGAACTTTTACGATTTTAAAAATTTCGTTGCTCCAATTTGGTGTGTATCCTTTGGCAAATGCGGCCCTGTGTTTACTAACTCTAACGCGGTCTCCCACAGAAAAGTTGATGTTCTTCGGGTCAACCATTTTCATATGACTGTAGACCCTTTTCAAAATTTCATCGGCATTACTTGCATTAACATCTTCCGGTTTCATTCCGATGGTTGAGTGTTTTGTGGAATTATATCGTTTTACAATTTTTGGTAAAAGATCCAACCACTTATACGTTCCTTGCAAGCTGAACTGCTTCCACATCATATTTTTTAAAGTGCGGTTGCAGCGTTCGACGATACTGCTTTTTAAATTTGAATAACTACTATAATGGTTAATGTTGAATTGCTTCATCAGGGTTTGGAATTCTTTGTTGTAGAATTCTTTACCCATATCTGTCTGTAGATTTTTCGGTTTAGAACTTGTAGTTGAAAGCGCTTTCTTCATCGCGGTAGCAACGGCTAGACCGGTCTTTCGTTTGACGGGGTATGCCCAAACATATTTGGAAAATGCAATAACAACTAAAATGTTTCTGAATCCTCTGTTGACTTTTTGGTATGGTATCATTTCAACCAAATCGGCTTGAAACAAATCGTTTAGACCCTTGATGATCACACGTCTCCGTTTGAAATTTCTTCTAGCCGGTTTGTGCAGTTCCGCTATAACGTCTTCCTTAACGTTCATCTTTAATTAGAAGCTTCTACTACAAAACTCGTTATTAATAATCCCGTATCGGAACTCTCATGTGAAATTCTAAACTCAACAAGGTATTCTTATTGGGTTGGTATGTAGCCGATATTTTATCGCCTGGATTTAGTGTACCGAGCGTCTCAGGCACCATCAACACACCATTTAGGTATATTTTCGCGAGAGATGGGGTGCAAGCAACTGACATTATTTGTGCAGATGGTAGTCTGTATGCATATTCGCCGTTACTACTACCGTTAATAATTACGTACCGACCTTTGCTATCAGTTTTAACAGCCACTACATAAAAGATGGTATCATACTTTAGAGCCGATTTCATATCCCCTATCTTAGTTGCAGTCTCTGCAGATATCTCCTGTTTAAGAGCCTCGCCATCTTCCACCAGATATATTTTCGGATTTACATCGGTAGGATGATGTTGATGCATATGCCTTCCAAACTTATCTATCGGCATGTTAACGCGAACTGAGCTAACGCGGGTATGGCATGGCTATTGAACATTTGCCTATTTATTGACCTTATTTAATAACTTTTGCGCGCCTTAAAGCGTTCACGATGCTAACAATTTCGTTATTATGTCCTGTATGTCCAGCAGCCTGCGAGGCTATCAAGATCTGCATTCTCTCTACAAGAGTATTCGGATTTTTCCAAGGTACAAATTCAATCGTTCTGCTATTTACGTTTAGTACTCCTTTACCTAACCGAGTTGATTTGGGGGTGCTTATACTGCGAGTAATATTTCGATACTTTGGACCGGTATTACCACTTATTTACTCGCTGTCGTTGTAATTTTTACGGTTGGCAGCAGACCGATTAACGATGTCTTTATACTGATCATGATCCTTTGTAATATAGCCTATAGGAGCCTTTTTAAACATCAATTCGTAGAACCCAGGAGTTCCTTTATATGTAACCTTACGACCGCCGTCCATTATAAACATGTCTTCCCCGTCGAAGTCAAGAATTTTATTTCCTATATGAAATTTATCTGCTTCAATATCGAATCGAACACCATACTGAACATCGAATTTTCCCTCCGTGTCCCGTATCAAGTCTTCGATGTATTGTCTAGCTAAACCTTGAAAGTGTTCCAAGTATTTATCGAGGACATCTGGATGTAACATGTTTTCAATCGTTTGTTGAGCTTCTCGAGCACTATGTTCCAAAAATGCATTCGTCGTTTCTTCATTATCACTTTCCACGTTCAGGACCTCAGACTCCAAGAGACCCTCTTCCGGTGAAGCTTCGGCAATTACATCAGCTTTCAGAAAGTGTGGCGCGTGCGAGTAGGCATCTCCTTTTTAAGAGGTATCTTTAATTCTGTGGGCTCTACTTTAACATGTAAATCTCTGGTTTGTAAACCTTCAGTTTTAATAGTTGCTAGTAATTCCTTAAGCGGTTGGGAAATGGGCTTAAATTGTTCCGAGAGTGTAGACTGCGATCGGGTCATGTCTGATTTTAAACTTTGCAATTTTCTTTTTAAATTTTGCCTACTTTTAATTAGTTCGCTAACCAACCGTTTATCCATCTCCTCTGACAGTTGCTTAACGACAACTAAGCCGCATAGTTTCGCTTCAATTGTATATGTGGAAAAAAGAATCGAATTCTTTCCTGTACCGGCCCCCGTTTACATCCGAATCCTTATCGATGACTAGAAAACCGTATGGATCGTTCCAACAATGTGAACATAAGTCCTTAAAATCTTCAAAGCGCATGTCAACGTTGACGTGATCATCGTGTATGTGTTTTAGGTTGGTCTTATCTTGTTGAAATACTATAATAAGATTGGCGTTGTCTCTAATAAGTTGTGTTGGAATAGAGGAATAGGTTTGGCATAAGTAGAAGCAATCTATGTTTGCATGCCGTCCAAAACAAAAGTAATCTCTAATTACACTTTGGTTTTCGCATGCCACATCGTCGAAAATAATTACAGAATTGGGTTTGGCTTCCTGAGGTTTCAATATCTCTAAGCCGTCTTCGTATTCATAAAAACCGATTTCCCGTATTGGTTGCAGTAGTTTCCTTAAATAATTATATTTCGGTTGATTCAATCATGATTCGAATATAAATAAACATTTTCAAATCTCAACCCGTTGGAATGTTCTAGTAAACTAATCATTACGTTCGTTTTCCCACAGTTAGATCTACCAACGATAAGTCCACGCTTACACCCACCTCCTAGTAAAATACCATGTTTCTGATAGTTCGCAGTCAATGAAGTTTGATCATGATTTACGATTGGCAAAGAGTGATTTTGCTTTTCAATTTTAAATTTTTTCATTCTCGACACCTTTCTTGAATGTGCGTAACCAAAACACTAAAGTATTGGCGAATGTGATTTAAATTATATATATAATACGGTACGCTCGAATATCTGTCGCAGTTGCTTAAAATGTTGGTTTACGAACGTAGCGTCGGTATTCGACGTCGAGCTGTTGACAAGAAAGGTTCTGGACTAGTGAACACTCTTATAAACAAATTGCCTGTAGAATTACACATTCCCGGGTATAACTATTGCGGTCCTGGAACTCGCTTAAAAAAAAGACTTGCTCGAGGAGATCGAGGTATTAATTCGTTGGACGAAGCCTGTAAGGAGCACGACATTGTATATTCTCAACATCAAGATCTTCAAACCCGACACGAGGCTGATAGAACGCTTGCTGAAAAGGCTTGAGGCCGAGTTCGTTCAAAAGACGCTGGAATTGGAGAAAAAGCAGCTGCGCTAGCTATTGCAAGCGTTATGAAGGGTAAAACGAAGCTGGGGATGGGTTCTTTGTGTAAGAAGAGACGTTCGCGAAAAGTGTTAAGCTTTGCGGGTGCTGTTAATCGGGCTCGCAAACTAATTAAAGGTAATAAAACCGGTAATTTAATGAATGTTGTAAATACAGCTTTAAGCGGTATTAAAAACAAAAAAATCGCCCAGCCCAGAAGTAGAATTTTGAAAATTCCTAAGACGGGCGGTATTTTACCGCTCATCCCCATATTTGCCGCTTGAAGCGCTCTTGGATCCTTGGGAGGCGGTGCTGCATCAGTGGCGAAAGCAGTCGGTGACGCCAAAGCCGATGGAAGCTGTAACGGTGGGAAAGGGTCTGCATTTGGGCCCGTATAAAAAAGGATTTGGACTGTATTTAAATCCGTACCAGCCAAAAAACTAAATGTCAAGCTACCGCGCCGAGCGCTTACCAACGTGGATTTGGAGAAATATGCTAAGATATTACGGATTTCCAATTTTCGAGGGGTTTACATGCGTGACGATTTACCTCAGACGATTTATGAAAACGAATCGGGCGTAGTTAACCTAGACGATAAAATAGGTGCTGGTACGCATTGAACCGCCTACGTGAAGCGAAGTTTCAACGTGGAATACTTTGATAGTATAGGGAATTTAAAACCACCACCGGAATTGATAAAATAGTTCCGCAGCGACGGTAGCAGGAATAAGATTACATACAACTTTGAACGATATCAAAAGTTAAATTCATACAATTGCGGTCATTTATGCTTGCAATTTTTATATAGCTGTGCAAGATGATTTTTACAACGTCAGTGTACTGTTGTTTCTTGCATACAACGCATCGCAATGTCTACCATTTTCACACTTTCCGGAAATACGTCGGTGTTAAGCGTCGATTTTGATCCTCCAATTTTTTTGGAATCTGAACAAGAATATGTTCTGGGATTACTAAGTTTTGAATCGTACAATAGCATTCCTAATATTGTGGAGCCAAAAACTGTATTTAGACTCGTCGGTAGACCAGATATTGTATTTCCGAAAGGTGCTTATGAACTTAATGGCATCAACCAATACATACAGTCGCAATTAAATCGTAATGTTGGCGACAGGGAATACGTGGACCTGCGAGGACATGCAAGCACTATGAAAACCCAGATTAAGACCTCTCATGAAATAGACTTCGAATATGACAACTCTATAAGGGATATACTAGGATTCGACAAAAAAATATATTCAAAAAATAAAGTGGTTGAATCTGAACACATAACCAAAATAATGCAAGTTAATACCATATTAATACATTGTAATATTTCTGTGGGGTCTTATAACAATGGAAAACCAAGCCATACAATTCATCAATTCTTTCCTACTGTCCCGGTTGGCTACAAAATCGTCGAGTCTCCAAATCCAGTTATTTATCTACCTATCAGTACTAAAACCATTACGAACATTACAATTAAAATACTTGATCAGGACCATCGACCGGTCAGTTTCAATTCAGAAACCATAACTGTAGGTTTACATTTGAAGAAGGTGTAATGGGTTTCATATTCCATTCGCACGGTTACGGTTGCAATACTTTGCAGCCGGTTCAAAAAGGATATAACAAGCCCCCTTCCAAGCGCTCCAAGGTCAGTAAGAGATCGACTTCCGACCTGTTAACAAACAAGAATAAAGCATTCCTGAAGTCGTTGGGTTATCAGTTGCTACAATGAGTATTTTGAATATTGGTGAAAAGGTCTTTGTCGACAATTCCATTGTTAGTAATCAAATCCACACCCATCAGCCGTACACAACCAGTTTTAACAATAATGATGAAATTCGAATACCTATACAAGAAGATATGTCTACTCTACCCGGATTAAGCCACTTGTACATAGAAGGAAAACTACTTAAAGCAGCGGGAGGTCCTACAACCGCGAAATTTGTAAATAATGGTATCGCACACTTATTTAGCGAAATTCGATATGAAATGAACGGTGTTGTTATTGATTCTGTAACTAAGCCTGGTATAACAACTACTATGAAAGGTTATGTTTCCAATACATCCGAAGATGTTAAAAAACTTCTAAACGCCGGATGGATGCCTGATAGCTCAAGTTCTATAACGGATGCCTCCGGTAATTTTAATGTCTGCATCCCTCTCAGAACCTTGTTGGGGTTCGCTGAAGATTATAATAAGGTTGTATTGAATATCCGACAAGAATTGGTATTAATCCGAAGTAATACTGATGACGATGTTGTTTATCTTGCCAACGCCGTGGCGACTGATGCAATCAAAGTTTAGATTGACAAAATTTATTGGAAAGTTCCCCATATTACAGCAGGCCTTGCGCAGGAACTGGCTTTAACCAAATACATTGATAACAACATCGACACACAAGTTGCGTTTCGCAGTTGGCAACTTCATGTAATCTCTGGTGTGCATACCAATACTCTCCATTCTCATGCTATCGCAACCAGCACAAAATTGCAAACACCTCGACAAGTTATACTTGGTTTCCAAACGGCTCGATCTGGACAATTAAATAAAGTTTCGAGTTCATTCGATCATTGCAATATCAAAAATATTAGAGTACACTTGAACACCGAAAGATATCCATATGATAATTTGAATATCGATATCGCTAATAATCATTATGCAACCCTATACGACATGTATTCCCACTTCCAATCAACATATTACAAGAAACACGATGAGCCTATGCTATCTCTACCGGACTTCAAGAAAGTAGCTCCTCTTATTGTTGTAGATTGCTCAAATCAAAAAGACTACATTCAGGCGAATGCAGTGGTTTAGATTAGAATTTGAAACAGCCACCAACGTAGCCGACGATACAACAAAGTCTTAAATTTCTTAATTTCTTCCGTGTCCAACTTCATACGGTCCAGTTGTGCAATCAAGTTCGTTACAGAAATTTCACCGTCTAGAAATTCGCGACAAAGGGATGCAGCACGTTCATACAATTTGGCCGATTTTGCAAGTTCTTCTAGTCCACTGCTACAGTAGCTCCAAAAGTTATACACACTTTCGTGTTCGTAATAGAACACTAAGTCACTAAACTCACTTTCAGCTCTGATTATTGATGTACGTAAGTCCGTGGCCGTTGGCCTGGAAGCCTCTGCATAAGCCATCCACATATTTAATTATTGCGTCTGTACTTGTAAATATTGTTCAAGTTCAATATCGCATCTTATTATATCCACGCAATATTTTAGCATTTCAATCATGCACTCAACGTTTTCTGATTTTATATTCAGATTTAACAAAATACTTTCAATGTTTTGTTTTACGTCTCCTGATATTTGAGCGACACTTTTTATAATACTTGTATAAAATGTTGAAAATTCCAATGTTTTCAGCATTTCAGTGCCATAACCAATTAAATGCTGTAAACTCCACAATTCCAACAACGACTCGACTCCAAGATAAATTTCACCACCACCTTCAGTGAGGTCCTTAACACATATTACTTTGACTGGACCCACTGTTTGAAAGTTAATTTTCTTTGAACCGCTTAAATTCAATGACTGTAGTTGAACATCTTTTGCGAAATAATTTGCTATTGCTCCGCGATTTTCAAACAGAATTTTCAATTCAGTCTCGTCTAATGTTACCAAATCATGTTTAACACCATGCAACTGTATAACAGGTGTAAACGGTGTGTAGCCAGACAAACCAACAACAACGAATTTACTCCTCGATTTATTGAGAGGATAGCTTCGACGTCGTAGTAGTACTGGACAATACTTTGCACTGCTTATCACAGACGCTTCAGCAGATTTATGCTTCACTTGATTCGCAGCATTTTCGATACACTGTAATAAATTATCCATAGCACTTTTGTTTCTTACGTTACGAACGGCTTATTACACACTGACGATTTGGAACTAACCTCCGTAGATTCAAAACTATTCATATATACACATATTTCAAGGTTACATGAGTTCGCGGGGTGGGGTTGGGGAAGGTTGGTGGTAAGGGTGGGGGTGAGAGTGGGGTTGTAGTGGGTGGGGGAACTCGTCAAGGTCTTTTTGACAGTCTACTTGTTCACCTTGAAATTACCAGTTCCGCTACCGTTCAAGGTTCAACATTCACTATTTAATCGAATTTTGAAAGTGGCACCAATCAGTTTCCTACTTTGGCGGCATTCGTATACAACGACTTTAATGAAGTTCTTCCTCTGGAAGACCAATACTACTTTTATAATATGTTTCGAGAGTTTGTCGGAGGCGTGTTTCCGGCTGATGCACCACCAAGTCCACCATCAACACCGACAGAGGATCGCCAACTATATGCGGTTGCAACAATTCACTGCACGACAATGAGTCACGGACAGCTCCTCCAGGACGTGGTGAAATTTATCAGCCGACCGTTCCCTATCAACGGATCGCTTCACCACTGCTACAGGAAACAGGTTGTGGACCCAATATATGGGGGTTCGTAGCGTTTAATTCTTCTCTTGGAGGATTACTACAAGGACAGTAGCCATTGAAGAAAAAGAATTACTTAAATTATGTATTCCTAGTAAGTTATAGAACAACGTGCCACCGTTTTTGTCCGGTGGGTTTGAAACACCCTGTATATCTGGCCTATTGAGTAAGGCTTCATCCCTACATCTTCTCTAGAATTGTAAATTAATATTAAAAACATATTTATTTCAGAAGAAATGAAGAGCAAAACGTGAACTCAAAATCTATTTTGTCTAATTTGTAACTGTGTATACTTACAGATATTGATATAGAAACGCATGATCATTTCAGAGCACGGAGTATGATTATGGTTAGGAGAGTACACTTGAGCTCTCGATGTGTCGATATAACGCACGATTGTGCGAGTGAAAGGTTGGAGACAGAGAAAGCGTAAGGAGGCCGGGTCTCGCGCGCTTATGCATCTCAGTTCATACTATTTACATATGGTTTGCAGTATTTCGCTCATTTGCGTAAGCAATTAGGTAACTACAACTCTTTTTCTATTTGTCTTTTATGATATTATGCAGATATCTAATATTATATATCAATATTGACCTATACAATGCGTAAAAAATGTTTCGTTCCCAATTGCCGTTCTGGATATGCATCATGACCGGAAGAAATTACTTTATTTATACCTCCTCAGGATTCTGAGAAATTAAAGATATGGATAAAAAACATACCTCGTGCCGACAAAATTTTAAGTCGAAACGACGGAGTTTGTGCTAAACATTTCGACCCTACATACATTATTACTGATCTAACAAACCTCAAAACAAGAGGATTCTTAACCCATCTATCCTTAGAAATGTACCATTAGATACAATTTATTAAAAAATGCAGAGAGTTGTTTCTTAAAACATCAAAATATATGTACGACGAGACAATTAATTAATGCATTGAATCGACAGATTTCAAATTTCCCTGTGAACAACATAAAATGTACATCATTTCCAGTTCCTTGCACTATTTTGTTTCGATGATGATGAGGCAATATTTTGAAGGACAACACATGAAACAAAAATCAAAATTTAAAGAAACAATAAAATGTCCAAACTACAGAATAATTAAGTTCTTTGGTTCCTTTTAATAATAAATAATTATTCAAACCGTTCCTTCAAAATATTCTTAATTAGAGTAGGCTATGATTTTATTATAAAGTTGGCGAAACTCAGTTAGAGCAGATCATACAATTTTTTATGTAAAATGTGTAACAAGCTAACAACAAATGTTGACGGTTGTTATTCTTAAAAATCAACTGATTATAGCTTCTATTTGAAATTTAAATCTAATAAAATAAAAATGTATTATTATTTAAGAATTTCTTGAAGGCGCGTTATAATAAATCTTTGCTTACTGTAATATTATTTTCTATTTATAATTTTTTTTAAGTTAAAATTATGTATTGGATTGATTGTTACTTATAATTTTTGTAAAACTTACATTTCACAATCATGTATAAGCCAACAACGAAGTGTATCTGTATGATCTGTATAGCAAACGCTGTACTTCACGGTCGCATGATCGGCCCCCTTATGGGTTCTCTCTCGCGGTCGACTCTCTCGCACAAGAGTGCTTTATATGAACCACGTTCGGCCGCCAGCAGTATAGGCAGTGTGCACTCCTAACCATAATCATCCTCCGTGTTTCAGAGTAATCAAACAAATTAGTTCATTAAATTCAGGAATCCCAATTTTAATGAAGAAGTACAGCTCTACACAACGTTTACAAAGTTGAAAGTGGGCGAGTTCGGCGCTGATATAGCTTTTCAAAGTACAGTCAAAATAAAGACATTTAGAGAACAATGTCTTCAAATATTGTTAATTTCTTCAGTTAAATTATTTTTATGTGCGTAGCACCAACAAGCGCGGCGCCGGCGCCGCACCTACTGCACATCTTAGTCCTGTATCTCGGTAACGAAGCATTCGCGGACCCATGTTAATACGAACTTTTTATCTTATAATTAGCCCAGAAATCCCACCCTTTATTTTCCGACACATGTTTTGAAACACCCTGTATAATGCTACCTACTGGTACCTACTAACTAAAGACTTCTACTGAACAATGAATTAACTTGCTTTTCTCGTTTTGAGGAAGATAGGATTTAAATTGTGTCAAGTTATTTATGATATGTGTAATTATTGATGTTAGAAATGTTCTCAAAATTCGATTAAAATTTAGCCGACCTGTTCACCTGTTGAACGAGTCAACGAAGTGGCATGGACTCACAATAAAGTACCGTTACCTACAATATTGACTGATAATAATCTGGCTAATAACATCCACAATTTAAATGTTGCTGATTCTCATTCAAGTTATTTTGATTCAAGTGATTCTAATGATGATATTTTGTACCAAATTTAGGTGTATTGGATAATTCAAATGGTAATTTTAAACCAAATGTTGATTTTTCCATGAATTAAATAATTCAAATAATATATCGACCCTGTTAACAGAGTGGGCGCTCAAGCGTAACATTACTCACATTGCTATAAATGATTTATTAAAAATTTTAAAACCAGAACATACTGATTTGCCCTCTGATGCACGTACTTTGTTATGAACTCCCAGAAAAGTAAACTTAAAAACAATTGAACCAGGACATTACTATCATTTCGGTCTAATTAATTGTATTGAAAAACTCTTGTTACATTATTCTATTCAAAATTTGGAAATTATAGAAGTTTATATCAATATTGATGGCCTGCCCATTTCCAATAGTTCCTCTAGTCAACTTTGTCCAATATTATGTATGTAATTTAGTTAAAAATTGCAGCATTGTAGATATTGTAGGCATATACCATGGGAAAGAAAAAAGCAAATGATGCTAATCTCTTTTTAAAAGATTTAGTAGATGAAGCTATCCTTTTAACCACAGATGGTGTATTAATTCAAGGAATTACTTATCCCTTTAAAATAAAAGCTTTTGTATGCGATGTACCTGCAAAGTCATTTATTACTTACACAAAAGGTCATTCAGGTTATTACTCATGCACAAAATGTGAGGTACAAGGGGAGTACGTTAATAACAGAGTTCGTTTTCCAAAATTAAAAATAGAAAACCGTAGTTTAAAAAGCGATGGTGATTTCCGAACAAAATTACAAGAAACGCATCATACAGGAACATCACTATTGGAATTAATTCCTAATTTAGACATGGTTAATGATTTTCTATTAGATCCTATGCATTTAATTTATTTGGGAGTTGCTAACAAGTTGATTGCTCTTTTATGGTACAGCGGCAGTCCTCCTGCCAAATTATCTTTTACCCAACTTTCTCGAATATCTGACTCATTAATTAAACAAAGCGGATATATACCATGTGAATTCAATCGGAAACCAAGAGCATTAAATGAATGCAAGCGGTGGAAGGCAACAGAATTTGGATCAAGATTTTTTGGCGTATGCAAAATCCTCGCTAGAATACTTTGTAGAAACATTTATAATTTTATATGGCAAAGAAAATGTGTCGCACAATATACATAATTTATTACATATTTGTAGTGACTCGGAAAAATTTGGAGCTTTACAAGAATTTAGCGCATTTCCATTTGAAAACTATATGAAATCAATAAAGAAAAATCTAATCAACCATTGGAACAGATCGTTCGCCGGAAAAGTGAACAAGGTTGTAGTGTAGATTCCAAAAATAAAATTGACGTAAATAATAAACCTCGACTATGCAATGAGCATGTTGGGGTCCTCTAGTTACTTTGTCTTATTTTATTCAATTTAAGAAAGTTTTAATTGATAACTTTATTTTAAAAATAGTAGAGCCAGATAACTGTTGCTGCTTAAGCGATGGCAGTATTGTTATTATAAAAAATTTTGCTTATAATAATAATAGCACAGTGGTAATAGGAAATAAATATATGTCAGTTAAAGACTTTTATACAAAATCATCAGATGTAGGAATATATTTAGTAAGTAATCTTGGGAATTTACAAAATTGGAATTTAAATGAAATTGCGTATAAATGTGTTAGACTGCAATTTGAAAATAAATTCGTCGTATTTCCTTTATTACATTTAGACTAATTTATTTCTCATCGTAATCATAGTGAATTTTAATCTTTAACATACAATCAAAAGTAATTTTTTAAATTATCTTCCACCAAGTATGTCCACCAAGACATACAATTAAAACCAACGAATATGAGGCATTATTTCACCAACTAGGAGATAGATTCATTATTGGCGGTGACTGGAATGCAAAGCATACGGACTGGGGTTCAAGGTTAATCACCACCAAAGGCAGAGAGCTGCTAAGAGCAATTGTGACCAACAACTGTTCATACCACTCCACTGGAGAGCCCACTTACTGGCCAACGGACCGAAATAAAATCCCAGACCTGATCGACTTCTTCGTGAGTAAAGAAAGGCATAGCCTCACAATATCTCCATGTGGAAGCAAATTGGGATCTTTCAACAGATCATACGCCCATCATCGCCACCCTCAGCACACACATTATTAACAGACCTGAAGCCCCAAAACTAACCACAACTAAAACTGATTGGAATTATTTTCGAACGTACATTGAGGAAAACATAAACCTCAAGCTTAGAATTAAGCAACCTGACGAAATCGATGAAGCTGCACACTATATTACCTGTTTAATTCAAGAAGCATCACGGAAGTCTACTCCCACAATAGCACAAGAAAACAAAGCAACAAACAATATTCCTATTTTCATAAGAGAACTGGTGGCAGACAAGAGGAGAGCAAGGCGCATATGGCAAAATAGTCGAAACCCTATTGACAAAACCATATATAATAGGCTAACAAGAAAACTCAAAACAGCTCTACAGGAGATACAAAACGCAACGTTTGAAAACTACATTACCAACTTATCAAAGGAAGATCATTCTATATGGAAAGCCACAAAAAAATTTAAAAGACCAACAGTACACATTCCGCCAATAAGGAAGCAAGACGGCAGCTGGGGAAGAACAGACCTTGAAAAAGCCACAATCTTCGCCGAACACCTCTCGGAAATTTTCAGTGCAACTAACCCAAACATAAATAATGAAGATAATAACGTAGAAAACTTCCTGAATTCCCCATGTCCTATGACTTTGCCAATAAAGCCATTCACGCCAGCTGAAATCAAACAAGCAATCGCAAAAGGCAAAAATCACAAAGCAGCAGGGTTTGATCTAATTACGGGCGAAATACTCAAACAACTTCCTAGGAAAGCACTAGTATTGCTAACTACAATATTCAACAGTATGCTTAGACTTACCTACTACCCAGTCATTTGGAAATTTGCTCAAATAATAATGATCCACAAACCCGGTAAGCCAGCAAATGTCCCAACTTCATACCGCCCAATAAGCCTGCTACCTACAATGTCAAAACTTTTTGAAAAGCTACTACTGAAAAGGATTGTAGAGGAAATTTCTCTGGACGAAGAAATACCAACACATCAGTTTGGCTTCCGAGAGGGTCATTCAACTATTCAGCAGAGCCACAGAATAGTGAATGAAATAATTAAAAGTCACGAAGAAAAGAAACTATGCACAGCAGCTTTTCTGGATATAAAACAGGCTTTTGACCGTGTATGGCATCCTGGCCTATTATACAAACTTAAACTCAGCCTGCCTACACCCTTCTACCTCCTTCTAAAATCCTACCTTACTGACAGATATTTCCAAACTAAATTTAATACAGAAATGTCCACATATTACCCTATTAAGTCTGGTGTGTCTCAGGGTAGCGTTCTTGGACCCTTTCTGTACCTCCTCTTCACCGCCGATGTCCCTACAACAAACAATACAATTCTCGCTACATTTGCCGACGATACCGCTGTAATTGCTGTTGATCAAAATCCTCAAGTGGCCTCTGAAAACCTGCAACACCACCTTGTAATCCTTCAAGAATGGTTTGACACCTGGCGAATAAAAGTAAATGAAGAGAAATCAATCCACGTCACCTTTACCACTCGACATGTTATTTGTCCTGAAGTTTCAATGAATGGAAAAGCCCTACCAGTAAAAGATGAGGTTAAGTACTTGGGAATCACACTCGACAAAAAACTAACATGGAAACCTTACATAACGTCGAAGAAAAACCAAATTAACCTGAAGTTGAAACAAATGAACTGGCTCATTGGACGAAAATCTAAACTAACGACATACAACAAGCTACTTTTATACAAATGTATAATAAAACCAATTTGGACTTATGGAATACAATTATGGGGTTGTGCGAAACCTTCAAATATTAAAATCATGCAGCGAGTTCAGTCCAAAATATTAAGAATAATACATGACGCCCCGTGGTACGTGAGTAATAAATCCCTCCATGAAGATTCGAATATACCATTTGTGGACGATGAAATTCGCAGACTAGCCACCGGTTACTTAAATCACCTTCCAGGACATCAAAATGATTTAATCAATCAATTAAGTGCTCCCCTAGCAGTGCACAGAAGACTAAAAAGGCAATGGCCTACTGACCTCAAAGAATAAAATATATTATATATACGTTTCCATTTTGTTATATCTAATTTAGTTTATTTTGTTATCTTTATTTAATTTAGGAGTATTGTCACTGGACAATTTCTCCAATCATGTAACAGGCTTTAATCTCATTTACTTATTGCTCCATGCGAGCAGATTGTAAAATAAGCATCTTATTAATTAAAAAAAAAAAAAAATTATCTTAATTCTAATTAAAAACCTAAATTCTTTAAGAACGCAAACATTGCATCACAGTTAGGTATAATTAAATACTACATTTTATTTTGGTTTGTTTGCATGTGGAGTGTAGAAATGGAGACGAGTTGTTATATCCCTTGGGGCCAGTGCAACACGTCACCCCTCAAGAATGTGGCTCAGTCCATGTTACAGGCTACCCCTGGCATTTCGTCTGATAACTGCATGTTAACCTTCCCACTTCACATTAAAATGTGATGGATTGCTGAAATATGCTTTCATTTCCCGGATTTTTGTCTGTACTTTTCAAGTCAACATGATATTAGGTTACCTGCTTTCATTTCCCGGATTTTTGTCTGTACTTTTCAAGTCAACATGATATTAGGTTACCCTTAGCTGCAATGCCACGAGTACACACCCCCTGTAGACCAGTCAGCCAATCGGTTGCCCGCTTTTCAAAGTCATTCCCCTTAAAATAAAAGTCACGCATGCTCTGCTCCCGGAGGAGAGCATAAGTCGTTCTTAATCTGTCGTCACGACTTGACCTAAAGAAGAACTAATACCGCTTATCGTCTCGGAAAATTACCGTTTGTTAAGAAAACAAAGTTCTGCTTCGTCTCTCGTCTCGTTTTGAGCTAAAGAATGATCTGGTACCGCTACCCTTCGTTTGTCGATTTTAAGTGAACTATCAGATCCTATCGTCAATAAAGTATTCGCGAATTGATCTAACTCGCAAGATACTCGAGATTCGGTTGTTATATCGATAAGTTATCTCGTGCGGTTCCCGTGCCGAGAATGTATCACCGATCAAGTAGATAAGAAGAACTCCAGTTCGTCAAGAATTTCTCGTGCTGGCTCATCAGTAACCTGCACCGGTTCCCGTCGTTGAGGGCCACCTCTTCAAGCTCCGTCAAGGCATCTCGTCCCGTATCGCCATTAAAAGGTGTTGAAAGTGAAAAGGCCTCTATTGTGTAATCTTAAAGTGCAAAGAGATAAACCGTCTGACGACCTCATCACCGAACAGGTACTGAAATTCATGTTTATGCTTTAACATTTGATCCCACTTGTGAAGTAACGTAAAGCTTGAGACTTCAGTAAAGTCATCATCCCCCTTTTGGGTCATCATAAAGACTTTCACCTCTGGTGAATTAACGTAAAGAATTCAGATTGCTTAAATAGAGTAGCAAACGCTACTCTAGTGTTCCGAAGTTTTGCTTCCGTTGTAATTACGAATTTTAGTCTAGCTTATAATTATCTTTACTGTACAGGGCGGCAACCCCGAGAATCTAGTGGTTACCGTAAATATGATCTCGAGTTTGTGCGCTCTCGGCTGAATCGATTCCCCCATTGTTTGTTTATTGCAATTTATTAGTACATATTTTATGTGCATATGTGTGTTATCATTCTTGTTTATTTATAGGTTCTGTATAAATATGTTTGTGTCATCTCTCCTCATTATTGAGGGAGATTTTGTGTATATATGTTATGTCACCCCTTTTCTTATTGCAAGTCAATAATTAAAAGTTAAATCGTTTAAAAGTAACGCATTTTGATTGAAGAATAACTTAATGACCTCCTCCCGAACCCTCCCTAGTTGCTTGTCTGTTACAGGTACGTTAGTAGGTCAACAGGTGCAGTCCGACTGTTTATCTCGAGGCCTGCGATTACACATCTCCGAGGATTTTCCTATTTTTCACCCTCAACGCCTTAGGGCGCATAGAAAAATAGGTGGTGCCCTTTTTAACACTCCTTGTGTAAGTTATCGTTCCGCCCTTAAGAACCCCCTTAAATCGCGAAGTAATAACCCACCCCAATCTCCATTGAGACAGCCGTCAGCATTTATTGTTTGCGTGTACAAAATAAGGGAATGTACCGTAACAGAGCATATGGACTTTTCGAGCGATAACACAGTTGAAGCTGTGTCTACAAGTTGGATATTAAGTAACAAGTGCTATTGGCCAACAATGAAGACCTGAGAATGAGAACTCGGTAAAGACCATTTTGGCAAAAACAGGTTTTTAACGGATTGGAACTCAGCGATTCATAGCCGACAGTTGAGTATGATAACCAGGTATATACGCTTACTAGTTCTTGCGCAGATGGTATATCCGGTATATCCAAACATACAACTGAGGTTGAGAACAAGGTATATCCGAATATACTGAGTTCTCATTGTCTCATCATGTCAGCTGCAAGTAGTGTAACAATGGTATCCATGACAACTAATCGTTTATTAGCTAATAGAAGCTTTAGTGTACGAGATGGAAAGACCGGGCCTTAGTGATTTTGACGATTTTGATAATTCGGATTTAGATCCAAATGATAGTGAAGGTGCTAGTGAAGGTGGTAGTGATGACAATAATGCAATAAATGAAGTTAGAAGCAGAAAACGGAAACGAAATAAACATCTTTGGAAGCAGGAGCAACGAAACCATAACCTCCATAGTGGAAAGCCCTACGTTTCTAAGGCCGGAAAACAAATTCCTGCAAGAGCATTAGGGCAATGCAGCTGCAAAAGACGTTGTACTACTGCTTTGTCACCAGACGTGCAAAGCAGTATCCTTCAAAAATTTAACAACCTAAAAGAAAAGAATATACAAGATGCATATTTATTTGGATTAATATCTGTAAATTCCATTATAAGGTAAGTGCCGCTTACAATCATGTTTTAGTTTTCTTTTACATTATTGAACTGTTTCCATTTCAATCACTTGTTTTATATAGAAGACGACCCGACATAATGAGAAGGCGACTTCCTGAACGTGCAAATTTAGCTGATGCTGAGTTAACTACGCTATCAAAAAGAAACACAAGTTATCACTTTAAGGTAAATAGGGTTGTAGATCTGTAATCTATTAAATACCAAAACAAAATCTATTTTCAGTTGATAATAGACGGAAAAGACCATACTGTCTGTAAGAAAGCTTTTTGTGGGGTACATGGAATAAAATTAGGTAGAGTAGATCGTATTGCAAATGCAAAAAAAAATAATTCCACACCTCCACTTGATAAAAGAGGTTTATCGGAAAATTCGAGAGTTCTGAAAAAATCAACGGAACTAGTTCAGCAAGTTGAATCTCACATAAAATCCTTTCCTATACGTGTGTCACATTATACAAGAAAGAAATTCACAAAAAAGTATCTCTCCGCCGAATTGAGTGTTCACAAAATGCATGAACTTTATTTGGAAAAATATGAACCTGAAACTTACGCGTTGTGGAAAGTCAATAAAAAAACAAAATTTCAAATCAAATATGAATTTTACCTTCACATTTTCAACACAAAATTTAATCTCTCATTTGGTAAACCAAAATCTGATGTTTGCAATAAATGCGATTGGTTTAAAAAACAAATAGATGCCGCGGAAGATCCTGAAGGAAAGGCCGAGTTAAATCGAAATTACTCACTGCAGCTAGCTAAAGCAAACAAGTTCTATGTCGACCTAAAACATCTTAGTGAGCTAGCTAAAACTGACGAAAATATGGACGTCATTAGTTTTGACTACCAACAAAACCTACCGGTCCCCATGTTACCAATAGGGGACATTTTTTATAAAAGGCAGCTCTGGGTTTTCAACCAATGTTTTTATTCTGCAAAATCTGAACGCTCCCACATGTATATGTATAATGAAACGGAAGGAGCAAAAGGTGCAAATGAAACTGCATCGTTTCTGAAACATTATATTGATAACCATGTTGATCCTTCCGTTAAGACTCTTTACATATTTACCGATAACTGTGTTGGTCAAAATAAGAATATGGTTATTGTTCAGCTGTTGTCCGCTTTGGCAGCCATAGGAAGATTTCAGGTGATATTTCATAGATTTCCAGAGAGAGGACACTCCTTTTTACCGTGTGACCGCAAGTTCGCTCTTATTGAGAAAGAAAAACGTAAAATAACCTACCTATACTTACCTGAAGAATGGTACTCTACAGTTCAGAAGACATCATCTAATTTTACTGTTGTTAATGTGGTGCCGAGTATTTTGGGGAACTACCGTAATTATTTGCAACCATTTTTCAAAAAAACTATGACGAAATTCACCATAACGAAGTACAAAACTGTTAAATATGAAGACGCTACTATTACCGTTTCTGAATGCCATGACATTGAAAATCTCAATAATGCTTTTGTAGCTTGTAAGAAAAATGAAGTTCCAGATGCATTAAGGACCTGGAATTTTCCACAGATCTATACTCACAAAATTCCACTTAATCCTAAAAAACTACAAAATTTATTAGAGCTGTCTGAGAATATACCTCTTATCTACCAGCGGTGGTACAATGACCTAGAATCTCATAATAATGACGAAGAGAGTGCCACAGAAGCTTCCGATTCAGATGACGACTAGTTATTTATTAATTTACATATTATTGTATATAAATGTTTTTTTTTGTTCTTATAATACATTTTCAGTTCTACAACTTTTTTCTTTTGCAAATACAAAAATGAGTTTGAAAACTAGGTATGTCCATTTTTTGTTTCCCTTTTTTTTTTAAATGTGTGTATTCAAGAAAGTTCATATCCACTTAAAGTATGTACTACCGCCTATTTTATCCATCCCTTTAAAAACACCACCAAATATTTAGCATTTTTTGCTTAAATTTGTTTTTTGTGTCTCCTGTAAAATTACCTTTTTGGTTTTTAGCGAGTTCTCATTCTTAGGTCTTCAATTTCTCGAGATAGAATAGTTCCTTTAATTAAGAAGAATGACCTGCCATTAGGCCATGTTGGCCCTTACTACATATAACCTTGTTTCGGAACAGTACTTATGGTAATAATTTATTGGTTTTCTTATATTTATAGTTTAAATAAATTGAAAGAATTGTCGACCATTCTAAATATGAAATTACTATGTATTTTTTCAGATAATTATTTAACTGCCAGGAGTAAAGCAAGAAAAGCAGAATTTGCATTCGACCTGAATTCAGATATTGAGGAGGTCCAAAAAAGGAAAATCATCACCAAGAAAAAATATAGCTGATCAGAATCGGAACAGTCTTCTGATTCCGACAGTAATGAACGTCGTGTACGAACTCCACCATGTCTGAATAAAGGTTTCTGTTACTTTTTTTTTATAGTACTACATATAAAACATTTTAGCGCAGGTAATAATAAAATAAATACAAAATTATTTTATTGGTGTCCCACAATGCTATTGGTCGAAGCCCTAATGATGTCTGGATATCTGTTTACAATATATTTGCTTGCGGTAGTATGAAAAAAGTACCGTAAATGGGTTTCCACAGTTTGTAGTGGATTTCTTAAGGTTTTTTCTTTGAGGTCTGGTTTCTATATCTTTACAACTGGCTGGGTGACATATTAGATAATATATACATGTTAGTTATTTAGCTTTCAGCTACTACGCTAATATTTTTATGACGGTGGAGGAATTAATTTTTTGTTTGAAAGAAAGATAATTATATCATCTGATGGGCATATTTTTATTTTTTAGGGTCTGATGCAAAAGTGAAATCAATAAAGAATAACGACACTGTTTCAAATTCACAAGTAAATGACTTGCCTCAACTGGTTTCAAATATTAACGGTTAGTATTTCGTTTTTTTTTAGTAAAAATTAATAATATTTTGTTACTTTCAGCTAACACTAGACCTAATGCAAAAATTACATCTCAGAGAGCAGGTAAAATGAAAAGTAAAAACTATTTTTTGTTTTCACTCTAATTACCTATAAGATTATTTGCCTTGGAAGGAGAAACATCTCTTATGTGTACTTGCTGCGCAGTACATAAAGACGAGGCAAAACGTACAACATTTACTTCTGTGTGGTTTTTTATACACATTAATTTTCTCAATTTTGTTTCAGATTACTATAAACAAATAATACGAAAGCATAATATCGACGGTGGGCTGACAATACCTCCTATCTGACAGAAATGTCGAAAATGACTTTTCTATAGAATCTGTATTGTTGGCTATCTGCGCAACGACTGGTAAAACCTTATATGTGACAAAAAATTCTAAAGCCTTGAAAATCCACTTGTAAAGTACCCCCTATCTGTTACCCTCATATTTTGTTGTGGAATAGCTCCTATCTACTGTCTATTCAGTCCAGTGCTAGTAAGTATTTGGTGAGTACAAGCATTTTACAATTATGTTACGTTAACTACTCTTATTATATCCATAAATTTATGTTACAATAGTATATTATTCAACGAGCGTATAATGATGGCGAGTGCTGTAATCATTTGAGTGGGTAATAGCCATTTGCCACCTACCTTTTCCTATTTGTTTCGAAGTAACGAATAAATTAAGTCCTGCGATGGGAAGGTGTGCAAAGGCTTCGGCTACTCAGTCGATTAGGTCGTGGTTCGAAATAAATAAATTACCTGCTAGCAGGACGAAGGCAGGCAAAACTAAAAGGGCGCCAGAGTCCACAAATCGAAGCTTTGCATAGAAACTTTGATGCTAAGGGACTCTCTAACATCAGGAATTAAGTAATCAATTGAAAGACAATAACTAGAATTAATTATTCGTATATTCCCCAAAATAACTATTCAGGAACAATATTTCACTAATTATTGTAAAAAAAACTATATACACTAATTGCCTTTTTTTCTCTAATTATTAAACTGACAACAATAATAAAAAAAATGAATCGATAATTAAGCACTAATAATCAGACTATTGTATTAAATGCTTCAAATCAAAATGATAGATAAACTATGTATTAATTAAATTAAATTGAACATTACTCCAAATTAATTAAATAAAAGTATGAAAGGACTACTCAATCGAAATACATTAACCAATTGTTAACTTCGTTAGTTAACCCAATTGCAACTGATTCGGGTACACGTTGATTAGAAGCAACTCAAGGAGTTATATAAACCGCGAACTTAAAATATGCAAGAGCGACCGGAATAAGTCCAAACAAATAAAAAAAATGCAATCGTAAATAAGATATAACGACACAAGTATTAACCCCCACATTTACATGTAAATCTTTTAATAACTCCAGATAAGGGGCACATTTAATTAAAAATCTAAAATAAAACCTAGCTCCTTATCAGAAGTTACCGTCAATACCTTTGGCAACTCACGTTAATCAATGTTAAATACTTTAAGTAATTTGGAATAATTAAATTATCTTTGCAATTGTTCAAACTGACTTAATTAACTTCCAAGACAATGTTTACATGAACTTGATTAGATGATCATTAATTTACAAAGTTGATTCAATTAATGGATACTACTAAACATTAATTAGTTATTTTATATTGAATTAATTAACGGAGCACTGCAAATGATTATGGAACAGTGTATACGACCTTATTAATCTTCAAAGGTTATTTTCCATTTCCTTTATTGGTTGAAACCTTGTGGAAAAATACATCCAGATAACATCAAGGTATTCAATGGGTTTGTGGAAATTTCCTTGTGACGTTTGTTCTTGTAACCTTGCCTTCAAGGTAATGTTGATAACAAACAAAAGCCAAAAGAAGATAAAAAAAAACGTAAAACGCAAAACGTTAAAACGTTAAAAACGTAAAAATTAAAGCCGTAAAACAATTCAGGAGGAATTAGAACTGATATTATGGACATGCCTGTAATGTTTGAAGAAATTGTTAATGATCAAACAATGTACTGTTATAATACTACAACCGACAATTCCTACCATGCAAACGAATCCATTGTGTTAAATAGTGATACTAGTGTATTAGCTGAACTGGATATAATTGATGTCAATTCCATAAATCAAGTTAACGACAATATTATTGCTATAACTGAAACTGAAGAAGTAAGTGAAATTAACGACAGTATTAGTATCATTCAAACAGAAGGAGATGATGTTGAAGAACGAGGCAATAACAGTAATAAAGAAAACATTGGCCAAGAAAATGTAAAAAGCACAAACAGGAAAAGAACGAAAAATCAGATTTTACGTGAAAAAGGTAAAGAATATTTGGGCTAGGCGTACCACTAATGGATTGACTTCAAGACGGAATGGAACTTTACGTTACACACTAAATATAGGAAATGAAAAAGTGCCTGTGTGTAGGGAAATGTTTTTGAACACGTTAGCGTTAAAACCATTTACGGTGCAAACTTGGGTCAAAAATGGAAAGTACGGAATGCTACCAGGAAAGCAGGAATTAAACGATTCAAGAAAGGGTTTACACTTTCGATCAAATTCTTTTGAATTACAAAAAAAGGTCTTACAGAATTTTTTTTGAAGCTTTACCTAAACAACCGTCACACTATGTACGAAAAGATACAAAGAAACTTTACTTAGAAGAAACAATTACTACATACAAAAAACTATTTATGATGTATAAAGACTGGTGCGAAGAACGCGAAGAAATTGCTCTTTGCAGAAAAGTGTTCATGCACATGTTTGCAAACAACAATTTGAGCATATTCACACCCAAGAAAGACCAGTGCGATGCTTGGTGTTGCACATAAAAATGGAAATATAATTGACGAAGAATGGAATAAACACATGTCTAGAAAGAACAGAGCTCAAGTGTAACGTGCTACCAGTGGCACAAAAGTTTTTGGGCGTTGGCCAACATCGCCATTTTGTGTTCCACTGGTAGTTCACGTTTTGAGCGCGGGTGGCGCTGCAAGTAGAGAAGCGGAGAACAGGATTCCCACCACCGATTCGTGCAGTCCACCAATCACAGCCCTGGCTTGGTGGGGAACCCGCATAAAACCAGCTCCCCAGGCCAGGATCAACAACTCCGTTTTCGACTTTAAAGTTAAAACATCTAACTTTAAATCCGTTTATTTTCCGAGCTGTATAAATATCCGTTTATATTCCGATATTTTCAAATTATCCGTTTATATTCCCGTATTATTCCGTTTAATTATTTTTGATTTAATTCCGTTTTATTTCCGCATTATTCTATTATTATTAATTTTATTACCTGTAATTATTTTAGTATTCATTTCAAATTTTATTTAACCGTGGACCAAAGAACATTTAAAGTTTACATCCAGGTACAAACCCCAAGACCGAACCAGTCCCCGTTCCTTTCCGAGACCACCCGCTTCGTGAAGAACTTGAGCGAAAGGTCTCATCCTTAACCTAGACCGAGCACGCCTGTGCAAACTTGACGAGGTCTAGGTCTGTTCCCCAGGACACAGCGCTGGTGTCCATTAGTGCTGTCCTGGTTCCCTCAACCGTGAGAAACCGCTGCCTTTTTCCCCCCAGGGTACAGTGCTGGTGTCCATTGGTACTACCCTGGGGTTTTCCCTACCCGTTTCATTATCCCCTTATAAGTTAAATTACTGCCTACCTGTATTTTCCGAACCGAATAAACCTTGCACCGAGTACCTACGTTCCTTTGGTTCGTTTGTTTCGAATCTGTCCGAACAAGCTTTATAGCTTTTGAATTGTTGAATAGAACAGGTTTCAGTGGCTTGTTCTTTAATCATTCCTTAAAAGAATTAATTGAAATTAATTATAGATTCAAAGAGTCAAGGACCTTGAGGTCATAAAATTCCTTTTCAATTCCCGAATTATAAATTTTAGTCACCGTACATTATCCAAAGATTCAGACTGCCCTTCTGGCCTCTGGGCAACTTTTGTTTATTCAAACCCACTTAATTAAAACAAAGCAGAGTTGCTTTACTTCTTTGTTTATAGATCAGCTGTCATTCTCAAAGTCAACGACGCGCAGCCATCACTTACTGGTGCTCGCGCTGCCAACCCGGACGAAAATCCCCAACTGCCGGCGGGAACAGCCGTAATTCAAATAAAATTATTTTACTGTTTTACATAAAATTGTTTATTTTTTTTTATTTTATTATTACAATTTATATTCAGAATACCGTGTACATAGTGTAAATAAATATTTTTAATCAGGTTTAAGCTTCTGTTTTACTTTTAAAGCACAACTCGACCCGTGGACAACTCAGAGCTACCCGAAATACAAATTTTGCAACGTCCACCCTTATAAGCCGGGGGTGAAACGTTACACAAGAAGAAAAAAATAATGACAAGAGAGCCGAAAAGGGAGAATGTATTCTATTAACATATGGATCTACAAGCGGTGAAAGTGTCGCCATTACTAAATGCAAGCGCAGCATATTTCAAAACAAAATTAACGTGCCATAATTTCACTATTTTCAATCTTGCAACTCACCACTGCACTTGCTACTGGTTTACTGAATCGGACGCAGATTTGACGACATCAACATTTGTGTCTTGTTTACTCGATTATATCAACAGACATTGTGTAGCAAATAAGTTACCTATAATAATATATTCTGAAGGCTGTATCTACCAAAATAGGAACAAAATAATGGCAAATGCATTATTCAATTTTGCTACAATTTCCAAAATTGATGTAACCCAAAAATATCTCGAAAAGGGTCACACACAAATGGAGTGTGACTCTGTCCACGCATGCATAGAACGAAAGTTAAAAGGACGAGATATTTATTTGCCTAGTGATTATATAAGAGTCACAAGAGAAGCGCGAGTAAAACCAGAACTGTTTTTTTTTTTTTTTTTAATATATTATAACCAGTTCAACACACTTGGGTTTTTCATGATTGTGTTCATATAACTTATAACTTTTAATCACATATAGGTCCGCTAATAGCGTTCCACTTCACTATGTGTTTAATACACTAACTATATTAACACCAAAGTTTATGTCACTCGCTGTCTGCACTATTGTCACTATTTGATGAAAACAGGTCTTGTGGCAATTTACGTTTTAATCGTCTATGAATATTTTTAGATCCAATCGAATAATGAGCTGCGCCTGGACAGCTCGGTAGTTTTAACAGATGATTTCTGGTGACTCGCTTGACATAGCTGAGGATGGTTGGTATTTGCAATTCTTCGTGTAACTGCTGGTTCCTGACAAACCAGGGCGCGTTAGTAGCAATTCTTAATACTTTCGACTGGAATGACTGAATCTTCTTCATATTTGTTTTAGAAGTACCGGCCCATACGGCACAAGCATACATTAACCCAGGTCTAATTATGGCTTCATATATAAGGGTAGCACATTCAATTTGTAGGGCAGATTTTCTATTAACTAGAGGGTAAAGTTGCGCTAGTTTGCCGTAACTGTCATTTAGTTTTTTGTTGACGTGGATGCTCCATGTTAATCTACGATCAAGATGTACTCCTAAGTACTTTATGCTTCCGTCATTCGGATTCCAATTGATCGCTTGTTGGTTAATTCTTAGGCAGGGTGGTGTGGCAGGTCTCCGAAGTGTAAAAATTTTTAGTTCACACTTGTCTGGGTTAAGAGAAATACACCATTTATTCATCCATTCAGCGATAGTACTTACAGCATTTTGCAATTGATGGGCAGCAGTTTCGATGTTTTCATTTTGGGTTGCTATCGCCGTGTCATCGGCAAACATACAGAGTGAAACGTCAATTGGCTCAGGGATATCATACACATATATGTTAAATAATATTGGTCCTAATATAGACCCCTGGGGCACACCCGCTGCAATAGGTTTTACTTGAGACATTTGGTTGTTGATTTTTACAATAAAGCTTCTGCCATTGAGAAAGGAAGAGAGTACCCTAATAATGTTGTTCGGCAGTCCGATGTGAAGTAGCTTGTGTAGCAAGCCCACAATCCATACGCGGTCAAAAGCTTGTGCTATATCTAAGAATGGGAAAGTATCCCAATCTCAAACAGGCATTATAAATATTAGCTAGTAGAGCTAATGCTTTTCTTGGTAAATTGTGTAGGACTATATTTGGTATATGATCTACTCCTGGAGTTTTCTTAACAGGTAGTCTCTTTATGTATTTCAAAATTTCTCTGGGAGAGGTTGGTTTAATGTTGTCACTTTGAGACGGCATTTCCTTTTGTACATACTGTATAATTTCATCGTGTATTGGTTTAATTTTAGGATCTTGCTTGGTTGTGAAAGTCGTTTCTAAATGATTGGCAAATACCTCACATTTTTCTTCATCAGTACAATACAGCTGGTTGTCATTCTTGATGTTTGAAATAATTTGAGGTTTCTTTAATATGCGCCTCGTTGCTTGCCACATAGATGGGTCACGTGGTTGTAATTCTTTAATGTAGGATTGATACCTTCTGATTCGATCCGCGTCGAGCTCCCATCTAACTCGATGAGTTAACAAATTTAGTTGGGTTTTATGCTGGGGCAGCCGTGTTAATTGCCATTGTCGTCTGGCTTTATTTTTTTCCTTGATTAGTTCCAATAAGTATCTAGGGGGGTGTTCGTGATTTGTTGGCCGATTTATTCTAGGTTTTTTGGTTGTAGCCTCGTTAACAGAGTGTGTAATCGCGTTAGTGATGTTGGCGATTAATACATCAACGTCGCTTTCTGTCGATATAGAGATCGGGCATTTTATGTTTCCATTTAAGACTTCTTGGAATTTCTCCCAGTCGACTTTACCTTGAATTAGTCTTGTTGTGGCTTCTTTGTAACGAGGAACATGAGCAAAGTTGATCACCACTGGTAGGTGGTCCGAGCTTAGTTCTGTTAGAACATCTTGCATAATCGGTGTTGTAAGATTTTTGTATAGGATGATATCCAAGATGTCGGATTGATGATCCATACGATACGGTACGTAGGTATGATCTGTTGGTGCAGCAATTTGTATACCATGATTTTCTGCAATAGTGAGTAATTTTACGCCACTGGGGTTGTTAGTTCTGCAGCCCCATCTTTCATTCTTACTATTGATATCTCCTATGATTAGTGTAGGTTGATTAGTGTCAAATATTTTGATTATATCATCCTCTGTTATCTTGCGGTTTGGTTGTTTGTATACACATGTTATATTGACAGCCGGGTAATTGTGTAGTTGCAATTGCATTGTGATGCTTTCTAAGTTTTGAAGACCTTTAGTTGGCATGGTTAATAGTTGCAGTTTCCTTTTAGCGATGATAGCAACTCCCCCAGAGGCAATTGGTGCTGTTCTGTCGTTACGATATACGCAGTAGTTTGGTATTTTGAACGTTTCGCCTTCAACAAGATGTGTTTCACTTATACAAGCTATATCTATGTTATGTTGGGCTAGAAAGACAAATTAGTTCAGACCTTTTTTGTTTAATACCGTTAGAGTTCCAATTAAGGATGGTTAAATTGTTAATAAATGGTAGTTTATTTACCGCCATTGTTGAGTACAGTTGTTAGTAGTGTTAAGAGAAGTTCTTTAATTTTGTCCATATATGGAGTTAGCATATCTATTATTACTTGGATTAGAGAGTTGCCTACAGGTGCTCTTGGGTTATTGGTATTTGGTTGAGTAATTGTTATTTTGTTTGCGTATGTTGTACCCGTTTCGTGACTGTTGATGTTTTGTTGTGGATTATGGTTAATATTGCTAGTGTATACTGCTGATTCGGTTATGGGTGATGTTCGTAGCGCGGTATGTTTAGGACTGTTAGCTATAAATTTTTTATAATAGCTGCACCCCCTGTAGTTAGCGGTGTGCTCTCCACCACAGTTCACACAACCTAGTTTGTCATTTTTAGTTTTGGTGCATTCTGTGTAATGGTGATGCCCTGTACATTTCACACACCTCGGGTCGAGGTGGCAATAGTTTTTGGTGTGACCGAATTTTTGGCAGCGCGTACACTGCGATATGCTTTTGGACTTTCGTCTTGGTTCTACAGAGATCCTGCAGTAGTATAGGTACTCTAGGTTAAAGATTTGGTTCACATTGTCTTTTTTTTGTAATTCAGCTGCACATAGGGGCATAGGTTTTTTTTCGCGATTATATAAGCGTGTTACGCTAATTACTGGGTGATTCTTTAATATCAATTCCTGTTTTATTTCATCGGTGGTGAGTGAGATAGGGAGATTTCTTATTATAACTGATAGGTTATCTTTGTCGGGATTTTGGTAAGTATAATATTTAATATTTTCATTGTTATAAAACGTTGTTAATAGTCGGTATTGTTCGATATTAGTAAGGTTTACTCTTAGCTGTGTACCTTTAGTTTGTGTGGTAAACTCACCCGTTATATTAGTTCTGATATCTTGAATTGCTTTTTGGTAATTTTCCGCACCTGGTATGAATATCGGCGGAATCTTCTTTAGGGCTGGAGTACTTTCGTTACTGGTTTCATTAACTTGATTTTCATTTGTGTTGTTTTGGGTATTGGGTGGCAAATAATATCTATTCTGTGTTATTAATCTATTATTATCAAGCATATACTTCTTATTACTGTTATTTTCATCAGGGGAATCTATAGGGCGTTTATTATGTTGAGTATTATTAGGATTATCAGTAACATCTTGTGATAAGTTTCCTTTTTCTATGACAATGACATTGGGATCTAAGTGATTTGTTACATCAATTACCATATCTTCAGGGATCTCGCTATTAGGCATAATGCCATTGATATTTATTGCTAACTTGGAAATATTCCTGGAATTTTTAAGATTTTTCTTGCTTTTATGTGCTGATATCTCAGCTGTTAACTCGCGTAAAAAGGAAATGTTTATTTGCACGTTTTTAACTCTGAGATTATAATATCGCAGCGCTCAAGGCGCGCGATAACGTTAGTAAAACTTCTTATGCACAACAATGGTTAGATTTGACCTATACCATCGAGCACATGAGTAAAAACTCAATTGTTTTAACAAAGATTCACTGATTTAGCACAAGGAAACAACCGACCGCACTAGGCAACGGGTTGGCAGTTCCTGGATGTAAAACGTTCCTTTGGTTCGTTTGTTTCGAATCTGTCCGAACAAGCTTTATAGCTTTTGAATTGTTGAATAGAACAGGTTTCAGTGGCTTGTTCTTTAATCATTCCTTAAAAGAATTAATTGAAATTAATTATAGATTCAAAGAGTCAAGGACCTTGAGGTCATAAAATTCCTTTTCAATTCCCGAATTATAAATTTTAGTCACCGTACATTATCCAAAGATTCAGACTGCCCTTCTGGCCTCTGGGCAACTTTTGTTTATTCAAACCCACTTAATTAAAACAAAGCAGAGTTGCTTTACTTCTTTGTTTATAGATCAGCTGTCATTCTCAAAGTCAACGACGCGCAGCCATCACTTACTGGTGCTCGCGCTGCCAACCCGGACGAAAATCCCCAACTGCCGGCGGGAACAGCCGTAATTCAAATAAAATTATTTTACTGTTTTACATAAAATTGTTTATTTTTTTTTATTTTATTATTACAATTTATATTCAGAATACCGTGTACATAGTGTAAATAAATATTTTTAATCAGGTTTAAGCTTCTGTTTTACTTTTAAAGCACAACTCGACCCGTGGACAACTCAGAGCTACCCGAAATACAAATTTTGCAACGTCCACCCTTATAAGCCGGGGGTGAAACGTTACACAAGAAGAAAAAAATAATGACAAGAGAGCCGAAAAGGGAGAATGTATTCTATTAACATATGGATCTACAAGCGGTGAAAGTGTCGCCATTACTAAATGCAAGCGCAGCATATTTCAAAACAAAATTAACGTGCCATAATTTCACTATTTTCAATCTTGCAACTCACCACTGCACTTGCTACTGGTTTACTGAATCGGACGCAGATTTGACGACATCAACATTTGTGTCTTGTTTACTCGATTATATCAACAGACATTGTGTAGCAAATAAGTTACCTATAATAATATATTCTGAAGGCTGTATCTACCAAAATAGGAACAAAATAATGGCAAATGCATTATTCAATTTTGCTACAATTTCCAAAATTGATGTAACCCAAAAATATCTCGAAAAGGGTCACACACAAATGGAGTGTGACTCTGTCCACGCATGCATAGAACGAAAGTTAAAAGGACGAGATATTTATTTGCCTAGTGATTATATAAGAGTCACAAGAGAAGCGCGAGTAAAACCAGAACTGTACGAGGTAATACAATTGGATTACAATTTTGTTAAGGATTATTGTACTAAAAGTTTACGTTACGAATCGATAAGACCTGGAAAAGAGGCAACTGTTACGTGCATCAGAGCCATTAAGCATACTTCCAAAATTGAAATTAAATTGGACTTTGATGATGAGTGGCAAGATTTGCCTGTAAGGCTTAAACAAATTTCTCCCATTCTGTATTACGCAAACTTGCATCAATCGCAGTTACCCATAACAAGTAACAAATGGAATCATTTACAACAATTAAAAAAACTGCTCCCCTTAGATTGCCAGAATTTTTATGACACCATAAAGTACAAACCAAATAGTAAAAATGACAATAACGCAGAAGTCGAAAATGAAAACCACAGATCCAACCGTAAGCTAGACGCACAAAAAAAGCAAACAATGGGTGAGAAAAAAAAAACAAGCAATAAGCCATTGTTACCTCGAAGCGGGCGTGGCAACAATATTTCAATGACAACCCCGGTAGCTAGGGTTGTATCGAAGAGACAGCTTGGAGTTGATGGATTGTAGTTGAAGAGTTGCTGGCTGTGGACTCGGAACATCTTAGTTGGATTGGGATTGGGGTGGAGTATTTATACTAAAACGTGGACCTTGGGATTTGTTCTAGAATAAGGGAGCGTTTGAGTGGTTGGAATTTGGGGTGACTAATTGTTTGAATTGTCCTAGAACAATTCGTTCTAGTATGTAGGAAAGAGGTGTGGCCTGTTGGAACAAGGATATCTGTTACCAGGTTGAAGTCTCCGTGGTTGAAATACACACACAAGAAAGATTCAGAATGGTTAAGCTGATTTATTAATGTAAATTACAACAATAACTAGAATTGTTATATTTATAATACAACGAACTTCAGGCGAGTGATCCTGAAGTCTCTCCCTTTTAATGGGCCTCGGGGAGTTGTATTTATACCCCCAGGTCAGGCGATCGATGTCCTGATTGGTTTTGAGAACTGCGATCGATGTCCTGATTGGTTGGACAGGATTCGCGATGTTCGCTATGACGGGACCGTGTCGTGGTCCGGTAACATACCCCCCCCCCCGTCAAGGCGATCGCCAAGGGCCTGGGGCTGTCCTGGAGCGCGTCTTAAGTCGTTAATATGGACTTTGGTGGGTTCGTTGTTCCTGGTAATCCAGTAGGTGTTGGGTCCGGCTTCTTCTAACACCTGGTGGGGTCCCGTCCATTTGGGCTCGAAACGGGACCTTGTTGTCGTGTGTGCCCGGGCCATCACCTCGTCCCCTGGTAGGTAGCGGTCTGGCATCGGTTTGTTGGTAGCGTACCGAGCCCGGTACCTGTGTTGATTGAGATGGGCTGATTGTATCCGCTGTTGGCGAGATTCTGCGTGCTGGCCCGCGTCGGTGGGCCAGTTAGGAGGATTAACTTGCCATCCGCCAGGTCGCGGAAGCTCGTATCCTAGAAATGCCTTGCTGGGTGTCAAACCGATGGCTGCATTTCTTCTTGTGTGTAGGTTATAGAGAATAACGGGGAGATATAAATCCCAGTCTTCGGGCGACCATTTCTCGACATGGATCCTCAGGCCTTTCTTTATCTCCTGATTCCGTCGCTCCACCGGATTGGACTGAGGGTGATAGACGGGCGTGGTCCAATGTAGGCAACCCCATCGGCGGAGTGCGGCGTCCCACAAAATCGATGTGAACTGGGTTCCGTTATCAGATAGAATGGCCCTCGGATACCCATATATGTAATGGCTCATGGATCTGGATGAGGACGGGTGCAGCGGCACTGTCTACCGGGAACGCCTCCGTCCAGCGGCTGAACAAGTCAGTAACCACCAGTATCTGTTTGTTTTCCCGCCGACTAGTGACATACGGCCCCATCATGTCCACAGAGATGACTTCCCAGGGTAGCGTCGGCTGGTGGGGTCTCAAGGGGGCCCGTTCTTGTAGAGGTCCTCGTTTGGTGGCGGTGCAAGTCATGCAGGCCGCCACGTAGTCACGAATGGAGCGATCCATCAGCGGCCAGAAGTAATGTTGGAAAATCGCTCGCGTGGTCTCTTCGGCGCCCGGATGTCCGGCCGTGGAAGCGTCGTGGTAGGCGAAGAGCACTCTCGATTGTACGTCGGTTGGTACTACCAACTTGTCACCATCCGGGTGTCTTTTCCATAAATATCCCTCGTGCACGGCGTAACCGCTGAGGATGCGTTCTTGCTCGGCGTTCTGAGGCCCATTTTGCTGAAGATCGAGCCAGGTTCGTATCAGATTCGCTGCGTGCTGGTTGTTCTGTTGCGCGTCTTGCACCTCGGTGGCCAGGTCTGCGATATGGGCGACAACGGGGCAGAGATCGTCAGGCACCCTCTCCGGAGGCAGTAGGCGATCTTCGTCGGTGACGTCCTCATGGAGACCTTGGTCAATAGGGTTGCGTGAGAGGTGGTCCGGCAACTCGTTTTCGCTTCCGGGGCAGTGCTGCACGTCGAAACTGTACTCCTGGAGTAGGAGCGCCCATCGCATTAATTTAGCCCTGTCATCCTTCGTCCGGTCGAGCCATAAGAGCGCTCGACTGTCGGTGCGGAGAGTGAAGCGTTGATCTTCCAAGTACGGCCTGTATTTCTTGACGGCCCAGACGACGGCGAGGCACTCCTGTTCGTTTACGTGGTAGCGACATTCCGCCGGACTAAGTTTCGCGCTACCGTAGCTAATAATCCTTCGTTTACCCTATACCTCCTGGTAGAGTACGGCGGCGATGCCCACGCTACTGGCGTCGGTTTGTAAAACGAACGGAACACCAAAATCGGGGCGGTGGAGGGCGAGAGGTTGGGATATGGCCCGCTGAATACCTTGATAGGCTTGTTCCGCGACGTTCCCCCAGATGAACCTTTGATTTCCTTTCAGGAGGTCAGTGAGGGGCGCGATCAACTCGGCTAACTTCGGAAGGTAATCCGCTACCCAGTTGCAGAGGCCAATGAAACTGCGTAGTTCCTTCTTGCTATGTGGCCGCTCTGTGGTTCGCAGATTTTCCACATGTTCGGGCGTGGCTGGTTCCCTTGGACCGTTATCACGTGACCGAGATACGTGATTTGCTGTACTCCGAAACGGCACTTGCCGTAAGATAGCTGGAGCTGGTGCTGCTGTCTCAGCCTCTCGAAGACGAGATGAAGATGGTTTAGATGCTCCTTCCAGTTCTGGGAGTAGACAATGATATCGTCCAGATAAACCAAGACGAACTGGCGAAGGTACCCGGGAAATACTTCCTGGGTCATTAGCTTTTGAAAGGTCGCCGGTGCATTCTTTAGCCCGAATGGCATGACCCGGAACTGGTAAGCGGCACCGTCTGGGGTGGTGAAAGCCGTAAGCTTCTTGGAATGGTCATCCATGGGAACCTGCCAATAGCCGGCCTTCAGGTCGAGGACGCTGAAAACGCTGGACGTACCCAGGTCTCTCAGGGTCTCGTGGATAATCGGTAATGCGGAACTTTCGTCCTCGGTGACCTTGTTCAGGCGTCGATAATCCACGCAAAATCGTGGTTTTCCATCC
Organism: Hemicrepidius hirtus; assembly: GCA_963082805.1. Classification (NCBI taxonomy): domain Eukaryota; kingdom Metazoa; phylum Arthropoda; class Insecta; order Coleoptera; family Elateridae; genus Hemicrepidius; species Hemicrepidius hirtus. Next base: position 9,957,141 of record OY720168.1, read on the forward strand.
TTCTTCTTCACGATAACCACAGGGGAACTGTAACTGGATGTGGAAGGCTCGATGAGATACGATCAGCTAACATTGCCTCGACCTGCTCGGTGATGACTTGCTTCTTGATTGGCGAGTACCTATAGGGCGGTAACCGGAATGGCTGGTGGTTCCTCAGGCGAATCACATGTTTAGTGGTAGGCGTGGTCGTCGGCATGCCGGTGGGTTGCAGGGTGCTGCGGAACTCGTGAAGCAACTCGTGAAAGACTCCCACGAGGTCCTCGGGGAAGTCGTGCGTAACCTCTATTTTGTCGGTGCAGCCGTCTCTGGATTGTGGGAGTGTCGGTGCGGAGTCCGCCCAGTGCCAAGTGCGTCGATGGTGAACCCCGTAATAGAGACAACGGCGGTGCGTGTCTATTACAGCATGCTGCTCCTTCAGCCACGGGTACCCCAGTATCATGGGTGCAGACAGGTCTGGTGCCACTAAGAATTCAGACGCGAACTGGTCTGGACCAATATTGAACCGCATCCGTGTGATTCCGGTGACCTGCAGGGTTTGCACAGTGCTTGCGAGGCCGGCGCTCTTAGGGGCGATGTCGGTGTTCACCGCGAGATCTCCTCTTATGAAATTATGGGTGGCCGCAGTGTCTAGGAGGGCTTCGTGGTGCGTGGCTCCGATGATGACCTCCACCGTAGGTAGTCTGCGGTCACCCGATGACAGCAGGTTTATTGCGGGGCTTGGTTGTCGGACCGGACGACGTCGGTGGCGGCGGGTCCGGCCTGTGGCCCGTTTCCCGAGCGGCTGTTGAGGATTGGGCAATGTCTGTGAAAATGTAACCCCGGGCAGAACTGACATTTCGGTGGCCCCGCTGGAGGGGGTTGCGGTTGGCTCCTACTGGCATGATTCTCTGTTCTGGTGGCAGGCCGTGAGGCAGCTTCCGCCGCTTCGCGGTGCAACATGTCGACGTGTTGGGCCAAGTCCATAAGGGAGTCCGCTTGGAAGTACCGGGCTTGCCGGAGGTGAGGTTTCAGCAGTTGGATAAACAGCTCCTTGTCAGCCTCGGCGTCGAGACCAAGTCGTTGGGCCAGTTTAGCCTTGTGCTGCAGGAATTCGCTGGGTGCCTCGGTAGCCGATTGCGACTTGCCGTAGTACTGGGCTTGCAGCTGGGCTCTAACCTTGGCATCATTGTATTGCTTCAAGAAGGCGCGCTTGAAGGCTTCGAATGTGCTCGCCAGGCTGGCGAGGGTGTTCCACCATGCTGCAGCGTCTCCCTTCAACTGTTGACGAACGAACATCAGTTTGTCGGCGTCCGTGGTGTCACTCCCAAACGTGGCTTCTAACGCGTTCGTGAAAGTAATGGGGTCTTCCAAAGCATCTCCACTGTATGTGGGTAGCGCGACGGTTTTGGGGCTGGCGTGCTCACGTAATAGATTGAGTAAGGCCTCCTGCAGGTCCATCGCCTCCTTCTTTGGTGCGATTGCAAACGTGTTTTCTGTCGCTTCCTCAGCTGGTGAACGCTGACGACTCTTTTCTTTCTTTTTCGGCGGCATTGTTCTTTTGGGCGCTTTTGATCACTAAATTGTCTGTGCTTTCCACTTCCGCACTGAGCAACTATTAGTTAACTGAGTTTATATACACGAACGAATATTACAAAAAGTTAGCATCGTAAAAGTTAGCATAATAAAAGTTCAATAAAAGTTCAATATAAACATGTCTCTAGAATGTCAATTTATAACTCACACGTTCATAACTTCCGCACGATTACAATTAAGAACAGTACTCACGTGTAGATACGTTGATGGTTGGGCGCCACCGGTTGTTACTGGTTCCGGAACCGGTAATAATTTCTCAGGGTGTTGAAAGGGGTCGGATGCAGTCTTGCTTCCTCGAAGGCCCCACGTTGGGCGCCAATTGTTACCAGGTTGAAGTCTCCGTGGTTGAAATACACACACAAGAAAGATTCAGAATGGTTAAGCTGATTTATTAATGTAAATTACAACAATAACTAGAATTGTTATATTTATAATACAACGAACTTCAGGCGAGTGATCCTGAAGTATCTCCCTTTTAATGGGCCTCGGGGAGTTGTATTTATACCCCCAGGTCAGGCGATCGATGTCCTGATTGGTTTTGAGAACTGCGATCGATGTCCTGATTGGTTGGACAGGATTCGCGATGTTCGCTATGACGGGACCGTGTCGTGGTCCGGTAACATATCACTCGTTCTATTGGCGGTGCGTGTGGTTTGAGTGGGTCGCAGAATTTCAGTCTCGGGCAGATCGGTAACAATCCTCCCCGCTTTGAAGACTGAAATTTGCGACGGGTTTGTTAGGGGATGGTTGAGCTGTCTCGACGTATGTTTATTTTACAAGTAACTGCAGGTATACAATACACAAATATAAAGAATGGTAATTGCAGGTGTACAATATACAAATATAAAGAATGGTAATGAAATGCAAAAAAGTCTTTCCCATTTATTGTCTGTTTTGTCGAAGAGCTAGTCTCAAGTCTTTCGCGCACACTTTCACTGAACAGATGGTGAACCACTTTTAAACACTCACTCTTTGGCAGGCTAGGTGCGACGTGGTGGTTCAGGTGGTTAGTTTCAGCTGCTGGCAGAGCTGGTGGAGCCGGAGCTGCTGGTGGAGCTACGGCTGCGGCTGACAGAGCTGGTGGTGGAACCATGTCGGTGGCTTGCAGAGCTCGTGGAACCGGAGCTGCTGGTGGACCCGGAGCTGCTGGCGGAACCGAAGCTGCTGGTGGGACCGGAGCTGCTGGCGGAACCGGAGCTGCTGGTGAAACCACGTCGGTGGCTTGCGGAGCTCGTGGAACCGGAGCTGCTGGTGGAACCACGGCGGTGGCTCGCAGAGCTGGTTGAACTGGGTAGATGGTGGACCACTTTAAACACTCACCCTTTTGCAGGTTAGGTGCGACGCAGACTATCTCGCCATCACGGCACGAGCCGCGTCGAAGTAGGCCTCCAGGTTGGTGCAAGTGGTTGGATTTTCGAACTGCAGTTCGAGGAAACTCCATCAGGAGTTTCGCAGCTGCTGGCAGAGCTGGTGGAGTCGGAGCTGCTGGTGGAGCTACGGCTGCGGCTGACAGAGCTGGTGGTGGAACCACGTCGGTGGCTTGGAGAGCCCGTGGAACCGGGGCTGCTGGTGGAGCCGGAGCTGCTGGTGAAACCACGTCGGTGGTTTGCAGAGCTCGTGGAACCGGAGCTGCTGGTGGACCCGGAGCTGCTGGTGGGACCGGAGCTGCTGGTGAAATTACGTCGGTGGCTTGCACAGCTGCGGTGCGAGCCGCGTCGGCGGCTTGCAGAACGTGTTGCTGCAGCTCAGCAGCGAGTTCTCGAAGTCGCTGTTTATAGGCTGCCCGTTGGTTTTCTGGGATTAAAGAGGTACATACAACCTAGAGGAAAATCAGTAGTGAATAGTCTGCTAGTTCGTAGGTATGGTTATTACTACAAATACCTCCTGTGTGATAAAAAATTATCACGCAATATCTCCTAAGTGACGCAGCTAATTACTGAAATACCAAACACATATAATTTTAATTTTGTAATTAGTAAAATGATGATATCAAACTATATATTGTTTGAGGCTTTCGCGGTTACTTGAACTGTCAGTATTATTAACTTTCGGCTTATACCGCGTCGTCATTTGAGTAAAACTCACAGCAGGTAAGGACCAACCTGTAGCTTGTCTGCCATTACAAGCATTTGCTCTGGATGTTTGAGCTAAGTTATTATTATTGTGTGAACCTTGGGGCGGACAAGGATTTGTTCTTTGTATAACTTGTTTGCCATCACAAGAATACTTGTTCGGTTTTTGCCTCATAGCTGTTTGTGAACCCATACAAACTAACGTTTCGCAAGACATTGCAGCATTACATCTTCAGAGTGAGTCAAAGCGCACTGAATTCAATTCCGGAATGCGGAGGTATTTATACCCCTTTGAGCCAGTCGGGCAGAACGGCGCAGTTCACCTTGACCGTTACCGTTGGGCGGAGACGGAAGCGGTGGTGCTTGACCGTGAGATCGATGTTGCTTAAGAGATTTCAGAGGATGTATTACCGGAGCCCAAGCTTTACTGAGTCTAAAACCATCCTCTCTAATAATATTATTCGGTTGTTTTTCGATTTCAATAGCTTCACGTATGATCCGAGGGAAGTAATAAGGTACTCTGGCGAGTACTCGAGCTTTCTCAAAGTCCATTTTGTGACCAGTCAATACAGTATGTTCAGCTACCGCAGATTTAGTGATCCGTTTGTGTTTGCAATCACCTTGATGCTCACGTAATCTTAACTCAATAGAGCGTCCAGTTTGGCCGATATAGTTAACACCACACGAGCAAGGGATGTTGTAAATCCCGGCACATTTCGTACTGGATACTTGATCTTTAACAGATCTGAAACCGTTTCCCAGGGTTTCTGAGGTACTGAAAACAGTCTTTATGTTGTGCCTTCTAAGTATATGCCCGATCTTATCAGTAGTGCCTTTACTGTAAGATAAAAAGGCTAAGCCTTTTGGAGGTGTAGATTCCTCCTTAGCCTTGGGCTGTTCTGCATTTAGGATAGCTCTGCGAATTTGTGTGGCTGTATAACCATTTTGTTGTAACGATATCAATAGATGTGTTTTCTCTTGTTGTAAGTGTTCTACATCAGAGATTCGGACCGCTCTGGTTGCTAGAGTTTTTAGCGCCGTAGCCTTCTGCATAGGATGGTGATGTGAATAATTGCTTAAGTACCTGCCTGTGTGAGTTTTCTTTCTGTAAACAGCATGCCCCAAGCTGCCATCTGGTTTTCGTGTAACTTGGACATCTAAAAACGGAATACTGCCATTTTCCTCAACTTCCATAGTAAATTGGATGTTATTGTGAATTGTATTGAAATGATCTAGAAAGTGGTTTAATGCTTGGCGTCCGTGAGACCAAACAACGAAAGTATCGTCTACATATCTGAACCACGATTTAGGCTTAAGACCAGCTGTTTCCAAAGCTTTGATTTCAAAATCCTCCATATATATGTTAGCAATTATAGGTGATAGCGGTGAACCCATAGCCGCTCCCTCAATCTGTTCGTAAAGGTTGCCATTCCAACTGAAAAATGTATTCTTCAAACATAGCTCAACTAGTTGGACTAAGTCTGTTGATAATTTATCCCGTAAAATCTCTAGCACACCGTCTACGGGTACTTTTGTGAAAAGTGAAACAACGTCAAAACTGACTAGGATGTCTCCTTGGCACAGTTGCAAGTTTTTGATCTTGTTGACAAAATCACAGGAATCTTTTATATAAGAATCCGTTTTTCCACTAAATGGACGAAGTTTAGTGGCTAAGTATCTTGCCAAAGCATGTGTGGGAGAATTTATTGCACTTACAATGGGTCTCAATGGTACACCTGGTTTGTGGATTTTGGGCAATCCGTATATCCGAGGTGTTACGGTATTTTTGGGCAGTATCCGCTGTTTCTCAGTAGTATCTATAGTATCGGAGTTTTTGATCGCCTCCGTAACTTTTGAGATGAGAGTGTTGAGAGGGTTACGATTCAGTCTCTTATAGGTGCTATCAGATAGTAAGGTTTCCATTTTTGCATTATAATCCGCGGTGTTCATTACAACCGTGGCATTGCCATTGTCTGCTTTTAATATCAGAATATCTTTGTTGTTTCTGAGTGACTTGGCTGCCTCTCTTTCATCTGTACTAATATTCGAGCGGGGCGGTAACGCTCTTCTTACTATACTTGAAACATCCTGTCGAATGCTTTCAGATATAGCTATTGGAAGTTTAAGAATGGCTGATTCCACGCCGGATACTATGTCCTCTACTGGAATGCGTTTCGGGGCAACGGCGTAGTTAAACCCTTTCTTTAATAAAGATGTAGTGTTGTCATCTAGCATCATGCTGCTGAGATTTATTATAACCTTATCCGTAGGTAACTCTTTCCGGAGCGGTTTTGGAACTAATCGTTCATATTTGCCAGTTTGTTTTGCTGTTGCTTGTTCCAATGTAGTCTGAGCCTGCTTAGATGTATTAGCATCAAGTTTTTCCCACAACGATGCTTCCAGCGTACTAGAGAGCTTTAGGTGTAACTGAAGTAACTTACAGTCAATCTTGTCAAGATCTATGCGAGTTCTACCAATTTCCGACTTTAAGAGACCCAGGCTTGCTTCCCGGAAAATTCGCTCATTGTGTTGGTTACGCAAGTGGTGTTTGATAAACACGCAATTGGGGATAACTTTGTTATCACGACAACGTTTTAAGAAAGCCAAGTCTGCCAATAACTTAGCTTTCTTCTGTCGAAGTTGATCAAATGTTCTAGTTTGAGTATAAACATCCTCGCCGTGGAGGCGTGATATATATTGTTTGAGGCTTTCGCGGTTACTTGAACTGTCAGTATTATTAACTTTCGGCTTATACCGCGTCGTCATTTGAGTAAAACTCACAGCAGGTAAGGACCAACCTGTAGCTTGTCTGCCATTACAAGCATTTGCTCTGGATGTTTGAGCTAAATTATTATTATTGTGTGAACCTTGGGGCGGACAAGGATTTGTTCTTTGTATAACTTGTTTGCCATCACAAGAATACTTGTTCGGTTTTTGCCTCATAGCTGTTTGTGAACCCATACAAACTAACGTTTCGCAAGACATTGCAGCTTGCATGTTCAGAGTGAGTCAAAGCGCACTGAATTCAATTCCGGAATGAGGATGGTTTTAGACTCAGTAAAGCTTGGGCTCCGGTAATACATCCTCTGAAATCTCTTAAGCAACATCGATCTCACGGTCAAGCACCACCGCTTCCGTCTCCGCCTAACGGTAACGGTCAAGGTAAACTGCGCCGTTCTGCCCGACTGGCTCAAAGGGGTATAAATACCTCCGCATTCCGGAATTGAATTCAGTGCGCTTTGACTCACTCTGAAGATGCAAGCTGCAATGTCTTGCGAAACGTTAGTTTGTATGGGTTCAAAAACAGCTATGAGGCAAAAACCGAACAAGTATTCTTGTGATGGCAAACAAGTCATACAAAGAACAAATCCTTGTCCGCCCCAAGGTTCACACAATAATAATAATTTAGCTCAAACATCCAGAGCAAATGCTTGTAATGGCAGACAAGCTACAGGTTGGTCCTTACCTGCTGTGAGTTTTACTCAAATGACGACGCGGTATAAGCCGAAAGTTAATAATACTGACGATATCAAACTAATTACCACAGCAAAAATACGAAAAAAGTGCGCAGTACAATTCTAGAATGTTTCTATTACCTACCGTAAAAAATGAGATTATCGAGATAGGAGGTATTGTCAGCCCACCATCGATATACTAGTAGCTATGATTTCTCAACTATCAGAAGATCTTTCATTAAAAAATTTAAACAACAATGATATCGACAATGCCTTTGCAAATACTATATTCTCAAAGTTTAATTTTCCTCTATAAAATTATCAGGAATTAGAAAAATTCGAGGAATTCTTGTCAAATGAAAATAATTTTAAGGATGCGGTACGTTTTTATGTGGAATAAAATGGAAATATTTAATGTAATGTAATTATGTATTATTTTTCAATATTCAAGGTTGATGAAATATCTCGACTGGGAGGTTCAACGCCATATAATTTCATGAAAAGATATCTGTCCAGGATGCTTACTAATCAGCTGGCATCAGAATTTAGTTGGCTTGGGGCCAAAAAGAAGAGGATTTTTGGAATATTGGCGCTTAGCCAATTATTGATTCGGAATAACAGTTTTATACATTTATATTTTCATATTCTAAATTGAACTACATGTTTTGTGAAGTAGTGATTTTGCTAATTTTGATTAAATTTCACAAAAATCACACTATTTCATTAAAAAAAAGTGTAACCATTCTGCATTTTAAAACAATTTTATTGTCTACATATTCTATGAAAGTTGAGTGTAGCATTGTAAACTAACTAATATTTTCTGTTTAGGTGCTGGACTAAAGCATCAAAAAGATGCAACTTTGAACGATTTCCAAGACGCAGGGAAGAATTGGTTGAGGAGGGCTAAGGAACGGGCGGATTTAGAAAGAGAATAGAAAATGTAAACAGGAATAACTAAAAATAATATACCTAATTATTCCTATACATCATCAAATCAAATCAAAATGTATTTCATGTATTTCTTTTATACCTACTTTGGTAATCTTAAGAGTTTCTGTTTAATATATATAATAATTTCTATAATTTATTTCAATGCTTTTTATTGGGAATAATCCTATGATTTCCTTATATCGGATGTATATCGGATATCCATAAAATTTAATCGACTCCATTGAACATACTATGGATGCCCATAAATATCTGCAAGGATGTTTTATGGATATCCATTACGGATGTTTTATGGATGTCCAAAGTTGTGACAAATGGACGTTCTATGGGATATCCACAGGAGCTAAAATGGATGTCCATTGGACGTCTGCATCCGATGGATGTTCTGTGGATGTCCTTGTGCTATATGGGAATACCCTCTGTAAGACGTTTTAGGGACATCCTTCCCGGATATTTTGGGACGTCCACAGGATGTTCATTTAATGTTAGGCGGACGTCTAGTGGATGTCCACAGGTCTTCTTTTTGCCAAAACTTTGGCCTCCACAGGAACTCCTTAAAGGACATCCAAAGGCTGTCCAGTACGGATATCTTCTGGTAATTCATACTTTTGCCAAAAAGACTACGTATGGACGTCCATAAGACATCCGGCGAACCTTGAACGGACATCCTGCGAACATCCTCAATGTCCGTGGAGTACATCCATACTACGTTCACTGGACGGCCTTGTGTTATATTGGTTAGAAAGTATTGACATCGACAAAAAAAGTAAAACTGTGTTTTAAAAATTACCGAAGAACATTTAAATCCAGGACCATTTAAAAAAATGTCGTGTAAGTGAACGCTGCAGATATTTAGTTCAAGTGTTTCTGCAGGAATTAAGCTCGCTATGGAAACCGGAGAAGTAACAACTTCTTCTAGTTTAAATACTAGCAAAATCATTAAAACAATGAATAATTTAGACACCTTAAACAGCACAAAGTTGTTTGACAAAAACCCGTACAATTGTGCAATAGCTGAAAAAAATTTACTTGTTATTGAAACATTAAAAAACGCACTAAATTGATTAAAAACGGTATATAAAATTACAGTTAAAGGAATGAAACGATTACCATGTTTCGATGAATTAACGTGAACTATAAATTCTTTGCTTATTCGAAGATCAAAAGAATTTGGGTTATGACTATTTACTAAAGCGTTGACTAAATCAAGATTTTGTTGAAAACATATTTTCCGTTTTCAGGCAGCGAGGGGGCTATAAAAAAAAATCCTATTGTTCGAGTTTTTAGAGGTGTTTCGAAAATAAATTGTTTAACCAAATTAATGAAAACCAGTGATAGTTCAAACTATGAGGAAGATGAAGATGAAAATCTTTGTACCATATCAGAGAAAAAGGAAGAGATAGATTTAGAAACAGAAAGAGAAACAGAAAACAGTAATTCTATTGTGCTTCCTGATGATTCCTGGAATGATTCTATGTCAGTTTTTCCGTTAACCTCTGCTTCACCTTTCCCATTGACGCCTTCCGTTCATAAATCAGTGTCTTCACAATCATGCTTGGACTCGCTAGCATCCTTAGAAAACTGTGCTACTAACTATTTCGCAGGTTATCTCATTAAAACATGCATTTATGCAAGTACCGGGAGATCGAGAAAGGTTGTCCAAAAAAAACTACCTTCCAAGTAGTTATCAGTATTTCATTCTAGTGTGATATTAGCCACAGTGTTGTTGACAGTTGTTCTGTACGTTTACGTTTCTGTAACTACCCTTTTTATTCTTAGACGCTGTTATTATCAAACAAAAACATATTTTTCAATACTAATTAAACACTGTTAAACAAACTTTAGAGTAAGTACAGTGTTTCCAATGAATTGATTTTATACATGACAGCAGGATGTCATATGATGACAGCTGGAGGATGTAAAGTTTGGTATACTCGTAGAAATTAGTTTTTTTTGACAACCTTTCTCGGTCTCCCGGTACATAAATACGAAAATTTCTAGAAGTTTGAATTTACCTAATGTAAAGATAAAGGTACATTACGTTAATTGAACAACGCCAATTTTTTTCTATACAGGGTGTTTTTAAATATAGTATTCCATAGCCACATCTAAACACTACAAGACATATAAATCGTCAACATGGCAATTAAGATAAAACCTCTGACACACGCCCCAACTTCAGGTATAAAAGCAACCCTATCCAAGAATAGATACAAACTTGAACGGAAATGCTTTGCACAGCGAGCAAAATCCGTCTCCTCATTGGAACAAGCGCGTGCGGTGAGTTCTTCTATAAAGTTTGCTAAAATTAGAAAAAAATGTGTTATATTATATTTCAGTGTTGAAGTATAATTGATTAAAAATAATGTTTTAATTCTTTAGTTGTGGTCTTCAACTGGTTATCCCGTTAGGTAGCTTCTTAAATTTTGTTATATTTTAATTAATTTAACATTAATTTTTGATCGGTAACTTTTGCGCGACTTTTGTAATTTTTATACTTCAGTTTGAAGAATGATTAATTAATAGTAAGTCTTTAGTTTTGGTCTTCAACTGGTTATCTCGTTATCTTCTTAAAACTGCAACCGATGTTTATAGAATTTTTTTTATATTAGACTGAACAATACGCCCAGAAAGTTTGTATTCGTAATTTAGAAACGCCCTGTATGGGGTATACCAAATTTCGTTTTTTTACAAACCTTAATTTTTCCATTTATATAAACATGTACTTTTGTTTCCTGTTTTATTTAAGTTTATTTTAAATAAACGTGATTGTTTTGATTTTATTGAAAATAAATGTAATTAATCTTTTGTATTTTATTTAAGTTTGTTGTAAATAAACGTATATGTACTGCTATGTTATGTTACATCAAATGATTATTTAATTATTGCTTGGTAAAGATACTGGTATTTACTTGGTACTATTTTGGTTTAGCACAGTTTAGCTGAACGAATTCATGATATAAATTTAATTTCGTTTGTACAGAGATGCAAATAAGACTCTCAGAAGGGTATTTCGGTTGATTTGTTATAGTAAGATTGGTTATAAAATTGTTTGAGTTTGATATTTCATATTAGAGTCAATCATTAATATTTAAATTCAAAGTTAATCTACAAATTATATGTGAATATGTTAATTATAAGCTTCGGAAGCTGATTTTCATTTATAAATGGTTAGTAAACAATTTATTAACTAGGTAAAAAGTTAAAATATTATAAAAAGGATACGATAAAGTTGATTTCATAGCTAGATTTGCAGCAATATTATTTCTATGTGTTAATTTGTTGATGTTAATGGGTGATACAGTTCTACGATAACTGGTCCGATATTGTAAATTTATGTTTTTCTTGATTCGGTTAATAGAAATTGTAAATACAGGTGTAAATATTTAATTGTAAGTTGATTTAGCTAGATTTGGTAAGTGTTTTGAAGTGCCTTCAGCTAAAAATTACCTGAAATAAGAAAAAATTGAGTTTGTCATTGAAATCCTACGATAATGAAATTTGAAAGTTAAATTTAGAGAATTAGAATGTAAAAAGATAAATTACAGAGTAAAGATAGATAATAGGGGAAAGCTTAGGGTCTAAAGAAGATAATTGATACAAGAAAAAGGCAGTGTGAAGAAAAGAAGTTGGAAAAATTTGAATTTTTAAAGAATACAGTAGTAAGAAGTACAAAAGTTGAAATACACGATATAGCCAAATGGCATATCAATTTAAAGGAAAAATCATGAAGAATTCGAATATGATAAAAGTTTTGAGAACAATTAACGCGCCATGAAGTAATTAGTGTTTGAAAAGTAATTAAACCTGAAATAATTTCGATTCGAGATTGTTTTATAATATTTTGAAGAGAAAGGGAAATTTGTTGGCAGTTTCTATAGCAACGATACCGAGGTATTAAATAGGAGTTCCAGGAATTTAGCGTCACTTGGTAAAAATTAGTTGAAGTATAAACGTTATTAAAATTTTGAAATAATTGGATTTACTAACCTTAAAAGTGCCAAGTTTTTAAGGTTATAAAAAAATAGGATCATGTCAAGAACAAATTAAGTGAATTGTGAAGTATAGAAGAAAAGTTAAGGTTCAACTTACTTGTGTAGTGGTCAAATTGAAGAATAATTCGCATTGATATTTGAACAATCAATAAATAAATCGATTGTCTGTAGCATAAAAGTCATGGCATATCAAGGAAGTACCAGAAAAAGCCAGTGCGCAAGATCGGCGCAGAAGTGAGTAAAGTGAAAGAAAAATGTACAGGATGATGCAGAAGAATAGGAAATAAAACGAGGTAGAGATTATAAATTTAAGTATTCAAGTAGGGATGTTAGGACTGTTTAATAAAGGATTGTAAATAATTGTAAATAGATTTAAATTGAATTTAAAGATAAATACGTGTTTTACATAAAAACAAAATTTTCTTTTATTGAACAAAATTTTATTTTATTGAACAAAAAGATAGTTAAAAAGATTTTATAGTTAAATATAGCGACCCAGATACCCCGAGGAGAGTATTATTGGAGAATTTGGCATTGTGTGTTGTGTTGTGTTTAATTATGTTACAGCTAGCCGGAGCAAAAATACAGAAGGTGGTAGGTAAATACCAGGTGTATAATAAGAATTGTTGATTTTCAAAATTATATAAGGGCATATCATAGCATATTTATTTTGTCGCCGCAACGTGGGGCAAAGTTAAATTTAAAAAAAAAAGAATATTACAATAGTACAATAGTACTACATACAATAATACCTAACACCGCTAGTGGCGAAGTTACGAAACAATCTCCTTAAAAATCAAATTTTATTCGAGGCACAAATTGGAAATAATAAGGTAGGTAACTTTAATAGCAAGTCCGTTTATGCACCATCTGGTGATAAGTAGTCTATTGAGTCGATTTTAAAATGTACAAATTTGGTCACAATTTGGTCCATATCTAAGTTATAAACATTGAAATGAAATGATATTGCCCTCTGCATTTTTTCATATACATTATTTATTTGTAGAGCAGTCTATTCAAATAACTATCAATATATTAATCAATGCCTACCTTTCCCATCTTTACCCTCTCTAATCTTTGGTCTGGGGTAAGGACGCTGCTTCTCTCTATGGGGAACCTAACCCCGCACGTTCCCCCAATCCTCTAGCACGCAAATTGAAAAAGTGGAGGTACAAACCTCCCCTGGACTTTCCATACTAAAAATAAACATTTCGTTTTTGGTATTCAACAGTAGTTCGCGAAGCAGTATTGAAAATCATTTGAATCCCTAGCGAGAAAAACGAGACTATACGGGTTCAATATGAACGGAAGAAAGACACCGGCTAGAAATGACAGCTGGCGAAGCCGGACGATCGTTACCGACCGACGATCCGTTTCCGTCAGAGTCCAACCTATATATTCAAAATTCACGAATTTCTCATCAACCGTAGATTTTAGCCATATGAACACCTTATACTATATGATAGACAATTAAATTTTGCATTCAATTATATAATAATATATAGGGTGTTTCATTTAAAATAACAAAGTTGCTTATTGTACTGTGGAAAGAAAACGCCGTGTATACGTGATATACATTTAGGAGAATTCAGAATTATATACTGAATAACTTTTATATTTCAACTTCTTTCATATTTTGACTAATAGAGGCGCTATAGGAGCATCAATTTCCGATTTTCAAAATCTTGTAGAGGGCGCCACAGTGGAATTCTGGCGTTCATCAAAAAATAAAAATGTAGCTAATACCATAAGACCTCTCAACATAATGCAGCCGTGGTTTTCGTAAATATTGTACCTCAGTGGTACGCTAGATGTCGATAGTTGTAGATACCTTAAATTTGCTCATAAAAGTATTGAGTACCAAAAGCACAACAAATGCATAACTTAGCAGGTCCACACCACTTTCTCCCACCGAGCGGCCAGCAGGTACACAATTTATCGTTTTAAACCTGTTTCCATCCCTTGAAATGGGTTTCTTTATTCATTCTTAAATAAGCTGAGATCATTATTAATGCAGCGAGTGCAAAATAATCATGGTAGGTACCAATAAACGAATTTAACAAAATAGAGCGTGGCATAACAAACTAAATAAATAAAAAGTATGCATGTAAAATTTTTATTGATGACTCAATTTTCTGATTTTAGAATTATAATAATATACATATTATAATAAATATAACACTTAATATTTAGAAATTCGCGGACACGGGGGATACAACTTTCCACAATCATACACATAAATATTGTATACAAATATAATACACGATGTCAGAGAGTTTTGAAAATTTTATTTTTGAAACAGCTTTAGAACGTGTTATCATAAAATTACTTGGTTTTCTGCATTGTAAAGTAGCCTTGGAAAATTTTTGTCTCAATTGGATAAAAAAAAGTGTAAAACACTCTGAAACAAAGTAGAGCGTGGCATAACCAATGAACTAGAGGAGGATTACTGGAAAGAGTGCCACCGTAGCGATCGCCGGTAAAACATGAGCGCATGCTATAGATAGAGTACAACGCTCACTAAGGAATCGACTTCCTCTTCCCACTCATAGCGTTAGCGGTACTTGTATCTACACGTGCGGTTATATTCTTCGTTTCCGCTTGTTAATAAAAGCTAAAACGCCAAAATGGTTAATTACTGTTGTGCATACAGCTGTACAAATATATGGAAACCTGGCGAAACCATCAAATTTCACAGATAAATCATTTCTGTTACAAAATAGCTTGCTACTCTGCTATATCCGAAGTAATAAGTGCAAGTTCTATTGAACCACTCTAGCTACTGATTGCTGAACTTTTCTTGATTATTTAATAAATTCAATTAAGCTATAAAATATCTGTGTATTTTATATTCATATAAAATAATCATTAAATTTGCAGATTTCCCATGAAAAATCCAGAACGTTTAAAATTGTGGATACACGCGATTTGTCGTAAAAATTTTAAACTATTATTTACTATTATTTACATCTAGCGTACAAGAAAGCATTAATGCGAATTGCTTAAATTACGATAGTAATACCACGCCAATTTTTCAAAGTCGTAGTTCGAAACGAAAACCAACACCCGAAAATAACATGGACAGAGCAGATGGTACCGAATTAATAAAATTAATTTCAATTGTCGACAATAATGTTTTGACATCTTTTCAGGAAAATATATTGTATTATATTGCAGGGTTTATTATTAGAAAATTAATAAACAAAAACTCGTGTGTACATTGTCACGCAATTTTAATAAAACAATATAATACTGAACAGGGTGACTGTACAGGTTTAAAAAATTACGCTAGTTTTACAAAATTTATAACTCGAGGAAAACTGTATTTTCCATCAAGGGCAGTATTCGACATCGTTAAATATACTGAGAAGGTATTTAGAGCAGAAGTTATCTGGGGTTATATGGGAAAACCTTGCTTTAAAAGTACAATTATAAAGTTAGTGTACCAGAATTTTATTAGCCAAGTATTTTGTTTGTTTGAACCTTCACATCCCGTTGTGGATATGCACGAAGAGCTACATGAAGGGCAAATAATCAAATATATTGCTGATGTATACGCAAATATACGCATAAAAAAAAGACACTACAAGTATTAGGTGACAAAGCAACAGCAAAGCAACACTTGCACAAAACTATTTTATTTTATCGTGTTTAGAAATATAAGAATAGCTTAGTTTATAAGTATTATGTAGCAAAATAATATTGGTAAAGTAAATAACGCATACAACATTTTCAATAGAGAGATTATTACTTAAAATAATGCCCTTTTACCTGCGCTGCGGTCGAGTGTCATATACCCACATAAGCTAAAAAGAAACAGAAGTACCCAGCCCAACAGTCGCGCTACTCTACGGTCGTAAGCTCACAAACGCAACACGACGCGTTCATTCCAGTAATCCTCCTCTAGTTCATTGGGCATAACAAACTAAAAAAAATAATAAAAACTGTGCATGTAAGATCTTTAATGACGAGTTAATTTTCTGATTTTAGAATTATAATAATATACATATTATAATAAATATAACACTTAATATTTAGAAATTCGCGGACACGGGGGATACAACTTTCCACAATCATACACATAAATATTGTATACAAATATAATACACGATGTCAGAGAGTTTTGAAAATTTTATTTTTTAAACAGCTTTAGAACGTGTTATCATAAAATTACTTGGTTTTCTGCATTGTAAAGTAGCCTTGGAATTTTTTGTCTCAATTGGATAAAAAAAAGTGTAAAACACTCTGAAACAAAGTAGAGCGTGGCATAACAAACTAAAAAAAAATAATAAAAACTGTGCATGTAAGATCTTTATTGACGAGTTAATTTTCTGATTTTAGAATTATAATAATATACATATTATAATAAATATAACACTTAATATTTAGAAATTCGCGGACACGGGGGATACAACTTTCCACAATCATACACATAAATATTGTATAGAAATATAATACACGATGTCAGAGAGTTTTGAAAATTTTATTTTTGAAACAGTTTTAGAACGTGTTATCATAAAATTACTTGGTTTTCTGCATTGTAAAGTAGCCTTGGAAAATTTTTGTCTCGATTGGATAAAAAAAAGTGCAAAACACTCTGAAACAAAGTAGAGCGTGGCATAACAAACTAAAAAAAATAATAAAAACTGTGCATGTAAGATCTTTATTGACGAGTTAATTTTCTGATTTTAGAATTATAATATACATATTATAATAAATGCTGAGCTTTCATCTTTTGGTCTTTTTTTTGTATTGAATTTAATAGAGTAGAGTTAAGGGTGTGGTAACGGACGGATTTTCTAAGATTTACTTTAAAAGTAGGCGATTTTTGTGAAATATCGTTGCATTCTGAAGAGTCGGTGAAACAGAACCATCTCGATCAGATTCAGTAGGACAGGAAAGATCCGCATCAACTGCTAGTGGCACCAGACGTTCATAAGTTTTCACGGCTCCTGTTTTTTTGAGGAATAGGGGTTCCTCGTTGGAAACAATATCGGAAGAATTTGCAAATGGCTTAGGGACAGCGTTGTGAACCAATCGCTCCTTCAAAATATTTGTAAACGCGGAAGCCTGGAAGTGGTCCTCACAATTTTTTTGATTTTTAAGCTTGGTAGGTGAAGCGTCTAGTAAAGCTGCGTCTCCTGCACAATTGAACACTATTAAAATTTATATTTTGTAAAACCTGGCATTTAAGGGGGGATTTTAGCAAAATTCAATTTCACTGAAGTTAAAAATTGTAAAATATAATATATTTTATATCATTAAAATCTTGTTATTACGTGTGATAGATAGATAGGCTAACTATCTGACTAGGTAACAGAAATGTACAGATTAAAGTTACCTCTTGTATTTGAAATCCACTGTTTACATCTTTCTTCATCTTTGATGGGAAATCCAAACATGTGCAATCCCGGATTCGTTCTTTTACTTTTACCACAATTTATATAAACACATTTATTTCCGGCTGGAAGCATTTTCACAGATAACGATAATACACAGAAGAAAGCGAAGTTAACTCGACCAAAGTCAAAAATCACTGTTGTTATCCCATACATTGCATAGATAATGTAAACTTTGGAATTATGAAGTTATGGGGGCGATACATTTCAAGTAAACAACAGTTTACTGCATTCTCTTCATAATGTCCTTGTAACTATATCTTAAATTTGCGATGAGAATGTATTAACATATTAATAATGTCATTAAATTGTATCTTTCAATTTAATTATTTTCACATTTAAATATTTCTTGATAACAAAACTGAAATTAGTTAAGTGAACCTACTTAGATTCAATTCTTCAATCTTCAATCTATGCTTCAATCATGGCTAGGTAAATTTTTAAACAAAAATTAAATACCTAATCTATATAATTTGATTTTCATAACAAATGTATATTTGAAAGCAGACTATAGTTGCCTAATTTGGTTCAAACCTAAGTATGTATGGAAACTATGAACTCTTTGTCGCACTCATTAATTGTCTATGTTCAAAACGGCTTTCGGACAAAGGAGGATCGTAATAAATAAGTAGGTACATAGTTTTAAAAGTTTGGCGGCTTCATATAAGCAATATCGGCATAAGGCATGTTATATGGAGTCTAAGAAACGTCCCCCACGTAATAAACAAAAAAGAACTCGCCGAACAAAAACTCTGAGAATAAAAATTAAGAATAAATGAATGCAGTCGAATTACAACTGTTAACCAAAGGAATGTGATTACTCATTACCGAATTATAAGTAGGTACTCATCACTTCACATTATGGTAACTCAGACTTACAACAATAAAGTAAACAAATACCTATACGTAGATATCATTATTGTTTTTCAGTGCAAGATAACTTCTTATTAATTATTATCCATTAACTATAAAGTTACCCACTTACGAACAAATCAAGTCCTGTTACGGTAAAAGTAATTAAGTTACCGGAGGGAGTAAGAAATTTTGCGGATTTCTTAAATGACACAATATAATGGTTCTAATGGGGCAATATCATTGTTAACAACAATACCAATCCATTATACAGTCCGTTTCTTCAAATTTTTCCCCGTCCTGTACATAAGGGCTAGTAGATGGAATCTAGGAAACATCCTTCAGAGAGTTACAAGGAAATAAAAACCCCTGGAAATTAACCCCCTTTGGAAAACATAAAAAAACGAGAAAAAAATTAAGAATAAATCATGTCAATAAGTTTTATTTTATTATTACATTCTATAAAACACCCAGCTTGTAGAAACAGCAAAGATTTTGAATTTTTAAAAATTAAATTATACGTAAACCAATTAGCGAAATGGTCTAATTTCGATTTGATTACTTATTGTAATTGTTCAACAATGTGTTATTCATACTATATAAATGCATTTCTCAGCCATAACCAAATAAATTATAAACTTTGAGCATTAATAATTCCTTAACCAAAGGGTTAACACTAATAAATTGGTAGAATTAGAATTTTTCGCTCGATTTTCGACTAATTTAATATCGCGTGAATATTAGCCTTTTTTAATACACCCGGTATAAAATAATAATCACATATTATTGTACCTATTATTTGCCCCCGGATTGAGTTACAGAGTTACAAAGCGAAAAAGAATTATTGTTGAACTTTCAAAATAGAAATACTCTTTAGAAAAACGCGGTTTGGTCTAAAACAATTAGGTATAGTTTTTTATCCATCTCTTGTAAGTTACAAAATATTGATTTTTAATTTCCTGGAAAACCTATTATTGATTAATCTGTGGCGTGCAAAAATTGTCTAAAACAAATAGAATGATTTTGTAAATATAAATAAAAAATAACAAATGTAAATGTAAAAGTTAGCCAGTAGTACATAAACTCAGGTAGGCACATTTTTCCGTTCAAGAGGTAAGGGTGATTAGGTGATTCATGGATTAAGAAGACGCCTGACCGAGCTATTGCTATTTCACTCAACGCTGTAGTCAAATGAGAACGTACCGCGTTGATCATTTTCATTTCCAAACCTACTGAAGTGCTCGCTGCGGCCAAATCCACAATTGAATAGAAATCTGGTACCATTAGTCGAGGTCTAAGGTGTTATTAGTCTAATGCTAATACCAAGCTGCAGAAGTATAGAAAATGTTAACAAACTCCTTTGACCAGTTTTTTTGTAATAATTTTTCAAAAATTTTAAAAATGTTCGAAGAGCGCCGTTGCGACCGTGTTTGGATTTAGTGAATAACTTTTTTTCTTGGTGTAGTACAGCCAAAGGGCTTTCAAATAAGTTGTTGCGGAACCTGATCAGATAACTGGTTTTTGAGTTACGGGGCGTTAAATTCAAACTTTTGAAAAATTCATAGCGACCGCCATTTTAAAGTTAGAGAGTCCGGTAAAAAACTGTTTCCCTTGAATTATGCCCTTCTTTCATATCCCCTACTCAGATTTTCAAAATTCCGCTTCTGAAAAAAATGATACCAAAAAAACATGTCTAACTTCCGCTTCCGGTTTCGGATTTTTTTTAAAAGCTTATTTTGTCGATGAATTTTTCATATACCCCTTCATTTAAAATTTCATCAAAATCGGTTCACTAGATTTTGCCTTAGAGGCGTTACATACACATACACACACACACCCACACACACAGACAGACATTTTTTCTAGGCCACTTTTTTGGGTTCCTGGGGACCCGAAACACCTATTTCCGCGAAAATCTCGATTTCGAAAATTTTCATGATATCAATACTTCCCCTATACCAGTGGTGGTATGGGAAAGTAACAAGCACGTATAGACAATTAAATTTCAAACAATTTCCAATATTAAATTTAAAAGTAAAACCTACAACTTACCGAAAAGACGAAACCCTGCACTGCGTAATTCCCAGGCAATATCTTTTATAATACACTTTTCAATTTTAATGTTGATTGATTAAAGCACGTTATAATATCGAAATGTAAGCTAAATCTTTTGTTATTCTGGGGAACAACCCAAATACAATCAAGTAAAAGGATACTTAGGTAACAAAATTCCAAGGAACTTTCAATAGATTAGATAGGGTTTTTAATAGAATTTACGTATCTTTTCAGAGAAACAAGTAAATCTAGTGATTAAGTGTTGTATGGTCGACGCATATATTTCTTCTAAATTCACTTTTTTTTTAAAAGTGGCGAGCTTCGCCAAAATAAGATAAAACTCAAAATCTCTAATGCAAATCTGATGCACCTGTCGCTTACTGCATGAAAGAAACGGTGAAAACAGGTCCATTAACAAGTTTAGTAAGAAGCTGATTAAGTCCTAAGTAATGATCTACCCCAACACTGCCGTTATCATTATTTTCTGGGAATTCTTTCAATAGATACTAACTGTTGTTAAATTAGAAAAAACTTAAATTTGGTCTAACGTATTTTTCCGGTAAATAATTTTTCCAGTAAATCGTAAAACAATAATGTACATACCTATCAAGAATAACGTTTAAGTTTCGTTTGTTCAGTAATTTTATAAAACCTATTATTTAATACTTTATTAAAAGAAAGTTAAAAAATAACGTTTAATTAAGTACAAAGTAAGTCGTAACTAAGCTGTTTCCTTTGAATTATGGTCTTCTTTCATATCCGCTATACTCAGATTTTAAAGTTCTACTTCTGAAAAAAATAGTACCAAAAAACATATCTAATTTCAGCTTCCGGTTTCGGATTCTTTTGAAAAGTTTAGTTTCTCGACGAATTTTCGATATACCGCTTCATTTGAAATTTCATTAAAATCGGTTCACTAGTTTCTGCGTTAGAAGCGTCACATGCACAAACCCACAGACAGACATTTTTTCTAAACCACATTTTTGGGTTCCTCGGGGTCTAAAACACGTATTTCCCCGAAAATCTCAATTTCGAAAATTTTGATGATATCCATACTTCCCATATAATAGTACCAGTGGGGTATGAGAAAATAATTATCAAAATATCTCCAACCAGAAGTTATAGACTTGTTTCCAAAATTCCGCCATTTTTATCCACTGTTCAGTAGATCGTAAAACAATAATTTGCATTTCAAGAATAACGTTTAATTTGCGTTTGTTCAGTAATTTTATAAAACCTATTATTTAATAATCTATTAAAAGAAAGTTTAAAAACAAAATACAAAATATACAAAATAAGGTATAACGGTACATATACGTAATTAAATAACAAAAAATACGTTTAAATTTGGTATAACATATTTTTGCAGTAGATCGTAACACAATAATTTACATATCGAAAATCAGATTTTATTTTCGTCAATATAAAACGCAGTTTCTTAGGTTACAATAAACGTACTGTACAAAATATACGTACATATTACGTATATATTACGAATAGTATAAATGCGGTAAATCACAAACGTAATAATTTTTATATCTAAACACCGTATAAGTTACGTTTATTAGACCACAGTGTGTTACCTGGGTACTGTGATCCTGTTTTTATAGCTAGGTCAGCGGGCAAATTTTGTCTTTACCGAGGAGCCCCGAGCTCGTTTGATATGTGGCCGTTGTGTCCAAGGTGGCCGTTGTGTCCACGTTCGCTTTGTGGGCGTTGTGTCCAGTGTGGCCATTGTGTCCAGCTAGAGCTGTGGCCGTAACGTCCAAGGTGGCCGTTGTGTCCACATATCACATTTGGCCGACGTGTCCAGTGTGGCCGATATGGGCATAGTAAAATCTGTGTGACCGTTGTGTCCAGTGGCCGTTGTGTCCTAGAGCGAAAGCGAGCGCGTGCTGCTGATGCAATATTAGTATTATCAGGATTCAACGTGTTCAAGCCGCATGATAGTTTCCGCCAAAGAATGTAGAACCTAAGATTTGTGGGTTGTTTTCTTTATTATATAACTTTCTTTGTTATACTTATACCTAATATTTAATACAAGTGTTTTGTTTCGTTTTCGTTTTGTTTTTGGTAATATAGTAGTAACATATCCGTTTAAAAAGGCGTTTTATTTTAGTAATGCGTAACACGTCACAAATTTGGCGCCTGAGTAGGGACGCGGCACAAGTTAGATATAAATAAATTAAAGTGCCATTTTACTAGTTAGCAACAATTTAATCAATACCAACACTTTACTCGTTGGATACACAGAAATTTATTTAATTAATACACGCACTTCATGAATTTAATAAATTTGTCACTCAAATTTATCTATTAAGTAAACAAAAAAAAAACGTCGTTTACAACTTGTTTACTATTAGTTTTGATGGCATGTAATCAAATTCTTAATCTAAAAACTTTTAAATAAAACATAGTTAAGATTTCATGCATTTATTGTTACTTCACAGCATGGTACAATTACAAAGTTAAAACAGTAAAAATAATATATAAAAGGTCGCTGAAATATAGGTAACTGTGAATTATAATTGTTAATTGAAAACTAGAAATATATAAATTTTACACAAATGTCAAACTGTCATTTTATTTTTAATTAACATTATTGGGGTACAACACACTGGTACCACAATTAATTGCGGGGCACAACACACTGTAACAATTTTGTCCATTACAAGTGTACCTTTTTGTTTTTTTAACATGTGAACCGGCAATCTTCCTCCTATAATTGTAGATTTTTTCAGAGAAGTCCGATGACCCGTTCCACATGAATGTGTTGCTAATAAAAACATTCTTAGTGAATTCTATTTTGGCAGTTGAAACAGCACAGCAAATATCGTGTACATCCTGTATATACAAATTTGTTAGTTACATTTTATGGTGTCAAGGTCATCGCCTCCTAACATAACTTGCTGCGTTTAGATATCTAAGAGCACTCGAAGGGCACATTTTTAAAATTACCGTTGCTAACTCCACGGAAGACGTGGATATAATTCTGACACAAAATCCACGGTATTACGTCATTGTCATAAGGTGACGTCATAATCGGCCGACTCGGCAACGAACCAGCACACGGCCCCACCTACTCCGCATGTTCGGGGAAAATTATTTCAGCTTCCTGAGATTATAGTGAGAGAGGTGGTGTACGATTGGTTGCGTACTCGCAAGGCGTAAAAGTTTATTTAAGAGGGCCGTGTCCGTTCAATATTTAGCATAATACAACTAATTTTCAAAACTATGTTACTATGACTTCTAATATGTTTTTCGTAAACAAAATATGAGCAGGTTTGGAATTGAGTGATCTGAATCCTTACGATTTAAATTTATTAATAACACGTACCCAATAAATTCTTAATAATTTTCCCCCGGAACATGTGCAGTAGGTGGAGCCGTGCGCTACGTTTAGACGCTCGTCGTCGAGTCGGCCGATTAATGACGTCACCCTATGACAGTGACGTAATACCGTGGATTTTGTGTCAAAGTTATATCCACCTCTGCGGTGGAGTTAGTAACGGCGTTACAAATTGTGAAACTTGTCTGTTTTTTAATTATTATAAATGTTAATGTGGGTTGAGTATTATTAATTCAATGATTTTCTGGTGTCAAATTAGACTTCAAGAAGTACAACAAGTAATCAGTTATGAAATTAACCCGAAGAAAGCACCAGGTTTCGATCTAATTACAGGGAAGATTCTACAAGAGTTACCTATAGAAGCAATTGAAGCTGTCACCCAAATTTTTAATGCAGTTATTCGAAACGGTCACTTTCCAAATGAATGGAAAATTACACAAATTATAATGCTGCCAAAACGAGTAAAACCCTTAGCAGAAGTTTCGTCGTATAGGCCTATTAGCTTATTGCCAGTCTTGTCAAAGGTCTTTGAGAAGGTACTTCTTAAGCGAATAACATCAATCTTGAATCAAGGGAAATTAATCCCAAATCATCAATATGGGTTTAGAAATCGTCATGGAACTATTGAACAAATACACAGAATCGTGAATGAAATAAACAAAGACCTCGAAAATAAAAGATATTGTTCTGCTGCCTTTCTAGACGTAGCGCAGGCAAGGCCTGGCATACAGGTCTGTTCTTCAAGTTAAAACAGCAACTGCCACATCACATCTACGAACTGCTGAATACTTACTTAACCGGAAGATACTTCCTGGTCAAACACCAGAATGAATACACAGAACTGCAGTCCATCCTATCAGGGGTCCCACAGGGAAGCGTGCTAGGACCGATATTATATTTGTTATACACAGCTGACCTCCCAACAACAAGGACAACAACAATCGCAACATATACAGATGACACAGCAATTCTAGCGTCGCATACAAACCCAGCGATGGCCTCACGGATTTTGCAACTTAACTTGAATAGAATTCAAGAATGGCTTAAGACATAGAGAATCAAAGCCAACGAAAGCAAGTCTATTCACATCACATTTACCGCCGCCTGTCATCAAATGAATCCCTGCTGAAATCTTCATACATGCGGCTCACACGAGACCCCTGCATCCCACTGGGAACATACCATATTCACTGCCATTGCGAAAAGATAACTGTCCCCCAGTAACCCTCAATGGACAGCAGATTCAACACCCCGATAGCGTAAAATATCTCGGGCTACACCTGGACCGAAGGCTAACCTGGCAAAAACATATATTTAATAAGCGGAAGCAACTTGGTCTGAAGCTACGAAAACTATAATGGATGATTGGTAGGGAATCGCAATTGTCATTGGAAAATAAATTGCTGATCTATAAAGCGGTTATAAAACCCTATTTGGACATACGGAATTGAGCTTTGGCGAACAACCAGCAACTACAACATAGGAATTTTACAACGGTTCCAAAACAAAATTCTCCGAATAATAGTGAATGGTCCTTGGTACGTGCCAAACTCAACGATCGAAAGAGATTTATGTGTCCCTACAGTAAAAGAAGAAATACAAAAGTATAGTGCTAAATATAGTAATAGAGTGAAAGTGTACCCTAACAAACTTGCAAAAGGACTAATGGATGATACTGATGAACCGTTTTAAACCTATCGACCTGCCAACTAGACTTGTTTAATTTTAACCAATTTTATTTAATTCTTTATTTTATTAATTAGCAGATAAGATATTGTACATAGTAAATTAGATACCTATTCCACTTAGCCATAAATTGACTTATTATAATTAAGGGTAGACACCCAGTGGGACATCTTCCTACATGCCATAGATAAGTCATAACAAATACTTAATGTCTCTTAAGGGACATTGTATGTAGAGAATAAAAACATAAAACATGTTTGTAAGTTAATTCATTTGTTTCATCTTTCTTTGTACAATTTTTTATAGATGCCCTGATGAAGATTTGAAATAAATCGAAATATTGGCTTTATAACAAAGAGTTTACTACTCGGTCTTATTGACCGATACCCCAATATCTTTATTTTACTACTAACGTTGTAACGGTCGTTACTTCCCTTTAATTAATATTACAGATGGGGTTCTATCAGAATAGTAACAACACGTATGGAATGGACATGACTAAGAAACTGAAACAATGGTCCAATAACAACATCAAGCCACCCAAACGACTTAACCAGAGAATTTTCCTAATAAGATGTCGCAAACACAACATTAGTCCGAACTTTGAAATTGAGGTCACTCTTTCGGAAATAGAACACCTTCCTAAGGACATTGCATCTTTAAAGGTCGGTTACCGACTTACCTGATAAATGAGTTTTCTAGAAGGTGTGATCTCAGATTCAATAGTTTATTTAATCAGATTAAAAATATTAATGTAAACAAATTCAATAGACTCAAGCAATCTTCAGTTAGTGTTAAACACCTCAATGATAATAGGAAGTGGTTCAAGAATTTAACTGATATACAGTAGTTCCTGATAATATAAAAATTTCCTGTCACTTGTTCCTAAATTCAGTATTCAAATAGAAAAGAGAGAACTACCCATCCCTCAATTACTAGCGGGCAGGGTGCAGTTCGCTCCCGTATGTACTAATGAGAACCGAATTCGCTCCCTGGGATAGCCTAATTCGATCCCAAGTATCTTATGCGGCTTGCGATCGTTAATGTGATTATTTCAAGTCCTATGAGTCCGTACCTATAAGTTAACGTCAATTACTTAGTGTTAAATTATTACTTTCATACCATCGGTAATTCCTCAGTTTTGGTCAATCACAAATGTTCATATTATTTTATTTTAATATGGTTTTGTCAAAGTGATATAAAGTTAAATTACTATTTATTTAAAAAAATAAAAATCGTACAACAAATACTGACTAATGCTACGTAACATATATGCATATAAGGCATTATAATACCGCAACTACACTAAATCGGTAAGAAACAGATTTTATCACAATTTGGGTATTAATTAAACCCAATGGGTATCTCTCAATTTTTTCAATTTAAATTTTTGTTTTGCGATAACACTCGAATCACAAATGAGCTTAACTACCGTACAACTTCCATGTATTGTAAATAGTTGGGGAAAAAATGTAGGGGCATATTCAAAAGTTCGCATCTACATACAAAGATGTTATGTTTGTGCATAGAAATTTGATATTGGTGGCGCAATAAAACATAATAATATGAATAGCTTTATCGTTTTGGCAACATTTGGAAACATTTCATTATTGTTTGTTTTTACAGGATATTGGTCTAAACAATTCTATAAAAAAGTCCTTAGGTAGTTTTGGTCGTACTGATCGTCGAGCACGATACATATTTTTTCGCACACGATTAAAGTCAGAGATGGTAACCGTATCGATATCGTTAGCTCTCAGTTCCTTATGTATAATTTTCATAGGTCTCTCGCATAAATCTGTAGCTTGTATTAACTAATTGCTTTATAGACTCCCAATTCTTTGTCCCCTTATTCAGAAGTTTTTTCTAATACAAAACGTTTTTTAAAGCAACAACCTAATATCCTAGTCCTTAAAGCTGACAAAGACGCTGTCACTGTCCTTATGAACAAAAATGAAAGCTAAAACCCTCGTCAATGACACTAACATGTATAAAACATTAAAAAGAGATGATCCCACTAGTACTACTCAGAAGAAAAACAATGACTTTCTTACCTTGTTTAAAAATAACGGTGCTATCGACGACAACTTAGCAAAAACTTTAATTATTTATATTATCATATCATTATCATATCTGAAGTATTAACTGTTGCCTTAGGCAACAATCTGGTTGATAACACTAAAGACTCGTTTGTTTTCTGTCAAGAAATGAACAATTTTCAACTCCCTGAGAACTTTGTTCTCATTTCTCTGGACATACTTTTTACCAACATCCCGTGACAATTAGTTATGGATATTATCAATGAAAAATGGACTTCCATTGAACCCCATTACAATTTTACTAAAAATCAGTTTAATCAGATTATCAATTTCATTTTCAATAATAGTTACTTCACCTTCAATAATGAATTTTACTTACAAGTTTTTGGCACACCTATGAGTTCACCCCTTAGCCCCATTATAGCTACAATAGTTATTAAATTAACCTTTCAACTACCGCTCATTAAAAAATATGTACACGATATTTGCTGTGCTGTCCCAACTGACAAAATAGAATTCACTAAGAATGTTTTAATAGCTCTAACCAACACATTCAGTTTACAGTTGAGGAAGAAACGAACAACGGTGTTCGTACAGACAATAACTCCATTATCCTTGACTACTACGCTAAACCCACTAGCTCAGAGCGGTATATTAATTTTTATTCAAACCATGCTATCGATCAAAAAATCAATATTTGTACTAACTTAAAGAGTAGAATTACACAAATTTGGCATCCTTCTCTCGACAAAAAGAATTTAGATAAACGATTTAATATTTCACTAAACAAAGGTTACCCTAGAGTACTTGTGAAAAGATTGTTGTTCAACACTGCCATCATTACTCATAACCCTGCTGCTATAGCTCCAATCATTTATAAAAAATTACCTTACAGCCAACCATAACCAATAGCCTAATTATTAACGTTAAGAATGATTCGGTTAAGATTGCTAAATATAACGTTAAAAATATAAACTTACTGTTCTCAAAAATTAAGGATAAGACCCCTCTGGTTATGAATTCTAATGTTGTGTATTCAGTTCCGTGTATAGAGTGTCAAAAAAAGTACATTGGTCAAACTTCACAATTACTTAAGTCAACAATTACAGCACACAGAAATGACTGTAAGAACAAAAAGATTTGAGCTTAAAACTTACAAAATTCGATAACGCCTTCTATACAGTGCGCGCATAAAGTTTGGAATAATGGAAATAATTCTTTTTCCGGCAAATTTAAAGAAAAACGGTTTGACAAGTCAAATTGATTTATTTTGAAGGAAACATTTTGAGATAATTTTCATTTTTCTACCGCTTTCAAGTTTCAATCAGTGACGTCATCGATATTTTTTTTAAATGGCAACTCCCTATTGTTTTGGCACCTCTAAATACATTGGCTAACATACTAACCAACATAGTTGTACAAACAAATAATCACATAAAAGACTCATGGGACTTCTGCAATTACATAAAAGATCTAAAAAATACCCAATAACTATTCCATGTTCTCACTAGATGTAATCTCACTATACACAAATATTCCAATAGAACTAGTATTAGAATTAATTAATAATAAATGGGAAAATATTAAACCTTTTACAACTTTGACTCAAGAAGATTTCATTAATGCAATAACCTTATGTTACAATTCCACACATTTTCAACGAAATGACCACTTTTTCCAACAAATAACAGGCCTACCTATGGGATCTCCAATATCAGCACCATTGGCCAATATAGTTGTGGAAGACTTAGAACAAAAAGCCTTACTGAATCTCCACAACGATATACTAATATACAAAAGATACGTAGATGATATATTTATTATTGCAAATACAAACACCATCAATAATATACAAAAATCTTTTAACTATATTTGCAAAAAACTACAATTCACCATTGAACCTGAAGAACAAAAAAATAAATTTCCTTGACATATCAATCGAAAATAACAATGGAAAAATTGAAACTAATTGGTACACAAAAATAGTATGGTCTGGAAGATACTTAAACTATTACTCTAGTCAACCATAAAAATATAAAAAAAGTGTTATTTCAAATCTCACAGATAGATGTTTACATTTCACTAACGCTAATAGAAGACAGCAAATTAAAAAAATTAAATCCACATGACAAAAAAAAGGATACCCCATAAAATTCATAAAACGATTGCAACAAGAATAAACAAATTTTACAACAACATTAAAAATAGAAACAACAACCAAAAACAAGATCAAACAGGTCATCTTTTTGACATAAAAAATACTGTCACGTTATAAATTGTGACTAGTCTGGATTTAAACACATCATTCATTTAATATAACTATATTTAAATTAAGGTTTACAAAGATGTATAATTTGCACCAGCAAGATGAGCTTACATAAGTACAGCTAGAAGAGCCGAATGAACCATGGTTGATCGAAGTCTTGTTCTGCAGTCTTCAGTCTTCTGGGTAAGGCTTTAATCCTAGCCAGGCCTGGCTTGGAATACTTGTTGAGGGAGAGTGTTCGTGTCTTCTAGCTGGAGCACACTGAATCGAATGGAGAAACATTGTGTTTTTATACTAATTTATGACTCTACAAATGGATATGTCCTCGAATGCACGTGGAGCACTAGATTCCTCATGAAACCTTGATATATTTGCAACAACAGTATTGCACAATTGTTTCCAAGAATAATGTTATTCTGAGATGTGATACAAATATGTCGAACAAACATGGTTTTAACTTGATTTACTTTGATAATTATAATATCATTATTTTTGCCTTAATAATTATTTTAAACACTTCGTGACATTTCTCCCCCTCTTAATCAAGCGAGAAGCAATGATCGCGTAAGAAAAAATTTTACGTCACGAAGTGATTGTAAGGCATTCATAACACTCACCATTAATGGTTACTAAATAAACTACAATAAGTTTCGTAGGTTATTACAGTAGTACAAGGTTAATATATAAATCCACACATAATATATAAGATACTTGAACATTGAATATAGAAACATAAAATACAATAGTAACGTATAGTAAAAAGCAATGGTTACAAAAAGGTGCGTTACAATAATTATAACATTCCAATACAAAGTTTTCTAAGTTACAATGTTACTCGTATATTGTATATACATACTGTACATTACGACTATCGGTCACCATGTATATAATTATTTGACTCGGTATATTCCACTGTGATAGTGATAAGATACGGATAACTCAACAAGTGACCTCAACGGTCGCAACCGTAAGTAAGTGTAATATACTGTTAACAATTTGTAGTTATCTCTATATGCTACAACCTAAGTTCGATAAGTGTTATATAGGTGGCATAGTAATCATCATGAATATTTATTATTTTTTGTTTTTGAAATTATTTTGAAATTATTTTGAAATTGATTACAATTTTTAAACGTTCACCTTACTACCAACTGAGGTAAAAGATTTGCCTCTTTTCCCCTTTCTCCTTTCTTTATAAATGAAATAATTAGAAAAAATACTGCAAATTTCTCATGCAGGGAAGAAACTTCTTATCTTTTGCTGAACTTGCAAATTTTTTTATATAAAACCATAAAACCCTGGAGAAGTCATTTGTTCTCAATTGTTTTACTAAATTATTAAAATAATAAAAAAAATTTATCTGGCACTATGGCAAATTTTGAATCGATCCAGGTCACTACCCACACGGCATCTCCCATCGACCCCAGCCTCCTCCCAGCAGTCCGTACGTAAATATTCTTTGCAAATAATTTTCATTTGATTTTGTTGAGATTTATTTATCTTTCTCTTTTTTTTTCAATATTGTGCTGCCTATTATAACCAAATGATTTATTGGTTTTAGGCAGAACTTAACTGAATACAGGAAAATAACACAGTCTCTTTTTTTATTTTCTTTCAGAACTTTTCGAGGGATGGAGGCTACAAGAAGTTGTGGTCAGGGAGGGTTACCCCCTGACCATAATTATTTCGTATGTGGAGTCGGAGCTTGGTCAGGGGAGGCTATACATTATCGGTCGGCACGATACCTTCCAAATTTATGGGTTAAATGTGCCGGCCGATTTTGTCACCGTGTTCGTATACGACATCCCGGGCCGGGTTCAATAGGCTAGACCTATTTTACCCATACCCCGATGTCGATACACCACCCGGCGAAATAGATCCCCCTGACCATGAAGACCCTCCTCCAACGTCACCCACCGTTGAGGACAGCACCCCCAACTCTCCTCCATTTTCACCGCTAGTGGAAGAAAATGCCCCCAATTCTCCTCCAGTACTGTCAGACGACATGCTGGAGGAGATTCTGGCACATCTTGGCGGCAATAGTTAAAAAATTAAAAATTATTTATTAAAAATTTTTTTTAGATTAATAAAATGTAGTGAAAGATACTATTTTGCATTTTCTTTATGTACAGCATTTTTTCTCTATTTCAGGAAAAGCAATATTTAAGTAAAATTAAAACAAAACAAAAATACTTAAAAAAAATAAGAAATTCAGTGTTGGTTGTAAGGGAATCCTAAAATTCGTTAGTGTTTCAGCAAACCGTGTGGATCTTGCTTTAGCAAATGACCTTCAATGCAATTTCAAGAGAGTGCATTTTTGTTCACCCGTCTCAATGAAGTTGGTTGAAGTTTGTGCGTAGCAAGTGTTTTGCTAATAAGCTTAGTAATTACGGTAAGTTGAAAATTATATTTTGAACATCAAAATAGAGTAATTTACCCTGTCTAGTACAAAACAAAACCTTAAAGTCCTAGAAAGAATTTTTAAAAGTATAATTTACAAGTGTAACGTCATTCTTATGCTAGTATCCTTTATATAAATCTTATACCTATTGTAGCTAGCTGAAACTTGGACTAGGTTAATACTCTTAAATAATTATGACCGGAAGAAAATCATTATTTCTCATTTGGTCATAAGTTTTATGCTAAAAATTGAATTAGTAAATACTTGGTTATTATCTTAGTATACATGTTAGGTTTATTCCTTAAAAACTATAACTTTTAAGCAAATGATTGCACTTAACCTCGTAAATAAATGCTCTTATGTAAAAAACTTTTAAAGTTAAATAATAATTAAATAAGTAATCTTGTATCTAAAATTCAGTAGCAAACGCTTTGTACAACATTATATTTTGTAACAATAAACTCTGTCTGCGTAATTCAGGAGCATTTTGAATAGGTTTTCCCCTTTCAATATCGATCATATCAAAATTTCTAGCCAATTCTGCCAAGTGTACACATTCTCGTCTAGTTTGTCTAACTTTTAGGTACTTTCGACCAACTCTCAACAAAATGTAGGGTATTGTCAAAATAAGTAGACTTAAAAGAAGATATTTAATGTTTAAGAATCTATTTTCATTAGAGTTTATTGATTTGCTATTAACAATTTTTGTTGATAAATCATTTATTTCATCAAATTTATCACTTAGTAAGCCTAAGTCGTCCAAATTTTTTGGTATGGAGCGATAATTCGAGCTGAGGTTCATTTGGGGTAGAATGTCACGAAAATTTGTGAAACTAGAATAGTTAAAATCCAAATTAATTGGTGGAACATATTCCAGCGTAAGTTCTTTCCCTAATAATTGACGATGTGGTAATAAAATTAAATTTAATATAAAATTTTTGTGTGACCTGAACACTGCGATGATAATGTAATCTCACCAATTCCTTTTAAAGTTATATCCTTAGAAAAATTATCATCGCAAACGAGTGTTAAAACCTCATCATTTGGGATTATATATATCCAACCATTTATTACTGACATTTGTGACCAAATTGACTGGGATATTTCAGTAATACGCTGATCACAAGTGTGAGGTATCTGTTTTGACCCTTTAAATAGCAAAATCTCACAAATTTCACTTTGAGAAGATAATAGTAGTGGTTGTTTTTGTTCACACAGATATGTTTGTGTTCCAAATTTTTTGCAATCTTTAAAATCTTCGCTTGATAATGTAAAAAATTGATGCCTTTCAAGGGTTATTGCCATATATTTTGAAGAAGGTTGAATAAAAATATATTTATTGGCAGTAAGATAAACTGGCAACGCAGACAGTTTATATAATTCATATTCAACTCTATTTGATAACGGAATTTTTAATGTGTAGACTGGGTTTGAATTTTGGAAATAAACTGCTAGTTTAATTAATTTCAATAAAATATGAGCGTTTCCTAAGACAGGAGCAATAGGGAATTCCAAGTTTTTTGGTAAAAAATGGGATATTTCTTGAAGTTGAGAAATAAATTTCTGGGGAGGTAAAATTGCAGGGTGTAAGGTTCCTTGTGAAGCAAACAAGACTGCTTCCAGTAAAGTTTTAATTTCGAATTCGTGTTCATGAAATAATAAATAAAATAATTGTACATGTTCAATTATCATGCTTTTAACATCAAAGAAATACATTGATTTGGTTTGATTATAAATTTGATTTTCCACACGTTGAAGATTTTCGGCCAATAGATTTTGATTAAAGTATAAATCAGCTGTAGTTGTATTAAGGGTAGAGATTGCTGATTTTATTAAAATAGTTTGTTTGTTTATCAGTTTAGCCAAATTGTTTCCCTGTTCTTCAAATTCCAAAATTTTTTGATTATAGAATTCACCATCATTATTGTCTAGTGTACCAAACAGCATTTTTAAAAGTGATCCCCCTGCGTCAAAAGGACTTCTCCTAGTTCTTTTTTGACCGAATCCTACTGATTCCTCTAAATTTTTTTGATCAAATTGAATTCTTGTTAACCCAACAGCGGCTGGTTGCTTAAAGTTATCACACATTCTTACAATGTCTAACATTGTAGTGGTGTTGAACCATTTTTTTCCTCGGTAACGTTCCAAAGAACAAATATTTGTACTTTTATTGAAGTAGGTTTATATATAATTAAATTTATCATGATAATTTTTCATGTTAACAAAAACAACAATGGTTACTTCATTGTTAAATACACTTGAATTTGTCCAGCTTTTTCGTAATGTAATACTGGATTGTATTTAAATTGTGTTATATTAAATTCCGCTACAGCGAGAGCTCTGTAACAATTAAAATAAGAAATTGTTAAAATTTTAATAGTTAATTTATTTTTATATGTTTTAGATAATTGCTGTACTATTTTATTGACATGGATTTTATTTCTAAAGATGATTTAACCTTCACGAGCTTCTAGCAACCGAGAAAAGCATCTTAACCTTGATTTATTTCCTGTAAGTAGGATATAAATAACTATTTTTTATCAATAATGCTTCTGGAATGTGCTCTATTGTAAGGTCTGCGAGCACTTCGGTAATGACCTTGTTGTCTTTTATGTATTGTTTTTGTAATCTTAACCTTATAGCGACACGTGTAGCAGTATTTTTATATTTAACCACATTCCAAGTTATCTGTATTTTTACTTAGTGTACAAAATTATTCTTTTCAATTAAAAAAAAAACGCGGTTAGCTATCTAACGACTAAACATTTTTGGCTTCTCATTTACCCCTAACTCATACATGCGCGCTTTAAACAGAACTCAATTGTCGTTAGATTTCCCCTTGTCTTAAATTCTTAAAACTACCTCTTAATTTTCTGCAGCGCTTCAGAAAATTTTCCAATACTGGAGGACAGTAATTTTAATAAAGTAAACAAGAGATTAGGTGTCCCAAAAATTAAAGTATACTTCCCGACGAAAACAGGGGTCTAACAATGTCTTTGATATGTGGTATCAATAACTGGAAGTTACTTACCTACGTAGGATTTCAGACAACCTCTTTGCCAGAACTTGATTATGCCTCCAAAATCAATTTGACAGAACTCATATACAGAGAAAAATCTATTCCTCTTTATTTAATGCTTCAGGAAAGGCCCTTTTAATTCTAAAGTAAGTGAAAAGACTATTTTCAGTTAAATGAGAAATAATTTCCTGAGCTTGGCGAAGTTAACCCTTGCATGACATTATTGCAATGTCATATGATCATTTATTAGGACCGATAACTTGGAATAATGTGGCTCGTTATCACATAGAGAAGCTCGAAGACACGTGATAACAAACATTCTTTCTGAGGCTAACAATATTCTTAATAAATTACTTGATGTATTACTGCGTGCACTTGTATTTTATTTCAGAGCTTATTCAATATCCAAGCTCTCTTCTAAGGGCCAGTTGTATAAACGTGAGTTAACTCCGGAGTCACCTAATCCATGGATATACCACTGACCCTGGATCAGAGGCGGTAGTGTTGTACAATGCAGGGTCAGATCGGAGTTAGCTGGTAAATCATAAAATCCAAAGTTGGTCACGCAAAATTCCCTAGTATCAGCAGTTACAATTGTATTTTCTACCAAGTTTTACGGCAACCTGTTATAACCTCTCTTTTTTCGAGTTTTAATTGTTTTTATTTTGTTTCGGTTTGGATTTAGTTGTGGTGTTTATATTTGTTTGTTTTGTGCGTAGCGTGCGTTTTGTGCCTGGCGTGTTGTTTGTTTTTTTCGTGGCTACATTTGTTTTGTGCGTTTCGCCGTTTCCTGGGTTTTATCTTTGACATTGACTGTTTTGTGCTGTGTTCTGTTGGAGAAAGTAGTAAGGCAAGTTTTAATTTATATAAGTATGTTGTCATGATATTATACAAATAAAAATGTCATTTTGAAATACTAAACTCCGTTTTTGTTACTGTGCAGGATAATGGTGGTGGATAAGCGCACACCCAATTGCAGCACAGCCGAAGAGAAGGCATTAATTGCCCTTGTTGAAAAGTATAAAGGCGTGATAGAATGCAAGAGACAGATGCGGTAGCCAATAACGAAAAAAAAGCTGTGTGGATGCAGCTTGCCGAGGAGTTTAATGCGCAGGGGTTAAGTGTGCCGCGGGCTGAAGATATACTGCGAAATAAATATAAAAATTTAAAAAAGAGGACCAAACAGAGATTCGCAGACGAGAAGTGTTTTATTCGGGGCACTGGTGGTGGCCCATCAAAAGAAACTAAAGTTGCAGACGTCGACAGCCAACTTCAGGAAATCATCGGCAAGCAAGTTACTGGACAAATTTCAGAATTTGATGATGATGGAACAATTATGGGTAAGTAGTAATAGTAAAATGTAATACTAAATTGATATTAATACTTGTGTTGATTTAAATAGTAGTTGTTGAGAGTGATGGATGTTCATCTGCAACGACAAGCTCCAGCTGTACCCTAACAGGCGAGTTAAAAATATTAAAAATAAAATCGTAAATCTAACCGTATAATTCGTTTTAAATCTTTTTACGGATAATGAGGAAGCAGATACATCATTTATTGGAGCAGACACATCATTTATTGGAGCAGATACATCATTTATTGGAAAGGATGAAACTAACACAGTTGAAAATTCAGGTGAGTAAAAGTGATGAGGAAAAGTAGTACATTACTACTTCATAGTAAAATTGGCAGCAAATTTTGTGTGTTTATTCTTATTTACTCTTTATTCTTATTACAGAAATGCTACCGCAGCCAGCATCCACAAGTACTGGCGTTAAAAGGCGTGGTGAATGGGCCAACTACACCCCTGCACAGTTGCGGAAACCAAAGTCTGTACCGCTAGTTGCAAAGGGTTCAGGGGGTGCCAAAAATAAGATAAGTAATAAGGTGGCATCATGGCTGGACTCCAAAGCAGATTTAATAGAGTTCCAGAAAGAACTCTTGCTTGAAAAGCATTAGGTTGAACTGCAGCAAGCACAGGAAATGCATGCCCAAGCACTGCAGTTTGCTGCAGAGGAGCAGGCGGCAAAAATGCAGCAGATGCTCGAAAAGCATCAGCAAGCGATGCAGCTTGCTGCAGACCACTCTCCATAAAAAATAAATTAGTTTCTAATTTTAATATTTTGTGCATTAGTTAGGTAATTTTATAGAATGTTTTTACAAGTTATGTATTTTTTTTATTATATATAAAATAATATTGCAAAAGTACCTAATTTCCTGGAAGCAATGGTTGTACAAGATTTAAAATTTGTCCATTGTATACATTTTGTTTGTCTAAATTTTACAACACTCTGGCAAAATAATCATTTATAATTGTATTTCTAGTTGCATTATTAATCTGTGTAATGTTGCCTTGAACTTGCGGTACGTTGATATCGTTCATTGCTTCAGTTTCATCAAGCGGTGGTGGTGCAAGATCTGAATTTTCACGGGCAATATTGTGTAGTACAGCCGTTGCGACTATTATTGCCTCGACTTTCTCAATGTGTAGCCTTATTCCCAATGCTAAAATGGGAAAACGACGTTTCCAAATTCCTAAACATCTTTCTATAGGATTTCTAGTACGAATTTGAGATTCGTTGAACAGATTTTCCTCTTGTGTAACAGGATTTCCCAGTGGAGTAATGAGGTATGGTTTATTAGCATATCCGCTATCACCAACTAGTACACTGTCCTCCATTTGTCCATGTTCAAACTTTGCTCGTATTGTGCTCATGTTAAATATAGTACTGTCATGACTGGAACCAGGCCAACGAGAAACAATACTCCTTATTTTCAGGGAAGCATCACAAATGCACTGTACGTTCATTGAAAAATATCCTTTGCGGTTACGGTATAGTTCAGCATCATCTCCACCAGGTGATTGTATCTTTATGTGCGTACAGTCCAAAGACCCTATACATTTAGGAAACCTGGCTATTCTATAAAACGCAAGACGAACATCGGTAATTTCTTCTTGCGTTTCTGGCAATCTAATATATTGGAGTCGTAGGTGGGCAATAGCTCTCGCAACTGTATACACTACTCTGCTTGCCGTTGATTTGTGTATTCCAGAAAAATCGCCAACAACAATTAGCATGGAACCCGTTGCAAAGTAACGTAATGTGAGAAGCAACATATCCTCTGCTGTAAGGTCATTGTTTCTGTAACGTAATAAATGAATTAGGTAGTTATATTTTATATTTGTAAACATCCTGAACGTACCTGTTAGTGGGCGAAGCAATATCAATCTGCGCTAATACTTCTCGAACAGTATCTTTTGTTAACCAGAACCTATCAAAAAATTCCTCTTCTGACCACTTTTCGAAATGATTTGTTCTCTCCCGAAAAACCCGTGGATTTCTTCGCAAACCTTCATCTACCACACCTAATAATTCAATGATATCTTCATCATTACTTAAAACCCCCAATAAATCTTGCATTTTAAAGAAAATTCACCTGATCTTTGTTAAAAGTGGGCGTTCATTCGTCACGCATTCACGTTCACAAAAATATGTATGTTAGAATTATTGGTGCATCATCTGCAGTGATCATCTGATCAAGGGTTAACACACCAATTTCGGCGGGTAAGCTGCAACTCTGGGTCAACCGCAGATCACGAACTGATCCCTGTTTGGGATCCCAAACTAGTTTGATCTGAGGGTGATCCTTGATCGTGGGTTAACTCACGTTTATACAACTGGCCTTTAAATCATCCGAGGGTCCAATCGGATTATTATTGCTGTCACTGTAAATGGATGTATCATCATCTGCTGGAAGAGACCAGCCATCGTTATAAGGTAAAATTCTTGAAATATGGACTACTTCTTGTTTAGCATTTGATGTTTTACCTTGCTTTATCAAATAATCGACTTCAGATAATTGTTTGACAATATAATATGGTCCAAAACATCGTAACAAAAGTTTTTCACTTTTACCCACCTTCCGTATAGGTGTAAAGACTTTTAACATTTTGGTTAACTTCAAAGTTTGATAATCTGTGCTTTGAGTCGTAACGTTTTTTATCCTTTTCTTGTTGACTCGTAATATTTTGAACAGCCAAATTCCTTGCGCACAATGCACGATCACGTGATTCTATAACATTGCTTGACTCAACCGGTATATTTAATTGACCATCTGTTGGTAACCGTGGCTGTCTACCATAAACTAACATGAATGGAGAAAATTTAGTTGTCTCTTGACGGGACACATTATAAGCCCATGTAACATGTACTAGGTGACGATCCCAATCAGTTTGTTGAGTGTTTGTGTAAACACTTAACATATCCACAATTGTATGATTGGTTCGTTCAACTAACCCGTTACAAGCTGGGTGTTAAGCTGTTCTGAATCTGCTGTCGATACCCATGATTCTTAGTAATTCTGTTACTAGTTGGGATTGAAATACTTTTCCGCGATCTGAAATTATATATTTTGGACTTCCATGTCTGCAAATAATTTGTTCTAATAGAAACTGTGCAACTGGTTCACTTTTGCCGCTCGGTAAGGCTTTTGCTTCGCAATAACGTGTTGCATAATCCGTAGCTACAACTATTGTTGTTTTGCCTCTTTGGCTTTTACGAAGTGGACCTTCCAGATCAATTCCAATTTTTTCAAATGGTATTCCAATAGAAATTGGTTGTAATTGACCAGGTGGTTTTCGAGTACTTCCTTTTCGTGCTTGACATGATTGACATCCCGAGACATATTTCTTTACGTCTTTTAAGAGACCATCCCAATAATAATTCATTTTTATTTTATGGTATGTTTTAGAAATGCCTAAAGGCCGATTCTCACTTGTGTGCCAGGCCCGGGATCGGCAAGCGGTCGGCACGGTCCAGGCAAGATTTCTTTTTCATTACTCTTATGCGTTTTAACGATGTGTATTCACACTGGCCGGTTACACATTCCTAAGAATGATTGTCCTTTTTTAGCTGTTGTAGGTGTAGGAAATTTTGTTATGGCTGCTATTTTTGTACTATCTGGCAAAATGCCCTGTGAATTTACTGTATGCCCTAGGATAGTTAATTCCGTTTGTGCATAACTGCATTTACTAGGTTTTAATGATAATTTATAACAACGTAATTTATCGAAAGCGTGTTGTAAACGAACCAAATGTTCTTCAAATGTTTTTGAAAAACTTATAATGTCATCCATATATATAAGTAATTCTTTGAATTTTAGATCTGCAAAAACCTTATCTGCCATATTTTGAAATGTTCTAGGCGCATTTGTCAAGCCAAAACTCATTACATTAAATTCGTATAACCCATCTGGTGAAATAAAAACAGTTTTTTCTTTATCACTTTCTTTACATTAATTTGAAAATATCCACTAAACATGTCAAGGGTGAAAAGTAACGACTCCCTCCCAGATAGCTGATTATATCGTCTATGAGAGGAAGGGGATAACAAAATTTTTTCGTGACTGCGTTTAATTTTCGATAATCAATACAAAATCTAATAGAATTATCCTTCTTTTTAACGAGGACTATTGGAGATGCCCATCCACTTTGTGATTCTCGGATTATGTTGTATTTAAGCATTTCGTCTATCTGGTCCTGAATAATTTGTCTCTCTTTGTGGGACACTCTGTATGATCGTGATGTAATTGGTTCAGAGTTCTCAACTATTATTTCATGTTCTACTAAATTAGTTGTTCCCATTTCGGAGAAATTATTTGCAAAAATATCCTGGTATTCATCTATTAATTTTTGTAGTTGTTCTCGTTGAGTCGTTGTTAAAGTGGGATTTATATTGTGTTTACCTTGATTAGGGTTCTCGCAAATATCAAGAATAAATTCAAATCGTCAAGTATTTTAAGGTATGCCACCGATGTAGTTCCTGCGAGTAGACGTATTTTATTTAAATTGTTGGATTTCAATGTAATCTTCCAATTTTTCAAATTAATTTGATTAATATTAGTTACGATTAATTTATGCCCAGATAAGAGAATTTCTCGTAGACATATTTTATAGGGATTAAAAGAAAAATTATCAGTATTGTTAGATTGTAAGTCCACAGTAGTAACTGCGTTTGGTAAAATTTCTATGTCGTTAATTAATTGTAACTTTCCCCTAAAATCTTGTTCATATGGTGTACCAACATCGTCTAAAAAGTTTCTAGATTTATAAAATAAATTTGAAGAATTAGTCCAAAGGTCCCTGATATTTGTTTTATGCATTTCAATTGTAATTGGTGGTACTGTAGTATTATTAAATGTAATAGTATGATTCTGAAAATTAATTATACTTTTGTGTTCTAGTAAAAATTTCATCCCGAGGATCAATGGTCTAGGTGAAGATTCGATTACTAATGCCGTAATTGTAGTTTTCCAATTTAGAATTGTTAAATTTACCAATGACGAACCCAAGAAGGATAATTTATGGTTATCCACTGTTGATAAAAATGAAATGGAACTAGTCTGTATAATTGTATGTACAAAATTTTGACTTATTACATTTTCTACAGCACCTGTATCTATAATAATTTCCACTTTCTTGTTATTAATATATCCTACAATAAGTAAAACTTGTAATTTATTATGAACATCAGGGAGCCTTTGATCAATATGTAGGACAGCTGGTAGGCTCAGTGTTTGCGCTGTCCTATCCCGTTTCCCGAAGAATTCGGTGGTACGTAATTGTTACGGTTATTGGTTTTACGCCAATTATTTGCATTATTATTGAATTGTCTGCGTTGGTTATAACGTGTATTTGAAATGGTATTTGAATCATTACTTCGATTTGTCACACAGACGGTGCTGATGTGTCCTGGTTTATTGCAAAGGAAACAAATTGGTCTACCGTCCAATGTACGTGTTGGGCGATAAGAATTAAATTGTCCTTTTCTATCATGCTTAGTATTAAATTGATTACCACGATTGTAGTTCGAATTTCTAGGATAAGTTCTAGAAGATCCGGGTGCATTTATATTTAAAAATGGAGTTTCGGTATTTTCAAGTTTTGAAATACTCTCTCTCTTTTTTGCGTCGCTTATTTTGAGTACAAGTTTCTTAAGTTTTTCCAAAGTCATATTTTCATCTGAAAGTACTAAAAACTGATATTGGGTATGAAGGATGTAACCCACATTCAAAATATTCAATGATTTCTGATTCAGCCATATTTTCATCTAGGTTATAACAAATATCAAGTATTTCGTAGAAAAAACTGTTAATATCTTCAAATTCTCCCTGTTTCTTATTTCGCAGCTTAAATTTTGCTTCACGATTGACGGCT
Source organism: Hemicrepidius hirtus (assembly GCA_963082805.1). Lineage (NCBI taxonomy): Eukaryota > Metazoa > Arthropoda > Insecta > Coleoptera > Elateridae > Hemicrepidius > Hemicrepidius hirtus. The sequence continues at coordinate 9,999,465 of OY720168.1, forward strand.
TCTCCAGCAAATTCCTTTAGGAAATTACATTTTCCCATGTATCATTTTTATGAAATGGATTAGTTCTAAATTTTTCATACCATATTGCCGCTGGTCCTAACAAAAAAGACTCAAAGAAAAATATCTTATTTCCGTCTGCCCATGAATTTACAGCCGCAGCCCTTTCATACGTTTTTAAGAATTTGGCGGGGTTTTTATTGTGAATGGGGTCAAATGTTTCTGGACTAATAAATTTAGGTAAAGTTGGATTGACCGGAGTTTCAAACGCCTCTGTGATTGTTGAATTTGCCATTTTGATAATTGTTACGGGTGTTTGACTATTAACAACAGTTGTTAACGTAGTAGGGATACTTTTATCTAATTGAAATAAATTTTTATTTACTAAAATTTGTTCCTGCAAAGTTTCGAACTACTTTCATTAATAATTACAATAGATTTTTCTGGCGCACTAGATTCTGATGAATCTGAACCACTTATTTCAGTATTATCAAATAAATCTGAAATATTTATTACTTGCTGTTGGTCTGATCCGTCTGTTTTAATTTTTACTAAAATATCGTTAGTGTCTGTATTTGCAAACTCAAAATTTTCTGATTTCGTAGTTGGGGATCTTAAAATTCTAGTACTACGACCAAAAACTTTATCTGCAGATGATTGAAGTATATCTTTAAATTCAGAATAAGAATGTGACCTATTAAGTACTGAAGTTGGAGGAGTTCGTACAACCTTAGTACTAGCAGCAAAAATACTATCTGGAAATGATTGAAGTGTATCTTCAAATGCAGAACAAGAATGTGATCTATTAAGTACTGTAGAACTATTATATTTTGGATCAAAATTAGATGTATAACTTGGAATTGACGCAGTTATTAAAGTATTTTCTGATAATTCAGAATTTTTTGTTACAAGGGGTTTACTACTTTTCTTCTTGAGTTATTCAGATCCAGACATCGTACAAGGACTTAACGCCCATTTTGAAATGCACAACAACATAGGTACACCTAATATAACATTTCAAAATGATAAACGGCACTCCACCAAAATGTCACGTTATAAATTGTGACTAGTCTGGATTTAAACACATCATTCATTTAATATAACTATAATTAAATTAAGGTTTACAAAGATGTATAATTTGCACCATCAAGGTGAGCTTACATAAGTACAGCTAGAAGAGCCGAATTAACCATGGTTGATCGAAGTCTTGTTCTGCAGTCTTCAGTCTTCTGGGTAAGGCTTTAACCCTAGCCAGGCCTGGCTTGGAATACTTGTTGACGGAGAGTGTTCTTGTCTTCTAGCTGGAGCACACTGAATCGAATGGAGAAACATTGTGCTTTTATACTAACTTATGACTCTAAAAATGGATATGTCCTCGAATGCACGTGGAGCACTAGATTCCTCACGAAACCTTGATATATTGCAACAACAGTATTGCACAATTGTTTCCAAGAATAATGTTATTCTGAGATGTGATACAAATATGTCGAACAAACATAAGGTTTGTTCCAACAAACACTCGAATCGGTTCGGAACTGGCCGGAGTGTGCGCAAATTGAAATTAGCGTTCCAACAAACACGGAACTTATCCTGGTACTAGTTCACAGAGCGTTCCAACGTCGACAGAACTAATTCCGAACCGATTCGAGAACGGTGAAATTAGTTCCTGGTCCTGACTTAGAACTCATAGGGACGATTTCTTAAAGCATGCGCGCAAGGACCGTGGTCATTTGTGATACGTTCCAACACGCAGCAGAACCAGTTCAGAGACAGTACTTTTTTAAGGCATGCGCTTAAAATCGTTCGTGAACTGATTCATGAACTGTACCAGAACCGTTTGTTGGAACAAACCTATAGTTTTAATTTGATTTACTTTGATAATTATAATATCATTCTTTTTGCCTTAATAATTATTTTAAACACTTCGTGACAATACAACCATCATTACCAGAGAATCCGAACTACAGAAAATGAATAATAAAAGAAATGATCTATATTAAAAACGACACAGTAAACGATAGGACAGATATAAACGGACTTAGTAAAATTTACAACAATATCATCAAAAACTATGTTAAATGAAAAGATTTATCTATACCATTATACATTCATTTACACTAACAACCAATAACCACATTACATTAATTTATAATTTTTATACTTTTGTTTTCCATTTTTGTCTGTGATTTTTTATTATACAGAGTGATGATAAAGTATCGCACAAAAATCATATTCTGGTTATTTAATGTTTTTGCGGAAAATCCTGAGACCCGTCGATTTTTGTTTATAAATCTCCATTTAGACATATAATTTTCAACCCCCCACCCCTCAACCCCTAAGTGCTAGCAACCCCAACTTTAAAATTTTAAATAGAAAGATACCCTTTGTGATACCTCTTTTGATAGGTCTTTTTATTCTTAATATAAGCAAAAAAAGTTTTTCAAAATCGGTTGATAAATAACGTAGATATTTAACAAAATGTAATCAAATGGAAATGTCAATATTCGACAAGAAACGGCTCAAACACGCCGTAAATAGTAACATTAAAAAGGGCACTTCCTGACCTAAAAGTGTGGTTTTGATCGCCCATTATTTCTACGCTGTGACGTCATAATTTTTTTTTAAATGTCAACCCCATTATTTACATTGATTACATTTTGTTAAATATCTCTGTTATTTTTCAACCGATTTTGAAAAACTTTTTTTTGTTATATTAAGAATAAAAAGACCTATCAAAAGAGGTATCGCAAAGGGTATCTTTCCATTAAAATTTTTAAAGTTGGGGTTGCTATCACTTAGGGGCTGAGGGGTGGGGGGATTAAAATTACCTGCCTAAATGCCAATTTAAAAACAAAAATTGACGGGTCTCAGGATTTGTGCCATTATTTCTACGCTGTGACGTCATAATTTTTTGTTGAATGTCAACCCCATTTTTTACATTGATTACATTTTGTTAAATATCTCCGTTATTTATCAATCGATTTTGAAAAACTTTTTTTAGTTATATTAAGAATAAAAAGACCTATAAAAAGAGGTATCACAAAGGGTATCTTTCTATTTAAATTTTTAAAGTTGGGGTTGCTAGCACTTAGGGGTTGAGGCGTGGGGGGTTGAAAATTATATGTCTGAATGGCAATTTAAAAACAAAAATCGACGGGTCTCAGGATTTTCCGCTAAACCATTAAATAACCAGAATATGATTTTTGTGCGATACTTTATCATCACTTTGTATATATCTTTTATGACAATTCCATGTAATTTAAGTTTTTGGGAATATATCTAGAACGCACACTTCAATGGAACATGCACTGCCAGGAATTGTTAAAAAAACTGAATACAATCTGTTACCAGATAAGAAGTCTAAAATCAACAGTTAATTTGCAATCAGTAAGTGCTTTCTATTATGCTCAGGTATATTCCCGCTTATGCTACGGAATCACAATATGGGGAGCATCAAGCACAGTAGAAGATGTTTTTAAAGCACAAAAAAGAATAGTAAGATGTATCGCCTCTGCATCACCGACTAACTCCTGCAGACCACTCTTTATAAAATACAAAAGTTTGACAATTCACTGTATTTATATCCTGCTTCTATTGACATACACTTACTGTAATAAGAATAAATTTCATCGTAATTGCGATATTTACAACATTATATTTTAGTCTAGCGATGTGACGTCTAGGATAGTTTGTAATTTTGTTCTTCTAATATTTGTATATCAATTGTATGTATACCTCTGTGAATTTATCCAACTAACTAATCGTGAGTGGAACTGTGCATGCATTCAGACGTGTATAAAAGCAGTCCGAAATAATCAAATAATACCGGCTAAATTCGAAACAATTCGATAACACTGGACACCACAAAGTGAAATTAGCAAAATAAGAGTCATTCAATTAAAAGATAAAGTTACCTATCGGGATATAAATGGAAATATCAACAAAATCGTGAATCTATAATAAAACTAACCTAAAATAGTGTTGAATACCTAGTTAAATAAGAAACATTGCGACCTTGCCTACACCTGTACAAAATTATTTAAATCATCATGAATTACTATAAATGCGATGGAGTACTACCACCGGACAAGGATTATGTGGATTGTAGAGGCTGCAAAAGTGGCTTTTACTATGAATGTGCTGGAATGCGGGAAATCGTATATAGAAAAATGAATCAAAATAATAAAGAAAACTGGCGTTGTATAAATTGCAAAACCAAAGCCGACTCAAGAAGCGATAATAACGTAGAATTAACAACGGATACCGTAACCACGAATATGAAAGTAAATATGGAGGCGCTGAAAAACATGATAAAGAATGTCCTTCAGGAAGAAATGAAAACGGCGACCGACAGTGTAAAGATGATCAGAGAGGAGGTAAAAACATGCAAGGATTTTGCTGAATTCACTGGGAATATGCTGGATCAATGTAACGAAACCACGAAACAAGTAAGAGATGAAATGAAATTATTGAGAGAAGAAAATAGAATACTAAAACAAAAAAACAGAGAATTAGAAGAAGAAGTAAATAATCTTAAGACAGCAATGGAACAGGATCGACAATACGCCCGCAACAAAAACTTACAAATTGACGGTATCCCAGAAGCAGCTAAAGAAGATCTTACACAGATTATAAAAGACCTAGGCAATGTAATCCAACAACAAATAGTAAATGAAGACATCCAAGCCCTACACCGAATTGAAACAGCTGCAAAAAAAGAAATAAAACCCATTATAATACAATTCACAAATAAAACTACCAGAGACGCCTTTCTGCAAAAAGCTAAATCTAGAAAACCAAACACAAAAGATTTATTTGCAGATCTAAAGCCGACCCCGATCTACGTCAACGAGCACTTAACACCTTATTATAAAAATCTAATGTTTGAAGGTAAGAACATCAAGAAGGAAAAAAACTATAAGTACATCTGGTTTAAAAATAATAAATTACTGATAAGAAAAGAAGACAACTCTAAACCTATACTAATATGCAACAAACAAGATCTGAAAAAACTGTAACGTGCATACCCTACCTAATTAAGTTCAAATATATACTGTAAGATGGGGTTACTTTGCACTATGCCGGGTTACTTTGCACCACGCCTGTAAAGTTATAATATTTACAATATAGGGCACCATTTACATTTTTCTCCTGCACTTAATTTTTTTTTTCGATAGAGGACACTATGATAAGTCATATGCACATTTATCATTCTATTTTACCAACAACCGCGAAATTTCCCGCTCGAAAACCGAACCTCCAAATTTGTGCTATTTGTTAGTGTGGTAAATCTCACTGGAGTGAATCCAGGAATCGACTGACAAATGTAAGTATATACGTTTAATCGCATGTGCCATTATCGTTTTACCAGTGTACAAACGGAAATCAGGCAATCACAATAGGGAGTTTCCGAAAAATAATTTTTTGTGTAAACTCCCACATATTGCATGAAAATGGGGATATCCCCTTGTTTTTCTATACTATCTAGCCATTTCCGTTTTCTAGAAGATGCCAAGAGAGTATAAGAGGGTGGTTGGTTCACGGAAGTATGCAGACTACTCTAAGGAACAGTTGGAAGCATGTTTAGAAGCGGTCAAAGCTGGAATGAGCACCAGAGTACCCGAAAGTACCTATAAAATACCCCAAAGAACAATTTTTTATAAATTGAAAGGAACACACACACCAATAAACCAAGATATCCCTCTACCTTTACCCAGGAAGAAGAGAGGCTTTTCGTTCGTTGCATACATAACATTAGCGAATTTGGATTTCCAGTAAACGAAATGGAATTGCGACAAATCATCAGGACTTCTTTAAATAGGCAAGGTACAAGAATACCTGGCTTTCAGGACAACCTTCCTGGCAGAGATTGGCTGAAAGCCTTTGTAAGTCGTCATAGCGATTTAACGTCCAGATTTGCAAGTAATATTAAAAGGAGTAGAGCAGCACTTAATCCACAACAAATGCAGGAATATACAGGGTGTCTCTAAAATATGGTGCCATAGCTTAACCACAGATTCCGGGGATCAAAATAAGACGATTTAACGCAACTTACCTCTATCCGAAATTGCTTCGTTACAGCGCTATCCAACGCCAAAAATCTTCAAAAAATTTCTATTTTTTTAAATAACAAAAGATAGTTTTTAGCGATTAGGATGAAATTTGAGATGTGATTCTTTACTGGAAAAACGTGTTTTTTGACATAATTTTTTTGTTCAGGAGGGTCGCGTAAGTGGCAAAGGTTGATCATCCACAGTCGAAGAAGCTCATATCTTTTTAACAGTTCGGCCAATAGTTTTCAAAATTTTTTTAAAGAGAGACATTCTTATTTCAAATATTTTTTGTTTCTTGTTCGATTTCGGTATCTCCCATAGTTTAAGCTAAAAAAAATTATTTTGATTGGTTACAGTGCACTTCTTAAAACGATGTAGTAATCTAGTTGTTCCGTATGCTGAGAAATAAATGACGAAGAGACAATTTTTTGCGTAGAATCAACTTTTGCATCCGGGAAAATGGTGGCCACATTGAGCATTTGCTGTAAATCTATTAATTTACCGGTGGTACAAAATAAGCTGAACCATTGGTTGAGAAATGGTTCAGATTATTTCGCACCACCCTTTACATACTTGCTAGTAATAAACTTTATATCAAATTGTCTCTTCGTGATTTATTTCTCAACATACGGCACAACTAGATTACTACATCTGTTTTAAGAAATGCACTGCAGCCAATCAAAATAATTTTTTCAGCCTAAACTATGGCAGATACCGAAATCGAACAAGAGACAAAAAATATTTGAAATAAGAATGTCTCTCTGTAAAAAAATTTTGAAAACTATTGACCAAACTGTTAAAAAGATATGAGCGTCTTTGACTGTGGATGATCAACCTTTGACCACTTACGCGACCCTGAACAAAAAAATTATGTCAAAAAACACGTTTTTCCAGTAAAGAATCACATCCCAAATTTCATCCTAATCGCTAAAAACAATCTTTTGTTATTTAAAAAAATAGAATTTTTTTAAAGATCTTTGGCGTTGGATAGCGCTTTAACGAAGCAATTTCGGATAGAGGTAAGTTGCGTTAAATCGTCTTATTTTGATCCCCAGAATCTGTGGTTAAGCTATGGCACTATATTTTAGAGACACCCTGTATAGATAATTTACAAGAAACATTAAGGGGAGTACCACCACATGCGATCCATAACTACGATGAAACAAATTTAACTGAAAATCCTGTTTTAACAAAACGTGGCATAAAATACCCAGAAAGAATAATCAATTCTTCAAAAAGTTCGATTTCTTTAATGATAGCAGGAAATGCAGCAGGTGATCTCCTGCCACCATATGTGGTATACAAGTCAAAGAATTTATGGGATACTTGGACTCAAAACGGTCCACCTCGTACCCGCTATAGCAACAGTGTATCTGGGTGGTTCGAATCACAAACATTTGTTGATTAGTTTTTGCAGACTTTATTGCCAATACTGAAAAAAATTGAAGGAAAGAAAGTTGTTATTGGGGACAATTTATCCTCGCACATAAATGTCGATGTATTAGATGCTTGCAAAGCAAATGACATTCAGTTTGTGTGCTTGCCCCCTAATAGCACTCATGTAACACAACCCCTAGATGTTGCATTTTTCGCCCCGATGAAAAAGGCATGGCGTGATATCTTATGTCATTACAAAGAATCCCACGTAGGGAGTAGATCCAACGTATTGGAGAAACAACATTTTCCTGCACTGTTGAAGTTATTAATGGAGAAAATTTCTGAAAATGCTGCCTCTAATTTGATATCCGGGTTTAGAAAGTGTGGAATCGTACCCTGTGACGTAAGTCCTCTGTTGGAGCGATTACACGCATGCCATTTGAACAGGACAGGAAATCAAGAAGGAAAGCCTGACATAGAAAATTCGTTCATTGATTATTTGGAACGAAAGAGACAGCAGGCCACCGAATTTCAAACACGGGGGAAGAAAAAGAAGATAACAGTGCCAGCTGGAAAGAGCATTGCACATAGTGAAACCAGCCCTACTGATCTACCTGGAGTTTCTGGAACATCATCTAAACCATCATCATCTAAAGCGTCTAAAACACAATCGGTGGATGATTATTCAGATGAAGACGAAGAGGTACATGACCATCTTTCAGCACTCGGAGAATCTGATGACGACGTAGATGAATTACAGGATATGGAGGAGGACATAGAATTTAACAAGAAACTTAACTCTGGCTACTTGCAAAAAACCACTGCTGAAAAAATCCGAGAGTCTGGACTTAAAGACACCACGAAGACTGTAGGCGAATATGTTTTGTTCTTGTATGAACAGGATGTATATTCTGGAATGATAACATCTGGAGATGAAGAAGGTGCCATGATCAACGCAATGGTAAAAGCACTGAAGTTTTGGAAATGGCCAGAGAAACGTGATGAAATTTGGTATATATGGGACAAAATAATTGGTGCAATAGATCCACCCAAACAGATGACAAAACGAGGCTTGTATATTGTCCCGGAATGTGACAGATTATGGTGGAATTAATTTTTTTTAAACATTTTTGATAGACTTAAGTCCATGCATAATAAAACTTGTACCAAGATCATCATTTCTTTACTTTTTTAATATAATTTTTATTTAATTTTTTATGTTTTGTAGGTAATAAAGGAAACGCATGTTTAAAATGACTGTAATTTCCCTAAAACTAATGAGAAATCAGAAATTTATACACTAAAAAACCGGCAATGGCTTCACGTTTACAATAGCATGGGTTTTCTTTGCACCAGAGGTATTTTACTGCAAGAAAACTAGTCCCAATTCAAGTGGTGCAAAGTAACCCCAACATATAGCCTACTTTGCACCAAACTTTGAATATGCCTAATTCAAAATTGGAGCAAGTGAGCAAGCCTGTGATATTGCAATATCGGTATAATTCTTTTTAAGGCATGTATTACAATTATATAAAAATAAACTCAAAAAAGTGGTGCAAAGTAACCCCATTTTACGGACAACTTACACAATTATAATGGCACAACAACTCGAAGAAATAAGTGATAAATAAACACATGCAAAAAATATACGAAAACCTAACATCCTGGACGTACACAAAGGAGAAACAACAAGTCATCGGCTTTGGTGGTACATGTAAATATCAGAAGTGTAAAAAAAACTGGGCGGAATTTGAAGCAATACTCAATAACAGGTTAGAAACATTTGATATCAAAAATTTTCTTATGTAAGGGTACAAAAATATTAGAAGCTTAAAAAGAGAAAAACAATGTCTATCCAATCTGATAATCAAATATACATCTTTCCATTTAAAAAAAAGTCAAGGTCGTCACTAGAAAAAAATGACTAACGCAAAAAATTTTTGAAGCATCTTAAAATATGTGCCGTAATGTAAATCGCTATACCTGTCCGAGCGATTTCCAGAAAAAATAATATTTTGGGGGATGTTGAATTTGTTTAAAACTTTATCCACACACTGTATATAGACCTCCAAATAAAAATGAAAATCAATTTTGTATAGAGTTAGAACAATGATTAAATATTAGGGATAATAAAAAAACGTCATTATAATCGGTGACATCAACCTAGATTTTCTAAACAGTAAAAAACAGGAGTTGCACCATACAAAGACATTTTAGGATATTTTGGTCTAATTCATATGCAACGACCTAGCCCCCTAGCTTATGGAGAGGTGGTCGTAGCAGAATTTATTTATGCCAGGGTTTGTCGGACTTTGAAAAATAACACCTAAAGATCTAAATAACAAGTTTATTTACAGAATATTTACAGTATGAACGGATTATATGTCTAACCGATTATAAAAATTAACAAAAGCATGGAAAAAATAATAATATGTTAATATGCACAACTAATAAAGAATTAAACCAATTTTTTTTTTTTTATATATATTTATTGAACATACAAGCTGTCGCATAAATGGACAATAAGTATTTCTTTTGGCAAATACAGACAATTATGGGACATGTAGGTGGAACATCCACCAATTTTGAATAATAATTTAAGCCCGGCTCTGGACTATGATTGCAAATTACAGGTATCTGTATTGGTAAAACGGCAGATTACCGGGATCAATCAGAGGGGTCGCCTCTGTTAAGTTACTCAAATGCAATAGCTTATCTTTGACATTATTAAGTGAATATGGCGGAACAACACCAGGAATTTATTTGTACAACAGGGGCGATTGTTCAAAACAATGAATGTGGTACAAGCCAACAGGTTGTGAGGTGAAATTTAAAGTGAGTTATTGAAAGTGTGACCAGGTAAGTCTCCAAATAAACTCTATTTTACGGTGATCGGAGAATTTACTGGAATTTACGAATATACAGGGCGGATAAAAGTTAATTAAATTAGAAATTACTTTACGGGGTGGTTTGAAGAACCCAAAACCCAGTCTTTGACCTAGGGGGTTCGGTAGGGAAACTCAGGACACTCGACTGTTGGATTCTGCTTGTTCTCCTCGTTTCACATACAGAATTCCAACAGCCCAGGGGTATTTCGGTGCAGGAAATTGTGGATCGGTTTACGGTGAATCAAGGCAGCTACTTGTTGTATAAACATATACCTGCCAGGAAGCTCACCCTTGCAAAGGTACTTGTTACTGAATGTCACATACCCTCACAAGAGCTCACTATGCTACGGGATGGGGTAGGTTCGGATAAATGCAGGGTACACTAGGTCAAAAGAACTGAATTACTTACGGTTTGGCTTGTATTGCACTAATGAAAACAAAAGGTGAAATAAACTGAATTAATTTGGATGCACAATTAATCGGAGCAAAATTTAAGTGGGATTGAAGATCTCAACTTCAATTTTGATATACACTCTGGTTTCGGAACAAAATCTAAATTTAACAAACTTTGACTCGGAGTCGCGGAAGTTAAATTCGAAAATCGGTAAATAAAAGTATCCAAGAATTCCTTGCGGAACTCTTGGCGGATCTCCCCGCTGCAACGCTCTGCAGCGCCTTTTAACGGCCGAGCTCGTCCGTCCTCGGGCTCTTCGACTGTCTGCGCGGAAGATGACGTCAAATCTCGGCAAAACGACGCTATCTTAGGGATGTGAAAAATGGCGTCTTATTTACGACGCACCAAATTCCACACCCTAAGAATTGCGTCGTTACACATACTATAACCTCCCCTACCAGGGAAGAAATCAAGGATGGCAATCCCACATCCACTTGCTTAGATCATATTGGGCTTCGATATAAAAACAATAACTATGAATCATTTGTAGTAAAACATAAAATCGCAGATTATTATTTAATAGGACTGATTTTCTTAGAAAACCAACTTGAAACCGTAAACCAAACTATAACTATAATAGAAGACAAAAAGTAAACAATATGATTGCCAGAGTGGACTGGGATAGTTTTCAAAAAATAACAAATCCTAATAATGTGTATCATAAAATTGTGGCTGTCTTCTTCGACGTATACCGATCCTCCACAAGAGAAAAAAAATCGCGTAAACTAAAAAAGAAAAACACCTGGATTACAAACGAATTATTATCGGATATTATTAAAAGATACGAAATGTGGAAAAAATGCAAACGGACAGGTGACAAAAACGAATATGAAGATTACAAAAAATATAGAAATTTGACAAACAAAAAAATTCAGAAAGCCAAGCAAGACTACTTTAAAACAAAGCTAGAGAATGAAAAAAACGATATGCGGAAGATGTGGAAAAGTTTAAACTCTCTCCTGGGGGGGTCGATGGGAGTCGGAGATTCAGGTTCCGTAGTAATAAAAAATTTCAACAAGGAACGCTCAAACACGAAAGATGTAGAAAAAAATAGCAAATAGGTTTAATAAACATTTTGTTACGGCAGTGGAGGAGTTAAGGCAGCAAAAACAATCAACTTATATGCCAGCCATGACCGAATCGGACTTAATAGAAGCGTTAAGAAACTTAGATGAAAGAAAAGGACCAGGTTTTGACAAAATACGCGCAAAAGATATAAAAACTAACTTAGAACATTTGAAAAAAAAATTGATTTATCTTTTTAACTTAATAATAGAGACTGGCGAAATCCCTCATAAATTAAAAATATCTGTAGTAACACCAATATATAAAAAGGGCAAAAGAAATGAGGTCAACAATTATAGACCAATATCTAATTTATCTGTACTGGACAAAATACTAGAACGTTACTTAAACGCAAAACTATCAAGTTAGATTAAAAAACTCTTTTAATAAATAAAGCGCAATACGGTTTCCAAAAAGGAAAAGGCACAATAGACCTTTTAGAAGACTTTTCGGACAAATTAAACACTGCCTTAAATGAAAGAAAACATGCGGCGGCTGTGTTCCTTGACCTCTCCAAAGCATTCGATACGCTACACCATAACCTACTCATAAAAAACTATATGCATTGGGAGTAAGGGGAAATGTATTTAAATTAAAGGTGCTTGAAAAGGTTATGAATTATCAAATCCGGGAATTTGCAAATCGCTACAGTCTTATACCACCAACACAATCGGGTTTTAGAACAGGGTACAGCTGCGCAACTACCCTACTTAGTGTTGTAGATGACATTCTTAAAGCGACGGATGAGCATAAACTTACTACTCTTGTGCTTTTAGATTATTCCAAAGCTTTTGATACCATAGACCATGAAATTCTGTTAAGTATCCTACATTTTTCGGGGTTCGATGATGGCGCAATACTACTTATTAAAAACTATTTGAGTAATAGATCTCAGCGAGTTTTTGTAAACGGCCAAGTATCGGATGCTCTTGCTGTTAACTGTGGTGTCCCACAGGGATCGATTCTGGGACCTCTTCTATTTACAATATACACTAGCAATCTTGGTGAAGCCCTACATTACTCTAGATCTTACCAATACGCAGATGACACACAAATACTATGCTCATTCGACCCCAACGATATAATATCTGCTAACAATCTCATAAGTTCTGATCTTAATAGACTGGCACTCCTATCTGAAGCTCATCACTTAAAATTAAATCCGAATAAATCATCGGTATTGCTCTTTGGTACAAGTAAAATGCGTGATCTTTATTTAAAGCAGCTTAATATGGGCGGTTGTAATTTGCGCGGAAAGTAATCCCTACTAATGGGTATCTTTATTTTGCATGTTAATCTTACCTGTAATTTGCGCGAAGTAACTTATCAAGTAACTTATTGCACTACCCTATTAAGGCGATGAGTTATGAATTACTTTTGATGAGAAAAATTCCTTATTTCTAATCAGCATCATTATTAGGTGTTTTGAAAAGTGCAAATGTTTACATTTGTTTATGCACCCAAAACGTGTCTCATTGTGAATTATTCTACACAACAAGTCACTTCAGTATCTAATCATGGCTTCTGTCGAAATAATCAAAAGCAACAGAAATTCTGATTTACCTACTTATTATTCAGTCATTCATACAAATATAGGAAATGTGGGTTTTAATTCTAGTTTTTATTGGTCTCACCCGTCTATTTACGTGTTTATTGACGTTTTGCTTACATTTCAAACTGATACCTATATTATAGTATATTACGATGCAAGATCGGTAAGTGCCTTATAACAGATCGAGAAAAAGTTGGAAAATCAAGACCCGAATGGTCGAGATTTTCCAAATTTCTTCGAGATCTGTTGTAAGTACTTAACGAACACGCGTCGTATACCATTTTTTGCGCTACGAAAAATAAAAACCAATTTTTATAAATATAAATTAATAAAGTATCATTCAGAATTTTAGACACCAGATAACTTGATTACAACTTTTATTAACATCTAACAACCGTTAGATACGTTGTGGATATGTTATGATTCATAACAGGTTAGCAACCAGTACCTAATCGGTAAGTTAATTTTTCCGTGGTAGTTTAGCAACCGGGAAATGGCCAAAAACAGTGTAGTAGCGCAAAAAAATAATTACAAGTGCAAACTTCATTAATGCCGCACAGCTTCCAAATAGGCAAGTTAGGGAACGTCGAAAATTGTTGCAAGAAAATTTGACGGAATACGATAGTAAATGTATTTCATATTTATATAAAGTTCATGTGTAATTTGAAATGAAGTTAGTTAAGTAACCACTAGCAATATTTATAATTAACATATATAGTAAGTAAAAGCATGTTATAATTATGTATTAGTATGTAATATATTTAAATTTGTTTTGTAATAAAGCATCATCTTATAAAAATTGTTTTTGTTTCCCATTATAAAAATAAAATGCTCCCAAGTGCTCGTTAGCGCAGCTCATTAATAAGAAAAGATACTTCGCGCAAATTACAGGTTGGATTTGCGGGCCATTCTATGTAGCCCGCGCATTTTACATGTCCAATTTTGGAATCCAGGTATAATTACGCGCAAATTACACCGGCCGCTTAATATCACTATTAATAACAACAAAATACCTGTCAGTACCTCTACAAAGAATCTTGGTCTTAATCTTAATGTAGATTTACGATTTAAAAATCATGTAACTTCGATAATTAGTAAAGCGTTTGGTAATTTAAAATCATTGTTTCAAAATAGAACAATCTTGAATAAAAGAATGAAAATTATGTTATGCGAGTCTCTAGTTCTGTCGCAGTTCAATTATTGTGATGTTGTGTATGGGCCTTGTATAGATCTTTTTGATCAGACAAGAATTCAGAGAATTCAGAATGGTTGCCTAAGATTCATTTTCGGCATCAAGAAATTTGATCATATTAGTCACAAGTTAATAGAATTAAACTGGCTTAATATGTTAAATAGAAGGAGTCTACATGCTGCAGTACTATTTCACAAGGTTATTGTTACTAAAACCCCAAATTACCTTTATAATAAAATTCGGTTTAGAACTGATGTACACAATATCAATATAAGAAGAAAAGATTTACTAACTACCCCCTTCCATAGATCAGCATTATTCCAGAGATCTTTTTCGTTCAATATTGCTAAAATGTATAATAATTATATTCCTCATGAGCTTAAGGCCACATCAGTATCCAAGTTCAAAAGTCAGTATCATCGGGTCCTGCTCCAGAAACAATGTCAGAATTTTTAACTATTACATAACATATAATATACAATTCCTCTTTGTCTTGTTCCTCTGTATTTTAGTTATGCATAAATTCCTACTTAAATAGATAGTATTTACTGTTATTTTGCTATTGACTAATAAGCTAAAATCACAATTTATTATTATTATTGTCATTATTATTATTTTCATATATATATATAATTATTATGATTATTTTTAGTTATACCTACTTATTTTTTATTGTTTTTTTTTCTTCCTTTTTCTTTGTTTTTTATTATCACTACTTAAGTTTCCGTGGTTGAGTTGAAAAACAGACAAAGTCTGAACTCCGCCAATTAGTGTAATGTACCTGTATTAACTGTAATTAATTGATTTAATTGATTATTTTCTTTTCTTGTACTTACACTAATAAAGCCATTATTATTATTATTATTATTATTATTATTTAAAAGCTTCTTAACAGAACGGCAACAAACAGGCAAAATCGAACAATCGTACAGCACGCTAAAAAAAATCAAATATGGTGTACCGCAAGGTGCCATACTATCTCCTACATTGTTTAATATATATCAATGACATAGTAGAAACAAACGACTTACACACACACATTTATCAATACGCTCACGATACAGCCATATTATCAATAAATGAGGACGAACGAACATGCACTAAAAACTTACAATATGACTTAAACTTAATCTCAAGCTGGTTAGCAAAAAACTACATTTTCCTAAACGTAAAAAAATCAGTTGCAACAAAATTTGGAATGACAACTTCAGAATTGCAAATAACCTGTCATAGTGCACATTGTGTAGACACAAACAAATCAGCAAACTGTACCACATGTCGACCTATTACAAACGTAGAGAAACTAAAATATCTAGGGATGATAATCCAACCGAATATGAAATGGACAAAACATTTAGAATTTATTTGCAACAGACTCCGTGCGTTAGTAGCAAAATTATATCAACTGCAGTACCTCGTTCCTAGCAAAATTAAGGCAATGCTGTACAAGAGTTTGAGAGAATCAATTATCAGTTAAGGCATTACAGTATATGGCCACACATATGAAACGCATTTGGCACCGATTGTGCGACTGCAAAATAGCATTGTCAAATTCTTTCAACCTCAAAACAGCTCGTTACAAGATTCTTAGAAAAAATTTAAAATATTACCACTCATGGATTTAAGAGACTATAAAGTAATCTTAAACAATTTCTTTAACCAAAATTATAAATTAATCAAACAAAAATCCCTATGATATTCGGCCGTCAACACAAACATATGTGACTGCTATTTATAACAATTTTTATGGGAAAAATACAAAAAACTATTACATCCCCAAACTCTTAAACAGCTTTCCCCATAAGGATATAACAAAAATCTCTACACTTATTAGGTGGTGGTTGGAAAACAAATAACCGGTAATAGAAAATAGACTTAATAATAAAAACATACATACTCATATATAACTTATACTAATTTTAAACTTATATTGATTGAATTGAACACATTTCCCTGCGCTACAAATGCAACATTTTATAATATAATAATATTAGCCTACAAAAAGCTACCTGTGTAGCTTAGTGGGCTACCAAACAAATATACATTATCAAACTCTTATAAAGTAAAAATTACCAGCATTTCTTTATCGATTAAGTATAGTAAGTTAATATTTGTTTATTTTGTTTAGAGAGTATTCCTACTTTATGTTATTTAAGAATTTCTTATTTTGAATTTATTTAGCTTAGAAGATATAATTATGTTTATTTTTTAGTAAATGTGTAATTAAGTAAATTTTGCGCAAATAAATAATGAACTATCAAAAATAGTGCAACGACCTAGCTCCCTAGCTCGTGAGGAGGAGGTCGCCACAGAATTTATTTGTGCCAGGGATAGCTCGGGAGTACCCAGGGTTCGTTGAAATCTTTGAAAATAAAATCTACGGATCAAAATAACAAGTTTATTTACAGGAATATTTACACACGGGTTGAACACTGGTTCAAGGTGGCTAAAATTAACAAAATGAACGTTTTATCTGTATAACTAAAAATAAAAATTAACAAATGTATAATATGTACAAGTTAATAAAATTAAACAAATTTTTGGTAAATTATTTAAGTCCGGTTCTGGATTTTGAAATATAACTTACAGTTCTCTGTTTGATTAAAACGGCAGATTGCCGGGAGTGATCAAAGGGGTCGCTGCGGTTAAGTTACTGAAAGTTAATGCCTTATCTTTTGACAAGTAAATATGGCGGAACGTCAACAGCAATTGATTGGTAAAACGGAATGATTGATTGAAACAATGAATGTGAGAGCAACCACTAATAGGTTGCCAGGTGCGGGTTAAAGTGTTTGAGTGGAAGTGTGACCAGGTAAGTCTTAAAATAATTATATTTTATGTCGGTCGGTGAATTTATTGAACAGGTTTGATCCACAGGGCGGTTGAAAGTTAATTAAATTCAAATTCGGTTACTGGCTGGTTTGAAGAACCCAACTTAGTTCTGACCCAAGTCGATGAACAGGACTACGGTAGTTTACGTGTGTTTCACCCTACTTGTTACGTATTGTTGTCACATATAGGGTAAAACTCCGTAGGGCTGGTTCGGAACTGAGTAATTGGTGTTTTGTTCTACGTGTTACGAAACTGTCACTCATAAAAGCAAAACATTACTCGGAATAACTAATTGGGGATTAAACAAGGTAGTTCACTGTAACGTGCTACCAGTGGCACAAAAGTTTTTGGGCGTTGGCCAACATCGCCAATTTTGTGTTCCACTGGTAGTTCACGTTTTGAGCGCGGGTGGCGCTGCAAGTAGAGAAGCGGAGAAGAGGATTCCCACCACCGATTCGTGCAGTCCACCAATCACAGCCCTGGCTTGGTGGGGAACCCGCATAAAACCAGCGCCCCAAGCCAGGATCAACAACTCCGTTTTCGACTTTAAAGTTAAAACTTCTAACTTTAAATCCGATACCGTGTATTTTCCGAATTTATTAGCCGTTTATTCCGTTTATTTTTCCGATATTTTACCATTGATTTAATTCCGTTTATTCCGTTTATTTTTCCGATATTTTACCATTGATTTAATTCCGTTTATTCCGTTTATTTTTCCGAATTATTTTTATTGTTTTTATTACCTGTAATTATTCTAGTATTCATTGCAAATTTTATTTTAACCGTGGCCCAAAGAACATTTTAAAGTTTACATCCAGGTACAAGTCCGAACCAGTACCCGTTCCTTTCCGAGACCACCCGCTTCGTGAAGAACTTGAGCGAAAGGTTTCATCCTTAACCTAGACCGAGCACGCCTGTGCAAACTTGGCGAGGTCTAGGTCTGTTCCCCAGGACACAGCGCTGGTGTCCATTAGTGCTGTCCTGGTTCCCTCGTAGAGAAACCGCTGACTTTTTCCCCCCAGGGTACAGTGCTGGTGTCCATTGGTACTACCCTGGGTTTTCCCTACCCGTTTCATTATCCCCTTATAAGTTACTGCCTACCTGTATTTTCCGAACCGAATAAACCTTGCACCGAGTACCTGGATGTAAAACGTTCCTTCGGTTCGATTGTTTTGAATCGATCCGCACCAGTTTTATAGCTGGGGTTTTGTTTGAACAAACAGGTTTCAGTGGCTTGTTCTTTAATCATTCCTTAAAAGAATTAATTGGAATTAATTATAGATTCAAAGAGTCAAGGACCTTGAGGTCATAAAATTCCTTTCCAATTCCCGAATTATAAATTTTACTCACCGTACATTATCCTTAACCCAAAGATTCAGACTGCCCTTCTGGCCTCTGGGCAACGTTTGTTTATTCACAACAATTTAATTAAAATAAAGCAGATTTGCTTTATTTCTTTGTTTATAGAGTAGCTGTCATTCTCACAGTCGACGACGCGCAGCCGTCACTTACTGGGGCTCGCGCTGCCAACCCGGACGAAAATCCCCAACTGCCGGCGGGAACAGCCGTAATTCAAATAAAATCCTTTTTACTGTTTTACATAAAATTGTTTATTTTTTTGTTTTATTATTACAATTCTACTCAGAATAATTTGTACATAGTGTAAATAAATATTGTTAATCAGGTTTAAGCATCCTTTTAATTTTAAAGCACAACTCGACCCCTGGACTACTCAGAGCTACCCGAAATACAAATTTTGCAACGTCCACCCTTAGTAGCCGGGGTGAAACGTTACATCACTTGTTGCAAGCACATATGCCCTACCTTGGGGAAGCTTACCCTGATGAAAGCCGTCTTGTATTATGCCACATACGGTCCACCAGGATAAACTATACTAACTAGGATCGGATTCGGGAGCGGAAAACAGGTTAGAGGTTTCAGGTCAGAACTTATTTAAATTACTTACGGAAATAAATTAGCCACACTTCCCTAATGATTTGAAATTAAATTTCGATTCACTAAACTTAACTGGGATTGAGGATCCAAGCTAAGTTTTAACTTTATTCGGACAACCAAAATTACTAATTGAAATAATACGGTTCGTATCAGTTTTCGGAGTTGTTTAAATTGTGCCGGAGCGGCGGTTTTATAGCTCGGCATCGGCTTCCTCCGCACAGCGACGCGGACCGTCCCTTCTCCTTCGTGGAGGGAGAAGTTGTTGCCCGCGCCTCTGTATGACGTCTATCTGGCGGAAACGACGCTATCTCGGAATGTGCAACATGGCGTCTTCTTTTCGACGCACCAAATTGCACACCCCAATAATAGCGTCGTTACAATAGCTATTAATGTTATGCTTAATATTTAGTCATTTATGTTTGTGTTACTTGTACGTAGTACTCTATATACAAGCAATGTATCGAAAGAGATCAATAAACATTACATTACATTACATTATTGTTTATTATGCGTGTTTGTTCAAGAAGAACTTTATTGTGAATATAGTTATTATTCTGTAATTTTAAAATAGCTGTTTCGTATCTTTCACCATCTGATGCATCGAAGTTGCCAGTTAAAAATTTGAAAATAGTACTTAAACCGTCTACTAATCTGCGTTTAGATCTTGGGGAAGTTTCGGGAAAAATTTGCTTGATTAATCGATCTGCTTGTTCGATATATTGGTGTATAATTAATAGGTTATTGTTATGGGATTGTAAAATGTCGTTATGGTCTTTTGAATTTTCTAAATTTCGAATTGTGTTATCTAGGTTAGATTTTAATAAATAGTAATTGTGGATTAGACGGGAATAGTCCGTTGTCTTGATCACTATCTTTAATATTTTTGGTTATAGTTACGTTACGTCACTTGCGATCAGAGAGTACCAGGAGAGGACGATATATTCTTTGGTCCTAAAACAGCCATTATTTCATTGCAATGTCGTTCTAAAGTTCTTTTGGTGTCGATGTGTTCTAATACGTATTTATCATGTTGTAACATCCGTTTGCTGCTTTGATTCATTTTAGTATGTTGTGTCGACTTCGTGGTTCCCACGTAACTTTTTCGATCGTTCCAGAAACTGTTTTGGTCAAATATAGATTTCAACATTATTTCTTGGAATTGTTAGTTCAGACTGCACTAATTGCTGTTTAAACTCTGTTCATCTCCCTTCAGTTATTAGTCTCACAAATTTCCTTTGTGTAAGGCGACATAAATATGTTACCTCTCCTTTTACCTCCGGTGACGCATGATAAGCCACTCGTACCGGATACTTTTTCATATACCGCTCAGGGAGTGATCCACAAGCTTTCGACCCGTAAACATTACTCAAAAAATGTAATTAAGCCGTGCGGGAATATCAACGAAGGTTTCCTGAACGATGAATACCTACCTAATAAGAACATGTTCAGCAATGTGAATTTCACAGAAAAAGATAATTTTCCTAAAGTTACTTTGTTAAAAATATTGCTCATAACTCCTTAACTATTGAGTTTTGGACAAAAGTGTATAAGACACTTTCGACTTAAAATTGTCCAAGGAATACGCTCTTAAGCTATGGCCATCGAGTCACGGGACACCCTGTATAAGAAGTTATAAAAAACAAATAGTGTTGGAGTAACTCGCAACACTTACCATTTCCATGTCCGGATTTTCAGAAAGAATATTGTCTTTCTTTTTAAATAGAAAATCATATAGACGGACAACGGTCGCCTAGGCATGTCAGGGTGTCGCTTCTACAAAGAATTACATACAATTTTCTACCAGGGTTTGTTTGGTTGCCGTAGGAAAGAACATGAAAGGTATTGCGTGGAGAATTAGAGAAAGCAACTTGCGTTTCTGGATACCTGCAGTTTTATTTCCACGATAAAAGTTAGTCCACGGCTTCGATATCCATTCCTTGACATCTTGTAAAACTTCATTCAATAACCGGAACCTTCGAACCCTCTTTTGTATCAACAACCAAGTTTTCTTGCAATCATCATCAGAAAAGTCTTTAAAGCCAATCTAGAAAAGTATCGTTTCAATTAAAAGTAGCGGGTAATTAGTACCGATATCCAACAAAAAACCAGATCTACCTACATCGTCCCAACCGAGTTTTTCAGCACGTGTACTATAAGCCAAATTATCTTTATCTGGAATGGCAGACTCTATCCTTTTGATTAAATCGGACTTGTCGTTTTGAGGCCAATCGATGGTTTCGCCTAAACAATCAAAATTTTAATTTTTAATTTCCATTGATCTACATTACATTGCTTAAGACCAAAAGATTGCAAGAAGTGTTCAAAGGTCTTGGTTCCAGCACCTTGGTGCTTGCTTCAAATGGTAAAGTGATTTCTTCAATTTACACACTAAACAGAATTGATTACTGTACCTGGAAGTTATTTCATGTACGTTAGAGCTGTTCGCGAAGATGAGCAAGATACTATCTACAGCGGCGAAGATAAGCGTGAAGTTGAGTAACGCGGAGCGAGGCAGTCAAGGGTGGGGCGGAGATTCTGTGGAGGTGGACACGCTCGCCGAAACGGGGCAAGCTCTCTCGCCCCCGGGCGGAACGAAGGAAGCAGCTGCCTTGAGTGCTAATCGTTCTTCAGTATAAGATACGCTAATTGTTAATCAGATAAATAAAATAATCTCTAAGCAATCTAAAGAGTTTGATTGTGTTAATTTTAACATCAGAAGTGGGATTCTTCTCATTTGCCCACAATTATGGATGTCCAAGAGACGTTAATGGAGCTGTTCCGAGGATTGCAAGATTCCTTAACAGCAGGATGACGGGACCACGGTGATATCGCGCTCCCATTGTTTGATCCGGATCGGGCTGATTCTGGGGCTTTGCCATGATGTAGTGAAATTGTAAATCTAGGGCTAGAATTTAACTGGAATCGTTTACCCAACCGACAAGTTGATTCTTGCCGTTACCTTGTTTTATGATTTCAACACTATAGATGTTTTGCTTGGAGCCGACATTTTCTGGAGAATTTTGGGTACAGGACAAATAAAGGGCCCACGTTATAATCCCCATTTACAAGAAACGTGCTTAGGCTGGGTTGTCGGCGGCAACATTCAAGGTAGTAAACCATTTCCGGGGTCGGTAGTGTATGTTCATTGTACTTACAATTTGTCGCATATGCTTTGAATAAACGGATGTAAAAATTTTGGAAAATAGACGTCTGCATGAATGCATAATCAGCTATACCTACGATGATATGCAGCGTGAGAACTTCTTTGTAAATAGTTTTAAGCGACAAACAGGCGACAGATTCCGGCAAATTAATTATAAACCTTCCTTTTAAAATTACGCCATATTTACTGTTAAAAAATAAATTTAACTGAAATTTATAAACGAAATTTATAGAGGAATATCTTAATTTTGGATATATGAAACCGGTCTCAGGAGCAAATTTAAATGATACAAATTCGGTTTATTTGCTCCATCAGGCGGTAATTAAAAATACAAGTAAAACGACTACACTACATGTTGTTTTTGTCGCGTCAGCGAGTTCGCCTTTGGGTGTAAGCTTAAATGATAGTACACCAGGGGTGTCAAACTCGCGACCGCATGCCGCCTACAATCAACATTTTTGCGGCCCGGCCAATATATCGGCACACAATAATATACAAGAATAAAATGAAAGACTGGAATTGCATGGATTTTGTGATACATCGCAACGAGCATATGAAGCAGTAGGTCCTAGCACAGAATGTTCGGTTGAACTAATGGGCGCTATATCGTGAGTATAGTCCCCTTTTAAAAAGCCTTTTAGTACCACGTACGTTTGGAATTATGTGTAGCACTTTTGCTAAATGTATAACAAACGTTAAGGAACATCTAAAACCAAATGGTTCAATTGAGTATACATAATGGCAGTGATGTCTAGGACATTTTGTATATACAGGGTGTTTCATAATGTCACGAAGCGTTTAAGATAATTATTGAAGTAATCAAAGTGATTGAAGTTATTACTACCTACATAAAATCAATGTTATTACAACATGTTAAGTTTAATATTATAATTACACATAATGCTGTAATTTCCTCAATGTTAAGTATACTAGAAGGTCAACCTCACTCTTTATTACTCCACGTGGACTCTGACTTTTCATGTCCATATTTGGAAATACGAATACCTTCTTTGGTAATGCAACTCTTCTAGTCCACGTTGACTGAAGGTCATAACTGTAATTAGACATATAATTCTGCTGACTAAGGATATCAGGTTTTATGAGGGATTTTGATGGTCCTCGTGTGTCGAGGTTATAAACTTATAACCATATATGGACTTACAAACTAGTATAAAAGCAGAACGTTTCTCCATTCAATTCAGTGTACGTTACACTCAGCAACTGGCCAACATCTAGACTCTTCGACTCAGCTTTAATTCCAACTGGTTGGGTCCTTGTTGGACCCTTGGGCTTTCGTACAACTACATCAAGGCAGACCTGACTGGTGTCAACTCTAAGCAAGAACTTTGAAGACTACAACCATGGTCTACTTGGCGCTACTAGCTACATTTGTGTAAGCTCACCTTAATGGTCTATTTTTGTTCACTTTGTAACTTTTATTTAAATATAATTTATGTTAAACTACTGACTTGTTTAAATCCAGACTAGTCACGTGACAGTATATAAAAATTATTATGTAATCTATTCTGACCAAATTGGTACATACGCGGTAGTATATAAAAATAGTGCGTAGATAATACGTCACTTATATTACATACATAGTATATAAAAGTTATTATGTAATGTATTCTGACCAAATTGGTACATACGCGGTATATACAAATAGTACGTAGATAATATGTCACTCATATTACGTACATAGTATATAAAAATTATTATGTAATTTATTCTGACCAAATTGGTACATACGCGGTATATAAAAATAGTACGTAGATAATACGTCACTTATATTACGTACATAGTATATAAAAATTATTATGTAATTTATTCTGACCAAATTGGTACATACGCGGTATATAAAAATAGTACGTAGATAATACGTGACTTATATTACTTATATGTTTACGTCAACTCGCAGCAGATAATGAGGCACACAATCCCTTGATAGCAAACATAATCAAAACTGATTTCTTTGTAGACGATATTCTAACAGGGTCGGACTCAATTGAAAATGTTATAAATATTCAGAAAAATGTATCAAAAATATTGGGGTCGGCTGGGTTAACACTTCGTAAATACTCAACCAATCAAACGCAGGTATTAAATGCTATTGAAAACATAAATCAGTCAACCAATATTCACGTATTTGAAAGGGAAAACTAAAACACTTGGGAGTTATTTGGAGCTCCTCCATTGATATATTTCAATATACAATTCGAAAATTTACTAATCACTCTCAAATCACAATTTTATCACTCACGTCTCAAATATTCGATCCTTTAGGAATTTTAAGTCCAATTATAATAAATGCAAAAATTATTATGGCTATACTTTCACACCTATATAATAAGTGGTTACAATTACAAGATCAACTAGGTATTTTAAACAGCCTGGAAGTACCTAGACACATAATTTGTAAAAATCCAACAACAATTGAGCTTCATGCATTTTGTGATGCTTCCGAAAAGGCGTATGGAGCATGCGTGTATATTAAATCAACCGATAGTTCCGGTTCACATAACGCCGAATTGCTTTGCGCAAAATCAAGAGTAGCACCCTTAAAAAATCTCACGCAGCCACGTTTAGAATTAAGTGGAGCACTTTTATTAGCCAACTTAGTTCAAAGAGTTAAGGAATGTATTAATATTTCTTTGCCAAGTATTGTTATTGGAGTGATTCTACCATCACAATGGCATGGATCAAAGCTCCTCCAAATAGATGGAAAACTTTCGTAGCGAATAGGGTTGCCCATATTCAAGGTATTACTAACATTGACGAGTGGAGACATGTAAAATCTGATCAAAACCCAGCAGATGCGATATCACGAGGTATAACACCTAGTGAATTAAGTAAAAGTAAGTTGTGGTTTCACGGTCCGAATTGGTTAGATAAGGATTTACCCACAAAATTCTCGGAACATTGCGATATTTATGACGACTTACCGGAGCAAAGGGCTGTAAATACTTCCCTATTATCAACAACAAATGATTTCGACATCTTTGATAACTACGAGTCTCTACACAAATTAAAATCAGTTGTTGCGTATTGCCTCAGATTCAAAAATAACAGTCAAACATTAAAATTAAAAACCAATCGCATTATTGGCTGTCTCACTCCAATTGAATTGGAGAACTCACTATATAAATGAATTAAAATTGCCCAAAGACATATGTTTCCACAAGAAATGAGCCTTATTCATAGATTAAGTTCCAGATAATTCCAAGCGCTGCGCCACTGTCGCGTGTGGACATCGACGTGGCGCGAAACACAGTTCAGCATTTACTTAGAATTGAACTACAACTGCCAATAAATTTAAATTTCTACTTAAAGTAGAAGGGTTGTGGATGATTAAAATTTATTTTTCATGAATTGAATTATTTGGTTATCCGAAAAAGCATGTATTTTACATGTATTGTTTAATACAACTTTACACTGAATAATTAAAGTTATGGGAGATTAATGGATTTACTGAATTACGAGCGGCACTCGATCGAGGTCGGAACAATTCGCTATTGGAAGTACAAGCGTTTCAAAAAAAAACTATCTTTTATTTTGCCGTGAAGTAAACTGAAGGACACAAACACGCATTATACGTATTCTGCGCATGGCAATTTCTCACAGCAATGTTTCACGCAACCGAATTTTATTTATTAATTATAAGCTTATAATGACTCTGTGGGTAAATATAAAATCGTAGGTACGAGCTTTTGTATTACCTTTTTACACGAATGCACATAATGTAAGTGCTACCGATACCGTTTATGTGCTATTTTAAATGCAGATAGTGCATGTTTACTATGTAACTATACGGAGAAAATTATCCCGCTTATCATGATGTCCACATCGCTAGTGGCTCCGCATAGTGGATATTTTGTGCGAATTTTAGGAATAAGTCTCATTAATAGCCTCCAGAAAGCCCGCAACATTGATAGCAAAAGTAACATTTTGTCATTGAATCCCATTAGATAAAAATGATATTCTTCGTGTGGGGGGTCGCCTACAAAATTCAGCATACAATTTCGACAAAAAACATCCTATTATTTTGCATCATAAACATACATTAACTACATTAATTTTTCGTAAAGAACATGAAAGGTTGTTGCATTTCGGAGCTCAAGAATTATTGGCGTCTATTCGCCATCGTTACTGGCCAATACACGGCAGAAATTTAGCTAAGACAATGACTAGAAATTGCATAAAATGCTTTAAAGCTAAACCTAAATCTTTGGAGCATTTAATGGGTCAATTACCCAGTGAACGAGTCTCTCCTTCACCTCCATTTTTTAATACCGGTGTAGATTATGCTGGTCCATATATGATCAAGGATCGCACTACTAGAAATCCGAAATTAGTTAAGAGCTATATTTGTTTATTTGTATGTTTTTCTACAAAGGCCATACACTTAGAATTAGTTAGCGATTTATCTACTAATGCATTCACTGCAGCGTTTAAGCGCTTTATAGCGAGACGAGGAAAACCTCAAAATATAGAAATATAAATATCAAATAAAATATCGATTATAACTGGAATAACAATATTTATTTTGCTTTATACGTATTTCGGCATCAATGTGCCATTGTCAAAAGCATTTATAAGATATTAAATAACAAATGCAAAATGATTTATACAGTAACTGCTTGATTCTATTATTTTCACACTGCGTGAAGCAACTGGCCCCAGTCAACCCGTCGGAGGTCAGTCGCTTATCAGTGTTTTTTAAAAAGATATTTAATTTATTAAATTTATACTAGAAATTGAACAAAACAGATCTATTAACTTTTTAGACTTAAACATAAAAATTTATTCAGAAAACATACTCGAATACTCTATTTATAGGAAACCTACACAAACTGATATTACCATACGACATAACTCTTGTCATCATAATACACATAAATTAGCAGCATATCAATCTTTAGTACACAGAGCTCTAACAAGCAGGTACGCAAGAATTAGGGATATGTTGGAAACCTTAAACTGGTTGGATGTTAAACACTTTTTGGAATATCAAACACTGGTTTTTATACA
The DNA here is from genome assembly GCA_963082805.1 of Hemicrepidius hirtus. NCBI lineage: Eukaryota > Metazoa > Arthropoda > Insecta > Coleoptera > Elateridae > Hemicrepidius > Hemicrepidius hirtus. The sequence continues at coordinate 10,027,022 of OY720168.1, forward strand.
TAAAATCAAAATTGGACAAATGCCAGATTATCTAAATACAAGTGTTACTAGTTTTGTACATACATATGAAACAAGGGGACATGGCAATTATTGCTTGAAAACTAAAAATAGACATGCAGCAATGAACTCTGTTTTCCATAAAGGTTTAGTGAGATATAATGTATTGGAAACTCCAATGAAGGAGGCTAGTTTTAAGGTGCTTTTAAAAGAGGCATTAATGAGAAAGATGAGGGACTAGTGAATTAAGGAAATGAAGGAAATAATGTATCAGTAGTATTAGTGAAATGAGTAGTAATGTATATGTATTGTGGATATTATGTAAATAGCACTTTTTTGCTAAATAAACGAAGTTATTATTATTATTATTATTCCTGAACCAACTTTATTAGATATACCTCAAAATCGGCTATCTAAATATCAACGGCTACAATGCATTGTACAACATTTCTGGGAAAGATGGAGTAAAGAGTATATTTCGGAACTTCAACGTAGAAATAAATGGAAAAACAACATATCGCAACTCTAATTAAAACCTGGCGCGCTTGTGCTGATAAAGGAGGATAATATGCTGGATACCTGGAACAGATAACATCACACGTACAGTGGCAATACGGTTATCCAGTGGTTCAGTAGTGAAACGTGCAGTGACTAAAATCTGTGTTTTACCAATAGACACTCAGTTATAGATTAGATACTAGTATGGACATCACAATTTTTTGATTATTTAGTTGCTAGATTTAATAATGTTATTTTTTCAATAATTACATTAGTTGTAACATGTGTCGTAGCAGGTACATTTCTAGATATATTTTTTGTTGACGTTACTTTGTAGTATCGGTAAACATTTAGGGTTATCTAATTAGTTACTGAACGTCGCCTTGCTTTGTTCAAGGTGGGGAGCATGTTAAGTATTCAATTGTTCAGATTGTAGACTTATGGCGGTATCTTCTGCGCCACCCTTATTTTTCATGTTTATTGCGCATCCCTTACTGGGGAGAAAAGACAGTATGTATCCAGCCTCCAGTGCTGCATGTCACAGCATTAGAGTGCTCGCGTTTAGTATAAAATAATATAGTTTTATTTTAATCAAGCAGTGTTTTCATTCAACAATCAACACACTTGCTGTTGCAATATCCAGCAAATCGTCAGAAAATTTTTATTTTTCGTTTTATAACATAAATAACCATTATATACACATATGATCTGAAACGCATCGGTATCGAGTTATAGGTTACAGCTCACGCAGTTTTACAAAAGTTTTTATTTTTTTTTATTGTTGTAAGGCTTTATTGTAAAATTTAAATTAACACATATTGTAGTTTTCCGCAAATGTGTAAATATTTCGGGCATGGCGTCACGTCGGTCGGTCTAATTTCTTGGTACATTCACCCTTTGGTGAAGCGCTTCATGTCGTCAGCAAAAACGATGGTAACTTTATTGTTATTAAGTAAGTTTTATTTAATAATGTTGAAACGAAATTTGTATTTGGTTAGTTTTTTTGGAACATGCATGAACTATTTTAGGTTTCATGTGTATACAGGGCGTTAGTGAAGTGGATGCAGAAAATTTTTTTACTAGTGTTACGTGAATGAAAGTCGGTGGTGACTTGTTTCTTCATTTTCACCTTCAGTTCTAACTTTCCGAGTAATCCACTGTTAGAGATTTTAGCAAAACGAGTAACCTACCACTGATTTGAAAAAAAAGCATAACAATAACAGTAGAATTATTTCTGTTACTGTGGTTACTATGCCGTTTAAACAATGCCAGTACCTATAATACATTCAGAAATTTCCCATCAGGTTTTAGGTATGTGTCAAATGGAAAATGTAGTTGGCTAATATGAAAATCACTATAAATTTTTGAAAATGGGTCCTTGATTACTAATAGCTAATAGGGATTTTTATGGTAGCCAACTAAATTTTCCATTTGACACATTAAACGTCACGGGAGTTTTCTGAATATATTATATAATTAATTTTACATTGGTCCAGGGACGTCGAAAACAGTCGGCTTGGGTAATTATGCCCTTTCATTGCAGGCACTTAAAACACTGTTCCATGAGCTACTAGTTGGGTACAGATCCCCCCCTCTTTTCTGTCTGTATTTTAAAAACACCCTGTATAAACTTAATTTTCACGTCCTATTATAAAACCCCAAGTACTTTCCACATGTTATGAAACGCCATATATAATTGAAAAACAAAAGAACCCTTATTTTCTATTAGATTACTCTTCAGCATAAAAAAATGCGAGCGAGATGCCATGTTGAGCCTCGAAAACCAGCGTAATTTTTCCATTGGTGAGAAAAAGTAAGGGAAGGGAGCAGGAAAGGATTAGCCCTGTCCGTTTGTATAAACTAGTTACAGTACCTACTCTGCTTACGGTCTAGAACAAGTGGGCGCGAGACAACTTGCGCAGGGACAACTAGACGCTAGACAACTGGGCGCGAAAAAATCAAGTTGCATAGTGTAAAAGCATGTCTACATTCGTGGCAGCCGATACCTACATCCTAGCGTCCTAACGACGATTTCAACAACGAAAAAAATATTTACAATAGATATTAAGTATTAAGAACGGTAAGGACATTTTACCGATCGAAGACAATATTGTTTGGGAAGGAGCAACAGCGACAACCCCAATTATTGTCCTTTTTTTTGCTTTATTGTCTATGTTTTAATTATTTCGTAATAGCGACGAAAATTAATAGTAAATCAAAAATATTTAGAAAACATATTTACATATAATTTATTTACACCCAAAATGAAATCCTTACAGATAGGTTTTAAATATGTTTTGTTTTATTTGTTATTTATATTTTTTTTGCTTTATTATCTATGTTAACCTAGCCTAACCTAACCTAACCCATGTTCATAATTTCTTATAGCTATAGTGTTTTAAATAAAGCCACTGTTGAAACGCATCGATCGTTTTATATTAACTCTTCTAATTGGGAATATCTCGCGCCTAGTTGTCTAGCGTCCACTTATCTCGCGCCCACTTGCCCGCGTCCACATGGCCGCACCCAGTTGGCCGCGCCTACTCGCGCCATTCCGCTCTGCCTATACTCAGTCTCACTTTTCAGATAGTCTAGTTTCGTTGATTCAACCCTGCTTTTTTATTTTACCTAGTTCATCTTTTCAATTTTTTTACTGTTTTTCATTCTTATTAGAATAATGGCGGCAAAATACGCGTACGTTAGATACTTAGACGACGATAAGTTTCTAACTGTTCCAATATCGTGGACTAAAAATTTCGATAAAAAGTTGGTATACAAAAAAGCAAAAAATATAATGTTAAGTGGCCTTCGGAAGATGGTGATAATTACGATGCTGAAATTATTTATATTGGTGGTAAGTACCTACTTTTAATATTATAATTCCGTATTATACAAAAAAACGGAGCACCATTTTTTTTAAATAGGAATCTAATAATTTTATATCACCATTCGATAGAGAATTGTTTCTCTTTGCACTGATTAAAACGTTTATGTATTTATTTATAGTAGTCACCAAGTAAAATGGTTAATGGTTTTCAATTTTTAAGTGTTAGTACGGGGATTACAAGCAGCTTAGTATAACGGGCCGAACCCAGCCGGAGTCGTTAAATTGTCATTATTTGCTGTCTATTTTCATAAGTTGACATAATATTTCATCAAATAGGATTATAAGTGATTACAACTTAAAGCTTTCGGAGTCGTTAAGGGGAGATTTTAGTAACAAAATAATTTTCTTTAAAGCCACGATAACATTCACATTTAAAAAAAATAATTTTGGCTTCTATAGCAGTCTAGAGAAGAAAATACTCTATTTGACTGTGAAAACTCTCTTTTGATCATGCTATTCTGGAGCGAGTAATACGAAATATTCAATAATCCGATCCAATTATCGAATATTTCGTATTACTCGCTCCAGAAGAGCACCAAAAAACGGTTTTCACAGCCAATTAGAGTATTTTTTTCTCTAGACTGCTATAGAAGCCAAAATTAAAATTTTTTGAAAATGTGATTCTTATCGTGGTTTTAACGAAAATTATTTTAAGTTACTAAAATCTCCCCTTCTATTTTACTTGCTGGCTACTATAACCCAGCTCCCAGTATCACACGTATTTTAACATTTTCACGTTCTTCTGTGCTAGTATTCATAAAAGGCGACTTGAGCAGTATTTTATTGCAAACAAAATTAAGGACAATGAGGTAAAAAGAAGTTTGTTATTAAACGGTTTATGTGATGAAGCATATAAGTTGTTAGAAAATTTAACGGTACCGGAAAAACCAGAAGCAACGGTTTACGATGATATTATCACTAAATTAAACAGTCATTACGAACCGCAACGTGCAGTGTTTGCAGAAAGGTATCGTTTTTACAATGCAAGTAAAAAACCTGAAGAATCTTTGTACCAATGGGCGGCTAGGGTTCAAAAACTAGCAATGTATTGCGATTTTGATGCATTTTTAAGCACGGCGATCAGGGATAAGTTTATCATGGGGTTGGAGACTGGTAAAATTATGGATAGACTTTTTGCCGAAAACAAGACGATAACATTCAGCGAAGCTCTAACTTTAGCGCAAAAAACTGAGTCTGCTAGTACCGGGTATGGAGTATATTTTCCATCAACTAACACTGTTATTTCGCCGATGACTATTAAGCCTGAACCTGAAGATCTACATCGTTTAGGTGCTGTTCATAAACCCCGAGGAAAAGCCCATTCATGGGGCAGAAGAACCAACCAAGGTAACCGCTATCCAAGGCAAGTATTCAAATCGAAGCTAGGAGAGGAAGGTCAGCGCAGGTGTTTCGTCTGCGGACGTGATAATCACAGCGCACAAGGATGTTTTTATCGTGAGTACCATTGTGATGTGTGTGGTATTAAAGGCTATTTAAAAAGAATGTGTAACAAGAAGGGTGTTAGAAATATTAAATTCTTGGAGTGTGATAATGAGCAATCAACTTCTAATGACAGCATTCAACCTTATTTAATTTAAATTATTTTGATTGTAACGAAAATAATTCTCATGTACATAATACGGAAATTGATTGTATTCCGAATTATAATATTTGTAATTACGAAGTTGATAACGATAAGACTCATATATTAAAGGTATCCAAAAATTTAAACACTATTACAGTTAAGGTAAAACTTAATAACATCAATTTTGAGGTGGAATTAGACTCTGGTGCTAGAGAATCGGTAATTTAAAAAAAAAACGTTTGACACTTATTTTAGTAATTGCATATTACAAAGTTCAAAAAGCGTATTAAAAGATTATGTTGGATTTCAAATAGTACCAATAGGCCAAATTTATTTTCATGTATCTTGATAAAACTGATGATAAAACTAAGCCTATAAAATTTTTTATTATTGAAAAGGGAGGTCCTTGTTTGTTAGGAAGGAATTTTTGTGAAGCTTTCGGTTTGATATTGGCAGATATAAAAATGTTGCCTGAAAATTTTAATGAATTGGAATCGTGTAATGAGAATATTATCAAGTCATTATTTTCAAAATATAAAAATGTTTTTTCCAATAGTTTGGGAACTTTTAAAAAAGGTTGCGTGTCTATCAAACTTAAGGCTGATTCTACTCCTAAATTTTTTAAGTCGAGACTAGTGGTGGGCGATATTGAAAATTTAATATCGGTTATCGATAACAAATTTCTATCGATATTATCGATATTATCGATATTATCGATAATTATCGATATTATCGATATTATCGTTATTATCGATATTATCGATATTATCGATATTATCGATATTATCGATATTATCGATATTATCGATATTATCGATATTATCGATATTATCGATATTATCGATAATATCGATATATCGATATATCGATAATATCGATATACATATCGATATATTTTTTTAAATTATCGATAATATCGATATATCGATATATTTTTCTTAATTATCGGTGACCGATATTATGAATAATATCGATATTATCGATATATCCATAAATATTCCTAACACTAGTAAGAATCGCTGCTTTTTGATTTAAAGTAAATAATAAAGGGAACCCCGAACCACCCAAGTAGCAACGTTATTATTGAAAATAAGGATGCAGGGATTTTTCCCATTTGTAGGCTAGTTTTTTGTTTTAAATGTAAACATCTTTTGTTCCGTTTTCCGGTAAACTTACATTACTATACACATTCGCACTGTTGTTCATTTTGTAATTATAATTGCGCTATAAATTCGAATACGTACTATTTAATTATTAAATATTAATTGCAAACTCTTGCAAAATTATATAGAAATTTCTATCGCTATATCTATAATGTCGATAATATCTATAATATCGATAATATTGATAATATCGATAATATCGATAATGTAATTAAAATAAACAGCTGGGAAAATTTATCCTCTTGATTTTGGAGTAGCAGCCAATTTATGTATTAATTTAAATAAAACACGAAGTTTCATTCTTGTCACATATTGTATTTTAAAAATTTAACGTTTCGTTTCGTTAATTCTGACGAAGCCTAAATGGCGAAACGTTACATTTTTAAAATACAATATGTGACAAGAATGAAACTTCGTGTTTTATTTAAATTAATACATAAATTGGCTGCTACTCCAAAATCAAGAAAATATCGATAATATCGATAAATATCGGTAATATCGATAATATCGATAATATCGATAATATCGATAATATCGATAATATCGATAGTATCGATAATATCGATAATATCGATAATATCGATAATATCAATAATATCGATAATATCGATAATATCGATAATATCGATATATCGATATTTTTTTTTAAATTATCGGTCACCGATATTATCGATAATATCGATATTATCGATATATCGATAAATATTCCCAGCACTAGTCGAGACCCTTAGGATATGCTATTAAAGATAAGGTAGAAGCAGAGCTTGATAATTTAGTTGCTAAAAATATTGTAACTCCTGTAGGCACTTCAGACTATGGTACACCTATAGTACCGGTATTAAAAAAATCTGATAAGTTACAATTGGTTAGAATATGTGGAGATTATAAAGTAACCTTAAATCCCATTATAGAAGTGGATAAATACCCTTTGCCACGAATTGAGGATTTATTTTCTAAACTACAGGGTGGTGTTTAGTGGTGGGCGATATTGAAAATTTAATATCGGTTATCGATAACAAATTTCTATCGATATTATCGATATTATCGATAATATCGATAATATCGATAATATCGATAATTTCGATAAATATCGATAAATATTTATTAATTATCGGTGACCGATATTATCGATAATATCGATATTATCGATATATCGATAAATATTTTTTAATTATCGGTGACCGATATTATCGATATTATCGATAACTATTCCCAGCACTACTTATTACTATACATATTCGCACTTTTCTTGATTTTGTAATTACAATAATTGTTATTAATAATTATTATTGCGCTATAAATAATTCCAATACGTACTTAGAAAATTTAATTATTAAATATTAATTGCAAACTCTTGCAAAATTGTATAGACATTTCTATCGATAACATCGATATATCTACTTATAATATCGATAATATTGATAATATCGATAATATCTTAATATCGATAATATCGATGTTATCGATATTAAGATATTATCAATATTATCGATATTATCGATATTATCGATATATCGATAAATTTTTAATTATCGGTGACCGATATTATCGATAAATATTCCCAGCACTAGTGGTGTTATATTTACCAAAATTGATTTGTCAAATGCTTATCAGCAATTTCCTCTGGACGAGGGCTCAAAAAAACTAACCACGATTAGTACTCATAAAGGACTTTTTATGTATAATCGTTTACCTTATGGCATATCATCAGCTCCTTCAATCTTTCAACGTCAAATGGATCAATTATTTCAAAATATGGAAGGAGTGTGTTGTTTTCTCGACGATATTTTAGTTAGTGGTCAAAATCAGTGGGAACATTTATCTAGGTTAGAAAAAGTATTAAGTCGTTTACAAAATTGTGGGTTGGTAGTCGAAAAGGAAAAATGTGAATGAAAGAAAAGATTATTGCCATCCGTGATTGTCCAATACCTAATAATATAAGTCAGCTGAAATCGTTTTTAGGAATGATAACATATTATCATAAATTCATCCCAAATGCATCTGATATATTACATCCTTTATATAAATTATTAAAAAAAGATGTTCGATGGAAATGGACTACCGAATGTCAAGAAAGTTATAATAAAATCAAAGGAATAATGATGTCATCTACAGTACTGGCCCATTACGATCCAGAATTAGAATTAAATTTATCAGTAGACGCATCCGAGTACGGATTAGGTGCCGTACTTTCGCATGTTTATCCTGATGGGAATGAACAACCAATTGCGTTCTCATCAAGAACTTCAACAAAAGCGGAAAAAAACTATTCACAAATCGATCGCGAAGCACTGGCAATCATATTCGGAGTACACAAATTTCATCAGTATATTTATGGACGAAAATTTAATCTTATTACTGACCATAAACCTTTAACTGTAATTTTTGGTCCTAAGAAGGGTATACCTATTATAGATGCCAGTAGGCTCCAGCTATATGCGATACTGTTATCTGGATATGATTTTAACATAAAATTCGTTTCATCATCCAAAAATCAGGCCGATTTTTTATCGAGGCTTCCTCTATGTACCGATAATGAGGATAATATGAACTACGAAATTAGCTATCTAAATTTTGTAGAAGCCAATACAGTAATTCCAATTAATACAAATAATGTTAGGGATGAAACGCAAAAAGACGCTATTTTAAAACACATTTTGAATTATGTAAAAAACGGGTGGCCAGATTCAGTTGAAAAATCCGAATTGCCTTTATTTTCGCAGAAAAGCCGAAATAAATATAGAAAAGGGGGTACTACTATGGGGATATCGAGTGATTTTGCCTGAAGTTTTACGCGATAAAATTTTAGGGGAATTGCATGAGTCACATGGGCGTGTTGAAAATGAAGTCGCTTGCCCGTTCTTATATTTAGTGGCCATCACTAAACAAAGACATCGAAAATATTAGTAAACATTGTGACTCTTGTTTAAAATTTAGACCTGAGAGTCTAGTTAGTGCGATCGCCCTGTGTGGTTGTGCCCGCTATTCAGTGCGTTCTGTGCTTAAAGTGTTTGCTTTCAACGATACGTTAGTAGTTTTTGGCCCCTCGGGGGACCTTCGGCCTTATGGCAACCAATACTCTTACATCAACCAAAAGAAAATAATCACCCGTTAGTGAAGTTCACAAGAAATATATATGTACCGAACTTGCTCCATTACCTAAAAATAGGTATTTCTTACCCGCGGAAGTAGAAAAACAGTTAACAGAAGAAACTCCTAGTCAGTCACAACAACCTAAAATTCCACCCATATTTTTACACGATGTCAATAATTATCAAGAAATAATCAATGACATAAAGGCTTTAACAACTAGTGAATTTACCACACAATACCGAACTGACGGACTTAAAATTAACTTAACATCGATCGACGACTATCGCAATTTATCCAAATACTATACAGAACACAATCTACCATTTCATACTTATCACAATCCGGAAAAAGAAACTTTAAATGTTATCATACGCAACGTGCCGACTTCACTCACGGTAGAAGAAATTTTCAATGAACTTGCCAAAAAATATCCCATTCAAACCGTCACAAGACTTAATAATAAAGACAAAGTGCCAATGCCATTATGTGCAGTGCAGTTAACAAAAGATGAAAAAGGGAATGAAATCTTTAAACTAAACAAACTGTTCTATTCAATAATTACTGTCGAACCCAGGCGTAAGCCAAAAACCATCCCTCAATGTACCCGCTGCCAGCGATACGGTCACACCAAAAATTATTGCCGTTTACCGCCCCGGTGTGTTAAATGCAACGGAGACCATCATTACGCCAACTGCACTAAATTACCTAACGAGAAACCTACTTGCGTCAACTGCGACAACAATCATTCTGCAAATTATAAGGGCTGTCTTTACTACCAAACCATTAAAAATAGAAATAACAATAATTACAATATTAACGCTCAATCACACTCAACACGGCAACCAAATAGAATATCCACAACAATTCCCAACCAACGCAGACATGTTACTGAGCATAATTCTTATGCCAATGTAACATCACATAACCTAAATAACCTAAACTTCAATATTCCTAGATCACAAGTAAACCAAAACATAATATATAATTCGCTTATGAATTCTATTCTCAACCAAATACTTGAATCTATAAAACCTCTCATCACAAATCTCATCTCTAACGCCATTGCTGGGTTTTTCAATAATGGCAACTAACGTACAAAGATTAATTAACAAGTTCACCCTACTAAATTTTAATGCAAATGGCATTAAGAGACAGCAAAACCTATTTACTCTATTCCTTTCAAGACACGGCATCGACTTAGCTTGTGTTAATGAAACACACTTAGTTAACAGTGAATCTTTACGAATCAGTGGATTTCAAATTTATAGAAAAGACAGGGAAGCTCAACACGCATCTGGTGGCGTTGCTATAATTGTAAATCACTTAATAACCCTCCCGAATCTCGTATCAATAGAAGCAATAGCAATTTAGGTAAAGATGGCAAATGGCAGTGATCTAATAATTATCTCCGCGTACAAACCTCCACATCTGCAGCTCAACAATAACGACATAACTTCTCTGTTCACAAACAATACTCCTACCATACTATTAGGCGATCTGAATAGTAAAAATAACTACTGGGGTTGCCGAATAAATAATCCCAATGGTGTTAGGCTCCACACTCTAACTTCAAACTTAGGAATCCACGTAACTGCCCCAACGGAACATACGTACGTGCCATACAGAACCGACCAACAATCCGACATCTTAGATATAGCTCTACTTAAAAATGTGCCTATACCATTACGGCAAAGTGTAATCTGCGAACTCGAATCAGATCATCTCCCAGTTATTATTTCTGCCAATACTACCCACACTCCGAATATACCGATCCCCAGATTATTAACTGGTAAAGTTAATTGGGAGCATTTTCAATTAAAGTTGGGTCAAGATCTGGTTAACATTAAAATTGAAACTAACAGCGATATTGACGACGCCATTAATACATTCACCAATCTATTAATTAACGCAACAGAGTCAGCCACAATACCTAAAACAAACAACAAACCTTACAGACCGTCCTTAGACCCGCCCACTTACATATTAAATCTAATAAAGGAGAAAAACAAAGTAAGAAGACTCTGGAACAGGACTAGGGATCGGCAACACAAGCAAATACTAAACCGACTATCACACCAAGTTAAGAACGAACTTGACAACTTCCGAATAACATCCTACCAACAATACATCTCCGAAATAAATCCGAACGACAACTCTCTATGGATACCAACCAAGAAAATTTTACAGACACGTGAAGAAATATCAATCATAAAACACAATGGAAATAACTACGAAAGTGATGAAGAAAAGTGTAACTTGTTTGCGCAACATTTAGAAGAGGTTTTCAAGCCCAATACTTCCTTGCCTCAGCACGAACAAGAACATAGACATCTAGAACTCGGAATCCTACGAAATATACCAACATCCTCTAGAAACTTAGCACCAACCTCTCCTCGAGAAATCCAAGAGTTTACCAATAAACTCCCAATTAGAAAATCACCGGGGCACGACTTAGTGCCTAATATTGTACTCAGAAATTGAATTCGAAAAGGCTTCGCTTTTTTAGCTAAGTTATACAACGCCTGTTTCAGAAATGGATATTTTCCAAACAAATGGAAACAGGCTGAAATTATCGTATTTCCTAAACCCAAAAAAGATAAATCCATGGTCAATAATTACCGACCCATAAGCCTGCTTCCAACGTTGTCGAAGCTGTTCGAAAAGATCATTCACCACCGTCTCAATAAATTTTTAAACGACAATAACACTATTCCGATCACTCAATACGGTTTCCGCAACAATTATTCAACCACCCATCAACTATTAAGAATCACCAATACTATATCAAACGGTTTCGAAACAAAAAAGAACACAGAGATAGCTTTTTTCGACATATCTCAGGCATTCGATAAGGTCTGGCACGAAGGCTTGATTCACAAACTGGTTCAACTCAATCCACCCGCCTACATTACCCGACTAATTTCTTCATTTCTAACGGACAGAACATTTAAAGTAAGAATCAACTCCCAATATTCCGATCTAAAAAAACATCAAAGCAGGAGTCCCACAAGGCTCGATTCTTGGGCCTACCCTGTACAACATATATACTCACGATATACCTCACTTCGACAACGTCGAACTTGCTATGTACGCAGATGATACTGCGCTTATATCTCAGGATACAGACATTCAACAAGCTACTGATGGCCTTCAATTTGCAATTGGTTCCTACTGTTTGTTCCTACTGGTGCGAACAGTGGAAAATACAACTGAACACATCGAAGTGCCAAGCCAAAATTTTTACGCTCAGGCGAACTCCCAACCCAAACGAGTTACAAGTCAACGGAACTGCAGTAGGTACCATGGGCATGCGAACGACGACGCAGTCAAATATCTAGGACTGTACATAGATAGAAAACTCAAATGGGGTTTTCATATTAACAAAAAACTTAACGAATGTTACACTCGGTTGAATCCTTTATATCCGTTAATAAATCGTAAATCCGCGTTAAAAATTAAAATGTCTACGTTATTATACAAATCCCTGATACGCCCAATTATTATGTATGGATCCATTATCTGGGGAACAGCGGCCAAAAGTCACATACATAAAATCCAAGTTATGCAAAACAAGATACTTCGGATAATCTGCAACGCCGATTGGTTCGTACGAAACAACCAAATTCACAAAGAACTGGAAATTCCAAGTATCTATGAACTAATCAAGCAAATCTCCATAAAGTTTTTCAACAACATACATAAGTGCCCCAGTACAATCTTTCACCACTTGGACACTCCCCCTCCCATAAGAAGATTAAAGAGACGAGTGTCCATTGATTTGGTCTCTGTCAGTGATAGTTCTTCAGACAGTGAGTAGGTTATAATAATACTATCATCAATTTGTATTTATTATTATTTTTTTTTATCATCCATTTTTTATAGAGTAATAGCCTCTTAATGTTATTTTCTTAGCTGCTAATATGTAATGTTGTTACACCTACCATGTATAGCATCTGAATGCTGAGATGGTGAATACACTATTTAAAAAAAAATTTAGACCTGATCCACCAAAAGCTAAACTTAAAACATGGTCCGTTACTGAACAAGTTTGGGACCGAATTCATATTGATTTTTTTGGGCCTATAAAAGGGAAAATGTTTTTAACTATTACAGATTCCTTTAGTAAATGGTTAAAAGTGTTCGAAATGTCGTATACGACCTCAAATGCTGTTATTACAAAATTAAGAGATTTATTTAGCAGATATGGCTTGCCCAAAACGTTAGTTTCGGATAATGGACCACAATTTGTGTCCAAAGAGTTCAATTTTTATTAATCCGAAAATGGTATTGCACACCTTACAAGTCCACCTTATCACGCAGCCACGAACGGAGCCGCAGAAAATAGTGTAAAAACAACCAAGTTATTATTACAAAAAGAATTATATCAGTCGCCTAAAGTTGATTTAAGTAGAAGTTTAAGTAGGTTTTTGTTAAATTACCGGAATACCGTACATTGTTCCACCGGAGAATCTCCTGCAATATTATTTTTGAGACGATCCTTGAGAACACGTTTAGATTTATTAAGACCGGTAAATGTTACAAATTTTGAAAATGAACAGCAGCATATTGATTTCGTGAAAGCCAGACAAAATATGGGTATGGCTCAAAATAAACAAAAACACTATTACAGGGGGAAAAGCGAACCGCGATTTTTTGAAGGACAAGCAGTTTTAATAAAGGATTACCGCAATTTAAATAAACCTTCTTGGTCTAAAGGTAGAATTGTAAAATGTTTAGGTTCTCGATTTTATGATGTAATTATTCCAGAGCAAAATTTAAAGTGGAGACGTAACGTAAATCAATTAATTGCTATCAATAATGATGACGACTACACTTATATTTCTGCGGAAGCCAAAATGAACGATTCGAATTCGGAGCCAGAAAGCAATAATGCAGATATATCTCCGAGACCGAAACGTGCAAGGCGAGAGCCAGATAGGTTGCAAATAGGTTAAGTGGTATTTAGTTTATCTTTATATTTGTTGTAATTTCTTTAAGGGGAAGGTGGTGTAATGTATTTACAATTTATAGTTTTATTTATTAACAGCGTTTGCGCATTTTATATCTGTTGTACATATTTTGAAATATAATTCTTTTAAATTGGTGGAGAAATGTCCTGATCTTGATCTTCATTACTTCATTAGTCACTCCTTTTTGACATCTATTGAGTCTTTTCTACCGATCAAGGGCTAGGAGCGTTCCTGGCATTAAAGGATATCACCCCCCCCCTCACCGGCATTTCTCCTTCGGGGACGCCGACTGAGTTATGTAACGCTCAGCTACTCGCCCGGAAGTATAAAGGCGGATTCACAGAACTACGACCAGCGACAGCGACAGTTTGACTAACCAACCAGAAAAAAGTATCTGTTTATATTTACTTGTCGCTGAAAGTTGGTTCTATTCCAACTTCTGGCGACAGAAATAGTGTAGTCTCTCCTACATTCGCGCTAGTTGTCTTTTTTTATTCGCATTTATAAGGTTAGATTTTAAGATTAAATTTGATTTTAAGTTTAACCAAAGAATATAAACAATTTAATCACGATTTTGTGCTGTACACAGTTTGTGCCGTATTTTGATATAATGGATGGCATAATATTTTCTGTAAATAATGTAAATATAGAAATTAATGAAACAGTAGAAGAATCTATGAAACTACAAAATGGTAAGTTAAACTAATGTCCGGTAAAGACATTTTTCATATCCTGCATATTTTAAATTTGTAGATGACGAATATGCAGTGGAGTATATTTTACGGGCTGTGCAAGCAAATCAATTGGCATCCAGTGGCATTCCGAGCACCACTACGGCCAACTCGTTAAACAACCTGAGAGTTATAGAAATATAAATATCAAATAAAATATCGATTTTAACTGGAATAACAATATTTATTTTGCTTTATACGTATTTCGGCATCAATGTGCCATTGTCAAAAGCATTTATAAGATTTATTGACATTCTCAAGCGTTACTTTGTTAAAATCCATGATTAAATAATAAATATTAAATAAAATATCGCTTTCAACGGGAAATAACAAGATTTATTCGCTTTATACGTATTTCGGCATCAATGTGCCATTGTCAATAGCAATATAAGATATTATAACAAATGCAAAATATAGTAACTCCTTGATTCTATTATTTTAACACTGCGTGAAGCAGCTGGCCCCAGTCAACCCGTCGGAGGTCAGTCGCTTATCAGTGCGTTTTAAAAAGATATTTATTCCAAAATCTTCAGTAAAGGAGAATCTAAGAGTTCAATTTGCTCATTCATTAAAGGTATGTTGTTTTTTGTGTGTTTATAAATTTCAAAAGCTTCCAAAATATTTAATTTATTTTTGTTATCAGAAAAGTGTAAAAATTTAATTGTATTATATTAACATCTAACACACAAAAAACTACATACCTTATTCGTTCGAGTTTTGGTCAGCTCTCTTTCCCTGCTCCTCGCTCCTTATGTCGTCAATTACCGAATTCATTGTCCATGCAATTGAGCACGTTTGATGAGTAACCGTCGAAATCTCGCATCTCTCGACTTGAGACCTCTACTCCACCTCGCATTAATAAATTAATTAAATTCCACTGCCACATCCGTTACCCCCAAAGTGCGGTAGGATTGGGCAGTTAAACAGTGGTTTTATGGGTCCCGACCGTGGAGTCTAACCGTGACCCACCCGTGGCGGCGGACCTCCCTCCGCCACAGCACGCGGGAGACCCGTCAAGGTTGCTTTGGCAATCTTCTGCCACACATTTATACAACACAGGCGCTTGCACGTTCCGTCCAGGTCGGTGCAGCATTCCTGGATGTTTTATCGGTAGGTCTAGTGTGGTTCTCATACACCTCCAGCTCATGTCTGCGAGGCTACCCTCCCATCGTTTGATGAGCATCCTTCAAGGTCACTTTCGTGAAACCTCTACCACACACGGATATGTCTGCCGGCCGAATCCGTTGCCCTGACCCTGGGGTTGGGTATCGAGTCCAGCAGTTTTTTCGGGCAGGCTCTGTGTGGCCTGGGGTCTGCCCCCACTCCTTTTTGACAGACGACTCATGAGGAATAGTCAGCAAAATGCATATATGTTAAAACAAATATTCAATACTGGTACTTTCTAGACCGACGCCGAGACGTCGACGGTCTATGGAATTACTGTTTCAATTTTTAGTCTAGTGTGCGTACTTTATCTTTATTGTTGGGCAGGTGACAGGTATACCATCATGTTAGTTTTTTTTTCTTTAGGAAAATATTTTATCTTGGGGTATCAGGAACCTGCGTTTGCAAAGTGTTTTCGTAAATGAACTAAGAAGATTACAGACTATTATATAAGCACATACTTACTTAGATGTTTGTCGGAATCCTAGCGGCTTGTAGTTACGGAAGTGTTTACAACTTTTCGTTATAATCTTGTTATTATAGTAATGCTGGTTTTGCGGATGTGCGCTGGGCGCAGTCTAAAAGATGACCGAAAAATATTTACCACTTTCCACAGACCTTACCAGTAGGTATACTTTGCTATCAAAAAATCACAAGATTTTTAGCGATTTTGCTTCTCTACTGTTGTTGTGTTTGTGTGGAAAATAATTTTTGTGCTTGAAAGTGTGTTATAAAGTCCTCAATAATATGGGAACTAAAAATACGGCAAAAAGGAAAGTGAATAACGTGTTTCGAAAAAAACATAAAGGGTATATTAAAAAATTTAAACAATTCAGGTCACGTAAGTAATTAAAAATAATACAGCGCCATTCGATTTACTATTTCAAAATAATTCAGCTTGTAAGTACTTGTAGTACTACTTCAGGTGCCTTAATCAATTCTGAACCGTGCGAAAATCAGCAGCTTCAACATGGGTGTGAATCAAATGAGATTTTCAACCCCGCCAACACTTTTAGATCCGAAACTCCAGAGAAAGTATGTACTACTCAAAATTAATCAAAAAATTTTTTTTTTCAGAAACCGATAAGTAAAGTAAACTCCAGAGAAAGTATGTACTACTCAAAATTAATCAAAAAAGATTTTTTTCAGAAACCGATAAGTAAAGTAGGCGTTAAGTTACTTATTTCACTAAGGAAACTAGAACAGAAAAACAGTCACGTAAAATATTTCTCTGACTAGCCAGGGAAATACTTTACTATACTCTATTGTTGTCACCACGGATACGTAGTCCGTTAACAGGATTCTAACCAAAAAAGTAAAATATTTTGAGCTATTTGTGATTTTCAAAAAAGTAAAACATTTTGAGCTATTTGTGATTTTAGATGCTGATCAAAATTAAACGGTTTCTGAAAAAAACAGTATACATACTAAGTCAGGAAAGTGGCTTTACTGACTTGAAGTAATATACCTACTATTATCATTATTGTTACTTTTCAGAAAACGAGTTCAGAATGTATTGATGGGCGACGAATAGTAGATAACGCTTACATGCTCCGGCAAATATATGGACTAAATTCACACGGGGAACAATTTGGATGTACCTTTGGGAATTTAGAATTCGTAAGAGAAATTAGGACAGGACTATCCTCAACATTACGATTTAAGTGTAGCATGTGTTTAGAATATTTGCAATTAGAATTAAATAAAAGAGAAGAGTCCCAAATTGACATCAATACAGTAGCGGTGTCTGGTGCCATGAGTGTTGGAATGGGATTTTCAAACTCTGAAGAAATGTTTGCCTCCATGAATATACCCTACATGACCACAAGAACTTATGCGAAATATCATAATGCAGTAAGCAAGGGTTGGCAAAAAGCAGCACTCCAAAATATGGAAATCGCAGCGCGCCAAGAGGCAGAACACGCAGTAGCAATAGGAAGTGTTGACGAAAACGGCATTCCTCTTATTAATGTTGTTGCGGATGGTTGTTGGTCCAAGCGTTCTTACAAAAAAAACTATAGTGCATTATTTGGAGTGGCAGCTATAGTAGGCCAGCGTTTTGGCCAGGTAAGATTCATTGGCGTGAGAAACAAATACTGTTCCATTTGACAAAAATATCACAACGATAATATAGAACCCCCTGCCCATAACTATTACAAAAATTTTCAAGGTAGCTCCACCAGTATAGAATCAGATATTTTGGTAGATGGTTTCAAAAATAGCGAATTTATGTACGGAATGAAGTATTCAAAATTGATAGCGGCAGTGCCTATTTTTCCAGTAGGCCCGATAGGCCCGTGCCTGGGGCCCCTGAGCCAGGGGGCCCCAAGCTCGACCCAACTGTAACTTTTTAAAACAACAGTTTATTTCTGACACCAAGTTTTTCGCCTGCACAGCTATTAATGCTTTCCTAATCCTACGAGGGGGCCCCAGAAGGTATATGAGCCTAGGGCCCACTAGAACCGAAAATAGGCACTGGATAGCAGATGATGATAGTAGCACTTACAAACGGATTCTAGAAGCCAGGCCTTATAACAATGTAACAGTAGAGAAAGTGGAATGCAGAAATCATTTACTGTGCAATTTTTGTAATAAACTTCAGGCATTATGTATCGATACCAGATTTCCATTAAAATTACAGAAATTACTCAAAAGTAATATATGTAGGATGAGAAGTGCGATTGTTCGAGCCATTGCTCACAATAAACACAAAGATAATGGAATTATCCTATTGAGAGACGATGATAACAACATTTTTAATCATGTGTTTGAATTTCATAATCAATGTGGCGACTACTGCAAACGTAAAAATTTAGAAGAAACAAATTACTCAGGAGAAATTAAACAATGCCAAGAATTTTACTTCAGAATAAATATATGTTTACAGGCGATTGGCCAAAACGCTAGATCTCTTATCCAAGATGTTGATAGTAACGTTGTTGAGCATTTTAACTCAACAATTGCAAAATTTGTTGGAGGAAAAAGGATAAATTATTCCTTGAGAGGGTCGTATAGTGCAAGGTATTTGGCTGCAGTAGTAGCGTTTAATACACGTAGACCACATTATGAACTCCATAAATCGATGTTTTTGACAAGACCAAATTCATACGTTACAAGGCTGGAAGTAGATCGGCAAAGGAAGGTACGTACAGCATTATCAACACGTTCGGGAACAACGAGCAGATTCCAGCTAGGCGGCGACTATTATATGGTATTAAAACTAGTGATAGTGATTAAGGAGAATTTTGTCAAAAACCGGACATGCCGCTTGATGAGTTTGAACGTGAGAAAAATAAATTTTTGGGGGAGTTAGAAAAAACCATGCCAGAACGTATTCAATTGGAGCGCGATACTATTTTGCAATCGGGAAGCGGCCAGTGGCTTGAGCACAGAAGAAAAATTTTAACGGCTTCAAATTTTCATAGCGTGTGTAGTCGTAGACCAGCAACAAGTTGTTCAAATTTAATTAAAAAATTATTATATAGTGGCGATTTACAAGTTCATGCAGTTATTCACGGTCGCAATAACGAGCAGAAAGCTAAACTCGAACTTCAGCAGCAGGAAAACATCGTAATAAACGATTGTGGGTTATTTATTCATTCTAGTTATCCATTCTTAGGTGGTACTTCAGATGGAATTGTGGGTGAAAATTTAATTGTCGAGATAAAATGTCCGTATTCGGTATATAAACAGGATCCCAATGAAGCTGCTCAACAAAAAAAATGAAATTTTGGACTTACAACCCTGAAACAGATAATTATCAAATTAATCGCAAAAATCCTTGGTATTACCAAATTCAGGACCAATTGCAAGTCATCAAGGAAACGGGATGTATTTTCGGTGTGTGGACAGGCGATGAATACCCGTTGAAGGTGGATTACATAAGAAAAGATAATCAATTTTGGAATCAACATATGCTATCGAAATTAACGACGTTTTACAATGATTGTGTGCTTCCTAAGTTAGTCGATTCGCGGCAAGCGAGAAATATGCAAATTCGAGATCCCCCTTATACAGGGTGATTTCTAACGTACGGAGGAAACTGAAAGGACAAGTACAGGGGACAAAACATAGTTTTTTTTACAATAAACTGAACAATCAAAATGAAATAACAAGAAAGTTACAACAGTTTAAAGTTCTTATAAACTTGAGGATTTTTTTAATAAAATGCGGTAATTATTTACGTTTTGAATTCAACTTTTGTATATTTGTAAGCTAATTAAACAAAATTCAGTAAAAATTTTTATAAGACGAAAGTTGTGGCTATTTAAAGTGTTCTTGAAAATATTCAGTTATAGGTGTTTGTTTATTGACAGCCGCTGATTTACATAATCTGATCATGTAGGTAAGTCAAAATTACAACAGCAATTTATCAGATTGTGTGAGATGTATTTCTGATGTAAAAGCGAATACAATAAGCTCAGCGGTACTCAAAACGTGGGCGTTAAATTATAAGAACTTTAAATCGCTGTAACTTTCTTGTTATTCGATTTTGATTGAAAGTTTATTTTAAAAAAAACTATGTTTTGGTCTCCTCTAATTGTCCTTTCAGTTTCCTCCGTACGTTAGAAATCACCCTGTATAGTTGAGGCACAAGAGAAAATGAAAAAGAAACGTGACAGCAATAAATAGGGGGTTCGCTGTGTGTGGCATACTGTTTATGGTGTAGGGTGTTGTATGTAACGATAGTGTGTTGTGTAGTGTGGTGTGCTGTGCGGTTTCGTCTATTATTGTGTAGTATAGGTACTTAAGTACATTAAGGAAATCCTGTGAAGAACCATGTCGGGCAATACTGGAATGGAACCCGCAAGGGAAAAGGAGACCAGGACGACCACGAACGACCTGGAAGAGGACTGTTGCAGAAGAAAGTAGGAAATCATTCGCACAACTAAAACCAATCGCAGACGACAAACAACAGTGGAAAGAATTCCGATTCGTAGCCACCCTACGTCCCGCAAGGGAATAATGGGAACTATTATTATTATTATTATAGGTACTGAAGTTTGACGCTTTCTTTTATTGATTATTTTCGGTATGGGACGTTTCGCCGCCGCCGGTTCGCCACCGCCGTTTCGCCGCCGGCCCAGTTCGCCGCCAAAACGATTTTGCAAATTGAATAGTAAAAATAAAATTCATCATCGGGTTATTAAATTTTTTGAATTTTTATTTTACCGTTATTGGGAATTTACCTACCAAAAATCCACTTGTTTGAGAATAGAAATCAAAGGTAATTAACTTTCAAGATAATTACAAAGATGCACTTGTTTGCTATTAGAAATGAGATATCTTAAGGTATCTTAAACCAGCACTTTGTGCGAGTAATCATTAAATTTGAAATTTGACAGGAATTTTAATTTCTGGTAATTGGAAACTTTCTAGGACTGATTGGCAGATTAAATAACTAAAGCCTATTTAAGGGTTGGGGTTCCTTTTTTAAATTTAGTTGATTTTTGTACGTGCTACGCAACGTTCTCGTGAAAATGGCATCCCAAATTTTAAGTAAGCGCGGTGGCGAAAAGTTTTCTCACGACGGTTTTGTGTATGTCTTTGATAAATTAAGTGCAAGAGATGAAAATTTGAAATTCTGGCGCTGTGAAGAACGGGGCAGATGTAACGCTCGAATTCACACACTTAACGAAGAAGTGATTAAAAAAATGTACACTCTCACGAAGCATCGGCAGCCACTGTGGAAGTGAAGACAGTTTTAACCAAAATAAAAATTCGAGCAGAGGATTTGCGAATTTGACACAAGCCTCTCAAGCTACCCTACCGAATAATGTAGCATTAAGAAAGACGTAATGAAATACACGCCGTTCCAGCAGACCCCGCGGATCTAGAAGAGCTTATTATACCAGAGATATATCAACAATACGTGCCTCAAGCTGGAGTTACAATAAATTTTTTGGTGGGAGATTCAGGACCTGAACCAGACAGAATTCTAATTTTTGGCCGAGAAGATTGGCTACAATATTTATCCAGGTCAAATACCTGGTACGTAGATGGTACCTTCAAAATATCTCCGAAAATATTCAGTCAAGTTTACGTAATTATGGCCAAGAAATTCGATGGAGTGCATCCGATAGTCTACGCGTTGCTCCCTAACAAACAAGGAGCTACGACGAATGTTTTATACGCTTAAAGAAAAGCTACCAAATTTAGCACCTTCTGGAATACATTGCGATTATGAGCAAGGTGCTATATTAGCTATTAGGGAATGCTTTCCTGATACAGATATAAAAGGTTGTTTTTTTCACCTGTCCCAAAATATGAGAAAGCATTTAGCCCAGCTGTCGCTTGTGCAGGAATACAACAACAATCCTGAGTTTGCTCTGAAAGCAAAAATGGTAAGAAATATTGCAGCAAATAATAATGGTAATGTAAATAACATGGCATTTTTCTGATTACAGGTAATCGCTTTAGCGTTCGTGCCAATACCAAATTTGGACGAAGCTATCGACGTCCTCGCGGGAGATCTACCCAACGACCTGTCACCTTTGCTGGACTGGTTCGAGGACAATTACGTTGGAAGACCAAACCGTCGAGGAACTGCAAGGCGGAATCCAGTGTTTCCCCCGGATATATGGAATATCTACGAACGCACCCTGGTAGCAGACGATCGTACAAACAACCATGCGGAGGCTGCTCATCGTCGCATTCAAAGTGAATTGGGTGCAGATCATTCATCAATATGGAAGTTCATTGATGGATTAAGAAAAATTCAGAAGGGTCGCGACGTATACATGGAACAATTGATAGCCGGACAACTCCCCCTCAGAAATTAGTGAAATTTCGTTTGGCTGATGAAAGAATTTTAGGAATTGTAAGGGATATTGACAACAGAACAACTTTGGAGTATTTGCGTGCAATAGCACACAATTATCAGTTCCATCAATAAAATCTTCATATTTTAATGTAGTATGTATGTACTTTATAGTGTATAATATAAAAATATAATGCGTCTTATCCTGAAAATGTTTCATTATTCATTGATTTAAGATTTTATTACGAGAAAGCTTTATAATCATTGGTGTTTTGCTTATTTCAAGGATTAAAATGTCGCAGCCATTTATTTGTTACATGTATGTTAATTTTTCGGTTATGCTAAAACCTTCTTCGGTAAGTAATACTTACATAATTTCGTTTTGGCGGCAAACTGGGCCGGCGGCGAATCTGCTGGCGGCGAAACGGCTTGGCGGTGGCGAAACGGCGGTGGCGAACCGGTGGCGGCGAAACGTCCTAGACCTATAATTGCAGTATTTTTACTGAAATAAATAAATCTTTGGGTTTCATTAAATTTATTGATATAAATAAATATTTGTGGAGCGATATACATCTTAATAAGCATAAAGTCCATCAAAATAAAAATGGCATATACATAATGTGTTACACATAGCACATAAGTTATTTATTAAACAGCGAACACAACCAGTACAATTACCTTGTAGACTGGGAAACAGACGAACGTTGTGTATCCCGAGACAATTTAGAAATAAAAATAAATACAACCACTAAAGATTACAATCAGAACAAACGATCACACGGAAAGGATGACAAAAAGGTGTATCCAGACCTATCAAAAAATGAAGCTTCAGAACTACAGCAAGTCAAACAGAACATAATATCAAGCAATGATAAAAAAAGGATATCCCCAAAATTTCCAAATCAAACCAATCCGTATCTAAATAGTGAAGTGCCTAAACAGTTAAATTTTCTGAACTATTCTGCTTTTTTAGGATAAACTCAAACATATATTCTATAATACATATTAATGTACTGGGTTTGTCAAATAAAATTATCCATCGAGCTCTTTTTAGAAAACTTTGAAAAATTAGATGTAATTTGTATTACTGAACATTGGCTTAAACAATTACAGTTTAACAGTGTATCTATACGAGGGTATAAATTAGCCAGTTTGCTTCTGCAGAACTACCCGTTTGCGCGGTGGTGTTCTTATCTTCATTAAAGACCATCTAAAATTTACGGATATTAAAAGCCATCTACAATTATGAACTCTTATTCCATAGTCCGTAGTCCATACGTCCACCTGTAATGAATATAAATTAAAGTGACTTATCTGAAGATACCGGTGGTCTACGTGAATCACAGTAGCTTCAACGGTCGCGCGCGGAGGTCTCAACGCCAGTATAAAATAACCAGCCGGATTGCTACTGACGCTACCACAACATAGCACGAACTTCATACGCCAAGCAGATCGCTGATACCGAAGATCAAGTCTAAAACTGGTAGCTATTCCAAGATAATATTCGCCAAGCGATAACTGATAACGGGAAAAGTAAAGGTGAAGATAAGAGCTGAAAGAGAAAACGCCAGGTAAGTAAAAATAATCAAAGAACCAAAATACACTTACGACTTAGATGCAATGCGCCCTCAAAGTAAGATAAAAGATGTCCAATTCCGTCACACCGAAAAGGTGAACAGATCCATACAGAAAACGGATCAATAAAACCGTCAATGCCATCAAAAACAATCCTCCACAACTGAGATGCGAATCCGAGCCGAAAAGACACTAAAACCATCAGACTATTTCACAGAGGCCACGAAGATTGAAATATGATGGGACTCTTCAGAATACCGTCTACACGCGCTAACAATTTTATCCCAGACCACGAGGTGAAAGTATCAATGAAAAATCGCGACAACCAAGTTTAACACGCGCATAGGAATATTTTCTCCTTCGCAAGGAAGCGAATTAGTGGAAATGGCAGTTTCGGAATAAAATGAACGGTACGAAAACGAAATTCTTAACGCATGAGACATTTGCACGTAACAGCGTACCGTAAACGTGTTTTTCATAACATAAACACAAAATAAACAAGTCGCTTACATAAATAGTTCTAAATTGCTCAAAACCTTGAAAAGAGCGCTCTGGTTGCGCCATCTCTTGAAAATGGTAGGATAAGGTCGACATTAGTTCTATCTCGGTTGGGCCACCGTGCTACCAACTCCGAACCGGTCGGCAAAATCCCCAAAGGTTAGACGGTGTCAGGCAGTATACGAAGAAACCCAGAAAAGGGATATTGCAACAATCAGTTTATTTTGTTAATTACAATAGGAATTGTTCAGCAAATAATATAGAATACCGTCACTTTAGTGTATAAACTCCAAATAAATTTTGTTAAACAGGTTTACACTTCTTGTTCTCATTTTCAAGCACAAATTATATGTTCTGTGATAAACACGTTTGTTCTAACCTAACTTTCGATACGAATAAAACCAGTGTTGCCAACAATAGATACCTTGACTGCACTAAATAGAACATGGAAATCCACCAGAAATGCACTAAAACTGTGGTAGTCAGAATCATGTCAAAATTTTGAGTTAGGGGTATGAAAAACAGTATATTATTGAATAATTACTTTTTTTGCGGTATGAAAATTGATTACTAAAAAAATATACTATAGTAACAGAAATAAACCGATGTTATACAACTAAATCAAATTAGAAAATTAATGATGTCTGTTTAATTAGAACTTTTAATAATTCAACATTCTTTACAAAAATAGTAACAATAAGTATAGTATAATAAACACCACATACTCAACATTAACTATTAACTTATTCTTCTTAACTATAATGAATCACAATATAAAAAAATCGAAACGTTGCAAACGCACAGTTAACATATTGTTGAATATAGTGTAAAGGAAATATTAAATCTCTTTTTAATAAAATTAACCAAACAGGAACTCAGAACAATTATAATTATAAGTATTAAAGATAGATATTAAATGCTTCTTCCTCTTCTTGACTTATTAGTTATTTCATTTTTGTATGTTTCGTTTCTTTTCATTTGAGCAACCACTGAATTTGGTAGTTCGTAATTAAAGCTACATTTGTTGTATTTTTTAAGTCCAGCCTTTATTGTTACAGTGCATTAACAGTATTAACATGAAGTTTATTTCTTAATTTGTTTTTAATTTGTTTAAGTGACTAAACAGTCGTTCTATTTTAGCATTGGAGTGAGGTAATACTACAACAATACAGCAAATGTTGCCAATTTATAAAAAGGATTTTCTCGAGAAGCATCTTCTTCATAATTTATTACTTCACGCCAAAATTTTATTGTATTTTTAGTTTCTTTCCATTTGACTAAGTGAATGTTAGCCCACCTATTCCCTATGTCTTCAATATCCTCGTCACTTTTTCTAAGAAACAGTAAAAGTGTCAACAGAGATGGTTTGTTGCTATTTAGGGCGTTTTCTACGCTTATATATAAAACTTTTCTTGTGTTTCTAAATTTTCTGGCAGTCTTATTTCTATTTCATGGGTTAAAGCTACCACAAAATTTAGCTGTCTCCTGTAGTATTCACTAAAACACCTAATTGAGTGAATGTATTTAATTATTCTTAATATTGTATTACACAGATTAATAACTGTAACAAACTAAAAACTGACTTGTCAAACATATCGTTCGTTTCTAACTAACTCTTACCAACCTTCCATTCCTAACTAAATCACTACATTACATTTCTCCCCTTGTACTACCTTCAAGGATGACTGCCAAATTAGGTTGGTCTTCTGTTTGTACTTTTAGACCTTCTTACCTAGGCTTCGATGGCTTTCGAGGGATCAGTTCCTACGACAGTTTCTTCGGGTGAAGATTCATCTGTAGCGGTTTCTTCTTGTTGTGCAGAGCTTATAGCAGTTGAACGGTCAACTTCGATCTTCTTCAACATCGAGGAGTTCCTGATGAGTTTCTGGTTATTTTTCTCAATTGTAATGGCATTACCTGCAACGCTTGTTACTGTAAAAGGATCAGGATTATAAGGAGGTGAATATTTGTTGGGTGGCTTCTGTTTGACTAAATCTTGGTCTTTTGGTTGTAGGTTGTGAGGTCTCGTGTGTCGGTGTTCATCTGCATATGTCTTCGCCTTTTGTTTATTTTGGGTATCTTTTACTCTTGTGAGGCTTTCCCTTAACTAGTTGTCAATGATCGGAATCGTGGTTTTAGCTCGTCTCCCAAACAGAGCATCGTAGGGTGGTAGGTACTTCTGTTGTTGAATGTGGAGTGGCTCTATAATTCATCAAGAATTCATGAAGTTCATTTTCCCAGTTGAGATTTTCGATTACTGCTGCTTGAATTGTCGATGTTTCCATTGGCCTCAGGTCAAGCCGGTGTTACTGTTCTATGTTTACAGCCTTTTAAGTGCAAGAATGTCTTGTACGCACTTCCATTGAATGGTGGCCCAGTATCTGTTTGAATGATGTTTGGAATTTCATTATTTTCCGGCAATTTTTTATCTTCAGATTACTTGGTTTTATATACCCGATTATCAGTGTTGGGTAAGATCCTATAATTAACGATTTATATCCAGGTACATTTAAAGAATATGGTCTAGATCCAGATGCAAGATCTACACATCTTATTCTATTATGTATTATCATATTATTTCACCACTTACTTATCTTGCATTTTCTGTAATTGTTAATAAGGATTTCCTTATCTGCTATCTTTATTACCTAATATTGTATTTATTTTACAGTTTTTTTTTCAGCTTACTACAAGTATACAGGGTGTGTCAAAAGCAAGCCGACAAACTTCGGGTAGTTATAAAAAACCTCAAAACAGGCTATTTTCGTTAATAAACACATGTTGGAAAATGGACCATTTTGGTTCATTTGACCGAATCAAAGAGTAGTTTTTGTCCAACTAATCATCTTTTTTAATTATGTCAGTTTACCTACTTCTTGTTGTATCATTTTATAGTAGAAATATCTTAAACATTCCACAGCCACCCTATATGAAAATATCATACAATATACTTAAAATAAATGGACAATACTTCGAACAACGGTGGACTAATTAAACTAACTGTACTTTTGTCCTAAAACGGCTCGTTTGCAAACACGGGTTTATAATAAGAAATTACTTGTTTTGGTGTATTTTATAAGTATTAAGTTGATCTAATTTTGGGAACCAGTATATTACAGTTTCCCTAGCCTATTCCAGGATTACAGCTGCAATCAAATTATTAAATACAGGGTGTCTCTAAACCTAGTACCATAAATTCACCAGCCGCTTCCTGACCCAAAAATAAGTCGAAAATGTCTATAAAAATTTTGTCCTAAACCGCAGCATAAGGAAGCTACACGTCTTTGAAAATGGTGTTGAAAAAACGGAAAACAATTGTATTTTAAAAACGGTTTGAGATAAAAAAAATCTAAATTTTGCAGGCAGCCTAACCTATTAAAGCTATAAACTTTCTACTATTTGTTTTTTGTAAATTAACCAGGAGCGGCGCGAATGGGGGTTATTACCGTTTTCTTGTAACCCGTTTTTCTTAACCTTTTGTTTTTTTCCATTTTAGGTTAGAGATTTGTATTCCCTGTTGCCTAATTAACAAAAAAGGTACTCTTGTTTCAACTCGCTTGGACTAACCATTTCCTATAAAATGCAGGTTTTCTGTTTAGCCACAATCAATTTAGAATGCTGGATTTGTATGTAGTAAATCAATTTATTGAAAAATAAATTAAAATAAAAATAGTTACAGTAAGTGTTCGTACTGTTTATACCTTCAATAGGTTAGACTGCATGCAAAATTTCGATTTTTTATCTCAAACCGTTTTTAAAATGCAATTGTTTTCCGTTTCTTCAACACCATTTTCAAAGACGTGTAGCTTCCTTATGCAGCGGTTTAGGACAAAATTTTTATAGACATTTTCGACTTATTTTTGCGTCAGGAAGCTGCTGGTAAATTTATGGTACTAGGTTTAGAGACACCCTGTATATAAAATCTGCCTTTGCGTTTTATTTTATCAAGTTCATTAATTTACTCTAGATCCCGAAATTGGTCTTACATTCGGTCACAATATCCAGCGAGATTATGACTAAAAGCCCCGCGGATAAAGACGAGACAAGATATTTAAAATGTTTGCAGTAGCTGTGTATTCGGTACGCCCGCCGCACCATACAATAAGGGTTTTACGCATAATTCCTACAGCAGGTATAAACGGATTTAAATTTCATGTCATTTTATGTTTTTACAGTGTAGTGAAGATAATAAATCACCCGTTTACTGCTTTCGTAAAGATTGCAGTTGTGACCGCTAGTTGGCGTTAGTTTACGAACTACAAACATCCTCTAATTTTGAAAAACCGCTGATCAGCGGCGCCAAAAAAACTGGTCCTATTTTTGATTTTTTTACTTCCAATTTTTTTATACGCGTTCATAAAGGTTCTCCGGACATTTGGGCCGGAGTAATTTTTCAAGTTTGTCTTTGTAGAAATAAATATATCAGTGCAAAGAACAGCGCTAATTTATTCAATAAACTACGTTAATTTTGGATCATCTTATATTAAATAAAAAACTAATCCTGTCCAATTGTAGAGGGGCCCTCTTATTTTCAAAAGTATTTTCATTTCTTCAAAAAAACTATAGTTAGGTCGACTAGACTGGCGCTCAATAGCACGAAAACTACGCATCTGAATCGCCGGTACAGAAGACTCTTAATAACGAATTTAAGTAAAATATTGGAAAAAATTTTGAAATCTAGAATCGTAAGATACTTATAAGCATATAACATTTTGTCAAAAAATCAATTTGGGTTTAGGGAGGGATTAACTACTGAAGATGCTATCTGCAAGCTGACATCGGAAATATATAATTCACTAGATGACAGTAGTCCAGCGTTGTGCGTATTTCTAGATCTTGCCAAGGCTTTTGACACTGTGAAACATCAACAGCTATTGGAGGTCTTGGAAGATATTGGTTTTAGAGGAACCTCATTGATGTTAATGAAAAGCTATTTGACCAATAGAAAGCAACACGTTAAAGTGAATTCTATGTTAAGTACAGATATAATCGTTAAATTTGGTGTCCTTCAGGGGACAGTACTCGAACCGGTACTGTTCACAATTTATATGAACAATATACTTTTATATAAGAGCAGTGGTAAAGTTATTTGTTTTGCAGATAATACTGCTATATTCTATAAGAGTAAAGGTCCACGCGCACTTGTTCGGTTCCGTTCCGTTCGGAACCGTCCGATCGGCAAAAATCAAATAAAGCTCCACCAAGCTTACAAATGCCGCGGAAATACATGGAAATTACTGGAATTACGTTGATTCGGTACGGCACCATCCTTTTCGTCCCGTTCTTACCTATAGACTGATCGAACTTTCGAAATTTTTTGACATTTGTAGTAAAGGTAATAAATACAAAATAATTTGTTTGCAGTTGACGTTATGGTTCTAAGATCTTTTTCAGATTATGATGGATTAGGTGAACAATTAAGGCTTTTCGCAAGTTACGCATTATTAGAAACTGAAAATGAAATTACAAAAAGTATACTAGTAGGTACATAAAATAATGCTGTGGACCTGTGTTAGAAAACTTTCCTTTGTGGTATGCAAGAATCCGACTCCTTAAAAATCAAATACTTTTAATGTAACAATTATTTGATCACATTAAATTACCGTAGAAACAAAGATCTCATATTCGTACACACTAACTGATATTAATATTCGCCTTTTCTTTGATTTAATCTTAATACAGTCTTATGATTAGCATTGTAGCATGTTTCATCATAAAGCTGATTGTCGCATCAAATTCTTTGGTTCATACATCAAGATCATCCTATTAAAGTAAATTTTCACATTTCACATGTAATTTAACTGGGATTACTGATTGTCAGCTCTAAACTGTACTTCAGTTAAGGTAGGACCCCATTTAAAAAAAATTAACATGAACATAACCTTTAATTGTCTTTGGTTTTAGTAAATTGACATTTAAAACAAAACAAAAAATTTGATCTGGAGACGATCATACATAATCGGCATGAAAATCGTTAACGATCGGTGACATTCGTGTAATTGTTTCAAGGAGAATGCTTCAAAACACTTGTGGATCATTTTAAAAAATTAGCATTATAAGATCCCTATGTTCCGTCTCCCCAGGAACACACGGTATATTAGAAGCAAACAGGTATTAATTTTATCGCATAATAAGTTAAATTAAAATATCCAGAAAATTAAACAAAAATTATTTCAGTAAACCTATCCAAATATTATATACAACAAACGTAGAGCGATGCCCCACGCACAAGCTTAGCTTTTGTGGGAAATTAGTTTATAAAAGGTTGTTGCATCCATCATTGTACAGTACCGGTACAATATTCTTTATCTATTACTATATTATATATGACGTATGTACTATTACTGTTTATTCATGTATGGTTTCTAAATTGTCACTTATGTTGAAAATAAACTCTATTATTATTATTATTATCATTAATTAGGAAGAAATGATTTAGTAAATGAGGATCATGTTGAGCAGTATAGGATTTCGCTTTTGGATTTAACAAAAGAGTATAGTAATGTAATGGTTGTTAATAGTTTGAGCGATGCAATCGTGGAAAGATATAAATGTGTAGATAGAATGGTTGATTGTGTTGGAATGATATTAGCAATTAAACAGCTAATAGAGGATAAGGAAAATGTTCACACTTTATTTTTTTATAATCCAGGTGACGTTATATTAAAAGATCCATCATTACCTAATTTAGATTAGTTATGGAGCGAGGTTTGAAAACATATGAGGACAAGTTTTGTGCTAACGTACACTTGAATGATTCTCAGTCGAAAATTAATTTAGATAGGGTAATTGCTGAACGAAATCAACGTCGTGAGCAAGAAAGGCAACAATTAAAAAGAGATTCAGACACTTTGGATAAATTGGATAAAAGATGGAAGCAGTAAAAGTATTTATTGATTTTGATATGTTAAGGCAACAATTAGATTAAATTGAACATTTAATAATAAATAAATATTGAGGGTGAGAATAGATACACAGGGTGTCCGGAAACAACGTTCCGTAACTTCGGGAGATGATTCTACATCCAAAAATATGAAGAAAAGTTCTCATGAACAGGGGTCCGGAAAAGCTTTCTAACGGAGCTACGGCTCTTTGAAGAGGGGCCTCAAAATGTGTTGTTTTATTAATTAGTTAATCAATACACCCTACCCGTTACGCACGCCCCTGGCTTTTTTTTCTATTTTTAACATTACCAAACTATTTCCCGTACCAAATATACCCTGGGTACCAAATTTTATCAATCTCGTTTCAGTATTGATTAACTAATTAATAAAACAACAAATTTTGGGGCCCCTCTTCAAAGAGCCGTAGCTCCGTTAGAAAGCTTTTCCGGATCCCTGTTCATGAGAACTTTTCTTCATATTTTTGGATGTAGAATCATCTCCCGAAGTTACGGAACGTTGTTTCCGGACACCCTGTATGAATGCTTTTTCTTGAAATAGACGTGGTTTCGTATTTTAACGGTTTAATAAATTTTGATGAGTTAATAACTAAAGTTGTACAGTTAGACATAAATACTAAAGTAAATTATAATAACTACGCACTAGTATGCGCTGATACTAACAACTCGGTGATTACCAGTAGTGTTGAAACTTGATTCAATGTTGACTACTGGTGTTGATTCGCTGGATTCATTGTCTATTTCAAGCTTGAATGCGAATGCAACTCGGAATTCTGAAATAGATTCAGCATATGATACAGTTAATGAGAGTGGTTCTGATGGTTCTTTAGTCTGACTGTATATTTTCAATTTGCGGTGCTTGTTGGCCTTGAATGCTATTGTTAGTCATCGTTGGGAGTACAACGCGTGCTCGTCGTGCTACAGACCGCTTACAAAGTTTCAGTGTCATTTAGCATTTTCATTTTCTGACAAAATGTAAGTATACCCTGTTGTACAGACAAAATGTACTTTTAATGTTGATGTATTACTTCAACATCATTAGTGGAGTATTCGTTTCCTAGGTTACATTTGAAATTTAACATAAACTAATTACACACTACTATTCTACTACTTACTACTACCATAGGCTAATAACACTTTAGACCTCTCACTAATGGTCATGAAAATGGAAGTGGTTGGGGTTTTTGGCAATAGAAGCGCTTCTATTCCTTAATGTTTTCGAACAAGCTACGCGTTACGTTCCTGA
Source organism: Hemicrepidius hirtus (assembly GCA_963082805.1). Lineage (NCBI taxonomy): Eukaryota > Metazoa > Arthropoda > Insecta > Coleoptera > Elateridae > Hemicrepidius > Hemicrepidius hirtus. The sequence continues at coordinate 10,060,090 of OY720168.1, forward strand.
ATGTAATTAGTAGAAGAGACCCTCCTACTTTAGTTCTGTCGGTTCTAAATGCAGTTTTGAGCATAGTAAAGAGGCTTACTGGAGATGAAGGTAACAGATAGGACCGTACATGCTTTTGTTATGATAAAATGTTATAAAGCGTCCTATAGCTGATGAATTATTATTTTCAGTCATTTCATCAAGAAAATGTTACTAAATTTTTTATTTTTGTATCTATTAGCTACAAAAATGGAATTCTGTCTGCCGAATTTGGATGTAGTTGTAAAATAATCAAGCATTATAAATCTGTTAGCAATACTAGATATGATGACTATTTCGTGATAAATTCTAATTTGGTTAGGGTCAGGGAGGGTAATTGTGAACTAGGTGTAATTAGAAACAAGATTGTATTATTTTCATATGTCAAAATGTGAGAGATTCGCGCGTTTCTTACGCTTGCCTGACCTCTATCGGTCTCATAACTGCAGAGAAAAGTTCCTGTTAGTTGATCGGCTACGATTAGTGCCTGAAAGTTTTTCAAGGTTCTTCTAAGTTTGTATTTCGTTTTGGTGACATCACTTTATATCTGAATTTTCAGATATTAAAAGGTAAGTTAGAAACTGTTAATTGTTTGTGGGGTTATGAGTTAATGATAATAAACATGTTTTGATGCAACGTAACTTTAAAATCTACACGCGGCCAAAGCAGATCAGTGTTTACAATCACCCCCAAAAATTGTCACAATGGGGAAATTGTAAACATAAATTTGGGGTATTTGTGAACAAGAATTTTTTGTAGTAAAAATTGATATCTTTCATTCTAGTAATTAAAAAACATGCCCAGGAAGTATATAAAGAAGAAAACTGTGCTCAGATATTTACAGCAGAATTTGCAAAGAGCTGTTAATGACGTGAGAACCAAAACTTCCACTTATCGTCAGGCTTCAGCCAAATATAATGTGCCTCTGGCAGTAATCTATCATAGGATCAAGGCAGAAATGTGCCAGACACACAAATGGGAGGTGGACGCACAACTGCACTTAGTTTAGAGTTCTCTTTGGCAATTTCAAAAGCAATAAACGTTGATTCAAACCCAAAACCTGCAGCACCAAAAAAAGTTACACCGAGATTGAAGCAGGCCCAGTATGGAGAGGTTTTAACAAATACTGAAGTGATGGAGCGCTTCAAAGAAGCCGAACGTTTATAGCAAGAGAATATTAAAAAGAAACAAGAGACAATTAAAAAGAAGCAAGAAAAGAAGTCCCAATCCCAAGAAATAAAAGCTAAACGTACAAAAACAATAACAGTTAAAAATACTAATAAGAAACGTCCGGAAATCATTGATAGCGAGGATGATCTGGATGAAATTAATCCTGAAGAGTTTCTTCGCGATCATTCAGATGAAGACATAACTGCAGAACAATGGGCCGAAGATCTCTGTGCAGAAAGCTATCCAGAAATCGAGTACACACAGCCAGAATGGCACTTAATTAAGCCCGACACATACCTATTGGTGAAATTTCTCGGAGGAAACAGAAAATATGTGTCTTATAAATATGTATGCCGTGTTCGTAGTGTGGATGACGAAAGCGGGGACATTGAAGTTATCGGCTTGAGACGAAATGATAAATTTTCAACTGAATTTGATGATCAACAACGCGATGTGTCTTCAATAGAATTTAAAATGATTGAGGCAATGCTTCCTAAACCGAAAACGATAATTCGATCCAGAAGATCTGTTTACATTTTTCCGGGAACCGTGTGTGTTTACGAAAATTAATATATACCTACCCAATATTTTAGACTTTTGTAAGCTTTTTTAATTTCAATAAACCATTTTTTAAGACTACATTAGTATTATTTTCTGCAATATATCGGATCGGGGTAATTGTAAACACGCAAATAAAGGTGAACTATACACGAAACACAACTTTCATTAGCACGTTTGTTCCGATATACCCCAGAAAAATTGACCAGTACACCAATGGCACCAAATAGTTGTGTTCTCATTTACCCCAAAATTTTAAAACATTGAATTTTTGTTAGGGTAATTGTAAACATATTTTAGAATTGGGTAAAAAAGCTTTTATACAAGTGCAATGTGGCGATAAGATTTAAAACACTTCAGCCTACAGAAATATCTATCGCAATATTCATTAAAAATCATTCAAAAGCAAAAAAGAAATTTTAAAGTCAACTTTACCAAAACCGTTTACAATTACCCTCCCTGACCCTACTATATTATTTTCAACTATTTATTTTCAATTCCATGTAAATGGGTTTAAAACAATGTCCGTTTAACAAGAAGTAAAAGAATTAATAATTTCCTAAATAGGTACATTAAATATTAACAAATAAAACAAAAATGTTTGCTATTACTACTTACAGCAAACGCTGCAATATAAAGTATGATCAAAACTGACTTTCATCTAGAATTTTTATATAATTTAATTATCTAACCTATTTATTGTACTGATGTACTGTGAAAACCAGAGGAAATGGGATCAAAGTCTCCCAGAATTCGTGTTGGCTTTGAATAGTGCCGTACACGAGACCACTAGTTTTTCTCCCGCATTCTTAAACTTCGGCAGAGAGATAGAATTGTCGAACTCTCTCCGAAGGGAATTAGAGGAACCTCAGGACGCCGTACCAGCCAACGATCCCGACACCGACAACATTCCTGAGACGCGCCAGAACCGGCTGCGTCCGAATTAACCTAGCCAAAGCCTTCTCCACCCAACAACATCATAACAACCTTCGCCGACGAGAATGGAGATGCCACCTAGGAGACCAGGTACTGAAGAAAGAACACCATCTGTCATCCGCCGCCCAGGGGTTAGGCGCTAAACTAGCACCAAAATATTCCGGACCGTATACAATTATAAAAGTCATTTCACAACCAGTAGTCATATAAACAAAAAGTTGACAACGGAAAAACAGTCCCGCGAGTACATATTAAAGATCTAAAGCCCGTGATACATTAAAAAGATCTGTTTCAGAATGGGTAAGCCTACCGTGAAACATCCCTCGGCAGAAGCCGTCCCACGAAGGAAGGGGGCCCCCGGATGAGTACTGTCAAGTTGTTGATGGCCAAATTAAGGTCCAAATGAACGGCGCAGGAACTCGGCTCATCCAGCGTCCACCGCCGCCGAGACGGCAACACGTCGACCCGTCCCCCCAAACACTCGTTAGAGTAACTACACAAATCTATAATTTCAATTGACGTGCTAGCTGAAGAAACATAATTTTCACCGGTCTCATTTGCAGCTGTAGTTACAACATTCATGACTTCGGCTTCAGAGTTAGCACTAACGAGTTGCTTGAAATTAAATTTAGATGGTACAATTGCACTCGATTCGTTCTCAAAACGTTGAGGATTTTTACCCTGCAATAAGTAATTGCGCAAAATACTGGTGCGGTCCTGAACTTCTACAGCTGGAACATTTTCCCAATCTTCGGAAACATTCTCAAATTCAGGACGCAACAGTCGGGCAGGTTTAAGCAAAACATTTTGTAAGACTTTAACAACAGGTTTACTTTCTTGGAGCAAATCTTTACATACCAGACTGACATCGCTGCCGGACTGCGTACATACGCACAGCTTAACTTTCTTCGGTTGCAACTTTTTCAGGCTGAGTCTCGACCACCCACCTCGAGAACCTCTACCTGGAGCACTGCACCCTATCACGACACCTTCACAAACACCACAACTTCCGGCACTAGAACTGGTATACATAACGAACAAGAGCTGAAGACGAACTGACGCTGCCGAGGGGGGGTGGTTTGTACTTAAGCACATAAACCGGTTAACCTTGGCCTTGAACCCCACCCCTTTCAGGAAGGGGGTGGCCTTGACCTTGAGGGTAGTATTTTTTGAGGCCGTTTTTCGACATATATTCAAGGTCACTTTGTCTAGTTTTGGGCTCCACTGACGGAGCTGAGCGCACCTCAGCGAGTACAGAGATTTCTCTATCCCCATCGATGAGGAACACTTTTCAAAATTTGACCTTGAAAAAAATTTTCGATTATAAATCATGAAAATCTCGGTACGGAGGGGGGGGGGTGTATTTTCGTGTGGAACGTTTTTTGTTTTTTTATTTTTTATTTTTCCCATCCCAAATAATTTTTTGGGTACTTCTATCCATCCCAAATACTTTTTCTAGACAGTCTATCCCAGATAATTTTTCTAGACAGTCTATACCAAATACTTTTTTACTTAACCAGTTACTTTTACAAAGGAATGCACTATCTTAACACCCCTCCAGACCCGTAACCACAGCTAAAAGTCAGTCAGCTACAACCATCAACGTAGCAATGTTGTTTTTCGGTAAACGTGACGGTGCACAACTGCAAGTATCATTAGTGGGGTGTACTCTCAGCGAATAATTTCCACAACTGCGAAAGGCAAAGGCCATTCACGCCGTCGTGGAGCTTAGGGGAGCATACAGCACCTGGAGGGTCCCACACTGGGAGAGGTCACCCTCTTCCATTCGCAACCGTTTGGAGGTATTTTTACCAACCGGGCCGGTGAAGAAACGTTTTACGAGCTTCACCAGGTTGCGGGGCTAATACAATACTCCAACCGGTTCTGCACGGTTGGGGCCTTCAGAAGGGCTGTGCAGCAGCAGCGTTGAGCGTTGGTGTGGAGTGGAGTGTTTTTTAGTTTATTGTGTTTAGTTTAATATTTAGTTGATTGTGTTTAGTTTAATATTTAGTTTAATATTTATTTTAAGGAATATTGTACAGTTTTTAATATATATATTTATGATTGCTATTGTCAACTCCTTTTTTTATTTGTTGCATTTATTTTGTAGGAATACTGTAACTCCATAATATTTTTTCTATAAATTTAATTTAAAGTGAAACAATTCCAAATTTAATTAAAACTACTGCTATATTGTCACGTTATAAATTGTGACTAGTCGGGATTTAAACAAGTCAATAGTTTAACATAAATTATATTTAAGTAAAAGTTACAAAGTGAACAAAAAGGCACCATTAAGGTGAGCTTACACAAATGTAGCTAGTAGCGCCAAGTAGACCATGGTTGTAGTCTTCAAAGTTCTGCTTAGAGTTGACACCAGTCAGGTCTGCCTTGATGTAGTTGTACGAAAGCCCAAGGGTCCAACAAAGACCCAACCAGTTGGAATTAAAGCTGAGCCGAAGAGTCTAGATGTTGGCCAGTTGCTGAGTGTAACTAACACTGAATTGAATGGAGAAACATTCTGCTTATATACTAGTTTGTAAGTCCATATATGGTAATAACCTCGACACGCGAGGACCATCAAAATCCCTCATAAAACCTGATATCCTTAGTCAGCAGAATTATATGTCTAATTACAGTTATGACCTTCAGTCAACGTGGACTAGAAGAGTTGCATTACCAAATAAGGTATTCGTATTATATGGACATGAAAAGTCAGAGTCCACGTGGAGTAATAGACTGACCTTCTAGTATACTTAACATTGAGGAAATTACAGCATTATGTGTAATTATAATATTAAACTTAATATGTTGTAATAACATTGATTGTATGTAGGTAATAACTTCAATCACTTTGACTACTTCAATAATTATCTTACTTGTGGCAGTACTTCAATAATTATTTTAAACGCTTCGTGACATTTCTCCCCCTCTTAATCAAGCGAGAAGCTATGATCGCTTAAGCAAGAATTCTGACTTCACGAAGAGTTTATACATTATCCTTAATGCTCACTCTTAATGGTTACATATACAAGTCGATTATACAAGCAATAATTATAAATAAACATGGTATATTACAATAAGTTTCGTAGACTACTAAGTAGTAGTGATAATATAAACATTGATTATACAAAACAAAGTAGCAGTGGTTATACATAGAAGAAACAACATGCAAGTATTAGTTATTAATAGGTTTGTAATAATAATTGCAAATGTGAATAATATTGTGTATACATACTGTACATTATAATCATTGGTCACCATGTATATAATTAGCTAACGCGTATCTTTCATAGCGATAGTGATAAGCTAAGGAAAGCTTTACATGTGCCAACAGAGGTCGTAAATGTAAGTAAGTATAGTACACTGTTAACAATATGTTGCTATCTAATTGCTATCATATACGCTAAAACTTAGTTCAAAAAGTGATGTGTAGGTGGCATAGTATACATTATTATGTATAAATATTTTAAAAGGTAAGTAAATATAAAAAATATTTTTCTTTTAACTAAATATTTTTTCTTATTTTTAATTTTTGAATTTTGGTACAGTATTCAAAATTAAACATTCCTCTTACAACCACTTTGTCAACATCTAGTCAATTAATTACTGAAAATTCAAAAAAAAATACTGCTCATTTTTTATATGCAGGGGGAAATTGTTATCTTTTGCTGAATTTGCAATTTTATTCTATAAAACCATTTGTTGATTCCTGGAGAAGTCATTTTTACTTGAATTCTTTTATTGTTTTTGTTCTGTTCCTTTTATAGTAATATAAAATGAATTTTGAGCAAACTCAAATTTTGACACACACCGCGTCGCCAATCGACCCTGACTTGCTCCCGGCAGTCCGTAAGTAAAGAAATTTTAAATATAATAATTTTATATCTCCCTTTTTTTCAATATATAAATCCAATGATTTATTTTATGTCGAACCTGACAAAAACAGAAAAGTAACACAGTTTGATTTGTATTTTTTTTTTTCTTTTTCAGAAATCTTCGAGGGTTGGAGAATCCAGGAAGTCCTGGTAAGGGACGGGTACCCCCTGACCCAGATCATCTCCTGGGTGGAAACTGAGCTGGGCCAGGGACGCATATACATCATCGGGCGGCACGACCAGAACTACACCGTTTATGGTCTAAATGTGCCGTCCGATTTTGCAACGGTGAGGGTGCATGATATAGGGTACGGGTGGACTCGAATAGAGATTTTCTACCCGTACCCCTTTGATGATGCGCCCTCCGAAGAGGATTCGTTGGAGTCACCACCCTCGCCAGGGCTCCCACCACCCGATCCACCAGGGCCTCCAGCCAGTCCACCTCCAGTCACTCCACCCGAAGTCTTTCCTCCAGCTGCTGACTCTCCCCCGCTTTTGTCAGACGACATCCTGGGGGAGATTCTGGCGCAGCTGGGGGAGGAGACGTAGTTTTGAATAAAAAAAAAAAAATTCTCTTTGTTGTATTTGTAATTAATTAATTAATTTTTTTATATATATATTATTATTTTTTTTTTAATAAATAATTTTTAAAGATACCGTATTGCCTTTTCGTACAGTATTTTTCTATATTTTCAGGATAAGCAAAACACTCAAAGCAAATAAAAGATTAAGTGTTGGTAGTAAGGTAAAGTTTTGAATACTTGTCAACAAACGTGTGTGGTCTGCCTTAGCATACGACCTTCAATGCAATTTCAACTAGAGAACAGCTTTGTGCAAATACAGCTTTTTTGTTAGTTGCTTAAACTTGTGCACGAAAAGTGTTTTAGTGCCCTAATGTAAGCTTAAAAAATTACGGTAAGTATTCTTTTTTGTTACATCTAATATTAAATAAATAAATTCACCCTACTATGACAAAAAAATAAATAAACTTTTAAATTGTCAGAAAAGAGCTTATTTTAAGATGATAAAAACCACACCCTTCAAATGTTAGTGCGATTCTTATGCTATTTACCCTTTATATAATTCATATTTTAGCTAGCTAATATTTGGACTAGATTTAACACTCGTTACCAAAATTCAGACCCGAAGAAAATTATTCGTTTTCTTAGGATCAGAAATTTTGTGGTAAAAATTAATAGGTATAGTAATTATTATCCATATATAAATGGGTTTTTTGCTTAAAAAAATATTTTAATTAATAAATGATTTCAATTAATCTTATATTTATGTGCTTTTACATAAAAGGAAAACTTTTAAGTTTAAGTAACATTTAGGTAATCTCGTCTCTATAATTCGGTAACAAACGCTTTGTATAATATAATTTGTTTTTTATAACAAACTATGTCTGCGTAATTCAGGGGTATTTTGAATAGGTCTGTTCATCATTTCAAAATTTCTAGCAAATTCTTTTAAATTATCTCGGTCCCTTTTGGTTTGTCTGACTTTTAAGTATTTTCTTAACATTCTCAATAAAATATAGGGAACTGTTAAAATGATTAGACTTATTAAAAAATATTGCATGTTTGAAAATTTTTTTGTATTAGCGTTTCCTGGGTTGTTATTAATAATTTTTGTTGCTAATTCGTTTATTTCATCAAACCTATCACTTAGCAAATTTAAGTCATCCAAACTTTTGGGTATGGAGCGATAATTTGAGCTTAGATTCATTTGTGGTATGACGTTTTGAAATCTTTGAAAAACTGATTGGTTTAGATCCAAATTAATCGGTGGGACGTATTCCAACGTAAGCTCTTTGCTTAATATTTCACTATGCGTTAATAAAATTGCATTTTTTGTATGACCTGTACAACGCGAAGATAATATAATTTCACCAATTCCTTTTAGTGTTATATCTTTAGAAAAAAAATCACCGCAAACAATCGTTAGAATTTCATAATCAGGTATTACAAATATCCAGCCATTTGTTAATGACATTTGTGACCAAAGTGGTTGTGATAACTCCGTGATACGCTGATCACAAGTTTTTGGTATCTGCTTTGATCCTTTACATAACAAAATTTCACAGAGTTCACTTTGAGAGGATAGTAATAATGGTTGTTTTTGTTCACAAAGATATTTTTGTTTTCCAAATTTTTTACAATCTTTAAAATTTTCGGTTGATAATGTAAAAAATTGATGTCTTTCAAGGGTTATTGCCATATATTTTGAAGAAGGTTCTATAAAAATATATTTGTTAGCACTTAAGTGAACTGGTAATGCCGATAGTTTAAATAATTCGTATTGAACTCTATTCGTCAAAGGGATTTTTATTGTATAGATTAGGTTTGTATTTTGAAAATAAACTGTTAATTCAATTAATTTTAGTAAAATGTGGGTGTTTTGTGGTAGAGGGGCAACAGGAAATTCCAAATTTTTTGGTAATAAATGTGACATTTCTCGTAGTTCAGATATAAATTTCTGTGGAGGTAAAATTCCAGGGTGTAATGTTCCTTGTGAAGCAAATAAGACTGCTTCAAGTAAAGTTTTAACTTCAAATTCGTATTCATGAAATAACAAAGAAAATAATTGAATGTGTTCACTTATAATATTTTTAAATTCAAAGAAATATATTGATCTAGTCACATTATAAAGATGATCATCTGTACTTTGCAGTTTTTTGGCTAATAAATCCTGATTAAAGTATAAGTCAGCTGTGGTTGCATTAAGAGTTGAAATTATTAGAATAGTCTGTTCATTTATTAGTTTAGCCAAATTTTTTCCTTGTTCTTTAAATTCTGGATTTTTTCACTGTAAAATTCACCGTCACTGCTATCTAGTGTCCCAAATAGCATTTTTAAAAGTGATCCACCACCGTCAAAAGGACTTCGTTTTGTTCGTATTTGTGGAAATCCCACCAATTCTTCTAAATTATTTTGATCAAATTGAATTCTTGTAAGACCAGTGGTGGCTGTTTGAACAAAGTTGTTACACATTGTTGCACTGTCTAAAATGTTCGTGGTGTAAAACAATTGTTTTTCGCGTTTATTTTCAAGAGAACAGATATGTGTAATTTTACTGAAGTATTTTTCTAAATATTCAAATTTATCATGATAATTTTTCAAGTTAACAAAAGCAACAATAGTCACCTGATTATTAAATAACAAAATTTGTCCGGTTTTTTCGTAATGTAATCCTGGGTTGTATTTAAACTGTGTTATGTTATATTCTGCAAGTTGTGCTACAGCTTGAGCTCTGTAACAATAGGAATTGTTAATTAGACATTAAAATTTGGAATTGTACTTTTTAAAAGAAAAATTATAATTATTATTTAAAAAATTTTCTAATAATTTTCCTATTGTATGTTTTAGGTAATTGCCATTCTATGTTATTAGCATGGATTTTATTTCTAAAGATGAGGATTTAACCTTCAATAACTTCCAGTCTAGATGAGCATTTTGACCATGAAGTTTGAAAATATATTTTCTGTAAGTAAGTTATTAATAACTTTTCTTATCAATAGCACTTCCTTTAGGTGCTCATTTACTCTAGTTTTATTAGCGTTTTAGCATTGATCACATTTATTTTATGCATTGTTTTATGACCTTAACCTTGCAGTAAATATAAAGTGTAGCAATTATTATGTCTTGCAACATTCCAAGTTATCTCTTATTTTTTATTCATTTCACTTAGCGTACAAAATTATTCTTTTTAATTCAAGCTGTATTTGAAAATGTTATTAATTAATTTATTAATTTTTCTCCCTCTCTTTACCTGAATTAAAAAGGCGGTTAGCTATCTAACGACTAAACATTCCTTTCAATTAGGAAGTTTCAGCTTCTCATTAACCCCTAACTCATATATGCGCGACTTAAATAAACTCAAATGTCGTTAGATTTCCTCTTGTCTTAAATTCTTAAAACTACCTCTTAATTTTCTTGTGGCGCCTCAGAAAACTTTCCAATACTGGAGGACAGTAGTTTTAACAAAGTAAACAAACGACTAGGTGTCTCAAAAAATTGAAGTATACTTCCCGGCGAAAACAGGGGTGTAACAATGTCTCTGACATATGTTATCAAAAAACGGAAGTAGTACTTACCTATATAGGATTTCAGACAACCTCTTTTTCAAAACTTGATTATGCCTCTATAATCAACTTGACAGAACTCATATACAGAGAAAAATCCATTTCTCTAAAATTAATGCTACAGGAAAGGCCCTTTTAATTCTAAAGTAAGCGAAAAAATTATTTTCAGTTAAATTAGAATTAATTTCCTGAGTCCGGCGAAGCTAACCTTTGTATGACATTATTGGAATGTCATGTAATCATTTATTAGTATAACTTGGAATAAATTGACCTGTTATCACTAGAGAAGCTCGAAGACACGTGATAACCAAAATTTCTCTCTTTGAGGCTAGTAAAATTTTTTCTTCTAATAAATTACTTTATGTATTACCTTATAGTAATTACATTTATAATTTATTTTTTAGAGTTTATTCAATATTCTGGCTCTTTTCTAATTCATCCGAGGGTCCAATCGGATTACTGTCATTAATCGATTCATCTGTACTGTCACTACTAGAGGACGTACCATCATCTGCTGGAGCAGACCAACTGTCTTTATAAGGTAAAATTCTTGAAATGTGAACAACTTCTGTTTTAGCATTTGATGCTTTACCTTTCTTAATTAAATAATCGACTTCAGATAGTTGTTTTACAATATAATATGGTCCAAAACATCGTAATAAAAGTTTTTCACTTTTACCCACCTTTCGTACAGGTGTAAAGACTTTTACTTTCTGGTTAATTTCAAAGTTAGTTAACCCTGCGTGGAACGGGTAGGGCCTCACAGACCAAAGCGCAATTCTATTTGCTGTAATTTAATGCTTGCAGTATTTAGAGTGGTTGCGATCCATATACCTTCCGCATTTGTGAATTGTTACAGCGTGCAGTACAAGTTAGGTCTTTGTGTGCAATAGATGTGGCTTGTTACCTACGACGATTGTCTCACAGACCCCACCCGTGCTCTGATGTTTAAAAATTTTTAAGGTTAGTTTCTTTTGGAAATGTTGTAAATTACAAATTTTAAGGTAATACATATTTTTATTTAGTTCCGAAATGGATCCTTACCTCAAGGAAATTCAACGGCTACAAAAACTGTATGAAGAAGTCGAAACAGACGACGAACTAAGTGATCAATGTTTTTCGAACGATGAAGAAGATCATTTAGAAGAATTACAACACGACACGGAATCTGAACAAGAATTCGATGTAGATGAAGAAGAGGTGATACCTCCAGTTGTCGAAGAACTTGATGCAAGAGTAAATAGAAATAATATACCTGGAAACCGTCAAAATAAAGAACTGTTCTATTTGGGTAAAGATAACGTCACGAAATGGAATAAACATCCACCTACAAAAAATGTACGAACCAGAAGCCATAACATAATTTCTCACCTGCCTGGCACAAAAGGGACAGCAAGAAATGCAAAAACTCCGATAGAAGCTTTTGAATGTTTTATTGGTGAAAATATGGTAACAAGTATCGTAGAAAATACAAATATTTTTATATCAAAAATAGCTGAAAGGTACAAAGACCAACACGATGTAAGACAAACCAATATAACAGAAATAAAGGCAGTTATTGGTTTGCTTTTATTAGCTGGTGTACTAAAAAGTAGTCGCATGTATCTTAGGGATTTCTGGGCAACCGACGGTACAGGTGTTGAAATATTCCCAGCTACAATGGCATATAGAAGAATAAAATTTTTGCTGCAATGCCTAAGGTTTGACGACTATCGTACCAGAGACGAGAGAAGAAAACTTGATAATATTGCACCCATACGAACCATGTGGGAAACCTTTATAAATAATTGCCGTAACAATTATTCATTGGGCGAGTATGTTACCCTAGATGAAATGTTGTTGGCTTTCCGCGGGCGTTGTAAGTTTAGAATATATATGCCCAATAAGCCAGCAAAATATGGCATCAAGGTGTTCTCCCTTGTTGACTCTAGGACCTGCTACACCCACAATTTGGAGGTATATGCAGGAAAACAGCCAGAAAACAGTCCGTTCAGTTTGAGTAACAAAGTAGATGATGTTGTTATGAGAATGTGTGCTCCAATTTTAGGATCAGGGCGCAACGTTACAATAGATAATTGGTTTACTAGTATTCCACTACTAAAGAATTTATTGCAAAATCACAAAGTAACAGCCGTTGGCACCATGAAGAAAAACAAAAAGGAAATACCACCGGAATTCCTTTCGCCCAAGCTGCGTCCAATTTATTCTTCAATGTTTGGATATCGGGAAAACATTACCCTACTTTCATATAGGTCGAAAAACGGAAAAGCTGTTTTGGCTGCATCCTCTTTACATAATGATGATCGAATTGACCAAACTACAGGAATAGCTTCGAAACCAGAGCTCATCACATTTTATAATACAACAAAGTCAGGGGTGGATACTGTTGATCAGAAGTGTTCATTGTATAATGTGAGTAGAACTACCAGACGATGGCCAATGGTAATGTTTTACAATATGCTGAACATAGCGGGCATAAATTCATATGTGATTTTCAATGGAAATTCGCCCTTTGATACAACACCCAGACGACAGTTTTTAAAACAAATAGCCAGGTCTTTGATGCAGGAAAATATGGTGTTAAGGTCTAAAGATACACGCATAAAAAGAGAAGTTAGGCAGACAGCTCAAAGGCTATCGGGAACTGTTATTAACCCTAACGAAGAAAACATGGCTAATAAAAGAGGTAGATGTTTCTATTGTAAGAAAAACCGGAAAACCAAATACTGCTGTAAAAAATGTAGAAAATGGCTTTGTTTGGAGCATGTCCAACCACTTTGTATAGATTGCCTAGAAGAAGGATTCCAAGATTAATTTTTTTTGTGACTTTAGTACAACTCGTGTAATTTCTGCTATCTTTTTTGGAATTAGAATATAGTGTTATGTTTTTCTAATATTTCCTTTTATTTTGTTATATGTACATTACATTTACTTTATAAATACATGTTTTGATGACAAAATTTGTAAAATAATTTATTTCAATTTTATTTTACAAATTAAAATTTGGGCCTGTGAGACCCCACCCGTGTTATTGTGTTAAGAATTTTCACCCGTTCCGCGCAGGGTTAATCTATGTTTTGAGTCGTAACGTTTTTTATCTTTTTCTTGTTGACTTTTAATATTTTGGATTGCTAAGTTTCTGGCAAATAATGCACGGTCGCGTGATTCTATAACATTGCCAGATTCAACCGGTATATTTAATTGAACATCCGTTGGTAACCGTGGTTGTCTACCGTAAACTAACATGAATGGGGAAAGTTTAGTCGTCTCTTGACGAGATACATTATAAGCCCATGTAACATGAACTAGGTGGTGATCCCAATCAGTTTGTTCTGTGTTTGTGTAAACACTTAACATGTCTACGATTGTATGATTGGTCCGTTCAACTAACCCATTACAGGCTGGGTGATAAGCTGTGGTGAATCTACTGTCAATACCCATAATTCTTAGTAATTCTGTTACTAATTGGGATTGAAATACTTTTCCGCGATCTGAAATTATATATTTTGGACTCCCATGTCTGCAAATAATTTGTTCTAATGGAAATTGTGCTACCGGTTCACTTTTACCGCTTGGTAATGCTCTTGTTTCACAATAACGTGTTGCATAATCTGTAGCTACAACTATTGTTGTTTTACCTCTTTGGCTTCTACGAAGTGGACCTACCAGATCAATTCCTATCTTCTCAAATGGTACACCAATGGAAATTGGTTGTAGTTGACCAGGAGGTTTTTGAGTACTCCCTTTTCGTGCTTGACAGGATTGACAACCGGAAACATATTTCTTTACATCTTTTAAAAGACCATCCCAATAATAATGCATTTTGATTTTATGATAAGTTTTAGTAATGCCTAAATGTCCTGCCATTGGAGCATCATGATTATTATATAAAATTTCGAATTTAAGAGTATTTGGTACTAATAAAAGATACTGAGAACCCTCTGAGCTAGTATTTTTCTTGTAAAGGACATTATTTATTAATGTAAATGACTTAGCTCGTCTCCGCTCGCTAATTGTTAACGTTGTATTATGTATATTTTCTAATGCTGTAAAAAGTTTATTTAATTTTTTATCTTGACGTTGTAGATTACCAATATCATCTGGTATTGTGATAAAAGTTGGAACATACTCTGCTTGAATTTCATCAAACTCCGTAGCGAATTGACAAGGATTACGAGACAAAGCGTCAACACCCTTATTCAAAACACCACGTTTGTGTTTAATTGTATAATCAAAGTCTTGAAGTCGTATGGACCAGCGTATGAGACGTCCGCTCATACCCTTGGCGCTCCGTAACCAACAAAGTGCATGATGGTCGGTAACAATGGTTATGTGTTTACCGTAGACATAAGGTCGTAGGTAAGTTAAACTCCAAATAGCTGTTAGTGCTTCTAATTCAGAAATGGAATAATTTTTTTCAGCCTTGGTTAGACTTCTAGAAATGAATGCAATTGGAAAAAATTCATCATTAAATTTTTGAAGTAGTATCGATCCGATTCCGTCACGGCTTGCGTCTATTCGTATTTCTGTTTCAGCCTCCGGATTAAAATGATGTAGGATTGGTGCAGTGGTTAATTTATCCTTAAGTGTATCAAATGCGTTTTGTTGAATTTCTTCCCAGACAAATTTAACAGATGGTTTAGTAACTTCATATAGTGGTTTAGCTATTCTGGCATAGTTTTCTATATGTTTTCTGTAATAATTACACATTCCGAGGAATGATTGTACTTTTTTGGCTGTTGTTGGTGTGGGAAATTTTGTTATGGCTGCTATTTTTGTATTGTCTGGTAAAATGCCATTTTTCATTTACTGTATGACCCAGAATAGTTAATTCTGTTTGTGCATAACTGCATTTACTAGGTTTTAATGACAATTTATGAAAACGTAATTTTTCGAAAGCATGTTGTAAACGAATCAAATGTTCTTCAAATGTTTTTGAAAAAATTATAATGTCATCCAGGTATATAAGTAATTCTTTAAATTTTAAATCCGCAAAAACCTTATCTGCCATGTTTTGAAATGTCCTAGGCGCATTTGTTAAGCCAAAACTCATTACATTAAATTCGTATAATCCATCTGGTGAAATAAAAGCAGTTTTTTCCTTATCGCTTTCTTTTACATTAATTTGGAAGTATCCGCTAAACATATCTAGAGATGAAAAATAATGATTAGATCCTAGATAACTGAGAATGTCATCTATGACGGGGAGGGGGTAACTAAATTTTTTCGTGACCCCGTTTAATTTTCGGTAATCGATACAAAATCTAATAGAATTATCTTTCTTTTTAACTAGGATTATCGGAGATGCCCACCCACTTTGTGATTCTCTAATTATATTATATTTAAGCATTTCATCTATTTGATCCTGAATAATTTGTCTCTCTTTATGGGACACTCTGTATGGTCTTGATTTGATCGGTTCTGAATTTTCAACTATTATTTCATGTTCGACTAAGTTAGTTGATCCCATTTCTGAGAAGTTATTTGCAAATATATCTTGATATTCATCTATTAATTTTTGTAATTGTTCTCGTTGAGTCGTTGTTAACATTGGATTTATGTTATGTTTACTTTGATTAGGGTTTTCACACACATCAAGAGTTGCTACTAAATTTAGATTTTCAAGCGTTTCGAGATATGCTAATGTAGTTCCTGTCAGTAAACGTACTTTAGTTAAACTGTTGGAATGCATTTTAATTTTCCAATCTTTTACATTTATTTGATCAATATTAGTTACGAATAGTTTATGCGTAGACAAAAGTAATTCTTTTAAACATATTTTATAGGAATTATATAATAAATTGTCGGTATTGTTTAATTCTAAGTTCACAGTTGTTACTGTGTTTGGTAAAATTTCTATATCGTTGAGTAAACGCAATTTTCTCCTACTATTTTGTTCATATGGTATATTAATGTCATCTAAAAAGTTTCTAGATTTATAAAATAAATTTGTCCAAAGATCCCTGATATTTGTTTTATGCATTTTAATTGTGATTGGTTGTACTGAAGTATTATTAAATGTAATAGTATGATTTTGAAAATTAATTATACTTTTGTGTTCCAGTAAAAATTTCATCCCAAGGATCAATGGTCTAGGTGAAGATTCAATTACTAATGCCGAAATTGTTGTTTTCCAATTTTGAAAGGTTAAGTTTACCAATGATGATCCCAAGATAGATAATTTATGATTATCCACCGTTGATAAAAATGAAATGGGACTAGTTTGTATTGCTGTATGTACAAAATTTTTACTTATTACATTTTCTACTGCACCTGTATCTATTATAATTTCTACTTGTTCGTTATTAATATATCCTATAATAAGTAAAACTTGTTATTTGTTATGTACATCAGGGAGCCTTTGATCAATATGTAGGACAGCTGGTAGGCTCAGTGCTTGCGCTGTCCTGTTCCGTTTCCCGAAGAATTAGGTTGAACGTAATTGTTACGGTTATTTGTTCTACCCCACGTATTTGTATTCGATGCGTAACGTGTTGTTTGATTTTGGCGCGAATTGGTATATTTTGAAGTATTTTGTCTTGCCATGCACATATTGATAGTATGTCCTGGTTTATTGCAATGAAAACTAATCGGTCTCCCATCTGGAGTGCGTGTTGACCGATAGTTATTAAATTGTCCTCTTCTGTAATTGTTACTATTGCGTTGATTACCTTGATTGTAACTTGTTTTATTAAAAGTTCTTGAAGTACTTGCAGTATTAATATTTAAAACGGGAGTTTCCGTTTTTTCCAACTTAGCCAAACTTTCGCGTTTCTTGGCGTCGCTGATTTTTAGCACCAACCGTTTAAGCTTTTCTAGATTCATATTATCATCAGCTAGTACCGAAAATTGATATTGATATGAGGGATGTAAACCACATTCGAAATAATCAATTATTTCAGATTCGGGCATGTTTTCATCCAAATTATAGCACACGTCTAAGATTTCATAAAAGAAACTGTTAATATCTTCGAATTCACCTTGTTTACGTGATCGCAATTTAAATTTGGTTTCGCGATTTACATAAGCTCCGGCGTATTCTTTTAAGAAGTAAGCTTTAACATCTTCCCATTTAAAATTTCTATGAGTGGGATCGGCAATAAATTTCTCGTACCAGATTGCTGCAGGTCCCATCAAAAAAGACCTAAAAAAACAAATTTTATTTGCGTCTGCCCAAGAGTTTACAGCAGCGGCCCTTTCATATGTTTTTAAAAATTTAGCTGGGTTTTTATACTTGACTGGATTAAAAGTTTCAGGACTTATAAATTTGGGTAAAGCTGGGGTTGATGGTGTTACAAATGCATCAGAAATTGTTACCTTTGCCATTGTTGCAATGTTATTTTCAACTGATTTAAATAAATTTTTATTTAAGATCACTGGATCTATAGTTTTTGGAACTTGGGTTTCGTTTTCTGGTGAATTAGACTCTGAGGAACTTCCAAAGATTGTTTTTGGTGTTGCTACTAAATCAATAATATGTTGCTCACCGGAATCAACTATGTTTACTAAGGGTGTTTTCTTGTCTGTATTTCGCAATTCTAAATTTTTAGACCTTGTAACCGGTAGTGATCTTAAAGTCATTACCCGTGAACGAAAAACTTCAGTTGGAGGAGATTTAAATGTATCTTCATATTCAAAAAATGAGCTAGACTTATTAAATACCTCTGAACTAGTATATTTCGGTTTAAAATTTGCGATATGCTCCGGAAGAGTTGTTGATTGATCAGATTCAGTTTTCTTTTTTAGCACAAAGGATTTCCTACCTGTTTTATGCTTGACATGCTCAGATCCAGACATCGTACAGGAACTTAAAGCCCATTTTGAAATGTTTAATACAATCTAATAAAGCATTTCAAAATAATAAACGGCAACTCCACCAACATGTCACGTTATAAATTGTGACTAGTCTGGATTTAAACAAGTCAATAGTTTAACATAAATTATATTTAAGTAAAAGTTACAAACTGAACAAAAATGCACCATTAAGGTGGCTTACACAAATGTAGCTAGTAGCGCCAAGTAGACCATGGTTGTAGTCTTCAAAGTTCTGCTTAGAGTTGACACCAGTCAGGTCTGCCTTGATGTAGTTGTACGAAAGCCCAAGGGTCCAACAAAGACCCAACCAGTTGGAATTAAAGCTGAGTCGAAGAGTCTAGATGTTGGCCAGTTGCTGAGTGTAACTAACACTGAATTGAATGGAGAAACATTCTGCTTATATACTAGTATGTAAGTCCATATATGGTAATAACCTCGACACGCGAGGACCATCAAAATCCCTCATAAAACCTGATATCCTTAGTCAGCAGAATTATATGTCTAATTACAGTTATGACCTTCAGTCAACGTGGACTAGTCCACGTGGAGTAATAGACTGACCTTCTAGTATACTTAACATTGAGGAAATTACAGCATTATGTGTAATTTTAATATTAAACTTAATATGTTGTAATAACATTGATTTTATGTAGGTAATAACTTCAATCACTTTGACTACTTCAATAATTATCTTACTTGTGGCAGTACTTCAATAATTATTTTAAACGCTTCGTGACAATATAATAAACATCATTTCTTTATTGTGCTTACAACTGCACATCAATACCTTCTACACCAAGCTTTTGAAGATATTTTAGAAACTGCAAGTCATCTGTAGCCCCACCACCATTACAATTTGAAAACAAGGTATTGTATGCTGTAGCACCATCAAGCACGCAATTATCAATAATTGCGTTGTAGAAGTGCATGTTATCCAATTTCGCAAACGGTAGGTAGCAGTTTTGTAATACACACTAACTTTCGTCGACCACTGCACAAGCCATGTTTAGAAATGGTCTATCGTTATCGTCGTACCTTGGACATACACTAACACAATCTTTACACTTTTTAAACATATAATCACTACTTGCGATATAACCCTTTGCCAGCCATTTCCGTATAAATTTATTAGATAGAACGAGTCCTTGAAAATCAGCCAGTTTGCTACAAACACTCTTACAGTCAACATGTTGTTTCTGTACGTTCCAGACGAAGCTGTTTATTGGATTCATGATGATGCTGAAAGTCGATACCATAAGACTGGGGAAATACCAACTATAAACCCTGAACTGAGCTTCCCATTCCCCGAACCGCTTCATCCGCTAAATAGCGCATTAGCCGATTTTGTTGGAGCGCAATATGGCTTCTTCCACTATAGTGCATCAGTTATTTATACAATCGACCCCTTGCATGTAATTTCCCAAGATCGATATCCAGCTCTGCACAATTTAGTTTTGAGGGTAGAAGTTTTCAAGAGACTTCATGATTTATCAATCGCGAGTACTAGCGAAGAAAGTGATTCGGACGGATCTGAAGATTCCGAAAATGAAAATATGCCTCTCGTTCGCAGGAAATTGTCATTCGAGCACAACCTGCGGTAGCGTCAACATGGTTCTGGTAGAGTTGTTAGTGGCTTTGGCTGCCGTTTACGATAGGTTTCTCTATGTGCTACAACCGCCAAATTCCATTTCCGCATCTATAACCTATGATCGTAATATGAGTAACGCTACTTGGTATAAAATGAACAACTCCGTCTTGGCTGAAATCCCTGTATTTAAAATACCTGTGAGAAATTTTACTGAAAATGGTTTATTAACGTTCAAAATAAAATTCCAAGCACCTACATACGCCGTAACTTCCAATTGGCAAACTATTAAGATAAGTGATGATGTGTTTAAGAACTGTACTGACTTTAACAATTCCTGTTGGGTATCTGTAATTATTCTAGGAACTGTACTATTACTCATAGCGTCATTATGTATTGCATATTTTGTCATATATTGGTCTATGATGTCTTATAATCTTAGATAGTGTGTTAATGTTAATTTTTTAGATTCTGCGAAATACTGTATTAATAAATGTATACCATTTCTAAATAAAATTATTAAATGTTACGCTGTTTCAATTACTAGCTCTAGTCTTGCGTTCGGCCTTGGTCTAAGGGCTCGGCCTTGATTAATATTCAAAGACAATGACCTTGAGATCTGACCTTGAGAGTTGGCCTTGACCTTGGATTAAAGGTTAGGAGTGGGGGGAGTGTCCCAGAACTGTGCAAAACTATCTACTTCCATGTGAATTTTATGAAATCTACAATCCGGTTCTATAATCGGTTGCAACTGCCCTTTTGTATGTTTGACAACCTTATTTCGCTGACATTGATCACATACTTTTACCCAGTTTTGAATGTCTTTTCGCATACTAGACCATAAAAACCTAGAACAAATTAATTTTTGTGTTGCCTTAACTCCTGAATGAGCTAATTCATGCAATTGCTGGAAAATATCAAAGCGAAATTTTTTCGGCACAAACGGACGTGACGCGCCAATACTTTGATCCACCCAAATTGGTACCCCATTAACTGTTTGTGTTAAAAAAATATTAAAATTAGGCTTTTGTCGTAATACTTCTAATTCTTCATCATTCACTTGAGCTTTAGCTAAATCATCCAAATTAACTGTCACAGAAGAAATTGTACAAACTCTTGTTAACGCATCAGCTGCAATATTTAAATTTCCCTTAACAAATTGTATATCAGTTGTGAACGCGGAAATATACTCGATTTGACGAAATTCCCGTGGTAAATAATTTTCGGACGTTCCTTTGATAGCTGAACAAATAGCTTGATGATCAGTAAAAATCGTGAATGATTTATACTCAACATAAAACCTGAACTTCTTAACAGCAAAGTGAATTGCTAACAATTCTCTTGAAAAGATGCTATACTTCATCTCTGTATCCGATAATTTTCTACTACAAAATCCTAACGGCTTCCAAACACCATTTTCCCATTGTTGAAGTATTCCGGCAATAATAGATGCAGATGCATCCGTTGCAATACTAATTTTTGATTCCTGACGCGGATGGACCAATAATGTATAGTTAATAAGTGCATCCTTTGCTTTCTGAAAAACTTCTAAATGACATAATTGAAAAGTTACAGGTTTGATCGAGGCTTTTCCTGGTAAAATAAGTGAATTGAGTGGTGCCAACAATTCTGCACACCTTGGACTAAATTTATGATAGTAACTCATTAATCCTATAAAATTTCTCAATTGCTTTTGATTAACCGGAACAGGAAACTCCTTCATAACTTTAATCTTTGACATCTGAGGTGATATACCATCTTTAGAAACGGTATGACCCAAAAAATCCAACTGCCGCTCCCCAAACAAACATTTCTCCACATTTAACAACAACCCGAACTTTTGCAATCTTTCAAATAAAAGTTTTAAATGCAGTAAATGTTAATCTTGATCTACTAAAGACCAAAATATCGTCCAGGTAAAAAAATAGAAATGAACTCCAACAAAACTTCTGATATAAAACGGGACCATGAAGCTGGAGCATTCTTCAAACCAAAATTTAATCGTAAATACTGACAGGCGCCCAATGGTGTTGTAATAGTGGTCTTGGGAACATCCTCCGGGTGAATCGGAATGTGAAAGTATGCCTTCTTTAAGTCTAATTTACTGAATATTGTAGATCCAGCAATTCTCGCCATGAAATCTTGCAAAAATGGTATAGGAAACGAATCCGGAACTGATATATCATTTAATCTCCTATAGTCGCCTGCAACTCTCCATGATCCATCTTGTTTGCGCACCATGTGTATTGGCGAACTGCAGGGGCTACTGGAAGGCTCAATAATGCCAGCTT
The DNA here is from genome assembly GCA_963082805.1 of Hemicrepidius hirtus. Classification (NCBI taxonomy): domain Eukaryota; kingdom Metazoa; phylum Arthropoda; class Insecta; order Coleoptera; family Elateridae; genus Hemicrepidius; species Hemicrepidius hirtus. The sequence continues at coordinate 10,082,425 of OY720168.1, forward strand.
TTAGAAAATCTTTCAAATGATTGCCTAAAAATTCAAGCTGGTTAGGATTTAAACGCCTTGGTTTCGAAGACAGTGGAGGACCACTAGTATCGATACGGTGTACCGTATTATGTAAACTGGGCTTATTTATATCAAAATCTTTTGTTATCTCTAGAAATCGTTCCAACAATAAAGTATAATGCGTTTTAGACAATTTGTCAGAAACTGCTTGATTAGTATTATTATCCTTAACTCCTGCAAGTGCCACTGATGACTGATCTTGTGAACGAAATTTGTTAGAAATTATTGAGGGTAACAAATCGTGCAGACTAGACATCATCGCATGTTGATTACTGTCGTAACGTTTAACAGATGAAGAAGATAAAACAGATTGAGTTGGATTCTTTATTAAATTACCATTGTTCTGAGAAGATGTTCGAGAATTTTCAGAATCAAGCATTATAGTTTGATTTTCTAAAGGCCTCCTGAACACCCTACCATGAAATGGATCTAATATTAAATCAAAATGTTTCAAAAAATCCATTCCCAATGTCGGAACATGAACATTAGCTAATATAAATTTCCATGAAATCATGTGACTTAAAAATTCAAATTTTAAATTTAACAAAATTGTACCTAAAGTTGAAACAATTGAATTATTTGCAGCAATTAAAGGCACAGACAATTTAATAAATGAAGAATTTTTTAATGTTAACGGTAACAAATTAAAAGAAGCACGAGTATCAAGCAAAAAATCAATTCCTGACGAATCTTTAACTGACAATAATGTATTATGAATAGCGGGCTTAACAACTGTCGCAGAAGAAAGCCCCAAAACTAGTTTTTTTGAACTAAACTTGTAAAAAATCTACAAGGAGGTCCAGTACAATTTCTAGCAGATTGCCCATAATTAAAATGATAAAAGCATACATCTGAAGGATGTGCTAAATTATCATTTAAATTTCCTTGAAAATATTGTGGTGTAAATGATTGAACTTGTGTTCTCTGCTTGCTATTATACATTGGTATAGGTTTATTCTGTGCATTTTGATTATAATACGCCGGAACTGATTGTCTAGTTGACGCAGAAACTTGATAACGCGGAATAAACTGTTGTTGATTCTGATTCAGAAATTGTTGCGGTTGCATGAAAGACATTCTAGTATTGCTACCAGCACTACCGGTAGAATTCTGAATAATATTACAATTGTCAGCCTGACATCTAATTGAAGTTTGTGAATTTAATTTCATTAACGTATTTACTTCATCCAAATGACCAATCAATTCATGCAAAGTTAATTCATTCAACGCAACAGCCTGAATTCTTAAATTTGGTGGTAATTTAGCAATAAATGTGTCTCTGATAAATGACTCAGGAATATTTAAGCCTTCCGTTAATTGACACAATTTTTGATAAAAATCATTACAATTTCCTCCAAATTGTAAAGAATTAAACAAATCTAGAACTTTTAAGGTCGTAGATTGTCCAAATAATTCTAACATACGCCTTTTCAAAGCTTCATAAGGATTAATCCTCGATGGATTAAGAATCAATGAACGTGCTTTATTCACAATTTCAGCAGGTAAATTTAATACTAGTGTATCAAATTTTTCAACCTGATTATTAATAGTTTTTAAATTGAAATACTGTTCAATCAATGAAAAATATAACCGAATATCGTCACTTTGAAAATCGGGAAACGGCATATTATAAACAAAATGAAAAGATATGTTGACAAATATTAAAGATTACCGAAAGAAATACTTATCTTTGGGAATAATGATGAAAAATGCACTTCCAGTAGTCCTGTAGCTCAATACACTGCTAACAAACCAAGAAGGAAAGAAAAACCAAAACCAAAACAAACTCCAATTGCAACTTCAAAATAGTGTTCAATAACGGGGTCACCAAATATAGTAATACATTACTATATATATCAATATAAACAAAGAGTTAAATCAAAGATAATATTGAATGACATATTTTTATGTAGTGAAATACAGAGTTGTAACTAATAAACATTAAAATAAAATCCATCTAAAAACAAAACATTACTTGATGTAACATAAAATTCAATAAACGCACTACAGTACTTTAGATCAATATTATGTCAACAATTGTTATGGAAATTACCAGTACAATCGCAATGCGAACATTTCCTTTGACGCTACTGATAATGACGAAGAAGAGAATCCCAATGAACCTTATCAGGACCCTGATGACGAGGATTTTTGACTAGAAGCCTCGGACAAAAACATTGAAATTTTTAATCTAGAAACCCCTAAATCAAATTTACCTTACATTATTATCCCAAATACTAACGACAAATTATTAATCGATACAGGTAGTACTAAAACTATCTTATCTCCTGCTTTTGTTCAAAACCATTTCTCCGAAAAAATCCAAAACCATAATTTCAAAATAAAATCATCTCATGGAATAACAAAACATAATCAAATTGCACAGGTCCCTATTAACGCATTATTCAAAGAATTAGGTGAGCATGTTTGTTACTTATTCGATTTTAACCCCGGATACGTAGGTTTGATTGGCTCTGATCTTTTAGTCAATATAAACGCCCAGATCGATTTCAAATGGATGCACATTCAAACTGAAAAAACTGTTATCCCATTTTATTATAACCCGTCAAAATTTAAACAAGAATACCAAAAGAGAAACGAGTGTAACTTTTCAAAAATACTTCCAAATACAGAACCCATTAAAATAATAGCTATTCCACCTAGATCAGAAATTAAAATTAAATTACCCACTGTAAGCAGTAATGGAACCAAAATGTGCAATAAAATAAAATTTTATGAACTCTGCTTTACCCCACTAGCTATGGTTAAAGCCCACAATAACTACTTTCACACAACAATAAATTATAAATACGTCAGAAAAATTACAAAATTTTAATATCTACAATCCTCTTGTTCTAGAAGATTTTGAACAACCTAAAAAAATTGAAATCAATAATTTAGAAATTAGTAATGATCAAATCAAGAAAATTTTGTGAAAAACTTTAAACAACAACATGCGTTTAAATCATTTAAACGACGAAGAACACATGAAGTTAAAAGATATTTGCTATAAATATAAAGACATCTTCTACACCTCTGAGATACCACTATCATGTACGAATGTGGCGAAACATCACATTCGGACAAAAACCAACGCACCTATTTACACTAAGACCTACAGATACGCTCACGTACATCGTGAAGAAGTAAAACAACAAATAACAAAGATGCTGGATGATGGAATAATAGAACATTCAGAATCCCCATACAATTTCCCCATCTGGGTCGTCCCTAAAAAGGAAGACGCCTCAGGTAGAAAAAAATGGAGGATTGTTATCGACTATCGTAAGCTTAATGATCAGACGATAGAAGATAACTTCCCCCTTCCCCGAATTGAAACCGTTTTAGACAATTTAGGTAAATCTCAATACTTTACAACACTTGATTTAGCTTCCGGATTCCATCAGATAGAGATAGAACCAAAATATAGAGAAAAAACTGCCTTCTCAACTGAAGAAGGGCACTACCAATTCAAACGACTTCCATTTGGCCTAAAAAATGCCCCTGCTAGTTTCCAGAGATTAATTAATAACGCCCTTATGGGCTTAACTCCTAAACAATGCCTGGTATATTAAGATCCTTGCAAGAACAGATAATTAGATTAGAAAATGTATTTAAAGTCTGTAGAAAAAATAATATCAAAAAACAACTTGACAAATCAGAATTTTTACAAAAAACTGTGAAATATTTAGGATACATAATCACACCTCAAGGTATAAAACCCAATCCTGATAAAATTATCGCAATGCAAAAATTTCCCCCTCCGAAGACGAAAACCGAAATAAAATCATTTTTAGGTATGCCTGGATACTACCGCAAATTTATCAAAGACTTGTAAAACTAACAACATTTTTAACGGTATGTTTAAAAAAGGATCAAACGATAAAACACACTCCCGACTTCATCCAAAATTTTAATCATTTGAAGAATCTTTTAATAAACGAACCAATCTTGGCATATCCTGATTTTTCTAAACCATTCGAATTGACAACAGACGCATCGAAATTTGCGATTGGGGCAATATTATCGCAGAATCAAAAGCCTATTTGCTACGCATCACGTACATTAAACAATGCCGAATAAAACTATCCTACAATAGAGCGTGAGCTCTTAGCAATAGTATGGGCCACAAAACATTTTAGACCATATTTATTTGGTACAAAATTCAAAATTTTTACTGATCACAGACCATTAATATGGTTAAGAAATATACGCGAACCAAATTCAAAATTAACGAGGTGGTCGCTTAAGTTAGAAGAGTTCAACTTTGAAATACAGTACTTACCAGGCAAAACAAATAAAGTAGCTGACGCATTAAGTCGAATTCAAATTCAACTCTTGGAAACGGAACATTCTGAAACACCAGAACTCCCTGATAACCTAAGTAGCATTCCCGAAAGATCTGACACCCCCGATGTGTCTAACGACTTTGCACTACCCCATTTCACACCTCCTCTTTTTGCACCTACAAAAGAAAAACCTAAAATATTATCTAATGTCAAAATACCTTCCGACGAAATGACTCAACCCTACGATAACGCAAGTGACAGTGCTAATCCAGTTCATTCTCAAGACTCATCCACACCAGTCATAGATATTTCGGAAAGACCTCTACAGTATCAAAACAATCAGATCGAATTTATACCCGCCACAATTCCAAAAAAAATACATGTCAGGGAATATGATGCAATCAAACATTACACAGTATTTGTGATTGATCAAAACTACGCTAATACTTTTACTGAACTTTTATTACAATACTGCAAACCCAAAACACATTATTATTGCCATTTCCAAAATGAATACCTGTTTTTAAAATTCACAAAATTCATTCAAAACATTGTCAATGAAAACACCCCTACATTTCACAGGTGTATAGAACAAGTTACTTATATATTAAATAAAGAACAACGAGATCAAGTAATTAAAACATATCATTTGGGCAAAACGAATCACCGAGGAATTCTCGAAACAACCATACATATTAAAAAACAATATTTTTGGAAAACAATCAATAAAGACATTCAAAATTACATTCAAAATTGTGAAATTTGTAAAAGAGAAAAGTACGACAGACATCCCATTACCATTTAACTAACACCTACCTATAATAAACCCTTTGAAACAGTACACATTGACATCTTTCAAATTAATCACGTGAAATACCTTACTATTATTGATGCATTTACCAAATTTGCGCAAGCTTATCAATTAAAATCAGCAAATACAACTGATATAATAGACAGTCTATTCTTGTATATGTCTACTTACACCACTCCTAGAAAAATTATAGCAGATGGAGAGTTCAACAATAATTTATTTCTAGATTTTGTAAAACTCCACAAAATTGACACTCACATCGCCACTCCATATCATCATACTTCAAATTCTCTTGTAGAAAGATTACATTCCACTCTCATCGAACACTTTCGACTACTGAAAAACACACCGGAAGATAAGCGTATGCCCTATTGCACTTTGGCCTATAATCACTCTCTACACACAAGTCTAAAATTTACCCCATTCGAGCTTTTGTTTGGACACACAGATAGTATGACCCCCTTTGATCTTAATAATGGGAAATTCTATAGTATCTATATGAACGATCATAAAAATAGAATGAATTTGATCTATTCGGACATACATGATAAACAAAAACAAGACAAGGAAAATCGCAATTTAAAACTGAACGAAAATAGGAAAATCCACAAATTCAAACTAAAAGATAAAGTTATAATCAAATCCTCCGAACGTAACAAAAAACTTTCGAAATTTTTAGGCCCTTATGAAATTATACAAATTCTTGAAAACGATAAATACATGTTAAAACACCTTACAAATCAAAAAACTTTAGAACGCCATTGTAACGAGCTATTGTTTTTTTCCGAACACTATTCACCTGTTGGTGTTACACCTACATCCTCTGGTACGCCCAGTGCGACGTGACCGTTAATGAATTGAAAAAATAATAACAATTAAAGCGTATCAGAAAGATAAAATCATAACCTTTATTCTCTTGTTAATAAGAATACAAATTATCAATTAATTCAACTAATTTCCTTCCCAATTTTTATCTCTAATAAAAACTTTAGAATGATTATCCCTACGTATCAAACTTTGCTATTTCTCAAACTATTTAGTGTACGCATCGATATGGAATTTTGTAAATTAACCTCTGTGAATCAATATTATTGCTATTCAATCAATAAAATTGAAATACCGACTTGTACTCCGTTTACTTTCGAATTAGTATCTTATAAAATTAGCCAAATTATAGTAACACCTGACTAGTTAGCACTCATAAAGAATTACTATTAGACATTCAATGTTCTTCAAATTCTTATCGTAAATCAATTTTAGGATCACATATTATTCAATTAACACCAGATTGTACTGTTATTATTGTTAAATGTAAATGTTAAATGTAAATGTAAATAATTTATTCAATTTGGCACTTGGCGTCGAATATAACATATAAATATAGTTGGTACATAGATATATACATAATTATCACAAAACATACACATGTAGTTCACCCGGATAAAAATTACACAATATAGTAGGTATATAATTATATAAAATAGCATGCCATTACATCAGACCAGACCCCTAACACCACAATTGTTGTTGACTTTTAGGTTGCCAAGAATTCTGGTAATGAATAATAAGATTTCCCTAGTAGCTTTGTTTTGACGTGCCGTTTAAAAATATTTTCATTTGTGACCACCTTTAGAGATTCGTCGAGTTTATTATAAAGTTTTAACGAATTAAATAAAAATGAATTAAAGTATGTGGTATCGTGTGTAAGCTGTGGTCTTAAATTATTGCTACGCGTGTTGTATTCATGGACATCATTGTTGCTAGTAAAAAGTGCTTTATTCTTAAAGACAAATACCACACTTTCATAAATGTACAAATTGACTGCTGACATTATTCTAAGCTGTACGTAAACCTGTCTACATGAGTCACGTTTACCCAAATTAGCCAGGATACGTACAGGTTTCTTCTGTATTTTTAGTAAATCCGGCATGTATTGCGAATTTCCCCAAAACAAAATCGCGTATCGTAGTATTGACTCGAAATAGGCAAAGTACACTGCTCTTAGTGTCGAGTTACTGCAAATTGGTTTTAGTCTGCGAATGGCAAAGATTGCTTTATTTAGTTTTGACCTTAATGTTTCATAGAGTGTTTGCCATTTTAGATTTGAATCAAGATAAACCCCTAAAAGTTTGCAACTTATCAACGAAGAAATTTTTTTTGTTTTGGAATATTATCTTATTTATATCGACTTTTTTTTATAGTATTGAAAAGGATTATATTGGTTTTTTCAACATTCATTAATAATTTGTTTTTATTAAACCAAGTGGTTGTTTGTTTTATTGTGCTTATTTAATTGAATTCTAGTTCAGTGGGATTTCTACCCGATACTACTATACTTGTGTCATCTGCGTACATAGTAACTTGACCGTCTATGTTAGATGGTAGGTCATTAATAAAAATCACAAACAGTAGAGGACCCAAGATCGAGCCCTGTGGCACCCCACAGGTAACTTTGCGCATATTTGACTTATAAACTCGCATTTATTGTAGCCCTGTGCATTTGTATCGATAATTCGAATAAGTTATCGAATAATTCGATATATCGAATAACGATATTCAAAATATTTTTATTCGATATATCAAATAAATTTTTATTCGAATAATTTTATTCGAATAATTTTATTTGAATAATTTTATTCGAATAATTCTATTCGAATAATTTTATTCGAATAATTTTATTCGAATGATTATATTCCAATAGTTTTATTCGAATAATTCTACTCGAACAATTTTATTCGAATAATAACAGTAATAATTAACAAAAAAATTAAAAAACTTTATAAAAAATTTTCAGGAAACATGGTTATGATAGTTACTAATCTGAAAAGCAATTTTTTTATCTAACTAATGGTGTGTAATTCCAATATGGCGGCCATAACAAATAAAAAAATATCGCAGCATGAAATCTAGAAGGCCTAAAGACTGATAAGATCAATTCGAATAAGTTATATTCGATATATCGAATAACGATATTGAAAATATTTTTATTCGATATATCGAATAAATTTTTATTCGAATAAATTTATTCGAATAATTTTATTCGAATAAATTATTCGAATTATTCGATAGTTATTCGTTATTCGATAGTTATACGTTATATAAAATTTATTCGTTATTCGATACCTACTTTCGAATATCGAACAGGGCTAATTTATTGTTTCTATAATTATTGATTTGTACAAATTGGGTACGATCAATCAAGTATGATTTGAGTAATTGCTACGGCACACCGCGTATTCCATAGTACTCCTCTAATTTGTTTAATAATACATTGTGGTCTAGGTTAAAAGCCTTTGATAGGTCACAGTTTAAGCTGGCAGTCATTTTGTTATTATTTATATTTTTGTAAGTGTGTAATAATATGCTTTGTAAGGCAGTAATTGTTGACTTCTTATGTAGATATCCGTGTTGTTCTGAACAAAAATATTTATTTTTATGACAATATTCAATTATTCTGTTTTTTATCGATAGTTCAAATAATTTTGAAAAAGCTGGAAGTATTGAAATTGGTCGAAAGTTTGAAATGTCGATATTATCTTTATAAAAACCTGAAGTTACAGACCTTTACATGTTTTCGGACAACTGTGCTTCACAAAATAAAAACAACGTGATGATTCAATTTTTGTTTAGTCTTGTAAATACTGGTAGATTTAAATTCATCTATCATCGTTTTCCCGAACCGGGACACAGTTACCTACCTTGTGACAGTTTTCGTGCAATCGAACAACGTAAAAGAAAATATGATAGAATTTATACACTGAACGATTACGTAAAAATTATCCGCGATTCTCGAAAAAACTTTGAAGTCATTGAAATTAATCAAAATATGTTCCTAAATTTTAAAGATCACTTTCAGCCAATGTTTGTGAAAAATCCAAGTCGAAAAAATTAAAAATTTACTATATCAAAGTATCGAATATTCAAATACGACAGCACAGAAATGCAACAGATTTCATGTAGTGTGGCAGTTGGGCTGGTTAACTTTGACCAATTTCAAATACTTCGCAATAATAAAAACAATGACAATAATGTGGTGAGTATGCCAAATGACACTCTACTTTTGTACAAAGAAAGACGCAAATTAAAAAAGAAAAAATATGACCACGTAATGAGTTTGGCACAAGCATACGTGCCAAAAAATGACCTGTGGTTTTATGAAGAAATCGAGAATTACCACAAACAGTTTGAGGATCCACAAAATGAAACATCCTGTTCAGAATTCGAAGATGGTGGTGATGAATAAGGACGAAAACTGTTTATCTTTTTTTTACCTATTATTTGAATGAATATTTAATTTGATTATGATTTACATAGTGAATATTATATTATCATATTTCGTAGTTCTAAGATTTTTTTTATAACATTTTTTTTCATTTATGGCAAATAAATTGAGTATACACCAAAAAAAGTCGTTATCCTTCGGAAAAACTGGAGATGTCCATCACTTTTTTCGATTTAACAAAAAAATTAAAAGTGATAAATCAAAATTTTGATGCTAGTAATTCGGTAACTATATTGATATTTAATAGATCGAGGCTATAATAGATCAGGTTCTTTCTTGTATAGAAAGGTCAAACGTTTTTTTCTTCTGAAAAATTATAAAAAGTGGACGTGTCCACTTCTTACATTGGACCCTTCGATTTATTGTTTTTCCTTGAAAAAATGTAAGTATGGTGATTATATTTTGTTTATAAGATTAGAAACCTTTGTCTACTACAATATGTCGTGAAATACCTTCAGAGAGTGAAGATTCAGTTTTAGAATTGGAATCAGAATATGGGAACCCTATAATAGTTGAAGCCTTAGAGGGATCTGAAGATTGGGACAGTGAAAACGAGAAACCCCTTGCACAAACAATTACAAGAGCAACACCACACCATGCCACCAAACCAGCTAAAGGTAAAAGCAAAACCCATATATTTAGTATGGAAGGATGTAATTAGTACCACCGATTCAAACCGAGTAAAATTCACTGGTAACCCAGCCTTGCCTGATAATATTACAAATCTAACAACTCCAATATCAATTTTTAAATATTTCTTTGATGAGGAATTTATACAGAATATACTAGACATGACAACATTATACAGCGTTCAAACTAATCCAGAGGAACCTATACCTACAAGTACAGTAGAAATCCGTAATTTCTTAGGTGTATTGATGTGGATGACTCTAATAAAGCAACCAACTACCAGAAGATACTGGGGCTCTCAAACATATATTCCTCAAGTAGCCGAAGTGTAATGCCAAGCCTTTTTGGTCTTAAATTTTAAATATTTATTTCATTTATTTAATTGGAATTGGGTAATAATGAAATACCATACATTCTTCATAGTTCAATAAATTGCTTATTAGTCAAGTCAGCTTAATGGTGAAATAATTATTTGCAATGGGTTGCGGACAATTCGCCCCCGGAAGATTCGCCCCCGGATGATTCGCCCCCGCGGATAATTCGCCCCCGGACGATTCGCCCCCGGAAAAGAATTAAAAAAAATAAGACAGACCACCCATATATTTTGTAACAAAAGTTAGAAATAGTTTAAATTAAAATTGAACTTTTACTTTACTTACTTACTTTACTCTTACGAATTAGTTAAATTTTGTTGGTTAAAGTCGTTAAATTGGAATTGGAAGTAATTTTAGGCTATCATTAAGCACAAAAACATGTATAAATTACTATTTTGTATGTGGTATACTAATAAAAAATACATTATACAAAATATATACAGTCCGTTTTTTAATTTTTATTCTTATAATAAAATATACAGGGTGTCTCTAAACCTAGTACCATAAATTTACCAGCCGCTTCCTGACGCAAAAATAAGGCGAAAAGGTCTATAAAAATTTTGTCCTAAACCGCAGCATAAGGAAGCTACACGTCTTTGAAAATGGTATTGAAAAAACGGAAAACAATTGCATTTTAAAAACGGTTTGAGATAAAAAACGAAATTTTGCATGCGGTCTAACCTATTGAAGGTATAAACAGTACGAACACTTACTGTAACTATTTTTATTTTAATTTATTTTTCAATAAATTAATTTATACAAATCCAGCATTCTAAATTGATTTTGGCTGAACAGAAAACCTGCATCTTATAGGAAACGGTTAGTCCAGGCGAGTTGAAACAAGAGTACCTTTTTTCTTAATTAGGCAACAGGGAATACAAATCTCTAACCTAAAATGGAAAACAACAAAAGGTTAAGAAAACCGGGTTACAAGAAGAAAGTGATAACCCCCATTCGCGCCACCCCTGGTTGATTTACAAAAAAAAAATAGAAAGCTTATACCTCTAATAGGTTAGGCCGAGGGTTAGGCTGCCTGCAAAATTTCGATTTTTTTGATCTCAAACTGTTTTTAAAATGCAATTGTTTTCCATTTACTATTTCGTAAAAGTTCCATTTTAGTTTAAACTATTTGTAAGTTTTGTTACAAAATATATGGGTGGTCTGTCTTCTTTTGTTTAATTTTTTTCCGGGGGCGAATCGTCCGGGGGCGAATTATCCCCGGGGGCGAATCGTCCGGGGGCGAATCATCCGGGGGCGAACTTTCCGGGGGCGAATTGTGGGGGGTGAATTATCCTAGAAGCATTTGCAATTCTAATTAAATTGGGTTTGAACTTTTAGAATGTGATGAAATAATTTATAGATGGGTAGCAAATATTTGCATTTTAGTTTGAGTAGCAGTTTTCATGAGGAAGTAAGTTTTGTCTATGGTTCTATCTTTTACAGTTATTTTTAATTATGTCAACTTTATTTTTGATTGTCAAAAGTGATCGTCATTAATTGACTTGGTAAAGCTTAGTTCTTCAAAAAGACAGTGGACGTGAGAATCTCGTCTTGAAAAAGAGGGTTTAGCTACGTGCTAATTTCCTTCTTTATAGTTCAGGATATCTACGTTAATTTTTGTTAGTGCAGAATCTAAGTTTCAGTGTATTTAAATCAGAAGTAAGATATCAAGTTTTATTATTTAATATTGTTTATTTTTCAGGTTTATAATTTTCTTATTTATAAATTATAACTTAATATATTAGCTATTCGATTTTGGTGTGTTTTCTTGGCTATTTTATTTCAGAGAGGTAATTTAATAGGGTGCGACGCTCTTTGGGTTCGGGCGTCAAATTTGCGACGTTTCTGGTTGTAAATGAGGGGTACGCCGGGTTTGGGGCGGAATTGTTTGTCCCCAGGTCAATAGGCAACTAGGCGGGATTCACCTAAATCACCAGAGAAAATGTCTAGCCGTAGAACCGAATCTCGCAAACTAGCCAAATGCCACAGGTCAATAAGGCGAAATTACCTATCTCTCCGGAGAAGATGTCTAGTCGCAGAACTGAATCTCGCAAACTAGCCACTACGCCAGGTCAATAAGCAACTCGGCGGAAATGACAAGAGTTCCTAAAAATCGGCTAAGTCCAAACTGGGACTTACAAAAATAATTTTAAAATTGAAATCGGTTAAGTCCTTACCAAACACTTAGAAAAATCCTAACTTGAAAACTAAACTTGGCACCAAAGACTTTAAAGAGTATTAGCTCACCTGGAGATGATCCTCGAAACTGTAGTTGACTTTTTAACTGGAGCAGAAGATATCAAGAACTTTTCACTCTGGACTCAAAATTCGCCTTTTATAGCCGGCGAGTTCGAAATTTTGAAAACGGAGTTGTGAGATACGCGGCCCCGGCGAAAGTGGGAAAATCAAAAGAGAAAGTGGGGTCACGCCGCGGATCGGCCGCTCTAGCTACGGTCGAGCGCTATCAGATTGCACGGCCAAATAAATTTACAATTTACAAGGAAAACAGGTAAATAAATACAAATAGCAATTAAACCGGGTTAACTAAAATTAATTAACTGGTGTACTAACACTGGAAATGATTAACTAAATATATCAGCCCTAATAAAATACGTAAAAAGTGGAGGTGCAAACCTCCCCTGGACTTTCCCATACTAAAAATAAACATTTTGTTTTTGCTATTCAACAGTAGTTCGCGAGGCAGCATTGGAAATCATTTGAATGCCTCGCGAGAAAAACGAGGCTATACGGGTCCGATATGAACAAAAGAAAGACACCAAGTTACGCATCTATCGCGGCTAGAAATTACAACTGACGAAGTCGGACGATCGCTACCGACCGACGACGCGACGATCCGAGTCCAACCTAAATATTCAAAATTCACGAATTTTTCATTAACCGTACATTTTAGCCATATGAACACCTTATACTATGTGATAGACAATTTAGTTTTGCATTCAATTATATAATAATATATAGGGTGTTTCATTTAAAATAACAAAGATGTTTATTGTACTGTGAAAACCAAACACCCTGTATACGTGATATAAATTTCGAAAAATGTAAATTTATATACTGAACAACTTTTATATTTAAACTTCTTTCATATTTTAACCAATAAAGGCGCTATAGGAGCATCAACTTCCGATTTTCAAAATCTCGTAGAGGGCACCACAGTGGAATTCTGGCGTTCATCAAAAAACAAAAATGTAGCTAATACCAAGCTGCATAAGTGTAGAAAATTTAAACAAAATCCTTAGAGCAGTTTTTTTGTAATAATTTTTCAAAAATTTCAAAATTTTTGGAAGAGCGCCGTTGCTACCGTTTTTGGATTTAGTAAATGATTCTTTTTCTTGGTGTAGTACAGCCAAAGGGCTTCCAAATAAGTTGTTGCTGAACCTGATCAGATAACTGGTTTTTGAGTTACGGGGCGTTAAAGTCTAAATTTTGAAAAATTCATAGCGACCGCCATTTTGAAGTTAGAGAGTCCGGTAAAAGACTGTTTTCCTTGAATTATGCCCTTCTTTCATATACCCTACTCAGATTTTCAAAATTCCGCTTTTGAAAAAAATGCTACCAAAAAACATATCTAACTTCCGCTTCCGGTTTCGGATTTTTTTGAAAAGCTTATTTTGCCGATGAATTTTCGATATACCCCTTCATTTAAAATTTCATCAAAATCGGTTAACTAGTTTTTGCGTTACAGGCGTTACATACACACACACATACACACACACATACACACACACATACACACACACATACATACACACATACCGACAGACATTTTTTCTAGACCACTTTTTTGGGTTCCTGGGGACCCAAAACACGTATTTCCGCGAAAATCTCGACTTCGAAAATTTTCATGATATCAATACTTCCCATATACCAGTGGTGGTATGGGAAAGTAAAAATTGGCAAATTAAATAATTACAGGTAAACTAAAATATTGGAATACTGCATTTACTATGGAAAATAACTTAAAAATTTAGTAACTTCGTTACAAGGGATCTATTTCTTTAGTGAAAATCCTGGATCAAAGTTTGATAAGATCTTCTAGTTGGGTATTTTCAGCTCTTGATACTTCAGGTACCAGAGGGGCTACAATTGGAAGTCGTTGGTTACAGAAGTCATGTCCACCAACCGATTTCAAAAAATAAAACGGTTTTACACTTCAATGACAATCAAAATATGAACAGCAAATTGGACAAAATTTTACCAGTAATTAACCATATAGATTCAAAATGCGCGGGCATTTCCTTTGAAGAAAACTTATCAGCTGACGAGCAGATAATTCCCTTCAAGGGAAGAATATGCATAAAAACCTACAATCCTAAAACAACCCATAAGTGGGGATTCAAAATGTGGGTCTTAGCTGGAGTTAGTGGCTTCACTTGTAACTGTTTGTTGGTAAAGTAGAGGATTGTGATCCAGATTTAGGTGCTGCTAGTAATGTTATTGTCCGACTAAGTAAAAAGACTCCATACGGTGTGCACCATAAATTATATTATGATAATTACTTTAGCGGACTGCCCCTATTGTCATATTTAGAAAAACGAGACATTCATTCAGTCGCAATTTTCCCAATATTAGTTCAAACCGACTAAAAGACTGCAAAATGCCTACGGATAAAGAAATGAAAAAATCTGAAAGAGGAACAATAGTTGAAAAGGTAACCACAGTTGACAATGTCCAAATAAATGTTGTAAATTGGTATGATAACAAAATTGTTTGTCTTGCTTCTACATATGCTGGAACTAATCCTATACATTATGTCAAAAGATTTTCTAAATCTGAAAATATAAAAAAAAATATAGGTACCATGCCCAGATATTATCAAGATTTATAACAAGCACATGGGTGGGGTAGACTTACAAGGTTCGCTTTTAGGTTTATATCCTATACACATTTGGAGCAAAAAATGGTATCATCGAATATTTTTTCACCTCATAAATGCAGCTTTGTGCAATTCTTGGTTGCTGCACCGTAGAATTGCAAATCAAGTAAGTGAAGTTGTTGCAGCAAAAATAAGTTTACTTGACTTCAAAACAGAAATTGCCATAGCTTTATACAATTTTAACCCTAATAATAAAATCCCCATAGAAAAATTTATCATCAATATTGAAAATAGCATAAATCAACTTGATACTAATTTTCAAAATAATATACGTCCTAAAGTATGTAATATACTCACTAATTACTCTAATAAAAATAATAATAAACTTCCTTTACATCAAATTAAATACAATAAAAATCTTCAAGAAAAAATTAAGAAAACCCAAAATTTTTTGAAAAATAATCCCAATCTTATTATTACTAACGCTGATAAAACCCAAAAAACAGTCATTATGAATGCTTCCGATTATAATACAAAAGTAGAAAATCTCCTTAACTATCCCAATACCTATAATAAAGAAACTAAAGACTTAACAACAAAATATCAAAATAACAACCATAAAATTATAAAAAAAAGCTAACTAATAAATACATTGATGAAAAAACCTATAAACGTTTAATTATACACAACAGTACTGCTCCAAAATTTTATGGTCTCCCCAAATTACATAAGACAAACAATCCCATAAGACCTATAGTTGCTTCCTATAATAGCCCCACTTACAATATATCCAAATACCTCTCTAACATTTTAACTAATATAACTAAACTTAATGATTTCAGCATCAAAGATTGTTGGTCACTCAAAAAATTTATTGATAATTGTCATATTCCTAAAAATCATATTCTTTTCTCTTTAGATATCATTTCCTTATACACTAACTTTCCTCTAGATCTTGCTCTTCAAGCTATTAATAATAACTGGGATAACATTAAACAATTCACTAATATTCCAAAAGATGATTTCGTTGAAGCTATCACTTTTGTTCTTAATTCTACATATTTTACATACAAAAACCAAATTTTCACTCAAATATATGGAGTTCCCATGGGCTCACCCCACTCTTCTACAATTGCAGAACTGGTATTAGGTGATATGGAAAAAACTTTACTTAATAATAAACCATACATATCTTTTTATAAACGATACGTTGATGATATTCTAATCTGTGCTCATCCAAATTATACTAACACCATATTTGATTTATTTAATAAATACCACCCTCACCTTCAATACACTATTGAACTGGAAAATTTCAATCATTCCATAAATTTCCTTGATTTAACTTTAATTAGACACCCTTCTGGTACTATCTTTACTAACTGGTTCCGTAAAAAAATCAAATCAACTCGTTATATTAATTATAATTCCTATACATCACTAAAATATAAAACAAGTATTATAACTAGTCTTATTGACCATGCTATTATTTTATCACATCCAAAATTTCATAACTCCAACCTTAAACATATAACCCAAATACTTTTAGAAAATGATTACCCAATAAACTTTATTAATAATCAAATTAAAAAAAGACTCAACATTTTAAAATATAAATCTAATACCAATAATCCTACTACTAAAACAATTTCTCTAATTCACCCCCATCCCACAAATATTACCACTCTCCCCACTAATCCTGCTCCTACTCATAATATTAACACCCACCCTTCCACTACTAATACTATTAATGATAATCCTGATCCTATTAATACCATTAATATTCATCAACCAATAACTAACATTTCTAACAATAATCCCACCCACATTAACAAAATTTACTCTACAATACCTTACATACCTCTTTTATCTGAAAAAAATAGAAAAAGTCCTCAAACCTTTCAATATACATACTGCTTTTACTCACAATAATACCTTTGGTAAATACTTCTTTACTAATTTAAAAGATAGCACAACCCCAGATCTTCAATCTAATATTGTTTACTCAATTCCATGCAATAACTGTAATGCCACTTATATTGGCCAAACTAAACAATACTTAAAAACCCGTTTATATCAACATAAACGTTCAGTACAAAATAAATTAAAATCACCTAATAAACCGAATACAGCCCTTTCCGACCACGCAGTTGATCATTTACACAATTTCAACTACCCATCTACGTCAATCCTACATAATGAGGCAAATTTGAATAAAAGATTATTACTTGAGAGCATAGAAATCACCTACATCAATTAATTATAGAACAGACATTGAAAATCTTAATTCCACTTATAATGCTCTTTTTGATTTTTATTCTTTTATAGTCTTAGTCTTAGTCTTTTATTGAAATTTGCTTATTTTTCAATTTTATTCGTTTTAAATTAAATTTAAAATTAAAATTTTCTTGATTGTTGGTTCTTTGTAATTTATTTTATTTTCTCCTTTTGGAGATTTTGATTTTTTAATTTTCAATGCATTTTTTAATTTAATTTTGTGTTAATCAAAACACGGTTGTTTTTCTTGACCAACAATGGTATGTTTTTCAATTTTTTAAAATATTTTTTTTTTTTACATTATCACAATTAAACAAGTAGGGTCAGTTCGGGTAAAAATGAGACAGCTGAAAAAGTGGTTAAAAATGAGACAGTCTGTTTTTAGAGAAATTTATTATAATATCATTCCGATAGAAACGGTGCAAGATATCTCAAAGATGTATATTTTGAATCCCATAATCATTCAAGCCAGCATTTCATAAATAATTTCAGAAATCATAATGTATCCAACATGCACAAATCGACCTCCGAAAACTTTTAAATTTGTTTGTAAATCTTTTGTTAACAAACTTTTATATTTTAAATATTGCGCCACCTAGGTGTCAATTGCGTTTTAAAAATCAATATAGATCATTGTGGTATAAAGGAAATGGATAAAATATTTACCGTTACAGTTTCCTAGTTAGTAGAAACCATGGGTAAAAATGAGACACAATTAAGTGTAATAATAAGACACTAGATGGACAATAACGAGACATGCATTTCGCGTTTCCCGCCTTGCATCGGTCATTGGCGCCAATTAAAATGGGTCTCTGGGTTACTTTTTATAAACGATACGTTGATGATATTCTAATCTGTGCTCATCCAAATTATACTAACACCATATTTGATTTATTTAATAAATACCACCCTCACCTTCAATACACTATTGAACTGGAAAATTTCAATCATTCCATAAATTTCCTTGATTTAACTTTAATTAGACACCCTTCTGGTACTATCTTTACTAACTGGGTCCGTAAAAAAATCAAATCAACTCGTTATATTAATTATAATTCCTATACATCACTAAAATATAAAACAAGTATTATAACTAGTCTTATTGACCATGCTATTATTTTATCACATCCAAAATTTCATAACTCCAACCTTAAACATATAACCCAAATACTTTTAGAAAATGATTACCCAATAAACTTTATTAATAATCAAATTAAAAAAAGACTCAACATTTTAAAATATAAATCTAATACCAATAATCCTACTACTAAAACAATTTCTCTAATTCACCCCCATCCCACAAATATTACCACTCTCCCCACTAATCCTGCTCCTACTCATAATATTAACACCCACCCTTCCACTACTAATACTATTAATGATAATCCTGATCCTATTAATACCATTAATATTCATCAACCAATAACTAACATTTCTAACAATAATCCCACCCACATTAACAAAATTTACTCTACAATACCTTACATACCTCTTTTATCTGAAAAAAATAGAAAAAGTCCTCAAACCTTTCAATATACATACTGCTTTTACTCACAATAATACCTTTGGTAAATACTTCTTTACTAATTTAAAAGATAGCACAACCCCAGATCTTCAATCTAATATTGTTTACTCAATTCCATGCAATAACTGTAATGCCACTTATATTGGCCAAACTAAACAATACTTAAAAACCCGTTTATATCAACATAAACGTTCAGTACAAAATAAATTAAAATCACCTAATAAACCGAATACAGCCCTTTCCGACCACGCAGTTGATCATTTACACAATTTCAACTACCCATCTACGTCAATCCTACATAATGAGGCAAATTTGAATAAAAGATTATTACTTGAGAGCATAGAAATCACCTACATCAATTAATTATAGAACAGACATTGAAAATCTTAATTCCACTTATAATGCTCTTTTTTGATTTTTATTCTTTTATAGTCTTAGTCTTAGTCTTTTATTGAAATTTGCTTATTTTTCAATTTTATTCGTTTTAAATTAAATTTAAAATTAAAATTTTCTTGATTGTTGGTTCTTTGTAATTTATTTTATTTTCTCCTTTTGGAGATTTTGATTTTTTAATTTTCAATGCATTTTTTAATTTAATTTTGTGTTAATCAAAACACGGTTGTTTTTCTTGACCAACAATGGTATGTTTTTCAATTTTTTAAAATATTTTTTTTTTTTACATTATCACAATTAAACAAGTAGGGTCAGTTCGGGTAAAAATGAGACAGCTGAAAAAGTGGTTAAAAATGAGACAGTCTGTTTTTAGAGAAATTTATTATAATATCATTCCGATAGAAACGGTGCAAGATATCTCAAAGATGTATATTTTGAATCCCATAATCATTCAAGCCAGCATTTCATAAATAATTTCAGAAATCATAATGTATCCAACATGCACAAATCGACCTCCGAAAACTTTTAAATTTGTTTGTAAATCTTTTGTTAACAAACTTTTATATTTTAAATATTGCGCCACCTAGGTGTCAATTGCGTTTTAAAAATCAATATAGATCATTGTGGTATAAAGGAAATGGATAAAATATTTACCGTTACAGTTTCCTAGTTAGTAGAAACCATGGGTAAAAATGAGACACAATTAAGTGTAATAATAAGACACTAGATGGACAATAACGAGACATGCATTTCGCGTTTCCCGCCTTGCATCGGTCATTGGCGCCAATTAAAATGGGTATTTAGTTACCAAACAATAAGTATGTGTTATTTTTATAGTTAATGTTATGTGAGTAATTGTGCTACGTGTTGATATTTAACTGATTTTCTGATTTATTTGTTCAGTGTTCTTACTATTGTGAAGACAGTTGCACAGTTCACATTAATTATATTATAAAGGTAGATATTTAAGAATTGTTTATTGTCTTTCTGATTTTTAAATAAATACGTTTTTAAGGGTAGGTGATAATAATGCCTAAACGATACATACCAAAACCAAAAAGCTATTAGGAAAGTGATTTGAGCAAGGCTCTAGAACTAATAAAGAATGAAGAATTAAGTTTGCGACAGGCAGCAAAACAGTTTAAAATTGATAAATCTCTTTTATCACGAAGAATGAAAAAGGCGCCAGAAAAACGTGGGCGTAAAACTGGCTTACCCCCAGGTGTAGAACAAAGTTTAACAGAAAAACTGAAAATAATGGCAAAGTGGGGCTTTGCCCTCACTCGAAAAGAGGTAATATCCGTTGTACAAAGCTACGTGCAAGAAAATGACTTGGTTACTCCTTTTGTAAATGGAAAACCTGGTAAAGATTGGTTTATTTCATTTTGCAATCGAAATAGACTGAGTTTAAAGAAAATGGAACAGTTGGAGAAAAGCAGGAGGAGGGCGACAAGCGATCCTTACATAATATATGGATTTTATAATATTTTGGAGGAAACAATTGCAACACTCGGTCTTGCAGATAAACCTACTCATATTTATAATTTAGATGAGACAAGTTTTTCATCCGATCCAGCTCGAATTAAAGGCATCGCAGCGATTGGTCAAAAGGTACACCGAAATATAGAGGGAAGCGGTAAAGAAAATACAACCGTAATGGCGTGCATTTCAGCGGGAGGTAGTTTATTACCACCTCTAATAATATTTCAAGGCAGCAACTTATGGTCTACATGGAAAGGTAAACAGGATTTACCTAACACATTTTATGCATGCTCTGATAGGGGATGGATGACTAATGTCATATTTTATGAATGGTTTGCAAAATTTGCTAAGATGGTTGAGAATCGGCCATTGTTGATTCTGCTTGACGGGCATATAACTCATCTAAGTAAAGCTGCAATAGATTTAGCAATTCAAGAAAATATAACACTTTTAAAATTGCCGCCACACACTACAGATTTGTTGCAGCCTTTAGATAGATGTTGCTTTGGCCCGCTAAAACAACGTTGGAATGAAAGATTGTTAGAATGGCAAAGACTGAATCAGAGAAGATTAACAAAGGCCGAATTTTCTGACTTAGTTTGTGAAATATGGCATGAAGGGATTACAGAAAAAAATATTTTGTCATCTTTCGTAAATACTGGTATTTATCCAGTGAATAAAAATAAATATCCAGTTGAGGGATTGGACTTGGAAAAACTCGCCAGATATAAGTCCGATCCCAACATTGACAAAAAACATTCGTTCAACATATTTGACGAAATTGAACCAGTAACTCTTTCACGCACTTCAATCACAAATGGTGAAGGCACATCTGTCAGTAGTGCAGAAACATCAGTTGAGTCAGCAAATAGTGCTGCACCGATCCCAAATACCGCCAGCTGTTCTTCGGCTAGCTTTGAATCCATTTTAATGAAAAGAATTAACAAGACTCCCAGTGCCTATCAAAAACGAAGAAAAGTTAGTAGCACTGCGGCAGTTCTGACTACATCAGAGTATCAAGAGCTGATACATGCAACTGAAGCTCCTAAAATCAAATCCAAAATTTCAAAGAAAAAACCCATTATTCAAAACAACGATAGCAGCAGTGAAAGTGAAGGTAGTGTCCATCTTGAATAATCTTTAATAATAAATATCTAAATGGAGAAGGTGTCTTATTTTTACTGGGAATGTCTTAGTTTTGCACTACCATTTATTTAATGACAATATCCAGCAAGATATACGTGTGTCTTATTTTTCAACGACAGTGTCTCATTTTTACCGAAAGAGCAGGTTAAAAATGAGACACAATTTTGTTTTTGTTTCTTCAGAACGTGTGAATTTTTTGCAAATTTATGATCACAGACTTAAAGGTTATCAATTTTTGCATCTGTTATTTATATTTCCAAAATTAGTAATTAAAATTATGGGGTTGAAAAAATAAAAGATTTGATTTCTGTCTCATTTTTACCCGAACTGACCCTATTCGCTTCATTATTCTATATTGTTTCATTTTTGTCTCTTACACGTCTTAAAATAATGTTTTAATTTTACAATTTTGTATACTATTCAATATGCTATACTTTAATTTTAATTTGTTTATGTAATTCATTATTTCTGATGAAGCTTTTACAAAAGCGAAACGTTAAATATATTTAATCTCCTTGTTTATTGAAATTTATTTGTTTCTTTTTTTCTTAAATTTTGCTTTATTGGCTGCCAATTTCCATATAATCTTCCAGCTTAAATATAACAACAGCCGTTATTCTATATTTGTCTGACTTGTTTGCTCATTCAAATATAATTTTTAAATTACTTGATGTAACATAAAATTCAATAAACGCACCACAGTACTCCCACTACGACTCAAGTTAAAAAATATAATATAATATAATATAATCACTAAAACTCAATGGTGAGTGCTGAAGCGACAAACCATGGGGGGCATGGAGATCAAGGTGATTAAACCTTCATCTCCATGTCCACCCGGTCACGTCAACACCCACCACCACGTTACATGACTAAATAATCGCTAAAATCGTTATGAGGGCTTTTAAGATTTAAAATATAAACGTAAATACAACTAAGGTTCTCAGTGTCAGCTTTGAAATTCATACAATTAGGGTTTTTATGAATATGAAACATTTCTAAAAAAAGTTTGTTTTTGTAATTTCTCTGAACTTCCAGAATCTCAAGAAATGGCAAGACAACTATTGCAGAGCGGGGTGCGCGTCCGGGTTGGCATAGCGGAAGCGCGGAGTATTCTTTTGGAACACGGGTACTGCGCAGATCACGTAAGGAAGTCGAAAATTGCGAAGCAATTTGCAGACAAAAGCTGGACAAATGCCGACCAAATTAGACGAATATTGTTGGAACGGTTCCCCCAGTATGGTAAGATGTCTTTCCAGAGGCCATACCTAAATCCAGCTACAAGTCGAGACCCCCCAAGATTATCTTCAGATATTATTCCCTGTTCAACAACTGGGTGTACAGAAGCTAGCCCTACGAGTGGTTCTGCAGAAGCAGATGCTTTTGTATGTATGATTTTTGTAATTTGTTTTAAAAATATTTATAATTTAATTGTTTATTATGTTTATTTTGTTAAAATAAAAGCGCCTTTAAATCTTGCAAATGCAATAATTGTGATTAAGGGTAGTTATCCCTCCCTCATTTTAAAGAGTTGCAGAAGTAGTTTAAAATATAATTCGTTTTCGCACTGCAAGTATTTATGACATGAACTTGAACTTTTTAGATTAAAAGTTCTCGAAAATAATGAACTTTTATATCAAAGAAGTTCTTGTGCACAAAAAAAGAACGAGTTCTCGAAAAAGTTCCCTAAATATGAAGGAGTTCCCAAGAACTTGAACTTTTTAAAAGTTCTTTCTCCAGCACAGCTGTGTAGATAGTATTATAATGGTGTAATAATTGTATACATTTTATTTCAGATTGGAAGCAACCTAACATTAACAGCAATTACGAACAAATATGGATGAGCGTTGGGGAAGCAACGGCAGTAGACGTTTTTAGGAAAGGGGGTCGGGTGGGAAGGGGAGATGCAGGAGGCATTCTGATTGAGGCGGGCTACGGGGAAAGCTATTTAAAGAAATCAAAAATAAAAGAGCAATTCTGGCTCAAATGTAGGGCGAATGCCGGAAAAATAGTAGACATTCTACTAGGCCGAGTTCTCGAAAAAGTTCCTAAAATATGAAGGAGTTCCCAAGAACTTGAACTTTTTAAAAGTTCTTTCCCCAGCACAGCTGTGTAGATAGTATTATAATGGTGTAATAATTGTATACATTTGATTTCAGATTGGAAGCAACCTAACATCATCAGCAACTTCGAACAGATATTTAAGAAGATTGGGGAAGCAACGGCGGTAGATGTTTTACGGAAGGGGGGGTCGGGTGGGAAGGGGAGATGTAGGAGGCATTCTACTTGAGGCGGGTTATGGGCAAAGCACTTTAAAGAAATCCAAAGTAAAAGAACAATTCCGGCTCAAATGTAAGGCGAATTCCCAAGAACTTGGACTTTTTAATACTTCTTTCCCCAGCACAGCTGTGTAGTACTATAATAGTGTGATAATTGTATAAATTTGATTTCAGACCGCAACAACAGCCGGTTTGATCGAGGCTTTTACTGGTAAAACAAGTGAATTAAGTGGTGCCAATAATTCTGCACACCTTGGAATAAATTTATGATAGTACTCATTAATCCTATAAAATTTCTCAATTGCTTTTGATTAACCGGAACAGGAAACTCCTTAATAACTTTAATCTTCAACACCTGAGGTGATATACCATCTTTAGAAACGTTATGACCCAAAAAATCCAACTGCCGCTCGCCAAACAAACATTTCTCCACATTTAACAACAACCCGAACTTTTGCAATCGTTCAAATAAAAGTTTTAAATGCACTAAATGTTCATCTTGATCTTTACTAAAGACCAAAATATCGTCCAGGTAAAAAAAATAGAATTGAACTTAACTCCAACAAAACTTCTGATATAAAACGGGACCATGAAGCTGGAGCATTCTTCAAACCAAAATTTAATCGTAAATACTGAAAGGCGCCCAATGGTGTTGTAATAGTGGTCTTCGGAACATCCTCCGGGTGAATCGGAATGTGAAAGTAGGCCTTCTTTAAGTCTAATTTACTGAATATTGTAGATCCAGCAATTCTCGCCGTGAAATCTTGCAAAAATGGTATAGGAAACGAATCCGGAACTGATATATCATTTAATCCCCTATAGTCGCCTGCAACAAGCAAGGCACAGACAATTTAATAAATGAAGAATTTTTAAATGTTAACGGTAACAAACTAAAAGAAGCACCAGTATCAACTAAAAAATCAATTCCTGACGAATCTTTGACTGACAATAATGTATTATGAATAGCGGGCTTAACAACTGTCGCAGGAGAAAGCCCCAAAACTAGTTTTTTTGAACTAAACTTGTAACAAATCTACAAGGAGGTCCAGTACAATTCCTAGCAGATTGCCCATAATTAAAATGATACAAGCATACATCTAAAGGATGTGCTAAATTATTATTTAAATTTCCTTGAAAATATTGTGGTGCAAATGATTGAACTTGTGTTCTCTGCTTGCTATTATACATTGGTAAAGGTTGATTCTGTGCATTTTGACTATAATACGCCGGAACTGATTGTCTACTTGACGCAGAAACTTGATAGCGCGGAATAAACTGTTGTTGATTCTGATTCAGAAATTGTTGCGGTTGCATGAAAGACATTCTAGTATTGCTACCAGCACTACCGGTAGAATTCAGAATAATATTAGAATTGTCAGCCTGACGTCTAATTGAAGTTTGTGAATCTAATTTCATTAACGTATTTACTTCATCCAAATGACCAATCAATTCATGCAAAGTTAATTCATTCAACGCAACAGCCTGAATTCTTAAATTTGGTGGTAATTTAGCAATCAATGTGTCTCTGATAAATGACTCAGGAATATTTAAGCCTTCCGTTAATTGACACAATTTCTGATAAAAATCATTACAATTTCCTCCAAATTGTAAAGTATATATTACAAATCTAGAACTTTTAAGGTCGAAGATTGTCCAAATAATTCTAACATACGCCTTTTCAAAGCTTCATAAGGATTAATTCTCGATGGATTAAGAATCAATGAACGTGCTTTATTCACAATTTCAGCAGGTAAATTTAATACTAGTGTATCAAATTTTTCAACCGGATTATTAATAGTTTTTAAATTGAAATACTGTTCAATCAATGAAAAATATAACCGAATATCGTCACTTTGAAAATCGGGAAACGGCATATTATAAACAAAATGAAAAGATATGTTGACAAATATTAAAGATTACCGAAAGAAATACTTATCTTTGGGAATAATGATGAAAAATGCACTTCCAGTAGTCCTGTTGTTCAATACACTGCTAACAAACCAAGAAGGAAAGAAAAACCAAAACCAAAACATACTCCAATTCCAACTTCAAAATAGTGTTCAATAACGGGGTCACCAAATATAGCAATACATGACTATATATATATATATATATATATATATATATATATATATATATATATATATATAAACAAAGAGTTAAATCAAAGACAGTATTTAATGACATGTTATTATGTAGCGAAAATACAGAGTTGTAACTAATAAACATTAAAATAAAATCCATCTAAAAACAAAACATTACTTGATGTAACATAAAATTCAATAAACGCACCACAGTACTCCCACTACGACTCAAGTTAAAAAATATAATATAATATAATATAATCACTAAAACTCAATGGTGAGTGCTGAAGCGACAAACCATGGGGGGCATGGAGATCAAGGTGATTAAACCTTCATCTCCATGTCCACCCGGTCACGTCAACGCCCACCACCACGTTACATGACTAAATAATCGCTAAAATCGTTATGAGGGCTTTTAAGATTTAAAATATAAACGTAAATACAACTGAGGTTCTCAGTGTCAGCTTTGAAATTCATACAATTAGGGTTTTTATGAATATGAAACATTTCTAAGAAAAAGTCTGTTTTTGTAATTTCTCTGAACTTCCAGAATCTCAACTTCATCGTAATTCATATTATGGTTATTTTCATTAGTGTGAATGGATAAAGCATATGAACGTTTATTGATTTTACTATCACTCCTGTGCTAGGTAAGTCGACTACGAAGCCATTGTGAAGATTGACCTATGCAGATTCGGTCACAATCTAGGCAAGGGATGGAGTAAACCGTATTCGGAGTACCCAACAAAGGAGTTCTAGTTTTGAGTTTAGAAAAAAGTTGATTGACTGTGCAAAGGTTGTATTGAGCTATTTTGATATTGTCCCTTTTTAAAATGTTGATTAATAAAGAAGTGATAGGTTCCACGTAAGGGAGTCTCCTGTAGACTATGTTATCCACCACGTTATTTCTAGAAACATCCCTAGGGAGATCGGTTGTACTAAATAGTATTTTATTAGTAAAGGATCTCGGATATCCATTATTATTAAAGATATCGGAGAGTTTAATTAAATTCTTCTCCCTTAGAGACGGGTGAGCAATTTTTATGATTCTGTTTTTCATGGCTTTGATAATATTAATTTTTTGATTCAGAGGATGATGAGAATAATAGTTTGTGACGCTAGTTCGGTTTTCGGTGTTTTCTTTTTAATCCTCGGTGAACTCGGGCGCCAGATTGTAATGAGTTTACTCTCGAACGGCTTCGTTCCTATGTCGGTGGTCGGAGAAAAGAAGACCTAGGTATCTACAGTGGAGAAAAACAGGGTATGCTAATAAACAAATGAAATACAAAAATGAGTATTTAGTTTATTAAACACAAAAATAAAGAGTCGTAATTATATACAGATACGGTCACCTAAAAGATGCAACTTAAATAAAACAGTCGGCGGTGCATACGCTTGAGAACAAAATAAAATAAACTGGTATCAAAATATAATAAGCAGTCGGTCAATAGACGGTGGAATATTATACGGTAGTTACGGTAGCGGTATTAACGGAGAGGTTTACACCCTTTGAGACTTAGAAAAATGCCTTCTATATGAACGGCAAATTCAAAGCTAGATACGGGACTTGGTTCAGATATTCTGGACCTGGGTATCGTGACCACAGCACCGCTTGAAGTCAAGATCGCCAGGAGACAAAATATCTCGGACCTGGGGTTTGTAATTTCTCTTTGACTCCGTCTAAAGAGAAATATACAAGACCTTTTGGAGTTACAAAACTAAAGGGGATTGCTAACACTAAAGTCTCGAAAATCAAGTCCACAGCCCCGCTTGAAGAAATGATTGTCAAGAGCAGTAATGAGAGCACCAGGACCTTGTGGTTCTACCTCGACTCCGTCTAAAGCAGAACGTACAAGTTCTTACACGGAAAGCAAAACTAAAACGGGAAAACTAACGGTGATGCTAATATAAGAGTCCTGGATACCACGACCACAGCCCCGCTTGAAGAGGTGGTTGCCAAGAGTCACAATACCAGCACTAGGTTCTATGATTTTACTTCGACACCGTCTGAAGTAAAATAAATAGCACCAGGTCTAAAACGGTATAAACTAAACACGGAGGGTAACTAAATTGAACTCACCCTAAACTGAACACGGTACTCACCCTAAACGACACTTTACAAAATTCGGAGGGTTCTAAACTCACCTAGTCGCTGTTGGCTGTTAAACCTTAGAAGACGGATCTTCGAATTGCTATTTTATTCCAGAAAATTCGGTTTTATACGGGAAGACATCAGACCGCGCGCGCTCGGGTCCCCAACACTAGCGGCCGGTACGGGTAGGGGCCAGCGCTTCGCTGCTTCGCGGTCTGAGCGAGGTCAAGCGTCAACAATACACATATGAACTTAAATATTTACATTGCAACAATGAAACTAAATATCTTATTTATATAAAATAAATTATTACGGTCTTAAAATAAAATATATCATTAATAATAAGAAAAAATTACGGAACTTCGTTACATCCCCCTCTTTCTTCGGTTAGAAAAGGATCTATCCTTTTCTAAAATTCCTGGGGCGATTCCAGAAGATCACACTGAACTCCTCTGCTGACGGCTGATCCAGCTGACGTGGGACAGGTACATGCCCTGGACATAATGCCTCTCCTTCCACAGCGGGAACAGAATAGAATAGGGGTATAACGACATTGTTGACGACGATGCCCAACCTTTCCACATCTCCAACAGAGATTGGACTTCCATACTGGTATCTTCCTTAAATTTTCTGGCAACGTAACAGCGGTACCGGATATATCTGGGAATGTGGTGATGTCTACATTTTTAAACGGTCTACGGTGCGGAGCGGTTTCAGAGTGAGTTTCTTCCGGAGTTGGTTCGTCCGGAAAGTCGTTGGAGTGAAGCTCCATCGGAGGGTCATCCTCTTTGAAGGCGGCCTCTAATTCTCGGAGTAGTTTGGCGGTGGTTAGTTTCATCTCGGAACCAGGCATGTTGGCGGATTGAGAAGAGCTGGTGAACTCTTACTCAAAGCGTCGGAGAACGGAATTTATAATGGGGTCGGACGGTGGTAGGGATAGATTATGGAAGGAGTATGATGGAGGGAAGTTCATAATTGGAGGGGATTAGAATGGAAGGGGTTAGTAGGGAAAGATACTGACCCACCCACCAGGACTTGGACAGCGGTATCGGAAATTTGCTTTCCGGTATCCTGGTGGTCGGAGTTTTTGAGCGTCTTGGCGGAGGTCGGCGGGCCAGTCTCGGAAGGGTACATAGAGGACCTTACGGATGCGGGAATCTAGGTCTTCGGGAGGTATATCAGATGGGATTACGGGTTTCGGGATTGGCGGTGTGTTGTTTCGGAGGGGAAAATACTCTTTGAAAAAGTTATCCAAGCTGGATAGTTGAAGGATATCGGAGGGTCGGAATTCGGACGAGGAAGGAGGTATAACGAGGGTCGGTCGGGTGCTTTTTCGGATAGGGGAACCGAGGATTTTGGTGGACGGGTCGACGAGTTCTTGTCTTGGTGGCGAAATAAACTTGTTGGTGTTAGGCAACTCTGAGATTCCGATAGTTGCAAAAGGAATGGGTCGGGGTCGGGAGGTTAGAATTCGGGGTCGAGTGGAGTGTCGGACGGTGGGATCGGTAGGGAAAACGGGATTTTGGAGTGGGACGATTGATGGCAACCGGCGCTGGACGGGTCTCTTTCCGGCTCCGCTCATCTGATTACGGAGTTTTGTCACCATCATCTTCACCGTCGTCATCCGGGGGCCTTCCTTTCTCCGGAGAACGGCTTCGGCCGGGGGATGCTGCAGTTTTCGGTTCATTATCTGAAACAGACCTTTTTACTGTGTCGCGGGCTTTAGATCTTTAATATGCACTCGCGGGACTGTTTTCCCGTTGTCATCTTTTAGTTTGTAAACTACGGGCGAAATGACTTTTATAACGGTGTACGGTCCGGAATATTTCGGTGCTAGTTTAGCGGCAAACCCTTGGGCGGCGGATGACAGATGATGTTCCTTCTTCAATACTCGGTCTCCTAGGTGGCATCTCCATTCTCGTCGTCGAAGGTTGTAATGACGTTGTTGGGTGGAGAAAGCTTTGGCTAGGTTAATTCGGACTAATCGGAACACATCTTGTAATTGACGCAACCGGTTTTGGTGCGTCTCGGGAATGGTGTCAGTGTCGGGATCGGTGGGTGCCTCGGCGTCCTGGGGTTCCTCTAATTCCCTTCGGAGAGAGTTCGGCAACTCCATCTCTCTACCGAAGTTCAAGAATGCTGGAGAGAAACCGGTGGATTCGTGGACGGCGCTATTCAAAGCCAACACGAACTCTGGGAGACTTTGATCCCATTTCCTCTGGTTTGCTTCACAGTACATCGCGATCATGGTCTTAACGGTCTTGTTGGTACGTTCCACGGGATTAGCTTGCGGGGTATACGGTGGGGTAAAACGGTGATTAATCCCGAAGTCAAGTAGAAGCTGGCTGAAGGTTCGGCTGTTGTACTGTGTGCCATTGTCGGTAATTACGGTGCGGGGGGTTCCAAAACGGGTTAGAACCTCTTCAAAAAGCGCCTTGCTCACAGCTTGAGCGGAAGCCTTTCGGATAGCTCGGCATTGTACCCATTTGGTGAATCGGTCCTGGAAGACGACTAGGTAACAGTTGCCTTTGGAAGATCTCGGTAGTGGACCCACCAAATCGGTGCTGACGGTATGCCAAGGCTGCTGGTTTACGGAAGGCTGCATCTGACCTGGCGTTTGCTGTTGAGAGGTCTTAAACCTCTGGCACTGCATGCAGCTGCGGACGTATTTCGCTACTTCTCGAAACATTCCTGGCCAGTAGTACAGATTTGCGACACGACCTATAGTCTTGGTGATCCCCAGGTGTCCAGCGGTGGGGTGATCGTGGTTCTCTTCCAGAACTCGCTGTCGCAACGGTTTCGGAACGCACAACTTCCAAGTATCGTGGAATTCGTCGTCTTTGAGATTGTTGTCAATGAAGTGACGATACAGCTTTCCCTCTCTAACGGCATAGTCGGGGAAGTCGGTTGGATGCTGGGTCACTTCGTCAAGCTTCTTTCGGTACCATGCGCAATCTGGTAAGTCCATCACACATACTTCTTCATGGGGGTCGTTGAGAGGTAACGGATCTCTGGATAGTGCGTCGGCTACTCGGTTAAGTACTCCCTTCCTGTACTTAATATCAAAGTCGTACTGCTGAAGAAAAACGCTCCAGCGTGCTAATCTTCCAGACGGACTTTTGATTGAATGAATCCACTGGAGTGACTGATGATCGGATATTACGGTGAAGTGGTAGCCTTCTAAGTAGGAACGCATCTTCTCTATACCCCATACGACGGCTAAACACTCCTTTTCAGTCACTGAATAATTCTTTTCGGCGGGATTCAGGGTACGACTCGCGTAAGCAATAATTCGGTCTCCGCTACTGGTGTTCTGGGTAAGGGCGGCACCTAATCCATGTGTAGAGGCGTCACACTGCAGGACAAACGGTCGAGAGAAATCTGGGCAAGCTAATACGGGAGCTTCGGTGAGACAGGTTTTCAGTTTTCGGAAAGCCTCTTCTTGTGGTGCTGTCCACGTCCAACGTTGTTGCTTTCGGAGCAGCTGTGTGAGCGGAGCTACTATTTCGGAAAACGATGGTACGAAACGGCGGTACCAGGAGGCTACTCCTAGAAAACGTCTCAAAGCACGGATGCTGGTAGGGGCGGGAATACTCCTGATGGCTTCTACTTTATCAGGGTCGGTATGTATACCCTCCTTACTGACAACGTGTCCCAGATATTTCAGAGATGTCCTGCAGAACTGGCACTTCTCGGGGTTCAACTTCAAGTTAACCTCTCGGAGACGGCGAAAAACTTCGGTGAGGTTATCCAGGTGTTGTTCGAACGTTCTCCCTAGCACAATGATGTCATCCAGGTATGCGAATGCCTTAGGTTCCATCTCTGGACCAATCACTACGTCTAGAAGCCTTTGGAAGGTTGCCGGGGCGGAGTGCAAACCGAAGGGCATAACTCGGAACTGGTACAATCCTCTACCTCCAACGGTAAAGGCGGTGATAGGCTTACTTTCGGGAGTTAGCGGGATCTGCCAATAGCCTTGTTTCAGATCAATACTGGAGATATAACGGGCCTGTCGTAGCTTATCCAGAATGGCGGTGATATACGGTAGCGGATAAGCGTCCTTCCGGGATACGTCATTCACCTTCCGGAAGTCAATACAGAAACGCGGTTTCCCATCCTTCTTCTGTACCATGACGATGGGCGAACTCCACGGGCTGTTGGACGGTTCGATTATACCCTCTTGAAGCATGCGGTCTACTTCGGCATTCACTAGTTCCTGCATTTTCGGGTTCTGGGGTCGGTAACGCTGCTTTATCGGAGTGTCGTTGGTTAAACGGATACGGTGAGCTACAGCCTGAGTGGTACCTTTAATTCGTTCAAATAACGGTAATTCCTTTCTCAGGAATTGATTGAGGCGGCGTTGTTCGGTGGGTGATAATTCGGCTAACGTTGTGAAACTGTCTTGAACGAGACCTACGGACATAGCAGAATCTTTCGGAACGGATACGATCTGGTTCTCGAGGAATACGTTTCCAGTCTTCAAATTGATATGGAAATCCATGCTTTGGAGGAAATCCATGCCTAGCAACAAATCGGTGGCCATGTGGAACACATAATTAAATAGGTGAGTCTTGGCATGGCCTTTTATGGACAACGGTAGTGAGAAGGCAGCGGGGATGGTCACTGAACGACCGTCCAGAACGGTAGCTTGCTGAGTGACGAGTTGTTGCTTCCGGATTCCTAAAGATCGGCAAGTTCTTAAAACGCTCGGGCCCATATACGACAGGACGGCACCGGTGTCTACGAGCGCTGAGAACTTCGTGTCTCCTATGACAACTGGTAAGAAGGGACGGTTATCGTTTGGTCGGGAGGCGGTGACTAACGGGAGCGGTTCAGGCCTCCGTGCTGAGGAGCTCCGTTCTCGTTTCCCGAGGCTCGGCAGTTGCACTCTCGGGAAAGAACGCCTCTTCTCCCGCAGCGAGAGCAGAACAGGACAGGCTGGTTGCGGCACTGTTGACGGTAGTGTCCTGTCTGTCCACACCTCCAGCAGATGGGGGATGTCTCGGGAGTAGTAGATCGGACTGCTGGTCGGCGCTGGTTATGCTGGTTATTAGAGGGACGGTTTCCAGGCCGGTAATTAACTGTTGGTGGAGGTAGCGGGTCTCTTCTAGTCGCAGGTGGCCTTTCTCTGCTCACTTCCACTCTAGAAACGGGTGCAGTAGGTTGCTGTCTCCGGGGGTAAGCTTCCTCTCTAGGTGGTGATCTTCGGGGATTGGGATTAGAGCGGTACGGTTCTTCTCGTTGCGCCGGGGGCGGATTTCTTGGGGCCGAAAAGAAACGTCTCGGTTCTTCTGAGACCGGTGTGGGGTGCAAGGGGGCGAGTCTAGGTGCCGGAGTCTCTCGTTGAATATCTTCATATTCTTTTGCGGCGGCTAGTAACTGAGCTACGGAGGTAAACGTGGATCGGTGTATGAACAGACGGTACTCCGGGAGCATATTACGGTGCAACCAGTATAACTCCTGTTGAGGGGACATACCTCCATGTCTCCGGATCATTGTTTGAAGGTCGGTCACATACTCCATGGCAGGTTCTCTCCTCCGCTGGTGTCGCTGACTGATCTGGGCTTCTAACTCAATCAGATAATCAGTCGGAAGGTAAAAAGCTCGGAAGTCGTGGAGGAAATCATTCCAGCATCTCCAGAACTGGCAGTTATTTCGGTGCCATGCGAGAGCCATTCCCGTGAGTAAATCCGGTAGCACGGGCAACAAAGATTCGGAGGATAGGTTGTGGCGGTATCGTACCTCTTCAAGTCTTTCTAAGAAAGTTACTGGATCGGTGTGGCCATTGAAATGGATGTTCCAGTCGCTTGTCCTCAGGAAGTCGGTTCTCGGAACTGGTGCGGTTACAGGGACGGGATAGGTTGCGGGATAACTTGGAATGGATGTCGGTAGCACATATGGGTTGCTTCCGGGATAGATAGAGGTATTTATTGGTTGAGACGGCGGTAAGGTAACTGTTGGGAGGGTTAAATACGGGTTAGTGATGGGAAGCGGGTTTGATAGGCCGGGGTGATTAATGGAATAGATGGAGGTCGGTAGCGAAAAGGTCGGGGCTGGAGCTTGACGGCTGGTTAGAGTCACGGAGGTGGTGGTTGCGGTGGACACCGTGAGCAGCGGTACTGATGGGTGAAACGGGGTGTAGGACGTAGTTGTAGCTATTTGTGTCGGTAGGAGGTGATAGGGGTCGGAGAAGGGTGGGGGAAGATCCCTGGGAGATGCCACTCCCATTCGGATAAAATTTACTAGGCGGCGTCGTAGCTCGGTGACGGTGCCTTCGGAAGACAAACTAAAACGGTGTAGTTCATCCATAAGTTGGTCTTTCCTCAACTTGTAGATCCATCCTACCCTCATATCGGCTACTTCTAGACCGATAGCTGTCTCTTCGATTCCTTCAGGGGAAGCTTCGGGAGTCCTCTGGTCCTGATCGCGGTCAGTTATTCTGTCCTCGTCGTCCGAATGCATCGTGGGCATTTTGCTTGTCGATAAGTTGCTCGTCTATCTGTAAGTAAATAAAGCAAAACAACAAAAAACACGGTCCCTGCTCGGGCGCCAATTTTGTGACGCTAGTTCGGTTTTCGGTGTTTTCTTTTTAATCCTCGGTGAACTCGGGCGCCAGATTTTAATGAGTTTACTCTCGAACGGCTTCGTTCCTATGTCGGTGGTCGGAGAAAAGAAGACCTAGGTATCTACAGTGGAGAAAAACAGGGTATGCTAATAAACAAATGAAATACAAAAATGAGTATTTAGTTTATTAAACACAAAAATAAAGAGTCGTAATTATATACAGATACGGTCACCTAAAAGATGCAACTTAAATAAAACAGTCGGCGGTGCATACGCTTGAGAACAAAATAAAATAAACTGGTATCAAAATATAATAAGCAGTCGGTCAATAGACGGTGGAATATTATACGGTAGTTACGGTAGCGGTATTAACGGAGAGGTTTACACCCTTTGAGACTTAGAAAAATGCCTTCTATATGAACGGCAAATTCAAAGCTAGATACGGGACTTGGTTCAGATATTCTGGACCTGGGTATCGTGACCACAGCACCGCTTGAAGTCAAGATCGCCAGGAGACAAAATATCTCGGACCTGGGGTTTGTAATTTCTCTTTGACTCCGTCTAAAGAGAAATATACAAGACCTTTTGGAGTTACAAAACTAAAGGGGATTGCTAACACTAAAGTCTCGAAAATCAAGTCCACAGCCCCGCTTGAAGAAATGATTGTCAAGAGCAGTAATGAGAGCACCAGGACCTTGTGGTTCTACCTCGACTCCGTCTAAAGCAGAACGTACAAGTTCTTACACGGAAAGCAAAACTAAAACGGGAAAACTAACGGTGATGCTAATATA
The DNA here is from genome assembly GCA_963082805.1 of Hemicrepidius hirtus. Lineage (NCBI taxonomy): Eukaryota > Metazoa > Arthropoda > Insecta > Coleoptera > Elateridae > Hemicrepidius > Hemicrepidius hirtus. The sequence continues at coordinate 10,118,341 of OY720168.1, forward strand.
AGAGTCCTGGATACCACGACCACAGCCCCGCTTGAAGAGGTGGTTGCCAAGAGTCACAATACCAGCACTAGGTTCTATGATTTTACTTCGACACCGTCTGAAGTAAAATAAATAGCACCAGGTCTAAAACGGTATAAACTAAACACGGAGGGTAACTAAATTGAACTCACCCTAAACTGAACACGGTACTCACCCTAAACGGCACTTTACAAAATTCGGAGGGTTGTAAACTCACCTAGTCGCTGTTGGCTGTTAAACCTTAGAAGACGGATCTTCGAATTGCTATTTTATTCCAGAAAATTCGGTTTTATACGGGAAGACATCAGACCGCGCGCGCTCGGGTCCCCAACACTAGCGGCCGGTACGGGTAGGGGCCAGCGCTTCGCTGCTTCGCGGTCTGAGCGAGGTCAAGCGTCAACAATACACATATGAACTTAAATATTTACATTGCAACAATGAAACTAAATATCTTATTTATATAAAATAAATTATTACGGTCTTAAAATAAAATATATCATTAATAATAAGAAAAAATTACGGAACTTCGTTACAAGTTAATGTACCTACCAGAACTGGTAGGCTTTTGATACCAATCTAAGATTAGTATGTTGTTTTCTGTTCTGATAATTTTGTATCAAGAAAAGGAATGCTAGTATTCTCCTCGTCCTCTATAGTGAACTGTAAGTGGGGGTTAAAACCATTGAAGACAAGAGTCCGGACTACCTATGGGTAACAACCTCTCCCCCTTATTTGCAGAACTGTTTATGTCCAACTTTGAACACAACATGGTTTTCAATAACCCCACTTTTCAAAAACATTTGATCTTTTGGCGTTGTTATGTTGACAACGTTTTTGTAATTTTTCAAGGTTCCTATACTGATCTTGACTCTTGTTTAAACCTTCTGAACAGCCTCCATAATAACATAAATTTCACCTTTGAACTTGAAAACAACAAACAAATTTGTAAAACTTCCATAAATAATCCAGGTTATGTCCTGAATGAAATAACCAATTTCAATAATAACCTTGTATTTTTAAACTTAAAATAATTTTACAATTTCCTGTAATTTTAGCAGATTTCTATTTTAACCTTGTAGTTTTAGTTCAATTTGTTACCGTTATCATTTTCAAATTTTTCAAATTTTTTGTAATTTTTCTTATCTTCAGCCATTTTCATGATGTGCTGCTTCAATTTTTGTGTTCGTTAATTTATTTAATAATCCGCTGGATTTAAGGACATTGGTTCCTCAAACCCTTGTTCCTTTTTGTGATTCTTTTTATGTAACACTTCATGTTATATAAAATTTCAATTTTGATAATTTTTATTTAATTTATTAATTTTACATCTACCATATGGGTAAGTTCTTATTAATGTATTTAGACCTAAGGCTTATTTGTTATACCCTTTTAGCATCTGAACATGCCCTTTTAAGGGCGAAAACGTTAATGCTAATTTAATTATTCAAATTTTACACCAATTAAATCTGTGGGTTATGACTACGTGTTTTTAAACCTTCGTTTTATTTCATCCTTAACCATTTTGTGTTCTAATGAATCTTAATAATTTAATTAATGGAATAGGTGGTATTTTAAAACACCATCTAACTGAACTGGAAGTTTTACAAAAGCACTTTCTAAAAATTATTTATGGAAAAAATAGCTTATAGGTATCCGAGTGACTTGTTGTATAATGAAAGTAAAATTTGTGACATGAGACAGTTGGTTTGCTACGAATACTTGGCTTACAATATAAATCTAAAGGTGAGCTAATGGGGTAGAACACATGATCATTATACGAGGTTCAAATGCTGTATTGAAACGCAAAATGAGAAAGCTGCTAAAACTATTGGTCAGCCTTCTTATGGCTATCTTGCTCCACGTATTTTTTCTCATCTTCCAAAAGACATTAAACATAGCCATAATATTTATAATTTCAACTTACAAGTTAAAACTTGGATACAAACCCAGTCCCGTTCTACTGTACATGATTTAGTAGATATCAAAAATGCTTGATCACTCAGAAATTTATTTCGTGAATTTTTCAGTTACTATTATAATTAATTATCTGGTACATACAATAACTTATTGTTTTTTTGTTTTAATTTTTCTTTTTTTGCACATTACTACTTTTTTAAATATATTATTATACCTAGCTCACGCACAAGTTTTTACTTCTATGAGTTAAGTTCCTGTTCATCATTTATTTCTGTCTTGTTTTAGAACTTTTTCTGTTGTATTATTATACTTGTAATTTCAGAAATAAATAAATTATTTTTTCTCCAAGCGTATTGCAATATCCCTATTGCACTACAGAACTGGCTGTCTAGAAGAGTCATTGTGTTACTGGGGCCAGCTGCTTCACGCAGTGTTAAAATAATAGAATCAAGGAGTTACTATATTTTGCATTTGTTGTAATATTTTATATAGCTTTTGACAATGGCACAATGATGCCGAAATACGTATAAAGCGAATAAATCTTGTTATTTCCCGTTGAAATCGATATTTTATTTAATATTTATTATTTATATAGTAAACCAATATGTTAAATAATTGTACTAGTAACATAATGTGTGTACGTATCCATGGCAACGGCTGTATTATTTACCCCTAGCTCATTTAAAATCGCACATGTCGTTGTTTTGTTTTTATTTTTGACAGTAGTGGAAATGACGTTTACAAAATAAATATTTATTTTATACCATATATTGTACTATTTCGCTAGAAGGAAAAACAGTATATATCACTCGAAGTAGAACGTTCATTTTGTTAATAAATGAAAAATCCATCTCAAAAAGTGGTGGGAATTAAGAAGTTCTTTTGTGTTTCGCTTATTTAGCACAGCCTCGGCGCAAGCGCTTCGGCCACCACATAGAATCTGAACACAAAATGAACTCTTTCTACTCCTTGTAATATAATACACTATTAAATCCCATCAAATGTCAATTATATACAAAAAGCGAAATGCAAAAACAACGAATATCTACTTTATTTAATAGGTACCTACTTACCTACCATATTTACAAATTGATAAATTTTCAAAATTGTCGTCTGTTAATTTTCCTCCTCTCGAGTAAAAATTGCACCTCCTGTGCTGAAAATCCTTTCAACAGCAGCACTGGAAGGAATTCCAGTATTAAACTTAATAAACAATTTTTTTATTATTAGTTACGATTGCAGGCAAGTTATGCCACCTGTAGAAAATGTTATAGGTATAGGTACCGGTTAAGTTCCATTTAAAGCAAACTTTTCTCAGGGGTGTAAGTAAAGTATTAACGATTGTACTTTAATCCCCCAATCTTAATATAATAAACAATAACAGAAACGGATTAGGCTCAGGTGAATAGGGTAATAGTAGTCATTCAAGTTCTCGAAAATAATGAACTTTTATATCAAAGAAGTTCTTGTGCACAAAAAATAACGAGTTCTCGAAAAAGTTCCCAAAATATGAACGAGTTTCCAAGAACTTGAACTTTTTAAAAGTTGTTTTCCCAGCACAGCTGTGTAGATAGTATTATAATGGTGTAATAATTGTATACATTTGATTTCATATTGCACGCAACCTAACATTAACAGCAATTACGAACAAATATGGATGAGCGTTGGGGAAGCAACGGCAGTAGACGTTTTAAGGAAAGGGGGTCTGGTGGGAAGGGGAGATGCAGGAGGCATTCTGATTGAGGCGGGCTACGGGGAAAGCTATTTAAAGAAATCAAAAATAAAAGAGCAATTCCAGCTCAAATGTAGGGCGAATGCCGGAAAAATAGTAGACATTCTACTAGGCCGGTTCTAGTAATTAGGGCCAGGTAGGTTGCTGCGCAGTTGATGGCCGCCCGTAAAAAATATCGGAAATGACTAGGAATTAAAATTTTAAGATATTCATAGTATGTTAGGCAAAAGGTTGCTTTTGGCACTTCAAGTTTACGTGAGTTTTTTTTAGAAACCTCTTCAAGTTGTGTCTAACAAAAAAATTATAATTAAGTTTTTTAGCTCCGCATAATGTGTACATTAAATTTTTGACATTGGAAATTTAAATCAACATTATTAAGTTTATAATAATATACAGGGTGTGTAATAAAGGGATAAATTATTTTAAGGTCTTAAAAGAGGAAAAAATATTTCATTTCCCCGCCGATAAAAATAATGATTTGTCGTAAACTTGAGGGGGGGGGGGGTAAAATATGTTCCTCCGTTTTTACGTTTATACACCCAGTATATCTAACAGTAGTTGCTTCGTTATTAATTTTTGTGTTAGTTCCAGTGGCATAATTGCTTTGTTTTCTAACTTTGTTCCTTTTGTTTCATGCCTTTAGAGGGAGAAGTTGCTCAGCAAGGTATTTTATGTAATTTCGATAATTCTATAATAGGTGATGCTTCTCCACCCATCATCGTCCACCGCCCGTTCGTGACGTTACGAAACAAAGAAACTGGTGGATTACCGAAGGTGCACGAGGACATTACAACTGCTATTGCCCATAATCATATGAGGAGGAGTTTTTTAAACAATTTTTATGTAATTTCGATAATTCCATAATAGATGATGCCTCTTCATCTCCAAGCGGCAACCTGTACCCTTTCCTAACCTTACGAAAGGAATTAACTGGTAGGTTGCCGAAGGTGCACCAGGACATTACATTCGCCATTATAAACAATCATATGAGGAGGAGTTTTTTAAACAATTTTTATGTAATTTCGATAATCATATAATAGGTGATACTTATCCACCGATCATCGTCCACCGCCCGTTCGTGACGATACGAAACAAAGAAACTGGTAGTAACGAAGGTGCTACTATGAATACGAAGATTTCCAAAAGTGGAATTCGCTGGATAGAGAAGCGTTAAAGCGGGGCGAGTGGTGGTAGAACCATTGTACCAGCCACCAATTAAATAGAATCCAAACAGGTGCAAAACTGGACGTTTTCTTTGAGATTCTACAACAATGTTACCTCATTGGAGATAAATTGTAAGTTACCGACAAAAAGTAGGTAGTAATATTAATTAACAATTTTTGTTTTAGACTTGTATTTTCCCAATCTAAGAAAACTTTGGATCTTATTGAATTGTTTTTAAAACGTATAAATGAAGCCTGGCAGAGGGATGAGAGCATCGAAGGCTACATAGGGACATGGACAATCAGTGTGCACTACTTTAGGTTAGATGGTACAACTTCTGAGACATCTTGTTGTGCTATAAGTAAATGTTTTAACAATATTGAAAATACAAGGGCTAGGTTAGTTCTATTATCGTCCAAATCTATTCGACTTGGTGTCAATCTTACCGGAGCGAATAGGATCGTAATTTTTGATATACCTATAACGAAATGGACGATATTGAAACTATTAATTCTTCGATACTGATTTAAAATTTAAAATTCTCTTCAGATATTATTCCCTGCTCATCGTGTGCAGAAGCTTGCCCGAGAGGTTCTGCAGAAGCAGATGCTTTTGTATGTATGAAAGAAAAAGTAGAACAGAAACTTTAAATCTTGCAAATGCAATATTTGTGATTAAGGGTAGTTCTCCCTCCCTCATTTTAAAAAATTGCAAAAGTAGTTTAAAATATAATTCGTTTTCGCACTGCAAGTATTTATGACATGAACTTGAACTTTTTAGATTAAAAGTTCTCGAAAATAATAAACTTTTATATCAAAGAAATTCTTGTGCACAAAAAAGAACGAGTTCTCGAAAAAGTTCCCAAAATATGAAGGAGTTCCCAAAAAGTTGCACTTTTTAAAACTTCTTTCCTCAACACTGGTGTGTAGTACTATAATACTGTAATAATTGTATAAATTTAATTTCAGATCGGAAACGGAAACAAACCAAGTCCACCGTGCTGCTAAATTTTTTTGAAATTTGGCAGCACGTGGGGCAAGAAATGGCAAGACAACTATTGCAAAGCGGGGTGCGCGTCCGGGTTGGCATAGCGGAAGCGCGGAGTATTCTTTTAGAACACGGGTACTGCGCAGATCACGTAAGGAAGTCGAAAATTGCGAAGCAATTTGCAGACAAAAGCTGGACAAATGCCGACCAAATTAGACGAATATTGTTGGAACGGTTCCCCCAGTTTGGTAAGATGTCTTTGCAGAGGCCATACCTAAATCCAGCTACAAGTCGAGACCCCCCAAGATTATCTTCAGATATTATTCCCTGTTCAACAACTGGGTGTACAGAAGCTAGCCCTACGAGAGGTTCTGCAGAAGCAGATGCTTTTGTATGTATGATTTTTGTAATTTGTTTTAAAAATATTTATAATTTAATTGTTTATTATGTTTATTTTGGTGAAATAAAAGCGCCTTTAAATCTTGCAAATGCAATAATTGTGATTAAGGGTAGTTATCCCTCCCTCATTTTAAAGAGTTGCAAAAGTAGTTTAAAATATAATTCGTTTTCGCACTGCAAGTATTTATGACATGAACTTGAAGTTTTTAGATTAAAAGTTCTCGAAAATAATGAACTTTTATATCAAAGAAGTTCTTGTGCACAAAAAAGAACGAGTTCTCGAAAAAATTCCCAAACTATGAACGAGTTCCCAAGAGCTTGCACTTTTTAAAACTTCTTTCCTGAACACTGGTGTGTAGTACTATAATAGAGTAATAATTGTGTAACGAAGTTCCGTAATTTTTTCTTATTATTAATGATATATTTTATTTTAAGACCGTAATAATTTATTTTATATAAATAAGATATTTAGTTTCATTGTTGCAATGTAAATATTTAAGTTCATATGTGTATTGTTGACGCTTGACCTCGCTCAGACCGCGAAGCAGCGAAGCGCTGGCCCCTACCCGTACCGGCCGCTAGTGTTGGGGACCCGAGCGCGCGCGGTCTGATGTCTTCCCGTATAAAACCGAATTTTCTGGAATAAAATAGCAATTCGAAGATCCGTCTTCTAAGGTTTAACAGCCAACAGCGACTAGGTGAGTTTACAACCCTCCGAATTTTGTAAAGTGCCGTTTAGGGTGAGTACCGTGTTCAGTTTAGGGTGAGTTCAATTTAGTTACCCTCCGTGTTTAGTTTATACCGTTTTAGACCTGGTGCTATTTATTTTACTTCAGACGGAGTCGAAGTAAAATTATAGGACCTAGTGCTGGTATTGTGACTCTTGGCAACCACCTCTTCAAGCGGGGCTGTGGTCGTGGTATCCAGGACTCTTATATTAGCATCACCGTTAGTTTTCCCGTTTTAGTTTTGCTTTCCGTGTAAGAACTTGTACGTTCTGCTTTAGACGGAGTCGAGGTAGAACCACAAGGTCCTGGTGCTCTCATTACTGCTCTTGACAATCATTTCTTCAAGCGGGGCTGTGGACTTGATTTTCGAGACTTTAGTGTTAGCCAACCCGTTTAGTTTGTAACTCCGAAAGGTCTTGTATATTTCTCTTTAGACGGAGTCAAAGAGAAATTACAAACCCCAGGTCCGAGATATTTTGTCTCCTGGCGATTTTGACTTCAAGCGGTGCTGTGGTCACGATACCCAGGTCCAGAATATCTGAACCAAGTCCCGTATCTAGCTTTGAATTTGCCGTTCATATAGGAGGCATTTTTCTAAGTTTCAAAGGGTGTAAACCTCTCCGTTAATACCGCTACCGTAACTACCGTATAATATTCCACCGTCTATTGACCGACTGGTTATTATATTTTGATACCAGTTTATTTTGTTTTGTTCTCAAGCGTATGCACCGCCGACTGTTTTATTTAAGTTGCATCTTTTAGGTTACCGTATCTGTATATAATTACGACTCTTTATTTTTGTGTTTAATAAACTAAATACTCAATTTTGTATTTCATTTGTTTATTAGCATACCCTGTTTTTCTCCACTGTAGATACCTAGGTCTTCGTTTCTCCGACCACCGACATAGGAACGAAGCCGTTCGAGAGTAAACTCATTAAAATCTGGCGCCCGAGTTCACCGAGGATTAAAAAGAAAACACCGAAAACCGAACTAGCGTCACAATTGTATAAATTTGATTTCAGATCGGAAGACCGTGCTGCCGAATTTTATTGAAATTTGGCAGCAAGTGGAGGAACAGACAGGGATGACAATGTTGTAAAACGGGGTCCGGGTCGGCATGGCGGATGCTCGGAATATCCTTTTGCAATATGGGTATTCCGAGAGCCATATAAGGAAGTCAAAAATTGCAATCAAATTTGTGAACAAATGCCGAAAAAATGCCGAAAAACTTACAGAAATTTTGTTGGAACGGATCCCCCAACATGGTAAGATGTCTTTGCAGAGGCCATACCTAAATATACAGGATATAGCAAAATATATACAGGGTGTCCAAGAATGACGTTTAAAGATTTACAGAACATGTAGTACTACCTTCGAAAACAAGTTAAAAATTCTTAAAGGCATTGTCAACTTGTGGAGCATATTTTGTTAGTAACAAAATTAGTTGCCTTAAGCATCTATATAAACAACTGCGGTTGATAAATTTTGATATTGTTCATAATAGCAACAATATAAGGGATCTAAGGCTCGAGAGCGGGCAACTGTGACGTCAGAATTGTCCTACGATCCCAACGACTGGCTGCATTACAGCATGCATGTATCGGTTCTACAGTTTGTGTTAGTGTTTTGCATTACAAGGAAGACGTAGCGTACGTGAAATTTTATTAAAATGGTCTATTGCTGTGTTGTGGGGTGTTCAAATAGAAGTTCACCTGGAAGTGGAATACACTTTCACAAATTTCCCAATAAACAAACATTACCTGAACTTTATAATGAGTGGCTGGCAAAAATTAAGCGGGAAAATTTTATACCTTCTAAGCATGCCACTGTGTGCTCCATTCATTTTACGAGTGAATCCTATTGCAGTACTGCATTATTAAAACAACAATTAATGCCAAATCATAGAACACTTACCATGCTAAAACAAAATGCCGTTCCATCACTATATCTCAACGGTAAGTATAAATTTTATACAAAACAAAGTTTAATAGATACTAATGCGTTGTTATTAAAGGCAAGACTGATAATTCAAAACCTAAAAGACGAAAAGTTTCAAAATACGTGTGCTAAAAGAAAGATCAGAAGCTGTAAATGCCGCCATCGATTCACTTGATGCCGGTACAAGTGATCCTGTAACTGTTACCGATATGGAAATAATATATGGCGAATATAATCTGGAAGCAAAAAGAAATACGTTTAAAGAAATTGATATTCAGTGCGAGTTGGGATTAGAATTTTTCAGGTCTGTTAGAAATGTAGATATTATTGCTACCAACAAAGCATGCGATGTATCTGTGCAGTGCGAATTAGGGAGTGAAATTTATCGGCACATTATAAACGAAGTTGAGTCAGAAACTGAAGATGATTTTGAAATGCCATCAGTTTCAAGTACTAGTGAAACTGAAGATTCTGACGACACTACTGAAAACAGTTTTATAAAAAATGTTAATACGATTGAAGAATATTCTGGCGAACAAGCCAATTCAAGTTCTCAACCTAGAAAGCAAAATACGTATTTAGTAGTTCTTGATAATTTATTGAAACTTTTTAGTACGTGTAGAAAATGTCTTTCTATAAATACTGACATACAACACAGTAACAAAGGAGCAGCATTAATTGTAACAACACGATGTGGAATAGGCCATAAATATGTCTGGAGGAATATTAAAAAACATCGGCTATAAAGAATCTCACATCAGAACATCCAAGATAACCCAACAACTGCGCCTAAAGGCTATTCGAAATCGGGACAAGATCGTCGAGATTTTGACCCGCCGATTTCCACAGCATGGTAAGGTGTCTTTGCAGAGGTAGTAAAAAGTAAACGTACTAATGGATTTAATTTTTTGTTACAGCAAAACACACTGGAGAAACAAACTTCTTTCTGGCTTCATTATCAGGTAATTTATTAATTGTATGTTTTTGTCTCCTAAACAACATTTTTCCTTTTAGAAGCTTTTAGAGCTTTAGCAGCTCCACTTTTTGCTATTTAACTTTGTAAATAAAATAAATCAATTTTTAAAAAAGCCCAAACGGAGTTTCAATACAAAACTCGCAGTGTATAATACCGTATCTGTAAGTGTGTAGTACTACAATAGTGTAATAATGGTGTAAATTTGATTTCAGATTTCAATAATGATACACACCAAATTTTTAGAAAAATTTCAAGACGTGTGGATGAAGATAGATGAAGCCACGGCGGCGGAGGTATTGAAAAAAGCATGCCGAATAGGCACCGCCGATGCCAAAAAGATATTAAAAAACATCGGCTATAAAGAATCTCACATCAGAACAAACATCCAAGATAACCCAACAACTGCGCCTAAAGGTCATTCGAAATCGGGACAAGATTGTCGAGATTTTGACCCGCCGATTTCCACAGCATGGTAAGGTGTCTTTGCAGAGGTAGTAAAAAGTAAACGTACTAATGGATTAAATTTTTTGTTACAGCAAAACACACTGGAGAAACAAACTTCTTTCTGGCTTCATTATCAGGTAATTTATTAATTGTATGTTTTTGTCTCCTAAACAATATTTTTCCTTTTAGAAGCTTTTAGAGCTTTAGCAGCTCCATTTTTTGCTATTTAACTTTGTAAATAAAATAAATCAATTTTTAAAAAAGCCCAAACGGAGTTTCAATACAAAACTCGCAGTGTATAATACCGTATCTGTAAGTGTGTAGTGCTACAATAGTGTAATAATGGTGTAAATTTGATTTCAGATTTCAATAATGATACACACCAAATTTTTAGAAAAATTTCAAGACGTGTGGATGAAGATAGATGAAGCCACGACGGCGGAGGTATTGAAAAAAGGATGCCGAATAGGCACCGCCGATGCCAAAAAGATATTAAAAAACATCGGCTAGAAAGAATCTCACATCAGAACATCCAAGATAACCCAACAACTGCGCCTAAAGGCCATTCGAAATCGGCACAAGATCGTCGAGATTTTGACCCGCTAATTTCCACAGCATGGTAAGGTGTCTTTGCAGAGGTAGTAAAAAGTAAACGTCCTAATGGATTAATGTTTTTGTTACAGCAAAACACACTGTAGAAACAAACTTCTTTCTGGCTTCATTATCAGGTAATTTATTAATTGAACACGAAGTCACGAAATCGTTAGATTTGGAAAAAATAATTGACGATTTCGCCTCCCTGAAGGCAAGGAAGATAAGGTTAACTTTTATTTATTTTTTTGCACGTTGACTTTAATTTATTTAAAATTATTTAAATATGTTTCTGTTTTAGATTTATATATTAGTTTTGATAGTTAGGTACCGTTCTTTATTCCTAGTTATAATCATGTGCTCTGTTTCTGTTTCTCAATGTTCGATGTTTATGTATTGTTTTATATATTATGTAGGTAGTTCCTTTGCATTCTTTATATTTGCACAATTTAAATAAACAGTTTTTCAGGCTTAGAATTTTATTTCTTCTTAATCATTTTTACTTGGCCACTGCCAAAGAATGAAATATAATTTCAATTTATAGTTTCATACATACAAAAAAACACGGTTCATTAATTTTACCTTTAGGGGGGGGCGTCAAAATCAGGCTTTGCTTGCCCCGGGCACACTTTTGCCTTCGCACGGCGCTGCCGTTATGATCGAGGTGGCCGTTGTGACCACAGGATCTGGTTGACCGTTATGAACAAGGTGGACGTTGTGAAAATGCAAAATTTTCGGTCGCCCTGTCTAATTAGGTGGCCACTATGATCGAGGTGGCCGTTGTGAACACAGAATCTGGATGGCCGTTATGAACAAGGTGGCAGTTGTGAAAATGCAAAATTTTCGGGCGCTCTGTTTAATTAGGTGGACGTTATGATCGAGGTTGCTGTTGTGAACATGGTGTCTAGGTGGCCGTTATGATCGAGGTGGCCGTTGTGAACAGAGAAATAAGTTGGCTGTTGTGAACACGGTGGCCGTTGTGAAAAAACAAAATTCTGGGTGGCCGTTGTGATATGGACCCATCTATTGTATAAAAAGTTACATAAAAATATACAAGCGCTTTGTTTTATATCTATACTGCACAAATAATATTGTTGTTAGTTTAAGTGTTAACAACCCTGACATATTGAAGTTGTTATGTTTGGATATGATTCGCATATTCGCATTTAACCATTCCCTCTACAATTTGAAGATGATGAAAGGTTTTTAAATTTTTAAAAATAGTTTGTGCCTGAGTTTAAAACATCTAGCTCATTTTGCAATTTAATACAATTTAATTCTTCCTCCTACTCTATGCATAATTCGGCTGCTGCTTTTTTTAAGTCTGGAAACGGCATTTCATTCAAAGCAACAAATGTAGACACAACTGAAACAGAAACCGAAAGACGAATGCTAATTTATCATTCCTAAAATTGCATTCACCCGATACCGATACCTCAGATGCTGAGATGCAGTTCTACGTAAAACAGTGCCACTTGAGCACCTTCACCTCATTGTCAGGATGTGAATATTTGAAAATTTCTAGAAGTATTTATTGCCTGTCAATAATCTTTTGCCGGAAGTCGTCTGCCGGAGACTCGGTAGTTCGAAGGCTTTAAAGATATTTATGGCATTCTTTTATTTCGAGTGTTAAACTTTTAAAGGGCATTTATTTTATGTATTTTTATTTAGATGCAATTGAATGAATTAAAAAAATAACCATAGCTACAAATTTTAATTTTTTACAACGTACCGCGAATAATACCGGAATGTGGTATGTATGAAAAAAAATCTCAATCAATAATTTTCGCGCCTTTCTGCCATATCGGCCATAGGCTATTTACGCCTCTGCGAAGAGGGGATGCGAAATGTCGAGTAAGTTTGAAATAAATAACCGAAACAACAGCAAGATAAATCATTGTGCTTGTAGCATTTTTGCAAGGACATTATTTTGTATTTTCATTTTGTTTTTGTCGTTTTTTGAAATGGAAGTGAAAACGGTTCCAGGTTATAGAAGTGGATCAACCTATTGCACGTGTGAAGCCGATAATGGTTACTTTTATAAAATAAAAAGCAAAAAAGCGGGTGTATTAGATAAATATGTGTGGAGAGAGATTGTACCGCGAGAGTAATTTGTAACGAAGATGTTTTTTTAAAAATTGGTGAAAACCATAGCCATCGGCCAGATGACAGTATAAAGCAGACGCATTGATACTAAAAAATGCCATGGTTTTCATTATGCGGTGACCCAAATAATGGACCGATAGCGGGAAAGTATTGTGTTTAGTAAAATGGTAACCATGGTTTTCCCGTCAAAACAAGAAACAATTCATACACATTTTATGAATAACATACATACACAGTTGGCCCACTATAGTATATTCTGTAACAAGTTTGGAATATGGCATATTTCGCATGGGTGAATACTTTGTCATATCAGCCAAAGGCAAGTGCGACGTATCCACCAGCGCGTAATAGCGATTCCAAACGTGTTGCAGACTATACTTCTACTACTACAAACAATAAACAACAAACACTTACACACAAAACTTCAAATTAATTTAATTTACAAATTTATGTTTAAACAATTGGATGTATACGGTAGTGCAATGGTGGGTAACTAGTTTATCATCCTAATATAATTTGATTTTTTTTTATTTTAAAATTTTGAAAACTAAACAATTTCAAAAATAATAAATGAATTTCGATATTTACAGATAAATTATATTATATTAAACTATAATAAAATCTAGAACCCAGATAGTACCTACCTAATTAGGCAAATTACTGAAATCTTTTTAATCGTACAGTTTCTGTAATAGCCATGGTAATAAGTAATAACTATAATATGTCGCCACTAGTGGTCATTCTTACACATTCTAAACCAGTACACTAAATGATAAACCCACCCACAAACCAGCTCTGAAATGCTCACTTAGTTAAGACAAGCGTGTAGCCACACGTGGCTACATGGTTTGTATAAGGTATATCCTATGTAGCCGCATGCGGCTACATGGTACTGATGGTTAAAATGCTTTTAGTTTATTGGCCGTAGAAAAAATAGCGCATGGAATTCTTGTATGTAATGGCACACTTGTTTGAATTACGAAACGAGTCGTTGCATACAATATAATGTTTTTTTAAAAACACTGATAAGCGACTGACCTCCGACGGGTTGACTGGGGCCAACTGTTTCATGCAGTGTTAAAATAATAGAATCAAGAAGTTACTATATAAAGCTTTTTGCATTTGTTATTAAATATTTTATAAATGCTTTTGACAATGGCACATTGATGCCGAAATACGTATAAAGCGAATAAATCTTGTTATTACCCGTTAAAATCGATATTTTATTTAATATTTATTATTTATATAATGTTGGACGTTGTGGACTTATTTATAGGGCGTTGTGATTGCATTAGAATTGAGCGCGTTGGGCCCAGTGGCCAAATTATAACGTTGGGCGTTATGGACATATTGGGCGTTGTGGTCACATCTGGAATTGGGGGAAGAGGTCGCGTTGGGCGTTGTGTCCATACTATAACGTTGGGCGTTATGGACATATTGGGCGTTGTGGTCACATCTGGAATTGGGCGAAGTGACCGCGTTAAACGTTGTCTCCCTCGCGGTTCGTTACAATTACATCATGGGAATGAATCATGATATAATTATCAATTAACCGAGTTTGACCGAAGTAAAACCCGCGGTTAAATATCGTTGGGCGTTGTGGTCCAGTTGGGCGTTGTGTCCGTGTTACAATGGTGGGCCTTGTGGTCAGATTGGGCTTTATGGTCACATTTACAATTGGGCGAAATGGTCATGATGGCCGTTGTGGTACTCTCACATTTTTGGGCGTTATGGGCAGAAAACAGTGTTGGGCGTTGTGGACATTGGGCGAAGTGTCATAGACCCGTGCTTCCCATCTATCAATTCAAATAATCCAAGAATGTCAAAAAAAAAATAATATTGACTTTATATTTTTACCACCAAATAGTACACACATCTGCCAACCTCTTGATGTGTCTTATTTCAGACCATTAAAAATATCTTGGGAGAAAAAGTCTTCAAGAATGGAATATGAAAAACCGTGGGTGTATACCGAAAACTGCATTTCCAGCTGTATTAAGAAAGACTTTAGAAAATTTGAAAGAAAACAGTGAAAAAAATATTAAAGCTGGCTTTCGGTACTACGGGCTTAACTCTTCGGACCCATGGTATCATAGATGATACCCTTGGTAAAATAATTTTTTTTTCAAGCTCCGAACCTCTGATCACTAAAGCTCCGTAAGTATCATATCTGATACCTTTTCAGACATGCGCATAAAAATCCGCGTTGACTTTGAGTGACTCAACTCCTCTTGACATCATTGTATATTAACAACCAACCTAATCTCTGTGACGAGTGAATTTTCAATAATGGTAAATATGCAAAAAAACGTAAGTAATACTGTAATTACCTAATTAATGTCTTGTTAGGGAATGTACTTAACGCTACCTAAATTCATCTTACAATTTGCATTTCATTCTGTCCAAGGGAAACGACCCTTGTTTGAAGTATCATTTATGATACCTTGGACCTATACCACTCAGTATCTAGTTAGGATAGTAAATTTTTAGTTAAATATTTTACGAATTTTATATTCGGCAGAGATTCTAACTCAGAAAGAACTAGAAGAGATTGTTGATAATTTAAACTTGGATGACTCGGATATTGATGAAGAGTTAATTTCAAATAGCGATGAAGATGATGAGAAAGAACATCTTTTACGCGAATCTCCAGTCCCCGACGACGCCGAAGCCACAGATGATTTTGGGGAATCGGACGATGAACCTTTGATTCGTTTAGTTCCTGACGACAGAAAAAATGGGTTCCTTCGAATACTTTTCAAGCCCCTACAATATCTACAGATTATAGTGCTCCATCAACGAATAATGACGATATTGTTGCCCTTGAGCCTTTCGAATATTTCAGTAAATATTTAGATACTGATTTTTTCGAGCAAGTCGCGTTGTTCAGCAATATGAAAGAAGTTAATATTTCGGGAAAGTCTTTAGAAACTACCCCTCATGAAATAAGTAAGTTCTTTGCCTGTTCAATGCTTATTGGAATTTATGGGTTGCCCCGGATCACGGTGTACTGGGGTCGGGAGACAAAAGTACCTATTGTGGCTAACAACATGACAAGGAATCGATATTTCCAATTGCGGGCACGCCTGAAAGTTGTCGATGACAATGCTGTCTCTAAAGAAGCTCGAGAGATAGATCGTTTTTGGAAGGTCAGACCTATGTTGGATAAAATTCAGAAGGGCTGTCATGCAAACGAAAGAAATGTGGACGTGGCAATTGACGAACAGATGATACCGTTTCATGGTCAAGTTAAAATGAGGCAGTATGTAAAGAATAAGCCCAATCCCCTGGCATAAAAAATTTTGTAATGGTTAGTCCTTCAGGTATTCCACTAGATTTTCAACTATATGAGGGAAAAGGAACCTCAGTAGAATCTGCCCTTATCGCAACACCAGAAAAACTTGATGTCGGTGGAAGATTTGTACTCAAACTGTGCGATACTTTAACACCTGGTGCAACAATTTTTACTGACAGATATTTCACTTCAGTCCGCCTGATAGACGCTTTATTGGCAAGATCTACTGGGTTGGTTGGAACGCTTATGAAATCCCGAATTCCTAAAAAAGTAAACTTTACATCGGACAACCAAATGAGAAAAGCAGGACGGGGAACCTATGAACAGGTGGTAAGGGAGGATTCAAAAATGGTTATCGTGAAGTGCTTTGATACTAGACCAGTTTATTTGGCTTCTTCAGTGCGAGGTACTCAGCCCGAAGGAGAATGCAGACGTTGGAGCAAACCAGAGTCAAAATATATTCAAATGAAACAGCCTGCTATTGTAAACCATTACAATGCCAAAATGGGAGGAATAGATCTCTTGGATCGTGTTATTGGAAAGTACCCAATGCGGTACAGAACAAATAAATAGACGATCAGAACCATTTACCATTTTATGGATTTTGCTGTGGCGGCTGGATGGCTACTGTACAGAAAAGACGCCCAACTGCAAGGTTTGCCGAAAAGAGAGGTCGTGGATTACTTGGACTTCAAGTTTGTGGTGGCAAAGCAACTTCTGGTGCAATTAGAAGCTTCCACCGAAAAATCATTACGATTAGCAGATACAAGAGGGGTTGCAAATGTCGAAGCTAACTATGATGGTCCAGGTTGTTCTCCCAATAAAGCCAGAAAACCCGAACAAATGCCGGATAAGAAATTTGCCAGATCGAATGCCAAACATTTGCCGAAATTTAAAAACAAAGAACAAAAGAGCAGATTAAAATGTAGAAATCCTGGGTGCAAAAAATTAACATTTGTTTGTTACACCGGATGTAAAATTTTTCTTTGTTGTTCAACGGAAAGAAATTGCTTTCTTGAGTTCCACAAAAAGTAGTTTTATATAATGTTTTTAAGTGTTTATTAAATAGTGAATGAAATGTTTACTGAGTTTTTTTATAGTGATACAAGCCCAAGGTATCAAAAATGATACCTAATTTTTTGGAAAAACCAAAGGTCCAATAAAAAAAATTCTTTAACATTTTTTGCTCCTTATGGCCCAATTAGTGACAAAAATGACCAAGATCATAAATATTTTGACAGGTACATTGTTGGGTCCGAAGAGGTTGTTATTACATTATTTAATGTTGGTTGACTTTTGTACAAATAATTATTTGTAAGAGATAGGGTGCGAAAAAAAAACAGTTTTTGTTGATATAATAAAAATGTAGAAAATATATTACAAAAAATTAAAAAGAAAAACATTTCATTCAAATTATAATAATTGTTATTAATGGAAAGAAGAAAAGAAATAATACAGTCCACTCCAGCGATAACAAACATAAATTTGGTCCTTCGAGCCGGATTTTATTAAAAATCAAGAAATTCAAGTTCAAAGAAATTCAAGAAAAAAACAGAGAGTTGGATGCAATGACAAGTGACATATTGACAAGTTTGTAACCTTTATTTCAATTTACATATCAAAAATGCTTTCAAGTTGTGTTTTGAATTATCATTATCAAGTTCAAACTTTATTTACATATGTGGTTACTTATTTAAATGTTATAAATAGAATTTGAGTCACACATTACAATTTTAATATTTTCATATAATTCAAAGAACAAATTACAATTTTAATATTTTCATATAATTCAAAGATTTCAAACATATTACGAGTAACAAGAATTTTGCAAATTCTGCTTTTTGAACAACAACACAGTTTGTTGTAAATCAGTTTTTTCAATAATATTTCATTTCATTTCAAATAATAATCGAGTGCAGGTGCCAATAACTTTGCATGTATTTGTTTAGTTTTCAGACATTATAATATATTACGCAAGTATCAGATTTTCAGTTAGATATTGCTCAGATTCAAGTATTGACAATATTATGTTCACAAATAATTTTATTTAAAATATATTAAGGTTTCATATTCAGTATGAATTTATTAATAACAGCGTGGAATCATTAAGCAAGTCTTACAAGGCATATTACATATGTTAATGCAATCAGTGATAATCCAACAAAGGATATTATTATTCAATTAAAAGCGAGATTAGAAAGGTTATATCCTTTATACGATAAGTTCGTTGAAATACAGGCAAAAATTCTTAATGAAGTCGAGAATTTAGATCCAGTACAAACCGAATCAGAAAATGTTCAATTCGAAAATTCATATTTTACTGTTTTAGCTCAAATTCAAGCATACATAGAACAATTTAAAAGTGATGAATTACCTAAACAGACAGTCAACTGTGAGTATCAATTAAACAAAAAAGTAACTTTAACAATAATGTAAAGTTACCCATTTTAAATTTGCCACATTTTCATGTGATTCAGTATATATAGGTCAAACAATTAGAAATTTCAGTATTAGGCAAAAAGAACATATCCGTTGTTACAAATATAAACATGCACATAAATCAAATTTTGCTAAACATTTGTTAGAACAAAATCACACATTAACATCTAGTAATACATTTAAATTTTTACACTTTTCTGATAACAAAAATAAATTAAATATTTTAGAAGCTTTTGAAATTTATAAACACACAAAAAACAACATACCTTTAATGAATGAGCAAATTGATCTCTTAGATTCTCCTTTACTGAAGATTTTGGAATAAATATCTTTTTAAAACACTGATAAGCGACTGACCTCCGACGGGTTGACTGGGGCCAGCTGCTTCACGCAGTGTTAAAATAATAGAATCAAGGAGTTACTATATTTTGCATTTGTTATAATATCTTATATTGCTTTTGACAATGGCACAGTGATGCCGAAATACGTATAAAGCGAATAAATCTTGTTATTTCCCGTTGAAATCGATATTTTATTTAATATTTATTATTTATATAATATCAATCGATGTTTATTTTGGACAGACAGTACTATAGTTCTACAATGGATCAAATCAGAACCTCACAAATTTAAGACATTTGTTGCAAATAGAATAGCAGAAATTCAATTACTCACAACAGCTGAAAACTGGTATCATGTAAGAGGTTATGAGAATCCCAGCGATTTCATCAGCCGTGGAGTTAATCCTGAATCGTTAATAAACTCTCAATTATGGTGGCAAGGACCAAAATGGTTATCAAGAATACAATCATTATGGCCAGAGCAAATAGCATTACAAAAATTAGATAATTTATCAGAACAAAAAATAGTCGCTTTAGTAACAAATACTGAGAAAAATGAGTTTAACGATTTCATATTTAACAAATACTCTTCAATTACTAAATTAACAAGAGTCATAGCATATTGTTTCAGATTTTATGATAATGTCAGAATCGTACGTCAATTAAGGTCAAATAAATCTTTAAATACACAAGAATTAAATAATTCTTTCAATATACTCATTAAACTATCACAGGCAGATTCATTTTCAGAAGAACTGAATTCTTTAATGAAACATAAAATTATCAAAGGTTCATTAGCAAAATTACACCCATACATCTATAGGAATAATCCGAGTTGGAGGTAGAATCCAAAATTCAAATTGTTCACATTACAAAAAACATCCCATAGTGTTAGATTCAAAGCATAAGTTGACTATTTTAATTGCTAGAACCGAACATATTAAACTTTTACATTGTGGAGCTCAAATGTTATTAGCATCTTTACGTAATCGTTTTTGGCCATTAGCAGGTCGTAATATCACAAAAAATAAAGTACATAATTCTATTACTTGTTTTAAAGTAAATCCAAAATCTGAATAATATTTGATGGCAAATTTGCTAAAGGAACGCGTAAATGCAACATCTCCATTTACAAATACAGGCATAGATTATTTAGGTCCAATCATGTTAAAGGATCGAATTACAAGAAAACCAAATATACTCAAAGCATATATTGCATTGTTTATATGTCTAGCCACGAAGGCAATTCATTTAGAATTGGTTAGCAATTTAAGTACTGAAGATTTTTTGGCATCTTTGCGCAGATTTTGAAGTAGAAGGGGAAAACCAAAAAACATATATTCTGATAACGGCACTAATTTCATTGGTAAAAAATACATATATTTATGATTATTTAGCCAATGATCAAATTGAATGGCATTTTATTCCGCCAAAATCTCCAAATTTTGGAGGACTTTGGGAAGCCGGAGTCAAATCCACAAGGTTCATTTGAAACGAGTAATTGGTGATTCAATACTCACTTTTGAACAATATTCAACGTTATTAACACAGATTGAAGGTGTTTTAAATTCCAGACCTCTTTACCCTTTATCAACGGATAGTTCCGATTTTAATACCCTAACCCCAGCACATTTCTTAATTGGTAAACCATTTTCTTCGATACCAGAAGAAAATTTAGAAAATATATCATCCAACAGACTAAAATATTTTCAAATTATTCAACAAAAGGTTCAACATTTTTGGCGTTTATGCAGTCAAAATTACATAACAGAACTTCAAAGCAGAGTCAAATGGAAACATGAAAAGAATCATCATTACAATTAAATGCAATGGTGATAATAAAGGACGACAATTTACCTCCTTTCAAATGGAAAATTGGCCGCATCACAAAGTTGTATCCAGGTTCAGATTCTATTATTAGAGTGGTGACCATTAAAACAAGCAATGGTAATGAATTCAAACGACCAGTTTCAAAAATTTGAGTTTTGCCAATTGACAATGATTAATTGTAGTTAATACGGCATCAAGTGTTGTAGTTATGTTCTTAATTTTTGTTTAATTCAAAATGTACCTTTGTTTGCAATTTATAATTTTTGTATTGAAAGACTTCAGTCGTTTCAAGGCTGGCGGCATGTTATTACATTATTTAATGTTGGTTACCTTTTGTACAAATAATTATTTGTAAGAGATAGGGTGCGAAAAAAAAGTTTTTGTTGATATAATAAAAATGTATAAAATGTATTACAAAAAATTAAAAAGAAAAACATTTCATTCAAATTATAATAATTGTTATTAATTGAAAGAAGAAAAGAAATAATACAGTCCATTCCAGCGATAACAAACAGAGGTCATACCCACTTGATAGAAATGAAGTTTTGAAAAGGGTCCCTGATTATACACCCATTGTTCCTAACAACTCCAACAATGATGCATTTACTGAAGCATTTGAATCTATTATGAATAAACATGTAGTAGCAAATCAGTCTGATCATCCACTAAAGAAACGAAGAAAAATCAATATCCAACCAGGACAGTTCTTATCTCTAAATGATTTAATTACCTCGAAAGAAAACGATGACCATGTTAACGATGATCATGTCAACGATGGCCATGTTAGTGATTTAATAAATGAGGAAGAAAGTGGAGAAGATACTAATGAAGAAATCGAGGAAGAAGTTTTAGAGCATCCTGTTGAAATTACCAACTTAAAAAGAAAATATTTTTATCATTGTGCAGTTTTGTTATAATATGGGAAGTAAGAAAAAATGTGTAAAAAAATTTGTTGCGAAAATTTTAAAACTCAATAAAAATTCTTACACTATTGAGTGCTTTAGGAGGTATCAAGGAAGTAAAAATGTATTTGTTTACCCTAATGTAAATGATATTACAATAATTAAGTTTAATCAAATTGTTTCAATATTAACAGATTCAACAGTTAGCAGAGGCAGACATACATTTGTTGGCTCGGTTTCTTTGTAAGATTCTTCTTTTGTGCTTGTTATAATCATAATCATATGAAAAATTATTTTTGAATGGAATTTTTTTCACCATTATTTTTTTAATATGTGGTGTCCCAATTTACACATAGGAAGGTGTAAATTGGTTTTTATACTGATTTTTAAGTCATGTCCCAAGTTACACCATTTCATGGTAAATTGGGACACCTCTTTTTTTTTAAAACCACAAGAGAAAATTTGTTTATGGAAATCTAATTTTTGATAACCATCTGTTCCTGACTGGCCTTTTTCACACTTTACACAAATAAATACTGCTAAAACGCAAATGCAATAAAAGTTATTTTAAAAATATTCCAAAAAGTAACCCCATTTTACGGTACTTAAGAGGAGTGGTAACAGAGAGATCACTTAATGATACCTCAAATTTGAATACTTTACAACTAAAATTAGAAAATATCATCTCATCTTATCATTCAACTACAGAATCTTAAATTCGAGACGAGCAGGGTTTGTTGATTGGGGAATTGTTTTTTCTATCTATGTATAGTATAGCTTAATTTGAAATGTTTAAAAAAAAGAGGGTTTTATTTAGATTTAAATTACTCAAGCAGATATTGGAGACGAAAAACCTAAAAATTATGTACCTTGGCCTTATTCAATCACAACTTGAATATGGAATTATTAAATGGGGATAAAAAAAGAGGGTTTCTATTTAGATTTAAATTAGTCAAGCAGATATTGGATACGAAAAACCTAAAAATTATGTACCTTGGCCTTATTCAAACACAACTTGAATATGGTATTATTCAATAGGGATATGCTCAAATCACACCTAAAAAAATTGAAAATTATCCAAAGGTGGTTCATAAAATTAATATTAAACAAAAAATATAGATTCCCTACAGACCTTCTATATAAAGAAACTAAAATGTATACCCTAAAGCAATTGTACTTCAAAAACCTCGCCCTTTCTCAGTATAAATACAAAAGCAAACTAAGGAATGCTACACACCAGTATATCACAAGAAGTAGAACAAATGAAGAAAATGTAATAACACGTCACAAAAAGAAAATAGGCCAAAAAACGTTCAGCGCCCTAGGACCACGAATCTTTAATATCATTCCCATTAATATTAGAAATAGCAATAACCGGAAAGAATTTAAAAATAAATTAACAAAGTGGATAATGGAGAAAGACCATCAGTTTATTGCTGGCGTTATCAACAAATATGCATAAAAAAGTGAATTCTTCTTCTTTCCTAACAAACTAACCTACCTTAGTTATTAAGTTAGAAGTTAAATTTAATTTCGTCCTGCCTGTTACTCGCCTTACTGCCTGTTTATTCTAAAAATGCCAAAATTAGTTTGAGAAAATAATTTTACTTGTAAGTGATACACTGAATATTTCTATATGTTGTACTTCTGCATATTCTGGAAATAAACCAATATTATTATTATTATTAATCATTTATAAATTCATCGAACAAAACATGTTTGAAAAACTACAACCTGTACAAAACATATTATAAAACAATCGCAGCAACAATAGATGTAATGTTGTGTCAACGGTGAAATTAATTATTGCTATTGAAGTAAGTTTATTTTCGCAATGGTTACATTTACATCAGCGGAATACGCCGATATGCATTTATGTTATGGCGAAGCTCGTCTAAATTCGCGTGAAGCTAGACGAATTTACCAGCAGAGATATTCTTTGGGGCATATTCCTTTTCATCCAACTTTTCAAGAAGTCGACCGTAGGCTCAGAGAACCAGGATGCTGTAAGCCGCCAAAATCAGGCAGTGGCAGACTTCGTACAGTCCGTACGCCAAACATCGAAGAAGCAATTTTGCAAGCTGTAGATAATAATCCTCGTGTGAGTACCAGGCGAATAAGTAGAGCTATAGGCGTAAATCATGTATCTGTTTGGGAAAGCCTTAAACAAAATTTACTTCATCCGTATCACTTACAAAAGGTTCATCATCTACGGTTAGAGAGAGACTGCCGTCCGCGCATCCAATTTTCCCAATGACTGTTACACGAACGTAACTTAAATCCCGATTTTCTTGGAAATATTTTGTTTACAGACGAAGCCTGTTTTACTCGCGATGGAGTTTTCAATTTTCATAATATGCATGAATGGTCGGATGAAAATCCGCACGGAATTTATGTTAGAAATCATCAATTTGGATTTTCGATAAACGTCTGGTCAGGCATTGTGGGTAATTGTTTTATTGCACCATTTCGTTTGCCGAATCGGTTGAATGGTGAATTCTACCTAAACTTTTTTTCTTGACAGTTTAAACGAGCTACTGGAAGATGTGCCATTAGATGTTATTAGAAACATGTATTTTATGCATGATGGAGCTGCAGCACACTTTTCGCATATCGTAAGAAACTATTTAAATGAACGGTTCGAAAACAGATGGATTGGTCGGGGAGGACCTGTTACATGGCCACCAAGATCTCCAGATCTAACTCCTATGGATTTTTTTGTTTGGGGATATTTAAAAGATATTGTTTACGCCACGGAAGTTAACACAGAGGATGAACTTTGGCAGAGAATAGTAGACGGTTGCCAACAACTAAGAAATCAAGGTGCTTTCAATCGAGTGGGTCGATTCGACGACGACTACAACTTTCTTAACAAGAGCAAGGACGACAGTTTGAACATCTGCTGTGATAACTTTGTGCGCTAACTGTTTTGTTTATTGAAGATATCTTTAGAGTGCGCTAAATGCGTTGTTTATTTTATATGTAAAGATTTTGTAAAAACCATATCGCGAAAACCATCGAGTATTGGACCACGGTGTATTAGAATTTTTTTCTTGTATTGATCTCTATTATCGCCTACCGAAGTGTGTAAAGTTTTTTTTATTAACACCCTGTACAGTGATGGATGCACCTCTCAAATAGAAATTTCACCTTGGCAAATTCACTTATCAATTTATCTATCAGGCTTAATATAACCATAGAACAAAAATTTCTTGAGAAAGAACATACACAAATGAGAGGCCGACTTGATGCACTCCACCATTGACAGGAAGTTGCGTCATGTGAATATAAACGTACCCGCTGATTGTTGGAATTTGTTTAAGAGCTCGCGAGAAACCCGCGCCTTATCAACTGACATACCTGTCATGATTTTTTCAGGGACTTTTCTAAAGTGACCTTAAAATCTTTGCGACCCGGAAAGAAAATAGGAGATCCGGTTGTTACAGACATCAGAGTCTTACAGTATAAACCAAATAGTTCAGTTTTGTACAAATTGAGACACACTGATGAGTTTGAAGAGCTACAATATAGCCGTGTGTTGGCAAATGTCCGCAAAAACTTAACCCGTGACATAAATGGTGTTCCACAACTATATACCGTGCCAATTCCTATTGAACACGCAAAATATTTACATCTACAATCGGTTTAAAAAAGTATTGAAAAGCATTACCACAACTTTTACGATGGTCTAACTTTTAAATAACTTCGCTTTTGTAAAGAAATTCTAACTTTTAAATAACTTCGCTTTTGTCAAGAAATTGAATATGCAACCAAAGTTACACGTGCTACGGGATTCTCCATAAGGCCAAAGTTCTTAAACTACGTTAAATATTCTTTGCTAATACTAATAATCAACCAATAATTTCTTTTCAACAGAGGGACAATCACCAAGCACACCACAATCGACACCAGAACCAAATAGAAACAAGTTTGTTGTCCCTCAACAAATACGACCGTATCCAAAAGCGGAAAAACGACAGCAAAAAAAGAAGCGGTCCAAAGCCTGGAAGATGTAGGATTTTAACGGATACCCCGAAAAAGGAAGAAACTGAAAACGAAACATTCAAAAAATTTAAGCAAACGCCAAAACGAACCAAGAAACGTAGAATATTTGACAAAAAGGAGAAATCCAGCAGCAGTTCTGATGAAGAGCTACCCTCGAGTGGAGATTCGCTTGAGAACGTTGATTTCACATAAGAAGACCAAAATAACAATTTACGAGAATGCACTGATGTAAATGTTGGAGACTTTGAATTGATTAAAGTACAAGGCAAGAAGACACCACACTTTTACAATGTCGAAGTCTTGAAAAAAGAACTGGCCATCTTGGAAGTGCGTTATTTGAAGAGAACTAAGCACCTCTCTGGAAAGAAATTGATATACCATTCTTAACAATCTTATGAACTTTCTTTAGAAGACGTTATTACAAAATTACCTTCTCCAATTCCGGTAGGGGCTACAGCAAGACAAGAAAATTTCCTTTTGTTTTCAGTTAATTTTTCTACATATGAGGTTGAATAAAATACTACTAAACCTAAAATTCTTATGTGGAGAAAAATTTTATGTTTTGTTAATAAACTTCGTAACTAATTTGTTCTTTATTAGAATGTTAACGTTATGTCCCAAGCTACATGCTCAAGTGTACCAAGGTACAAGACCATCCTTACCTTGGGACACATGTAAGCATTTAAAAAAAATAATTTGATGAATAGTCGCACTCAGTTCTTAAACTATTAAATATTTATTTAGATAGTACTATAAATGAGTCGTCTATTTTCAAAGGCGGCTAAGACCGCCATCCTGTAGAGAATAGTAGTACCTTTCGACTGTGATGTTGTTTTCATTTCCAAAAGTAGTGAAATATCATGTCAAAAATCGTATTTACTTCCAAAACCGGATAACGCACTAATTCATTTCAAAACCGGCTAAATCCATATCCCCGATTCTATAACAAATTCGACTAAATCCAAGCACTTACATTCATATTGATGAATAGGACACCAGCAAAACCGCCCAAATCCAATCGTAAGGTGTTTGTAGATTTAATGCATTGTCCAATGTGCATTAATTTGTCAATTCAGTAGTGTAAGTTTTGCAAAACTGTATAAAAACTTCATATTGTATTACTGTTTCTGGTGATTTATATCTTCACAATGGAAGTTAAAGAAACGCCTCCAGATAAATCCCGGAAGAAGAATGTGGATAAGAGATTGAGGTTAGGATTTAGTTTTTAATTGTTATAAAATATTGTTAATTTGGTTTATGACAGGTATGCACGAAGTCAAAATCCTGTATACCCAACATGTGACATAAAACCGAGAGGTATTCGTGTTCTACATTATCCATGCAAGAAGTCGAACACTTTTCTAACGTATTTTACAAAGTTCGAAATAAAATTGCACAAGACAACTTCATTTTGAAGTACGTTTCAGCATGCGGAATACAAAGAGTACGAAACCCCAATTCCACAATAAAACGCTCACTATCTGCTACGTACTAAATTATGAAAGATAATAAAACAGTAATCCTATTTGCAAAGAATCATTCTTAAACATTTTGAATTTGAAGAAACACAGGGTGGAAGGTGTACTGAAAAGATTTTTTTATAAACAGTGTGATGCCTAGCGAGGGCAGAGGAGATCACAAGTCACATATAAAAAAAAAGACTTAACAGAAAACATTAAAAAAATTATTCGAGAATTTCAAGCGTTATAAAAACATTACTGTCGCGGTAAAACCGAAAGACAGTACTTAAGTAGTGATCTAAACATCCAGAAAATATGTAAAATGTACAACAATGCATCTGAAGATAGTATGCGTTGTAAAGAAAGTTTCTTTAGAACAGTTTTTTGTAATAACTTTAACGTTGAATTTAATGCCCCACAAGTAGACGTTTGTTCCCAATGTTTCGAGTTTAAAGAGAAAATTAAAAGGGAGAAAAATGAAGTTGTGAAACGAAACTTACTTACAGAACAGCGCATCCATAAACTACGGGCCAAAGCCTTTTTTAATAATTTGAGAGAAGACACGATTTGTTTACAATCTCGTATGACTGAAAAAACCTCGTGTTACCAAAAATTCCCGACCAAATAACCTATTACAAACGGCAGTTGTACCTTTACAATTTCAGTGTTGTTATTGGATCGTCGAAAAGTAAGTTGAGTAAAGAAAACGTTTATATCCATTCATGGCTTGAGACTGAATCTTTGAAAGGATCTAATGAAATTGCATCCGCTGTGTATGACACCTTAAGCAACGTTGATATACCTGAAAACATTACGGAAGTCAGACTGATATCAGATGGGTGCTCAGGCCAAAATAAAACAGCACAGTATTGGGCATGTCTGCAAAGTGGTTATCACAAGCTCCACGTCATATTGAAAAACTTCAGATTATATTCCCAGTCACTGGTCATTCATTCCTACCGGCAGATAAGAGTATTCGCTTTCATTGAAAAAAATAAATAAAAAAGCTTGACACAATAATTGATCCGATCGTCTATTATGATATTTTCGAAACCTTTGGGACTTTGAAAAAGTTAGGAATTGATTGGCACGTCCAAAATTGGAAGGCAGAGGTTGAAGCAGTGATAAAGTCCACGTCTTCCTACCATTTTAAAATTAATTCCTGTAAACGATTAGTGTTAACACGTTCACGAGTACAGGGGCAAATCCTAGTTACAGGAGAACCAAACTACAACTCAGATGTCAATAACGCTAAACCCAGTTGTAACCATGGAAAGAAATTATCATACTTAAATCCAAGAACATTGAAATTCATTCTTCTGCGAAAATCAACCCGAACAAACTAAAGAACATTGACGAACTGCTGACGAAACACTTTGGTGCTGACTGAATGGAAAGAAGTGAAGAGCTGAATTTAGAATATTACAAATCGGTGCTTGAGAACCTAAACAAAGAAGACATTGGAGAGGGAGATGAAGAAAATACAGCAGAAAGCTACTGTGTTCCCAGATATTTAGCTCAGGACAATGTTTATGGCGCACTGTTGTGAGGTTAATTTTCATAGTTTTCCTTACTTTTACTTTTTTGCCTTCTGCGTTAGGTCTTTCGCTATTTTACTTCGAAGTGTGATGGAAAACCGTTTCAAACTATTTCCCAATATCCTACAATGACTGGTTATGTTATTTACAGACTTAAAATTACATCGAAAATTAATGTTAATTTTTTTTTAATTTTGTGTTGAATAAGATTTGACTTATTATAATAAAATTTCTTATCATTATTAATGAGTTTCTGTTAGTAAGATACAGTGACGCAATATGAAGGCTATAATGCAAAGATGAAATATAAAATTCACTTCCAAAATCAGTTAAGTCCTTGTTCACTTTCAAATTCAGGTAAATCCAAACTGTTTTTCTTCATAAAACCTTAACTTTTTAAAATATCTTTCCGCAATTACTTTGTATCTAAACACATAATGTTTTCCTAGTTTTTCATGTTATAACAATTTTTCAAAAAAATGTATCCTTGTGCTTGTTTTTTGCCTTTCCTGAAAAATTTGTTAAAATGGATTTAGCCGCTTTTGAAAATAGGCGACTTAAATCATGAAGCCACTTTAAAAAATCTTGTACTTAACTATTATTTCTTTAACCCTTTACCGGTCGCTTTGGCGCATGTTATGCGCCACGGACATGTTACGCGTAACTGAGTGCGCAAACGGGATCATAGCAGCATAATGACAGAAGGTATTCTTTCAGCAAGGTCCGTAGATTTTTTTCTTTGGTTAATGTCAGGTCGTGCCACGGTGGTTTTTGCGGCCATCTTTGGGCCACTTTCTGTTCAACCGTCATAGCGAAAGGGTGTTTATTTACGTTTCAAACTAATTAGTGCTGTTCGCGTATAAGTTACTGTGTAATTACAACATTTATTATGCCGGGTTGTGCCGCTATTAATTGCACGAATCGTGGTGACAAGGGGTTTAGGTTATTTGTGTTTCCTAGAGACCAGTGGCTTCAAAATTGCAGACGGGACAAATGGATACCCACGAATTCTTCACGTTTGTGCGAGGTAGGTACATTATAGTAACACAAATAATTGTAGGAGTCGTAAGAATAAAAGTAATTATCTAAATACATTTTTTGAGGAAGGTGCATTGTATTTCCGAATTATGTGTGTTCTTATTCTAGTATCATTTTGAACCTTCCCAATTTGAATAAAACAGAGCAGATGGAATAAGGAAATTAAAACCAAATGCAGTTCCAACAATTTTTAATGTACCAAATCCACCGCCACTTATTGCAACAAATCCAATTATTAAAGAACGCATTGTAAGTAAAATCCACGTTCACTATATACATTAATTACATTACTTATACTTAACTATTTTAATTATTTATGTGCAGGTAAAAGAAACTGTATTGCCCGTTGCATCGACCAGTCGATTCGAAAGTGAGAATCCACAAGACCTTGTTTTTAGTGACACTGGAACTAATATACAGGTACGTGTAATTTATGGTCTAGTACAATTATTGATTACCAAGGAAATTGATTGGGTGAAATAAACACTCGAAATAGAAATTTGTTGCATGTCACGATTTGTTTTAATCTGTAAAAATTTGAGATACCTATTAAATGTTGTTTATTGTGGCAAAAATCTATTTAAGTAGGGTGTTTATGAGCAATGTATATGTAATTTCAAATATGAAATTGATAAATGATACTACAGGAACATTAAAGTATAATATTACGGTTAAGAAAATCAATTTATAAAAGATCCATTTTCTTGGTTTGTTAAGGAATTGGAACTTGTGATTGGTGGATGTTATTGTTCCCCAATAATATAATATGGAGTTCAGAATAAATTGATATTCAATATGCCACATTACATGATTATTATCTTTTGATAGAGATTCACAGAGTTGGAAAAAACGAAGAGGGCATTATGGCGAACCCAAAAACGAGTGAGTTGTTTGCAACAAAGATTGAAGCATTCCCGTGAAGTGCTTCAGAAAATTCCATTTCTTTCGGAAGAGCTAATTAAACACTTGACATCTGGTAGACGAATAGGACCATGGTCACCAAGTCTTATAAAGAAGGCTTTGCAAATTCGTTTTGCAGTTGGCTGGAACGGCTATAAATATTTAGCAAAAAAAACACTTTCCTCTGCCTTCCTACCGAACTCTTTGTAGGCACTTATCAAAATTAAATTTTAACCCTGGTCTCTTTCATGACATACTGCCGCTTCTCAAAGAAAAAACGAAGGTAATGAAGCATTCGCTTGAATCGCATTGTTGTTTAGTGCTCGATGAAATGGACATTAAGACCGGTTTACAATTTGATAAAGGAAATGATAGCATGGCGGGGTACAGTACACTGGAACCTGAGAAATGTAAATTGGCTTCGCAACTAGTGGTTTTAGTGTTACGTGGTATTTCCAGTAATTGGAAACAGGTGGTTGCTTGGCATTTAACATCCAAAAAGAAGGAAGGGGATATGTTTACGCTTACTAAGCAAATCATAGAGGCTGTAGAAAACTGTGGATACAGCATTAGAGCTGTAACAAGCGACATGGGGCCGAAAAACCAAGCGATGTGGAAGCAATTTGGCGTAAAGGTAGGCAGAAATGCTGATACTAGCTATGTTCAACATCCGTTTAGAAATGATGCACAACTATACTTCTGCCCAGACGTTCCACATTTGCTAAAAAGCTTTAGAAATTCATTATTGGCGAATGATATGTTTTTGCCTTCTGTTGTAGTTCAAAAAGAAAAATTACCAACGGATAAAGTTTCTTTTGGCTATATCAAACATTTATTTTCTGTACAAAAAAGGTACAATTTGAGCTTGGCCCCAAATCTGACAGAGCAAGCATTAAATCCGTTAAGATTTGAAAAGATGAAGGTTAATTTGGCGGCCAATGTAATAAATTATAAAACAGCATCAGCTTTTGGAAACATTGGTCAAATTAGAACGGATGTCAAAAAAAGCATTAACAACTGCTTGGTTTATAAGGAAAATTAGGCAATGGTTTGACATTTTAAACAGTAGAATTTTAAAATGTGCAATTACAAAAAAAATAAAAGTAATTGTACAATTCCAGGTAGAATTGCAGTTCCTAACCCCCACTTAGGGTAGTTGGGGGCAGTTTAACTAGTTTTAAGAGTCTAGCTTTAGTTCGTAATCAGATGTTCTGTAGTACGTAAGAGATGTGCAATGAGCGATCACTTATAACTTATAAATAGTAACAAAAAGTAATTAAAAGCCGTGTCAGTGTTTTACTAAGCAAACAACGCACGCAACATTGGTTCTAGAAGCCGGATACATATATCAGCAATTCATAAAATTCAAAGTGAATGGTCCTTCGAAAAGCCTGTTATAAGTAGTGAGTTCAACAATACACAGCACATCAACCTCTAGGAATCGGTGACACATCGGTCGCCACCTAAAGTCAACAATCAGCGATACATCAGTCGCTATATCAGACAGCACGTCAACAATCAAAGGCACATCAGCCAAAATCTGGTAATCGGTGACACATCAGTCGCCACCCAAGTCAGCAATCAGGTCAGTTATTCCGTTTTATACTTCCCACATCAATTGTGTTATAAGCGTTACATTACTAAGTTATTTCACGATGGTAAAGGCAAAATTGCAAACATTGGTAACTAAAAGGGAGAACATTAAAGGTCAGTTAACTCGTATGAATAATACGGTACGCGAATTTAAGGCAGGGGATAATATTCACCAGCTAAAACTACGAATTCCGAATTTAGAACGACTATGGGCCGAATCTATAGACATTCAACTGCAAATTGAAAATGAAGGTTCAACTGAGCCAGAAAGGGACGATCAAAATAGTTTTGAATTGTTGTATTTTGACACACTTACCGAAATACACACAAAAATAGAAGTACACACGCCTTCTACTCATAACAATACGGGAAGCTGTGCAAACACTACTAATAATTCAAAATTAAATTTTAAGTTACCAGCATTAGAGTTACAAAAATTTTCGGGACTCTATTCAGAGTGGAATTCCTTTTATGATACATTTAATTCATTGATTCATAACAATCAGGATCTGAATGACTGTGACCGTTGTCATTATCTAAAGTCATGTTTAAAGGGTGAATCTCTGCATGCAGTTGAATCTTTGCCGGTTTCCGAAGCAAATTTTAATTATGCTTCTGCGTGGCAAATATTACGCGGACGATACGAAAATAAAAGATTAATTGTTCAAGAACATGTGTTAGGTATTATTAATTCTCCAAGCATGCAGAAACCGTCTCATACGGCACTTCGTCAATTTCTCGACAAAATTACATCAAACATAGAGGCTTTAAGGGTTCTAAAACTACCAATTGATTCTTGGGATGCCCTCATTGTCCCTATAATAACAGAAAAATTAGACTACGTAACAAAAAGAGACTGGCAGGGGAAATTAGATTCCGAAATTCCAAAATTAGCGGATTTGTTCAAATTATTAGAGAAGCGCTTAGAAATTCTTTAAGCGTCAAATATTCCTGAAAAACCACATCCAAACAAAGGATTTCCGGTGGCAAATAAAATTAAGCCCCCGCCCCAGGTAAACCGTCAGGTAGCTTACGTAACAACTAGCAGAAATCGGTACATTCAATGCAAGAAAACATCTCATAGTTTTTATCAATGTATTCAATTTTTAAACCTTCCAGTGAGGGAACGCGTAGCTCAGGTAGAAAACAATAATTTATGCAAAAATTGTTTAAAACCTAATCATGTGGTTAAAGATTGTCGGTCAAATAAAGTTTGCAAGGAATGCAACCAAAAGCACCACAGCTTATTAGTTATTACATCAGGATCCAGAACAAAATTCGGAAATTGATAGGGAAATAGTTACACCCGGGCCTTCATCCGCAATGCTGGCTAATCATTGTACTTATAGAATGTCAAACACTACCGTCTTATTGTCAACGGCGTTAATTTATGTAAAAGACAGCAAAGGCGCTTTTCAAGAATGCCGTGCACTATTGGACGTAGGATCTCAGTCGTGTTTTATCGCCAGTCCATTATGCAAAAAGTTAGGATTGCACCCAACATGGGTTAATATTCCTATAGCTGGTATTAATCAAGATACCACCACTATCAATCAATTGGTAAAGGTGACTATTAAATCTCGCATCTGCGATTTTATAGCGAACGTTGCATGTTTAGTAACTCCAAAAATTAAGGAAAATATTCCAATTCAATCATTTAACCCTTTATAGGATACTGGTACATATACAGGGTGTCTCTAAAATATGGTGCCATAGCTTAACCACAGATTCCGGGGATCAAAATAAGACGATTTAACCCAACTTACCTCTATCCGAAATTGCTTCGTTAAAGCGCTATTCAACGCCAAAGATCTTAAAAAAATTTCTATTTTTTTAAATAACAAAAGATTGTTTTTAGCGATTAGGATGAAATTTGGGATGTGATTCTTTACTGGAAAAAGGTGTTTTTTGACATCATTTTTTTGTTCAAGAGTGTCGCGTAAGTGGTCAAAGGTTGATCATCCACAGTCAAAGAAGCTCATATCTTTTTAACAGTTCCGCCAATAGTTTTTAAATTTTTTTTGCAGAGAGACATTCTTATTTCCAATATTTTTTGTGTCTTGTTTGATTTCGGTATCTGCCATAGTTTCGACTGAAAAAATTATTTTGATTGGCTGCAATGCATTTCTTAAAACGATGTAGTAATCTATTTGTCCCGTATGCTGAGAAATAAATGAGGAAGAGGCAATTTTTTGCGAAGAATCAGTTTTGCATCCGGGAAAATGGTGGTCACATTGAGCATTTGCTGTAAATCTATTAATTTACCGGTGGTACAAAATAAGCTGAACTATTGGTTGAGAAAAATGGTTCAGATTATGTTGCGCCACCCTTTACATACTTGTTAGCAATAAACTTATATCAAATTGTCTCTTCGTGATTTATTTCTCAACATACGGGACAACTAGATTACTACATCTGTTTTAAGAAATGCACTGCAGCCAATGAAAACAATTTTTTCAGCCTAAACTATGGCAGATACCGAAATCAAACAAGAGACAAAAAATATTTGAAGTAAGAATGTCTCTCCGCAAAATAATTTTGAAAACTATTGCCCGAACTGTTATAAAGATATGAGCTTCTTTGACTGTGGATGATCAACCTTTGACCACTTACGCGACACTCCTGAACAAAAAAATGATGTCAAAAAACACCTTTTTCCAGTAAAGAATCACATCCCAAATTTCATCCTAATCGCTAAAAACAATCTTTTGTTATTTAAAAAAATAGAAATTTTTTGAAGATCTTTGGCGTTGAATAGCGCTGTAACGAAGCAATTTCGGATAGAGGTAAGTTGGGTTAAATCGTCGTATTTTGATCCCCGGAATCTATGGTTAAGCTATGGCACCATATTTTAGAGACACCCTGTATACAGGGTGTTTCTTAAATCGCGGACACGGAGCACAGTACTACATTCCCCTCCAGATACCAATTGGAAAAATATAATACAATAATGCCCGTTCTTCGCTAGTTTCAGAGTTATTCTCAGTCAAAGATTGAGATTCAATTCCTTTATGCTTTGGAAAAACGGGTAAATTTTAACCGTTCCGCATTGTTCATTAATCAAATATTAAATCTTAATAAATTTGGAATTTTTCATACATTGTATTCCTTCCTCCACAGACATTCTTTCTGATAAATATCTGTTGTTAAACTTTTTTTCAGTATGTTGCAACAGTGCATTGTAGCTATGAGGTTATTACCTAGGAAACTTGTTCATACTGCCTTATTAAAACACCAAACGTTTAAAACAAAGTCCGTGCAAGCATGCGCAATGTTGTCAAATTTAAAATTTTTAAAATGCGAATAACTCGGAAACTAAATACATTACGACAAAATTGCCTATACTTTTTCAATTCAGTTTAAAGATGAGAATCGCGTAGTGCTCTCCGTGTCCGCCATTTAAGAAACACCCTGTATACCACTTACCGTACAGCCCAAGTTCGCATTAGTAATACATTGATAGTGAACCTTACGGCACCTTACAGCTCTCAGTAGTGCTATCTGGTACAAGTATGTACCACTTTGCAGTTACAGAGCCATCTATCTCAGTTTTTGTGAAATGTGGTACATATTTGTACCACCGAGCGTTTGCAGTTCAGGGCGGTAAAAGTGTTTGTTTTTCTTAATTATTTTGGTTTTTCTTGTGTCATTTCCGTCTGGTTTTGGATTATAAGGTATGTACGTAGTAGTTACATGCTATTGATAGTAATAAGTAATGATTTTTGTACATCGAGGGAAGAAATTGAGCAAATTTAGTAAACAGTGAAATTTGAGGTTAGAATTGGCAACTAAACAAGTTTTATTGGAATATTAATTCCTAATTAACTGTGGCCATCTCGTAAGTAAAAATTTGGTTTTATAATGCCAAAATAGCCTTCTTCCATTATCTGGTAATGGATTGTGGCTAGCTTTTCTCGCAAAGATAATGTTTTAGGTTTTTGTGAGAAATTACGTACTTTCGATTATGGTGTCCTAAGACAAAATATATATTTTTGAAAACTGCTTACATTTACATGTTGCTTTTCAATCTTCATTTTGAGTAATGCAAAAAATTAATATTTTTATGTAGAATGGATAAGAAAAAGTTCTACAAATCCGGACGATGTTGCGTACTTGCTAAGCGAAATTACTGATGAAATGGCTGCGAATTCTGATGTAGATGGTGATGAAGGCGCAGATGACACTCTTTCAGCAGAAATAAATCCTTCAATTAATTCTACTGTAACCTCGGATGACGAAAAACAGGATGTCAGGGACTTAGACGACGATGACAATAATGAACCAACTGCGCGAGAAAATTATTTGTCTATGTGCTTGTATTTATTACTTACTGCAAATTAACAGTTCAGGTAGGTCAAATGTGTGCTTTATCCGAGGGGGTAACCACTCATGTAATAGTTGGGACAACCTCTAGTGTAATACTATCTAATGCTCTTGCAATACAATGCAATAGTATGTAATAGTATTGTAACATCATGCAATAGCAGTGTAATACCATTCGTAATACTATGCAATAGCACAAGATATAATGTAATAGTCATGTAATACATGTGGAATGGTGCATGTAATACTATGTAATACTTTGAAAATGTCATGTAATAGTTGCGCGCGCAACGATGCAATGATGCGCGCGCAACACACTCGATAAAAACTGCAGCAGATAATAACTAATAAAACTGCATCAGCAGTTTGTCTCTCCGCTTGTCTTGCGCGCAAATTTTTGTTTTTTGTTTACAATAACACTGTGAAGTTTGGTGAGTGGTTCACGAAAGGTTAGGTATGTATTACACATCTAAAATTCGCAGTAGTGAAATGAAGAGTAGACAAAATCAGGGATAAACCTAAGAGGTTTAGTAAAAATGTTTATTGTAAATTAAATGTTACTCTTATGACAATGAATTCCACCGTTTAAAATTTTAGCATGGAATCAAAAGAAAACGACCAAGATAGTGTGGCAAACACGATTACTGAACAAGTAAAAAAAATAATTTTTGGAATCTTATAAAGAGAGAAATAGGTGTCGATGTACCACTATACTTAAAAAATTTGTTACACTTTGTGGGATTTGATTCGGCAGCTGCCCTAAAAAACATGAAAGATGAAACATTTGCAGAAATTGAGCGTTTCGCAAAAAATGATATGGTGCATTTTTTGGGCGAAGAACATTATAAAAAATCAGATTATTTGGGGATATATTGGAAAAGCCGGACTTGTTTCGTATATTACCTGGGCATAAGCAGTGTTTAATAGAAATTAAGGAATACATTATGCAAAAAGGTTTAGAACATTTTGCCATACGTGAACAACTTATTGGCCAAACCTTTTTGCAAAAGTCGGCCAGTAAAATATCAAAAAAAGAAACGGTAAACACTACCCCGGCAGATAGGTGTCTATCACAAGATATATTAAGTGAAGAAAGTCAATTATATATACTCTTAAAAAATTGGTATTGCAAACAACCAAATGGAAATATAATTTTTAAAAAATATTTAGAAAATCCGAAAAACCGGTTCATCGAAGTTTTCATAAAAGAATCCGAAAATCAATCATTTGCCTATTCCGCGAAAATATCTTGTTGTTTGTGCCCAACAAAAATGACTGCCCATAAAGCGGAATACGGAAGTAATAACACTTTGTTCCCCAGAAAAGTTCGTTGGGTATGTCAAAATTTTATGAAACACGTAAAAGAAAAGCATTTAAATTCTGGAACTGCTAATAACACTCCTAGCTGCTCTCATGTCGATTTGACAATCAATGAGAATGTTCACCAGCAAGTGGAAAGAACAAATCCACCCAATCATATCGTTCCAATTTCTAGTAAGAAACGAACACAAGCCGAGAGACAAGCACGTATAACGGAGTTATTCAGCAAAGATCGCTCGAAAGATCGTGATCAATGTCTTGACAGAAATGTTAGAAGTAATGAAGTTTGTGACAACATAGATAATGATTCGCTTCAGCCCAACAAAATTAAAATATTACAAAACATAAAAGTAAAACTTCCCCACCAAAAATGTGACAGTGACGAGGAAAATCTTGAAAACAATATAAAACCCACTCAATATTGTAAGAATCGAATTGAGAGCGATGAAGAAGTAGGTGATGAAATAAATACTGGATCACAATTAGAATCGAGATTAGAATACATGGACGAAACTGAAAATCAGGGGGAAGTCGATCTCGAAACAGTGTAGGTGTTCACTGTTTTGAGAAACTTTACACAACCCCATCCTCGATTCCATCCACTAGTAAGAATGACAATATTTTGAAAATAGAGACTTTAAATAACCAAATTAAAAAAAAACGAAAAAAAGATCTCACATTACTTTGATACTGTCAATGAAATGGATCTTTTGTTGAAGTATAACGAAGAATTGAAAGGAAGTATTACATATTTGTTAGAACAATTGTCTGGTCGTAACATAACGAGTCCTCATTTAAGTAATTCCCAGTCGAATCCCCAGTATAAATTGCTTCATAAACTAATGGAGATGTCTAAAAAACAAAGTCCTAGTGCTTCTGTTAGAAACAGATATATTACTATCCTGAAGAAGTTTGCGTCTTGCATATTCATGATCGGTGGGAGATTATCATATGAAACTTTATGAGCAAATTTACCTTTACCATCACCTTCATCTATCAGTCGTTATTTGTCGGAAAATGGTCCGGTTATTATAGAAGGTCAATTACGAGTACACGAATTAAGACTGTATTTAGAAAAGGCGAAACTTCCCTCCACCATTTGGATTAGTGAAGATGCAACCAGAATAACAAACATCGTGCAATATGATTCAAAAACAAACCAATTAATTGGTTTAGTACTTCCTATAAATGAAAATGGATTGCCCAAGTGTAAATCATTTATGGCAACGTCACCGAAAGTGATAGAAGACCATATGAAGAAGACATCACTAGCTACTTTAGTGTATACAATTACTCAATTAAACGAACTTACCTTAAGTGAAGTTCTATTGTAATTATATGAAGTACCTTACCCGAATGATCACATGTAGTACTCTTTCTCGCCGCCGTGCGTCGCCACAAGTTTAAAGCTAGAAGAAAAACCTATGAGCGCCCTTCTAGCTTGCGGTCCTTTCTGCTACTTAAGTCATTTCTTTCAAAGCTTTCACAACTTATTGGGGTTAAATTTCAATGAAATAGGGGATACTATTTTAAAATAGGGAGGGACTGATCATTCGGGTAAGGTACTTCATATAATTACAATAGAACTTCACTTAAGGTAAGTTCGTTTAATTGAGTAATTATACTTTAGTACCTTACCCGAATGATCACATGTAGATGTTCAAAGCTAAGTTGTGAACTTCGACCAGGAACCGGCTTGTACACTGCAAGCTGGAATGTATCCAGAAGCACCGATGCAACCTGCA
This sequence comes from Hemicrepidius hirtus, assembly GCA_963082805.1. NCBI lineage: Eukaryota > Metazoa > Arthropoda > Insecta > Coleoptera > Elateridae > Hemicrepidius > Hemicrepidius hirtus. The sequence goes on from OY720168.1 coordinate 10,158,072, forward strand.
TAAGCAACTACTTAGTTTTATTAAAGAAAATCCAATAAACGAACAAGCAGTGGCGTAACCAGGGGGGGCACGTGCCCCCTGATTGTTTTAAGAAATTTATATTTCATAATACTAGTTTTTCTTAAATAACTATTTCAAACAAATTTCGTCGCACAACGCTACATTTTGTATTCTTATTTTAACAACAAATAAAAATTTGAAACTGTTGTGTACCTGTTAACCTGTTATCTTAACATTTCGTACACTTGTATATAAGGATTTTTTTCCAATAAAAGCGTGTGCCCAGTGTGTCCCATCTCGTTTTGTTTCTGGCTACGCCACTGCGAACAAGATATTTTAATAATATACAAAATTAAGGGCAATACCCACTGGTTATGGCAGCCTCTACTAGATAGCGTGCCATTTCACACCTTGCTTCCATTGACTACTGCCTTGCAAACATTTCTGTCGTAACTGTCTGCCTGTTATAGAATCTAGCAAAGACTGAAGAGTCGTATTACCTAGAGGCTAACCCCCTTCCGCCTTGCCAAGGAAGTAGTAGCATGACGTACTGTGACTAGAGAACGCAGTCGTGCCTATACCGCTAGCATCCAGTGTGCCTTTTATCCATCGGCTTATTGTTTGAGAGCTAGCGGGATGGTTACTCATGTCGATTGATGTTAGTGTCTGAACCCTGTGTGCTGTAACTAGGGCCAATAATGTGACCAGCTTTTTGGTTAGGTTCTTCTATGATTTTTCTAGGTACCTCAGCACACTCTCTGGGTTCCAGGTTGTATCATATTTTGGCTTGGGGGGCTTTAGTCTAAATGTTCCCTTATCGTTTGATGATATAGTCTGATCCGACCCAAGGCCCGACAACAAGCGCCGCAGCTGACCGTAGAGAATTTAATGTGCCATAAGAGGCACTTTTGTGCAACTCTTCCGGTAAGAACCCTATTACGGTAGGTGCTGTTGTTTCAAAGGCCGACATATTTCTGCTTGTGTTAAAAATCCACCATAATCTGAGGCCTGAATTGTATTGTTTTATTGTGTTGGGTGCCAGTGACGCCAGGAGAATGTCCACCGACGTTCTGGGTATATTTTTATTTACAAATGCTTGACTGACAAGAGCCCTGTAACCAGGGTAAGGTTCTTGTAAAGTGATTGCAGAGACCTGGCAGGGGATTGTAATAATGTTTTAGTAGGCTGGAATATGATGGGTTCTTGTATTAACAGAGATTTGAATAATGGAAACCAAGATTGGGTTGTCCAATAAGGTACAGTGACTATTCCCTCTGCTCTATCGCAACATATTTTTTGTAAGGTTTTTAATACCATGCCAAAAGGTGGGAAGGCGTAAAAATTTTCGGACTGCCATGGAATGGTAAAGCGATTAATACAAATAGCTCCTGGATCTGGAAACCAGGACTCATACCTAAGGTACTTGGTATTTGCCCTTGTGGCAAATAAATCAATACTGGGACAACCCCAGGCATCTACAATTTTTGGTAAATGCATAGTCCGCCAATTCCCACTTTAATTCTAAAAATTTCCTACGCGATTCCCTATCCGCATTTGTATTTCACTGGACTTAATGTAAGATGCTACCAGCCAAATTCCCCTCTCCTCGCACCACTGCCATATCTCCTTTGTTAACTTATTAAGCTGCTGGAATCTAATTCCCCCCAACTTATTTATGTAAGCTATAGCAGTGGTGTTGTCAATTCTAGATAAAAATTCACAGTCCCTTATGTCTTTTGCAAACCATTTTTAATCCAAAGAAGGCCGATAATAGTTCTAAATAATTGATATGTAGTTTCCTTTCTGTTTCTTTCCACGCCCCATGGGATGTTTTCCCTTTAGAGGAGACAGCCCACCCTCTATCGTTGACGCGTCAGAAAGAAATTTCGAGTTTGAACCTAAATTGCCTAATTGGATTTGAACCATTTGGAATGGATTTGATTCACCAAGTAAAATCCTTAGTTAACTAATGGGAAATTGTCATATAACTGTTAAAATTGTTACAATTTCTTTTTAACGCCAGTCATTTGTGTCTTTCAAATAATTTCGTATATACCCACGAATATGCGATTGCTGGGCATGCAGTTGTTAACATTCCAACAAGCCTAGCGAAGTCGCGAATTCCACATTGATTGGAATTCTTACAGTTCTAGGGTGGGTATTAACGTGATACGCTTATTCGGAGTTAAATCCCAATGATTGAGTCAAACACAAAAACCTAAGAATTTGCATTTTTGTTGAGGTATTAAACTGCTTTTTTCTTTATTTATAATAAACCCCAGATAGTTTAGTAACTGACAAGTGGTCTCAATGTTGTTTTTACATTGTTCTAAGGATTGGCCAAGACACAGAATATCATCAAGATACACGACTGAGAGGAACCCGGCTGCTCTTAGTTGTGAAAAAAGGGGTTTAAGTATTTCGTGAAAACAAAAGGTGCTGTGCATGTTAAAGACTGAAGTTACCAGTTAAGAATAATAGAAATTATATAAAATTAGATAAAATTATATAATAGTCCTGTAGGCCATCGAGGCCTGTGACTCTTGGGTCACTTAGAATGTAGTAATGATAGTAGTAGTACGCAATAATAATGTAGTACTAGTGTAGTAGATGATAACAGTAGTAATAGTTATAATTATAATTTTACCATGTAATAGAAGGCCTTGGAAACAGCTGACAGAGCTGATTAAAGGTCATAAATAAACTGTTAAAATAAATAAATAAAAAATACTGCAATATAAAAATAGGCATTTTCCAAATCAATGGTTCCCATAAAGCAATTAGGGACCAACAGTTTATTCACAGTTCAGACATCCTCCATTTTAAAAAAATCAGTGTCTAGAAACCGATTTAGTGGTTTGTGAGTCAGTATGGTGGATGTGACACAGCAATCTGCCTGCATTGCTTAGCAGCTTCACCAACCCTAACTTGCTCTCCCCCCCCCTTCCTTGTTCAGCCCCGTCTTAAGAATCTTTTCCCAACGGCAGTCCACGTTTTTTGAATACTGTCTCCTACTGGGGTTTCTTCTGACAGATCGTTCCCCAGGAATTCCAGTAGGGAGGGCTCTATGGTTTGTTCGGTTCCCCGTGTGATATTATCATCATTGGCTGGTGATGTAAGGTGATCCCTGTCTTCAAGGTCACTGTCCACCTTTTGGTCTGCCGATGAGTTTACTGTGGAAAGGATTATATGTAAGTTAAGTTTTTAGAGCGTTCTGTACTTTCTAAGGGGAGTGTCGATATAAATTACAGCCTTTGTAACAACCTTTGGATATAAACTGTACATCTGCGCAACCCCGTACTTTCTAAGTAGGAAGGTGTGCACGTTGTTTACTAAACATAACCAAACAAAGAACAAAAAACAAAAAACAGAAAATATAACCCTCTGGGTTTGTATGGAAGTAAGTGTATGCCGAATACTTTCTAAGTACTCCTCGTATCAGGACAGCTTGACCTAATCTGGGTGTGTTACACATATGCACATACTCCGTACTTTCTAAGTAGGAGCGTGGTGTGTTTACTAACAAAACCAACAAGAACAAGTAACCCTCTGGGTTATTGTTTGTACGGAAGTAAAACTGTATGCCGAGTACTTTCCAAGTACTCCTCGTATCAGGCCAGCTTGACATAATCTGGGTGTGTTACACATATGCGCATACTCCGTACTTTCTAAGTAGGAGCGTGGTTTGTTTACTAACAAAACCAACAAGAACAAGTAACCCTCTGGGTTATTGTTTGTACGGAAGTAAAACTGTATGCCGAGTACTTTCCAAGTACTCCTCGTATCAGGCCAGCTTGACATAATCTGGGTGTGTTACACATATGCGCATACTCCGTACTTTCTAAGTAGGAGCGTGGTTTGTTTACTAACAAAACCAACAAGAACAAGTAACCCTCTGGGTTATTGTTTGTACGGAAGTAAAACTGTATGCCGAGTACTTTCTAAGTACTCTTCGTATCAGGCCAGCTTGACATAATCTGGGTGTGTTACACATATGCGCATACTCCGTACTTTCTAAGTAGGAGCGTAGTTTGTTTACTAACAAAACCAACAAGAACAAGTAACCCTCTGGGTTATTGCTTGTGTAACAACAAAAAAGAATACATAAAAGGGTGTATTCAGAGTACTTTCAGAGTACTCTACATATGTAAATCACTCTCGTAATTTGGACTGGTTACACATATGCGCAAGTAGGAGCGCGGTCTGTTTACTAAACAAAACCGAACATGAGAACAAGTAACCCTCTGGGTTATTGTTTGTGTAATTTCGTGGCTTATGTACTTCCCAAGTACGATGTTGGTATGTTCTACATACCGACACAATGCTAAAAATCTTTAATTTTATTATAACCTACGTCTGACGTTCTAAATACGCAAAGAATTTATGTACAATACTGTACTTACTGTGTACTGTATTAAGAGTTTGATAGGACGCCGAGTTTGGCGTACCCACGCTATCGGTTGACCGGGATCAGCGTTCCTGTCCGTGCGATGACGCCATCGATCACGTTTTCGTTCCTTTAATTTCCTCTTTAATCTTCGTACTTTTCTGTAAAGATCTTCATCTTCGGACGAAGACGAGCTGTATTTACGTTTTCCCATGTTGAACTAAAGGAATTCACTTATTAACACGATTAAGTTAAGATGATTTCGCTGATGTCGCAACAACACTTGTGGTATCGACGCGCACAAGAAAAAGAATGACTTAAGTAGCAGAAAGGACCGCAAGCTAGAAGGGCGCTCATAGGTTTTTCTTCTAGCTTTAAACTTGTGGCGACGCACGGCGGCGAGAAAGAGTACTACATGTGATCATTCGGGTAAGGTACTAAAGTATAATAATGGCACAACCTCTACAAAAACATGCTGCAGCATTTTGTCTCTGCATATTTGGCACCGACAATAAATTTACAGCGGAAACTGTATTAAACAGGTGGAAATTTATTCAGAAAGAGTGTCAGAAATTCGGCATAAGAGTGTTGGGATTTTCCTCTGATGGTGACCCAAGACTGTTAAAAGCAATGAAAATTAAAACTCAAATAGGAACCTCAATTACCAAAGCGCCGAATGTCAGTACCACACAGCTACATGATAAAGAAATTTGGACATGGTTTAACTGTGAATGTAAGGAGTCCTATGTTTGTCAGGACATGGTGCACATAGGCACAAAGCTACGAAATCGCTTTATTAAGAATTCAGTTGTTCTCCCGATTGGACATAAGCTAGCAAATGTTAGCCATCTTAAATTGTTAATACACTTAGAATCTAAAGATAAGCATCAGTTGACATCCACGGACTTAAACCCAAAAGACAAAATGAACTTTCCTTCAGTTCAAAAAATATGTGCAAAAAGTGTAAGAACATTACTTACCGCGACAGTACCTGATAGTGAAGGAACTTGTCAATTCTTAAAAGTGATTGATAAAATTCTATGTTCCTATATTGACCTTAGTTTGAAACCTTTAGAAAGATTGTATATCTGGTATTCTTTATTTTGGCTGAGAATATGGCGTGCATGGATTGTGAATAGTAATAATTACACACTGGGAAAAAAATTTATTACTTTAAACTGCTACACATGTATTGAAATAAATGCTCATACAATTATTAACATAATTATAACATTGAGAGATTCAAACCAGCCAGAACTTTTTTTGCCAATATTATATAGCAGTCAGCCATGTGAGAGCTTTTTCAGGCAAGTTGCAACGACCCAACTCCCTAGCTCGTGAGGAGGAGGTCGCCACAGAATTTATTTATGCCAGGGAGTAGCTCGGAGTACCCAGGGTTCGTCGGACTTTGAAAATAAAACCTAGGAAATCTAAAGAACAATATATTTACAGTATTGATTCAAGTATTGCTCAATGTTACTGAAATTAACAAAATTAACGGTTTATGTCTATAAAACTAATAACACAAATTAATAAATGCATGAAATAAGAATAATATGTACATTAATAAAATTTACCAACTTTGTTGATTAATTATTGTAAGTCCGGCTCTGGATTTTTTAATGCAAATTACAGTTATCTGTTTTGTTAAAACGGCAGGTTACTGGGATCAATCAGAGAGGTCGCCTCGTGTAAGTTACTTAAAGGTAATGTCTTATCTTTTGACGTCACAAAGTGAATATGGCGGAACGCCAACAGCAATTCATTTGTAAAACGGAATGATTGGTTAAAAACAATGAATGTATTACAAACCAACAGGTTGCGGTGATAATTAAAGTGAGTGGTTGCAAGTGTGGCCAGGTAAGGCTCAAAATAATTATGTTTTTACGGCAATCAGTTAATTTACTTAACTGGTTAAATATACAGGGCAGATTAAAAAAAAATTAATTAGTTTACGGGGTGGTTTGAAGAACCCAAAACCCAGTCTTTGACCTAGGGGTTCGGTAGGGGATCTCAGGACACTCGACTGTTGGATTCTGCTTGTTCTCCGCGTTTCACATACAGAATTCCAACAGTCCAGGGGTATTTCGGTGAAGGAAATTACGGATCGGTTTATTGTTACCAGGCAGCTACTTGTTGTATAAACATCTACCTGCCAGGAAGCTCACCCTTGCAAAGGTACTTGTTACTGAATGTCACATATACCCTCACAAGAGCTCACTATGCTACGGGATGAGGTAGGTTCGGATGAATACAGGGTACACTAGGTCAAAAGAACTGAATTAGCTACTTACGGTTTGGCTTGTATAGAACTAATGAAAACAAAAGGTGACACTAAACTGAATTAATCGGAGCAAAATTTAAGTGGGATTGAAGATCTCAACTTAAACTTTGAAACTCACTCGGGTTTCGTAACAAAAGCTAAATTTAACAAACTTTGACTCGGGATCTCGGAAGTGTTAAATTTAAATGTTAAATTCGAAAATCGGCAAATAAGTCGAGATCGGAATCGGAGTCGGAATCTCTTAAAAATGCGCGGGCTGGACCTCTTATAGTACATCCTCGTCTTCTTTCGGAACTTGGCGCGGACCGTCCCTACTCCTTCGTAGAGGGAGTAGTTGTTGCCCGCGCCTCGTGATGACGTCCAATCTTCGGAACGACGCTATTTCGGGAATGTGTAAGATGGCGTCTCCTTTACGACGCTCAAATTACACACCCCCAATAATTGCGTCGTTACAAAGTAAGTTCTATGTCATCTACATACTCCACGATTGTCAACTGTAGTATGCTAGATATTATTCACAGAGTTCGACGTATACAAGTACAAAATGAAATTGTCATAGAAGAAGCAGACAATAGTATGTTTCCAAGATTTTCAGATAAGAAAAAACTATGAATAATTTAAATATCTTTGCTCTGCCTTTCAATGAAGATATATACAAAATTGTTGAAGAAGCAAAAATTAAAGCTATTGAAGATATGGCAGAGTTGGGGATATCGTCACAAACTACAACATGTTCTTTGCGTGTATCTGAAACAGACACGAACAGTACGGAAACAGATGATGATTCTGACTATGAGAATGGTTGTAACCGCGAAGAAGAAAATAGTAGTATAAATACTAATGAAATTTTAGAAAATGAGTCTCAACAAATTGATGATGTGGCAGAAGATGTACAACGTGACTTAATCACCTTAAGGGTTATCACTGGCCAATTGGAACTTAAGATTATTCTAGTAAAATCTTTAGGTTAGACGAAAGTAGCCCGTATACAGTTGTTATGGATTCATTAAAAAATGAATATGTTGTAAGGAAATCCTCAATCTGTTGGCTATTAAATAAAAGCAAAGGACGTTTAAGTAGTGACCGACTACAACGAGTACATGAAGTGGAATTTTCAAAACCACCATCTGAGGTATCTTGGTATTGAATACATCTACAAAGCACCATATACTTATTTTTAGTTGTTTTAGATATTTGTTAGTAAGACAGCACCTGCACAAAACATCGAGAAAAAAAATGAAATATGGGTAGGAGAATGGGTACTCTTCAAACAGAATGATGATTACAACATTGGCCTTGTTCTTGGATTTATTTATTTAACTGCCAGAACTGAAAAACAAAAGGAATTTTCAAAAATGAACGCTAATATTAGCAATGGAAGTATTGGTGTACTGTGTACATGGTACAGACTATGTGATTGTAATCTTCTTCCAGTCTCTTTCGAGTCACATGATTACGTATCTATTTGTGGATACATATGTACTCTACCTGCACCCCAGATACATCCGAAGAATTTGGTGTACACTGAATTATTGTTGCAACAAATTAAGAGTTTTTCATCAAATGCTGTGGTAGAAGGCGGGCTAGCAGGTAACAGTTTTTTACGACGTTTTTAAATTAATTTTCTAAAGCACCAAGTACCTATGTCTGTTTTTAGATCGCGATCTTAAAATTGGAAAGTTTGTGCTGGTGGAATTCCTTTGGAAAAAGTCAACAAAATACTACGTTGGTACTATAATTCGTGTCGAAGTTGAGGAAGTTGAAGGTTATGAAATTAGATTAATGCGGAAAAAGACTGGAGCAAGTAATGTATTCATTTTCCCCGAAGTAGACGATACGTCTTTTCTAATGAAAAAGGAAATAAAGTTGGTTTTAAGTGATCCTAAAATCGACAAAAGGCTCCACCACACTTTTAGTGATGCCGATTTGTCACTGTATTCAGTTATTTAGATTTATTGTATTATTTTTTTTAATAAACAATGTAGTAGCCTGCGATGTATTTTATTACCCTATTACGTTTTCTCAAGACATCGGGGTTCATTTATAGTAAGTATTACCGTATTACATTATAATGTATTCATTATGTAATGCATGTAATACTAATGTAATATGAAGAAATTTATGCAATAGTTATGTAATACGTGTGTATACGTATGTAATACGTTCGAAACTTCTATATAATACATGCGATACTCATGTAATACTGCTACAATACTTGAAATACTAATGTAATAGTCTGTAATAGCTGCAATATTTATGTAATAGTGCAATACTTGGGACACTACTTTTCGAAGTGGTTAACCCCTCGGCTTTATCATCAACCTACTCTATTTAGAGTGACATTATAATATAGGTATTAAGAATACATTAAAATAGATGCATATTATTCCAATGTTTCGTTATCCAATTTAAGGTGCTTAAAGATAGGTGCAATCGATTGTTTACTTTTTCATTATTTTCACTAACAGCTTCATAGTACAATTTTCTTCTATCCTATTTGGTTCTGTAGAGATCAGCTTTAAATATTTTAGTTGCGCAGTATTAAACCAAATGATTTTCAATATTACAATAAAACATGAGTCAAAATTGTATCTAAAATATCGAACTGTTGCATCAAGCATAACATTCATTTTTAAATTTAGGGGACAAAGCCGCAATGTTTGGGCCGGACACGCACCCTCCTATAGTGGAAGCGTATGGCACGACCTGATTTAGGTAAATGAAATGTAACCTAACCTATCTACGGACCTTGTTCTTTCAGTACACCTCTTGACTTCTGAGAGAAAGGCTGTTCGTTTTTTGCAAGCTAAATTGACACTAATTCTGTGAATTGCATAAAGTGCGCCGCGCGACCGGTCATGTAAGTATACTACTGTGTATATTTTTTATTGTTAATTTCGTTCTGGATCAACCATTTTATACTTTTATGGCCGTTTTATTTATCGATACATATTATATGATTCTTCAAATTAATTTTATGCCATGAACTTTTGCTATACAACAACTCGAGTCTGTTTTGAAACATACGTTAATTTTAGGACAAGAAAATACCTAACCAATGAAGAATTGTATAGAATTCTCAACGAGAACGAGTCGGATTCATTGAAAATGTAGACAATATATCCGATAATGAAGAAGTAATAAATCATAGTGATCATGATTCCGAATCTGAAATGGAATATATTCCAGCAGAAAGCTCAGATGAAGAAAATGTAGAACCGCATACTGTCGATAATAAATCCCATTTTTTGGGAAAGACAAATGTGAGTGGCGGAAATCAGGTTTTACGCGTAAACTCCAAGTAAGAATATAGTGAAAATTTCTCCCGGACCAACAGTATTTTCACGTAATGTCACGTCTGAAATGTCGCCTTAGAAAAAATATTCGATTCTAATATGATAAGAGGTTGTCGTCAAATACACGAATCTCTACATTGATATAACAGAAAGGAGCACTGTCTATTCAAGAAAAAGGGATGCAGGACACACCACCAAGGCTCTGCTTGGCTTGTTATACCTTATTGGTATAAAAAAAGCAAACCATGTAAACGTTGAGGAGCTTTGGACTACTGATGGAACCGGTCTTGAAATAACTAGACAGGTTATGAGCTACAGGAGTTTTCTGTTTCTTTTACGGTATATGCGATTTGACGATAGGGGTACCAGAGAAGAAAGCAGAAAGGTGGATAGATCGACACCGATTAGGGATATCTACGAATCATTTGTTTTGAACTGCCGAAATACTTATAACTTGGGGCAATACGTTACAATTGACGAAAAATTCGAGGCTTTTCGTGGCCGATGCGGGTTCGTTCAATATATCCCAAATAAACCTGCCAAGTACGGTATAAAAATGTTTGTTTTGTGTGACGCTAAAACCCATTTTGTTAGTCAAATTGAAATATATTGTGGTCAACAACCTGAAGGTCCTTACAGGGTGTTTAATAGTCCATCGGAAATAGTTCCTAGGCTTATTCAATCGATCAAGGGATCAAATCGAAACCTCGCCACAGATAATTGGTACACGAGCTACCCTTTGGCTTTAGCTTTATTGAAAGAAAAAATTACCCTAGTGGGAACATTAAAACGAAATAAAAAAGAGATTCCACCTGAATTCTTGCCGGGCAAAAATCGTGACATGGGATCTTCAATTTTTGGATACCAGAAAGATGTAACTTTGGTATCTTACGTGCCAAAGAAAAATAAATCAGTAATTCTGCTTTCAACCATGCATGACTGCGGTGATGTGGATGAAGAAACGGGAAAGCCTGAAATTATTTTGGATTACAACGCCACGAAAGGTGGTGTTGACACCGTGGACCAGATGTGTGGGTCCTATTCCGTGAAAAGGAAAACCAGAAGATGGCCGCTTGTTATATTCTTTTCGTTTATGGACATGTGAGGTATAAATGCCAAAATTTTAGATCAGGCAAATCCTGCTAATGGTAAACAAGAAGAGTATTTTTGAAAAACCTTGCACTTGCATTAATGCGGCCCTTCTTAGAAGAACGAGCTAGTATATGGTCCTTGCCACAAGACATAAAATCTTCATTGGCAAAATATCGGAAAATTTAAAATTCAGAAGACCCTCAACCAGTCAGAAAGAAAGTAGGACGATGCATCTTATGTGGCAGATCTAAAAATATCAATACAACAATATCTTGTAACTTCTGTACACAATTTGTATGTAAAAAGCACTCAGAAAAGGTTATTTCTTGTGTAAATTGTAAAAATGTAAATACTCAAGATGAATACTGGTCGGCCGCTCAGGGTTGAGAAAAAGTTGCACTTGGCGCTGGTAAATTCAGGAGCGTTGGGGTTGTCGTACACTCAAGAGAATAAACATTTCATAACTTGCTTATTCCGCTTTGGGAATTTGCGAGCACGTCTTATAATATTTGCTGCTGCTGAGTGTACAACGTCGAGATTCTTCACAGAAATGCTACTGATCGGCACGACTGAACGCGAGCGTAAGCGATTGGGGGTGCGTGCGTTTTCTCAACCCCGAGCAGCCGACCAGTAAATGTTTCTTTTAACTGTTTTCAGACAATCATTATTTCTTTAGGACGTTATACGCGCCCGTTGAAGTTTATGGGGCTTTTCTACACTGAAATTACTATTAAATATTCAATTAATATTTAGCAAATCAGCTTAACACATTACTTTATTAATTCTGCAAAAAATACGTCCAAAAACGCAGCTTGTTTCATTCGTAAAAAGAAGAACGCTGTGTCCGGTCTAACATTGGAGCATATTGTGCGCCGCACGACCGCTCATGTTCGATTGAGAGGCGCGACCGGTGAAGGGTTAAAAATAAACCCATAAAAAAAATTAAAACAAAAAAGTGTCCCCGAGGTACAGTACTCTCCCCTATAATTAATTTGAACTGTTTTAGTTTAAAATAATAAAATAAAAACATAAAAGGCCGACCTAAATGAAATCCTATTGCTAGATATAGCAGTTGTCACAAACGGTGTACCTCGGCACTCGAAGGTCCCTAAGAGGTGAGACGCATATGTTGACCCACGTGGCACTCAACGTGTTATATAAGACCTCATTCGGGCAATGCTTTTGAAATAGAAAAATTATACAAAGTGGAAGCACCTGAAACAACAAAAACTCTGTGAATCAGAATCACTCAATAACTATTTAGAAATTCTTCTGTGGTAATGAAAATTTAACAATGCCTGAACAAAAACAGAACTCCTAACTTGAAATATAAGTTATCTAGCAAAAAGGAAGGATTTAATTGTATGACATAACGACAGCTAATGCACTCGTTGAAATATGTGAAGCGTTTCGGTATTGTAGCATATTGACTCAGTTTCTGTGTAGTCAATCATTTAGATATTGCAAACATCACATCCCCTCTTGCATAAAGTGTCGGAACTTGTCTAAATTTACGCCTTTACAATTGGAAAGTGCTTCTCCCTCTCAATCTGTAACAAATAAACCAAAAATTAATAAACTTTTACTTTTCACAGCTACACTTTCAACTTTCATGAAAATTACAGTGAAAGAAATTTAAGCCTTTACAATTGGAAAGTGCAAAACTGATTTAAAAAAATTATCATTTGTAAACCAAAATAAGGTTTAAGAGGCATGTAACAATACAGCTCTCATAGTCAAATTACAGTGTTTTTTTTGTAGTTTTTAATAAAGAATAAGATTTAAAACGAACGATTTATTGGAAACAAGATCCATACAGACGAAAAAAAAATAGAAATGTGTATACTATATCATCCCGGATTATCAAATTATCAATAGGTAATGTTAGGAATTATTTCAGTGTAAAATGTCCCAACTAACCAGTCGCTTATTATAAATGTTACAGAAAATTGTTTTATACAAAAGTTATTTGATTCATTAAGGCCCAATTGCACCGGTTACACTTAAATAATAAGCGCCACTTAAAATTTTAATTGCCATGGATACAACTCTTAGTGACAACTGTATCCATGACAATTAAACTTTTAAGCGACGATTATTATTTAAGTGTAACCAGTGCAATTGGGCCTAAGATAAACAAAAATAGGTTTGCAAAATATCGCAAAGGCCGTGTTCGAGATATTGATAGCAACTTTCTTATTTTAAATCAAATGGGTGCCATCATCTTGGATTTTCAAATGAATAAATTGCATTTTCTTTTCTGCGTTCAACAATGTATAACAATCTATGTTTAAAATAAAAAATAACAGCATACTTAATATTTTTTGTGTTAAATAAGTAAGCCATGAAAACAAGTGCATGTTGCTCAAACTCCTAAGACCAAATGGTTATTTACGTAGAAGAAATTTTGAAGGTGGATTGTTAATAAAATGGTAAATAATGATGGTTTTATTATAATAACAATTTATGAAACGGATTTTTTGGTTTTTTACAGATATCGTTTGAAGTTTTCCGAATGTTTGATCTCTCTAAGCAGCATCTAAACCAGAATGAAAAACTGCACAAAATTGCCCATTTAACCGAATCTGTATCTTTATTAAGGACACATATTTGGGACACACTGTATAGGGTGTTTCATTTAAAATAACACAGTTGCTTATTGTACTGTGGAAAGCAAACACCCTGTATACGTGATATAAATTTGGGAGAATGTAGAACTATATACTGAACAACTTTTATATTTTAACTTTTTTCATATTTTCACTAATAAAGGAGCCATAGGAGCATCAATTTCCGATTTTCAAAACTTCGTAGAGGGCGCCACAGTGAAATTCTAGCATTAATCAAAAAACCAAAATGTACCTAACACCAAGCTACGTAAGTGTAGAAAATTTAAACAAAATCATGCCGAGTTTTTTTGTAATCCGTTTTTGGATTTGCTAAATAAATTTTTCTTCATGGTATAGTACCGCCAAAGGGCTTTCAAACAACTTGTTGCTGAACCTGATCAGATAACTGGTTTTTGAGTTGTGGAGCGTTAAAGTCAAAATTTTGAAAAATTCATACGCCATTTTGAAGTTAGAGAGTCCGGTAAAAAACTGTTTCCCTTCAATTATGGTCTTCTTTCATATTCGCTACTCAGATTTTCAAAATTCTGCTTCTGAAAAAAATGCTAGGTTTTGGATTTTTTTGAAAAGTTTCGATATACCCCTTCATTTCAAATTTCATCAAAATCGGTTCACTAGTTTTTGCGTTAGAGGCGTCATATACATACATACATACACACCCCAGTAAATAATTCATGAACAAGCACAAATAAATATTAAATATTGTTTTATATTTCCCATAAAACATTAACAAAATTGCTGAACATTACCTAACATAGAAGAAAGTTTTTTTATCATGTGATTAACCCAGTATTAGAATCTGTTCTTAAATGCAACAGGTCTCCAGTTAAAAGTAAAGGATGAGATTACAAAAATCCAACAGATTCATTAATTAAATTAAGTAAAAGAACTCCCCTACTTGAAAGTGTTGCTTCTGGTTTTCCTTATGCAGGGAAATTATTCGAAAAGACTCCACCCTAAACATACAGGGTGTAACACAACTTCTCCGAAAAAATTTTACCATACATGCACTTTTAAATAAGAAATCGATTTGTTAAAAAAATTTTAATAATAGTCCAACAGAAAACGAGATAAAAATTGTTAAAAGTTACAAATGTTGGAGAACCCGACCACCCCCATGTCCACGGTTTGGGTGTAAATTTCCAGGAGCACGTCCACGTAGAACCACTGCCGTAAATGTTTCGTGATGAGGCAGTGCCTATTTGGAAATCGCTGGGAGTAAAGGCGAGAAGCTGCTAACGAGATTTGCCTTGCTTCTCCGTACGCTAATACAATGTCCATCAACTCCTCGTTACTGTACACTTGTGCCATTTTTATTGAAAAAATGACTATTACTGCAATACTAACAATTCACACACAAGCTGACTGATTAATACATTGTACTTCTTTTGTTTTTGGCAGTTGTTTTATGCAGTGTTCAATAAATTACCATATTTATCATTTTCATTAATTTGAAACTTTAACAATTTTTATCTCGTTTTGTGTTGGTATTTTAATTCTACATGGTTGTATCTGTATTCACTTAGAACCTTGTTACTGTGAAACTGCAGTTACACCTTTGTTGTAGTCAAACAGGCTGTGATACGGTAACGAATTTGAGGTTTCCATGTGGTTTATCTAACCTAGAACGTCAAGCCGTTTTCTTAAAAAGTGTAAGTGTGTGATTTTAAGAAATTTCAGATACTCATCATGGATAGAACTATAAAAATATTGAGACTGGGTAAGTAAAATAGCATAATAATTGAATATTAACGGTTTATCAGGAAGCAAACGACTATAACATAAGTTGCTTTTCCAGTTTAATTTTTTGAATGCAAACCAATAAATTGAAGGCAAAATCAGCTAACTAACAGATAAATAAAACAAGTTAAGCACTATTCAATTCAGAATGTACATTTTAACAAATTATTTTTAATTTGTAGCTAAAGAAATACATAACCAAGAAAATCAGTCAGCCAGTATTGAGCTTGTAAGGATAACAAGACCCACAGCAGAAGTTGACAATAATAGTATGCCTGCTCCAAACAATATTGTGATAGACGAAAATACCCCGTTTTGGACTTTGCAAGACATGATAGAATATAATGCCGAGATAATAGTGGAGGATGCACAAGGGAGCACCATTTTTGCCGAAGTACAAGCGGACCAATCTATCGAAGCCAAAGAAAGAGAAGTTATACATGCTGAGACTGCAGAAGAAGTTGCTGAGGAGGACAACATCTCTGCCGAAAAACACACAGACCAATCTGCAGACTCCCAAGAGGAAATGGATGATCCTGAAACTATAGAAGAAATCGTTGAGTTCAACTCCACCCAACTTGCTGAACATAAAGAGAGCCAGCCCTTAGTTATGGAACCAGGGGAATTGGTGGAGGTGGGAGAAGAACAAGAAGAAGGGGATGAGGGAGGAGGAAGAAGAAATAAAATAAATGACTCAAGAAGACTTGTCAGGAAAACAGTAAGCATACCTGAGGAGTGGAAAAGCAATACTAGGAAAAGACATTGTCAGTCTGGCAAAGAATATGTTAACGTGAGAGGAAAGAAAGTTGACGCTAAAAAAATAACAAACAAAAAGTGGAGGTGCAAACCTCCCCTGGACTTTACCATACTAAAAATAAACATTTTGTTTTTGGTATTCAACAGTAGTTCGCGAGGCAGCATTGGAAATCATTTGAATGCCTCGCGAGAAAAATGAGACTATACGGGTTCGATATGAACAAAAGAAAGAGACGCATCTATCTGTACTCTGTAGTAGGCACCTGCCAGAAATTACAACCGGCGAAGCCGGACGATCGCTACCGACCGACGATCAGTTTCCGTTAAGAGTCCAACCTAAATATTCAAAATTCACGAATTTCTCATTCACCGTACATTTTAGCCATACGAACACCTTATACTATGTGATAGACAATTAAATTTTGCATTCAATTATATAATAATATATAGGGTGTTTCATTTAAAATAACAAAGTTGCTTATTGTACTGTGAAAACCAAACACCCTGTATACGTGATATCATCATCATCATCATCAATATTGCACATACAGCTGACCGAAGTCTCTCCCAGGTATATTCTGCTATACGAGCCACTCAGAGCGACTTCCCGCATGGTAAGGAGTAGTGCTGGGAATATTTATCGATATATCGTTAATATCGATATTATCGATAATATCGGTGACCGATAATTAAAAAAAAAATATCGATATATCGATATTATCGATATTATCGATACTATCGATATTATCGATATTATCGATATTATCGATATTATCGATATTATCGATATTATCGATATTATCGATATTATCGATATTATCGATACTATCGATATTATCGATATTATCGATATTATCGATATTATCGATATTACCGATATTTATCGATATTATCGATATTATCGATATTTTCTTGATTTTGGAGTAGCAGCCAATTTATGCATTAATTTAAATAAAACACGAAGTTTCATTCTTGTCACATATTGTATTTTAAAAATGTAACGTTTCGCCATTTAGGCTTCGTCAGAATTAACGAAACGAAACGTTAAATTTTTAAAATACAATATGTGACAAGAATGAAACTTCGTGTTTTATTTAAATTAATACATAAATTGGCTGCTACTCCAAAATCAAGAGGATAAATTTTCCCAGCTGTTTATTTTAATTACATTATCGATATTATCGATATTATCAATATTATCGATATTATAGATATTATCGACATTATAGATATAGCGATAGAAATTTCTATATAATTTTGCAAGAGTTTGCAATTAATATTTAATAATTAAATAGTACGTATTCGAATTTATAGCGCAATTATAATTACAAAATGAACAACAGTGCGAATGTGTATAGTAATATAAGTTTACCGGAAAACGGAACAAAAGATGTTTACATTTAAAACAAAAAACTAGCCTACAAATGGGAAAAATCCCTGCATCCTTATTTTCAATAATAACGTTGCTACTTTGGGTGGTTCGGGGTTCCCTTTATTATTTACTTTAAATCAAAAAGCACCGATTCTTACTAGTGTTAGGAATATTTATGGATATATCGATAATATCGATATTATTCATAATATCGGTCACCGATAATTAAGAAAAATATATCGATATATCGATATTATCGATAATTTAAAAAAATATATCGATATGTATATCGATATTATCGATATATCGATATTATCGATATTATCGATAATATCGATAATATCGATAATATCGATAATATCGATAATATCGATAATATCGATAATATCGATAATATCGATATATCGATAATATCGATAGAAATTTGTTATCGATAACCGATATTAAATTTTCAATATCGCCCACCACTAGTAAGGAGTCGTCGATCCAATAGCGTCGCAAGCAGCTTACCCCAAGCGTACCATATGCCAATAGGAGGGGGTTTGGTGGGAAAAAGTGAGCGGCTGGGATGGGTTGGTGTCACAGAGCTTTAATGTACCGGCAGCAATTCCCCACACGATACGGCTGTTGTAACACAGAGAGGTAGTTAGTAGGTTGTATCCCTAATGGGAGTTAGCGACACAGCCACACATGTTAGTTGTGGATAAATATACCTATAATATAATAATAAATATAATATATAATAACAGTTAAATATCAACTATAATAAAATATCGACTTTAACATAGTTAATAACAAATGCAAAAAGATCCATCCATATAGCAATTGCTTATCTCTAATATTTTAACATTGCGTGAAGCATATAATAATAAATATAATATATAATAAAATATAAATATCAACTAAAATAACATATCGACTTTAACATATTTAATAACACATACAAAAAAACCCATCCATATAGCAGTTGCTTATCTCTATTATTTTAACATTGCGTGCAGCAGCTGTCCCCAGTCAACCCGTCGGAGGGCAGCCGCCTATCAGCAACTCCTCTGTTTGTTTGATGGCCTTTTCCTCCGCTGTTGTACCAAGAGTAGTTCGCAGTTTCTGCTCTTCCGTCCGTGAGGTGGGTTTCCTGAAGGCAGGCTATATCTACATACCTTGTGAGAATAGTGCCTCGTCTATTTGTTCTCTTTTTTCCCTGACCCTTGCTCCTCGAACATTCCAGGTTGCCATCGTTAGACTCCTTGGGTTGTGCGGAAGACGGGGTGGGGTTGCTGCTGCAGTACAGGTCCAAGGGGGTGATCAAGATGCTCATATCGGGGGTGTAACTCGGCGATATTGTCCATGATTTGAATTTGGTACTGCTGTAAATTGCTTCTCAGATGTGTGACAACCCTTGCCCGAAGGATCCTCGCTTCGTTCCTTAGCTCTTCGTGCGTCAGCGCCCATTCGGTAAATTGGTCTGCCAAAGCTGCGAAAAGGCAGGTACCGTCTCCTGCAATCTTTCTAACCGTCAACTTCTGAGAACGGGTGTACACTGTCTCCATTTTAACGTATAATGAAAGTCCCTGTACCTAACTGGGAAACGAAATAAGATAAACAAGAGAAGCAAGAAAAGAAAAAACAAAAACAAGTACACAACTGTAACCAATCCTGAAATAAAATATTATTATTATTATTATCCCCATTACTATTATTATCATTATTATTATTATTATTATTATTATAATTATTATTATTATTATTACTACTACTATTATTATTATTATTATTCTTAATGAAAAGATAGAAGCGGTTAAAAAGCCGATGGCCAAAAGTAACCCTCGCTTTACTTAGACAAAACCCTTAAACTGTAACGAATCACTTAACACTTAAATAGAATTTTTACCAAAAAAAAAAAACTAACCCTCCAGTGAAGTCAAGAACGAAGCAGGTACCCGCCGTGAAACCTGATATATGCACCGCTATTGAGTTGGCCCGGCAGCTCCCCTCAGGGGTTGTTTATGACCGTAGCAAAACTGCAGACCGACGCTAAGCAAGCAATTTTGACCCTTACGCGACAAAACATTTTTAAACGAAGCTATTTATTCCTTTAGCTCTAACTAGAATAATTCTACATCTACCAATAATTATTCTAATTGGTTGATTAAACGGGTTAGGGAACATGCCATGTAAAACCCTAGACTTAGCTTTTGGAGCGGGTCCAGTGATCTTCGGGCTGCTTCCCTCGCTACGCTACCTGGAAGTACCTGTGGCACAGGTGTTTCAGGTGTTTCAGGTATCACTCGTGTTGTTCGCGCACCTGCACGTCTTTGAACACACTTCCGACACACTTTTTGTTGTTTTCCGACGGTATGACTGACAGAAACCGTCAAAAACTCTTAAAAACACTCGGACCGTTTCACAACACGTCTGGTCTGTATGAGAACCTCGACCGAACTCCCACCCTGTATACGTGATATAGATTTAGAAAAATTCAATTCCATATACTGAACAACTTTTACATTTAAACTTCTTTCATATTTTGACTAATAAAGGCGCTATAGGAGCATCAAGTTTAGATTTTCAAAACCTCGTAGAGGGCGCCACAGTGGAATTCTGGCGTTCATCAAAAAACAAAAATGTAGCTAATACCAAGCTGCATAAGTATAGAAAATTTAAACAAATTCCATTTTTGTAATAATTTTTCAAAAATTTCAAAATTTTTGGAAGAGCGCCGTTGCTACCGTTTTTGGATTTAGTAAATGATTCTTTTCCTTGGTGTAGTACAGCCAAAGGGCTTTCAAACCAGTTGTTGCGGAACCTGATCAGATAACTGGTTTTTGAGTTACGGGGCGTTAAAGTCGAAATTTTGAAAAATTCATAGCGACCGCGATTTTGAAGTTAGAGAGTCCGGTAAAAAACTGTTTCCCTTGAATTATGCCCTTCTTTCATATCCCCTACTCAGATTTTCAAAATTCCGCTTCTGAAAAAAATGATACCAAAAAAACATGTCTAACTTCCGCTTCCGGTTTCGGATTTTTTTGAAAAGCTTATTTTGTCGATGAATTTTCGATATACCCCTTCATTTAAAATTTCATCAAAATCGGTTCACTAGTTTTTACGTTAGAGGCGTTACATACACACCCACCCACCCACCCACAGACAGACATTTTTTCTAGTCCACTTTTTTGGGTTCCTGGGGGCCCAAAACACGTATTTCCGCGAAAATCTCGATTTCGAAAATTTTCATGATATCAATACTTCCTTCCCCTATACCAGTGGTGGTATGGGAAAGTAAAAAGGACTGTTTGAATATGTGCAAATTGAGATGTTCCAGAACAATTGCAGAAAATTCCAGAAAAACGCTATTCAAGTACTACTATGGGCTGAATCAGAATGAGAAATATGTATTTCTTAGACAGAACACAGAAAAGTACCTTAAGAGCCGCAAAACAGTAGAACAACCATCTCGTCGAAAGTATTCTTTCAAATATTACTTCACAGTACAAGAAGAGAAATTTCAGGTTTGCAAGCAATTTTTTTTGGGCACGTTAAATATCTCTCAAAAACCAATATACAGGGTGTTTCTTAAATGGCGGACACGGAGAGCACTACGCGATTCTCATCTTAAAACTGAGTTGAAAAAGTATAGGCGATTTTGTCCTAATGTATTTAGTTTCCGAGTTATTCGCATTTTAAAAATTTTAAATTTGACAACATTGCGCATGCTTGCACGGACTTTGTTTTAAACGTTTGGTGTTTTAATAAGGCAGTATGAACAAGTTTCCTAGGTAATAACCTCATAGCTACAATGCAGTATGCACTGTTACAACATATTGAAAAAAAGTATAACAACAGATATTTATCAGAAAGAATGTCTTCGGCGGAAGGAATACAACGTATAAAAAATTCCAAATTTATTAAGATATAATATTTGATTGATGAACAATGCGGAACGGTTAAAATTTACCCGTTTTTCCAAAGCATTAAGGAATTGAATCTCAATCTTTGACTGAGAATAACTCTGAAACTAGCGAAGAACGGGCATTATTGTATTATATTTTTCCAATTGGTATCTGGAGGGGAATGTAGTACTATGCTCCGTGTCCGCGATTTAAGAAACACCCTGTATACAATGCATACCGTTGACCATCAGACTCCAAAAGAGGATTTAAGAGGAAAAACGGGTACTCAGAAAATTACTGATGAAAGGAAGCAAGTTGTTATGGACCACATTAAAAAATTTGATGTTGCCGAGTCTCATTATTGTAGAGAAAACAGTAAAAGGAAGTATTTGGAAGCTACTTTAACGATTCCAAAAATGTATGATCTGTATCTTGAGTACTGTGCAGACAATACTATAACCAACCCAGTCAAAGTATCTATGTACAGACGCATTTTTTCAACAAATTTCAACTATAGCTTCCACAGGCCCAAGAAAGATGTCTGTGAAAAATGCTTCAACTACCATCTAAAGGAAAAAGAGAAAAGATTGAATGAGACCGAACGAGACGAGATGAAAAGTTGCTGAAAAAGAAGCAATGAGGAAAGAAAAAGATAATGACAAGAAAAGTGACATACCCATCCTATCTTTTGATCTTGAGAATGTAATTACATGTCCAAGATCTTTTGTTGGAAATCACTTCTATTTACCCAAGCTGACAATGTATAATTTAACTGGACATTTATCCACTACTAAGACAGCGTATTGTGTTTTGTGGATAGAAACACTTCAAGGCCGAAGCGGAAATTGTCTGGCAAGCGCATTCAGGAAGATTGTTGAGAGAGTTTTGAATGATAACCATTTGGAACAACTGATTACATGGAGCGACAGCTGTGTCCCTCAAAACCGCAATTCACACATAGCATTTTGCGTACTGGATATACTAAGAAACTATCCAGATCTAAAAACTGTGACCATGAAGTATTCTGTTCCGGGGCATGGCGCTGTCCAAGAAGTGGACAATATACACAGCCAGATAGAACGACACATGTCGCAGAAAGAGTTCTTTTCACCTTTAAGCTTCATCAAGGAGCTTAAGCAGGTGAATAAGAAGAATCCATTCGTAATCATGCAGATGACAAAACAGGATTTCAAAAATTACGAGGGTTGCTCAAAACAACTCAAATATGATAGCGTACCATTTACCAAAGTGTATTCATTGAAATTCTCTAATAACGATTTAACGGAAGTTAGTTTTAAAACAAGTCATCTTGACCAGAGCTTCAATAAGGTTTCCATAAATCCCCCTGTTCCAACCCTTAGACATCGTCGGAGCAGCAAATCAAAGCAATCTAAGACACAACCGGAAATTGCAAATTTAGTACCAAAAGTTCTTCCAGACAACAAGGATATTTCAAAAGAAAAGATTGAAGCTTTGAAAAAAATGAAGACATGCATGCCGCAGGTCGACCAAGATTTTTATAAAGCGTTTTTAAACTTGTGATCTCCATTGTTTATTATTAATAGTGGTACCAGATTTACTTTTTTTAGTGCAATACTTAATTCATTTTCAATGTTTCAAAAGTTTTCTAAAGTTTCTGAAATTTTGTTTTAAATTACTGAGTTATAATTACTATTTTTGTGTAAAATTATAATATTAATTGAATTAATAAAGTAATTACTTACTACCATGTTTTATTTCAACCACACTGTAAACTCATGTCTCTCATAGAACACCGTTGTAAGTGGTAGTTACAACTATGTGTTGTTAAAAGTTTGAAAAAAATTTACTAAACAAAGTTCTATCTGCATTTAGATATTGTTAAATTGTGTATACAACCATTAAGAAGGTATTCTATTTTTAACCAATACAAAGTTAAATATTCATATATTAAATTAAATGAGAATCTAATAAGGTAGTTTTAATTGGAAGATTTTTAGGGGTTATGTAAACTTCAACATCTGATTTCTCAAATGGATGACTTGTCCAGATAGAACCTTGTTATCCCAAGGGCACGATTAAGCAAAAAAGATTGGGTACCTACTAAAACTAACCATAATTAATTTTCTTCATTTATAAACCTTCAAGCAAGTAATGCTAAAGTCTAACAAGAGCAAGGCGATTTTACCTGTTCTCGCAGTAGTACTGTAGAATTGTAGATTAATGTTTGGAATTATTCATTTAGTCATTCACCAATCGGAATCGTGCAATAGTGGTTCTCATTTAAGAAATGTCCTGTGGCGCATGCGTCGCCTTTACAGCGGCTAGTTCAAGCTGGTCGGGCAAAGTCTTCAATAAACGCATGGCGAGTAGTGGTGAATTAAACATTTTTCATTTGTAATTACCTTAAAGAAGCTATGGAAGTGAATAAAAAAGGCACAAAAAAGTACTGCGTATTTGGAGACTGCAAAACGGACAGTAGAAAATCATCGGTGGGGTTTATTCGTTTTCCAAACGCATGTTTAAATGTTCGAAAACAATTAATACCGGCAACAAATCGACACTTTAATGAATGTGAGGATTGTAGCAAATGTAATCGGTGGATTATAAAATGCAAAAGAAATGATGGTAGACTGAACAATGTGCTACATGTGAATAAACATACTTACATATGCTTAATGCATTTTGTAAATAAAGATGGCCCATGTCAGGAATACCCAGACCCGTTACCGGTTTCTGTTGTTGAAAAAGTTATTAAAGTAGGTTTTAGTGTTTTAACAGTTGTTATACAATTTGCTTACCTAATTATTTTAGGGATCAAGGAAACGAAAATATTTACAGAATACCGATTATACAAAAACATCAACAAAGCGTTCAAAATCGGTGGAATGCTCTGACAATATTTTAGCAAATGAACCTAGTACATCTATGATAGAGCCTGCACCCGGAAACCTTAATATTTTTGTTTCCACACATACTCAGTGCGATGTACCTTCTTCTGTTGCAAAACACACTCAGTGCGATGTACCCTCTTCTGTTGCAAAACGTACTCAGACTACATTTACGTGGTATGATATGATTGCACTGAAAGTAAGTTAGTTATTTACCTTTAAAATTTTATTTTATTAATCACTGAATATTAGGATGAAAATAAAAAACTGAAAAAAGAAGTATCAAACCTCAAAAGGGAATTGTTGCTCCTAAAAAAGGAAAATGAAACACCAGATAAACCTAAAAACATGCTGACACTGTTTGCTGATAGCTTAGAAAAGGATGATAAAAAATGCTATTTTTATACTGGTCTGTTTTTGCGACAGATTTTGATACTACTGAAATTTCTCTCTCCCCCAAATAATCTCACGTATTGGGGCGAAAAAGAAAAAGCAGGAACATCAAAAACCAGAAAAAGAAAGTGCACACCTTTGGAAGAATTAATCTTAACTTTAGTCCGAGTGAGGTCAGGATTATTAGTGCGAGATTTAAGATATCGATTTAATTTATCTGAAGGTTTAATTACAAAAGTGATAATAACATGGATACAGCTTATGTATATACGGTTTGATAAAATACGACCTAACATGTTTTGTTCGCGACAAAAAATTAAAGAATCCTTACCTGCTATATTCCACAGATTAAAAAATATTAGAATAATTATCGATTGCACTGAATTTTTCTGCCAGTCGCCTGCTAACTTCGAGCATCAGGGAAATTTATATTCTAATTATAAAGCACATACAACATTTAAAGTGTTAATAGGATGTACTCCTAATGGGGCTGTATCTTTTGTAAGTGAACTCTTCGAAGGATCGATTTCTGATAAAGAGTTGGTAAAAAAATCTAATTTGATAAATCTACTAGAAGAAGGAGATTTGGTGCTTGCTGACAGAGGATTTACAATTGAAGATTTGATGAACAAAAAAAATGTCCATCTCAACATACCTCCTTTCCTAAAAGGGAGAGAAAAGCTTACTCCTAGTGAGGAAATTGAAACAAAGAAAATTGCGAAGGAAAGGATTTATGTTGAACACGTGATAGGCAGGTTAAAACAATTTAGGTTGTTAAAAAGAATTCTGCCTCTAAATATGAGAGGGGTTCTATCCCAATTGGTTTTTGTTTGCAGTTGTTTGTTAAACTTTCAAGAATCTATTGTAAAACCTGGAAAAAATTGAAATTTAAAAAAATTTGTTAGTTTTTATTAATATCTACTTTATTGCTTATAATTAGTTCAAGAAATATAACATATTCAGTTTAATTAGTATTTTTTCTTAAATTAAATGGTATTAATTTTCGGGGTATCCGCATTTCAAAGTATTCAGGTGCTAAAACACTATCATAAAATGCCACGGCATGTTCAACCAAATTTAGGAAAAAATTAGTATCAAATTTTACTCTCTGCCTGCTGAACCCGTTAGGAGTCCATATAAAAAAATCACACCATGCTCTGCCTGTAATGCCCATTTGAGTTTGTATTTGGTAGAAATACTTATGAGCCGTTTTCAACACCAAACGTCCATTTTCCAAATTGCAGCAGAACTGCCTTCTTTGATTGTCATTTAGAACATGTAAATCAGTTGGCCCGACATTTTGCAAAAGTTTTGGGCATTTAATTTTCAGTAACCCTAAATGTTCTGTTTCTGTTGGATCGTATACTAGAGCGTCAGGAGATGCCCCAATACCAGGATATGCAGGGTTAATCCATATTCCCGTTCCGGTAACTTCAATGTCACTATTAATTATTTTCATGCTATTTGTGTATTGAATCCTGGCTTCGTTTTCATGTTCCGTGCCATATTTCAAATATGGCGAATATATTTTTGAAGTATTGTACATAGCATGCCTTGTCATTACATTAAAAAGTTGTTCATCTGATTTATTGAAATGGTAGTCTTTGACATTTGAAGCTGTAATTAAAGATCGTCTATATTTCTGCCAGTTTGGTTCATTTTGTGATACTGTTATATTAATAGGTACAAGGCTTCCAAATGTCATAACATGTTTTAATGATGTTACTAAGTTCATAAGCTCGTTTTTTCTCTTAATAGTTAGCTCATAATTTTCATAAGATGGTTGCAATACAAGTTCCCACATTGCAACTGTACCGTAGGATGCACTATCACTTTGTAAATCACATAAAAAATCATTTAGTCTTTTACTATCTTCTGCAGGATCTAAAGTTATGTTACATAAAGGATCGAATGTTGTTTTAAATGAAGGATTAATTTTATCATTATATTTGTTACTATTTATTACACCTGGATCTTTTTCCTTTCGCCCTTGATTCCAAGTACACAGCTTACTTGTACATGGTATTGTTTCAGGAAATGTAAGAGTAAAATCTTCGAGAGTAAAAAGAACAGCTGCAACGTGGCTACAACGTCCCATACTGGATGCTTTGCATTGACAATGTGCATCAACTACGTCACCTCTGAAGTTAATCATTACCATTACAGTATACTCAATTTTTTTAAAAGATGCTAATACTGTGGACTTTAAACAGTAGTGTTCATTAACCGTGGTATCTTGTAATTCTGTGACATGACCACTCTTAAAATATTGACGACCTCTATTAAAGGGTTTTGCTGTACTATAATTACTGCTGTCATTGTTTTCCTCATCACTGGATGTATTAGAATCATTGCGATTTTTATTATCATGAGATCTTGCATTCAATACACATGATGTCATTAAATATGAATAAATATTGCCAATGCAGAAATGTCATGGAATTTTTGAATTTGGAAATGGTTTCCATGATAATACTGGAAAATTTGGTGGTTTATTATTTGTTAGGTCCAAAAATACACCTGTTTCCTTTTTTTCTTTTAATGCCAACCATTTTCCGTTGTCAATAGTTGGACAGACGGGTACACCCTTTTCTATAACTTCTTGAACTCTATAAAAAATTTACGTATCTCCATTACAGAATTGTCTTCAATGCTAAATACCTAAACATAATATAATTTACCAACCTGGCGACCAAGTCTGCTTTCTTTCCATTTGTTGTGATGCTTCTACAGGTTAAAAATCGTTTTAAATCAACTACTGTATTTTTATCAACTGGCATACATCGTAGTTTTGCGCCTGGTACATCGTCTTCCGTTAATGTTGCGGTTATAAACGGTAGCGAAGTGGCCATTATATCAGAACTGCATATACATTCAGCCGTTTAACGCACATTTAACAACTGCAGTTGCCCGACCAAACCGTAATCCCCGCCAATACGTCATCCTAAACGCGGCCAACGCGTGCGCATATCGTACCATAGCTTAAATGAGAAGCACTATTAGCGGGCAGCCAAGCACTCCATTATATACCGTAACGTAGTGCATCTGAATTACAGGTCGGGCTTGCTGGTATCCTGAAAAGATTATTTAATAAAACATTGAACTGTTATGCATAACCAAACAAATATTAAAGATAGGATTTAAAGGCTCGGATGATTACTTTTTTTTTGGACCCAGGGAAATTCACATTGTACCATAGGAATTATGGCACGGAACAGTAGCCCAGGTACTTAAATGTACATAAAAAATACAAAGGAACAATTAACGGGAGTGTAAAGACCCAAACTCTCAAAATATTCGAAAAACCGGGTTTAGGGCGAAGTTTAGAACATAGCGGACTGTTACAATTACCAAGGCGAGGTGGATGGAGCATTAGCACCTGTAGGGGAGGTTAGTTTCTTTAGCTATTAAACTGCTAAGAACCACCCTTCTACCGTTAATCTGTTATAGGTCGAGAAGCAATATGAGAATACGTTAGATAAGAATTTTAAATTTAAAAGTAAAACCTACAACTTACCGAAAAAATGAAACGCTAAACTGTGTAAAAATTCATTCCACAACACTTTCCAGATATAAAGTATCTGACACCAGTCCTGCGCAACGTCTTGCGTAGATCACAAGATTTCTAATAGCAGTGGACTTGTAAATGAGGCTCCTCTGATTGGTTGATGTGGGCACGCTATACAGGGTATTTCAACGAAAAGTAGCCACCCTCAACTATTGTTTCCTTGAAAATCTGCAAAACATGTCAACAAAGACAGCAAGGGATCTTGATCTTTTTACGTAGAAACAGGACGTGTAATATTGGTTATGTATCATGGCGGAAGCCGGAGTGAGTGATAAAGAGTGTATGAAATGTAAAATAGATTTTAATGGAGAAAATATCATAGGGTGTGAGGGGGAATGCAACGGGTGGTTTCACCTAAAATGTGCGAATGTCAACGAAAAACAATATTATGTAATTAAATCGTCGTCTGGTATAAGATGGTACTGCAATGAATGTTACCAAAAAAGTGAGGATAGGGAGGTAAAAAAAGCGATTAGGCTATAATACATTATTGGAAGAGTTAAAGGACATATAAATCAGCTGGTATCATATACCGTAAGACAAGTAGATCATAGGGATATAGGTGCAGTACAGGAACGAAAGGTTAAGGCATTTTCAAATAAAGAGGAAAAAGAAACGATAGTTATTCAAGCAAAAAATGGTAATAAGGAAGCGAGTGCAATTACAGAAACACTCAAGAAGGAAATTATACCAGTTGATTTGGGAATAGGAGTTACAAGTTTTGCAACAGTAAATAGAGAGAAGGCTGTAATCATTACATGTGAGAAAGCACATGACAAGAACAAGTTAAAAGAAGCAGTAGAACAGAAATTAGGCAACCAATTGAACATTCAAACCCCCAAAGAATACAAACCAATCCTAAAAATAATAGACTTGAGCGAGAATATAACCGAACAGTGCTTGATAAGCTGTATTACAAGACAGAATAGTGAAATAGGAATAGCAGAAGAGGATATAAAGATAAGAAAGGTATATAAAATCAGAAACAAGTAAGTAGGTAGGTACCTATATTCCAACCGAAGTGCGGTTCAGGTGGAAAACCGATATAAAACTGTCATGAAACGCAAGAAAAGGTCGATTGATAACATAAGGAAACAGGAAAAACCAGAAAAGAGATCGAGTATGAAACTGAACTAAATAGAATAGCAGCTGTAGATGACAGTATCGAACCTGAAGTACTAATGCGAGGAGTTTCAGAAATCGGAAATTGTAACTAAAAATAGTAGGTACTGCTGCCCCACTAGTACCAACCCCAAATAAAAAGAAATCTAGTATAGTACAATTAAAAGAAACCTTGCTAACAATGCAACAAGAAAGGGAAACCGCTAAACAACAGCGACATGTAGAAAAATTTAATCTACTAAAAACGTTAATAACTGCTGTCACAGCTAAAACCAGCAGTGGCAAGTCGACAGCATGATTTGTGCTTTTTTTAGAATTTATAGTGTAGGTTACTATGTATTCACTATGAAATTCTACAATTATTATTATAAGATAAGTCTTACTCTAAGGATGTTGCATTTACATACATTTTATATTTTCTATTTTGTTTAGAGTAAATTTGTAGTTACAAATAGTAGGGGAAAGTGGGCGAATTCCGCGCAGGAGGTAATTCCGCGCATCTTCGACTTGCCTTGAAAATATTAAATTTATGGTATTTTACTTATGGCTCCATCTAGTAGAAACCATAACAAACATGTAATCAAACTAGTTTCACAATTACTAAGCGTGATTTGAGTCATAACTAATGGAATGTGTGATGTGATGTGTTGTTTACTGCACGTGCCTGGAGATATTTTTAAGGTAACTGATTAATTATTATTCGAAAATAATTCGTAATGCTACTATGCCTTAAAGTATAGTCTTGGCTATAATTTGACCTATTTAGATATTGTGTGAAATGGCGTTAGAAATTTTTTATCAATAAAATATAACTTGGCGTTGGAAGAGAGCAAATTCGCGCACGTTATGGAGGGTAATTTCGTGAATGCGCGAAATTACCCTACCTTACTACTAAGATTATAATTAAGTGTTCAAGATGTAGGTACTAAACGAATTAATTAAGCTGAGGTAGGTATATTTGTATTTGTTATAGATGCCTAAGAACTATGTAAGAAAAACAAACAAGCGTAACTGGACGATGGAGTAACTTCAAGCAGCACTTAATGCGATTAGAGGTGAAGACCTTCCTATTAGGGCTGCTGCTAGGAGGTACGGTATTCCTGAATCTACCTTACGCGATAAATTAAAGCAAGGAGTGGAACTCCTCCCAAATTTTGGAAGAAGAAGCACTTTTTCAGCAATTGAAGAAAAGCAACTAGCTGAACATACTATAAAACTATCAAACATGTTTTATGGATTAACTCCTACAATGCTACGTGAAATTGCATTTAAATATGCGACTCTAAATAACATCAACAATCGATTTAATGCAAATAATAACATAGCTGGCAAAGATTGGCTGAAACTTGTTATATCCCTTGAGGCCAGTGCAACACGTCACCCCTTAAGAATGTGGCTCAGTCCATGTTACAGGCTACCCCTTTAATTGCGCTTGATGACTGCATGTTAACCTTCCCACTTCCCATTTAAACGTGATGGAATGCTGAAATACGCTTTTCATTTCCAGGATTTTTGTCTGTACTTTTCAAGTCAACATGATATCATATTACCCTTAGCTGCAATGCTACGAGTACACACCCCCTGTAGACCAGTCAGCCAATCGGTTGTCTGCTTTTCAAAGCCATCCCCCCGAAAATGCAAAGTAGCGCATGCTCGGCTTGCGGAAGAACGGATAAGTCCAGCTTGAGCTCTCGTCTCGCTATGTTCTAAAATGGACAATCAAATAACGCTCCCGTCACGTCTTACCGTTTTGAAGTGAACAAGAAAAGTTCTGATTCACGTCTCGTCGCGACATGTGCTAACGGAATCTGCTTTCGCTACCGTCCCGACAATTAATTATGAGTTTTGAGTGATCGGTTAGTTTTTACCGTCTCCAAGAAATATCGTTATAAAGCAAAATGTGAAGATTTAAAACTCACGTTCGCATTGGCAAGTGTTCCGAGAATTGACGTGCCGCTATCATCCCGAATGTCATCGTTACCAATGTAGATATTATCGTCTCGAAATTATCTTTGGTAAAGTGCTTGTGTAACAACCCGACTCACAAGACACTTTCGTAGCTGGCCCAGCGTATAGAAAATCATCGTCACCGGCGCCCGATAGGGTTTTCGCTGGTAGTACCATCAGCCCGGCAGCCCCTTAGGAAAGTTCCGCTTCCAAAAGGGATCAACAAGGTGTTAGTTCAACATAAAAGCCTCTGGTGTTAAGTGCTACAGGTAAACCGACTAACAACCCCATCACCAATAAGGTACTGAACTTATTGTTATATATGTACTATTACCGCCCAGACTTCAATATCGCAATTATTCCGTCTCAATGCTTGCAATTGAATTTAGTTTAACGTAGACTTTCGTTTCGAACAATCTATAAGAGTTTAGCTCTTAAAGCTATGCAGTCAAGCTCCTAAAGCTAATCAGTTAAGTTAGTAGCAGTTATTTGTGTTCCTTAATAATAATTACAGTTATTAACTTAGTCTCGAATTATATTATCTTGTACAGGGCTGCGACTCCGAGGTTCTAGCTTTCTTTACGTTAAATAAGAACCCGGACTCGTAGGTCCTGGGCGAATCGATTCCCCATTGTCTTGGCAAGTTCAAGACTGTTTGCTTCGATTTATTATGTTCTTGTATTATAACCTGTGAATATTTTATGTATATATATTTATGTTACCCTTTTCATTTATTTACGTTTAATTATTAAAAGTCAAGTTGTTGAGCAATCCCGTTTTTATTTCAAAGAGTAAATTCACGACCTCCTCCCGAACCCGCCCTAGATACTTTCTGTTTCAGGAACCAGAACGGGTCAGACTGTTTACCTCGACGCCGGCAAACACACCAGAGGATTTTCCTATTTTTCACTCTAAACGCCTTAGGGCGTACAGAAAAATAGGTGGCGCCCTTTTCAACACTCCCTGTGTAAGTTATCGTTCCGCCCTTAAGAACCCCCTTAAATCGCGAATTAATAACCCACCCCAATCTCCATTGAGACAGCCGTCAGCACTTATTGTTTACGTGTACAAAATAAGGGAATGTGCCGTAACAAACTATTTCTTAAACGAAATCCTGGCATAACTTTACGGAAACCGGAGGGTACGAGTATCAATAGGATCGTAGCCTTTAATGAAGACGAAGTCAAACGATATTTTACAAATTTAGGTGAACTTTTGGAAAAATATCATTTTAAAGAGAATAGTATAATGGGTATAATGTAGATGAAACTGGTATATCTACGGTGCAAAAGCCAGTTAAAATTTTGAGTCCAAAGGGTCAAAAGCAAGTTGGATCAATAATTTCTTGGGAACGTGGTAAAAATGTTACCATTGTTTGTGCTTGTAGTGCTTCAGGAACATACATACCACCAATGTTCATTTTTCCACGTTTAAGACATTCTCCTCAGTTGGAAAAAGGTGGACCTGTTGCAGCTATATATGCATGCTCCAAAAATGGTTGGATTAATGGGGAATTGTTTGTAAAATGGTTAAAACATTTTCAAGATTACGTAAAATCTACAAAAGAAGATCCTACCTTATTAATTCTAGATAGGGGAGAAGGGGGGACATTCGGACAGGGGGCACTTACGGACAGTTTACCGCCAAGCCGTGATTTTAAAAATCTGAAAAAATTCTTAACAGATGGCAGTAATATACTGATACTTCAAACAAAAGTGCATAGCTATTGGTATGTGCATAGCTGTCTTATCAGCATAAATGTTTTTTGTTACTCGTGCATGTAATTTTTGGTTTTAACTGGTAAGCTTCTAATTTGTTTTGACTGTCTAATTTGTTTTTCTTGGTGCGCTAATTGAAATTAAGGAATATCAACTCATTACTTAGGCACATCAGTTTTACTCTAGAAAACCTAAAAATTTTTTTAATGTTTCACTTTTTATTTAAACAACATAAGGGGCTAATTCGGACGAGCAGCTGGGGGCACATTCGGACTGTCCGAAAGTGCCCCCTTTATATCGTACTTTTCCACTGTTCCTTGTTTCTGCTTCCAGCAATGGTGAGGACATACAAACAAAAGACGGAAAGGTCTAATATTCCGGAAGAGTCTATTAAAGACGCCGTGAAGCAGTGTTTAAGGGGCATTATGAGTGTCCGACAAGCAGCGGCTACTTATAACATAAAGAAATCTACGTTGCATGACAGAGTTAAAATTGCTAAGGCGAATAATAGGGGGCTCGATAGTTCAGATTCTGGAAATGACAGTGAAGAAGAAAGAGACCATAAGAAGTACAATACAAGACAAGTTTTCACTGATAAAGAGGAAGCAGAACTAAAACAATACATATTAAGGTCCTCAGATATACAATACGGCTTAACTCTTAAACAGGTGCGAGACCTAGCATTCAACTACGCAAAGCGTTTGCAGAAACAATATCCTACAACATGGGATACGAATGGCATTGCTGGCATTGACTGGGTTCAATCTTACATGAAACGACATCCCGATTTGGCGTTACGTAAGCCGGAAAACACAAGTCTGTCTCGAGCGACGTCATTTAACCGACATAATGTAAATGCTTTTTTTGATAACTATTTGAAAGTCCTTACCCAATACAAATTTAATGCCGAAAGTATTATAAATTTGGACGAAACCGGCGTTACGACGGTATTGCAAGCACCAAGGGTGGTAGCTAAAACAGGAAAAAAACAGGTCGGACAATGTGTATCTGGAGAGAGAGGAGAACTAGTTACTTTCTGCGGAATTGTTACAGCATCGGGTAGGTCTCTTCCACCTGTATATATATTTCCACGCGTAAGGATGAAAGATGAGTTTCTTAAAGGATGTCCAGAAGGTTCAGAAGCATATGGTTCAAAATCCGGTTGGATGACAACAGAGATTTTCGTAAAAGTTTTACAGCATATACAACACCATACCCATTGCTCCCGAGAAAATAGAATACTAATTCTTCTTGAAAACCACGAGACGCATTCTTCACTGAGTGCGATAATGTATGCAAGAGAGAATGGAATGGTTATTTTGTCATTTCCTCCACACTGCTCGCATCGATTGCAACCACTCGATGTGGGAGTGTTTGGGCCTTTTAAAGCAAAATGTAAAATCTCCTTCAATGATTATATGGCTTCAAATCCTTCCACTCCAATAACTATATATAACATTGCCTCCCTAACTTGTCAACCATACCTTCAATCATTTACTCCGTCAAATATTACACATTCATTCATAAAACCAGGTCTGTGGCCACTGAATAGGCTTGCA
The DNA here is from genome assembly GCA_963082805.1 of Hemicrepidius hirtus. Taxonomy (NCBI): domain Eukaryota; kingdom Metazoa; phylum Arthropoda; class Insecta; order Coleoptera; family Elateridae; genus Hemicrepidius; species Hemicrepidius hirtus. Next base: position 10,192,693 of record OY720168.1, read on the forward strand.
TTTACAGAGGAAGACTTTGCGTGCTCATATGTAACGGACAGAAATGAAGAGCTATGTCAGCCGGTTGCCTCTTCGTCCAAAGAACCGGTTGCGTCTTTGTCCAAAGAACCGGTTGCCTCTTCGTCCGAAGAACCGGTTGCCCCTTTGTCCAAAGAACCGCTTGCAACTTCGTCAAAAGATCGTCCAACAACACCTGTAGTTTTGGCAAAATCGACATTAAATTTTGTTAGCCCTGAAGATGTACGCCCGTTTCCAAAGGCAGGGCCCAGGAAAGCAGTTCGAAATAATAGCCGCAAAGGGAAGTCCAGAATTTATACAGACACGCCTGAAAAAGATCGACTAGAGGAACTCGAAACAGCAAAAATATATAAACGCGACAATAACGCAAAGAGGCAAGTCTTGCAACACAAAAAGCAAGAACACACAAAACAAAAAAAAGTCAAGAAATGTTCTTCATCAGAAACAGAAACAGACGTAGAATCACCAGAATTATCATCATCCAACTACGAATTTTCTGGATCTGAAGAAGAACATAATGATTTCCCAAATTTGTTTGGAAATGAAAAAATTAAGATTGGAGACTATCTGTTTGTCAAATTTCCAACAAAAAGAACCATTATGTTTTATGTAGGGATTGTGCAGGAAGTTATTGGAGCAGATGAATTCAATTTAAAATTTTTACGTCACAAAAACAAAAAATTTTCATTTCCCCTGGTGGATGACATTTCTACTGTCCTTCGTAACGACATAGTGGCCATACTTCCAAAACCATACTTCATAAATGGTACTACTTCAAGAAAGGCAGCAAAAATCAAATTTGGTGTGAATTTCGATGCCTACAATATTAAATAATTTCTATGAGTTGTTAAAGTATTTTTCTATAAAAAAAAGTTAGTTTAGATCTTTTATTCATTATTGTTACAATTCGTTTCTACTTTTAGAAGTAAAGTTTTCTGTATTACCAATTAAAGAAAATAAAAATTTGAGTTTTCCTAACCTTTTTATTTTGAATTGTCATGAATAAGAGATTGTACGGACCTGCCCCGCCTTTGTCCGAAACTACCCCTATATGGGGTACCCTCGGACAAAAGACATAAATTTTTGAAAATGGAAAAAGTTACATTTTTCAATACAATTTATAGTATTTCACCTTGGAATATGTTGCTAGAAGACATATTGAATTGTCCAGCATAAAAAAGATACAAATATTACGAAAAGTGAGTAAACTATAAACAAATTAAAAGTAGCGTCCGAATGTCCCCCCTTCTCCCCTAACCATGTTTCCCACATATCTCTCGATGTATATGCTTTTTCTAGGGAAAATGGCATTATTATACTATCAATTCCACCACACTCGTCCCACAAATTACAGCCCTTGGACCTGACTTTTTACGGGCCATTAAAAGCAGCTTACAATAGAGAATACGATTCATACCTTAGATCTCATGCTCACACAAAAATAACACATTACGAGTTAGCAGAATTGTTTAATAAAGCATACGTCAAAGTTGCGAGTATAGACAAGGCTCTGTCAGGTTTCGCGGCTGCTGGGATATGCCCTTTCAATCCCGAAAAATTTGGGCCAGAAGATTTTCCTCCAGCTCAACACTTTAGACCTATAGACATAAACGATGATATTGGCGCCGATTCTGCTCGTGCAAGTCCACAACCTGCTTCGTCTACAGAGAATCTGTTAAAACCAGACAGAAAACAACAACCTGGTTCATCTAACCAGCACCGACCAGATAGAGCTATAACTCCACAACCTGGCCCATCTAACCAGCACCTACGACATAGAGCTATGACTCCACAACCTGGCCCATCTAACGAAAATTTACTGGATCCATCTACACCTCCACAATCTCGCACGCCAACAACTCTACTAAACACAAGTATCACATTTGCAGAAGTATTTCCAGTTCCACGGCCAAAACCTTCAAAACCGAGAAATAATAAAAAGAAACATTCTGAGATCCTTACTAGTTCTCCCATGAAGACTGTTTTAGAAGAGATGAACAACCGAAGGAAAATACTGTCTAAACAAAGTATGGCTAAATTAAAACAAAAATCAGCAAAAGAAACGTGTTTGAAAAAATAAAGAAGAAACTTGTGGTCGAGTACGAAAGTGAGGAAGATCAAGAAATTAGCGATTCCGTAATATGCGATGATGACGAGCTGGATGATCTTAGCTCAGATACTCCAGAGAACGAATATGCTAATCCAAAGCCGAAGGAAATCTGCGCAATATGCGGAGAATTTGGCAAAAATAGGGAAATGTGGTACCGGTGCAAAGTGTGTTCAGACTGGGCTCATGCCGAATGCAGCGGCTTTGATACTCCGAAACAATGTTTGTGACTTCTGCACATCATAAATTTTTCTTATTTTATTAATTTAGTGTTTTACTTATGTATCTCTAGCGTTTGTGTTCAAAATAAAAGTATTTTTTCATTTAGTTTTTCCATTAACGGAATTACCCACCCAAATGGGTAATTCCGCGCAAACGATTTTTTTCTTTTGGATTTTTTTGTACTAAAAATATTTTGAAAATTTTCAAAAATACTTGCTGTTGTGCAAGTAAACAGTTCAATTAACATTCTGGCAAATTTTGAACTTAGTAGGTACTGAATTAACATAGATACAGCCATTCTAGCTTAGGCGCGCTAAATTCGCCCACTTTCCCCTACAAATATTCTAATATTCCACCAGTTTGTACCATGAACTTTAAACTATGAAAGAATCAAAGCAATAATTGTCAACAGATATAAATTCAACAATTTGGTATTCAGGACAGTTCTCCATCAGCTCTCCAAATTTTTCGTTTTCAAGTTATAGTTAGTCAGTTTTCACTAGTACTATCGTTATGTCAAAATTAGAATAACGACTAAGGTACAGACGCCATATAAGGCCAGTGTCATATTAAGGCCAGTTGTTAATATCTTTGTAAGTACGGTTCAAATTTAATAGATGGCATAATGTTTCGGTCCCTAAAATTGCCTGGAAGGTCAACCGCCAGTTACCATCCAGATGTGTAGCGGGAAAGTGGTTTTTTCGCCAGTTCTTCATTTTAATCCGTTGCGTGAACACCGGCTTATAAGAGGTGGTAAGATGTTGATTATTATTTAAACATACAAAGTAGATGTTCACAATTATGGTTTTATATTTTTTTGTTGTCAACAGGAACTGTTGGTTAGTAAATGACAGTATTAAGTGGTTGTTATTGCTTATTTCATGTTTATGAATTTTAAAACGTAAACACGTGCGGTTCTCAACATGGCCACTCGACTGGCCTTATTAGGAAACTGTTAATTTTAGACGAAACGCACACATTTGTGCTGATAAAATATTTTAGTTTTAGAATAATGCCTGCTAATAAAAGAGCCCAATGGTCAGAGGAAGATCTAGTAGCTGCAATGGATGCTGTTAGAGGCGGTATGGCTCCTTTTAGAGCATCACGTACATTCAATATCCCTAGGCGTACTTTACGAAACCATTTGGAGAGTGGAAGTACAAAGAAGATACTTGGTCGCCGTCCAATTTTGTCTGAGCCTCAAGAAACAGAATAGTACAGGAGCTAAGTGCAAAAATATGGCTTGATTGTGCAAAAATGTATACAAGCACGCAAGTTTGGGATATGGTAGTGTATGGTATAGTAATTAAAATAAACATCAGACCCACTTCAAAATCACCCCCCAACCCCTAAATATCCCACCAAACGAACGGCGTGCGGCGGCGCGTATTAGTATAATTAATTTGTGGCTTTATATTAAAAGATATTTGAATTCCGTTTGCATAAAAATGATTACCGTAAATCGTAGAATGCTATGAAATTTTTTTAATATTGTTTTGTTAACAGATACCTATTACACAAATATTATTTTCAAACCAAAACAAACCAAACATATAACAAAAACTTAAAACAGTTTTTATTAAGAGGTACTACAAAGTCTTGAATATAACTTATAAGAAATAAACATAATAAATACAATATATAATTTATTTATATAATAATATAAATAATAAAAAATAAAACATTTAAGCTTGAAGTCAAATTAAAACTCATCTCAAAAAGTGATTAGTTTTAAATAAAATATAATTTCGTTTCGATTTTATAATTCTAAATCATCACATCCATTTCCTCTATCGCACAAACCGTCACACTTACAAAGTTGAGTACATTTTAAATTATATTTATTACACTTGCATCTATTGCCACAATTCTTACAGCCACATTTGATAAGTTCGTTGCAGGATTGTGATGCGTCTTTTAAATCAGTCCAGTGAGGAATTAAGTAAGTATTGTCCATTTTCCACCCCCAGTTAAGCGGAGATTCGTTGTGTATGGGTGATAAACAATCTCCCCAAAGATATCCACCCTGATAAATGACCTTAATATATGTTGTTTTAAGGCAGCTTCTGTAGGCGGTATGTTTTCGACATTACGTGCCTTTTTGGTAAACAAATATTTACGAAGCTCATTAACCGATGTACAGGAACTTGATTTATCATATAAAACTATAATAAACTGCTGTAATATTTTAAGTTGATCTTCCGACGGTGGTGCAGGCGATGTCGTTAGGTCTATGAAGGTTTCTGTCACATTCGAAAAGGACTGCCACGCTTCCCATGTGCTTTTTTTTCCTTTACCAGAAAAAGAAGATACTGTATCGCATCCAGTCAATGCATGAAAAAACGGCAATCCTAGGGATTTTCGTCAGAGTTTCTTTGCTATTGCTATTAAATGTGCTGGTATATAGCGAAAATGTTGTCCTGTCCCAAAAGCTAACCATATTTCAACTAATGGTAGTTTATACGAAATAAAAATTGCAAGAACTACTACGTCCGTATCAACGGTTCTTATCATTACTTTTTTTAGTCCATTTTCGAAACTGTCTAAAACGTGAACAAACATCCGTGAATCGGCTTCTTCGTGATTACAGTTTGAAATTAAGTTGGACGGTTGTTCTCCATTTGATATCGCTGAATCTTTTAAGGTTGATATAATCATTTTATCAGGTGTCTCTAAACGTACAACATAATTGGAGAGCATTGAAAATAATTCCGTCTTATTTTCTGAAACTCTAAGAAACGTAGACCAGTTTTTAGGCATAGGAGCTGTGGGTGCAACAAGCTTTCTTTGGCCGACACCTCGGTTCTTTCTGGTTTGCTCCTTAATACTATTTTTGCAGTAAACATCCCATACTATATCTAGCCTTTTTCTTTCTCTTAATTGGGAAAGTATATAGGGGGCGAAAATGGTATCCATATACTCCTGAAAGTTTCTGCAGTTTCTTGGGATTAAAATGTTTATTATAGCAGCACCATCTAGTATAACAGAATCAGTAGGAGGAACATCAGATACAATATCGTCTTCTAAACACTTTAACAAATCAGATTTTATACAGTGCCTCATTTCACCAGATGTTGATAATGCAGGGGGATACAGTTGATTTTCATGTTTAAAAAAATTGCATAAATCTCCCTCTCTCGACTGACAAGCGATATATAAGCGGCTATACAATGACAGGTCGTTCTTTAATTCATTGTATTTAATTTGAACTTTATTCTTGATTTTAGGCGTTTTAAAGAATTTATAACCATTTTTCGGAATAGGATTATTTATAGATTTAGTACCCTCAACTAATCTTTCAAAAAAGAAATCTAGGAACTGTTTCTTACCATTTTGGTAAAATACAAATAAATAGGATTTCACAGAGTCGCAAACTGCATCTTTAGTATCAAGAGCATACAAAACATCAGAATCATCAGCAAACGGATTACCAACATCTGAAATGGTTTTCACAATAGCGGAAACATCTTTACGGAAAGCTGCTTGTTTAGAAGGAGTTTGCTCGTGGTGTGAACCTATAAAATCTTCATCTATATCATATAGAAGATCTGATTCGTATTCACCTACTAGCCTTGAAATTTCTGGTCCTGCTAACATCCACCGACGTAAAGCTGCTGGGTTTTCGGTAAGACCAACTGCACCACCGTCACCTTTAATGTTGGCATTCTCCTGTTCATGTGCATGATCTAATGCGATAGACGAAAAATAATTTTTAGTTTTGTTTACTACAAATCCACCAGTATTAAAGGCATTAAAAACATCCGGATGCTTTTCTTTCAGTGTCACCATGTCCAAAAAATGTACAGACAGCCATCGGGCATAATTTGTTCGATCCATAGAAAAGAACCAAGGTAGCAATTCCTTTAATGATATAATATAATTGGAAAAATTGCCTTCCCGAATTGACCGTATAAAAAATTAAATTGTTACTTCAAAAATTAAAATAGCATTCCAAAACTGGAACTGGGGACACGTTTTTGACATTTTCTGTCGCCATTCTGAAAAGGATAGTTTTCTGGAAGAATTCGAATACACATCCTGCATAAGAATATATAGCGCAGCTGCAGTTACTTGGTGGATGCGCCTTGTTCTGTTGAGATGCGAAGCTTGTAGAGAAGATTGAGCTCTTCCAGACGTGGTTACACCTGATTCGGTTATAATAACATCCCAACCACTACCTTGTAACAAATTTCCTATGGCGGCCCAAGCTGCCATCTCTATGTGTAAACCGCCCATCATTAAAACAATACTGTTTCCTGATATTTCATTAGAAGTGAACAGTATCTGTTTACCAATAGCAAACAATGGTTGATCCATACACAGAACCGGAGTTTGCGATTTGTTGTAGTACTTTGTTGCTTTTAATATTACATGAATAGCATGAAGTATCATGGATACAGAATGTGCGTTTTCATTAAATAAGGGTAAAAGGGCTACCTTACTTTTCATAACCGGATGTGCACATTTAGATGCATAAAATGCTGCCCACGAGATATTCATTGTAGTGTCGGAAGAATCGTGGTAATTTTTGTGTAGTTCTGTAAGCCACGATTGTTCAACCAATAATATGTCTTTATCAAAATCAATTACAATTTCATCTGCAATACGAGGCACTTTTATGTCTTTAGGTAATCGAGGAGCGGACGGAACAAGTGCATAAGCTTCCAAGAGAGGTTTTATTTTACCATTATTATTTGTGAAATCTATTGGAATCTCAGGAATTAGTTCTCCTAGAGATTCAGCAGTAAAATGTTGATGCAATGTTATCGCAGTTCCGTGAAATGAATCCTTAGCACTTGTTGAACTGGGATTATGATCTATGTTATCGACACTTGCTGTTGTAAATACATTTTTTCTTAGGTACGGTGGACATACAAGACCCTCTTCTTCATAATGCGTACTTACTGAGTTTGCCAGTTGCGACGTAATGTTTAAAAGTCGTTTATATGAAATACACAAACCCATGGCATGCATTGTATCTACCAACTTTCGTTTTCTGGTTTCTGCATGAACTTTCAGAGCTAAATAAATGGGAAGTGGTGGTTCTCTTTCCCTATTATGACGAGTTGAGCAAACTGAAGAACGTCTAGGTTGAGAAATGGTGTTAAATACTATTGTTTGTGCAATGGACAGGACTGGTTGAATGATTTTATTTTTAGTTGAATTCCTCAAAGATCCCGTTAAAAGCATAGTTATGAACTGAAACAGTATCTGTGGAACGCTCTCTTCCTGACATGTTTCAGAAAAACTTCCTCGGAAAGTGTATTGATATTCAAGAATGTGTTTCTGTAAAATTTTAGCAGCTTCTGTTAAAATTAATCCTTCTTTATCAGAATCTTTCAAACCTGTAATTTTATTGCCTCGCTCAAACTTTCTTCAAAAATCAAAATAACATCCCTGCCTTCTGCTTTACTCACTATATCTGGAATATTAGATAAAATTCTATCTTTTAGTCTCGTAGAATGAACTGGGATATGATGCAATCCTAATTGCACCATATGATCTTTGTATAGTTTAACCAATTCGCTTAATTTAAAAACGGATCTTTCAGTTCTGCTTTCATTTATAAATTTTATAACATTTGCCAGAGCAATACCTTCCAAAAGCGATTTGTTATCAGATTTATTATTAGAATGTTTACGTCTGTGTTCAGTTATTTTATTGTAAAACGATGTTAGGCATTTTAAATGATATTCTGCTTCGATAGCAATTAAATCACCGCCTGAAATTTTTCGTAAAACATCTTTGTCAGAAATCTCTTGCGCGTAATTTCTTAATTTTCTATCCAGTTCTAATGTCTCAACTTTTCTTAACGGCTCTTTCTTTTTGGCTGGTAGTTCACAGAATAGGCATACTTTTCCTTTTGCAATAATACTAGTATCGTTTTTGACAATTAAGTTATCTCTTGAAGTCCTAGTTGTAACTGGTTCACTGTTGCTAATATCTTTTGTTCTTTTGTTTTCTAAACGTCTAAGTTTCAGTGAACTAAATTTTAATTCACATGTTTTATGCCAGGACACTTTATATTTCCGGAAAAAATGTTCTATACCGCCGCCTTCATCAAATTTTGTTAAATCGATGTTTGAAGGTAAAGCACCTAATTCTTTAAATTGCAGTAAATTTGCTGCAAGGCTCTCATAACCTTTTCCTTTTCTCACTGCAGGGCACAATAAAGGAAATTTATCATTCGACTGGCACAAAATACAAAGATTAAAATGTACTGACATATTTTAGCAATAAATACAGAGAGGTATTGACGGGCCGTAACAATTTTTAAAAACACTCGAGCCGGCATAGATAGCGTACCACACTGACTGTAGCAAGTGATTCATTAAGTTGACACGTGCATTGCAGGTGCGCATGCAGATTGCACATAGAAATCGTTGTATTGTCCAAATATTAAAATTTTATAACATTGTATGATATGTTAAGATTATACGTGCACAAACAGAAGTCAACTATATTTTCAAATAAGGCCACAATTAATTAAAATCTGAGACACTCTACCCAATCACTTGTAGGGGGGGTTTTTCGGAATTGGGGGGTGATTTCAAGATGGGTCTGATGCTTATTTTGATTACTATATGATATACTAGCATCCCTGAAAATTTCATGCTTGTATACATTTTTGCACAATCGATGTACTTAGCTCCTGTACTAGAATTAGTTAGGAGAATAGGACGCTTGTGTGATGTAGGAATGCCGTTAACTCCTAAAATTTTAAGAAAAAGTGTGTACGCTTTTGCAAGAGAACACGGACTTCGACATAACTTTCAGTTGCCAAAGAAATAGCCGGAAAAAAATGGATGAAATGTTTTTATTCTAGACATCCAGAAATAGCGAAACGTCGTGCTCAAAAACTTAATCTCGCAAGAGCTCAAAAAATGAACCATGAAATTGTACTATTTTAAAAAGCTCAGAACAATTTTATTAGAGAAACATTTCCACGGAAAACCCGGTCAAATATACAACATAGATGAGAAGGGATGCCAATTAACTCTTCACCACCAACAAACTGTGTTGGCCCACAAGGGAGTGAAAAGAGTACACATTGTTGCTCCCGAACATGGAGAAAATGTTTCAATTGTGGCTTGCTGTAACGCTCTAGGACAAAGCATTCCCCCACTTATCATCTTCAAAGGTGTACGGATTAAGCCCGAGTGGTACATCAACCTGCCAGCGGAGTCCAAAATTTTAATGACTAAAAAAGGAAGCATGACAACAGAGGCATTCATACAATGGCTTGATCATTTTGCCAAATTTAAAAATCCTGGACCAGCTTTGTTAATCTTTGATGGAGCATCTTCTCATCTTGATATCCGCATTGTTGAAACTGCAGAACAACACGATGTAACGCTGTTCTGCTTGCCCAGTAACAGCACCCATGAGTTACAACCATTAGACAAAGCTGTATTTCGTAGTTTTGAGGCATATTGGGATGATGAGGTTCTAAATTTTTGGGTTAACCATGCAAACGAACGCGCTATTACCAGGGCCAGATTTGGAGAAATATTTACCCCAGTTTGGTTTAAATCAATGTCAAGTGAAAACATTTTATCTGGATTTAGAGCAACGGGAATTTGGCCGTTTAACCCAGCAGCCATTTCAGAGGCAGCATTTGCTCCCAGTAGTCTCACACATCGTGCTTTGGGTGATCGAGTGTTGGAAAATTCCTCTCAAAATACTACCCAACAGTTACACAATAGTATCGATGAACCAGTTGCTGGTCCAAGTCGTGTAAATACCATAAAAAAATCGCAAAACCCAAATAACATTTTTAAAATTTCAATATCAGATGCTAGTGACAGCAATTCATCTGGATCTTACACAACTGATGAATCAAGTGATGACGTTGAAGATGAACTCGCAGAAATGGAACTTATGGAAGAAGATGGTAAAAATATAGAGAACCCGAAAGAAAAGCAGACTCCAAATAAAGACACAGATATCAGCCTGAATGTGAGCTTCACGGAAAGTGGTTTCTTCATTACTCCTGAACTAAAGACTGCAGTTAAAAAACGTCGGCCAGCGATTAATTCAAAGGCGCAGGAAGTTACAAGAAATTTGTTTTCCAAAACAGCAACCAGCTCCACTGAAGAAAATAAAGAAAACAAGGAAGACGCAGGAAAACGGGTCGTGAAAGAAAAAGCTAGCCAAGGCAAAATAGATAAAGGAAAGAAAAAAGTCAACAAGAAACAGGAATCCTGGTACTGTTTTGCTTGCGATGAAGACAGAGTTGCAGACATGCGAAAATGTAATTTGTGCAACACCTATGTGCACGAGGAATGTGTAGGATTAAGCAAAGTAGATAAAGACATCTTTGTCTGTCCTAAATGTGCAGTTTAATAAGTGACATTTGGCGTTATCTTTAAAGTTTAAAGTTTAATTTCATGTTTTTTGTATTTTAAATAGCTATGTATTATCTTTGAAATTACTTACATTAAACAATAAAAATAATACTTGATTGTTTTTCGTACTTACACCCTGAAAAATATTATTGGCCTTATTATGAACCCAGTTGCCAAATAAGGCCATTTTGTTTATCTTCATAATCTATTAATTTTTTCAAATTTGTGATTTCAAAAAACAATTATATACAATAATATTGATACCTTATAGTATACCATACACTTAGTATAAACAACGATTTTGCAAAACTATTTCAATAAATAATCTCAGAATAAACAAACAAACCTTAAAGTGGCCTTATATGGCGTCTGTACCTTACAATAATCAAGTGTTAAAGTAAATAAAATAAATCATTTCGATTTTTTTCTGCAAAGTAAAATCTTCAGATTACCCACGTACCTAACACTATTACCAGAACAAACGCACCCATATTAAAATGCAAAATATTACAGGGCGTCCCATTTTTCTGCCTATGGTGTCACAATTACCCAAAATGGGAGTTAATGGTGACATCCCATGATTAAAAGAAAAAGCATTTATCAGACTTTACCTTGTATTTATGTCTAAAAATGCAGTTTACTGCTTTCTGGTGCTGTGAAATGGCGTCAAAAACGCCAATGAATCCATTAACTCACCAATAACTCATTTTTCAATTTTTTTGCAGTTACTGCTTTTTCCATAGTTGGGCAGTACTATGCTGTATATTATGATCTTGACTGGTATATTGACCGAATATTGCAACGGCTGTCCAATACCCTATTTAAAATAAAATTTGTACGTAGTAATTTATACTACTTTGTTTGGCCAAAGAATGATGATGTTCAAGACGTTGATGCAGAATTTATATTTTTTGGTCCCATTCACATGCGAGGTAGTAATCCCCTAACGATAATCGAGAGCGATAGGTAATACATTATCAGTGTAACAATAATAATTAATTAATTAATCATATGGTAATGACTAAACTGCCAAAGTATAATAATTACAAAATAATATCTGCAAATTAGAGGATATCGGAAGTGCTGCAGAACAGATGCATTGAATGTCGATTGAATGTATTAGCAAACGTGATTGTTAACGACTGGGACCCCGGAAATAGCACTTTTAGAAAATGTTCAATGAGTCGTTGGTGTGTCTATTTTGTTTTAACTATGTCAGGTAATCTAGATAGATAACAGGAAGTCCAGGTAATATCGGGGATATCTTGAGGATATCTCGGGGATATCTGGAATATCTTTACACGTAGGATATCAAGTGTACACAATTTTTTCTCGTGGTTTACCCCTCGATATAAACTATTCACTTTATTTAAAGAGCAGAAAAAATTAACCCAGACCGCAAAGGGGTAAAGGATTAACACCTACTTCTCTGGCAGAGGAACGACAGCCCAAAGTAGGGGAAGTGGAGGAAGCAAAGGAACAGAAAAAAAGGGTAATTATATCTTATTTAAATTTGTCTTCTAGCAATGCTTTTGAAATAGAAAAAATACACAAAGTGGAAGCACCTGAAACAACAAAAACTCTGTGAATCAGAATCACTCAATAAATTATTTAGAAATTCTTCTGTAATGAAAATGTAACAATGCCTGAACAAAAAGAGAACTCCTAACTTGAAGAATAATTATCTAGCAAAAAGGAAGGGTTTAATTATATGACGTAACGACAGCTAAAGCACTCGTTGAAATATGTGAAGCGTTTCAGTATTGTAGTATTGATTCAGTTTCTGTGTAGTCAATCATTTATATATTGCAAACATCACATCCCCTCTTGTACAAAGTGTCGGAACTTGTCTAAATTTAAGCCTTTACAGTTGGAAAGTGCTTCTCCATCTCAATCTGTAACAAAATAAACCAAAAATTGATAAACTTTTACTTTTCACAGCTGCACTTTCAAGTTTCATGAGAATTACAGTGAAAGCTATTTATTACAAAAACATGGCAACAAGCAGTAATAATGATATTATAATTACCAGTCATAAATATCCAGAACTTCCATAATAATCTGATCCATTTCCATAACCTCGAGTGTACCCTTCAAAGCCTTCATTACTCCAATACTTATCCATTGGATCTCGCTCAAATGTAGAACTATAACATCCACCTGCAACATAACAATAGCAAACTACATCTCACATAAATCTCTTAACCAATGATAAAATTTCTTTATATGTTTCGTCAGTTGAATTGCATCGTCAAAGACAATCGGTAGCAAAACCGATTTAAAAAATTATCATTTGTAAACCAAAATAAGGTTTTAGAGGCATGTAACAATGCAGCTCTCGTGGATTACACATGATAGTCCAGGAGCTGGCTGTATATTAGAAGACTAATTCATTTCTATCAAGCTGGAATTTTTTTATGTGCTGGTATGGTTATGTCTACTAAGGCTGCCAAATGGGGTGATCAGCAAAATAGTAACACGGGACATAGAGTGCACAGAATTTTTCTATTTTGAATTAATTTCTGATCAAATTGACAAACTTCCAGCACGCCAATTCCTTTTTTGCTCATTATTTAGACATTTGAAACATTAAGGCCCAATTGCACTAGTTACACTTAAATAATAAGCCTAGGACTGGACCTAAGACATTTGACTGATAACCGTCAACCGGATTTTTTTTATACAAGGTGTTAATACTAAGTCGTTACACCCGTAAATTGCGGTTAGAACTTATTAAAACAAACAACTTTTTTTAGTTCCAATTTTTGATTGGGTGCCCCTATTCGTAGATATTGATTTCTTTTGTATTTTTCACAATCGTAATAACTCCCTCATTTTAGGGAATATTTCAAAAAAAGGATGGTTTTCAAAACAAGCTTATGGTTCTCTACAACATTTGTATTTACAGTTATTTTATATTTTTTCAAATAACAAAATGGCGGTCGATCAAAAATTTCAAATCACATATTTCGATAACTATCCTATAGATTTTTGAAAATATTTTTCTTTTAATCCTGAAACTATTTACTACAATATTTCTCTAAAACATTTTTTTTATCTACGCAACAAAGAGATCTTTATTTAAATTACAGAAGAGCATGTGTAAAGTATCGACGAATTAAAAACAATTTAGAAACTGAAAAAAGTTGTTTGTTTTAATGAGTTCTAACTGCTATTTTCGGGTGTAACGACTTAGCATTAACACCCTGTATACCTAACTATATAATAATTTAATAATTACAAAAAACACCTTGTCCGGCAATTTGAGCAGGACAGAACCACTCTCTGACTTCCTGGGTTCGTTAGTTGGCCAATTGTTTTAACTGATAACCATCATGCTAACTTTTTTTACAACTTTGTAAATGTTAATACTAATACATTGGTGTATGTGTTCAACATTTCAGGTGGGACACGACCATTTTCAAGGTTGGAAAGGGGTGCAAAAAGTATGTTTTCAATAAATAAATATACACATTTTACTAATAGACATAACCATACTAGCACATAATATGAAGATGTACGACACTAACAACTTATTATCTCTGCAGAATATGGACTTTATGAGAATAACATGAAGTTGTCTTTTATAAAATGTTCAATTAATCATGGTCATCAACTTGAGTATTAATCCATCAAGTTCTGGTTCTTTTTTGTAAGTTATAAAGGCGGTGCCACAGATTGGGTATTTGCTGAATCTCGATGTTTTATCTTTTGGCAAAGGTATTTGCTAAACAGATTGTTAATTGGCGAGCTATATACAGGGTGCTTCCAAATTCGCGCACAGATTGTGGGATGGTATTATGCGACAAAATCTCAACAAAAAGTTCCTCTAAATTTTTCCAAAACACGGCTATTTTGCGAGCTACCACAATACCACGGTTTGGAAAATCTGAAAATCACAGAAAAAGGTGTTGAATTTCAACTTATGGAGGTTCAGTCAGTTGGTTAATGGTTAATAACAAATTTTTAAAAACAAAAGAAAGTTCCAACTATAATTATGACGAAAATATAATTACAACATTATTTATTGACATTTTCAAGCGTAACTTTGTTGAAATCCGCTTTATAAAGCGAATAAATCTTGTTATTTCCCATTGAAATCGATATTTTATTTAATATATTTTATTATTTATACAACATTATTGTTCAATATGTCCACCGTCTGCTACTAAACAAACTTCAGCACGTCGTTGTACTGCTTGAACCATGAATTGTTTTGAACTATCTTTTGTTTTCTGACGGATGTCATGGATTAATTTTAATCACTTGATCAAACATTTAAAATTGAAATTGAAGACCATTTTCAGATTTTTTGAACAATTATTACTCGATAGGTGACGGTCTGTCTGATCAGAAAATAGTGGAGAAACTATTGATTCAGTTTTTGTTGTACCATATGATCGAGAAAACTTTAGATAAGGGTTGGCCATGAAATAGAATTAGTGAGTCGTTACTTGTTTTGAATAAAACTGACTTTGACAGTTGTCAAGACTAAAAGCAAGAATATATCAATCGTGTGGCTTAAATAACGACACATAAATTATATTTCATGGTCAACCCTTATCTAAAGTTTTCTTGATCATATGGTATATTGTCATCCTACTGTCTGCGCCTACTGTATACGCGAATTCTCAAATAAATACTTGATCAAACCGATGCTTGAAATTTGGCGAATATTGAATGTGTGGCGCAACCTCAATAGATTGAAAATGAATAATTCGCGAACAAGCACAAATAAATATTAAATATTGTTCTATAGTTCCCATAAAACCATAACAAAATTGCTAAACGTCACCTAACATAGGCGAAAGTTCTTTTATTCTGTGATTAACCCAGTATTCGAAATTTATTTTCATAAATTCAACAGGTCTCCAGTTAAAACCAAAGGATGAGATTACAAAAATCCAACAGATCTGATTCATTAATCTTTTAAGTAAAAGAACTCCCCTAATTGAAAGTATTGCTCCTGGTTCTAGTTACGCAGGGAGATCTTTTGAAAAGAATCCACCCTGAATATGTCTTAAACCACACCAAATATCAGAGAAAATGTAGTATTTTTAAAGAAGATGGGGGGACATCCATAAGGATTGCTTTTCAAATGATCACCCTGTAAAAGCTCACAGAAATTATAAACAACATATTCTAGGGTGTATTTCCCTGCTAATATTAAGCAAAAAAGATTGTGAATCTACTAAAACAAACCTAGTAATAATTCATTTTCTTCAATTATAAACCTTCAAGTAATGCTAAAGTCTAACAAGAGCAAGAGATTTTACCTGTTCTGGCAGTAGTACTGTAGATGAATGTTTGGAATTATTCATTCAGTTGCTCACCAATCCGAATCCTGCTACTAGCGAGCAGTCGTAACATAGTAGATCTGAATTACAGGTCAGTCTTACCCTGAAAAGATTATTTAATAAACCATTTATTTTGTACTTCAGTGCACCAAAATATTCGGGAATGGTCGTGTCTGTTGGAGGTCAGGTGCGAGGTTGCCACGTTGTGTTTGATATACAGGGTGCTTATAACTTGATATGCAGAATATATTTTTTGTACATTTGTCTTTGATATCGTGTAACAACTTATTATCGCCATTCTTTGTCCTGCAAAACGAGAGTTGCCTACAATATGCTTCCTGTATCGTGTAACGACTTATTATACCTAGTCTTTGGCCTGTAAAGTGGGTTGCCTATCCAAAGGGGCAGCGAATTATCCCATTGAAAACACGTGTAAAGTGGGTTGCCTATCCAAAGGGGCATGGAATAACCCCATTGAAAACAGGTGTAAAGTGGGTTGCCTACCCAAAGGGGGCCGTTCATTGCCAAATTGTTGTAAAGTGGGTTGCCTATCCAAAAGGGGCAGGTAATTTCCAAACTGAAATTGCATATTGCCTAACCAAAAATATGATGTTTACACAAAATGAAAACTATTTTCACCAACTTTAGAAGGAACCCCCTACAGTTTTCTTTATGGGTAATAATTGTTGGGAATAAAAGTAATCACAATCTGTTGTTCTTCATAGATAAACGATTTGCTTAAAGAGTTGCCGGATTTTCAAGTTAACCAACGAAGTCCTTTAAAAAATAATGCAACAAAATAGAAACACTTGGTTAAGTACTTGGTTAGGTACTAAACAAAATGAAAACTATTTTCACCAACTTTACCTGCAGTTTTCACTAAATAATTACAATTTAGAACTCTTTTCACTAACTTTTGTAAAAAAGAAAACCCAAGTCTTTCGCACGATTAACAAAATTTATTAAATAATTTCAAAGAATTTAGTGCATGCTACATGTTTTGACCATCTAGGGTGGCTGGTTTTTCATTGTCCAGACTGTTTTAGAAGAGATGAACAACCGAAGGAAAATACTGTCTAAACAAAGTATGGCTAAATTAAAACAAAAATCAGCAAAAGAAACGTGTTTGAAAAAAATAAAGAAGAAACTTGTGGTCGAGTCCGAAAGTGAGGAAGATCAAGAAATTAGCGATTCCGTAATATGCGATGATGACGAACTGGATGATCTTAGCTCAGATACTCCAGAGAACGAATATGCTAATCCAAAGCCCAAGGAAATCTGCGCAATATGCGGAGAATTTGGCAAAAATAGGGAAATGTGGTACCGGTGCAAAGTGTGTTCAGACTGGGCTCATGCCGAATGCAGCGCAGCGGCTTTGATAGTCCGAAACAATATGTTTGTGACTTCTGCAAATCATAAATTTTTCTTATTTTATTAATTTAGTGTTTTACTTATGTATCTCTAGCGTTTGTGTTCAAAATAAAAATAAAATTATTTTTTCATTTATTTTTTCCATTATTACCCACCCAAATGGGTAATTCCGCGTAAACGATTTTTTTCTTTTGGATTTTTTTGTACTAAAAATATGAAAATTTTCAAGTACTTGCTGTTGTGCAAGTAAACAGTTCAATTAACATTCTGGCAAATTTTGAAATTAGTAGGTACTGAATTAACATAGATACAGCCATTCTCGCGTAGGCGCGCGGAATTCGCCCACTTTCCCCTAAATACGTGGGTCACCCCCCCACGGGCTTTTAGTCGGCACATTCTTTATTCTTTCATATAAGAACTCGGCAATTTTATTTAATAAATGTAGAGTAATATAAAAATAAAAACAAGCACATAACAATAATATGTAATATAATATATTAAAGTAACAACACTAAGGACTAGAGAGTTACCAAATGCACTTTTCATGTTCACTTAAAATTATAAACACTTGAACTAATATGTTTATGATATCTAATATATATGTTATTCACAAAACACGAAATGTAGACAATTCGCGTTTTGTCCAGACAATATACGAAATGTCTAAGACGTTTAGACAATAGGCGAACTGCATCCATATTTTTATTATTTCGAGCTTTGTCTGGACCAAACGCATTTTGTCTAAGCAACGTTAGACAAAAGGCGTAGTCAAATTTATGAACTCATAATAGAACGTTTTTATTAATTTATTAATAGGTATTATAACATAGGATACAGGTGATAGTACCTACTAATCATCAACGAGTTATCTTATTATTTGTTACAACACGGCAATGACATTTTGAGTTACAAAGTACATTATTGCTTTTGCATCTACATTTCTTGGAAATACATTTAGTTTTACAGAAACACTTAAAAAATCCTTGGCCTCCACTTAAAGACATATCAGTGCTTGCTTTTCTTAAACATACGGAAGTGTTAGGAACGTCTGTTAGAATAATAAAATTTTCTTTACACGTAGGTACCAATTTGATTTCTTGAGTATAAATTATTAATAATACCACTTTTGCACCCATTTTGTAATATCCATCTTCAGTAACTTCCATAACAATCCCTATTACATTTCGGACGTCGGTCTTACTTCGATCAACCTCAGGAACTGGAATAGTAACGGATGAACCAACTGATATAGGTGGAAAACATTTTTCACTCGTCATTTTCATTTTCTTCGCTTGATTCTCTAGACAAGAACGCGCCTTTTTGCGATTTTCGTTAATTGATTTTTTATTAATACAGATTTTACAGATAATGTTATTCGTATCGTCATTTTTACCACCGGTCGATAAACATTCGCTGTGGAGGCATGAAGAACATATACTGCATTGTAAATCACCTCCACCTTCCCCACAAACGGAACAAACACCGACAGTTGACGAATTCTCTTTTGCGGTTAATACATTTCCAATAACACCAACAGTAGTTGATAAATTTTCTTTTGCAATTAATTCGTTGTCAATAACTTCCCCTGAGATTTGAGCCGAAATTAGAGAATGCTCTTCCTGATTATTCACTGAATGATTTGCTTCCGCAAATGACAAAACGTTTTCAACATTGATGGATGTAACCAAATTATCATCATCATTAGCAGTCGCATCATTTTCTCTATTAATTAATAAATTTTCTTCTGACGATAATCTATCCAAATTAATTGACGGAAGGTTACTTGATTGTAGTCCAATGCGGGCTGTTTCTTCGTGAATAATTAGTGGACTGTATTTAACATTTATAGAAGCTTTTTTATATTTTTTATAAATTTTATTTATTTTTTCTTAATCTGTCAAACAAAAACGTTGCTTGGTTTCTTACATTCAAATCAAAAAACAAAACGATGTGAACCGCGCAGAACATGCTACATTATGTAAAATATACATTGTTCTCAAAACATATGCTAACACTCTATTAATCTTATTTATATCTGAAAACTTGTTTAGTAAGTTATTTAAAATTAATTCCACAAAGGACTCCTTCACCAGGGACGGGTGCTCAAAGATTGCTCGTATGTGATTGTAGATCATAAGTTTTTTGTTTTCAAACCTGTCGACTGAAAACTGCCACGCTAATTTATAATTTTGCGTAGACACTTCAATTGATTTGATTATCTGTACTACATCTTTCTCTAAAGAAGATCTCAAATATAAAATTTTTTGAATATCTGATAGCTGTTCATTTTCATCTACCAGAGCTACAAATGAATCTTTAAATTCCAACCAACTATTGTATTTACCATCAAACGTTGGTAATTTGATGGGTGGTAACTTGACTAGCGAATTAACATTACCTGCGTTATTATTCCTTGAACCAAAACACCTTGAAATTCGTTCTGAATTATTTTCTGAAACATGTTCAGCTAGTACTGACTCATATTTTTTTATTATCGCTTTAGCATCGCCAATTACACTAAAATAAATATCCTCAAATGTATTTCTATCTAATTCATCTATATCACTAGATTCTGATGTCTCTATATTCGATTGAACCTCGTTGTATACTTCCCAACAAGGCTCAATTTTTTCTAACCGTAATGAAAGTTGCGATATTATTTTCTCATCACACTCTATAAGCTTTAATTGACTCAAAATAATTCTTAAACCGCGTTAAGATACTTTTAATTAATTTTCTTTGATTTTTCAATGTCACTAATTCCGCCATAATGCAAATAATATTAAATTGAAACCATACAAAATGTGAGGATTAAGGAATAAGGACAGTTCTTACTTGAAACCAGGCTTGACATTTGAATATTATTGTACTGAGTAGCCCTGTGGAATTGACTCCAGACGATTCCGATGTCTTCTGACCTGAAACGACCGAGTATCCGCTCTCCCAGCACCAGACTGTTATTATGTGATTTGTAACAACCACATTTTTTCAAAATAATTATGGATTCTTGAATCAATCAAAAGCTTCTATCAAACTCACTGAATCCGGTTCGATGGGACCATATGTTTCTTCGTGAATAATTAGTGGACTGTATTTAACATTTATAGAAGCTTTTTTATATTTTTTATAAATTTTATTTATTTTTTCTTAATCTGTCAAACAAAAACGTTGCTTGGTTTCTTACATTCAAATCAAAAAACAAAACGATGTGAACCGCGCAGAACATGCACATTATGTAAAATATACATTGTTCTAAACACGGGCTTTTCGCCCAAAAAGAGCTTCATACGGAGTTTGGCCAATTCCAGTATGATAAGCATTATTTTTACGAAACTGACAAAAAAGTAAACCCTCACTCCAATGATTATTTTGCGTTTCCTCCATCCAAGTTCTTAAAATGTTTTCAACATCTTGATTCGCACGTTCAACGGATCCTTGGCTTTGCGAATGACGGGGTTTTCCGTGGACCATTTTTAGTCCAGGCCACATTTCGGATAGTTCCTCAATTATGTGGTTTGCAAACTCCCGGCCGTTGTCCGATTGTAAAACGTTAGGAGCACCAAACAAAGAAAAAATGTCTAGTAAGGTGTAGGCCACTTCGGCTGCACGTTTAGATTTTAACGCACGTAAAATAACATATTTTGTTAGATGGTCCTGATAGACCAGTATAAAGTTGTAATCACCATCGTTAGATGATTGAAGATCGATAAGGTCCACTTGGGCACGGGAGTTTAAATCATTAAATACCATTGGCTTTACTACCACACCCTTTTTAGGGATACTCTTCTTTTTTTGGCACGGCTCGCAGAAATTTAAATACATCATTACAACATCCCGAGGAATATTACGATATTTCCGTTTTAAATTTTCTTCCATTCTAATGCGCCCACCATGACCACATTGTAGATGTGCTTCATGAATAACGTCAAACAATTCCTCTATTTTTACAAAATATTTTATGTCGCCACCTGTTTTACCTGTTGGTACAATAAGCTTCTTTGTGTCTCCAATATGCATAATATCATATCTGGCCAAACGCCTGTAATCTTTTGCGCTAAGTTTTTCTTTGCTCTTCTGTTTTTCTTTAGCACATTCAACTTCACATAAAATTGTACTATATCTTTCAGATGAAATAAGACCACTATTGTCAGACTTTGTTAATAAAGACAGTTTTAATGAAAATTTGTCTTTAAAAACATTAACACTATTATTAGCCATTATAGTTAGAACTTGAACAACACAGACAATCAACTGGATTCTTAAAGAACACGCGTAAAAGTAAGGTTAAGGTATAGATTTTAATGGTCTGAACGTCTTCTGTCTAGCTTAACACAGACAAAACGCATGTTGTCTGGACAAAACACGAAGCGATGTAATATTCCGGAGTTTATCTACTGTCAGTAGACACTTCTGGTTTTGTCTAGACAAAACGCGATTTGTCTTACTTCGTGTTTTGTCTATAACATATATACCTATTATATATTTCTAATTGAGCTAGTTTTAGTTAGTTGATGTAGAGTTGCTGTAGAACCATTATACTAATTTTATTCTGTATCAAACTCCGGTTTTTATTTTTTTGAAAAATAAATTTTTTTTAAAAACAACTTTTGTCAGTTATCAAAGTTATTTGGCGCAGTCGGTAGGATCTGCTGAGGGCACAAACGTTTTCGAAAATTTTTCGAAAATTAAAAGTTCCTCAAAAATTAAAATAAAGTGCTCCTTCACGTTTCAACGTGTCAATAGTGAATCTCTGCAACTAAACCAAGGGGATCCGACAGCTCGAGGTGAAGGACAAGCATCGCCGAAGCCCAAGGTGTCGAGTCCACCAAAACCAGTCCATTGGGGACAACAACAGTCCCTCAAGGATTCTTTGTTCATTGCGAACAGCCTGACTATTGAAGTCGACTTAGATTTAAGATGTCCATCTCAAAGTAAGACATTTATTTTAACATTTATATTTTGTTTAAGCTATTTAAACAAGTCAAAGAATAATTAAAAATTTTTAATTAATTTACTATTAAAATTGAAAGAAATCAACAAATAATTAAATTAGAATATTAATTTTGTTTAAAATCTTTTTGTTTAGCTGTAAGAAATAACTTTCGTACTTATACAAATTCAAAATTTTAACGTAGCCGTAAGAAGTAATATTTTTGCTATTATATAATATTAATTAATTTTTGCTAGTATAACACTAAAGTATCATATCTTATTAATAGCTTAATACAAATGATTAATTAATGTCAAGTGACGAAGAAGAACAATTGCTTAACCATTTACACCGTTTAAGATTACGTCCACCTCTGTTAAATGTAGCTTTACGGGGCCTTCGTGATAACTAACGGGCCCGACACTCACTGCATGAGTAGAGGGGATTGGAGTCCTACTTGACGGCAATACACGTTGCATTCGAGCCGCGCTTGGATAGAATACGTTGTTTATAATATTAAAATAGTGCTTTACTTCGTAATGTGACATGATGTAAACGTTTGTAATTACCTATGAAATGTACGCGATCATAAAAAAATTAATAATCACCCAATTTTGATAGTTTTATAAAGGGACAGTATACATATTCTGTTACAGTTATTAGATCTCATTTTTAATATTAAAATGCAGACGAAACAAAATTTCTATGTGAGATATATACATACTATAACACAAGATAGATTATATACATAAAATATAGAATAACATAATAAACATTAAAAAAAATAGTTATTCTCTATTAAACAAAATAAATAGGTAGTTAGGAACTAGCACTTGTATGTGTCCAGCTTTCTTTTCTTTTTTTGCGGGGTTTGATCATTTGCATATTTTCTAAAATTATTTAAAAGTATATTAGAAAATATCGAGATACACTTTTTCAGTGTTCTAGTTCTGCTTCCGCATGAGGAACAATTTTCGAAGCTTACATTTGTCATGCTGTCGTAAACCAATTTACACAAAAGAGCTCGCTGATTATTCATATTTAAAAATATATCCTCGTATATTTCACTAATCAGTACTTGGAATAGCTTGTACATTGAGACCAAAATGTCAATTAGAAATTCTGTAGGCACTTTCAAACCACCGCGATCTAAATCCTTAATGTATATCAATGTTTCTTGGTTGTTGGAAATCTCCAGATTTTTTTCATACGTCAGACTCTTAAGGCAAGAATTACATGATACTTTCGATTTTAAGGTATGTGCTATGTATCCACCTATATACACTAATACCATGGAATCATTTTTTGAAATTTCAACAGCATCTATGTGTCTTTCGATTTCTTCGAAAGTATCATTAATGTAGTCCTCCTGCATGTTCGAAAAATCAATTTCATTGAGATCCGAGAAAAGATCTTTTATTTGAAATTGTCCACAGTGTGCAGATTTTAATTTCAGCAAATTAACTAGTTTTATTTTTTTTTCGGAGTCTAAAATTTGCGCTACAGATATGTGATAATTACCACCGGACATCTGTCTATATTGTCCGAATCTAGCCTCGAGTGGGTCGGTTTGAAATTTTCCTAGTAGAACGTAGTGAAATTGAAGATCTTTTAATAAATATTCACACAGAGAAATTAATGTATCACATGTGTGAAGAAGTGCATGATTAGTCTGCTTGGTTAATTTTCCATGGCGCTTGTCAACATTTTTAACGTTTAAATTATCCCATTCTTTCAGCCACATAACAAATTTCTTTAAAAACTCCAAATTTTTGTCATCGATACGTCGAATTGGATCACAGTATAAATCTCTTAAATGCTTGCCCTTCCACTGATTCCGACAATTAACGATTTTCCACCAATTGGAAATAAACTCCAGGAACATGATAGTACCACTCATATTTGCCTTCGTTTCAGTTTCTAGAGTTCTTAGAGCAGATATATTCTTTTCGTCGAAAAGTTTAACGCACAATGCCACATTTTGGCGTTGAATACCATTTGGGTTCAAAACATTTTTGCTTAAAGTAGGAGCCAGTTTAATCATTCGCGTCTGTTCAGAATAATACAATGTTCGCAAATTACTTACTTTAGCAAAATAATGGGGATCTATTTTGTCAGAAGGGGTATTGCTTTCTGTCGTACAATGGGGAATGTGGAACGTCTGCTCACAATCTGTCTGATTCAGCCAGTTATTTCTTATATTTTTGAATAAATGAACTGTGTCAAATAACAAAAATATTGGTTTATTATTAAACTTATTTTGAATCGTTTTCTGCATATTATTTCCATCGCACAATAGATCGAATGCCTTCTTGTTTGTCCTGTTGTTATCTGAAATCAGCGACAATACCGTGTATCCAGCGTTCGTAATTTGCTCAATAATCTTCAGTATCAAGTCCCTCAGGTATGCTGCTTGTAAATTTAGAACAGGGAACATTCCAATAACATCTTTGTTTTTTGATAAAACCGAGGTTAGCATAAAAGTTTGTACAGTTGTTGCTCTCTCGTTAATATTCAAATTACTCATTCCCACTAATTTTCCATTTTTATATACTGCATCAGGTTTAACATATATTTCATCAAATATTATGTTAACTAACCTTTCTTCTTCTTTTAGCAAATTAAGTTTTTCAGTAAGGTATTTTAAATGAGCCTCATTAATCCCAGAGCTGGCTAAATTATCACAGCGGCAGATTCAATTTTAATGTACCTAATTTTCGCAAGAATACGTATGCGGCGGGATACGAATAAAAAAATGAACAAGACCAAATCAGCATTTCCGAGCTATACTTAGGGTTCCTACTTTCATTCGTAAGTAAATAAATTTGTACCATTAGAAATTTTAGCATTTGTACTATATCTTCACTTAACTGAAATTTTTCATCACAACATTCCTGTAAAATTGCCATTGCACTTTTTAGTCTAGAATTTACACTGTTAACAATAATATCAGGATTTAATAAAACTTCCATTAATTTTATAAGTTTAGGCCACGTATCACAAAGATGTGATTCTGTTAAAATATTCTGATAATCATTTTTACTTACTGGACACATGTTTTTGTACAATTCAACCGATAAATCAAATTTAATTCGCAATGACGCAGTTATTGTTGGACATCCATCTTCTAAATTGCAGTTATTCAAAAAACATACATACGATGTACCTTCTATCACTGTTAAGCTTGGTAGTTTGGGGTGTTTTAATTTTTTTCTGTAATTTGTTACCAGATCATTAAAAGAAAGAATTTTTTGCTCTTGAATCCGCCTTTCTTCAACTAACTTCATATTGACACGTTTTTCGATATTCCTAGTTTCTGGTTTTTTTCGTAAAACAGGAGCTTCTGCAGACAAATATTTTGGTTGATTTGCAAATATGGTAGGATACGCATTTTCTAAAAGCCTCGCATTTTTTCTACGTATAACATTCACGGTACCGTCTCCTTTTGGGTAAATTTCCTCTTTTACTATAAATTTTGAGTCAAAGTGATTTATGCAAACCACGGATTGCGTACTAGGTTGAAAGTTGTCTCTATGTATTGTCCTAATCCATTTTTGTTTCACTACTTCATCTTTGGGAAACCGGAAAACTGTAGTATATGACTTTTTATCACCATAGTTACTACTACAGCCCGGGACGCAGCATTTTCTAGGCATTCTGTGTAAATAAACAACTTGTTATATCCGTCTAGTAAGTAGGGTGGTAGGGTGTTCAATACTTACTTGTTTGACAGAATAGTAGAAACTAATAGTTATAATAATAATATTAGTACAAATACGCCAGCACGTGTAACACAATACAAAAATTGGGTATTATCACTGGCCGCCAGCAACTCAGCGGTCAGGTCTAGGCCTCCAATCCCCTCCCTTTCTTAAACTTGAGCGCGATGTGTCGGGCCCGTTAGTTATCACGAAGGCCCCGAGCTTTACCACCTGTTGTAAATGTGAATTACCCACCAGGTTTTCACATGTCCATTTTAAATGAAATTCCGAAATTTTAAGGGAATCCTTCAGAACTGGGCGAATTTATAAGAGCAGTCGAAGACATTTTGGCTCAATTTTATCAAAATATCGATCCTAATGCATATGTTAATAAACTATTGTTATCAGCCGCTAGAAATCATATAAAAGGCGTGGCATTAGAAGTAATAACTGGTCAAGTCATAAATGCTTGGACTGATTTAAAGAATATTTTGATAGAAAATTTTGGAGACCAACGGTCAGAACTAAATTTATTAATAGATATGTCTAGGCTTCACCAAAATTCAAAGGAAACCCCGATCGAATTTTATAATCGGTGCAGATCACTTTTGGCCATAATAAATTCCAAAATTGCACTAACTAATGACCAGCAGGAAATAAAAAACTATAAATTAACCAATGCCAAAAATTTAACCCTCACAACTTTTATAAGTGGATTAATCGAACCACTCGGTTCTTTTATTAGTCCTCGTTCACCAGCAACTTTAGAAAATGCCTTAACGTACATAAAGGATGAACTGTATATCAGATATTTCCAAAATTTAAATAATCCTAATAAAAATTCGTATTCTCAAATCCAAAATCCAAAAAGTCAACTAATATCTCAAAAACCTTGGCGCAAAAATTACCTGCAACCACAAACTTCTGTTTCGCAGCCTTATGTACCCCGACAAAACAATTTCGCAAATAACCAATTTCAACGCCGACAAAACAATTTCGCAAATAACCAATTTCAACCCCGACAAAATAATTTCACAAGTAACCAATTCCCACCCCGACAAAATAATTTCGTAAATAACTCCAAATTCAGCTCAAGTCAAATAAATAGACAGATTCCTTTCCAATTTGAACTCGCACAGAACGTATTTGTACCAAAACCAAACCCTCATCTTCCTAAACCAGAACTCATGGATTTTTCTACAATAAAAAAACGTCCAGCCTCAAATTCTCACAATTTCCAACCAAGAAAATTCCCTTCAGGAAATTATTTTACCAATAACAACCAGAGACCAAATCTCATGTCCCAAGAATTACATCCTTTATCCTTGGAAAACCCAACATCGACTGAAGATTTCTCAGAAGACTACCCTTACCAACAAGTTTATGTAGAATATAATTCTAACTATGACTTTAAACCCATCCCGAATGAAACCTACTAGAAAATGGACAAGAATACGAAGAAAGATATTATGAACACGAATATCATAATTTTGATGAAAATTTTCATGTAGTGGCCTTGGAAACTACAATGAATTAGAACATTTTGCAATAAATCCCAAATCCAATTTACCCTTCCTTATAATTCCACAGACTAACGAAAAATTATTACTAGACACAGGCTCTTCTAAAACAATTTTATCACCTAAATTTGTACACAAACATTTCCCGGATTCAATTTATCACCATGATTTTGAAACTACTACATCTCACGGTACTTCAACACACAATTTAGCCGCAGACGTCCCATTACCAACACTTTTTAATGAACCTGGCTTACATCAAGTATATTTGTTTCATTTTCACAATGAATACGTCGACTTACTAGCAAATCTCCCCGCTACTATCGACTACAAATGGATGAATATCCAGACAAACAATTCCATTGTTCCATTCTATTATAATCCATCTACAACAAAACAACAGCAACAGAAAAGAAATGAATGTAACTTTTTAAAACAGAAAAACCCAGACGAAAATATTCGTACAATTACACTTTCACCCCGTACTGAAACTATTGTTAAACTCCCCGCTATAGGAAAAAACGGTAATAAAATTTGTCCCAAAATTAACTTTTCCAAAGATTTAATCATTCCTTCTGCTATTGTAAAATTACATAATAACTGGTTTATGACAACTATTGTCAATACCTCCAATAAACAACATACTATGCACATAACAAATCCCCTTTGTTTGGATGAACACGATTCACTAGAAACTACCCCGATTTCTCCAAACCATCATGACCCAGGCTCTCGAAATAAAATTCTTGACAAAAATCTAAAGGAAAATTTACGTTTGAATCACCTCAATGCCGAAGAAAAAGCTTTATTAGGAAACCTTTGTTATAAATATAAAGACATTTTCCATTCACCCGAAATTCCCTTAACAGCAACTAACCTAACTCAACACCACATTAGAACAAAGACTAACGACCCAATTTATACTAAAACGTACAGATACCCACATTGTCATAGAAACGAAGTTAAGAATCAAATCGACAAGATGTTAAATGAAAACATAATGGAACCCTCTCAATCCCCTTATAATTTCCCAATTTGGATTGTTCCCAAAAAGGCAGATGCCTCCGGAAAACAAAAATTTCGAATAATAATTGACTACAGAAAATTAAATTCAGAAACAATAGAAGACAAATATCCAATCCCGAACACTGAAACAGTTTTAGATAACTTAGGTCGAGCACAGTATTTCACAACCCTTGATTTGGCAAGCGGATTCCATCAAATAGAAATTAACCCTGCAGATCGCGAAAAAACCGCATTTTGCACCGAAGAGGGCCTTTTCCAATTTAAACGAATGCCCTTTGGCCTGAAAAATGCCCCCGCAGCTTTCCAAAGAATGATAAACACAGCCCTTTCAGGTTTAACACCCCAGCAATGCCTTGTCTACCTTGATGATGTCATTATCTATTCCTCCGACTCATCGTCCTCAATTCTATCCTCTGGACCTTTGTAATTACCGATATTACAATCCACAACATAAAAGACAATCCCGGACTATATCCTCTCGTGAAAGGAAATGCTTTCCTGAAAAATAGTGAATGGACTCTCATAAAAACTCTCGATTACCTTCCCCTTTTGTCAAATTATAACTATTTAAAGTCAAATATCCTAGAAACTATAAAACTTCTTCAAAGGAAACCTTTTATACATTACACACAATATAAAACCATGAATAATCACTCTCACGATAATCAATTACTGATTTTGAACCAATACCTACAGAAATCTGACTCCCTAATTAAACAATTATTTCCCGAAACATCACCAATAAGAACCAAACGAGAATTGCTCGGGATAAGCTTACGGGAACCATTGGTAAAATTAATGTAGAAACTCAAGCTGCAATAACCCCAATAAATAAGTCCATTGACCTATCTCACATAGATGTAAATCGTTTACAAAACGAACAAATTAAGTTGATACGACATAAAGAGGAATTAACTAAATATATTCCCCCAATTGTACACCACCTTAGTCTAAGTTCTATAATTATTATTATTGTATTAGTTACTCTTATTTTTTTCTCTTATTTTTATATGTATATTATAAACGTAAAATATTCTTTTCAAAATTAATAACTGCTTTACAAATGTCACCAAATTCTCCCATTTCTGTTACTGAAGTGCCCATGAAATTGTTACAATGTAAAGATTGAAAATGGTAGGAAAATTTAAATTACTTTTGAAAATCATTCGTTCCAGTACGATTTTCATTCTAAGGGCGGAGAAGTTACCAAATGCACTTTTCATGTTCACTTAAAATTATAAACACTTGAACTAATATGTTTATGATATCTAATATATATATATATATATATATATATATATATATATATATATATATACGTATTAACCGGCATTACCAAGCCCAAAATGGTATATACTCCATACTATACAAAGCCCGACACCTACTCACGAAGCCCGACTTTGGGCTTCGTAATTTTCACGTGTATATAACACTTATTTATGTGTTTATGGACTAGATAGCGCCTCTGGTGGATTTTCGGTTTGGCGGGTAAGGTTGACATATATCGCAAAATATACACGTTTAGTTCACAAAAATCCTGTATAGGGGGCGTACGGTCGCCTTGTGTATATCTGTATATACGCTACAGATAGTTTACTGATATTACCCACCCTAATATGTTTTGCGCATTATAAGAAACCCTTAAGTCTGGCAGCAGCGCATTCATTTCAAGTTATTACAATAATAATTTGATAGTGGAATAGCTCTACGCTTACATATCTAAAAAGCGCGCGAACATTTAAAACTCTAGAGAAACAAATTAAGTTTATCGTCACAATGGTTTCGATAATTTTACTGCTGGTGTAATAAAATTCAAAATTTCAATTATGAAGTAAAATAAAACTGCCCAAAGTAAAAAGTATTGTAAAAATTAAATAATAATTCTGTCTATTTTTAACAATTCTTCACATTTATAGAAAGAATAGGTATAAAAAAGTTTATAATTTGTAGCGAAAAGAACATTATTAATTTAGAGGTTTGCAAAACGTATAATATTAAAATTATTTGATAAATATAAAGTTTAATTTATAGTTAAATAATTATTAGTTATTTCTTCAATACTAAACGACATGCATGCGTTATGTGTGCATCTCACTTACCACAAACAAGCTTTAGATACAAGTTGTAACCATAATTTTTTCAAATACCACTTTCTAAATATATTAAGAGTCGTCTATACAATTTCTAATATTGAAAAAACGCTGAAAATCATATTTTCAGTTTCCAGGACCATTGTAGCCATAGAGATAGTTATAAATTCTTACATTTTAATTTAATTAGTGGAAGTAGTAAATCAGATCGTTTCGTTTGAGAGAGAAAGAGTAAAAGTCTTGTGACTTAAGTAAAGACACACAATTTGTATTCAATGACCATTCCTTATCTAACAATTTTTCAGTTCAATTTAAATAAACCATCATACAAATAGTTATTTAAGTATCAAGGGCGTAAGCTAGGTGTTTCTAGCACACGGCATGATTAGAGCCAGACAAGCGAAGCGATGGGGGTTAAGAGTTAGCTCTAAAGCTAACGCGCTAAATTGCATCAATGAAACAAAATAAACCTACGTAACCGCAGTAACAAGTAGAAACAAATACAAATTAATTACTAAAAGGTGATCTCAGTAAAAAGTTAACAAATACCTTGGATGACAGATGCTATATTAAGTCTGATGGAAGAAAGACGAGAGTGTAAAGCTAAAATGAAGAAACGTACAAAGAATCAAATCGATTGATTAAAACAAGAATTAAAGAAGTTAAAACAGGCAGTAAAAGATCAAACCAAACGAGTGCACTAAGAGAAGAAAATGGTAGAATAATCACTGACATAAACCACAAGCTGGAGAGATGGACTAAATACATAGGACTAATTCAGGATGATTGACAAAACTCGAAACAGAGGAGACAGGGCCAGAAATTTTAAGAAGTGAAATAGAATACGCCATTAAAGACACGAAAAAAGGGAAAGCTGTAGGACCAGACGAGGTTCCAGTACAATTGTTAAAACTCATAGACAACGAGACGATTGCAGTAATGGTGGGCCTTTTTAATACAATCTATAGAACAGGTGTTATTCCGAAAAAGTGGCTCTTATCAACCTTTGTTACGCTCCCAAAAAAGAATAACGCCAAAGACTGTTCTGAATACAGAACTATAGCATTAAAAGGAGTCATAACTTGAAGATATTTTTTAAAATCATGCACAAATTATCCACAGCAATAATTATGGTCTCCAACTAAACTTTAAAAAAATGAAAGTAATGGTGATGTCAAAAAAGCAAAACATTGACGGCAATCTAACAGTTTCTAACACACAATTTGAAATAGTCATTTCATACAAATGTTTAAACGCATGGAACACCGAAATTAGTGACGAAAACATAGAAATCAAAGCAAGAATAGTGTGGCAAGCGTTTAGTCAAATGAAAAAGTTTCTATGCTGCCGAGGTATTAATTTAAATCTTAAAACACGAATTTTACGATGTTATGTTTTCTCCACGTTGTTATATGGGGAGAAGAATGCACTTTGAAACAAGCAAACATAAATATCGAGGCTTTTGAGATGTGGTATTATAGTAGAATGTGGAGAATACCATGGACGGAAAGAGCAACTAATAGGGAAGTACTGCGGAAAATGGAGAAGGAATGTGGATAATAAACAAAAGAAAATTGGAGTATCTAGGTAACATTATGAGGGGAGAAAAATATTCGTTGCTGAGACTTATAATGCAAGGAAAGATTAGAGGAACAAGAAGTGTAGGTCGAAGAAGAATTTCCTGGTTGCACAACCTAAGAGAGTGGTATGGTTGTAATTCAAACGAGTTGCTTAGAGCAGCCGTAAACAAAGTCAGAATTGCCTTGATGATTTCCAACCTCCCATAGGAGACGGAGTTGCAAGAAGATGTCTGCGGCCCAAAAACATCTCGAAAGGACACATCCCTATGCTACACTGCACAACCGATGGTTCAAAGAAGATTGATAGATACGGCAATACAACTGTTAGTGCAACAAGGATAAACAGCTAACAGGAATTAATGCATGGTGCGCAAGCGTAAAAGCAAACAACGTGAGCCTGGTGCTATGGACATCGTCACTTTACAACCAATCACCGCGTCTCAAATTACAACGCGCATGTCCAGAAAATATTAGTTTCTATTTTATGTCCGTCTTTGTCAATATTACAACTTTCCGCTTGATAAAACCGTCAAAGACGCACTTGTTATTGATCGGTCGTACATGAAAATTATTTTGAACGTCAAAAAAGTGAAATTTCAGCCTACTAATACTAGACTAAGACAGCAGTTGTCTTTTTCTACACATATGAATGACTTGCCTCTATTTCCATTCATTGCATGCATCTCTTTCTTACACATGGGAATGATCTTTTTATTACTTCCACTCATTGCTGTTATTACACTGTATGAACATTTTTATTCGTGAACATAGGGAACATAGGAACCGCATGTAATTTTTTCCAAACATGTTTATTTGGTATTGCTGCCAAAATAATCCAAAATAAGTCGGACAATCGCTACCGTTCCGTTTCTGTCAGAGTCCAGCTTAAATATTCAAAATTCACGAATTTCTCAAAAACCGTACATTTTTGCCATATGAATACCTTATACTACTCGTATATTATGATAGACAATTAAATTTTGCATTTAATCGAATAATAACATATAGGGTGTTTAATTTAAAATAACAAAGTTGCTTATTGTACTGTGAAAATCAAACACCCTGTATACGTGATATAAATTTAGAAGTATGTAAATCTATATACGGAACAACTTTTATATTTAAACTTCTTTCATATTTTGACTAATAAAAGCGCTATAGGAGTATCAATTTCCGATTATCAAAATCGCGTAGAGGGCGGGTGAAATTCTGGCATTCATCAAAAAACAAAAATGTACTTAAAACCAAGCTGCATAAGCACAGAAAATTAAAGAAAATCGTGTGGCCAGTTTTTTTGTAATAATTTTTCAAAAATTTCAATATTTAGAGACCGTTTTTGAATTTACTAAATATATTTTTCTTCATGGTATAGTACCTCCAAAGGGCTTTCAAACAAGTTGTTGCGGAACCATATAAGATAACTGGTAGTGATGATAAAGTATTGCACAAAAATCATATTCTTGTTATTTAATGTTTTTGCGGAAAATCCTGAGACCCGTCGATTTTTGTTTTTAAATCGCCATTTAGACATATAATTTTCAACTCCCCACCCCTCATCCCCTAAGTGCTAGCAACCGCAACTTAAAAAATTTAAATAGAAAGATGCCCTTTGTGATATCTCTTTTGATAGGTATTTTTATTCTTAATATAACCAAAAAAGGTTTTCACAATCGGTTAATAAATATCGGAGATATTTAACAAAATGTAATCAAATGAAAATGTCAATATTCGACATAAGAAACGGCTCAAACACGCCGTAAATGGTAGACATTAAAAAGGGCACTTCCTGACCTAAAAGTGTGGTTTTGATCGGCCATTATTTCTACGCTGTGACGTGATATTTTTTTTTAAATGTCAACCCCATTTTTTACATTGATTACATTTTGTTAAATATCTCTGTTATTTTTCAACCGATTTTGAAAAACTTTTTTTTGTGATATTAAGAATAAAAAGACCTATCAAAAGAGATATCACAAAGGGTATCTTTCCATTTAAATTTTTACAGTTGGGGTTGCTATCACATAGGGGTTGAGGGGTGGGGGGGATTAAATTACCTGCCTAAATGGCAATTTTGAAACAAAAATTGACGGGTCTCAGGATTTGTGCCATTATTTCTACGCTGCGACCTCATAATTTTTTTTAAATGTCAACCCCATTTTTTACATTGATTACATTTTGTTAAATATCTCCGATATTTATCAACCGATTTTAAAAAACTTTGTTTGGTTACATTAAGAATAAAAAGACCTATGAAAAGAGGTATCACAAAGGGTATCTTTCTATTTAAATTTTTAAAGTTGGGGTTGCTAGCAGTTAGGGGTTGAGGGGTGGGGGGTTGCAAATTACATGTCTGAATGGAAATTTAAAAACAAAAATCGACGGGTCTCAGGATTTTCCACAAAAACATTAAATAACCAGAATATGATTTTTATGCGAGACTTTATCATCACTCTGTATACATACACACCAGTAGTCTACAAATTAATAGTTGGACAGTCGGAAGCACTAACTCGACGTATTAGAAATGCTGCAGTCGATAATAAAGAAAGGCATGAATCAATCAAGAGATCAATGGCGAGATTTTTTAACATTTATAATAAGCAGAATCAAAATGTGAGTAAAACACTCTTATCTTAGACAATTTGTTTGTTTGTGCATACACTATAAGTATAAATGAAAATCGGATAGGAACATATGAGTTTTTTAATATTATTTCCACATGCACAATGTACTCCTGAAGTTTCACCCATTCTTACAGACGCACCCTGTATAGACACATACATGCAATATTTGCGTCCGCTGCGACGCTATTTACCCATGAATCGGAACCTTAACAAGTCGTAAGATTGTTTCTTAATAAGTCACGTACGTAGAATTAGGCAACACTGCGGGGATTCGTATTATGCGTGTATCATATACAAATATACAAAAGGGTTTCGTATCGTATAGTTAATAACTGTGGCTTCGTAAAAACTGTATGATATAGATTTAGTTGTATCTTAAAATTCTTTACCCCTCTCAGGATGCCTCCAATCATACACAATTATCGTTTCCAATAAAATAAAATACACAGCCGTAACTATAAAGGAAAGCCCGGGCTTCTGAGTGCCTGCAGAACATACCATATATATATATATATATATATATATATATATATATATATATATATATTGCTACGTTATCTGGGTAATAACGACAACATATTTATATGAATATAAAAGAAAACCTGAAACACCTCGTACTCGTATGGCCTCCAAGCTTCCTTCTATTTATGCTCCGGCTAGCTATTAAACATAAAAACACACTCTTATCTCCGGGTCTCTGGGTCGCTGCTGATCTATACTAATACAAAAATTTACAAAAATAAAAATACCATTTAATTTGAACTGTTGAAATATTTAATAATAAAAAAAAAACTTTACTTTTAGTAAATGAACTTGAAACAAATTTGAAACTATTTAGTTTCTTAACCTAACAAAATTAATTACAAAAATTATTATTATAATAAAAACCCTATCAACCCCTACTTGAACTTATGTTTACTTCTACCTTAAATCTGACGCATCCTATATATCCTTTTATGTTCTCCAAGGTTGCTACTCCATCTTGAAATTTTATATAAACGTAGTAAAACTTGACACAACACAATCTCTCGTACCAAACTTGTTAACTGCATCCAAAAACTGCCTCCAAAAATTCACTTCCCTTCTCCAACGTTAATCCTTTCTTGTCTTCTATTCGGTAAGTTAACATTTGTTTACTTAATTAATTTGTTTTAAACTTTTCTGAACATCTCCAAATTCCTTAAGGTTATCAAACTTTCTTGATTTAATTATAAACACATAATTTTGATTACTGGTCACCAACTTTTATTTTCATTATAATTGCTTATTTCGACGTTACATTACTCCTTGTGTTAGAACATTTGACAAATTTTAACGGTTTTTCCAAACCACACGACGTGGTTTCTGTGGTATCAAAAATCCTAACTGCTTTGAAAATGCTCTGCACTCGTATATATAACTTTTCCCTTTCTACAGAAAATTTCTACCCTTCTCCTGGGTTTTTTCAAAATGGCCTCAAAAGTAACTTTTGGCTAATTCTTTAATTTTTCTGATAACTTCCTTAATTTTCATTTGATTTCAAAATTATTACCAAATTTAGAATCCTTGCGTCTTTCTTCATCTTTTGATATCCAACTTGACTTAGTTTGAAAATTTTACATCTTTTCTTTTCTAACCTCGAAATTAAATTTTCCAAATTCTCTATTTTCCAAAATTGTCTCGACCTTTCTTGACTTATAACTTCTTCTTCTTTATCTACGCTTTATTTTAAACTCCAACTTAGGACACAATCTTAAGTTTTTATCAAAAATTGACTAACTTAACCTTATATCGGAGCACATGTTTAAAATTTATTTTATTATTTTACAGAATCGAATGTAGCTGAAGGCTAGATAAGATTGCTAACAGCTCTAGCTAAGACATCTTATAAATATAAAAATTACATTAAATCAAACCCAGGTTGAAGACCAACACATATTCGTAACCTCGGATGAATCCTCGGATAACAACATTACATGAAATATTGGACAATACAAGACAAGAACTTATTATTAATGTAACTCTAGCTATAAAACCTTTTACATGGTATCCTTTTTAGATACGTTTTAAGTTTTGTTAAAATGTAATCGTTTACTAACCAAACTATAATGTTCTTCCGGACAGGTAAATTATTTCAATTATTTCAAGTTTATTTTAGACTTAAACAAATATTACAATGATGATACCAAATCTGTATCACCTGACAAACTTACATCTTTATAAAAATGAACCCAGATAAACCTATATAAGAGTTTTATCTTAAAAACAAATTTTTAAATATCTTTACGATAGTAAAATTTTTAATAAAATTTAATGAATCATATTAAAAAGAAAATTAGAGCGTTCGTACGAATACCAGGTGTATTCCTCATATCAAAGAAATAACTTAACTCAAACCGACCTCAAATAACATAGCATTTTCCCCCTTGAAATTCTTATTATAATTAAGTTTACCAAACTGAATTTGATAAAATTTCAACCATACATAAATCCTACCTATATAAAAACATAAAATAGTTGCCTTTCTAAACTTATTTACTTAGCAATCTTTCTTCTTAACTTAAAAACTGTAACTTGTATAAAAAAAATAAACCTTTTACTTAATCTTTCCATTCATTCTCCTGCTCTTTCCCTTCTCTATTTACAAATACGCTTTCTTTCCTATTCTTTTTATTTATTATTTGCTACAAACTCCTTTTATACTATATGCATCTTAATTACATACATCCTATTTATTTCACTTATCTCCCCCTTTTATCTTTTATACTGAATTATTATTCACCAATCTATTAAAATTTTTCCCTTTTATTTCTTGCTACAAATTCCTGTTTCTTATTTAATTTATTCTCCAAGTTGCTCATTTATTTATTTATTTCTCATCTGAATAACGTTATTCTTTTATTTTAATTACTAGTAAAACCAACCCTTATTATTTTATTTATATCATCGAAGTTTATTTCCCCCTTATTCATTATATCATCGTAGATTATTATTTATTATATCATCGCAGCCTATTATTTATTATATCATCGTAGCCTATTATTTATTATATCATCGTAGCTTATTTCCCCATTATTCATTATATCATCAATATTTCATCGTAGAACCAACCCTTATTTATTATCATTAGTAATTGTTATTCGGTATTTTCAGACCTCTAAATCTCGTTATTCTTCTGTTCATAATATTATTTTATTAAGCAACCCTTCTTTTTCAACTAAATATTCCTACATTTTTTTGTTTCCTTTTTCCTATTCTCAACTATTAATTAATATCTTATAACTTTTCTTTCTATAAATGGTAACCCTTGAATGACTTTATAACTTTCCCTCGTATCATGCTAACTTTTTGTAAACTTACTAGGACGTATGTAACTAAAACTACTTAATACTAAACACTATTTACAATTTATTTTTCTTGTTCTGACATGACCTCTATCCTATTCATGTCATCATCTCTTTCTTTATTTCTTATTATTCTATTTATTCTTTTTAAATATTCACCTCTATCAACATCCCCCTTCTGACTCCTATTACTGTCACTTTCCTGTTCCTGTCTTACTACATTAACCCTTCTTTCATATCTATTTCTATCATAATTTTCTCTTTCGTTCCTATTCCCCCTATTATCTCTCTCATCTTCGTAGCTTACTCTTTTTCTATTGTATTGATCTTCCCTTCTGTTATCATATTTGTTCTCATAATTATTACCCCTGTCATTTTTGTTATAATTATTCCACATTCTATTATTATTGTCAAACCTATTATAATTTCTAAATTCTGCATTGTTATTATTATTATTGAAACCCCTATTACTATTAAAACTATTAAAATTGTTTGGATTATTCCTATTAATTTGTTCCCCCCTATTATAGTAGTTATTATTCATTCCCCTCTCTGTAACATTTTGTTTATACTGATCACCCTGTCTGTTCGGATAGTTTCTTTTTTCTTCATAACCATAATTATTATTTCTTATAAATCCCCGGTAATTAGTTCTATTATTATTTTTCCTTTCTTCTTCTACTCTATCAAAATTCCTAATAATTATCATTAACTCCTCTAAATTTTGAATTCCTCTCTTTATAACCTCCTCATTGATTTCTACATCTAATTGACCTGCTAGAATTCTAATTACTGTAGCCTCATCTCTAGTTTCGTCAACTTGTCGAAATAATACATACTTCTCTAGTACGTACTCCTCCCTAGTAATTCCCTTTCCTATTTGATATTTTCCACTGTATAATTCGAACTTGATTTCACATTGTTTGTTTACCCCCCAATAATTTAATAAAAACCCTTTTTCAAACTCTTCCATCGATCCAAATTTTCTTTTGTAAGCGTCATACCATTTTTCCGCTTTTCCTACCATTGCTTCTTGTAATATCTTTAATTCAACATCCCTATCATAGTTATACCCTAATTCATTTTTGCTTTCCACTATATAGTTTTTCAAATCCTCCATAAATTTTAATGGATTATCTTTCTTTTCCCCATTAAACTTTGGTCCGTGCTTTCTGATATTTATACGGCTCATGTACCAACTATCCTCGTTAAATTCTGACACCCCACTAAATCTTTTTCCCCTGAGCTCTCTATCACCTCTCCTTTCTATTTGAATTATACTATCTCTTAGGTTATTAAATTTTTCCTCATGTTTATCCAGTTCATTTACAACTAATTCTGTGTGAGTTTGGAATTTTCCTTCCAAATGTTCTTTTACTTTCTTTACTTTCTCGTCATTCTTATCACTTTCCTTTACAATAAATTTTTCTATGTCGAAAAATTGTGCCTTCACCTTTTCCATTTCCTCTTTTTGTATCCCTTTTATTACCTCTACTTCTGTTCTTACCTCAATCATTCTACTTACTACCCCATTCACACTACTAATCATTTTCTCTTGACACTGATTCATAGCTTCTTTTATATCATCACATTCTCTAGTTGTAAATCTAAGACATTCTTTCTTTTCTTTCTCTATTTCTTTCCTGATTACTAATAATTCTTTTTCCCTCTCTTTCTTTTCTTTCTCTATTTCTCTCCTGATTACTAATAATTCTTTTTCCCTTTCTTTCTTTTCTTCTTCCAACCTAGCCTTCATATCGCTTACCAAACTGTTAACTAATTCCTTATTCTCTTCTTTATTTTTCTTTACATCTTTATTTAAGCTCTCAATATTATAACTTATCCCTTCAAATTTTTTAT
The DNA here is from genome assembly GCA_963082805.1 of Hemicrepidius hirtus. Taxonomy (NCBI): domain Eukaryota; kingdom Metazoa; phylum Arthropoda; class Insecta; order Coleoptera; family Elateridae; genus Hemicrepidius; species Hemicrepidius hirtus. Next base: position 10,232,710 of record OY720168.1, read on the forward strand.
CCATCCCTTCAAATTTTTTATCTAATTCAGTTATTGTCTCCCTCTTTGATTCATCAAATTTTTTATTCATCCCCCTAATCTCCTTTTGAATGCACTCCATCAACATGTTCATATCTATTCCTGCACTACTTTCTACCTTCTCTTTCTTTTCTATTATCGTGTCGTCTAACCTATCCCCTTCATGATCTGAATCACTACCAAATAGTTTAATTTCCCTGTATCGGGTAAATTCATCACCTTCACCTATCTCTTGTTCCCTTCTACTCTCTTCCATAGTCAAATTACTTATGCCCTCAAAAACTTCCTCTTCCTTTACTACTTTCTTTTTTTCTCCCTCCATCTTACTATTGTTATTAAACAAAACCTTATTAATTATATCCCCCCTTTAATAACCCAAATACTGAACTAAATCTAGCAAGAGCCCCACGTTATCGGCGACAAAATAAATGCTACGTTATCTGGGTAATAACGACAACAAATTTATATGAATATAAAAGAAAACCTGAAACACCTCGTACTCGTATGGCCTCCAAGCTTCCTTCTATTTATGCTCCGGCTAGCTATTAAACATAAAAACACACTCTTATCTCCGGGTCTCTGGGTCGCTGCTGATCTATACTAATACAAAAATTTACAAAAATAAAAATACCATTTAATTTGAACTGTTGAAATATTTAATAATAAAAAAAAAACTTTACTTTTAGTAAATGAACTTGAAACAAATTTGAAACTATTTAGTTTCTTAACCTAACAAAATTAATTACAAAAATTATTATTATAATAAAAACCCTATCAACCCCTACTTGAACTTATGTTTACTTCTACCTTAAATCTGACGCATCCTATATATCCTTTTATGTTCTCCAAGGTTGCTACTCCATCTTGAAATTTTATATAAACGTAGTAAAACTTGACACAACACAATCTCTCGTACCAAACTTGTTAACTGCATCCAAAAACTGCCTCCAAAAATTCACTTCCCTTCTCCAACGTTAATCCTTTCTTGTCTTCTATTCGGTAAGTTAACATTTGTTTACTTAATTAATTTGTTTTAAACTTTTCTGAACATCTCCAAATTCCTTAAGGTTATCAAACTTTCTTGATTTAATTATAAACACATAATTTTGATTACTGGTCACCAACTTTTATTTTCATTATAATTGCTTATTTCGACGTTACATTACTCCTTGTGTTAGAACATTTGACAAATTTTAACGGTTTTTCCAAACCACACGACGTGGTTTCTGTGGTATCAAAAATCCTAACTGCTTTGAAAATGCTCTGCACTCGTATATATAACTTTTCCCTTTCTACAGAAAATTTCTACCCTTCTCCTGGGTTTTTTCAAAATGGCCTCAAAAGTAACTTTTGGCTAATTCTTTAATTTTTCTGATAACTTCCTTAATTTTCATTTGATTTCAAAATTATTACCAAATTTAGAATCCTTGCGTCTTTCTTCATCTTTTGATATCCAACTTGACTTAGTTTGAAAATTTTACATCTTTTCTTTTCTAACCTCGAAATTAAATTTTCCAAATTCTCTATTTTCCAAAATTGTCTCGACCTTTCTTGACTTATAACTTCTTCTTCTTTATCTACGCTTTATTTTAAACTCCAACTTAGGACACAATCTTAAGTTTTTATCAAAAATTGACTAACTTAACCTTATATCGGAGCACATGTTTAAAATTTATTTTATTATTTTACAGAATCGAATGTAGCTGAAGGCTAGATAAGATTGCTAACAGCTCTAGCTAAGACATCTTATAAATATAAAAATTACATTAAATCAAACCCAGGTTGAAGACCAACACATATTCGTAACCTCGGATGAATCCTCGGATAACAACATTACATGAAATATTGGACAATACAAGACAAGAACTTATTATTAATGTAACTCTAGCTATAAAACCTTTTACATGGTATCCTTTTTAGATACGTTTTAAGTTTTGTTAAAATGTAATCGTTTACTAACCAAACTATAATGTTCTTCCGGACAGGTAAATTATTTCAATTATTTCAAGTTTATTTTAGACTTAAACAAATATTACAATGATGATACCAAATCTGTATCACCTGACAAACTTACATCTTTATAAAAATGAACCCAGATAAACCTATATAAGAGTTTTATCTTAAAAACAAATTTTTAAATATCTTTACGATAGTAAAATTTTTAATAAAATTTAATGAATCATATTAAAAAGAAAATTAGAGCGTTCGTACGAATACCAGGTGTATTCCTCATATCAAAGAAATAACTTAACTCAAACCGACCTCAAATAACATAGCAATATATATATATATATATATATATACAGGGTGAGTCTGCTAAGAAGAATCAGCTGAATATCTCCGTTATCTGAAGCACTAAAATAATTCTGCTTGGGTAAACTGTAATAGACAACTCCCTCTATGTATAGGCACAGTCAAATTTTTTTTAGGCTTTTCCGACGAGATGTAATGAATTTTTTAGTTACCTCGAAAAAAATATTTTTTTTTAAATTAATACTTTTATGGCTGAATATTGTTTGCTATACTATTCTCTTTAATACTGTATTTTTAAAAAAGTGATTACTGAAACCGTTACTTAAAAAAATTCAGAAAATAATTATGTTATTAGTACCCTAGTTCACATAATTGCGATAATGACGTACAACGTTAAATTAAACAAAAATATGGTAACAAGGAAACCTGTAATTTTTCAAACGTCAGGAGGATTGTATTCAATTTTTTTAAATTTTTATAGCGATTTAACGAAGTAAAACGGTAATGTGCTTTAAAGTTTACTCGCAAGCAATAAATTTTATTCCTTGATAGTTTCTGACATACCCATAAAATGAGTAGGTACTAATATGTATCTCCAAAAAACAAATAACTATTTATTAATTAATTTTTCATTAAAAATGTTACAGAAAACTTCAAAAACTACTTAGGTATTTAATTTAGTAAATGTTCAAATGTATGCCCTTCCTCTTCTAAACAAAGATTTATTCTACGGTTAAAACTTCTTCTAACATTTCTTAATTGATCCAGGGTAATCGAAGCAAAGGCGTCACGAATTCTCTGGCGCATGTTTTCGGGCGTTGTGGGTGCCTCCTGGTATACACAATCCTTGACATAGCCCCATAGAAAGTAGTCTATGGGCGTAATATCGGGTGAACGGGGCGGCCAATTTATCACAGCACCTTCTCCACGACCAATCCATCTTCCTCTAAAGTTGGTATTTAAATAATGAACAACATCACGATGGAAGTGCGCAGGTGCCCCATCGTGCTGATATACAATTTGAGCTACTACATTGAGAGGCACATTTTCCAATAGATCATCTAACTGTGCTCTAAGAAATTCAAGGTATCTTGCACCTGTAAGGGTACCTTCGAGGAAGTAAGGTCCTATTACGTGATTTCCGACTATCCCTCCCCACACATTAATTGACCATTGTCGCTGATTTTCGACATGGCGAACCCAATGTGGATTTACTGGGCTCCAATAGTGCATATTATGACGATTAACATACCCATTATTTTTAAATGACGCTTCATCAGTAAATAAAATTTTGTTGCAATTAAATTGTCTTCTGTTTTCAATCATAAACTGACAAAATGCTGTACGTCGATTAAAATCATTTCCTGCAAGTTGTTGATGAAGAACTAATTTAAATGGGTGAAACTTTACTTGTTTCAATGTTCTAACGACTGTACTTTGGCTCACATTTAGCACAGAAGCAATAGCTCGGGTACTTGTATGTGGATTTTGATCAACTTGAGCTATTGTTGCCTCCAAAACTTCCGGATCTCTAAATACAGCATGTCTTACACGAGGGAGTGTTCTGATACTACCTGTATCAAGAAATGTTGTAACAATTCTTCGTACATTTGTGAAACTGAAATCCTGTCCTCTTCCAGGAAATCGCTGCATTAATAATCTTGAAGTTTCCCTGATATTTCTATTACTTTCACCAAAGGTTATGATCAGTTCGATCTTATCTTGAACACTAAGCATTTTGGGATGAACAAAACCAACAAACAACTTCGGAAATCAATAGGAACAAGAATAATAACAAAAATTGTATAATAGTATAACACGAGTTTTACAGATACTATGATCAACTGTCAAGATGACAGAACGATTATGCACTGCAACCATACGTCTTTGATTTTAAATTTATTTAAATAAATTGCATTTTTTGTTTTTGTTTCATTTAAATTTGTACGTCATTATCGCAATTATGTGAACTAGGGCACTAATAACATAATTATTTTATGAATTTTTTTAAGTAACGGTTTCAGTAATCACTTTTTTAAAAATACAGTATTAAAGAGAATAGTATGGCAAACAATATTCAGCCATAAAAGAATTAATTTAAAAAAAAATAATTTTTTCGAGGTAACTAAAAAATTCATTACATCTCGTCGGAAAAGCCTAAAAAAAATTTGACTGTGCCTATACATAGAGGGAGTTGTCTATTACAGTTTACCCAAGCAGAATTATTTTAATGCTTCAGATAACGGAGATATCCAGCTGATTCTTCTTAGCAGACTCACCCTGTATATATATATATATATATATATATAAATCCTGCTATCATTTTAACGTCCTTATAAAGGTTGGTACATTTGGCGTCCACTAGAAGGAGAGTAGTTAGCTAACCAAGAACCTGCGAACATGCGGTTTTTTGTCCCAGTTTCTCAACGCAAACTTTTTTGTTTTAAAATATGTTAGTATAAAATATACAGTCTACTTTCATATTGCGGCTATTTTGAACACCTTTCAGAACGTATGCATTTTAACGTCCACGTGTATATTATTTTCACCTCACGGTAGATGAAGCGTCCCACGGTGTATATTTATTTCACTTCGCGCATCAGATGGCGTCCAGCGGTATTGCCGCTGTTATTTCGCGTATTAAATTACTTGTTTCTAGAAAACTTCAAATCAGCGTCAGCTGACACATGAATTGCATTATCGGTTTGAACCTACATCTTTATTTATTTTGCTGCTATACAAATTACCGTACCAATTCCCACTTAGGATAAATATTAATAAAAATATTTAAGGTATTCAAAGAAATGTATTAATGCTGGAAACGACCCATACTGAAAAATACATCCCAGTTTGATCAAATTTCAGAAGAAAGTTCCTCACAATGAGATGTATGTATTTTTCCTGTTTTCGACAATTTAACCCGAAATATGGCCATATAAGACATCTTAGAAACACTACACAAAAAAATGTAATACGCAAACAACTAGATTTGGTACAATATACATCGCTCTTTAACATGACGGTTTTACGAAACTCCTTTTACAGTATGTGTAATTCGACGTCCGGGGAATCCCCTGCATTAGAGCTATTTCGTGATCTTGTCAAATATTTTCATAAAGCGTAATTAATACTAATCTCTTCAATTACAGGAATGGTTCTAACGTACCTAATAGCAATAGTATTTAATGTGTAATTTTTAAGATGATAGATTTGCATTAGTGTTATCTAATGAACGCATTTTCAGTGTAGCAAGTAGAAATTAAAATCCACCCAACAATTACAATTAACCTTTAAGTATGAAACACAAATTTCCTTCCCTATTTCCAGTACTTCAATATCATTTTAAGATTCACAAATTTACTATTCCTATATTTAGAAGTCAATTGACGTCCAGCAACTGTATTAAAGTAATTAATATTAACTTGCGCTTCGGGAGGCAATTTAATATAGATGATGTAATAACAGCGTTGCCAATTCGTCGGAGTTGAACTTAACCGTGGTATGAAAGGAAATGTATACAGACGTGTATACTTGGAACCCCACGGTAGATGATGCGTCCCACGGTGTATATTTATTTCACTTCGCGCATCAGATGGCGTCCAGCGGCGTTGCCGCTGTTATTTCGCGTATTAAATTACTTGTTTCAAGAAAAGTTCAAATGAGCGTCAGCTGACAGATTAATTTGCATTATCGGTTTGAACCTGCATCTTAATTTATTTTGCTGCTGTACAAATTACTGTACCATTTCCGACTTAGGATAATTATTAATTAAAATATTTAAGGTATTTAAAGAAATGTATTAATGCTGGAAACGACCCACACTGAAAGAAATCATCCCATTTTGATCAAATTTCAGAAGAAAGTACCTCACAATGAGATGCATGTATTTTTCCTGTTTTCGACAATTTAACCCGAAATATGGCCATTTAAGACATTTTAGAAACACTACAAAAAAATGTAATACGCAAGCAACTAGATTTGATACAATATACATCGCTCGTTAATATGACGGTTTCACGAAACTCCTTTTACAATATGTGTAATTCGACGTCCGGGGAATCCCCTGCATTAGAGGTATCGTAACCTTGTAAAATATTTTCATAAAGCGTAATTAATAATAAAACACGTTAAGTAATAAGTCTCTTCAATTACAGGAATGTTACCTAATAGAAATAGCATTAATGTGATAATTTTTAAGATGATAGGTTTGACTGAATTTTAATTTTTAATTAATCAAATCTTAACTGAATTACTAATTAAGTTCGACTAATCAATAATATAAATTAAGTTACAGCTAAACTACAATTTTTGGCTAAAAGCAAAGTGTAATAAGAGACTCTAGAATGTAAAAACTCCAAAAAATATAATAAGCAAGCAACTAGATTTGATACAGTATACATCGCTTTTTCATATGACGGTTTTACGGAACTCCTTTTACAATACGTGTAATTCGACGTCCGGGGAATCCCCTGCATTAAAGGTATTTCGTAACCTTGTCAAATATTTTCATAAAGCGTAATTAATAATAATCTCTTCAATTACAGGAATGGTACCTACCTAATAGAAATAGTATTAATGTGTAATTTTTAAGATGATAGATTTGCATTACTGTTAACTAATGAACGCATTTTCGGTGTAGCAAGTAGAAATTAAAATCCACCCAACAATTACAATTAACCTTTAAGTATGAAACACAAATTTCCCTCCCTATTTCCAGTACTTCAATATCATTTTAAGATTCACAAATTTACTATTCCTATATTTAGAAGTCAATTGACGTCCAGCAACTGTATTAAAGAAATTAATATTAACTTGCGCTTCGCGAGGCAATTTACTATAGATGATGTAATAACAGCGTTGCCAATTCGTCGGAGTTCAACTTAACCGTGGTATGAAAGGAAATGTATACAGCCGTGTATACTTGGAACCCCACGGTGGATGATGCGTCCCACGGTGTATATTTATTTCACTTCGCGCATCAGATGGCGTCCAGCGGCGTTGCCGCTGTTATTTGGTGTATTAAATTACTTGTTTCAAGGAAAGTTCAAATCAGCGTCAGCTGACAGATTAATTTGCATTATCGGTTTGAACCTGCATCTTTATTTATTTTGCCGCTGTACAAATTACTGTACCAATTCCGACTTAGGATAAATATTAATAAAAATATTTAAGGTATTTAAAGAAATGTATTAATGCTGGAATCGACCCACTGTAAAAATAAAATATCAAACCTATACCAGGTTATAGTACTAAGTATGTATTTTAATCATATTTTAGTACTAGTTAAAGATTTTTAAGGATATTTTCATAACCCACCTGTATTGTTAGAAGGGGATGACACTGAAACTTACAACCCTTTTTCATGTTTTTATTAGAAGACCGGAATTTCCAATTAAATAATCCTCACGAGAAACCTCAATTCACTTAGAAATACTTCTGTCATTTGTATTTTTCCATGATACTAATAGTTTTTGAGTAAAAAATCACAATAAATTGTAATGTGTACTACAATTTTGTCAGAAATTGTACTAAAGGAGGTTAGTTCCAGCACTTTCTTTAATTTTCTATTAATTCATTCAATTTTTTATTTTTGTTCATGTACCTCATTAAAATGTTACTCAGTTTTTGAAAAGGCGTCAGTCTTCAGCGAAGTATTTTAGGATACTATATTTTCTACACGCAACTTATGAAACACCCTGTATACAGAAAATTCGTGCAGAATTATTAAAAAAACGGTATGAAGGTGTGTAAATGGTCTCTTCTACATCTAGCTTTTGAGTTTTTCAAATGAATGAAAGTACAACAAAAATATTTTCCGATAATTCCCTACGATTTTAAACAAATTTTATAGAGTAAATTTAAATTTAAAGTTGCATATTATCCCACACATTTCTTATTTACAATTTTCTTGATAGAGAAATTAAGAAAAATATTTTTTCCACTAAGTACTAGGTACTACTTTTTCACTTCATTATTTCGTTTGTTTTCAGTGCAAGAAGTAGATTTTCTCGACTACTAGCTACTAATGTTTTGCACTTCCGGGACCAAAGTGACTAGTACTTTATCCCTGTCTATAGGGACTACAGTAACCCATTTGTTCCCTAGGTACCAGATTGTTTTTGTTATTAGAGAATAGGATTTATCAATAATTTTCTAGTTGTCACTTGTCACTCTGACAACAAATTTAGAATAATTTAAAAATCCAATAAAATATCCGGAAGTGCAAAAAATTGAGTATATACCACAGGACTGATGTATTTAATTCCCTCCCCCGCTCCGCTCGCTTAGGAAATAAAGTCGCTCACAGGGGTAAAATGATATACAGGGTGTTCCAAATCCAATGGGAATACATAGGTATTAACTTTCTTATCATTGAAGATGGAGATTTGGTTAAATGGGCAATGTGTTGCAGTTTTATATCCCGATTTAAAATCTGTTAGGAAATAGGTCAGAATGTCGAACCCGTCAGAAGTTATCTGAAAAAAACTGAAACATTTTCTAGTGTATCAAATACCTTCGTAAGTATAAGAGATGCGAAAAAAGTTTTATATGAAAGTCTCTGTTTCCGATAAGACCAGTTTAAAACTGGTATCGAACAACAATTCAGGATGGCTGCTTTTGAGGTACTCGTATCCACTTCCTTAAGTTAAATTGGCGCCATATTGGATTTTTAGGTTAGAATAGAATAGAATAGAATTTTTATTCTCCTTTATGTTTTAATAAATAAGCGGATCGAATATACGGCAGAATTTGGGAATATGCAAATTTAAAAATTAGCACTTTGACTCTTTTTTTTTTATTTTTTGAAAAAACGGTTCGGGTTAGACAATTTTAGAAATGATGCTGTTGTAGTATACAAATTTCTCTAGGTGCCTATAGAAGCCGAATAATTGATTTAATTTAAAGAAATAAGGAAACTAGAGAATAAACAATTAGGTAGGTACCTACTGCAAAAAAATTTTTTTTTATAAATTACCTAATAAATATTTTTAAAAAATCGTTCTATAGGCACCTTCGGAACACTTTTCTGAAGATTTTGGTAATTTAAGTTCAGTATTAACCTAGAAATCGAAAAACTATTACATGCATTTACATATACGGCACATTAGAAGCTTTATCCCCTTAAATTAAATTACCCAATTCGTAGAAGTAGATACAATATCTGCAGTTAGGAAGTCGGTCGAAATTTTGGGGAAGGTGGTAGCAGAACCAGGGGCCCTTTTAACCGAGGGCCCGCCTGCTTCGCTTTGCACCCACCGCACCCTGTAGTTACGCTCCTGGAAATAACTTATTTTCTTAATTATCTTTGCCTGTTAGTTATCTTTCGGGACGAAACATTTATGCAGCTTAAAATTTACTCGCATCAGATTAGCATTAAATGTCATTACGGGGACAAAACATCCACTGCCCCTATACAAGGTGTTTCAAATTCGAGGGCAACCATGGGGATCTCGCATATCAGAATAGATAGAAGGTAGGTTTAAATTTGGCACTTGCAGAATTTTATGCATAACAATATGTCGCTAAGAAATTCTTCTTCATCTTCGCGTGAATTTTTACCCTCGGAGGATAGAGAGAGCGAGTCTTATATGGTACCACGAAAAATAAAGGAGACAGCTGCACCGTCGCCTAGATAACTGTGTTCTTGTTGATTTGCATAAGGGTCATGATTTCACCATGGGTTTGTGTTAATTTTTAAATTATCCTGTACTTTGTTTATTCAATTAAAAATTCAATCAAAAATTTTTCATTTTTCTGTTTGCAATAACATAGTCACTAGACCACATACTTTTAAATTATAGGTATCACTTTTAAAAATAATTGTTTAGTATAATTTGTTATTACCATATATTATATGATTTAAAACAAATATTGGCTGAATAAAATAATATAAATAATAGGAGAAAACCAGCAGCCATTTAAGTTGTAAATAAAAAATTTTAAAAAAGATTAATCATATATTTCAGTAGTATAAACTACCTTCTTCAGTGAAAAGTAAAAATTTTTAATTAACAAATTCATATTAACAAATATTCTGAAATAAAATAATAAAAATTAGATGAGTGAAATAAAGATCCTCAAAAACTTTTTCTTACCTTAATGATGAAAAAAATTTTTAATTAAAAAAAAAAAAAAATTATTCTAAATATTTAGTGGTGGAATTAAACACACCACTTCGACAATGTTATTCCATAATAACTATTATTTTTGTTTTTATAAAATTATAAGTAATAATATTAACGGTTTAACTTTATTTAAAACACGATGTGTGAAGTTTGGAGATTTCAAACAAAATGGCAAATACGAAATACCTCTAATGCAGGGGATTCCCCGGACGTCGAATTACACGTATTGTAAAAGGAGTTCCGTAAAGTCGTCATATGAAAGAGCAAATTATATTGTGCGAGGGCCTCTCCTGGGTGCTGACCGGGTTAGCCTGCTTATGATGACCTAGTATAACAGTGATCTCATGCTGTTCCACGATATGTCAATAAACCTAATATTTATGGCGTTAGCAATGTTTTGGCCTGCAAATTGAGCAATATCTGTAATACAGGGACGATGGTACTCTAGGTTTACTAGTTAAGTAGAGCAGATGTGTTTTTACTTGAATATGAATACCTAAGATTGTTAGTTGAAGGTACTCCACATTTATTGTAATAAGTTAAAATAAAGAAACAGTTACCTGTGTTCACAATTGTATCAAATTTTAATAAGTACTTCAGTTAAGATTTCATTAGTTAAAAATTAAAATTCAATGCAAATCTACCATCTTAAAAATTATCACGTTAAACCTATTTTTATTAGGTACCATTCCTGCAATTACGAAATACCTCTAATGCAGGAGATTCCCCGGACGTCGAATTACATCTATTGTAAAAGGAGTTCCGTAAAACCGCCATATGAAGTAGCGATGTATATTGTATCAAATCTAGTTGCTTGCATATTACATTTTTTGGAGTTTAACCATTCTAGAGTTGCTTATTACACTTTGCTTTTAGCCTAACATTGTAGGTTAGCTGCAACTTAATTTTAATTATTGAGAAGCCGAACTTATTAAGTAATTCAGTTAAGGCGGTAATGCTGCAAGTCTGAAATATTTTGACGAGAGAGCACAAAAAGTTTGGAGAAAGACGCACTTATCCAAATACTGTACACTACGTGTCGATACAATTACCAGTTTTGGATAAGATCCGTTAAATAGGGATCTAGATACAGATCCAGATACCTTTAAAAAATAGGTTCTAAATTCAGATCAAAGATCCAAGCCCAAATATGGATTTAGATCACGATCCAAGATCTTTGAAAAGGTATCTAGCTCATTTATAGATGCTTTCGCATTTTGTAATTTCTGATCAATTAGTTTGGAAAACAGATGAAGGTCGTAATTCTAATTTGTCAATCAATGACTGCTTCGAAGATCCTACCTAAGTACAAGCTAATGCAATTGCAATATCAATTGGGCTCAATTATGTAAAACTTGCACTTAACATGTGATAATACCCTAAAATTATTTTTTTTGGAAATAACAGTAATGAGAAAGGTAATGTATTTTTTCGACAAGAATTGCTAGAAGAAAGCAATGAATTTATTACAATTACTCATTACTTGTGGAATAAAGTAATTCATTACAATTACTTATTACTCAAAAAGTAATTAAATTACAGTACTTGTAATTCATTACTTGTAATTCATTACTTCCAACCACCACTGATAATTACTACTACATACTTTATGCTATTATATAAATTTTTGGGTATTATCGTAGGCTTTAGACGTTCCCAACGTTTGGTAATGGACAAGTTAAATAGAAATTATTGCTTAATTAATTTTTAAATGAATTTCAGAAAAGAAAATCGTTAATTGAATAGCGGATCTTTGGATCTAATGCAGAGAGATCTATAAAAATATGATCTAGATACAGATAGAAGATCCTCATGTAAAAAAGATCTAGATCCTGGTTTCTAGTTCCAATGGATTTAGATCCTGGATCTAGTCCCAATGGATCTAGATCCTACGCAACAGAGACAATTACGTATAACGTGGACGAACGTAAGATCGCAAAACAGTTATGGGATAGACATTATGTCATTTTAATCTTATTTATGGGTACGCAATTCGCTCAGTTTTCTACACTGTTCGCCTAAAAGTTATTATGAATTACGTCGACTGGACATTATTTGCGAATCTTATTGTGGTTTCCTCTTCTCTGCAAATATTATCGTTTTGGCTATTTTAACATTCATACATTCACCAAAGCCATAATATATGGTATAAATAATAGGAGAAAACCAGCAGCCATTTAAGTTGTAAATAAAATTTTTTAATAAAGATTAATCATATATTTCAGTAGTATAAACTACCTTCTTCAGTGAAAAGTAAAAATTTTTAATTAACAAATCCATATTAACAAATATTCTGAAATAAAATAATAAAAATTAGATGAGTGAAAGAAAGATCCTCAAAAACTTTTTCTTACCTTAATGATGAAAAAAATTTTTAATTAAAAAAAAAAGTTTTAATATTGAAGTATTTTGTATGCATTAACATTTGTTCTTTCTGAGATGAAATGTTTAAATTTAGAAATTTTCTATTCCTTAACCTTGCATGCGCATCAAATTTTAAAATTTTCTTGTAACCTTGTAAAATATTACCATAAAGCGTAATTAATAATAAAACACATTAAGTAATAATAGTCTCTTCAATTACAGGAATCGTACCTAATACCATTAATTTGATAAATTTTAAGATGATAGATTTGAATTAAATTTTAATTGTTCACTACTGAAATCTTAACTGAATTACTTACTAAGTTCGGCTAATCAATAATATAAATTAAGTTGCAGCTAAATTACTATTTTAGGCTAAAAGCAAAGTGTAATAAGAGGCTCTAGAATGGAAAAACTTCAAAAAATGTAATATGCAAGCAACATATGACGGTTTTACGGAACTCCTTTTACAATACGTGTAATTCGACGTCCGGGGAATCCCCTACATTAGATGTATTTCGTAACCTTGTCAAATATTTTCATAAAGCGTAATTAATAATTAACCTCTTCAATTGCAGGAATGGTACCTACCTACCTAATAGAAATAGTATTAATGTATAATTTTTAAGATGCTAGATTTAAATTTGCATTGAATTTTATTTGTTAACTAATGAAATCTTACTGAATTACTTATTAAATTCGGATAATCAATAATATCAATTAAGTTGCTGATAAACTACAATTTTAGGCTAATAGGAAAGTGTAATAAGAGGCGCTAGAATGGTTAAACCTAGAAAATCAAATAAAACCCGAAAGGGATAAAATTTTTATGCTAAATTTCGTCTCATTTTCGGTGTAGTAAGTAGAAATTAAAATCCACCCAACAATTAAAATTAACCTTTAAGTATGAAACACAAATTTCCTTCCCTATTTCCAATGCCTACTTCAATATCATTTTAAGATTCGCAAATTTACTATTCCTATATTTAGAAGTCATTTGACGTCCAGCAACTGTATTAAAGAAATTAATATCAACTTGCGATTCGCGAAGCAATTTAATATAGATGATGTAATAACAGCGTTGCCAAGTGGTCGGAGTTCAACTTAACCGTGGTATGAAAGCAAATGTATACAGTCGTGTATACTTCAGACGCCATTGGCGCCACCAGCGGAATATCCCTGCACTAAAAATATACAAAAACTTTCATATTGCTATCAAAATGGCGTCCCCCACAATTTTCGTATTTGGCATCCTGGCACTCCCACTAGCCCAGAATATTTTTTATAAGGCGAAATAAAGTGGCGTCCGTATACCGGACGCCAAATTGCGGTTGCACGCCAGATTAAATGAAAATGGGATGTGAGTGGACGCCAAAATGATAGCGGGATGTATATATAATATGTGTGTATATTATAATGTATATATATACGTATTAACCGGCATTGCCAAGCCCAAAATGGTATATACTCCATACTATACGAAGCCCAACTTTGGGCTTCGTAATTTTCACGTGTATATAACACTTATTTGTGTGTTTGTGGACTAGATAGCGCCTCTGGTGCATTTTCGGTTTGGCGGGTAAGGTTGACATATATCGCAAAATATACACGTTCAGTTCACAAAAATTCCGTATAGGGGGCGTACGGTCGCCTTGTGTATATCTGTATATACACTACAGATATTTTACTGATATTACCCACCCTAATATGCATTATAAGAAACGCTTAAGTCTGGCAGCAGCGCATTCTTTTCAAGTTATTTCAATAATAATTTGATAGTGGAATAGCTCTACGCCTACATATCTAAAAAGCGTGCGAACATTTAAAAGTCTAGAGAAACAAATGAAGTTTATCGTCCCAAAGGTTTCGATAATTTTACTGCTGGTGTAATAAAATTCAAAATTTCAATTATGAAGTAAAATAAAACTGCCCAAAGTAAAAAGTATTGTAAAAATGTAAATACTAATTCTGTCTATTTTTAACAATTCTTCACATTTATAGAAAGAATAGGTATAGAAAAGTTTATAATTTGTAACGAAAAGAACATTATTAATTTATAGGTTTGCAAAATGTATAATTTACAAGGGCATAAGAAAACAAGACACTTTCGGTGATAACTTACTTCTAGGATCTGTCGTAGAAATGGCTAGTATGACCAAGGAGTCATTTCTTAAATGGTTGGACCATTTTTCAAACTTCAAGCCAGCTAGATCTGCCTTATTGATTCTCGATGGTGCGTCTTGCCATATGGATCTAGCTATCGCCGAACGAGCGGAACGCTACGATGTGTCTATTTTGTGTTTACCTTCAAATACAACTCACGAGCTACAGCCATTGGATAAAGCCGTGTTTAGATCCTTTGAGCACTACTGGGACAGCGAGTTGCTCAAATATTGGGAACAGAATCCTTCCGCAAATAGAAGGCTCACAAAAAGTCACTTCGGAAAAGTATTTCAACCTGTTTGGCAAAAAGCATTAACAATGTCTACTATTCAAAATGGATTTAAATCTACTGGCATTTATCCATTTGATCCATCGGTTATTCCGGAATTTGCCTACGCACCTTCTTTGCTAAGAAAAGTAGAGTCTGATGATGACGCTGACCTTCCCACTTAGTTCTGTCACAAACCAAACTGATCGAGTTCGTGCAGTTTCTACACTTCTTTCGAAAGCCTTAACCTATACCGACCGATGAAGACGTAGAGTTCTCTGATGACCCTCCTCTGAGTTCCTTCATAAACAACACTGATTCTCCTAAACAGCAAGATGATGCTCAAAAACCCGGTGGCTCAGCACGAGTGATTGATTTCCCTGAACTCCAAATCAATACGATACAGAATAACAAGATAAAAATATTAGATGTAACAGTAATCAAACCGAATGAACCCATTGCTACCAAAATTTGTAAAGACACATTTGGCACTTCCAACACCTGATTTTGCTATAACAAAAAAACCTATAAAGCCAGGAAAGAAAGCCATTAACTACAAGGCGCAATTACTAACAAAGGACTTATTTGGTACGGGTCCTGTCACATCCAAGCAAATGAAAAATCAGAAGCACAAAGAAAGCTGGTTGTGTTCCATATGTAATGAAGACTACCAGAGTGACATGAGACAATGTTCGAAATGCAAAACGTGGGTACATGAGGATTGTGTCGGTCTAACGATTGAGGATTTAGAAGAATTTGCGTGTCCAGACTGTTTGCCGTAGTTACTCTATTATGGGCGATATTTCACACCTAGTGGGCGGTATTTCAGTTATAGTCTGAAATATCGCCCATTTGCAGTTGTTTTTTAAAGGGGTTGTTACATATCAAATGACGTTTTTTTAATATTTTGTTTAAAGATTATCAAAGAATAAAGTATATGTCTCAAAGTTGTTATTACATTTTCCGTCTAAGCCCATGTTTGTTCTTTTAACAACAATAATACGTTAGGTGGGCGGTACTGCCCTAAGGCACCTTATACGGGCAAGAGGTGGATGGAACAACAATCCAAACACATTGGCTCTTCATACGTTATTATTCAGAAATAGCATTACATCAAGCGTAAATGCAAATTGTATGGATCTTCAAACATTTGAATGTCGTGAAGGCGATTCACAGCATGAGGTGCTATATTCAATAACACCATTAATAGACAATGAAAATTTAACTTCTTTTCAAGTTAACATTGTGTTGTCGTGTGAACGTTTAAGAGTGCGGTCGTGTTTTAAACTGCTCTTTGAATCTCGAACACACATTCACGGTTTTCCTAATTAACAGTTTTCCTTAACAGTTCTCGAAATCCAACCTGCAGTGAAACTCTGCGTTCTTCTTTTATTAACCTGCGGGGTCGGGCCCCGCAGATAACCGGACTCTATAATGGGTGATTGAACCAACATATCGCAATCCCAAACTGCCTCACAATCATCCCCCAAGACCCTCTATCTAGACACTAGCGGCACCCCGATGGAGACTAACGAAGTCCAAAATACAAATAACAAGCGACAGCGCACCTCGCCTGATAATAATACAACGTACAGGAGATATCTATTTCAAACAGACCATCTTATTGCAGCTAACAAATATTTTTTACTCGATAAAAATGAACAAGAAACACAAGTAAATAGCCAAGCCGCTGATCCCCAAGAAAGCACGAATAACAACAATCGAGTGCCACCGATATTTTTGCACGACGCCCGCGATTATCAAGCAGTGATAAAAGATATTAAAGAAGTGATAAAAAATGAAAATTTCAGTATAAATAACAAAAGAGAACACTTAAAAATAAATTTAAATACTATAGAAGACTATAGGATGTTAACAAAATATTACGAAAACGATACGCGAGTCCGATATCATACCTATCGAAAGCTAACGCCGATAAGCTAACAGAGTCCGTAATAATAAGAGGATTACCCACACAAATAAATGAGGAAGAAATTAAAAGCGAGCTGAAGGCAGAAAATATACCAGTATTAAAAGTTACACGTCTATTAAATAAAGATAAGAAACCAATGCCTTTATGTGCAGTAGAAATAAAAAAAGGTCAACAGCATAATGACATCTTCAAAATATACAACTTGCTGTATTATATTGTTAAAGTTGAAGCCAGGCATAAATCGAAAGACACGCCGCAGTGCACCCGGTGTTAAGAAATAGGCCACACAAAAAACTACTGCCACCTCCAACCCAGATGCGTCAAAAGCTTGGGCATGCATCTTTACACAAATTGCACAAAAACTCGTGAAGAAAAGCCGCAATGTGTCAACTGTCAAGGCAACCATCCTGGGAACTACAGGGGATGTCAATACATTAAAAACTACAAACCAGCTCCTAACACAAATCAACCCATATTTAACAAAAGTACATATCAAAGCAACATAAACCAAAGACCTGCCACAAACACCCATTATCGAGACGCAACAGCAAACGGAATGAACTCAGGTAACACTGGAACAAAACCACATGCTAACATAATAGCGCAAGTACTACTAACACTCCTAGACTTTATCACTCCGTATATAGATCAAATTAAATCCTTCATGCTAAAACTAATCCCATCCTTACTTATCAATGGCTGTAATAACTAAACAGCATCAAGGCGTACAATGCCTAGTTATCACAAACTGGAACGCTAACGGATTGCTCGCGCAAAAAACACTAGTAATGCAGTTTTTCATAAGACACCAAATAGATGTAGGTAATGTGCGTAACTGAAACTCACTTAAATAGCAACACAAAGTTACGGTTCACGGGCTATAATATACAGGGTGTTAATAAAAAAACTTTACACACTTTGGTAAGCGATAATAGAGATCAAGACAAGAAAAAAATTCTAATACACCGTGGTCCAATACTCAATGGTTTTCGCGATATGGAATTTTTAAATTTTTATTTACACCTTCAAATTTGAATGCAATGTCGCGTTATCTAAATGAACGCGATAAAAAAATAATCGCAGCAACAATAAATATAATGTTGTTTCAACGGTGGGATTAATTATTGCTGAAGCAAGTTTATTTTTGCAATGGTTACATTTAAGTATTAAAAGTTACACGTCTATTAAATAAAGATAAGAAACCAATGCCTTTATGTGCAGTAGAAATAAAAAAAGGTCAACAGCATAATGACATCTTCAAAATATACAACTTGCTGTATTATATTGTTAAAGTTGAAGCCAGGCATAAATCGAAAGACACGCCGCAGTGCACCCGGTGTTAAGAAATAGGCCACACAAAAAACTACTGCCACCTCCAACCCAGATGCGTCAAAAGCTTGGGCATGCATCTTTACACAAATTGCACAAAAACTCGTGAAGAAAAGCCGCAATGTGTCAACTGTCAAGGCAACCATCCTGGGAACTACAGGGGATGTCAATACATTAAAAACTACAAACCAGCTCCTAACACAAATCAACCCATATTTAACAAAAGTACATATCAAAGCAACATAAACCAAAGACCTGCCACAAACACCCATTATCGAGACGCAACAGCAAACGGAATGAACTCAGGTAACACTGGAACAAAACCACATGCTAACATAATAGCGCAAGTACTACAAACCCTCCTAGACTTTATCACTCCGTATATAGATCAAATTAAATCCTTCATGCTAAAACTAATCCCATCCTTACTTATCAATGGCTGTAATAACTAAACAGCATCAAGGCGTACAATGCCTAGTTATCACAAACTGGAACGCTAACGGATTGCTCGCGCAAAAAACACTAGTAATGCAGTTTTTCATAAGACACCAAATAGATGTAGGTAATGTGCGTAACTGAAACTCACTTAAATAGCAACACAAAGTTACGGTTCACGGGCTATAATATACAGGGTGTTAATAAAAAAACTTTACACACTTTGGTAAGCGATAATAGAGATCAAGACAAGAAAAAAATTCTAATACACCGTGGTCCAATACTCAATGGTTTTCGCGATATGGAATTTTTAAATTTTTATTTACACCTTCAAATTTGAATGCAATGTCGCGTTATCTAAATGAACGCGATAAAAAAATAATCGCAGCAACAATAAATATAATGTTGTTTCAACGGTGGGATTAATTATTGCTGAAGCAAGTTTATTTTTGCAATGGTTACATTTACATCAGCGGAATACGCCAATATGTTATGGCGAAGCTCGTTAAATTCGCGTGAAGCTAGAGGAATTTACCAGCAGAGATATCCTTTGAGGCATATTCCTTCTCATCCAACTTTTCCAGAAGTGCGCTAACTGTTTCGTTTATTGAAGATATTTTTAGAGTGCGCTAAATGCGTTGTTTATTTTATATGTAAAGATTTTGTAAGAACCATATCGCGAAAACCATTGACTATTGGACCACGGTGTATTAGAATTTTTTTCTTGTATTGATCTCTATTATCGTCTGCTAAAGTGTGTAACGTTTTTTTATTAACACCCTGTATACCGCAACGATCGTAATGCTGCACACGCCTAAGGAGATGTAGCAATTATAATTAGGAAAAACCTATCAGCCTACCCAGTTGAGATAGCACAACCACCAAACTTAGAAGTAATATCAGTCAATCTAGAATTGAAAAACAAGCAAAGAATAATTATATCTAGTGTTTACAAACAACCAAACCGACAAATACTTGAAAAAGATATAGCCGCCTTATTTAATACACCGAAACTCACCATAGCCGTTGGCGACTTCAACTGCAAAAACACACTCTGGGGATGCAGAAAAACTAACCCTAACGGAACAAAACTATATTCGTACCTAAGCAAATATGCCATCCAGATATCAGCACCGGACGAATTCACCTATTTTCCAGCCAGAAACGACCATCAACCAGATAGCTTAGATATGATCCTACATAAGAATATTCACACCCCCATATATCAGACGACCTTAACCGAGTTGGACTCGGACCACTTACCTGTTATAATCACATTTGACCGGGTAGCGGAACATAGGGAACAGTGTCCAAAACTCATAAATGGTAAAGTTGACTGGCCACTATTCCGAGAACACCTAAGCACTTTGGTACAATGCCCGAAGACACTAGTATTCAAAAACGACATTGACTCCGCAATCAACATTCTGAACAACTCTATTGTACAAGCTATTCAAAACTTAACGGTACAACGTCGAAGGCGAAGTTTGAATTATTTAACCCCTCCGCAGCGAATACTAAACTTAATAAAACAAAAACACGCACTAAGAAGAACCTGGGAAGTAACGAGAGATCCGGCTATTAGGCAACAACTAAACCGAATTATTAGAGAAGTGCGACTTGAACTAGAAAACTATCATATCAACAACTACAGAAAATATATTGAAGAACTAGAACCACGAGATTCTTCAATGTGGCTAGCAACGAAACGGATTTTAAAACAGCCACAAACCTCCTCTAGCCTAATCAAAAATGACACCACGTACTCATCAGATGAAGAAAAATGTGAACTGTTTGCAACCCATCTGGAAACAACATCCATAACTAGTGCTGACAATGATGATGACGAAGCATTTAACCACGAGGTCCAACAGTATATAAATCAACATGCACCCCAGGTTCCAGGAATAATCAAACCCACCAATCCTAGAGAAATTAAGAAATACATAGGACCCCTACCTAATAAAAATGCATCCGGCCATGATCAAATCCTTAACATAATCTTAAAAAACCTCCCGAAGAAAGTTTACGCTTACTTAACGTCCACCTTTAACGCATGCTTATTATACTCAAGCTATTTTCCTGACACTTGGAAACTGGCACACATTACTATGATCCACAAGCACGGCAAAAATCTTAAGGATCCTGCAGGATACTGCCCTATCAGTCTGTTGCCTACATTATGCAAAATCTTGGAAAAAATCATTCACGACCGCTTAACAAGATTTCTAAACCATAATAAGATAATTCCACCTTTTCAATATGGTTTTAACCAAAAACACTCGACGGTTCAACAGCTATCACGAATTACTGAACTGATAGAAAAAGGATTCGAGAAAAAAGTGCATACCACTGCTGTGTTCCTTGACATCGCACAATCATTCGACAAGGTGTGGACAACCGGGCGGCTCTACAAATTGTTAAAAATGAAAATACCAAATTACTTATATAAATAATAAATATTAAATAAAATATCGATTTTAACGGGAAATAATAACTATTTATTCGCTTTATACGTATTTCGGCATCAATGTGCCATTGTCAAAAGCATTTATAAAATATTTAATAACAAATGCAAACAGATTTATATTGCAACTTCTTGATTCTATTATTTTAACACTGCGTGAAGCAGC
Source organism: Hemicrepidius hirtus (assembly GCA_963082805.1). Classification (NCBI taxonomy): domain Eukaryota; kingdom Metazoa; phylum Arthropoda; class Insecta; order Coleoptera; family Elateridae; genus Hemicrepidius; species Hemicrepidius hirtus. The sequence continues at coordinate 10,254,232 of OY720168.1, forward strand.
TGGCCCCAGTCAACCCGTCGGAAGTCAGTCGCTTATCAGTGTGTTTTAAAAAGATATTTATTCCAAAATCTTCAGTAAAGGAGAATCTAAAAGTTCAATTTGCTCATTCATTAAAGGTATGTTGTTTTTTGTGTGTTTATAAATTTCAAAAGCTTCCAAAATATTTAATTTATTTTTGTTATCAGAAAAGTGTAAAAATTTAATTGTATTATTAGATATTAATGTGTGATGTCAAATTCAACAATGTATTTAATAAAACAAAACTAACCAACCTTAATAAGTACAATAAAATAAAACAATCAGCCATTAGTATTAGACTATTTAAAGACAACGGCAAATGGTTCAAAAACCTAACTGATCTAGATATACCTAAAGATATTAAAGACTAAATATATTAAAGACAACGGCAAATGGTTCAAAAACCTAACTGATCTAGATATACCTAAAGATATTAAAGACTTCTTATCCCTAGGTCCACAATTCTGCTTACCAATCACAAAAAAAAGGTAGCTATCCCAAAATTATTAGCAGACATTGAATCCATATTAGAGAATGTACCAAAAAAGAACCAAGATAGGCTCAGAGCTCAAGCTACTAACCTGATCACTAATTTTGTAAAAAGTCCAACAGTTAACTCGCAATTTTTTTGAAGTTTTTGAAAAAACCAAACAATCCTTGAAACAATGCCCAGATGTTCTGGTCACAAAAGGTGACAAAGGGTCAGTTACTGTACTACTAAATAAATGCGACTACATTACAAAAGCGACATCCTTGGTAAATGACACCAGTACATACAAAAAATTATAGAGGGACCCGACCAGTACGGCCCAAAAGATACACAATGACTTGATTAACATACTAAAAAATAGCAATGTCATAGACAACAATCAAACAAGAAAATTAATCATATACAACTCAGTACCACCAAAATTCTACGGGCTACCAAAGATACACACAAAAATGATGTCCCCTTAAGACCAATTGTGTCATCCATCAACTCACCAACTTACAATTTGGCCAAATTTACATCAGAAATTTTAGGAGTCTCCCTAGGTACCAACTTTAATTACAACACAAAAGACTCATTTACATGTTCTCAAGACATCAATAACCTACAATTACCAGAAGATTATGTTCTTATCTCCTTAGATGTTATTTCTTTGTTCACCTGCATACCTTTAGATCTGGTTATAGATATTATTAACAATAAATGGGAGACCATTCAACCCAATTGTAACTTCACGAAAGATCAATTTAACATGATTATTAAATTTATCTGTAGCAATAGCTACTTTCAACAACGAATATTACTTACAAATCTTTGGTACCCCTATGGGTTCACCAATTAGCCCTATTTTAGCTACAATAGTTTTGGATGAACTACTAGATGTGGTGATTCCAAAACTTCCCTTTCAATTACCATTCATCAAAAAATATGTAGATAACATCTGTTGTGCGGTCCCAAGAGATAAGATTGAACTCACAAAAACCATTTTTAACAGCTATAATAGTCATATCCAATTTACAATCGAAGAGGAAACCAATAACAGTGTACCCTTTTTAGACACTAAAATTATTCGTACTTCTAACAACACCTTAATCTTAGACTGGTATTCAAAACCGACTAGCTCAGGTCGATTTATTAATTTTTATTCAAATCACCCATTTAATCAAAAACTGAATTTATGTATAGCATTAAAAAATAGAATAAAAAGGATTTGTCACGCACTGTTAAAATAATAGAATCAAGGAGTTACTATATAAATCTGTTTGCATTTGTTATTAAATATTTTATAAATGCTTTTGACAATGGCACATTGATGCCGAAATACGTATAAAGCGAATAAATAGTTATTATTTCCCGTTAAAATCGATATTTTATTTAATATTTATTATTTATATAATCATGGATTTTAACAAAGTAACGCTTGAAAATGTCAATAAACCAAATTACTTGTTCTTAATCTATAAATCGTTTCTTACTGATAGAAAATTCGCCGTCAGAGCAAACGCAAAGCTCTCATCAATAAAAAATATAAACGAAGGTGTATCGCAGGGATCAATACTGGGCCCAACGTTTACGTGTATGATCTTCCAGAATTGAACAATGCAACTACAGCAATGTACGCCGATGACACTGCGCTGATTACTCAAGATGACGACATCAATATTTCTGTAAGACGTCTACAGGAAAGTGTAAATATAATAAATACATGGTTACACAAATGGCGAATCAAGTTAAACCCAGGCAAATGTGAAGCGAAAATATTCACCTGGCGACGACCAAACACTCCGACAAATATAATGATTGACAAGCGTGAAATACCATGGAATCCCTCAGATAGCGCGGTAAAGTACTTGGGAGTACTTCTAGACAAAAGACTAAACTGGGGTCTACATATAAACAAAAAATTGAACGAGGGTCACAAGATATGCAACGCTGTACCCTATAATGAACAAAAAATCAACACTAAAACATGAATGTGGAACTCTTATTTACACGGCAACTATAAGGCCAATATTCATGTACGCATGTACCATATGGGGAACGGCATCAAAGACACACCTAGCTAAAGTTCAGCGATTTCAAAATAAGGTTTTACGGACAATCCTAAATGCACCATGGTACATGAGAAATATTCAAATACATCGTGAAACAGGGATCCCAACAATATGTGAACAAATCACCAAAACAGCAAAAAAATATTATAAGAAAATAACGCACTGCCCCAGCGCAGCACTGTACGAAGCAGGAAAGAAACATATCCACAGACGGCTTAAAAGAAAACTAGCCCAAGATCTCTACTTATCATCATCATCGACCGAAGAAAGTGATGTTTAAAGTTATCAAAGTGTAATTAAAAGTGCGATAAAAAGTTATCAATGTGTCATTCAAAGTGTCAAAAGGACTACCTAGTAGCCATCAATTAATTGCAAGTGACGGAGACGCTTATTAAAGTGGATCTCATTAGAGTGATACCAAGTCCCTGATTAACTGTGAACTCAGCTGCGAATAGAAACTGATTGCTGAACCAGCTAAAGAACTTAACAAAAAAAAGATAACATTCTAGGGTGCAGTGGGGTAACTGTGGTTTGGGATAACTGTGTCACCCTCTAACATTTTTTTTACCTGCATTTCATATTAATTTTGACAGTGCTGTAATATACAGTGGTGTACATTTAATCTTTATTCCAATTCTCAAAATTATAGGGGCATTTTAAAACTATGTCGTAATAAGTTAAACAAAGAGGTGCGAAACTTTGCAATTGTTTAATTTGGGCGCCACATGTTCAAATTTACGTATGTATCACATTTCCATTCGGATCCCTGTAAAATAATTATATACCACTACTAAATAAGTTGATAGTATCATCTACTGGGCAGCAGCCTAACTTTCTAGGGTGTTTGAATTTTGAACGTAGGGTCCACAGTTACCCACGCCAAAACGGAAATTAGGGTAACTGTGGTTACTTGTATGGGGCAACTGTGGTCTGGTGAATGTTGTGACCAAGATGGTCAGGAATTACATTAAGAAAACAAATCTTGGTGTTGGAGGTAAATATTCCAAGGAAATATTAGAAGGAGCTGTATCGAATGTAAAAGCTGGAAGGTATGCACTGAAAAAGGCTGCAATAAAGTATGGAATTCTCAAATCCACGTTAGGATTGAAAGTAAATGGTTGGCGTGGTAGACCATCGGCGGGAAATTCAAATGGTGAGCTAAATCTTTTTTCAAAATTATCTAAAAGTAAAGTTTGCTTATCTACTTATTTTAGGGGTAGCAGGTGGAGGTAGAACAGCACTTTCTGTGGAAGATGAAAACAAACTAGCCTCCCTAATAAAAGTAATGAATAAATGGGGCTTTGGGCTATCACGCAAAGAAATACTTAACGCAGTGCAGACGTACGTTAAGCAACTGCATCTCAAAACTCCATTCCGAAATGACAGACCGGGAGAAGACTGGTTTTTGAAATTTGCTAAGCGTCATAGACTTCTATTAAAAAAGCAGAATTAATTGAATCATCTCGTGTGCGACAGCAGCGAGACCTTTTTATAATATACGATTTTTTTGATAAATTAGAGAAGGTGTTGAACGGTAAGGGATTACACGAACATCCCACACAAGTTTGGAATGCTGATGAAACCGCGTTCAATTACGATACTAAAGTCGTAACCGGTGTTGGCGAAATTGCTCAAAGACAGACAGGGGGATGTGGTAGAAAAACTACTACCGTTCTGGCCTGCGTGAATGCAAATGGATTTAAAATGCCACCAATGATACTGCATAAGGGTAAGCGATTGTGGGACAATATGTTCGGCTCAAACGAATATCCAGAAACTTCATACTACGTGTCAGAAAACGGTTGGATGACTGAAGTTGTATTTCATCTGTGGTTCAAAGGTGTATTTTTAAAATCATCTACAGAACGACCAGCATTGTCAATATACGATGGCATCTGTCGCAGATTTCGCCAAAATTGGTTGACTTAGCTATAATAGAGGACGTTACGATTTTAAAATTACCACCGCATACTTCTGCAATGTTGCAACCATTAGATGTTGCTGTTTTCAAGAGTGTCAAATCTTCTTGGGACGCTTTGCTGACAGATTGGCAGCGCAGAAATCTGGGAAAACAACTAACCAAATCCGTTTTTTCTAATCTCTTGGGAAAAACGTGGAATAATATTAAAGAAGCTTCAATTATCAGTGGCTTTCGTAAAACAGGAATCTTTCCTCTCGATAAGCAAGCAATTTCAGAAGAACGATTCGATCCTGAAAAATTAAGACGCTATAAGGAAGAAAAGAATGAATTAAACATTGCAGGTCAAGAACATGATTCAGTGGAAACCAATATTGAGGATAATAATTCTACAGTTGTAACTGAACATGTTTTAGACACTAACAATAATACGCCTGTGGCATCGGTATCTTGGGAAAGCATTTTACTTTCTGCAGTTAAACCAACTGAGAAGCCAGTAGGCCAAACAAAGAGAAAATATGTGGCCGAAGTAATTCCCACAGCAGAATATCTTAAAACACTAAAGGCTGCTAAGAACGTTGTTAAGTCTAAGAAAAAATCGACAAAGAAAAAGCAGCCAGAAAAGCAAGTAAGCAGCGATGAAGATGAAAGTGGTTCTATAGTTTACGCCGAAAGCGATGATCCGTACGAACCTGAAGGAGAAGAAGAAGATGATCTAGCAGTCAGAACTTCCGTAATAGAGCCGAATAACGATAGTATGGTATTGGGGAGATTAAAAGTGCAAAAAACGGCAATTAGTCATTGTATTCGAATATTAATGAACAAGGAAGAAGATTACATAGAAGTCAAGTGTTTGAAGAGTTGCACTGGGTATGTTTTCGAGTTTGGATCCGAAGATCGTGTAGATCAATTTAGTTACGACGCTATAGCTGGAATTCTTCAATTTCCAAAGGCAATTAATGGAAAATTAATTTTTCTGAAGACTTGAGCAAGTATAAGAATATCCGCTGAGTTTTCTCACATTTATCCTATAGTATATTAAAAATGTATTTTATGAAATATTTGGTGTAGTTCGATAAAAGTTGAATAAAGATTTTAAAAACGTGTATTCTCTTATACGACAATTGCCCCAGACTTTTTAAACGCACATTAAATGCTTAATACGGGGACTTCCACAGTTGCCCCACTACGGTCCACAGTCGCCTCAAAAATGCGGGTAACTGTGGAACCACGTAGCTAAAAAGAAGTTAGATGTAAGAAACATATAAAATAGCCAAATGAGTTCTAGCTTATGAAAACATTGCTCAAAAATATGTGTAAGTGTATCTTAGAAGGATTGTACAGAGGTAAATTTTTTTGTTGTAGTGGTTTCACAGCAAAAAAGTGGAACTTTAAATTTTCGGTCCACAGTCACCCCACTTCACCCTATATTATATTGGCGGTTTTGTAATAAGAAAATTGTCATCAAAGATTAATTGCAGCTTTTGCAAAGAAATTCTTATTGTTAATTCTGAAAACGACCATTCTTATGCTATAGATGTAAATAAATATTCAGCATTTATAACTTTTGTGTCAGGAGGTGGTTTGTATTTACCTTCGCATGCAGTTTTTAAAATCCTACAGTGCACTGAAAAGATATTTCGATTACGGATATATAGAAAGTTATGATAATAAAATATTCGTTATTACGCCTTGCGGCGGCGATTGGCGACGGAAATTCTGAAATTTGTTCTGTGTTAGATACAGAAATATTTTTATTACGCCTGATTTTTTATTCATATTTTGCACGGGGATACTTAAGCACCCAACACACATTATTCCACCGAAAAATTTGTTTTAGGCCTTGCGGTGGCGGAAAAGCTGCAATTTTTTCTGTTTTAGATACAACAATATTTTTATTACGCCAGATTTTTTATTCATATTTTACAAGGGGATACTAAAGCACCCAACACACATTATTCCACCCAAAAATTCGTTATTACGCCTTGCGGCGGCGATTGGCAGCGAAAAATCTGCAATTTGTTCTGTTTTAAATACTGCAATAGTTTTACTACGCCAGATCTTTTATTCATATTTTACACGGGGATACTTAAGCAACCAACACACATTATTCCACCGAAAAATTCGTATCAAAAAGAAGGCGATTAGAAGAAACCATCGACAAATCATCAGTGCCTATAATTTCAACCGCCAGTAATTTTGAAAATAACGAACAGCTCGTGAGTATTGATGACGTACATTCACACAAAATCAAAGATGCAGATACGACAGATCAGTCAAAGAGGCAAGGGTTTTGTAGTAAACTGCGTGGGTTTTTAATAATTGTATATTTTTAGGGAATGTTGAAGCTAAAAGCACAAATTACGACTCTATAAGAGGCAAACGTGGACTTATTAACTAAAATTACCGAAATGTAGAAAAATGAGGACACAGTTAAAAGTGTTGGCAAAATTTTTTACTCCTGGCCAAATTAAGAAATTACTGGACCCTACAAATAAAAATATACAATGGTCGCCAGAACATATAGCCTCTGCAATATCGTTACGCAGTGTTAGTCATAAAGCTTACCGTTACCTACGATTAAATGGATATCCTTTACTTGCACTTTCCACATTGCGAAAGTGGGCATCCATTTTTTCTTTAAACCAGGGCGTTCTAACAGACGTAATTGCCTTCATGGATAAGAAATCATCTCAGATGAAAAAAGCTGAAAAATTATGTATACTGTCTTGCGATGAAATATATGTATCGAATAGAGTTGACATAGATAACAAAGAACAACAGAAAGTAGGTCCATATAAAAGCTGTCAGACAGTAATTGCACGAGGACTAATCGGTAACTGGAAACACCTGTATTTTATGATTTTAATACGCCAATAACTACAGATATATTGCATGTCATAATTTCAAAATTGTATGACGGTGGTTTTACTGTAGTTGGAACTGTAGGCGATATGGGTACATGTAATATGGGATTATGGTCTCAAATGAATGTCGGACACAAAAAAAATTGCTTTATTCCTCATCCAAGTAATCATTTATTGAAAATCTTCGTATTCGCAGATGTACCCCATCTAATAAAACTCATGAGAAATCATGTATTGGACAAGGGATTTTGGGTAAACAATACACTAATTATAGAAATATAAATATCAAATAAAATATCGATTTTAACTGAAATAATAATATTATTTTGCTTTATACGTATTTCGGCATCAATGTGCCATTGTCAAAAGCATTTATAAGATATTAAATAACAAATGCAAAATGATTTATACGGTAACTGCTTGATTCTATTATTTTAACACTGCGTGAAGCAACTGGCCCGAGTCAACCCGTCGGAGGTCAGTCGCTTATCAGTGTTTTTAAAAAGATATTTATTCCAAAATCTTCAGTAAAGGAGAATCTAAGAGTTCAATTTGCTCATTCATTAAAGGTATGTTGTTTTTTGTGTGTTTTCAAAAGCTTCTAAAATGTTTAATTTATTTTTGTTATCAGAAAAGTGTAAAAAGTTAATTGTATATTATTAGATGTTAATGTGTGATTTTGTTCTAACAAATGTTTAGCAAAATTTGATTTATGTGCATGTTTATATTTGTAACAACGGATATGTTCTTTTTGCCTAATACTGAAATTTCTAATTGTTTGACCTATATATACTGAATCACAATGTGAACAATTTAATTTATAAATACCTGATTTTAACAAATCATTAATTTTGTCTTTAGCATTGAAAAGAGAGTATAGAATATTTTTATTTGTTTTAAAAATGACTTTATATTTATTTGTGTTATTTATAATTTTAGCAATCTTTTCTGAAATTTTACCAAAATATGGAATTGAAACGTATTTTAGTGTTTTATCAGAATTATTAATGGAATAAACTTTTTGAATAGCTAATTTATAATTTTTCTTTTTAATTAAAGTGTCAATAAGTGTTGTGTTATATCCATTGCTATATGCAATTTGTTTAATAATTGAAATTTCTCTATTAAAACTATTTTTATCTAAAGAAATTGTTAGAGCTCTGTGTACTAAAGATTGATATGCTGCTAATTTATGTGTATTACGATGACAAGAGTTATGTGGTATGGTAATGTCAGTTTGTGTAGGTTTCCTATAAATAGAGTATTCGAGTCTAAAAAGTTAATAGATCTGTTTTGTTCAATTTCTAGTGTAAATTTAATTTTTTGATGTAAAGTATTGATACAAATTAAAAAGTCGTCAATGTATTCGAAAGAACTATCAAAACATGCTAAAATATCGTCAGCATAACGAAACCAAAATATAATTTTATTTGATAGATTTGATTCAAATATTTGATCTTCTATATTTTCCATAAAAATATTAGCCAATAGTGGTGAAATGGGACTACCCATTGGTAACCCATCTTTCTGAAGATAAATTTTATCATTAAAAATAAAATAATTTTGATTAATACAAAGTTCAAATAATTGAATCAACTCTATTCTTTTTGTTAATTCAATGTTATTGTTAACTAAAACATTTTCTAATAAAGGAATACATTCCTGTGGGGGTATTTGTGAAAACATACTCGTAACATTAAATCTAACTATTTTACATAGTGGTGGTAAGCTAATGTTACTTAATTTATTAATTTGGTTCTTATCCATACTGGAACTCACTTTTTGTAACAGGAATCAGTACAACCTACCATTTCCTCGCCAAAAATTTGTTTTTTTTTTGGAAAAATAAACTTATTTTAGAAATCACTCATTTGATTACATTCAAAAATTAATCAGTCTGAATACCATAAATGTTGATACATATTTTTGAATTCAGAATTTCATTATCTATCCAAATCTGCCAAAACAATAGGGGGTTGCTATTTAAAAAAAAATATCGATCACGTCACTGCTTGAAACCGGAAAGCCGTAGAAAAATGAAAATTATCTCAAAATGTTTCTCTTAAAATAACTCAATTTGACGTGTCAAACCGTTTTTCTTTAAATTTGCCGGGAAAAGAATTATTTCCATTATTCCAAACTTTATGCGCGCTCTGTATGTTATTATTATTAGAATTAGGTGATTAAGCAAATATCCGTTAATAATGAATATATGTTTACCAATTAATGTAGGTAACTTATTAATACAAAATATATTAAGATACAGCTTATCTCAGCATATTCCAATTACATTTCCAAAATATCTCTATTAAGTTATTTGAAGGGGTATTAAAATAACTGAAAGTGCTTAAAATTGAATTATGAAATATGAACCCCATTATTTCGCATAAAAGCCCAGCAAATTTCTCATTTTTATCATTTCGATTTGTATCGTGTGGTGAAAAGTGTTGCTGCTATCTACTGTGTTGAAATTATGGAGCTTATTAAAAGTAACATGGACAAAAAACCAAAACTCTGCTTCGCTGGATACATGTACAACTATGACAGAACTTGTACTAGTCATGTGAGCTGGCGTTGTAACAAACGTAACTCATTTAAGGTAAATAAGTAGTAATAATTATTATTATTAATTATATTATTTAGGGTTTAAATATTATTGAATTTAACAATTTAATAAATAAAACATCAAAATAACTCTAAATTAAATTTTTTTATAGTGCAGAGGAACACTTGTTTCTTCATTAGAGAACGACAACCCAATTGCTATGAATCCGCATAATCATCCAGCTGATGAGTACTCTGTGTGTGCAGAAAAAAGTAAACAGGTGATGAAGAAACGAATAAAGGACACTTTGGCGAAGCTTTCACAAATATTCGCGGAAGAAGTATGCAAGCTGGAGGATTCTGTTAAGAGTAGGGTACCGCCAGAAGAACACGTCAAACGCACTCTTCGGAATCATGAGGCAAGCGGGAACCCAAGAACCCTGCGTCGCTGCAGGAGTTATCAATTGAAGGTAATAATAATTTGGCGTTGGCTAGCTGCTTCTAGAAAGACTGCATACTGAATGTATGCATTATTAATATTCCTTACAAGATTTACAGGGAACTGGACTTTAACAGGTGGACCAGACAAAGAACGGTTTCTGCTAGTAGATAACAAAACATTTGAAGCGGCCGAAAATGAGGGCAAAATAATTATTTTCTCAACTGACAAACTTTTGGAACAACTCGCCAGTGCTTCAGCGTGGTATGTCGATGGGAACTTCCATCTCGCGCCGCCACTATTCCAGCAGCTTTATGTATTCGCGTGAAGAATGCGGGTGTTTTCCTAACAGCAACATACGTCGTTCTCCAGAGAAAAACAGAGCGAACCTATGAAGCAGTGTTTCGCTACATAGTGCAAGAATGCGAACAGAGAAACTTATACCCAGATCCCCAGTTTATGTACTTAGACTTTGAGAAAGCTGCGATAAATGCCGCAAAGTCGGTGTTGGGGGAGGATGTTTCTATAAGAGGTTGCTTTTATAACCTCAGCCAGAGCACATACAGAAAAGTACAAGAGCTGGGTATGCAAAATCAATACATTCAAGATCTGGACTTCAGCCTATTTGTAGGTATGATAGATGGACTAGCCTTCCTGCCGCTTGATAGGGTAGCCGAAGGAATGAATTTCCTCGGTAATCATCCTGGTGGAGACCTATATACTGAACTCCTCGATTACTTCGATCAAACATATGTCACTGGCACATACAGGAGAGTAGGTAACCAGGGCGAAGGTGCCCGTTTTCGAAGAATCCCGCCCCCATTCCCACCAGAGACATGGAACGTCCACGAGGCTGTTATAGCAAGGGAGGATAAGATCAACAACAGCACTGAAGGTTTGTCTTTTTAAATATGAATTGATATTCTTGAATGCTAGTATTATACAAAAATTGCAAAACAATTTTTGTTTCAGGATGGAACAACCGGTTCAGTCATCTCGTAGGAATGAAGCATCCTTCTATATGGGTGCTAATTACCAAGATGCAGCAATAATTGGCTGTTGATTATACAAAACTCCAACAGTTTAACATCAGACCAGTTCCACGTCCAAGGATTCGTCCAGCGTACTCTCGACTGCAAGAAACATTGAGAACAACCAATTATTACGAAGGGGCAGACCAACCGACGTGGATTAACTTCCTCGCAGGAGACACCAAGGCCTGGGTCGAATAAAGGGACTATTAGATTTGTCCATGCTCGAGGAAACAAAGAGACGGAAGGTGCCGCTCCTTGTGTAGAAGGGGGAAACAGCCAAGTATTCTCCTTAAATTATAAACCGACGAAAGACAATCAGCAACCAATGGGAGTTTTTCCAGAAATCCTTGTACAAGCTCCCCATAAAGCAATCCTTGCAATGCTGGACACGGGCAGGGAAGTGAAGAAATGAACCAGAAGCAACATTTAGAACAAAGGTGGAAAACACTCCGCTATCAATGGAGCAACGAAGTCAATTATTGGCTCTTCTCCTAGAATACCAGCAGAGTTTTTCGTTGACTCCCGGGCTCACTTCCCTGTACGAACATACCATTATGATGAAGGAAGACACCCCTTTTTACGCCGGTCCTACCCTGTACCTTTCAAATTACGCCCGGCCGTTGAAGACACCATTAATGAAATGCTCCGGCTGAGGGTCATCAAACGTGAAGCATCCCCTTATTCCAGTCCCCTAACAGTAGTTAAGATGGGACAGTTCGAATCTGCCTAGATACCAGGTATTTAAACGATCAAATGGACGCCGGCTGTAAAGGGCTTCCAGCTGCAGAAGAACCTCTACAACGATTCCATAATGTGAAGTACATGACCTCGCTAGACCTTCGTACTGGCAAATTCCATTACATTCTGAGAGTCGAAAATATACCGCGTCCCTTTACAATGGTCGGAGTTACACTTTTCAAGTATTACCATTTGGGCTGAAAACTGCCGTTGCCAGCTTCTCGCGTTGTATGGACCTGGTACTGGGCCCGGAAGTTTGAGGCTACACCATTAATTACATTGACGATCTTTTAATCGCTTCCCCAAGTTTTGACTGCCACTTAAAACACCTACGACGTGTGTTGGAACGACTTCGGTTAGTCAGTTTTACTATTAATTTGAAAAAATCGTCCTTTATTCAACAAGAAACATATTTCTTAGGCCATACTTTGAGTGCAGGGGGTATTACAAAACAAAAACAACCACGCGCCTTTTTGGGGTTGTGTAAATATTACCGTCGATTTTCGGAACAGTATAGCGACAGTACCCGAACTTTGAATGCACCCCCTCAAGCAAGAAACTAAGTGGAAATGGGGGAGCGTCGAACAAAAGGAATTCGAGCAAGTTAAACAGTTGTTTCTAGACACGGTGATGCTGATACACCCACGGCTGTAACGTGCTACCAGTGGCACAAAAGTTTTTGGGCGTTGGCCAACATCGCCAATTTTGTGTTCCACTGGTAGTTCACGTTTTGAGCGCGGGTGGCGCTGCAAGTAGAGAAGCGGAGAAGAGGATTCCCACCACCGATCCGTGCAGTCCACCAATCACAGCCCTGGCTTGGTGGGGAACCCGCATAAAACCAGCTCCCCAGGCCAGGACCAACAACTCCGTTCTCGACTTTAAAGTAAAACTGCTAACTTTAAATCCGATACCGTATATTTTCCGAATCATCCGTTTATTCCGTTTATTTTTCCGATATTTTCAAATTGATTTAATTCCATTTATTCCGTTTATTTTTCCGAATTATTTTTATTATTATTATTACCTGTAATTATTTTATTATTCATTTCAAATGTTATTTGACCGTGGCCCAAAGAACGTCTAAAATTTACATCCAGGTACAAACCCCAAGTCCGAACCAGTACCCGTATTCGACACTAAAAGAATTCATTTGAATTAATTATAAATTCAGAGTCGAGGACCTTGAATTCATAAAAACTCCGTTTCATTTTACTCACCGAATATTATCCTTACACTTAACCAAAGATCCAGACTGTCCTTCTGGCCTCTGGGCAACTTTTGTTTATTTGAATGCTTTAATTAAAACAAGGCAGATTTGCTCGATTTATTTGTTCATAGGTTTTGTATTCCGAGATCAGCTGTCATTCAAAGCCGACGACGCGCAGCCGTCACTTACTGGTGCTCGCGCTGCCAACCCGGACTAAAATCCCCAACTGCCGGCGGGAACAGCCGTAATTTAAATAAAATCCTTTTTACTGTTTTACATAAAATTGTTTATTTTTTTAGTTTATTATTACAATTATATTCAGAATACCTTGTACATAGTGTAAATAAATATTGTTAATCAGGTATAAGCTTCTGTTTTACTTTTAAAGCGCAACTCGACCCCTGGACAACTCAGAGCTACCCGAATACAAATTTTGCAACGTCCACCCTTATTAGCCGGGGGTGAAACGTTACATGGCGCCCGAACAGGGACTTGAGTGAAATCCAGGAAAGGTGAGCGATGCCAGTCCGTCTATCCACCGAGAAGTCTGAACCGAGTCAACTCCAAGGGCTTCGTACAACCCCAGGACTTGAATGCCCAGCTGATGTCCGTTTATCCGTTCCGCAGTAAGCCGTTTATCCGTTCCGCAGTATTCAGTCACCATGTCCTGGGCTCCACCACTGCTGTGTGAGTTTGTGATACGATCGGGAGTCAGTTTCGATGGGCAAGGTGATCCAGCCGCTTTTCTAGAAGAAATCAATGGATTCATCACCTACTACCAGTTCCAGCGGGATGTATTTCTCTCCGTTTTACCGATAATCCTGCAAGGAGAAGTGTTATTCTGGTTCCGGAACAATAAAAAAAATTGGCAAACCTGGTTAGAATTCGAACAGCATTTTCGAATCCGGTATATCCCGACCCGATGCCGAAGGAAAGAAGTAGTCTTCCGTCCTCAACCGCCATCATTGGATACCGCCAATGAAAACTGGACTCCCAGGTGTGGAAATGGATCAGCCGCCACCGAAACCACCGAAGCTCCATCCGGTCCAATCACCGCCACACTCAGTGCTCCGACTCCGACCCGTTGCCAAGGTTCCAGTACCTGTCCCGCCGTAGAGGTATTTTGTCCAGGTGAGATAAGTATGTTTCAGCCTTGGGAAGAACAAACCCTTGCAGGTCTAGGTCCTCTGGAATCTAAAATTGCAATCCGACCGTTACCGAAATGTTTTCCTCCAGAGGAGGACAATAATTACCGATCCCCATCTACCGCCGTCAATAGCACCGATAATCCGAAGTCCCTAGTACCTACTGACACCCCGAAGACAATGGTTATGGAGCAGGAAGAGTTCCAACCGCCGACTCCGATATCCGAGGAGCTTCTTCCTGTTTCCAGTCCCCGTCCGTTGGGAGCGGAGTTTCAACCTTTGGACATGGTGATGTCGGAGATCCAGCCCGTCTCGTTTCTGTCTTCAGCCGATATCCCAGGGTTACCAGAGCCGTCACCCCGTTTACCCGAACCGCCGTCAAGACCGCCTGAACCACTACGTCTGCCTCAATCACCGCCCAAACCGCTGCCGCTACGTCCGTCTGATCCGCCTTCCCGCCCCCCAGAGTTTTTACCCCGTCCACCTAAACCACCGTCAAGACCGCCTGAACCACCACGTCCACCCGAGCCGCTATCCCGTCCACCTGAACCGCCATCCCGCCCACCAGATCCGTACCCCCGTCCACCCGAACCGCCTGAACCTCCAGATCTACGAGAGCCGCTACCCCGTCCATCAGTGCAACTACCCCGTCCACCGGAGCCGCCGCCACGTCTATTTGAGCCGCCGCCACGTCCAGCCGAGCCGTCACCGCGTCTGCCTGAGCCACCACCCTGTCCACCAATCACAGCCCTGGCTTGGTGGGGAACCCGCATAAAACCAGCTCCCCAGGCCAGGACCAACAACTCCGTTCTCGACTTTAAAGTAAAACTGCTAACTTTAAATCCGATACCGTATATTTTCCGAATTATCCGTTTATTCCGTTTATTTTTCCGATATTTTCAAATTGATTTAATTCCATTTATTCCGTTTATTATTCCGTTTATTTTTCCGAATTATTTTTATTATTATTATTACCTGTAATTATTTTATTATTCATTTCAAATGTTATTTGACCGTGGCCCAAAGAACGTCTAAAATTTACATCCAGGTACAAACCCCAAGTCCGAACCAGTACCCGTTCCTTTCCGAGACCACCCGCTTCGTGAAGAACTTGAGCGAAAGGTCTCATCCTTAACCTAGACCGAGCACGCCTGTGCAAACTTGGCGAGGTCTAGGTCTGTTCCCCAGGACACAGCGCTGGTGTCCATTAGTGCTGTCCTGTTCCCTCAACGTAGAGAAACCGCTGCCTTTTTCCCCCCAGGGTACAGTGCTGGTGTCCATTGGTACTACCCTGGGTTTTCCCTACCCGTTTCATTATCCCCTTATAAGTTACTGCATACCTGTATTTTCCGAACCGAATAAACCTTGTCCCGAGTACCTGGATGTAAAACGTTCCTTTGGTTCAATCGTTTTGAATCGATCCGCACCAGTTTTATAGCTGTGGTTTTGTTTAAACAAACAGGTTTCAGTGGCCTGTTCTTTATTCGACACTAAAAGAATTCATTTGAATTAATTATAAATTCAGAGTCGAGGACCTTGAATTCATAAAAACTCCGTTTCATTTTACTCACCGAATATTATCCTTACACTTAACCAAAGATCCAGACTGCCCTTCTGGCCTCTGGGCAACTTTTGTTTATTTGAATGCTTTAATTAAAACAAGGCAGATTTGCTCGATTTATTTGTTCATAGGTTTTGTATTCCGAGATCAGCTGTCATTCAAAGCCGACGACGCGCAGCCGTCACTTACTGGTGCTCGCGCTGCCAACCCGGACTAAAATCCCCAACTGCCGGCGGGAACAGCCGTAATTTAAATAAAATCCTTTTTACTGTTTTACATAAAATTGTTTATTTTTTTAGTTTATTATTACAATTATATTCAGAATACCTTGTACATAGTGTAAATAAATATTGTTAATCAGGTATAAGCTTCTGTTTTACTTTTAAAGCACAACTCGACCCCTGGACAACTCAGAGCTACCCGAATACAAATTTTGCAACGTCCACCCTTATTAGCCGGGGGTGCAACGTTACACGGCCTGGGGAATCCTTCTTCTTACATTCTGATAGTTCCGCTTATGGGTTAGGCGCGGAGCTGTATCAAATAGCACCAGACGGTAAAAAGGGGGTGGTAGCTTTCGCGAATCGTTCTCTTACTGGGGCCGAATTGAACTACACGGTTACAGAAATGCAACTATTGGCCGTAATCTTTGCATTAAAAAAATTCCGAACCTTTGTCCAGGGCGCACGATTAATCATTCAAACGGACAACCAAGCGCTTAAGTTTCTAAAACAGTGTAAGCTTCTCAGCGAACGGCTAACCAGATGGATGTTGACATTAGAACAATTTGATTATGAAATTCAGTTGATAAGAGGCAAGGACAATATCGCTGCTGATGTGCTTTCGCGCTATCCGGCTGATGGGGGGATCGCCGGACCATATCGATACGAGGAACCGATAGTAGCCGGATTTACTGTTGTTAGTTTTCCAAACCTGCGTAAACGACTACAAGGTCTAGCGACATTATTGGGAAAGGATGAGTTCTAGGAGAAAATTCTTACGGCAAAGAAGAATCCGACCGTGATACCCGCAGGACCAATTGCACGGGTACTGCCAAATTATACAATTCACAAAGGCATCCTCCTGTATGAAGATGCCGCCCGAAACCATCCAAGAGTAGTGATCCCACAAAATCTAGTCGAAGATTTGGTTAAACAGTGTCACCAGGAGTTAGGTCACAAAATGTGCATGTGTCGCTGAATACTACAGACGTGTTTATTTTGCTTCTCCAATATTAATTTCTCGAACAGTTATTATTGAAACATTAATAGTTTTACATTAATTCATTTTGAATAACTTTAATTATCATGCAGTGTGGTATCTGTAGTGGTGTAATTGTGCCATCAGATAAGGAAATTTCGTGCGATTTCTGTAAGGAATTTGTTCACAGTACTTGCAGTGGACTTTCTAGAACTGAGATTTCTTGTTTAAAAACCAAAGATCGAAAACTAACTTATTATTGCAATGATTGTAAAGATATTAAATTACAATTGGCAAGTATTAAGGAACTGAAACATACTGTTGACGAATTGCAGAAGGAAGTTAAACTATTAAAGACACGAGGAAATGATAGCCAACTTTCAACTGAAGGTCAAGGACAGCTACAAAATTTTAACAAGTAATAGACGAAATACATGACAGGCAAAGTCGTGAGACAAATATAATTATCTTCAATTTAAAGGAGTCTGAAAAGACTACTCAAAAGATAGATTAGCGGATGATAAAAGTACTATCCAAACACTCCTTAACGATATCCCAGATATTGATTTTAGCATAATCCAAAATTATAGATTAGGAAAGTATTCTGATAATAAGCAGCGTCCAATTAAAGTTAAATTCAACTCTAAGGATGATGCGTTAAAAGTGTTGCGTAACAAGAAACTTATAAAAACAAATGATAATGTTAGAGTATCTGCTAATCAGACGGTAATGCAAAGGAATCACTTCAAGTCAATAAAAATGGAACTTACACAGATGAATGAAGGCGGAAACTTGCATTATGTCATCAGGTATATAAATGGGATTCCTAAAATCGTTAAAGCCTCTTCTGCTCAAGCTGATCAAAAAAACTAAAGTGCAGTACCGAATTATCTATCTACTATCAAAACATACGGGGACTTCGTACCAAATTAACTGATTTTTATTTAGCAGTGTTATTACACGATTATTATATAATGATTATTACCGAAACATGGCTTATGGATTCTATAAACGATAATGAATTTATTGATAAACGATATATCGTTTTTCGCAAAGACCGATCAGCAATTACTAGTGATAAAATGTGCGGTGGAGGAGTACTAATCGCTGTAAAGCGGACTCTCTGCTGTTAAATTGCCAGGTGACATTGAACAACTTATATATGATATGTTTTCCTATTGTGGTTTACGACAATTTAATGTCATCAAAAACGCAAATAATGTTATTCTGGACTTAATATTTTCAAATGTTGGTTTAGTTTACAGGGAGTGTAATCCCCTGCTTCATATCGATGTTCACCATCCTGTAATTTCATTTAATTTCCTGAGCTGCATGAATTACACACAGCTGATGTTTTTTATCTGGATTTCAAAAATGCTCCTAATAATAATATTAAAGATCACTTAGCCAGCATAAACTGGGAAACACTCTTTTTCGAAAAAGATTTGGAAGGCTGTGTTAAAAACTTGTATGAGGTTTTGTATTCTACATTTGATGCTTTTGTACCAAAAAAGAAAAGTATTGATAGTAAATTTCCAAAGTGGTTCACAGCTGAGCTTATTAATCTGATTAATCAGAAAAAAGCAGCACATAAAAAGTATAAACAAACAAATTCTCAACATGACTATAATTTAGAGAGTTAAGAAACATGTGTAAAAATTCTATCAAAACAGCACACGATACTTATTTAATAAAAACAGAAAATGACATCACGAACGACATCAAATGTTTTTGGCGCTATGTTAATAGCAAAAATAGCGATATTAATACTGTACCCACTCGAATGTTTTGTTATAATAATTCGGCATCCGATGGAGCTACTTTATTCGCGATCTGGGTATCCTTTTAGATAGTTCCTTATCATTTGTTAATCATATCGATTTTATTGTCAGCAAGGCCATGCGAATGTCAGGTTTTATCAAAAGAGTGACATCCAACTTTACAGATGTAAGATGCCTGGTTAAATTATATGTATCTCTAGTAAGATCAATTCTAGACTATAATTGTATCATCTGGTCTCCAGATTTTAACGTGCATATTGTTAGAATAGCACGTGTACAACGTAAAATTGTTAAAGCACTCTGCTTTAAAGCTAACCTTTGCTTTGACGATTATAACTATACAGTGAGCACCAAAAGTATGGAACATAACCACAACCAAATAAAACCGAAATAAATGTTTTTTCTAAAAATCCCGAAACACGTCAATTTTCTTTTTTAAAAATACACATTGGAATGTCAAAATAATTTTCCGGCCTTCATTTGTATGTAAGTGATGACGTCATCAGTATTTTTTTTAAATGTCAACCCCCATTTTTTTTTCGCGTTTTGGATACATCTTTTAATTGCTTAAATGACAGTATAAAAATGTTGATACCTTACATAAGAAAATTTTCGAGAAATAAATTTTTTAATATTTAATAAACACATTCTTAACAAATGTTAAACATGGTTACTCACCGCATGAGATTTTGTACGGAGAAAAAACAAACATGCAGCTAAGCAGCTTCCTAAAGTCGGATATCAGTGCAACTAAGCCTTCATTCGATGAGATTTTGAAGATGGTCCGAAGAAATTTGAGGATCCAAGGTGACGCCCGAAAACAACAATTCGACAAAAAAATTAACAATATAACCTTTGAAATTGGGGATTTAGTCTTACTCAAAACCAACCCTTCTGCAGACGCGGACCAGCGGACATCCCCGAAATTGTCTTCTATATGAAGGGCCATATAAGGTGTACAATAGCCGAGCTAAAAAATAATACCATCAAAGGAACTTATAACTTAACCAATTTAAAACGGTACAAAAAAGAAACACCGCACGAGACGCCCCTGGAGACGAATATGATTATTGGAGTGGCGCAGACATTTCTGAGACCCTTAAAGTCGCCACCCGTACTTAAGCAGAAGCAGTCCAACCTACAGGCGAAAAACATGGCTCAGCTCGAGTGAAGGACCCACGGTTGGGCAAATATACCTACGGTGCAACGGGAAATATAAAGTTTCGGGTAAAGAACAACTGGTAAAGAGTGCAAAGGCGGCTCCAACCCTAAAGACTTGTCAACCCTCCAACAAGTCGGAAGGCAGCCACTCCCGGCAAAAACTGGAGTCCACTAGGAGTTCGTCCGTGAAGAACCACGAACTCGTGATAACCCCTACGGTAGCCAACCTAGCCGTGACAACCATTACGCCTAGCTTATTTGAGGAATTTCTGGAGTTGGATTTCGTCTTCGGGCCCGCCGACACCGTTCTCCCTAAGTGCATGTTTAGCCGACGCAAATAGGGTAAAACGTGTCGCTAACACCTAAGTATCCAATACTAATCCTACATCGGTCATGATAGGAATCCTTGAGACGCCTCCGGAAACTCAAAGTAGCCCTGCGAAACGCCCGCGAGTAACAACGCCGGCTGCGATCAACCCCACGGAGGTTATTACACGTACCCAAACCAAACACGTGGATCCCGCACCAGACAGTGGACCCACAGAGAATGGTTAAATTTAGAAATTATATTAAGTTAACTTGACATCTAATAAAGAATTTATATTCGTTTTGTCATTCTTTGTGGTTTTAGCATATGGTCAGGGTTGGACATGGGGCGGCCTGTACCGTCTTAACCTATTGGTTTTAATTTATGGCTATTTGCTTCATTGACTCAGACTTTGGGTCTGTGGGGTTAATTTTTTGTACTTTACTAATGAAATCTTCATATATAATAGTTTAAGTAAATTCTTTTAAAACGTTGCGTATCGAATGTTTTAATTAGTTCCAAGTGCAGTTTTAGAGTTAGTTGTAGAGAACCCATTTAAATAAATCAAATCTAATGTATTTTCACTTCTTTCGGCAAATTGGTACAGGAACCACGTTTGAGGTTTAAAAATCCACGCTTGCAATAGTATCGTTTTACTCAGGCAATTAAACTATAAGAGTTACAACACATATGGATTTGTTCACAAACACTATCCTAAGTGCAAAAGACTCGCCGATTGAGAACAAATGGGGTAGAACGAACTATTGGAAGTCGGAGGATTTAATATTTAATTATGTTTCAGCTATTAATTTTGTATTTAATTATTTTTACTACCATTAAACCAGTAGATGGAAATTTCGATTTTCTTTGTGCTGCAAACACGTGCACCAAAAATGTCTCCCCTCAACACCCACTTTTTGGCCTATATAAACAGAAATTTTTCAGATAGCTGGATCATTCTCGATTTATCCATCTTGAATCGATATCCACCTGTATTTCCTAGCGCTTGAGGGCTTTCACCTTGGCTGCTGATTTTCCTAGCGCTTGAGGGCTTTCCCTTGGCTGCTGATTTTCCTAGCGCTTGAGGGTCTTCCCTTGGCTGCTGATTTTCCTAGCGCTTGAGGGCTTTCCCTTGGCTGCAGATTTCCCTAGCGCGTGAGGGCTTTCCCCTTGGCTGCTGATTTTCCTAGCGCTTGAGGGCTTTCCCCGTGGCTGCTGACTTCCTTTTCCTAGCGTTTGAGGGCTTTCCCTTGGCTGCTGACTTTTCCTGGCGCTTGAGGGCTTTCCCTTGGCTGCTGACTTCCTTTTCCTAGCGCTTGAGGGCTTTCCCTTGGCAGCAGATTTCCCTAGCGCGTGAGGGCTTTCCCCCTGGCTGCTGATTTTCCTAGCGCTTGAGGGCTTTCCCCGTGGCTGCTGACTTCCTTTTCCTAGCGTTTGAGGGCTTTCCCTTGGCTGCCGACTTTTCCTGGCGCTTGAGGGCTTTCCCTTGGCTGCTGACTTCCTTTTCCTAGCGGTTGAGGGCTTTCCCTTGCCTGCTGATTTCCTTTTCCTAGCGCTTGAGGGCTTTCCCTTGGCTGCTGACTGTTCCTAGCGCTTGGGGGCTTACCTTTGGCTGCTGACTTCCTTTTCCTAGCGGTTGAGGGTTTTCCCTTGGCTGCTGATTTACTTTTCGTAGCGCTTGAGGGCTTTCCGTTGGCTGCTGATTCTTCTGATTAATTATTCTAGATAATATTTTCTTTTTCAGACTTCAAGCTTTAGCCTAACAGCTATCGCTGCTTTATGTACAAATATAGTAGTTTATCCACATACTTGTATTTTAAATTAACAATTAGGATAGGCTAAAGGGGTGCGGGACGTTACAATACGCAATACATTCCTTGGCGTATCACTCCAGAAGTCTAATTTATAATGCAACTAATAATCCAGCTCAACAGTTTAATTCTATAGTAACTAAATTTATCGCGGCAGAAAGAATTAATTATACTGCAAGGGGATCCTATAATGCACGATGTGAAGCTGCTGCTATAAATTACAATTCTGAGCCTCAAATCAATATTTCTAATTCACAAACAGGTAAGTGGAGAAGGCGTGAGATATTATACACAATTATTTATTGAGCAGAACAGAATACAACATGGTCAAAGGAAAGGTAGGCGCCTTCTAAAACAAAACCCATACAAAAAGAAGAAAGACTCTAAAACCACCAATAGAGATGATCATCTCCACTATGGTCCACATGCAGCCACTGGTGAACACACCTATAGTAGCGATGTGTGTACTGAACTGTTGAAAATAAAAAAGGAAACATATTTAAAGGACCTTGATGACGCAGACAAAAAGTACATAGAGGAAAACGGCAGACAACAAAAACAATCGCCGCTATGGTTTGCAGAACGTCGAAAGCGAATACTGCATCGAACTTTGGCAGAGTCTGCAAACTTATGGAGAAAACACCACGAGGGGCTACAGTTTCTAATTTACTTAATCCGTCTTTCAAAGGAAATACACATATGGAAATTCTATGGAACCAATAGCAATTTCAGTGTTAGAATTAGAATTGTCTGTGAGTAGATAAGTGTGGACTTGTAGTAGATAAAGATTATTCATTTTTAGCCGCCACACCAGACGGACTAATTGGTGAAGATAGTATAGTGGAAATCAAGTGTCCCTTTACCGTGAAAGATTATACACCAGAGGCAGCAGCTGATTTGATTCCCGCTGTGAAGAAATGGTGCACTTTTACAAATAACCAAATGACATTGAACAAGAATCATAATTATTACTTTCAGGTTCAAGGACAATTACACAGAACTGGCAGGAATAACTGTTTATTTGGATTTTGGACTCCATTCGGCGGCCTAAGTACAGAACAAAAATTAAAAGATGACAGGTTTTGGCAAGAGAGAATGGTAAAAAAGCTGAATGATTTTTATTTAAATCATTATATACTTGAATTGGTTAATTCTAGAATTGACCGCCAACTCCCTGTTAGAAATAGTAGAATGTAGTAACTTTCATTCGGTATTTGATATTAATGTAATTATTGTTTATTTGCTTTTAATTACCGCAACAAAAATAAAACAAAACCGAATTCAAATTTTTGAAATTGGTCCTCGATGATGTGCGTAACTTTTGTACTGCAGTTGCTTTGGTAGTGTTTTTGACACTTTCTTTCTCAATGTACTTATAACATAAAAATAATATTCAAACGTGAGATAAATAAATATTCTTAAACATATTTTTTGTTTCTGTTTCTTAGTTATTCCATTATATAATTTCAAAATACAAATTTATATCACCCACATAAGTCACAATTACAATTTTGTATGTATTATTTTAAATAAAATGTATATGGGAGTTGAGTTCTGACCGTTCATCGAACAGGTCTAACCCGTGCGAAACGCGATATAGAATATCACCAATACCATATTGTGCGAGTGTTGATACTATTCTATAAATACAATTGTCGCTAAATCCGAAATTTAAAAATGAGTGACCCACCTCCCGGGACATCTGACTACAGGAGTCCCGGAAACACAGGTAACAATCATGATCAACAATTTCCTCAACAATCTACCTTCTCCTCTATCGTCCAAACCCAAAACCCTGACTCTTTCCCAAAAAAAGAACAAGCCATAATAATCGACACGGCTGATGGTTTGCCACAGAAAGACTATATCAAAGCCCTTGGATCAATTATTAATCCTAGCCTCATTAGATTTGCATCAAAAATCTCAAACAACCGTTTCTGTGTGTACCTATCGAGCGAGCACTTAGTACACGAAATTATGAATAAACACAATTGGTTGATAGTAAATAATATTCCACTGCCAATGCGCCGACTTGTTACACCCGCAAAAAGAGTAATATTATCAAACGTTTCCCCTACAATCTCTCATCAAGTCATCACCCACGAATTACAATCAAAACGGTTAAAAACGGTATCACCTGTAAGTTTTTTACGTGCAGGATTATCTGAAGACGGATATGCACACATCCTTAGTTTTCGAATACAAGTCTATATAGCGGAAACTGATACTGATATTCCCGAATTCTTACTTATTTACTATGACGAAACAACTTACCGAATGTATTCCTTTCAACTGATTCAATGGTATGTTTTAATTGCAAACAGACTGGGCACATCGCTAACAAATGCCAACTTTCTCCGGCAACTCCAAATATAATAACCACCAAAAACACTAGCGCCACTCCGAATAATGATAACGAAGGTAAAGGAATCAAGCGTCAGATATCTTCAAACACCAGCGTAATCAGTGATCCCCCAGTACACGGATCCAACAATGTAAGAGAAAACCAAAATCCCGCCGAAACAAACGAATGTAATCACTTCGCAAAGCCGCGAAAAAAAAAAAGAAATCGCGAAACTCAAAACTCACTCAAAGTCAGAATCAAAAAGAAAATGTCAACCCAACGGTAACAGCTACTTGCCCCGGCTAAAACTCTTATAACAGAACACTCCGATTCATACGTATTGCCTTACGAGTTATTCATCGACTTCCTAGAAAATGTACGTGGGTTCTCGGAACCGATAAACATTGCTCGCTCGTACACTGCAGACACTCTGTTGAATGCCAAGAACAAAATAGTGTGGTGATTAATTCTCTGCTGCAATTACAGAATAAAAATAAGAAGCACTTTAAATTTATCAACTCAATACATTACAAAACGAAACTTCTAGAAGAAAAAGTGTTATATTTACAAATAGTAGTGGTAAATCTACGGAAAAAGATCATAACTAAAAACGAAGAAATTTCTAGTTTGTCTAAAGAATTCATAAATTCTCAAAGTAGTGATAAACAATATACAGCTGTTGTTCGTGAACAGCCTTTTATAAATTTAAAAGGCAAGAAATCGGTGAAACCATCCTTGCTAGTTTTATGTGATAGCCATGGTCGAGGTTTAGCTGACAATTTGGTCAAGATGCAAGATAAATTTCAAGTCACTTTTTATTTTAAGCCAAATGCTTCATTCTCACAGGTAACAAGTGATCTAAAAAACTTAACAATTAATTTTACAAATAATGATTTTGTGGTAATATTTGGAGGCAGTAACAATTTAGAGTACAATTTTCCTACGCGGGATCTGATTCATGTAATCAAAAATGCATTTCATACAAATTTATTAGTCTGTAGTGTCCTCTATAGATATGACTTTTTGCAAAACAATACTCGTATTTATAATTATAATAAACAAATATATTCTGTTGTTCAAAGTATTATGTCTTATAATAACAACATTGATATCTTAGATTTAAATTTGAACCTTGGTCCAAATGAGTATATTAAAAACGGATTTCATCTTAATAAAACCGGCAAAAATACCATATGTAGAAAAATTATCGATGCTGTAAATACTTTTGGATCTCGAGGCTTCTCGTGTTTAAAGGAGTTAAATAACAACATTCTAGACAACAGCAATTCATTTAAAGATGACATTGTATCTATTAATAATAATTCTACGTCAAATAGTTTTAAGCACGTACCAGATGTCTCTTTTTTAGGCCTAGCGAATCATTAGTTGTTAACAATGATTCTTTAACATCACTATTACTTAATATTCGATCTATAAGAAATAAAACGGATGACTTGCTTTTACTGCTAAATCAATTCAATTTTCCTGAATTAGTTCTTATTACAGAACACTGGCTTGATAAAAATGAGCCAGTAGCTCTTTTTGGATATTCGTTACTGTCTAAATTCTGCAGAGAATCATCTGCACATGGTGGCAGCGATTTTCAGTAGGAGCCAATCATTTGTTAATATTGGAAAGTATAACTGGTTGCTATCCGAATATACTTTTGAATTTTGTATTGTTTTTAGTAGCACTCATAAGTTATACATAATTTGTATTTATAGGAGTCCGAAAACGGATGTTAATATCTTTCTTGAAAAACTCGAACTATTACTTATGTTATTACCATTACCAAATAATAATTTATTGCTAACTGGCGATCTTAATGTTGACTTTAAAACTGAGACTATTGAAAAACGTAAACTTAAACAATTATTAGACTGTTTTAACTTAACTATGTACGTAAACAATAAAACTCGCATCACGAAAGATTCTGCAACCACTATTGATTATGTATGTTCTAATATTAAATCAAGTAATATCTGCACATCAATTCATAATGTAGACTTCACGGATCATGAGGGTATACTCATCCAATTACAAACTTGCAATAAAACACAAAAAATGGCTAAGCAGTATACGAGATGTTTTTCTCAAAAAAATTTCAAAAAATTTATTCAACTCTGTAACGAGACAAATTGGCAAAATCTGCTTGAAAAGACTACCCTGAATAAATTTACTATATTTTTCAATAAAATAAATAATATCTTTGATAATGCTTTTCCTAAAAAATACTTTCAAGTTAAAATTGTTAAACCATGGATTACAACAGGTCTGCGCATCTCTGCAAAAAACTTGAGATCATTAAACTATATACGTAAATTCTTCGATTCTCCTTTTATCCTTAATTATTATTCTAAATACAAGAATATATACCGAAAATCAATAAAACTTGAGAAGTCCCTTTTTTATTCAAATCGCATTAGATCGGCTTCAAATAAAGTAAAAGAAACATGGAGCATTATTAATGAATTACGGGGTAAGGAACAAAAATGCATAGTAGAAGCTCCAATAACTCCAAACGAATTCAACAATCACTTTTGCACCGTGGCGGAAAAATTAACATCCGGGCTAATAAGTAGACAACAGCCGTTACAATATTTAAATGACGTAGTACCTCATACCTTCTTCATCTTTCCCACATGCGTTACAGAAGTAAAAAAGATGGCCTCCTCTATTAAAAATAAATCTACTTCAGGCTATGATAACATACCTGTGAAAATTATTGAAATCCTTCCGGATCACACAATTGAAGTATTGGTATCATTAATCAATGAAAGCTTCTCTATCGGCTACTTTCCTTCAGAATTGAAAACAGCAGTAGTGGTACCCCTGCATAAGAATGGCAATGTAAAGACCCTTTCAAACTACAGGCCTATTTCATTGCTCTCCACGTGGTCTAAAATAATTACAGATTAGTAAAAAATAGACTAATGAATTATTTAAAAAAACATAATCTAATAACAAAGGATCAGTTTGGCTTCCAAAATCACTGCAATACCAATGATGCAATTTTTACTTTGTTGCATCAAATTTATTATAACTTAAACGAAAAACTAGTTACTGCGGCAATTTTTGCGATATTTCCAAAGCGTTCGATAGTGTTAAGCATTCAATATTGCTTGATAAACTTAATTCTTTTGGTATTCGGGGAGTAGCTTATGATTGTTCAATTCCTATCTTTCAAATCGTAAACAATTTGTAAAAATGGATCAAGGGAACTCCACAACTCAAAATATAAATTGTGGCGTACCGCAGGGTTCTGTGCTGGGTCCCATTTTATTTTTATTATATATAAATGACATATCTAAATTAAATATCACAGGCAAGGTCATCCTGTTTGCTGATGATACTAGTCTTATTTGGAACCATCACAATGTTAATGTTTTAAAGAATACTATTGTTAAGGATATGAAGACCGTTAAAGAATGGTGTACTTTCAACTCCCTCTGTCTTAATATAAACAAAACAAATATTCTGAAACTGAATTCTAACTTAAACCCTACTTTTATCGATAATGAGGAAATAAAAATGGCAGATAACTATAAATTCTTAGGTTTGTATGTTGACAATGACTTAAATTGGACACCGCACATTAATTATATATTAAGCAAAGTCTCAACAGGGTGTTACGCGGTACGTACCATTACTAGAGAGATTGGACCTTGTGTGGCTCGTCAAGCTTACTTTGTGCTGATTGAATCACATTTAAGCTATGCGCTTCCTTTCTGGGGGGTGTCTTGCTGGCTTCGACTGTCGGAAATTTTTATTCTACAGAAAAGAGCTATTCGTTATTTAGCAAACGCTAATTTAAGAGAAAGTTGTAAACCCCTTTTCTTAAATCATAAAATTCTAACTCTACCCTGTTTATTCATCTTAGAAACTGTTTGTATTATCAGAAAACACAAATCAAAATTTCCTGCGGCCCCTACTCACAATTATACGACCAGAAATAAACAAGACATTTCTTTGCCAAAACCGAACACTGTCCTAACGTATAATTCAATTTTCTATCATGGAAAAAAAATATACAATTCTCTTCCGCCTAATTTGAGAAACACATCTTTTACTGCGGCCTACTTCAGATCCCAAGTGAAAAAATATTTATTACTAAGACCGTATTACAGTGTCGCTGAATTTTTCAATGATGGGCTTAGTAGTTATTTTAAAATGTTCTAATTTATTCCTAGTATTTAATATCTAATACGCTGTATATTGCTATTTATGAATTGTTATTTATGTGTGTATTATTTTCAATCCTTACCTACCCTAGTGATAGTATTTTGATAGTATCTTAATTGTTCTTTTATTTATTTCTTTGAATGAATAATACATGTATTCACATGTGGTTCAATAAACAATTACAATAATTATATTAAGTTAATATTGTTGTGTGAATATTGAAAAATGTCTGCTGAAAAATCGAAAACAAAAAATACGTGATTGAAATATTTTCTGTCCATACAACGAAATGAAATAGATCAAGATGATATCTCAGGTAAGCACGAACATTCTAAGACCAATATCATTTATTACTACAATCATTATTTATTATTTTAGGTAGTACTATTTCGAATTCAGAAAATGCTGAGGTTGCACCTAGCTCTAGTTCCAGTTCGAGTATGAATGAAAAACTCCGTCAACTTACATTAGGAGGTTCTAGGTTTGTTCCTAGCGATGATTTTAAATTTCCGAAGAATGAAAATAGCCGCTCGTGTCAACTAAAATGGTTTGGAATATTTAGCTGGCTACACTATGTTGCCATACACGATGTTGTGTTGTGTTACGAATGCAACATAGCTTACAGTGACGAAAAATTCCATGCCGAGGACGTAGAATTAAGCTTCGTCAAGAATGGATTTAAAAACTGGAAAAAAGCTATAGAAAAATGTAGAAGACATGAACAGAGCGCCTACCATAAAAAGTGCGTGCTCGATAATTGTCAAAAAGTAAAAGGAACACCGGTGATAAATCTCTTAGCACACAGTTTTGCGAACAGCAAAGGGAAGCTTATGATGCGCTGTGTGTAATTGTAAGTTCCGTGAACGATTTAGCTAGGACAGGACAAGCTCTTCAAGGACATACGATGGACAGTGGAAACCTTATGGAACTTGTGCGAGAACGTTCAAGAGATGTTCCTGCTGTAAAGAAATGGTTGCTTAGAAGGGATAAATGGCTTAGTATTGACATTCAAAATGAAATTATCGACATGGCACAAACTATTCAGCGCAACATTATTAAAAATGTGCGAAATAGTTATTTCTGGGGTATGATAGCGGATGGAACAACCGATGTTGCTGGGGCTGAACAATTTACTTTGTGTCTTCGCTTTGTGGAAATGGATACTTTGGTACTAAAAGAAGAATTTATAGGCATGTATAATCCGCCGGACTCAAAATCTGAAACATTGTTTGCTGTTTTGAAAGACATTATTATGCGACTTGGACTTAATTTTAACAATTTACGCGGCCACTGTTTTGACGGCGCTGCAAATATGTCAGGGCGTATATCCGGCGTCCAGCAGCGAATAAAAGAGGCACAACCAAAGTCCATATTTGTCCATTGTTCAAATCATGCTCTAGATTTGACTTTACAGGAGATTGGCCGAAGTTGTGATATTATTTGTGATTCCCTCTCTATAGTTAAAGATGTTAGCAATTTAATTCGGGAATCGGCCAAAAGGAAGACAGTCTATGCAAATATAGTTTTGTCTCCAGTGCTAGATGAAGGTGGAGAGGCACTACCTAAAACAGGACATCTGCTTCCTCTTTGCCCAACCAGATGGCCTGTTCGGGTCAAGGCAATTAATAGGTTCGTAGAAAATTATGCTAGGGTACAGGCCACTCTTCGAGAACTTTTGCAAGATCCTGGTAGTATTCGAGATGACAGACGAGCTGCTGTAAAAGGATATGAGAAAAGACTCATGAAATTCAAAACACTATTTGCTCTGATGACCTCAAAAGTGATATTTGGCCCTTGCGAAGAACTGGCAAAATCGCTTCAAGGGATTAATTAGAGCGCATCTGGAGCAAAGGCAGCATCGAACGTCCTGATCACTACTTTAAAAGGCTTAAGATCAGAAGTCGAATTTAATAAATTATGGGACAATACTAATCGAATGGCAGAGAGCCTAAATTTAAAACCTGTGGATATTCCTAGGGTAAGAAAGGTACCACGTCGATTTGAACAATCCCAAGAACCATCAAACTCAACTGACTTCGGTCCTAAAACATATCTCCGCAAAGAGTATTTTGGCATCCTTGATCGACTTGTAGCTGAAGTTGAACGTCGCTTTTGTCAATCAGGAATGGATCAAATACTAAAATTGGAATCCCTTCTTCTTACTTCGGTTGCTGATAAAAATTTAACTGCGGAAAAATTAAAAGAAACTCTTGGCGATCACCTAGAGGATTTCGACGTCGACAGACTTCTGCCTCAACTCCTATTGCTTCCATCGATTTTTGAAGTTGAAGATGCTGCACCTTCTAATGTAATGGAAATCGCAACAGTTTTAAAACGTCAGACTAATGTGGTACAGAATCTTCTAAACGAAGTTGTGCGCCTAACAGCGTTAATACTGACTGTACCAGCTTCAGCAGCTTCGGCAGAGAGGTCTTTTAGCGCTTTAAGGAGAGTTAAAACTTATCTTCGTTCGTGTATGAATCAAAAACGACTCACTAATTTGTTAGTTTTGCATACACATAAAGAGTGTTCAAGTAACATGGATTTGAATGCCGTTATAAGAGAGTTTGTGCTTCGAACTTCTGAACGCAGGACAACGTTTGGTCTGCACTAACAAAAATGTTTTGTTATATATCCGCAATGTGAATTTAATTATTGCAATGTATTTTTTAATAATAAATAATGTACATATCTTTTTATTGAAACATATAGGTACTGTTAAATGCAGCATTCATTCTGCTAAAATACCTTTGAGTTTAAATGTTAAATGCAAGTATCAGAAACCTACCTAGCATGTTTTAAGGTAGTAATTTTCCATAAAGGGTATTTTTGCGTTTACTGTTGGATTTAATTTCATCATTTATGAAATTTATTAAATATTGGAACTTATCAGTTCATAAGAATTTGAGAGGCAATTAGAATATCCGGGCGGCATGTGTGAGCTCTTTGTTAGCAGCCCGCACGTGTGTTATCTTAATGGTGCAGTTTTCAGAATTTTTGACTAAAAATCATGTTAGGTGATAAATTAGTTAAATCACTTCGGAGAAATTTTCTAAGATTTTGTTTTGAAAAACAGAGTCATAAAATCGATAAAAATTGGAATTTAGATGAGTGGCTTATTGGTGCATATTCAAACGCCTTCAAAATTCTATTGGCCTAAAAACTTTTAGAATTTGGGGATAAGAGTTTTCCTGGGCGATTGAATTTGGTACAGAAGTCAGTTCCGACCGGGGTTTTGCAGCAATTAGTTGATTTCCAATAAGAAAGTAAAAGTGATTTAGTTGTTTGAAATAATTCAAGTGTTCAATTATTAATAATAAAGTATTAAAAATAAAGTCAAAACTTCTAAGAACGTAGCCGGGACTCAAAAATCAACTAAAGAATTAAAGTTATTCGAAGAGATCCATTCTCTTATTCCATTATCCATGTTGGGAAGGATTATTCTATGTACAGGTAGAATTTTGAATTTAATTATTAACCATTGAAAGATACTCTCTCTCTATTCTTTATTCGTATTTTAATTTTGAATTATTGTGTTTATTAAGTATTGAATTGAGTTTGCTTTAGTATTGATTTGATTTCGATTTAGTATTTGTTTCATATTGTTTTGAATTTGTTTTAAGTTTGAGTTAAATTTGGTTTGATAGTGATCTTACCATTGATTTCGTATCGATTTAATATTTAATTATATTAAAAAGGGGAAATCAGACTATTCAGTCTTTGCTAAGAGCTTTAACTCAATTTAAATATTACTTTGTGTTTAGAAAACAATACAGTTTTCTCTTAATTAATTAAATTTCAATATCATTTTG
This sequence comes from Hemicrepidius hirtus, assembly GCA_963082805.1. Classification (NCBI taxonomy): domain Eukaryota; kingdom Metazoa; phylum Arthropoda; class Insecta; order Coleoptera; family Elateridae; genus Hemicrepidius; species Hemicrepidius hirtus. The sequence continues at coordinate 10,286,845 of OY720168.1, forward strand.
TGTTGAGAAAATACTATAATTTTCTTTTGATATCATTTTCAGTGAATGATAAATTATTTTAACTTTGTTTCGAATAATTATATTTTTCTATTCTGTCATTTATCTGTTTCACTACTGAAACATAAAATTGTGTGTTAAAAGAGGCATAAGTCAGAATTATACAAGGTTTTTATTAAGAAGTGATTATTACAATCATTTTAATTTGATTCAATTACCTATTTCTATTTGGTACTATTAATTATAGCCTTCAAGTGCTGTAATTGTTGCTTTAATTTCAATTGTATAATAACTTGATTTATGTTCCTTTTCTTTTAGAGAGTTGCACTAACCTTTTTTCTATTTTGTTTGTGTTATTTTTGCACTTTTCTATGAGATATTCATCTCAGATTTATTTTGTGTAATTTGTAATTCTGTTTTACTTGGGATTATGCTGTTTCAAGTCGAATTAAACCTAATAAGTCTTTAATTCAACTTGCATACATTTGGTATTAATTGGGTTAGTTATATTTTTGTGCAACTTATAAATCTCAGGGTGTAAACTGACTTATATTCTTTCAATTAATTTTCTTTATCAATAAACTTAGTTTTGAGTTGATCTTGATTTTCATTTGATTGAGTTTAGTCAGGAAGGAAATTCTTATAGTTCTGAGTACGAATCTCACTGGACCCGTCATAGCTGGTCAACTCCGCCGAACGCACGCAGTCTTATTAGTCAAAGAAAGGTGGTAACACGGAAGTACTGAGCTTTCTAAGTTCAATTCCGCCAAAAGTTACTTGGTGGCAGCATACCGTAGGCCGGGCCATCAACAAGTTGGTGGCAGCGGTGGGATTAGCTTAAAACGAAGGGAAAATTTCAGGGTTAATCAAAGGATTAGCTAAAAAGATAGGGAAAAACGTAAGGGTTGATCAAAGGATTAGCTTAAAAAGAAGGGAAAAATCGAAAATTTCAGGGTTGATCAAAGGATTAGCTAGAAAAAATTGAAAAAATTTAAGGGTTGATTAAAGGAGTTTTTACTTTCATTGTAGCTAGTTAGTCGGGATTGATTGAGGTGAATGACGTGTGAGATTATACCTGAGCATTAGGAATTTCGAGATTAGGGAGATTCAAATAGGTAAAGACAGGTTAGAAATTAAAAATAGGAAAAATTTAAGAAGGGAAAAATGTCTACTACTACAGCAGCAACACCTGTAAGTTCCACTGTTACGAGCAGTACAGGACTAGCTGGTCCAACAAATACAACAACTACCTCAGGTTCAGGTGTACAAACGCCGATAGTTAGCCATCAGAGCCAAAGTTTACCACAAGCACAAGCTGGTCAGGCAGGTTATTTACCATTACCAAATATTAGTTTTGGCATAGATACTATATCAAATTTTACAGGTAGACAAAATGTACATGAATTTTTAAATTCAATAGAGGTGACTAGCACATTGTTTAATTGGGACGATGAAACTAAAGCGACCATTTTAAAAATGAAATTAAAAGGGCAAGCATTTGATTTTTTGTTAAGTGATAGAGGATTAATTAATAGTAGAGATTGGGGTGATTTAAAGACAAAATTAATTAAACATTTTGCGCCACATCCAACACCTTATCAAGCTGTTTCAAAATTTAATAGTATTAGGCAGTCAGGAAACTGTGAACGAGTATGTACTCCGAATTAAAAAGGCAGGTAAAGATATTATTAAGCTAACTGGTGATCCAGTCACAGACGTAATATTACAGGAAAATTTAGATAGAATGCTGCTCACACAATTTATTAATGGGTTGTATCCGCAATTGCGAGAGAAAGTTATGTACAGGGGAGTTCATACGTTAGCCGAAGCGATAGAAACCGCCAGAGAATTTGAAGGGTTAAATTTAACTTGGAAAAGAGAGACGGTTAGGGCAGTAGAAAATAATAAAATAGGACCAACGAGAGGGTCAAAAAGGGATAATGTAGGATGGAATACAAGAAATTCGCGAGGAATGGGAAATTCTAATAGGTCGAATTATGAGTGGAAACCGCAAATGAGTTTTCCACAAAGTGCTAGAGGAAATCAAAGAGGCCGAGGTAATTGGCAAGGCGGAAATAGGAATAATAATTGGTCAGGTAGAAATCAAGAGAATAATAGGCCAAATTTTAGGTGTTTTTTGTGCCAAGAAGAAGGGCACTATGCTAATTCTTGTCCGAACCGAGGCAGAAGTAGAATTAGTTCAGGTGAACATGATCAAAATAGAGGTAATTTAAACCAAGTAGGCACATCACAAGATCCCCAGGGGGATGTGCAAACAGATCAGTAAACAATAAATCACAGAAAGTAGCAGTTAGGGTCACTCCACCATTATTTAATTATTTAGGAAAATTACAAGTAAAAAAGTTAGAAGAAAGGGTAGAATTCAAAGATAAAGGAATTATTAATCAGAAATTAGATATTAAAAGAGGTAAAAATCAAAATTTTTCGTCGCAAGTACTAATGGTACCGCAGGTAAAAAGTAAGGTTCAAGTGAATCATTGTTTAATAAAATGTAAAATTAACGGAGTAACTGTTACTTTATTAATTGACTCAGGAGCTACTGTAAGCTTACTGAAAACTGATATTTTTAAGGGGAAAATTAGTAGAGAACCCGAGGGTTCGCAAGAATTATTAGATATTCAGGGGAATATAATTGATTATGCAGGTATAGGTGAAGGAATAATCGACTTAAATGGCATAAAACTAAGGCAAACGTTTTTTTTGTTTGATGATTTAAGTTTAGGTGTAGATGGCATCTTAGGTATGGATTGTTTACAACAACACCATATCGATTGTTTATGGTCCAGAAAGGTAATAAAAATAGGTAATTTAGAAATACCATTGTACGCGGAATCAAGGTACGATGATGAAATGGAGCTACAAGGAAGACTCATTAAGAAGACTGCAGAAATTCCTGTAGGACAGGAGCAGCCAGAGACCTTGAGCGTGAGTATAAAGGGCCAAAAGAAGCGAAAACGGAAGAACCGCAATAGGACAACTGCAACCAGTCTGATAGGCGTTGGGACAAAGGACTCTACAGTAGCCAGCTCTACAGAAGCACCCCAACAAACCAATCGAGGATGGAAACCAGATGTTCTGATGAGGGCTGACCGTTCAACAGATGAGTTAGTTTGCATTACAAAAGGTGAACGTGAAAAATTAATTAGAGATGTCACCGAAGAAGTTATTAAAAAAGTAACTGAAGGTTACCAGAAGACACTAGGGGTTGATGGACAAATCCGTAGTGAAGGGTTAAAGGGAAGAGTAAGGTTTCAGGAACCTACCCCTATGGAACAAGTGATGGTTAACGGACCAACCATTACGAATGAGAAGCGACCGATGGAACGAGTCGTTACGATGCCAGAAGGGCAGTACAAACATAGCAGAGCCGAGAATTCGACGACTTGCAACGCGAGGAAGTCATCACCACCTACCCAGGTGTATGTTGGAGATTTCCAGGATAGAGAGGGACGCCGCTCAGTCCAATCGCAAGACGAGTTGACAATTCCGCACAGCAGTACAGTACAGTCACGCATCGATGAGAAGCAATTAAAGGTTTTAATAGAGGAAGTAAGAGAATTTAAGAAGAATTTTAATAAATATTTAGGGGTTGATGGACTAACCTCAAGAGGAATAAAAAATGTAAATAAATATTTAGGGGTTGATGGACTAACCTCAAGAGGAATAAAAAATGTTAATGAACATTTAGGGGTTGATGGACTAACCTCAAAAGGAATAAAAAATAAATATTTAGGGGTTGATGGACTAACCTCAAGAAGAATAAAAAATGTGAATGAATATTTAGGGGTTGATGGACTAACCTCAAAAGGAAGAAAAAATTTAAAAGTTAAAGGACAAACAGCTTTACAACAAGGAAATCCGAATGATTCAGCGGATTGGAGAAACAGTAATAGGTACAAGGAAAATCTATCACCACAAGCGGAGAAGGAAGACCGGATTAGCTACCCTGTCGTTCGTCTGCAAGGGGAGTTGGAGATTCCACCACGGTGCGAAGCAATAGTTGAAGGATCTACAGAATCTCACAGCATTTGCTCCACTAATGTTGCTGTCTTCGAACCAACTGAAGTCAAGGTTCATGGAATCCTAGTTGCGAGAAGCGTATGTAAACCTTTAGAAGGACAGATTCCTGTCAAGATAATGAATCTTAGCGGAATAGAGCTTAAGATTCCAGCAAAAACTATTTTGGGTTATTTAGTAGAAGCAGAAGAAAGTAATGAGGAAGTACCTGAAGGTAACACTTCCACCAATGATATAAATGATTCAACAAGAGTTGATGAAAGAATTTTTTTAAATAAATCAAGTATATTTAGGGTTGAGGATAATATTCAACCAGGTCAAGGAACCGGAACAAAAAGAAAAGTTAACAGTGTACTTAACCAAATAACTAGGGCAGTACACAATAGTAACGAAGATTGGCAAGATAAAATAGACATGAGGAAGGAAGATAAACGTGAATTAAGAAAATTAATCAAGAAATATGAAGATATTTTTCATAAAGAAGGGCAACTTCTAACTAGTACACCATATATGAAGCATCGAATTCAAATTGAGGAACAACCTCCTATTACAAAAGCACCATACCGAGTACCATTTCATTACCGGAGTGTGCTGAAAGAACAAATCAGTGAGATGTTGGAAGATGGAATAATTCGACATTCAAATAGTCCATGGTCAGCGCCAGTCGTATTAGTGACAAAGAAGGCAGCTGAAGGGGAATGCAATATAAGATTATGTATAGATTTCAGAGAACTTAATAAAATTACGAAAAGGGATTATTTTCCTTTACCATCATTACAAGAAACACTTCACGAGCTAGGGAAAGCTAGTTTGTTTACAACATTAGATTTGAAAGCAGGATATTGGCAAATACCAATGGAAGAAGGATCTATTCCATTGACAGCTTTTTCAACACCGGAAGGTCATTACGAATGTCTCAGGATGCCGTTTGGATTAATTAACGCACCTGCAACTTGGCAACGATTTATGAATTTATTACTAGCAGATCTCGCTCCAACTAAGTGTTTAGTATATCTAGATGATATTATTATTTATTCAACGGGAAAAGAAGGTTTACAAGGACACCTTAATAAATTAGAAGAAATTTTCAAGAAACTAAGGGAAGCCAAATTAAAGTTAAAACCGAGCAAGTGTCAGTTCTTGAAGAAAGAGACTGAATACTTAGGACACATTATTAGTCAAGAAGGGGTTAAACCAAATCCTAAAAAAGTGGAAATAGTTAAAGGATATCCAATACCAAAAAGAATTAAGGATATAAGAGCATTCTTGGGATTAGCAGGTTTTTATAGAAGGTTCGTACCAAATTTTGCGAAGCTAGCCTTACCCTTAACTAATTTAACGAAGAAAGAAACACCGTTCATTTGGACTGAAGGTCAACAACAAGCTTTCGAAACTCTTAAGGAAGCGCTTTGTCAGGAACCAGTACTACGATACCCAGACTTTACCGTACCCTTTGTACTTACTACAGATGCGTCCGGTACAGCTCTTGGTGCTATCCTAAGTCAAGAAGAAAATGGACACCTTCATCCAATTGCTTATGCAAGTCGACAACTTAATAAAGCAGAAAGAAACTACAGTACTACAGAACGAGAGTGTTTAGGGGTAGTATGGGGAGTCAAGTATTTTCGAATTTATTTACTTGGAAGAAGATTCAAGATTGTAACCGATCATAGACCTCTTAAGTGGTTATTCAAAGTACAAGATCCAAGTAGCAGATTAACAAGATGGGCACTAGTGTTGTGCGAATACGACTACGAAATCGAGCACCGCCCTGGAAGAAAGCATGGAGATGCAGATGCCTTGAGCAGGTTACCAGATACGGTAACAGAATTAATAAGAAAAGCCGAAGACAAAGAAGAAACTAAAGAAGTAATTGGTGTAATTCGAACTAAAGAATTACCATACAAGCCGGTATGGGATAGACAAAGGATAGCTGAAGAACAACAGAAGGACGAGAAGATTCAGCAACTGAAGAAACTTTCCGAATTTTATGAGGATGAAGATAAGGTAATATATAAAGTTCGAGAACAAGACGAGTACCAAGATAGGTTAGTAGCACCACACAGCATGAAGAGAAGAATTTTTGAAGCTTATCACGATGCGCCGAATGCAGGACATCCAGGATTTCCAAAGACGTATCAAGCTATAAAGAGAAGTTTCTTTTGGGCAAATATGAAGAAAGATATTAAGGAATATTGTGAAGGATGTTTACCATGCAATTATAGAAAAATACCGCCAAATCAGAAACCAGCACCTTTTCAAAGATTTCAAGAAGTTACAACACCTTTTGAAAGAACTTCAATGGATATAGTTGGACCATTACCAACGTCATATAAAGGAAACAAATACATACTGACGTTTCAGGATTACCTGACTAGGTATGTTGAAGCTATCGCGTTACCAGATCAGAAAGCCGAGACAGTAGCAAAAGCGTTCGTTACTAAAATTATTTGTCGACACGGAACTCCAAAACAATTATTAACCGATCAGGGAAGCAATTTTCTTTCCAAATTAATGGTAGAGGTGTGTCAACTACTTAAGATCCAGAAAATACAAACAACACCGTATCATCCACAAGCCAATGGAATGATAGAAAGAACACATCGAGTATTAAAAGAAATATTATCTCATTTCGTTGAAAAAGATCAGAAGGAATGGGACCAATTTTTACCATATGTGGTTATGGCTTATCGTAACATGATTCATTCAGCCACGGGAGAAACGCCTTTTTTCTTATTACATGGGCGAGATTGTGTGTTCCCATTTGATGACGTCATGAAACCAAGAAAAATTAGTTATGATGTAAACGAAAACTATGGTAGTGAATTAATGCAAAGATTACATGTCGTGTATACAGAGGTACGAGAGAAATTAATGAAGGCGGCTGAACGTCAAGAGAGATACCAGAAGAAGTCTACAATTAAAGATATCCAGATAGGAGATCTAGTGTTCATTAAAGATCTCGCATCCAAGATCGGGATTAATAAAAAACTCACGCGGAAATGGAAAGGGCCTTACCGAGTACTGGAGAGGAACAGTCCAGTGAACTTCACTGTAAAGGCTCCCGGAAAACATAAGAACATCAGAATACACAGCAACCTCATCAAAAAGTTCAAATGTTCTCAAGCCGTGTTGCCGATGGTAAGTGATGAAGAAGAAGAGGAAGAAGTTGGTGGGAAGGGTGATGACGCCACCCTGGAGGTTGAGGAAGAGCCACTTGAGGATGAGAACCCTCAAGGCAGAGCCAGTCATGGGGCTCTGTTAATATTACCACCACCTCATCACTCCATCATGTTGGAAGAAGCTGCCAGAGATCCTGTCGAAGATCCTGTTGAAAGCAGCCCAGTCCCTCGGGAAGTTCGTCCCGAAGTAGCCGCGGGAGAAGAAGTAGCGGTGATGGAAGAAGAAGGGACTGAAGCAACACGAAGTCCCCTAGAGTTACCTCCAGCGTATGGTACCAGGAGTAGAGTTCCATCCGTACCAAATCCCTGGATTTATCAAGGGAAGCTCTAGGCGGAAGAATGGAGAAATGGGTAGAAGATCGACCAAGTTTCCCATTGATCCCTTTTCTCCTATTCTACCTTTCTATAAGGTCAATTTCAAAAATAAATAAATAACTAAATAAAAAAATAAATAAATAAATAAATAGATAAATAAAACATTAAATAAATAAATAAATATATTATTAAATGAAGAAATACTTAAATCTATAAATAAATTTTAATAATGATCCATAAATATATCATCACCTTTATTCGAGCAGAAGAAGCAAATAGATGGGCTTTCAGTGTATCAACACCTACAAGAGCATTGGTTCAATGTCCGAACGAGAGGGATGTCGAACGCATAATAATTTTCCAGGATACGGGATTCATATCCGTGGAACAGGGGTGTCAAATAGTCATGGATGGACATACTTTATTACCACATAATATTAACGGTACGCATGTCCATGTTCATCAAGATAAGTTTGCGATACCAGCACTTTCCCATGCCTATCAAAATCAAGAAGATGAAGAGATACCATTCTATTGGACCAATAATACAGATTTGCAAGGGTTGCTGAAGCATGTGTCAAGCCATGATTTTCTCAATTCAGACGCAACCATGGCAGAACTCAATCGATTGTCAGCTCATTTGGAAGTAGCTGAAGTTCAAGGTTTCCACACTACCTGGTTAAAATCGTTAAGCAGTCTAGTTTTGGTTATACTTATTGGACTGTTCTTAACTGTAGTATGGAAGTTTGTGGCTAAATGGTATAAGAAGCGCCACGACAGGTTCCGTTGTGTCAACGAGGTCGTCAGTTACCGCAAGCACGACAAGGATAATCCTGTCACACTTGGGGCTGTTAGGGAATCAGTTCCATTAGATGAAATGGTGTCGTTGCCTGACGACATCGCCATCAATCCATAAGATCCGCACAGAGGACCTCAATTCTCCTGTCAACCTGTGTGCGATTTATTGTCGAACTCCCAGTGTATAATATCGGGAGCATCGAAGTGCGCGAGTACTTAAAAAAAAAAAAAAAAAACTTTCTTTTTCTTGTCTGTTTTGGACATGAACAAACTCGTACGCTTATTCAGTGTAATTTAGATTAATTAAGTTAAGGTGGTGTAGTTTCGACCTTCTTTTGTATATGGAGGATCTGTTACGAAATTACACCTCAGTTTTAAAAGGTATATTTTCGTTTAAGGAGAGAGTAATGTTAAATGCAGCATTCATTCTGCTAAAATACCTTTGAGTTTAAATGTTAAATGCAAGTATCAGAAACCTACCTAGCATGTTTTAAGGTAGTAATTTTCCATAAAGGGTATTTTTGCGTTTACTGTTGGATTTAATTTCATCATTTATGAAATTTATTAAATATTGGAACTTATCAGTTCATAAGAATTTGAGAGGCAATTAGAATATCCGGGCGGCATGTGTGAGCTCTTTGTTAGCAGCCCGCACGTGTGTTATCTTAATGGTGCAGTTTTCAGAATTTTTGACTAAAAATCATGTTAGGTGATAAATTAGTTAAATCACTTCGGAGAAATTTTCTAAGATTTTGTTTTGAAAAACAGAGTCATAAAATCGATAAAAATTGGAATTTAGATGAGTGGCTTATTGGTGCATATTCAAACGCCTTCAAAATTCTATTGGCCTAAAAACTTTTAGAATTTGGGGATAAGAGTTTTCCTGGGCGATTGAATTTGGTACAGAAGTCAGTTCCGACCGGGGTTTTGCAGCAATTAGTTGATTTCCAATAAGAAAGTAAAAGTGATTTAGTTGTTTGAAATAATTCAAGTGTTCAATTATTAATAATAAAGTATTAAAAATAAAGTCAAAACTTCTAAGAACGTAGCCGGGACTCAAAAATCAACTAAAGAATTAAAGTTATTCGAAGAGATCCATTCTCTTATTCCATTATCCATGTTGGGAAGGATTATTCTATGTACAGGTAGAATTTTGAATTTAATTATTAACCATTGAAAGATACTCTCTCTCTATTCTTTATTCGTATTTTAATTTTGAATTATTGTGTTTATTAAGTATTGAATTGAGTTTGCTTTAGTATTGATTTGATTTCGATTTAGTATTTGTTTCATATTGTTTTGAATTTGTTTTAAGTTTGAGTTAAATTTGGTTTGATAGTGATCTTACCATTGATTTCGTATCGATTTAATATTTAATTATATTAAAAAGGGGAAATCAGACTATTCAGTCTTTGCTAAGAGCTTTAACTCAATTTAAATATTACTTTGTGTTTAGAAAACAATACAGTTTTCTCTTAATTAATTAAATTTCAATATCATTTTGTGTTGAGAAAATACTATAATTTTCTTTTGATATCATTTTCAGTGAATGATAAATTATTTTAACTTTGTTTCGAATAATTATATTTTTCTATTCTGTCATTTATCTGTTTCACTACTGAAACATAAAATTGTGTGTTAAAAGAGGCATAAGTCAGAATTATACAAGGTTTTTATTAAGAAGTGATTATTACAATCATTTTAATTTGATTCAATTACCTATTTCTATTTGGTACTATTAATTATAGCCTTCAAGTGCTGTAATTGTTGCTTTAATTTCAATTGTATAATAACTTGATTTATGTTCCTTTTCTTTTAGAGAGTTGCACTAACCTTTTTTCTATTTTGTTTGTGTTATTTTTGCACTTTTCTATGAGATATTCATCTCAGATTTATTTTGTGTAATTTGTAATTCTGTTTTACTTGGGATTATGCTGTTTCAAGTCGAATTAAACCTAATAAGTCTTTAATTCAACTTGCATACATTTGGTATTAATTGGGTTAGTTATATTTTTGTGCAACTTATAAATCTCAGGGTGTAAACTGACTTATATTCTTTCAATTAATTTTCTTTATCAATAAACTTAGTTTTGAGTTGATCTTGATTTTCATTTGATTGAGTTTAGTCAGGAAGGAAATTCTTATAGTTCTGAGTACGAATCTCACTGGACCCGTCATAGCTGGTCAACTCCGCCGAACGCACGCAGTCTTATTAGTCAAAGAAAGGTGGTAACACGGAAGTACTGAGCTTTCTAAGTTCAATTCCGCCAAAAGTTACCTGGTGGCAGCATACCGTAGGCCGGGCCATCAACAGTACTACATTGTTTTATTTATTTTCTTTCTTGTAATATAGACACTAATTAATAATTAATAATTGTTACTAATACGCATTGTTTTGTGAATTTTGTTTTTAGTTTTATATTATATTATATCTTTACTCCTATTATATATTAATATTATTTTTTTTTTTTTTCATGTTGCCAGGCACACACAAGCTTCTAGCTTATGTGCCGAAACATATTATTATTACAATGTACCTTTTATTTTTTTTTCTTGGCAATAATTACATACTTACATACATACATACTTAAGCTGAAAACATAAGAAATCTTTATCCTTGCCCTTGAGTCAAAAATTATTTTGTTTTGGAGAATTGCTGGATAATATTAAAACATAAGTCATGTGATACGTTAAAAAATAGTACACTCCTTATTTTTTGAAATAATGAAATTTATATTTGAAATAATGACATGTTTTTTCTCGATTATTGTTTTTCAACCGCAAATTTGCAATGTCATTTCTAAAAAGTTTAACATTTTGAAATTTTTTATTTGGCATTCAAATTCTCAGATGCTCGTACAACGCGTTAAAAATTGACAACGCCCACTTTAAAAAAAAAATCGCCTAAGGCGCATTTTTTTGCTCGCTTCGCTCCGTTTGCCGCTCCTGCTGCCCCCCCCCAAGTTCAAAACAGTTCCGAGGCCGCTGACCACCGCTATGGGATCGAACAACAAAGCGATGTGGTCTTCGCTGGGAGTTGGAGTGAATCGTACAGAGAGGAAAACATCCTTCACGTATTCAAATAACAAAATTAACGTTCTTTCCGATGTATGCCATCTATTAAAGAATTTGAAATCTGCCGTGCTCTCTACAGGTTTAACTCTTCCCGATGACGTTGTTGCAGAAGAAGAACTACCAACTAATATGGTTCATGGTAATTACATTCAAAACATCTTTAGGAAATGGCTAACCCAAGTGACCTTAGAAGTTTATTTCATCTAAAAAGTATTGATGTAAACCCAGATCATTACAGCAAAATGAATGTTGGGTCAGCTGTGAAATTTTTTTCTGTGGAAATAGCAGCTGCACTGGAAAATGCAGTCCGTATGGGGTTTCTTACGCAAGATGCTTTAACCACGGCATTTTTTCTGAGATTAATATGGAAATGGTTTGAGATATGTGCCTCCAAGTGTGTTAAAAAGGCTATTACACAGAAAGACAAATTACACAAATTTGAATTCCTACAATCCATTATAGATGTTTCAACATATCGTTGTTGGTAAAGGGTGGAAGCCTTTTAATACTGGTATGATTATGGCTACCACTGCATTAATGGAAATATCCACAGAGTCTTTCGAGAGAGGCTCTAAGTTTATTTTATTACATAGATTTACCCAAGATGCCTTGGAAAATATATTTTCACAAATACGCCGTAAAACCAGCAAGGCCCCAAGTGCTTTAAGGGGCGTCCACATCTAACGAACGCACATGAACGAACGCGTACAAACAGAAACGAACACAAACAATAGCAAATGAACACGAACGAACATGAACAAACACCAACAAACATTGCATACAGGCAATCAGTTGAAATTTCACGTACGTTTGTGTTCCATCTTTCTATGTAGTGTATTGATAATTTAAAATGAGTGAAGTGGGCAGAAGGAGAAATACTATTATTGTGGCAAGTGCCGCCTTTTTTATAATGCATACGTTGCTTAAAAAGAGACCAAGAAGACGTTGTCGGTGGTGGATGTCTTCCATTTTTAGAAGTAGGTGCCGGTATAGTGCACGTACTAGACGTCTAGACTGCAGAAAATGCTTGCGATAGCGTCTACACTATACGAACGCGAACGCACATGAACAAGCATTTTCCTTTGAAGTACCGACTTGCGATGGAACACTGTGCGTTGGGATTTGTAGGTGTTCGTTCGCGTTCGTTTGTGCTTCCAGACCGTCCACACTGTGTTCGTTTGCCATGTATGTTCATGTTTGTTTGCGTACGTTCATGTGCGTTCGTCAGATGTGGACGCCCCTTTACAGTGCATACGAGCATTAAAATCTATCACAATATCTCAATTTATTTCTGAAATAAAAAATACAATGTATTTAACTGAGTCCGATGCATTTCTTTTAGAACATACGTCAGGTTTAAGTAAAGAAAGAAAAGCAAATGGTGGAGGTTGAAATAGTGTCCCGATTGAGCCTGATGACATGGCACCAAGTGGAGTAATTGAGATACCTGTAGCAGATTTGAGTAATCTGTATTATATTGCCGGCGCAATTAATATTTTGCCAAGAAAAGGTGTTTGTGATACATGCATTTCAATGTTAATAGAGAATGAAAATCCTTCGGTACCAGAGAATGTGACACATCTGGTAGACTATGCCGATTTAGGTGGCCTCAAGCGAGCAAATTCTAGAATGTTTGCTGTTGTTAAAACATGTGAACAACATTTTATACAGAATAAGGACAATATCTTAAGAGGAAAACAGACATTTGGAGCTGCTTTTCAAAATAATGTGTTGTTTGAATGTAACCAAGAAGACTTTTTAAGTTGCTGTTCAGTGGTAAATAAAATAATTGCACATTACTGCACCATTCGAGGATTTTCTATGGCCAGCTATAACAGAGAAAAGAAAAATAAAAACAAATTTGCTACTGCTACAGCAAAGATATTTTAGTGTAATAGGTGTATAGGTTGGTACACTTAAGTACCGAAGTACAGTATATAACTATGCAAATGATTATTTATTGGTTTTTTTATAATACAGTCGAGCTCGGTTGTAACGAGCATGGTTGTAAAGAGATCACGGCTGTAACGAGCACAACGCTGTTGTGGTTTTGATTCACTCATATTCTCATGTAATCACTCACTGTTATAACGAGCGTACTTAACGGATATACCGTCCAAATAATAAATAATAAATTAGTACAAAAAGTACCTATATAGTTTTATTTATTTTGTATAGTTGTTGCTTGCTTACAGTAATCATTCTGATGGATATTTTTTAAATTAAAACTATGTTAGGTTTCTTCATAATTACCAATGCACTTATCCGAGTGCAACACATAACGAAAATGCACTTGCCAAAGGGTTCTCGTTGTAACTTTCACGTTCGTAATATACTCTCCTTTATTTACTTGTTGCATGAATCTCTATTATTCTTTAGAAACTGCATAATTGATACAAAGCATAATGTGTGATTTATTATATTATCTGTAAAATCAAAAAACCTGTGATTAAATATTTTAGGAAATTAAGATGCTTACATTTAATGCAAAAACGATATTAGACTCTTTATATGATTTTCAGTAACTGCAATTCATACAGTAAATTTAAATTCCCGTCGAACATTTTGACTCAAAATGGCGGACGAGTATGCCCTCTAAACACACACATCTAGAGTCTTATAACAGGAAACAGGGGCAACCAAAATGGGGAAAAATGCAAGCATTGTGCAAGATTACATTATGGACAGTGTCGATATAAAAATTACAAGTGCGACAACTGTGGTACCAAAGGTCACATTAAAGCAACATGCAACAGAAGAAATCAGGTGAACATTATCACAGAAGACACACAACAATCGGAAATTTTTAACATCACAAACAATGAATTAGATAACAATCCGATAAAAGTTTCTTTATTAATTGAAAACAAAATGTAGTTTTATATTAGATACTGGCTGCACTATTTCTGCCATTAATTCAGAAATGTATTTTGAAAATTTTGCGCAGGTACAATTACAAAATACTGTATCAACCTTCCGAGGTTATACGGGTGAAGCAATTACCCCCAGAGGTTTCATAAATTTAAATATAACATATGGTAACAAAACAGAATCTATAAAATTTTTCGTTTTTGATAAAGGTTCAACAGCATTGTTAGGCCGTAATTTTTTAAATATATTTAATGTTTCTTTTAATGTTTTAGCAATCACACACAAAGCAGAAGTATGCGAGGTTCTACGGAAGGAGTTTTCGACAGCGTTTGATGAAAATTTGGGTTTATTTAAGCACCGAAAAATATCGTTGAATCTAAAGCCAGGGTCAGTCCCATTTCACTCCAAGCCCAAACCGATACCATTTGCTCTAAAGGATGATATCGAAAAAGAATTACAGCGCCTCGAAAACAACTGGATAATAACTCCGGTCGTAACAAGCGAGTGGTCTACATCTATTGTCCCGGTACTTCGAAAACAGGGTTCGGTAAGAATTTGCGGCAATTATGTTAGGTTAAACAAGTACTAACAAGATTGTTACTACCCTTTACCAAAAATCGAATCAATTTTCGCAAACTTAAGCGGTTGTATAAAATTTAGCAAAATTGACTTAAGCGATGCGTTTTTGCAATTTGAATTAGATGAAAAATCAAAAGAACTAGTTACCATATCGACTCATAAAGGTTTATACAGGGTGTGTAAAAATGGCCGTGCAAGCTTCAGGTAAAGTTATTCTTTGGACAAAAATAAAGCAAAAAGCTTATTGCAAAAAAGCTCGCAAAGGGTTCCTCAAGCTACGCGGGGCCTTCAAAGTTAGAAATTGGTAACACTAAAAGAAAGCTATTTTGCAAAATCAAGTTACTTGATGCGTACTTTTAGTGATAATAACTAGAATTTATTGCTATTGATCGTTTAAAAGTAATAGGATATTACTCATTTTCATTATTTCCAATCATATCATTTTTGTAAATGCGTAAAAAATACGCTTGGCAATATTGCAAATTAATAATGATAGCCCACCTTGTTCTAAACTAAAATATAGCCTAGTAGTTCAATAAAACAAGGTCATGGACTGTTTGATATTTGTAGTTTTAAAATACAAGGTTGCCAAATTTACATTTCTTAATTTGTTATGGTGAGGAGTAGCCATGCGCCTAAGAACTTTTTTCAAATAAGCTTTTTGCCTTATTTTTGTCCAAGGAATAACTTTACCTGAAGCTTACACGACCATTTTTACCCACCCTGTATAAAGTAAACAGATTACCATTTGGCATAAAGTGCAGTAGCTTTTATTTTCAAAAATACAACAGTTGTTCCAAGGAACACAACGTTTTCACTTTCCAAGATGACATTTTAATAGGGCACAAAATAAATGAAAACCCTCTAGTTATATTGCGAGCAGTTTTCACCATTTTACAGAATGCGGGATTAAAATATAACTTGGGAAAATGTAGGTTTTTGGAAAATAAAATAGCATATTTAGGCCATGTATTGTCCAGCCAAGGACTAACGAAAGATAACAATAAAATGCGTGCAATTGAGGAAGCTAAACAGCCAAGCAATTTAACAGAGCTGCGATCGTTCATAGGGATGGCAAATTTTTATGCGAAATTTATCCCAAACATGACAGAAGTTTTAGCGCCTCTTTACAATTTATTGAAAAAAATTACAAATTTCATATGGAAACCGGAATGCCAAGAAGCATTCACAAAAATTAAATCACTAATGATTTCAGATGATGTTTTAATGTTCTTTGATCCAAAGCTACCAATAATAGTTACAGCAGATGCGCCACAAAAAGGTATCGGGGCAATGTTATCTCACCGATTACCTGACGGGACAGAGCGACTAGTAGCATGTGCGTCGCGTATATATTCAGCAGCAGAAAACAATTATGCTACGATTCACAAAGAAGCTCTCCCACTATGTGGTAAAAAAGTTCGAAGAATATTTGTTTGGATTAAAGTTCACTCTAAAAACGAACCAAAAGGCACTAACTACTATATTTGGCAACGGCAAAGTTTTGAGTAGCATGTATGCAAACCGGCTAAAAAGGAAGATAAGTCACTAACAAATGTAATTAAATATTTACAAACAAATTGGCCACATAAAATTACCACAGAATTAAAACCATTTTTCACGAGGCGGTTAGAACTGGTCAACGAATTATTATTCCAAATAGCTCTCAAAAACAAATATTAAAAGAATTGCATACCGGGCATCAGAGAATAGTTCGAACCAAAGCTCTCGCTAGAACATATATGTATATGGTTTCCCAACATTGACAATGAAATTGAAAAAATTACTTCAGCATGTAAATTTTGCAAATTAACGCATGCTGAACCGGTTGTGTCCGATAACGGTCCTTCATTCGCGGCCCAATCAATTGAACAATTCTTTACTGCCAATGGTATTAAGCATCTGACAATAGCACCTTACAATGCACAAAGTAACGGGTTAGCGGAAAACGCGGTTAGGACGGTTAAACAGAAATTAAAAACAGAACTAGCAGATCCTAAAAATAAGGATGAAAGCATTCACACCTTGCTCGCAAGAATCTTATACATGCATAGATTGACTCCACACACCGTCACCAAAATATCACCAAGGGAACTAATGTTTGGCAGGCGTTTACGGTCGTGTTTTGATTCGTTTGCTCAAGTGGAAAATACCGCAGATATAGCCACAGAGACAGCGGCAAAGGATTATAGGAACTCGTGTAAAAAGACCTGGGCTCCTGCAATTATTATGAAAACAATAGGCCATGCAACACACCTATGTAAATTAGAAGTAGGGGGACAAATTTGGAAAAGACACCATCATCAATTGCTAAGCAGGGAGGTGGGACAAGATCAGCAATACGATCAAGAAGTCAAAGCTCAAGCCAATTTAGCAAGCTTTAAATATACTCCACTCAAACAGCTGATACAGCCGAGGACTCCAACCCAGGAACCTCTGCTGAACCAAATAATACATTGTCACGACAAGAAATATTTGATGTAATAGTATGTATCCCTGCAGACTATGTTCAACCAATTGTTAATGCAGTGCCTTCTCAAAGCAAAGCGTGTTATTAAGAAGCCATCTAGGTATTGTGACTAATTCATTTAACTTAATAGGAATTTTGCTAAGTATTTTTAAATAATGTAACAGTATTATTTTAAGGGGTGGTGAATACCTACAGTTTCAAGACATATTGTAAGAGATGGGGCTGTAGTCGACTTCCTTTAACTTTGGCTACACAGGCCACCAGCATTACAATAATATGATGTTAAACGGTTAGGAGTTATTCGTATGTCGACCCTCATTAGGATAATCCGCTTAAAGAAATTGTAAGTAATGATCCCAACAAAAGATGTTTTCGGGAAAGAAATATTTAGAGAATTTCATTATTAGAAAGAAAACCAGGAGTTACTTTGTTGCAGAGCGAAAAAGAGCGATGAGCAACCTTTTCTCGCCCATTTTTTCCGTTATTTAGATTTATTTTAATAATACAAACTAAATACACATACAAATATCAACTATCTGGAGTAGCATGTATAATTGGCCAAAAAACTTTTGTACATAGGTGTAAAAAACAAATTTTCTTACATTTGCGCGACTACCAGGACTGAACACTGAAAAATTAAAAGGGTTCCTTCACAGGTATGGAACAAACCATTATTGTAGATGGGTTTAATAAAAGTGAAAGTGACTACGGTATGCGCTATAAATATGTTATAGGTGATGGAGACTCTAGCGTGTACACAAGAATACTGGAAATTGTTTTAATATTGTATTGTATTATTATTATTATGTAATATTAATTAAATATTTTCTTTTTATTGACATGTTTATTTTGTACCTCTATACATCAAATACTACCCTTTTCCGATTTACAGAACACAGTATCTGCACAAGGAGACTACAGCTCACTGAAGAATTCCGCGCAATGGAGATTAACGTTGTAAAATTAAGAAGCTTATCTTTCGGTTTTACCTGCTCTGCCCCTTTACCCGCTCTGTCCCAGCAACGTTACGTTACAGTGTTAATATGGTTGCATATATTTCTAGTATTTATGGAACTAGAAATTAGAATAAAAAATCAACAGCAATCAAATTATATTTAATTGTAAATCAAAAGCTTGGTGTCAAAAGATGGGAAATTTTGCGGTGCAGGTGGTGAGGAAATCTGAAAACAATCGGACTAGGCAATTTTAAGTAATCGCATTTATTATGGAGAATTTCGATTTGATAATTAGTTTTATGTTTATGTACTTTAATAAAATCAATTTCCGTTGATAAAAAATTACCAAATTACCTTATTTCCTAGACATGCATGTAACCAAGGAGTGTACCAAATTTCAGATTAAAATATTGACCGTGTCGCGCGGGAGCCACAAAAAACCTAACTTTGTACTCGATCGCAAAAAAAATTTTTTTTTAACGAAAACGTAAAAATTTATAC
The DNA here is from genome assembly GCA_963082805.1 of Hemicrepidius hirtus. Taxonomy (NCBI): domain Eukaryota; kingdom Metazoa; phylum Arthropoda; class Insecta; order Coleoptera; family Elateridae; genus Hemicrepidius; species Hemicrepidius hirtus. The sequence goes on from OY720168.1 coordinate 10,305,627, forward strand.
TTAATAATTTATTCAAAAAACGCCAATTCTAAGAACCTAAAAATTATGTAATTATTGTCCTTTTTATCGCGTCTACTAGGCTGAGGTTACATTAAATGCGTATGCGTGCGATTTTATAGTCGTACGCGGACGTACGACCACTGCAACGAAAACAAACCTATTCATTTCAATATGTATGGTTACATTGTACACGCGATTGAGAGTGACGCGCGCGCACGTGAACGTACGTGTATCAACTCGAAACAAACTGGTTTGTTTTTACCGCGCTAAACGTGCGATATTAGGTACTGAAAAACAAAAGTAAACAGATATTTCAAACTAATTATTAAATATTTTAACAAAAATGGATGTTGAAAAACTTATTTTGTGTATTGATTCAAAAAGGCCCTTGTGGGACCAAAAATGTAAAGAGTATCACAATATTGTCTTTTTTGGTCTAGAATCATGTATTTTAAGACATTATTCTCGAATAAATATACATTTAATATTTCTTGGTTCATCATAATTGCACTGTCCACAACTGCGGCTATCGCGTCGTCCTACGATGAACGGAAACAATGTAACCAGAAGTTGAACGACAAAAAGTCGTGCGCGCGCGTACGACTAAAAAATCGCACGCATGCGCATTTAATGTAACCTCAGCCTTAGTCACTATTTACACATGCCTTTTACGGGGACTTAATGGGCGCCTTGGAAGGCGTACAAAAGTCGCAGACGTTTACACGTTCTTTTTAAGGCGACGAGTCAGTTGGTAAGTAGTGGGGATATCAACCACTGCATCAAGACAACATTGCGCAACATTTGTGCTTGATTTAGAAAACAATGTCTAGAAGAAGAACTGATCAATTTCGAGCTGCACAAATAGCTGCCATTGCCGGTGCATCGTTATTGGCAGTTGCAGCAAATGAAAAAAGGCGAAAAAAGCGTTCCTGTTGGATAAAACTGACCTCTTCGGCCGTTTACGGTTCCAATCGGGTATCTTCGTCTGCCTTTTCAGGACTTTTCAGGAACGAAAATAGGACCGGTACTTATTTTGTTTTCGAGACTGGCGACTTATCTAAATGCGATTTGCGCAAACTCCAAGGACTTCCCAGTCCCCTGGAAAGGCATGTGTAAATAGGGACTTAGAGGGTACCCCATCCTTAAGTATTAGATTTGGCAATAATAAATCTACTCAAGAAATAAAGAGGGAGATATGATGTGTACTGCGCATACTCATTTTCCGGTCCCATGAGAGGAGGGCAGTTGGCATCAGGCAATCGCGCGAGAAGGATCTCATGTATTTATTGTTCACTTGTAATAATCCATTTCATCTAAGTTAATCATGAAATACGTTATAGCTGTTTTGTGGTATTATTTATAGACATATCAACTATGTCAACGTATTCATTATTAGTGGGATGAGTCATTCATTTTTTACTTTCTTTAGCAAAATTATCGCAACAGTTTAAGAAAAACCAACAATGCAGTGACGTCAGAGGAAATGGCCCAACAGCTGGGAAACATTACTGGCATCAGCACATTTCAAAAAAAATCTTGGAGAGGTGGAAAGAGAAAAAGTCATAAAATTGTTAAAAAATCATAACTCTCTTAAGCTTCAACTTTTGTAAAGGTGTTTTAGGTTTAATCACTTTATTTTAAGGTGCTTAATCACCCCTTGAAAATAAAATCACAAGACCGCAAAACACCCTGTCTATGCATCATTTAACTTTCACTTAATTTAAGAAGTTGCACAGCAAGAATCCAAAAAAATTCTTTCGTTCGTGTATTATACATAATTTTTAGTTGATTACAAAAACTACAAGAAAAAAAGTGGAGGTGCAAACCTCCCCTGGACTTTCCCATACTAAAACTAAACGTTTCGTTTTTGGTATTCAACAGTATAGTTCGCGTGACAGGCCCTGATAAGCATTTGAATGCCTAGCGAGAAAAACGAGACTATACGGATTCGATATGAACAGAAGAAAGACACCCATCTATCTGTAGGTACCGGCCAGAAATTATAGCTGGCGAAGCCGGACGATCGCTACCGAGCGATGATCCGTTTTCGTCGGAGTACAACATAATATTCAAAATTCACAATTTCTCATCAACCGTAGATTTGAGCTATATGAACACCTTATACTATGTGATAGACAATTCAATTTTGCATTCAATTATATAATAATATATAGGGTGTTTCATTTAAAATAACAAAGTTGCTTATTGTACTGTGTAAATCAAACGCCCTGTATACGTGATATACATTGAGGAGAATGCAGAATTATATACCGAATAACTTTTATATTTAAACTTATTTCATATTTTGACTAATAAAGGCGCTATAGGAGCATCATTTTCCGATTTTCAAAACCTCGTAGAGGGCGCCACTGTGAAATTCTGGCGTTCATCAAAAAACAAAAATGTAGCTAATACCAGGCTGCATAAGTATAGAAAATTTAAACAAAATCGTGTAGCCAGTTTTTTTGTAATAATTTTTCAAAAATTTCAAAATTTTTGGAAGAGCGGTTTTGGATTAACGAAATAATTTTTAATTTCCCATACCACTACTGGTATAGGGAAGTATTGATATCATCAAAATTTTCGAAATCGAGATTTTCACGGAAATGGGTGTTTTGCACCCCCAGGAGCCTAAAAAAGTGGTCTAGAAAAAATGTCTGTCTGTGGGTGGGTGGGTGGGTGGGTGTGTGTGTGTGTGTGTGTATGTAACGCCTGTAACGCAAAAACTAGTGAACCGATTTTGATGAAACTTTAAATGAAGGGGTATATCGAAAAATCATCCACAAAATAAGCTTTTCAAAAAAATCCGAAACCGGAAGCGGAAGTTAGACATGTTTTTTTGGTAGCATTTTTTTCAGAAGCGGAATTTTGATAATCTGAGTAGGGAATATGAAAGAAGACCATAATTCAAGGGAATCAGTTTTTTGCCGGACTCTCTAACTGCAACATGGCGGCCGCTATGAATTTTTCAAAATTTCGACTTTAACGCCCCATAACTCAAAAACCAGTTATCTGATCAGGTTCCGCAACAACTTGTTTGAAAGCCCTTTGGATGTACTACACCAAGAAAAAGAATCATTTACTAAATCCAAAAACGGTAGCAACGGCGCTCTTCCAAAAATTTTGAAATTTTTGAAAAATTATTACAAAAAAACTGCTCTAAGGATTTTGTTTAAATTTTCTATACTTATGCAGCTTGGTATTAGCTACATTTTTGTTTTTTGATGAACGTCAGAATTCCACTGTGGCGCCCTCTACGAGATTTTGAATATCGGAAATTGATGCTCCTATAGCGCCTTTATTAGTCAAAATATGAAAGAAGTTTAAATATAAAAGTTGTTCAGTATATAGATTTACAGTTTTCTAAATTTATATCACTATACAGGGTGTTTGGTTTTCACAGTACAATAAGCAACTTTGTTATTTTAAATGAAACACCCTGTATATTATTATATAATTGAATGCAAAATTTAATTGTCTATCACATAGTATAAGGTGTTCATATGGCTAAAATGTACAGTTAATGAGAAATTCGTGAATTTTGAATATTTAGGTTGGACTCGGACGGTAGTAGCGAGCGTCCGGCTTCGCCAGCTAATTTCTAGTCGGTACCTGCTACAGACTCAACAGAGTACAGATAGATGCGTATGTTGGTGTCTTTCTTTTGTTCATATCGAACCCGTATAGTCTCATTTTTCTCGCTAGGTATTCAACTGATTTCTAAATGTTTATTTTTAGTATGGGAAAGTCCAGGGGAGGTTTGCACCTCCACTTTTTTTTCATGGTATGGTACCATCAAGAGGCTTTCAAACAAGTTGTTGCGGAATTTGATCAGATAACTGGTTTTTAGTTATGGGGCGTTAAAGTCGAAATTTGAAAAATTCATATCGACCGCCATTTTGAAGTTAGACTCCGGCAAAAAACTGTTTCCTTTCAATTATGGTCTTCTTTCATATTCCCTACTCAGATTTTCAAAATTCCGCTTCTGAAAAAAATGCTACCAAAAAAACATGTCCAACTTCCGCTTCCGGTTTCGGATTTTTTTGAAAAGCTTATTTTGTCGATGAATTTTCGATATAACCCTTCAATTCAAATTTCATCAAAATCGGTTCACTTAGTTCACTAGTTTTTGCGTTACAGGCGTTTCATGCAAACATACATACATACCCACCCACCCACAGACAGACGTTTTTTCTAGACCACTTTTTTGGGTTCCTGGGGGTCTAAAACACGTATTTCCGAAAAAATCTCAATTTCGAAAATTTTCATGATATCAATACTTCCTTATACCAGTAGTGGTATGGGAAAGTAAAAATTAAGTAGTAGGTACTTAATTTATTACAAAAATTAAGAGAATAAAAAAATTAGTATATTATACTATTATTAGGAGTAGAAAGAATTCATTTTGTGTTGAAATCATATGTTGTGGCCGAGGCTGTGCAAAATGAGCGAAACACAAAATGAACGTTCTACTTCGAGTGATATACAGGGTGCACAGCACTATTTTGGGAATGTATTCTCCAGCACGAACAAAACAAAAAAGTTCATACAAACATATGGCTCAAAACAATTTTTTACTAAGATATTGAAAGTTAAAGATATTTATTTAAAAATAAAACATTCAGAGTAACTGTTCAAAGTGGCCTCCATTTGGTTGATGCAGTATTCAGCATGACGAATCCATGCTTCTCTGGCATCAGGACGACCCTTGATTTTTGCTGTAGCTTCCACGATGCGATTCCTTAGCTCTTCTAGTGTGCCAATACACGTAGAATAAACCATAGACTTCATCCAGTCCCACACAAAGTAATCTAATGGCGTTAGACCAGGAGATCGTGGTGGGCATTTCACAGGTCCGTTTTGACCAACCCATCGATTACGATATTGTTAGCGACACTTAAATTTTATGTATTTAGTGTTTACTTAAAAAGCACGCCTGATTGATGATGTAATGCCCCCGCAAGTCAGCGCCTGGACCGGGACCGCAGGAGGGTAATGCAGTGAACCCCATAAGAAGCAAGAAAGAAAAAATCAACTGCTTTCATATGGAGCAAATTTCTGACTCCAATGAAGCATTAGCATTAAGTTTAAGTTTATTTCATCTTAATATTCAATGCCTTTCCAATAAGATAGATCAGCTTTCCCTGTTCCTCGATAAGTTCAAATTTGATGTAGTTTGTCTCTCTGAACATTGGTTAAATGAAACATCTCTAAAATTAATTACTTTACCGGGATACAATTTAATTTCGTATTTTTGTAGATCTCTGCATATACACGGTGGTGTATCAATTTTTGTGAGAAATAATGTGAAATGTAGACCTTTAAATCTGCAAACATTTTGTAACGAAATCAATGCTGAGTTTTGTGGTTTTGAAATTACTGGTATTAAAACAGCTGTAATCTGTGTGTATAGATCGAGTTCGGGTGATTGCAATGTATTTTTGAAGAACCTTGAAAATCTTTTAGCCTTTCTTTCGTGTAAGTATAATAAAATAATACTAGCTGGTGACTTTAACATTAACTTTAAAAATAAATCGTCAAATCTAACAAATTTAACCTGCCTTCTTAACTCTTTTGATTTACATGCTACTATTTCAGAGTACACTAGAACTACTTCAGTATCTGCTACTTGTATCGATAATATAATAATAAGTAATGTTAATGATGAAGATTATCGATCAGGAGTAGTTGATCCTTGTTTATCTGATCATTATGGTCAATTTATAAGATTAACGGGCACTGCGGGGTTTACGTCTGAGCGTGTCTTGAAAAGGAGAATTACAACTCGGGGCATTGCTAAATTAAAAAATGCATTGTTGACCGTGGATTGGAGTATTTTTGATAACCATTCAAATAATGTAATGTTCTTATCAGAATTTCTTGTTAATACCTATAAAAATCTCTGCAGTCAGTGCTTTCCTCTAAAGAATTGTTCGAACATTTGTAAATCGCCTGTAGCATGGTTCACGGATTCGCTTCGAAAAAAAAGAGATTCACTATCTTCTTTTAAACTTATCTACGATATCAATAAAAATCCAGTTTATTTAGATATTTATAATATTTTACGTAAAGACTACGCTCGTGAAATAAAAATTTCGAAAAAGTTGGCTATTGACCATTTTATTCAGAATTCTAGAAATAAGGCTAGGGACACTTGGAGATTAGTAAATTATGAGAGAAATAAATTTAAGAATCAGACATTTAATTCAGACATCTCTGCGAGTGACTTTAATACATATTTCGCTTCTGTGGGCGAATCAATAATGAAGTCACTCCCAGTTGATAATAGTAACACTATTGTTTTGAATACTTTCAACAGTAGCTTAACCAAGTGTAATGAGTCCTTGTTTCTATATCCAGTCACTGAAACGGAAGTTATCACAACTATTAAGTCTCTAAAAACCTCCAACAGCCTAGATGTATACAATATGAACAGCAAAATTATTAAGGAAACCATTGATGTAGTTATAACTCCTTTAACCACCCTTTTAAATTTGAGTATATCTGGAGGAATATTTCCAGATGCATTTAAATGTGCCAAAGTCATTCCTGTTCTCAAGAAAGGCGATGCTTCAGTCTTAGATAATTATCGCCCGATATCCATCATACCAATTTTGGGAAAAATTTTCGAACTCACTTTGAAAACTCGATTAATGAACCATTTAGAAAGTAATTCACTCTTACATAATCTTCAATTTGGCTACAGACCAAAACGTTCTGCAGTTCAGGCGGTTACTACGGTTGTAAATAATATAGTTGAAAATCTTGAAAAGGGTAAACACACAGCAATTGCACTCTGTGACCTTTCCAAAGCTTTTGACTGTGTGTGCCTTGAAACGTTAGTAAAAAAATTAGACCTGTATGGAATTAGAGGCCTCCCTCTTTCATTATTTCATTCCTATTTATCAAATAGGCAACAGTGTGTAGTCATAAATAATGCTACATCTAAGTTTACAACTATTCAATATGGTGTGCCACAAGGATCTGTCCTTGGTCCGCTTTTATTTTTAATTTATATTAATGACCTTTGCTATTCTCTGCCAGATAAGAATTTCGCTTTGTTTGCTGACGATACTACGTTGATGTCATCTGATAATGAAATTGGGAATGCCTTATTAAAATTAAACAACCTCCTGAACCAGGCAAAATCTTGGTTTACAAACAATAAGTTAAAGTTAAATAATGAGAAAACACAGAAACTGGTTAATTTCTGAGAAATTTGTTGCAGCCATATTATATTATAAATAAAAAAACGAGTTGTATGAAGGTGATGAAAAATTAAATATATTTCGACTTATACAAAAGTCTTCATCAGTAATAATAATTACAATCTGTAAAATTAAGTAAGAATTAGTGAAATCGAATAAAATTCCTCAGAAAAGTTTCTTACCTTGAAATGATGAAAAAAAAAATTAAAACATTTAAATTTGTTTAATGAAAAGTAATTTTGTGGCGGAATTAACACGCCACATAATTATTGTTATATCATTTTTATTTGAGATTAAAAATTATTTAGATAAAGAATTTGTTTAAAACTTTAAATTAACAAGCTAACTTTAGCACTGTATTGTAGAACAAGTGACCTTAAAGTGAATGTATGGAAAATTTTTAAATAGAATATTTAACAGAGAGGGGGAATTGTTTCTGGTTCTTTTCTGAAATTTATTAAATATACATTATTTTCTATTCTTTATTTATTTATTTTTTTCTTCCAGATTTATTAAAAATTAATAATGTAGTGCATTCTTCCACTCCAAAGTCAAAATCTTCTGCAATTTACAACCTCACTAAAAAGATTAATTATAAATTGCAGAAGATCCAAAAATGGAGAAAAAGAATGCACCAATATCAGTTAAAAAAATTGTAGTAAACAGAATTAAGCTTTTCAATGTCGGTTTTATAATTAATTGCTTTAGGACTCTTTTTTATCTCTATCATTTCATAGAGTAATCTTTTATGTAAATTATTTTCTTTATGCAATATTTTAGGGGTATTAAAATTGAAATTATGAAAATGTTGAACAGCATGATCTGATAAGGCAGTATTAGGTTTATTTGGAGTAGTAATTTTCGTTTTGATTGAATTTTTATGTTGATTAATTCTTTTTTTTAAATTTTGTTTAGTTTGCCCGATGTAATTAGCATCACAATTAATACAGTCTATTTGATAGATAAGGCAAGATTCAGAATCAGTGTTAATTTTATCTTTTAGATTGTTGAAAAAAAGTTGTCCAAGTGTATTATGGTTTTTATAAACTGTTTTAATATTATATTTATTTAAAGTTTTTTCTAACAGAAATGATAATTGAGGTATATAAAGTAATGATATGTAATTATTATTATTTATGAATTGATAATTATTAAATTCACATCCTAAATAATTAGGGTATAAATCTATGGAGTTGTTTAAATTGTTATCTTTTTTAAATTTTAGTTTTTTAATTCTATCTGTTATGTGTTTATTAATGAAATTCAATGGATAATTATTTTTTAATAACATGTTTTTAATGATATTAATATTGTGTTTGTGAAATTTATTTGAAGAAAGAGTCGTTGCTCTATCAACTAGACCATATATTAAACTTTTTTTATATTTAGTAGTTGTAGAAGAAAAAAAAAGTTGAGGTATCTATCTGTTTTCACATCTTTCCTGTACCAGTTAGTATCAATAGAACCATTTTCATTTCTTATGAGTGTTAAGTCTAAAAAATTGATTGAATTATTTTCATTTTCTTTTTCTATAGTAAATTGTAAGCGAGGGTGTATATTATTAAAAATTTCATGAATATGATTTATTTTGTTAATATGAGAACCAATAATTATATCATCAACATATCTTTTGTAGAATGTGACATCAGATAAACCCCTCAATATTTCTTCTTCTATCATTTGTAAAACCAAGTCAGCTATTGTACTAGAAATTGGTTGGCCCATTGCTACTCCAAAATTTTGTTTATAAATTTGATTATCAAATTGAAAATAATTAGAATTTAAGATATATTTAACTGAATTAATAAAATCTTCTTTAGGTATTTCAGTAAGTTTTTCAATTTTTGTCCAATATGTATTTAGAGCTTTAATTGCAAGTTCTATGGGAATATTAGTATATAAGGAAACAACGTCAAGTGAAAAAAGTACATGATTATTAGGTAAATGAATGTTATTAATGAATTTTTTGAAAGTCCATGAATCTTTAACTCTATATTTATTTACTTCTGTAATTTGAATTAAAATATTTGACAAGTATTTAGATAATTTATATAATGGGCTCATATAAGAAGCAACAATGGGTCGTAGAGGGATGTTTGTTTTATGAAGTTTGGGCAAACCATAAATTTTAGGTGCTAAACCGTTATGTGTAATTAGTTTTTTGTAAGTAGAAAAATCAATAAATTTTTGATCTAACCATTGTTTTAAAGTGTTGTTATTAAATGTCTGTATTTTATTAGTGGGATCTTTTTTTTCTTTAGTATATGTGTTTTGATCATTTAGTAAATTTGACATTTTTAGATGATAATCAGTTTTAGTGATAATGACAGTTATATTAGTTTTATCAGCTTTTGTGATGAGTAAATCTTTATTATTTTTTAAAAATGAATTGGTTTTTTTAATTTTATGTAAAAGAGTATTATTTCGTTTTTGTTCCATATTGTTAATGTTTTTTTTATTTTTATTTTTGTGATTGGTTAAAATATTGCATATAGATGTTCTAATTTTATTTTGATCAATTTCGTTTAAGTTTTTTATACCATGTTCAATATTTACTATAATTTTTTCGTTAGGTATGACTTTACAGGGGTCGTGTATATTAAATTTTGGTCCAAGTTGTAAAACTTCTTGTACATTATAGGGAATTGTAGTGTTAGTAAGGTTTTTGATCCAATTATTATTTAGCAAAGTGTTATTAGAATAATTGTTTTCATTAGAATTTTTATTCAGTTTTGAATTCTCCCTCTCTGCAAGTAAACTAATTTTTTTATCAAGTTTTTTTTTGATTTTATTTTTCAATTTGTTGACTTGTTTAGTTAAATTAATGATAAAAGCAAGTATAATATGTTTAGGGATTTTTTTTTCCAAAAAAGATTTGAAATTTTCAGTTTTTTGTTTAAAAAAATTCTTTTTAGAATAAGAGTCTTTAATTAGGATGTTAAGTGTGTTATTGATAAATTTTTGATGAGCATTAAGAAATTTTTTATTATTATATTGATTTTGAAAATGTATATTGTTAAAATTTTTTTGAAGAAATTTCGGAATTAAATTTAAGTTTTTACATTTTTTGAGGAACCCAATTCGTTCACTAACCTTTAACAAAGCAAGTCCAGTTTTCTTGATATTTCTGAAGCAATTTTCATATTCAGGTCCATAATTATTGAATATATTTCTATAAAATTCTTGATTAATTGTAATTTCAAACTGTTGTGGATGGTGGTTGTAGATAAGATTGGAAGCCATTTTATGTAGTTATTTTAAAGTTGTCGTGGAAGATATGAAGTTTAGATTATACGAGGTTACAAAAAAAAAAATTTAATAAAATAGAATCAATTCTCAGTAATGATTCAGTTTAATATAATAAGACGATGAAGTAAGGCTGATGATAACATTAACTATTAATTTCTGAGAAATTTGTTGCAGCCATATTATATTATAAATAAAAAAACGAGTTGTATGAAGGTGATGAAAAATTAAATATATTTCGACTTATACAAAAGTCTTCATCAGTAATAATAATTACAATCTGTAAAATTAAGTAAGAATTAGTGAAATCGAATAAAATTCCTCAGAAAAGTTTCTTACCTTGAAATGATGAAAAAAAAAATTAAAACATTTAAATTTGTTTAATGAAAAGTAATTTTGTGGCGGAATTAACACGCCACATAATTATTGTTATATCATTTTTATTTGAGATTAAAAATTATTTAGATAAAGAATTTGTTTAAAACTTTAAATTAACAAGCTAACTTTAGCACTGTATTGTAGAACAAGTGACCTTAAAGTGAATGTATGGAAAATTTTTAAATAGAATATTTAACAGAGAGGGGGAATTGTTTCTGGTTCTTTTCTGAAATTTATTAAATATACATTATTTTCTATTCTTTATTTATTTATTTTTTTCTTCCAGATTTATTAAAAATTAATAATGTAGTGCATTCTTCCACTCCAAAGTCAAAATCTTCTGCAATTTACAACCTCACTAAAAAGATTAATTATAAATTGCAGAAGATCCAAAAATGGAGAAAAAGAATGCACCAATATCAGTTAAAAAAATTGTAGTAAACAGAATTAAGCTTTTCAATGTCGGTTTTATAATTAATTGCTTTAGGACTCTTTTTTATCTCTATCATTTCATAGAGTAATCTTTTATGTAAATTATTTTCTTTATGCAATATTTTAGGGGTATTAAAATTGAAATTATGAAAATGTTGAACAGCATGATCTGATAAGGCAGTATTAGGTTTATTTGGAGTAGTAATTTTCGTTTTGAAAATATTGCATAAAGAAAATAATTTACATAAAAGATTACTCTATGAAATGATAGAGATAAAAAAGAGTCCTAAAGCAATTAATTATAAAACCGACATTGAAAAGCTTAATTCTGTTTACTACAATTTTTTTAACTGATATTGGTGCATTCTTTTTCTCCATTTTTGGATCTTCTGCAATTTATAATTAATCTTTTTAGTGAGGTTGTAAATTGCAGAAGATTTTGACTTTGGAGTGGAAGAATGCACTACATTATTAATTTTTAATAAATCTGGAAGAAAAAAATAAATAAATAAAGAATAGAAAATAATGTATATTTAATAAATTTCAGAAAAGAACCAGAAACAATTCCCCCTCTCTGTTAAATATTCTATTTAAAAATTTTCCATACATTCACTTTAAGGTCACTTGTTCTACAATACAGTGCTAAAGTTAGCTTGTTAATTTAAAGTTTTAAACAAATTCTTTATCTAAATAATTTTTAATCTCAAATAAAAATGATATAACAATAATTATGTGGCGTGTTAATTCCGCCACAAAATTACTTTTCATTAAACAAATTTAAATGTTTTAATTTTTTTTTTCATCATTTCAAGGTAAGAAACTTTTCTGAGGAATTTTATTCGATTTCACTAATTCTTACTTAATTTTACAGATTGTAATTATTATTACTGATGAAGACTTTTGTATAAGTCGAAATATATTTAATTTTTCATCACCTTCATACAACTCGTTTTTTTATTTATAATATAATATGGCTGCAACAAATTTCTCAGAAATTAATAGTTAATGTTATCATCAGCCTTACTTCATCGTCTTATTATATTAAACTGAATCATTACTGAGAATTGATTCTATTTTATTAAATTTTTTTTTTTGTAACCTCGTATAATCTAAACTTCATATCTTCCACGACAACTTTAAAATAACTACATAAAATGGCTTCCAATCTTATCTACAACCACCATCCACAACAGTTTGAAATTACAATTAATCAAGAATTTTATAGAAATATATTCAATAATTATGGACCTGAATATGAAAATTGCTTCAGAAATATCAAGAAAACTGGACTTGCTTTGTTAAAGGTTAGTGAACGAATTGGGTTCCTCAAAAAATGTAAAAACTTAAATTTAATTCTGAAATTTCTTCAAAAAAATTTTAACAATATACATTTTCAAAATCAATATAATAATAAAAAATTTCTTAATGCTCATCAAAAATTTATCAATAACACACTTAACATCCTAATTAAAGACTCTTATTCTAAAAAGAATTTTTTTAAACAAAAAACTGAAAATTTCAAATCTTTTTTGGAAAAAAAAATCCCTAAACATATTATACTTGCTTTTATCATTAATTTAACTAAACAAGTCAACAAATTGAAAAATAAAATCAAAAAAAAACTTGATAAAAAAATTAGTTTACTTGCAGAGAGGGAGAATTCAAAACTGAATAAAAATTCTAATGAAAACAATTATTCTAATAACACTTTGCTAAATAATAATTGGATCAAAAACCTTACTAACACTACAATTCCCTATAATGTACAAGAAGTTTTACAACTTGGACCAAAATTTAATATACACGACCCCTGTAAAGTCATACCTAACGAAAAAATTATAGTAAATATTGAACATGGTATAAAAAACTTAAACGAAATTGATCAAAATAAAATTAGAACATCTATATGCAATATTTTAACCAATCACAAAAATAAAAATAAAAAAAACATTAACAATATGGAACAAAAACGAAATAATACTCTTTTACATAAAATTAAAAAAACCAATTCATTTTTAAAAAATAATAAAGATTTACTCATCACAAAAGCTGATAAAACTAATATAACTGTCATTATCACTAAAACTGATTATCATCTAAAAATGTCAAATTTACTAAATGATCAAAACACATATACTAAAGAAAAAAAAGATCCCACTAATAAAATACAGACATTTAATAACAACACTTTAAAACAATGGTTAGATCAAAAATTTATTGATTTTTCTACTTACAAAAAACTAATTACACATAACGGTTTAGCACCTAAAATTTATGGTTTGCCCAAACTTCATAAAACAAACATCCCTCTACGACCCATTGTTGCTTCTTATATGAGCCCATTATATAAATTATCTAAATACTTGTCAAATATTTTAATTCAAATTACAGAAGTAAATAAATATAGAGTTAAAGATTCATGGACTTTCAAAAAATTCATTAATAACATTCATTTACCTAATAATCATGTACTTTTTTCACTTGACGTTGTTTCCTTATATACTAATATTCCCATAGAACTTGCAATTAAAGCTCTAAATACATATTGGACAAAAATTGAAAAACTTACTGAAATACCTAAAGAAGATTTTATTAATTCAGTTAAATATATCTTAAATTCTAATTATTTTCAATTTGATAATCAAATTTATAAACAAAATTTTGGAGTAGCAATGGGCCAACCAATTTCTAGTACAATAGCTGACTTGGTTTTACAAATGATAGAAGAAGAAATATTGAGGGGTTTATCTGATGTCACATTCTACAAAAGATATGTTGATGATATAATTATTGGTTCTCATATTAACAAAATAAATCATATTCATGAAATTTTTAATAATATACACCCTCGCTTACAATTTACTATAGAAAAAGAAAATGAAAATAATTCAATCAATTTTTTAGACTTAACACTCATAAGAAATGAAAATGGTTCTATTGATACTAACTGGTACAGGAAAGATGTGAAAACAGATAGATACCTCAACTTTTTTTCTTCTACAACTACTAAATATAAAAAAAGTTTAATATATGGTCTAGTTGATAGAGCAACGACTCTTTCTTCAAATAAATTTCACAAACACAATATTAATATCATTAAAAACATGTTATTAAAAAATAATTATCCATTGAATTTCATTAATAAACACATAACAGATAGAATTAAAAAACTAAAATTTAAAAAAGATAACAATTTAAACAACTCCATAGATTTATACCCTAATTATTTAGGATGTGAATTTAATAATTATCAATTCATAAATAATAATAATTACATATCATTACCTTATATACCTCAATTATCATTTCTGTTAGAAAAAACTTTAAATAAATATAATATTAAAACAGTTTATAAAAACCATAATACACTTGGACAACTTTTTTTCAACAATCTAAAAGATAAAATTAACACTGATTCTGAATCTTGCCTTATCTATCAAATAGACTGTATTAATTGTGATGCTAATTACATCGGGCAAACTAAACAAAATTTAAAAAAAAGAATTAATCAACATAAAAATTCAATCAAAACGAAAATTACTACTCCAAATAAACCTAATACTGCCTTATCAGATCATGCTGTTCAACATTTTCATAATTTCAATTTTAATACCCCTAAAATATTGCATAAAGAAAATAATTTACATAAAAGATTACTCTATGAAATGATAGAGATAAAAAAGAGTCCTAAAGCAATTAATTATAAAACCGACATTGAAAAGCTTAATTCTGTTTACTACAATTTTTTTAACTGATATTGGTGCATTCTTTTTCTCCATTTTTGGATCTTCTGCAATTTATAATTAATCTTTTTAGTGAGGTTGTAAATTGCAGAAGATTTTGACTTTGGAGTGGAAGAATGCACTACATTATTAATTTTTAATAAATCTGGAAGAAAAAAATAAATAAATAAAGAATAGAAAATAATGTATATTTAATAAATTTCAGAAAAGAACCAGAAACAATTCCCCCTCTCTGTTAAATATTCTATTTAAAAATTTTCCATACATTCACTTTAAGGTCACTTGTTCTACAATACAGTGCTAAAGTTAGCTTGTTAATTTAAAGTTTTAAACAAATTCTTTATCTAAATAATTTTTAATCTCAAATAAAAATGATATAACAATAATTATGTGGCGTGTTAATTCCGCCACAAAATTACTTTTCATTAAACAAATTTAAATGTTTTAATTTTTTTTTTCATCATTTCAAGGTAAGAAACTTTTCTGAGGAATTTTATTCGATTTCACTAATTCTTACTTAATTTTACAGATTGTAATTATTATTACTGATGAAGACTTTTGTATAAGTCGAAATATATTTAATTTTTCATCACCTTCATACAACTCGTTTTTTTATTTATAATATAATATGGCTGCAACAAATTTCTCAGAAATTAATAGTTAATGTTATCATCAGCCTTACTTCATCGTCTTATTATATTAAACTGAATCATTACTGAGAATTGATTCTATTTTATTAAAATTTTTTTTTTGTAACCTCGTATAATCTAAACTTCATATCTTCCACGACAACTTTAAAATAACTACATAAAATGGCTTCCAATCTTATCTACAACCACCATCCACAACAGTTTGAAATTACAATTAATCAAGAATTTTATAGAAATATATTCAATAATTATGGACCTGAATATGAAAATTGCTTCAGAAATATCAAGAAAACTGGACTTGCTTTGTTAAAGGTTAGTGAACGAATTGGGTTCCTCAAAAAATGTAAAAACTTAAATTTAATTCCGAAATTTCTTCAAAAAAATTTTAACAATATACATTTTCAAAATCAATATAATAATAAAAAATTTCTTAATGCTCATCAAAAATTTATCAATAACACACTTAACATCCTAATTAAAGACTCTTATTCTAAAAAGAATTTTTTTAAACAAAAAACTGAAAATTTCAAATCTTTTTTGGAAAAAAAAATCCCTAAACATATTATACTTGCTTTTATCATTAATTTAACTAAACAAGTCAACAAATTGAAAAATAAAATCAAAAAAAAACTTGATAAAAAAATTAGTTTACTTGCAGAGAGGGAGAATTCAAAACTGAATAAAAATTCTAATGAAAACAATTATTCTAATAACACTTTGCTAAATAATAATTGGATCAAAAACCTTACTAACACTACAATTCCCTATAATGTACAAGAAGTTTTACAACTTGGACCAAAATTTAATATACACGACCCCTGTAAAGTCATACCTAACGAAAAAATTATAGTAAATATTGAACATGGTATAAAAAACTTAAACGAAATTGATCAAAATAAAATTAGAACATCTATATGCAATATTTTAACCAATCACAAAAATAAAAATAAAAAAAACATTAACAATATGGAACAAAAACGAAATAATACTCTTTTACATAAAATTAAAAAAACCAATTCATTTTTAAAAAATAATAAAGATTTACTCATCACAAAAGCTGATAAAACTAATATAACTGTCATTATCACTAAAACTGATTATCATCTAAAAATGTCAAATTTACTAAATGATCAAAACACATATACTAAAGAAAAAAAAGATCCCACTAATAAAATACAGACATTTAATAACAACACTTTAAAACAATGGTTAGATCAAAAATTTATTGATTTTTCTACTTACAAAAAACTAATTACACATAACGGTTTAGCACCTAAAATTTATGGTTTGCCCAAACTTCATAAAACAAACATCCCTCTACGACCCATTGTTGCTTCTTATATGAGCCCATTATATAAATTATCTAAATACTTGTCAAATATTTTAATTCAAATTACAGAAGTAAATAAATATAGAGTTAAAGATTCATGGACTTTCAAAAAATTCATTAATAACATTCATTTACCTAATAATCATGTACTTTTTTCACTTGACGTTGTTTCCTTATATACTAATATTCCCATAGAACTTGCAATTAAAGCTCTAAATACATATTGGACAAAAATTGAAAAACTTACTGAAATACCTAAAGAAGATTTTATTAATTCAGTTAAATATATCTTAAATTCTAATTATTTTCAATTTGATAATCAAATTTATAAACAAAATTTTGGAGTAGCAATGGGCCAACCAATTTCTAGTACAATAGCTGACTTAGTTTTACAAATGATAGAAGAAGAAATATTGAGGGGTTTATCTGATGTCACATTCTACAAAAGATATGTTGATGATATAATTATTGGTTCTCATATTAACAAAATAAATCATATTCATGAAATTTTTAATAATATACACCCTCGCTTACAATTTACTATAGAAAAAGAAAATGAAAATAATTCAATCAATTTTTTAGACTTAACACTCATAAGAAATGAAAATGGTTCTATTGATACTAACTGGTACAGGAAAGATGTGAAAACAGATAGATACCTCAACTTTTTTTCTTCTACAACTACTAAATATAAAAAAAGTTTAATATATGGTCTAGTTGATAGAGCAACGACTCTTTCTTCAAATAAATTTCACAAACACAATATTAATATCATTAAAAACATGTTATTAAAAAATAATTATCCATTGAATTTCATTAATAAACACATAACAGATAGAATTAAAAAACTAAAATTTAAAAAAGATAACAATTTAAACAACTCCATAGATTTATACCCTAATTATTTAGGATGTGAATTTAATAATTATCAATTCATAAATAATAATAATTACATATCATTACCTTATATACCTCAATTATCATTTCTGTTAGAAAAAACTTTAAATAAATATAATATTAAAACAGTTTATAAAAACCATAATACACTTGGACAACTTTTTTTCAACAATCTAAAAGATAAAATTAACACTGATTCTGAATCTTGCCTTATCTATCAAATAGACTGTATTAATTGTGATGCTAATTACATCGGGCAAACTAAACAAAATTTAAAAAAAAGAATTAATCAACATAAAAATTCAATCAAAACGAAAATTACTACTCCAAATAAACCTAATACTGCCTTATCAGATCATGCTGTTCAACATTTTCATAATTTCAATTTTAATACCCCTAAAATATTGCATAAAGAAAATAATTTACATAAAAGATTACTCTATGAAATGATAGAGATAAAAAAGAGTCCTAAAGCAATTAATTATAAAACCGACATTGAAAAGCTTAATTCTGTTTACTACAATTTTTTTAACTGATATTGGTGCATTCTTTTTCTCCATTTTTGGATCTTCTGCAATTTATAATTAATCTTTTTAGTGAGGTTGTAAATTGCAGAAGATTTTGACTTTGGAGTGGAAGAATGCACTACATTATTAATTTTTAATAAATCTGGAAGAAAAAAATAAATAAATAAAGAATAGAAAATAATGTATATTTAATAAATTTCAGAAAAGAACCAGAAACAATTCCCCCTCTCTGTTAAATATTCTATTTAAAAATTTTCCATACATTCACTTTAAGGTCACTTGTTCTACAATACAGTGCTAAAGTTAGCTTGTTAATTTAAAGTTTTAAACAAATTCTTTATCTAAATAATTTTTAATCTCAAATAAAAATGATATAACAATAATTATGTGGCGTGTTAATTCCGCCACAAAATTACTTTTCATTAAACAAATTTAAATGTTTTAATTTTTTTTTTCATCATTTCAAGGTAAGAAACTTTTCTGAGGAATTTTATTCGATTTCACTAATTCTTACTTAATTTTACAGATTGTAATTATTATTACTGATGAAGACTTTTGTATAAGTCGAAATATATTTAATTTTTCATCACCTTCATACAACTCGTTTTTTTATTTATAATATAATATGGCTGCAACAAATTTCTCAGAAATTAATAGTTAATGTTATCATCAGCCTTACTTCATCGTCTTATTATACAGAAACTGGTATTTTCTTCAAAAAGGGAGTTGATAACTGGAAATAGCGTTAAGCTGTTAGGAATTGTGTTAGATGATAATTTAGACTGGTCGCGTCATGTAACTTATTTAAGTAAGAAACTTGCAGGTGTTATCTTTGTTGTTAGAAAAATAAAAAACATACTCAGCTTTGATGTATTAAAGTCTGTCTATTTTTCCTTATTTCATTCATACTTATGCTATGGGGTAACATTGTGGGGAAATTCCACTCATTCTATAACAGTGTTCCGTCAACAAAAGAAACTCATTAGAATCCTCGTTAATGCTGATCAGAGAGAAAGCTGTCGCCAATATTTTATTAAGCTAGGAATAATGCCACTACCTTCCTTATATATATATTACAGTTTGCTAGAAATTCACAAAAACAAATCCAAATTTCCCATACATTCCGACAATCATAACTACAACACAAGATCAGCTTCTATGATTAGAATACCACGTATGAGATTAACGAAATCGGCCAAGAATGTTTTGAATTTAGAGATGTATAATCATCTACAGGAACCTGTTAAAAACTTAGAGATGAAACATTTTAAACCTACAATTAAGAAATATATTTTAAATCACTGTTTTTATTCTGTTCAGGATTATTTTAATACTAATCCAACTAGCCTACTTTTGTAACTTTGTATGTACTATTGACTTACCACAAATGTCTGATTGATGTAACGTGGTTAAATAAAGATTTGATTTGATTTGATATTCGGTCACCATCCGCTGCCTTGAGCACACGGTCGCAAGATGTGTTTGTTTTAATTATTGTTCAGTATGCTAAGATATCTGTATTCAATTAATAAACATTTAATTATAATTCTTTTTGATTATTTTAATGTAATCTCATCTAACAATATGTTATGTTTAAATAATCGGTGACAATATGAGAAAAATGAGCAAGAGCACCGTCATGCATAAACCACATCCCCTGTCTATTGGCTATCGGAATGTCTTCTACAAGGGCATACAGGTCATTTTGCAAAAAGTGCAAGTAGGGTGTTCCTGAAAGCCTTGTTGGTAAAAAGAAGGGGACGATGAGATATGCAATTGACAACCACTTGATTAATTTAGCTATTTATCTTTAACTTTCAATATATCGGTAATAAAATCTTTTGAGCCATATGTTTGTATGAACTTTTCTGTTTATTTTGTGCTGGAGAACACATTCTTAAAATAGTGCCGTGTATTCCGAAACACCCTGTATACTGTTTTTTCTTCAAGCGAAATACAATCCTGTATTATAAAATAATATAGAATATAAATTGCCTAAAAGAGCAAGAAGTGAAACAAGAGCAAAGCAGTGGATTTGCTCCAATTTTTATACCCATCTAACTCAAAAACATTTAAATCGAGATCTAAACCAGAGTTTCAACCCTCAAAAAATTCCGGTGCCTAATTTGATCACTTCATATATGACGTTCCCTAAAATTACTTCAACACCTCCTACCCCGCCTAAAATTAAGGTCATTGATATAACGATTATTCCTAAAACGTACCCAAAACCTATTGAGCTGATGCAAGATCAGACTGAACATGAATCTGAATCATCTAGTATCTCATCAGACTTTTCTTTGGCCAATTCAGCGGATGAATTGCAAAATGAAGTCCTGAATGAAGTCCTCAATAACGAAATATATCTAGAAAAATACTACGCCATATATTATGATATAAATTGGTACGTAGGTCGCGTAATAGAGAAGCATGATCAGAACTCGTACAAAGTGAAATTCTTAAAATCAGAACTTGACAACTTTATTTGGCCAAAGAAGGACGACGTAGCAATCGTACAGGAAAAATTTATATTTTACGGTCCTATCAACTTTGAATTGTAAATTTAGGACCTGGATGGAGGTCGCTGGTGAAGTTCTTTATGCAAGACCAGCTTTGCGTGGTGCAACACTTGCTTTCGCATTATCACTGGAGAGATTAATAAGCCCAGATTTTCACTAATTTAATTATATTTACATTGATTGAACATTACAACTATATACACGTAACTTAGCACTAGGAAATTGAAATTGTAAAAACATGTTAAACGAAACGAAAAAACGTGTGTTCACTTAAGACGTTACATTGCGAGAGAGCGAGTCCTGCGCGTTCAGGGCCCTTTTTCCTCGGCTTACAACCCCCAAGAGTGGGGGAAGGGTTATACACAGAGAAGGGCAAAATAAATGCGGCGGCCGGTCAATTTCCAAAAACGTCCCATATCTTAAAAAATAACGCGTACATGGATGATATTCTTTGTGGCGGGGATACAGTTGAAGAAGTATTACAAATTCAAACTGAATTAATTGATATTTTAGCTAGTGCAGGGCTTCCCATACGCAAATTCTTATCCAACCACCCCGCTATATTAGCGGACCACCCAAATTGCGATTCAGAATTTTACACTATCCCTTTGGGTGAACGGGAAGCAGCTAAAGCACTTGGCATTACCTGGAATTCAGTTGCGGATGTCATACAGTACGACATCTCCAACAATTCTAGCAATGCTGTAGTTTCCAAACGTACCATTCTCTCGATGGTCGCGCAACTGTTTGACCCGTTAGGTCTTCTCGCACCTACAATTATAATAGGAAAATTACTAATACAAAAATTATGGCAATTACAGTTATCCTGGGACGAGGGTATTCCTGAAAATTTAAACTCCGAATGGAACTTATTTAAAGCGGAACTACCGCTATTAAATTCTTTAACTATCCCTAGATATGTACTTTCTGAAAATTCCGCGACAATTGAACTGCATGGCTTTAGTGACAGCAGTTCCCAAGCTTACGGTGCTTGCATATACCTCAGGTGCATAAATTATCAAGGCATCATTTCAACGCAGTTATTGTGCGCTAAATCTAGGGTAGCTCCCTTACGTAGTACAACCATTCCTAGGCTCGAGCTATGCGCTGCGCTTCTCCTAGCACAGCTAATGGAGAAAGTCAAAAATTCTATCACAACTAATTTTCAAAATATTTTTCTTTGGTCTGATTCGACAATTGTAATAAATTGGATAAATTCGGCGCCTAATAGATACAAAACCTTTGTTGCTAACAGAATAGCAGCAATTCAAGAGATTTCTAGGGAAACAAATTGGTTTCATGTACCTTCCGAGCAAAATCCCGCGGATCTAGTATCCAGGGGTATATCTGCTGCTAATTTACTACATAATACTCTTTGGTGGCATGGTCCACCTTTCTTAGGTTTATCCTTAGATAAATGGCCTAAATTACTTATTACCAAATGTGAGGGGCAGAACTCCGAACTCAAAACTGACTTTCAAGTTGCTACGAACCTTTTAAACGTTCAGATTCCAAGTATCTTTAATCAATTCTCACGCCTAACTAAACTAAAACGAATAGTTGCTTGGATAATTCGATTTACCAAAAATTCGCAGCTGGCTAAAGAACAACGCATTCATGGTAACCTGCAGCCTACAGAGTTACAGTGCTCCTTAAATCGTTTAATACGCTTATGCCAAGCTGAAGCGTTTCCCCAAGAGCTGAAACTTCTCAAATCACACCAAGTTTTGAAAACCAGATCTGCCATTTTGTCTTTGAGTCCATTCCTGGACGAAATAGGAATTATTCGCGTAGGTGGCCGAATAAAAAATTCCAGTTTTTGTTTTAACAAAAAATTTCCCATCTTGCTTCCCAAGGGGCATGCTCTAACCCTATTAATTTTCAAACAATTTCATGACCTTCTGTTGCATTGCGGGGCACAACATTTGTTAGCCGCCATTCGCGAGTCCTATTGGCCCATATCCGGCCGGAATACTGCGAAAAGGATAACACACAATTGTACAAAGTGCTTCCGTGTTAATCCCCAATCTAGTCATCCTTTGATGGATAGCTTACCTGCAAAGCGACTGCAAGTTGGTACTCCAGCCTTTTCTTACGTGGGTGTCGATTACGCTAGTCCAATATTAATTAAAGACCGTAAACTTCGCGGATCAAGGCTTCTCAAGTCTTATATCTGTTTGTTCGTATGTTTGGTAAGCAAGGCAATACACTTAGAGTTAGTTACTTCTTTAACTACGGATGCTTTTATAGCTACATTTAGGCGTTTTATAGGTCGCAGAGGCAAGCCAATTTCAATATCTTCTGATAATGCTACTAACTTTCGGGGTGCAGCTAATCAGTTAAAAGAGCTATATACTATTCTAAAGGCCGAGAAAAACCGAGAACAGATTTCAAATTTTATGGCAAATCAGGAAATAAAATGGGAATTTATTACGCCCAGAAGTCCTCATCAAGGCGGTATTTGGGAAAGTGGCGTTAAGTCAGTCAAAGCTCATTTGCGAAAAATTTTGGGAAATACCTCGCTTAATTACGAGGACTTTTCCACCTTACTTATACAAATAGAGGCAGTTTTGAACTCTCGCCCTTTATCTCCTTTGTCAACCGATCCACTGGATACTTCACCTTTGACCCCTGGTCATTTTTTAATTAGCCGATCCTTTACAACCCTTCCTGATATTAATCTAGACCACATCAACGAAAGAAGGTTATCCCTTTACCAACGTATTCAACAAATGGTACAAGGATTTTGGCGTCGATGGAGCCGTGAAGTTGTTCCTGAGATGCAGCGCAAAACCAAATGGTTTAAATCCTTACCAGAATTGGTAAAACCCAACTCTCTTGTCTTCATCAAGGACGATAATTTACCACCCTTACAATGGACGCTGGGTCGTGTGATTGAATTGCACACATCAACAGACAGCGTTGTGCGATCCGTCACATTAAGAATTTCTAATGGGCACAACATCAAGAGATCAGTGCATAACGTGTGTGTGTTACCAGACTAAAACAATACTCACTCTGAATTGTAAATTTAGGACCTGGATGGAGGTCGCTGGTGAAGTTCTTTTTGCAAGACCAGCTTTGCGTGGTGCAACACTTGCTTTCGCATTATCACTGGAGAGATTAATAAGCCCAGATTTTCACTAATTTAATTATATTTACATTGATTGAACATTACAACTATATACACGTAACTTAGCACTAGGAAATTGAAATTGTAAAAACATGTTAAACGAAACGAAAAAACGTGTGTTCACTTAAGACGTTACATTGCGAGAGAGCGAGTCCTGCGCGTCCAGGGCCCTTTTTCCTCGACTTACAACCCCCAAGAGTGGGGGAAGGGTTATACACAGAGAAGGGCAAAATAAATGCGACGATACCGTAACAAACTTGATGGGAACTGAACCATTTCAACTGAAACGTAACGATCTTCTTAACATAAGGCAAAAATATAAATTCATGCGAGAATAAGTGATTTATTCATCTATCATCAGAAGTACCTAGTAGTATTATTGTATCTTAGTTTTGATTTTTTTTTTCGATATGAATAAAACTTTTGTAAAGAAAGATCATATTATTTTCTAGTGGAGTAACTATAACTATTATTTAAATACATATAGGTACATTCGCAAGTAATTATACGTACAATATAGTTAAAGGTGAGGCCTTTAGTCAACACTTTGAGGGCATTAGAGGGAATTTTTGGGACATTGGGGACATTTTTAGGGTTTTAGTGACAATTTAGGAGCATTAGTGGTAATTTTGGAGACATTAATGGTAATTCTGGGGACACTAGTGGACATTACTAGGTAAATGAACCATTAGTGTACACGCTTTTGCCTCGCGGATTACCCCTCGGATGTTAAAACAAAAAATATTATTTCGAATTTAAAGGAGCTTCTGGATTAGAATGATATTTACCATATTTGTAAGAGCCAGAATGGTCATAACCTCCATAATAATCGTTAGCCACTACCATGTTGTATTCTCCACAGCGTTGACTGTAACAATAATTGTCCATGGAAAACGGCTGGCTCGTCACTTTTAAACATCCAGCTGTAACATATAGGTACCATAAAAAATTATAGTAAAAATAGATCTCTAGCCAATGACAACATTTATTTCTAAGTTTACTCAGTTAAATAGCATCGTCAAAGACAATCAGTAGCAGAACTGGTTGAAAAATCATCATGAGCAAACTAACATGCAAAGGAGGTACTACATCAAGAAAGAAGAAATTGGAAATTGATTATTTTTTATGAAGATTTTTTGATTAATCATTAATAAACTTACATGAAAGTATTCCTCGCTAAGAATGAAGGATAGCAACTAAGTTCCAAAGCTTGATTCTATTGAAGCAAACCCTTTTGATTTGTTTTTGATTAGATAACTCGGTTTTGTCTGGCATAGGTATCTTTGGAATCATTGATTGGGCTCAGTAATTCGGCAGCTAACAACACTCAATTTTGTAGGGATTATAAACCAATCTCAATTACAAACAGTTGATGGTATTACTATTAGCCTGAAAAGAATAAAGATCATTAATTATTAGAATATTGAACAATTATTAATAAACATAACCCA
The DNA here is from genome assembly GCA_963082805.1 of Hemicrepidius hirtus. NCBI lineage: Eukaryota > Metazoa > Arthropoda > Insecta > Coleoptera > Elateridae > Hemicrepidius > Hemicrepidius hirtus. The sequence goes on from OY720168.1 coordinate 10,331,141, forward strand.
CAAAAAAGCATACAAAAGTACTTACAGATTTATAGAATAAATACTACTATAGGTAATTACATTTTCAATGTTGCAAAAAATTATAATAATAAATAAAATTAACAACTCACATAAAATAGGAGCCTTTACTGTGCATCTACCGTTCTTTTCTCACCCAATTCAGTAGAAATTATGCAAGCACACGGCTAACACTTTTTCAAAGAAGCGAAGCCATCTTGATCTTGACCATTGTCCAAAAACAAATCACTTGTCGCCAAATGCGAGAATTCATATAACCAAGAGCGACACCATGCGACGCACGTACCAAGGTGCGTCGAGTATACATTTGGTAAGGTTGCCTACTATCCTATCTTGCAACAGTGACTGATTCATTCCCCCCTCTGATACCTATCAGCCAGCTCCGTGACGTCACGCGTGTAAGGTACTTTTCGCGCCATTCTGAGAGTTTCAGCTCCTTTACTTGTATTGTGTATTCTGCCACTTCTGTTGTACAGTAACAAAAATAATACCAAGTTTCTATATCTATTGCAAGCGATAATTAGAAATTGTTAGCAGTGTTTAGTTGACAAAAGTGTATAAGTACAGGATTCAACAAGGTAAATCAACATCATAGTTATGACTGTAAAACTAGAGATTACAATTTTGTAAATCTGATTATTCTTTGTACAAAGATATTTTCCTTTAGATGATCTTATTAATTTCTATTGTAGATGCCAATGAGCTGCGCTATTGCAACGTGCACAATGTATCATGCAAAATCTAAAGCAAACAACCTTACTGTTACCTATTTTACATTTCCCAAAGATGAAAATCTTTGCAAAGAGTGGGTGGCAAAGTGCCGAAGAGGTGACAAATTTAATGTATCAAATTCTAGAATTTGTTCATTGCACTTTAGTTATGTAGATTTCGAAAGAGATTTACGCGCCTATCCATTTGTGATTCCACCTGTAAGTATACAGTGTGTCCGCGTAAGTTGGCTACATATGGAAAACTTTTTTATTATTGATTTTATGAAAAAAAGTTATTCTTCATAAAAAGTTCTGCATGTTCTAAAACCCAAAATTCAACCAACAGATATTAAATTATATCAGTCGTATCATAATAATAATAATTATATCATTTTTGTTCAAGAGTAAAGTACCTTCATTTTTGACCATATCGAAAATGTTTTATAAGAAAAGATGTTATGGGTTAAAAATAATTTTTAAATATTCAATATTGTTTATAATTAAAAAATATTATTAATTAATTAATTAATTATTAAATGTAATGTATTAATCTTCAAACTTAAACTTTCAATGTTATCGCAGAGAAAATGTAAAAATAATATTTTTTAATTATAAAAACAATATTGAATATTTAAAAATTATTTTTGATCCATAACATCTTTTCTTATAAAAATTTTTCGATATGGTCAAAAATGAAGGTACTTTACTCTTGAACAAAAATGATATAATTATTATTATTATGATACGACTGATATAATTTAATATCTGATGGTTGAATTTTGGGTTTTAGAACATGCAGAACTTTTTATGAAGAATAACTTTTTTTCATAAAATCAATAATAACAAAGTTTTCCATATGTAGCCAACTTACGCGGACACACTTAGAAGTGATGCTTTACACGAATGACGTCACAGCTCGCTGCAATCCCCTCGCGTCTCAGAGGCGGGATTTGTTTAGTAGGCAACCTTACCAAATGTGTATTCGACGGACCTTGCGCACGTACGTCTAGAGCGCGTATGATCATGCGCCTGCGAACAAGTTAACATTTCGGACTAAGTGCCGTTCACAATGAACACAAACCTAAAAAATACGCAAGACTACCGTAATTCGTAAAGTTAAAGTATACGAAAAACTTAAAGTCTGTTTTTTTAAAGATCCACCAACCTTGCAATTTCTCTCGAAAGTATGTTTGGCAACGCTGCTGGTGATATTTTTTAGTAATTTTTAAAGCAGGGTTAGGACTAATAAATTTAATGGTTAATATTGACAAGTGCTTTCCACAAGAAGTATTTTCATATATTTTGTTAAATATTGTTGATTTATGTGGGGATATATGCTGAGTTTATGTAAATTCGTTCGATTTAATATGAAGTATTATAGTTTTATAATAATTAATATATAAATAATTAGAGATAAGAATAGAAAAAATGTATTCAGGTAAATTAGAATAATTGGGATTATTTTCAGAATCAGATTTCGGCGGTGCAAACTCTGAATCATCATATGAGGCTTGGTTTATGCAGCGACTTAATTTAAGAACTTAATTTAAGGCAGTGGCGGTTACAAGGGGGGGTAATGGAGGTAATTACCCCCCCCCAAGAAAATAAATTTAAAATTCGAAATATTACTTATTGGTACATTCACAAAGACACATAAAATACAGACCGATTTGCAAATGCAAACAGAAAACTTGATTTTGTTTTATAAATTAATGTATTATAGTTTTGTAAATTATTATTATTATTATTAGTTATTTCGTAGTTGTTATTCGCGTTAAAATGTAATGTACTAAATTATAATTTTGATGCAGTAAAATGTGTTTTCCAACTGTTTTTGCTGTTTTTGTAAAATTTTGTAAAATTCTTAACGAATTACCCCCCCAAAGACATTCGTCTGGAACCGCCACTGATTTAAGGACTTAATTTAAGAAAGTTGAAAGGTACAAAATACATACTGCCCTTTATGCATGATTTAACGTTCACTTAATTTAAGGATTTAATTTAAGAAGTTCGTAACTTTCAACTTCTTAAATTAAGTCTTAGGTTAAATTACTGCGCGCGCATCGGTTTCTAAGGAGATGACTTGTTATCAAACCAAATGTTCGCATCATTAGCGTATCATGTACGAAATTATTGAGAAATTACTAGTTTTCGTAGTTATTTGTTTGTTAAAAAAATTTTCACAGCTTCATTCTTGCACCAAAGTTCGGAAATATGTAATAAACTTCCAGGAAACAAGCTAAATATTATATAAATAATAAATATTAAATAAAATATCGGTTTCAACGATATTTTATTTAATATTTATTATTTATATAATCATGGATTTCAACAAAGTGACGCTTGAGAATGTCAATAAGCTAAATATTGCTTACTGCAAAATAAGTTATGTAGTAAAGTCAGCAAATTTCTGCCTGCGCTACTGTCTTACGAAAAATGAATACCTAATAGTACAGTTTTCTAAATTATCGGTAATACATGCTGTATTCTTAAGTTAAATTAATTCCTGCATAAACGAACATAAATTAAATTAAATTCTTAAATTAAGTCCTTAAATTAAGTTCTTAAATTAAGTTCTGCATAAACCACGCCTGAGAGATATGGTTCAAAATTGAATCTGTATCCGAATCTTCACCTTAATATATTACGATTGGCGGTATATTTTGAACCTGAAATTGTCCATTTATCCTAAATTAGTTATCAGTTACCTTAATTGAACTTTTGTACATGTAAGTTAAAATAAGATAAGATAAGATAAGAATGTTTTATTTTTTAAAGTGACTACTATTACAATTTAAATATGACAATGTATATTCCTATTTAATTAAAATATAATTATGCTATGTATAATATTAAAAATAAAACAATGGGTATATACTCGCAGAAGCAGAGCTTGTACGCGAGCTACTAGGATTTGGATGATATGCTTCTGTAAACTAGTTTAACATTAACTTTGAACTAGCATAGTGTTTATTTATTGATGCTTTTATGATTTGTGTGAACATTATTTTTATTGCACTGTTTATAGGAACTTTTCCAATAGCAGTCTTGATTCATGACGGCCCTCTGCATGTATCCATGTGTCCAACTTCCTTTGAAATTTCCAAATTGGCTGGATATTTCTGGTCTCATTTGGCAGCAAGTTAAAGATTCTTGGCCCTAGGAAGCTTGCTGATTTTTGTGCGATCTTTTTTCCGAGCGTTTTATTTGGTTGATGTTAGTATATAAATAAGGACTGTTCGAGCACAGTCACTCCCATAAGAAACCCATATAAAACGAAATATGCTGTTTTTCGGTTTTCGCTTCCGGTCTGGCCGTCCACGTATACGAGGTATCAACCCGCCCCCAGGGCATTAATTTCGCACTTTGATTCGTATTTTGATTGATTGATCTAATTAATTTGTATAATTTGTGACTTTGATTGACTGGATTAATTAAATTCTTGCATAATTCGTGGAATTTCGGGAATTAATTCATTCCTTGATTAACCTGATTAATTTAATTGCTATGTGTGTGTAATCTAATTAATTTTTATTGATCTAATTAATTTTGATCGGTCCGCGGGATCGATTAAAGGTTACGCCTCCTTTAGAAATATGAAATACAAAACTGCAGGTCGTGACATGTTTAACAGTTAAAAACATGACGTCATCAACCTTCAATGAGTCAGAGTGAGATAACAGACATTTAAACAGAGATGGAAATAGTAGTTAAAATAGAAATTTTGAAGTAGGTCTTAAAGATTACATGGAAAGTCCCTTTAGTGATTTGTATAGCTTAAAATATCTTAAAGGAATTTTTACCTAATTTCATACTTTTCGTACTTTGGTTGGTCTGTGATTTTAATTGACGCATTGAATCTTTATCCTTAGACATTAGAAACTTTCTACACTTTGCTGTATTTAAATAATTCCTCGAAAATATTAAGATAAATAATTATCTTTAGGAGAATTAAATCAGGAAATAAAAAACTCAATTCATAAAACATTTTATTGTAGGAAATACAAATACACTAGAATTATTATTTCTATCATATTTATCTATAATCTAATAGTTAAATTAACAATAAATATTTTTTTCAAACAATTAAAAATCATTTTCCTATAATATTAATTGTGAGCTTGATTCAAGGTTACGCCCCCTTTAGAAATATGAAATACAAAACGTCTTTTTATTTCATATTCTATGACTTTGAAAGTAGACAAGAGGATCTTGTTGAAGGGCGTGTTAATACATTTTTACATCAACCCAATTTGTGTGTAGCACAAAACGTTTGCAAATCTTGTATCAATAATGAAGACAAAACATGACGTCATCAACCTTCAATGAGTAAGAGTGAGTTAACAGACATTTAAACAGAGAACGAAACTATAATTAAAATAGAAATTTTGAAGTAGGTCTTAAAGATTACATGGAAAGTCCCTTTAGTGATTTGTATAGCTTAAATATCTTAAGGTGTGAAAATTTTCAAAAGTTTATAATACGGCTCGATAGATGTCAGGTGTATCGTTTTACCTCCATCAAAACGAGTCGGCACATTTTGCCGCTTGCATAGCACATTTTGCCGCTCGCATAGCACGCAACTTGGTGAGAACTATAGAAAGTAGTTTTGAGCGTTTTTCCAATGTTTACATTAGGGGTCCAAGTTTACATGATGTCACATATTTCTTCACCTCAGTGTCGTACATTTCCTAAATTGCGAATGCGCAGACTTGTAATTCGCAAGTTTCGGCACAATTTTTAAAAAGACTTTCTGGCATTCATCAAAAAACAAAAATGTAGCTAATACCGAGCTTAATAAGTATAGAAAATGTAAACAAAATCCTGTGGCCAGTTTCTTTGTAATAATTTTTCAAAAATTTCAAAATTTTTGGAAGAGCGCCGCCGTTGCGACCGTTTTTGGATTTACCAAATAGATTTTTTTCATGGTGTAGTACCGCCAAAGGCCTTTCAAACAAGTTGTTGCGGAACCTAATCAGATAGCTGGTTTTTGAGTTATAGGGCGTTAAAGTCGAAATTTTGAAAAATTCATAGCGGCCGCCATTTTGAAGTTAAAGAGTCCGGCAAAAAACTGTTTTCCTTACATTATGGTCTTCTTTCATATCCCCTACTCAGATTTTCAAAATTCCGCTTCTGAAAAAAATGCTACCAAAAAAACATGTCTAACTTCCGCTTCCGGTTTCGGATTTTTTTGAAAAGCTTATTTTGTCGATGAATTTTCGATATACCCCTTCATTTAAAATTTCATCAAAATCGATTCACTAGTTTTTGCGTTAGAGGCGTTACATACATACATACACACCCACCCACCCACAGACAGACATTTTTTCTAGACCACTTTTTTGGGTTCCTGGGGGTCCAAAACACCCATTTCCGTGAAAATCTCAATTTCGAAAATTTCATGATATCAATACTTCCCCTATAGGTACCAGTGGTGGTATGGAAAAGTAAAAAAAACGAAAAAATGAGAAAATGTCGCTTACGATGTTCTGTCAAAATCCCATCGATATGTAGAAAAAATGAATTTTTATTTTTAGTGGTCTCTTTATTGTGACGATTTATTTGCTATCAAGCACATTCCTAGCAAAACATAAAACATAAAACATTCGTTTGTTCCTATCGCTGACCCTCACTCTGTCTTTAGTATAGAGCAATTGGGCGTAAACAGAGAGAGAATACTACACGGAGCACAGAAACTGATGGAAACGACAGTATACGTAGCCAAAATTTACTTCTCCGCAAATTGAAGCAGTAAAGTTTTTCAAAAGTTTCGAAGCACTTGTCTCGCGTGTCATTACGTCGCCATCTATTATCACCAATCTTAAATACAATTAACATTGAGTCTTACTTACCAACGATTAATAATGTTTAAACTTTTACTAAACAATTCGATTTTAGATGGTACTTGATTAGATTCTTTGTCTAAATGACATATTCTAATTTCAGTAGTACATGTATATTATTTATTCACTCATCCCCAGATAATTTATACAATATGCACTGATGCATTATTTATTTTATGATTAATTTAGAAATTGTATTTTGCCTCCCATTTTTCAATATGTTACTCAAGAAGATTTCAGTAACATTCTGTGTAATTTTCGTAGCTGGGGATTACGTATTTTTTAATTCTAATCGTTGTTTGTTCTTATGGCCAAATAGCATGTAGACTTGCCACCTTAAAGGAACTTTTACCTAATTTTATACTTTTCGTACTTTGATTGGTCTGTGAATTTAATTGATGCATTGAATCTTTATCCTTAGAGATTAGAAACTTTCTACACTTTGATGTATTTAAATAATTCCTCGAAAATATTATGATAAATATTTATCTTTCAGAGAATTAAATCAGGAAATAAAAAATTTAATTCATAAAACATTTTATTGTAGGAAATACAAATACACTAGAATTATTATTTCTATCATATTTATCTCTAATCTAATAGTTAAATTAACAATAAATATTTTTTTCAAAAATTAAAAATCATTTTCCTATAATATTAATTATTGCGAGATTGATTTAAGGTTACGCTCCCTTTAGAAATATGAAATACAAAACGTCTTTTTCATGCAGGTCGAGACATGTTTAACAGTTTAAAAAACATGACATCATCTTCGAACCCTCAATGAGTAAGGGAGGCGGGGGGGAATTATATAAAAAGCTATTGTAATGGGTACGGATACCAGTGTCATCTTTACCAAACATAATGGCTGATATTGTTGCAACTTCTAACAGCATGACTGAGGTCATACGTCAAGCGATGGTTGAGATTACTAATAATCCTCAACAATTAGAAAATTGGATTAAACAGTGCGGTAAAAATATTCGTTTATTAAATAATGCGATTAAAAAAGGTGTATTCAGCGTGGGAACTAAGAAAAATTTAGAGTCGAATATGGGCATAATGAAAACATATCGAACAATGATGAAGGCTCGGAGACATCAGGGCGGAGGTAATGTAAGAGATCGTAGAAGTGATCGTTTGAGATGGGAAGAAGTTAATTCTGCATTCAAAGGGCGATTGAGAACAGGAGCAATTATTAACTTGAAACATGTTGATCCGTTAACCTTTCTCGAAGAAGTCGGAACATTATTTACAACAAGAATTAAAAATGCGTTAAAAGAACATCCTACTATAAAAGTGAATGTGGATTTTTGTAGTGAATTTATGAAAAATGTGGGTGATGAAGTGATTCATGAAATAACACATTTTACTACGAGTAATGAAGTTATTATGCAGACCACCGATATCAAGGAATGGTGGCAAGAATACGTTCAAGATACAATAATAGTGCAGCTTGAAGAGTTTCAGGAACGTGATAGTGGGTGGGCTCTAAATTCAATAATTAACTTGATGGTTAACATTAACAGGTACGAACCGCTTCGAGGTTCTTCTTACATCCCCTTGCCTGAACAAATACAGAAAAAGGAAGCGGTAATAAACGTTAAGAATACTGATCAGGCATGCTTTGCTTGGGCAATAGTTTCCGCTTTATATCCCGTTGATAAAAATCCTCAACGAGTTCAAAAATATCCGGAACCTTCAACAGTATTAAATTTGGATGGAATCAAGTTCCCCATTAAAAAATTTGAAAAACAAAATAATATATCAGTGAATGTGTATATACTTGAAAGAAAAATGACTAATTTTAAAGTACAGCCTGTTCATGTAACAAAAAACAAACGAGACCGCCATGTTAATTTATTAATGATTCAAGACATTTATGATGAGGATCATAAAACTAAAAAAATCAATTATCATTTCTGTTGGATCAAAAATCTTAGTAGGCTTATTAGCAGACAACTGAATAAACAACATAGACTTCGAGTTTTGCGACAGATGTCTTCAATGTTTTTATAATGATGAGCGCCTTAAAAAACATGAATTGGATTGTAAAGAAATTAATGAATGTAGAGTGATACTCCCTTTCACGGAAGAAGACAAAATACTTAAATTTAAAAATATTGAGAAACAAATTTCAGTGCCATTCATAGTGTATGCCGATTTCGAGAGTTTGCTTAAACCTGTAAATAAACCTTCCCGTAAGAAAACGGTAGTATATCAAGAGCATGAAGCGTACAGCGTAGGATATTATTTAAAGTGTTCATACGACGATTCAATATCCTATTATCGCAGTTATAGAGGTGAAGATTGTAGAAAATGGTTTATTGGTGAGTTGAAACAAATTATTGAAGATGTTGAACCAGTATTTTGGAACCAGATGCCTATGACTATTACTCCTGAACAAGAACAAAATTTCCAGAACACTACTGAGTGTCATATATGCAAGAAGCCCTTTAATGATGGTGATATCCGCGTCAGAGACCACGACCACATATTATCAGACTTCCGGGGCGCAGCACATAATTCATGTAACTTAAATTTTAAAGATAAAGTTACTATACCTGTTGTTTTTCATAATTTAAGTGGGTATGATGCTAACTTTATTATAAAAGATTTAGCGCGTGAAATAGAGGGTGGAATTACATTGCTACCTATCAATAAAGAAAAATACATTTCATTTACGAAAACTGTAAAGGGTAGTGATATTAAATTGAGGTTTACCGATTCATTCCGGTTTCTACCGCATAGCCTGGATACATTAGCATCATTCTTACCCGAGCTACCAATTGTTAAAAAAGAGTTTTCAAATTTGGATGACGAAAAATTTAAATTGTTGACTAGAAAAGGAATACTTCCTTATGATTATTTAACCTCCTGGGAAAAACTTGAAGAAACTAAATTTCCTGAAAAGCATCACTTTGAAAATAAAATGTCAATGGCGGTATTAGATGAATTAGACGCCGATGAACGGAAGAAAATAATTGAAGCAAGGGAGGAACAACTCCAAAGGGATTATGAGCATGTCCGACAAGTTTGGAATACATTTGAGTGCACCACTTTAGGGGAATATTCAGACTTGTATATGAAAACTGATGTTTTATTACTTGCGGATATATTTGAAAATTTTAGGAAGACTTGTTTCAATTCATATGGACTTGATGCTGCCCACTATGTATCATCACCTGGGCTGACCTGGGACGCCATGTTAAAATTCACTAAGATCGAGCCAGAACTAATAACTAATATAGATATGATGTTGTTCATAGAAAGGGGTATCAGAGCAGGGGTTAGTCAATGCAGTAACCGGTATTGTAAAGCAAATAACAGATTCATGGATGATTATAACCCCAATGTAGCAACGTCATATCTGCAATATTATGATGTAATTTAAATATTTAAGCAAAAGCTTTACGAAAATACGGCTGGAAAAATTTCGATATAAAGTAATGGTTTTTATAGCAGCCAATTAATTGTCTAGTGGTACATATTAAAAATATAGAAATAAATAAAATACACGTAGGTGACACAGATGATATATTTAGTTAGTTAACGTTTCGCATAATTTTAATGCTTCTTCAGAACATTTCTTTTTTTAATTTTAATTTTTATATAAATTAGTTTAATTTATGTAGTTTATTAACAATTTTAGAATCTGTAAAGTATAAAGGAAAAGAAATAATTTAGGGAACTGAACTATAGTTATATTCAATGGAAAATTTTAAAATGTAAAATGACCATGAAGTTTAAACTTTAAAATTTAAGTAAATAAAAACTTTTAATAAACTTACCGATGAAAAAAGAGGTGAAAAGCACTAATAAATAAACGACTAGAATAAAAAATGTTAAAAAATAGATTATTATCACAGAATTAAAATAATAGTAGTTTTGTAGTTGCAGGTTTAGTACGGAATGAACCAGGAAATGTGTTAAGATTTTTAGTGTGGTGGGAGGCGTTTGTATAAAGCGGAAAAATGGAATAGATGTTAAAATATTAAGGAAAGATTTTTTTTCTTTTTTTTTAAATAGAGATAATTGAGACTTAATAAATGCAAAGTCAAGATTGTTACGTCGTATTTTGTAATGTTTAATTTAGAGCTTATTTGAATTTCCCGCCAGTGTCCTGCGAGGCACTTCACACGACACTTCCAGTCAGGCTTCCATAGAGGAAGCACGCCTCGTCCAGTGAATAAAAATAATCAAAAATAAATCTCGTTATTTCATTCAAATAGTAAGTAATGTGTTAGAAAAACAATAATCTATCGGCATAACAAACATTTGGTCCTTCGAGCCGGATTAATTGAACCTAATCAATTAATAATATCAGCAAGTGCAAGACACCTGCAACATTCCTACAACTCGTATCGTCTCGTATCAACTCGGCTCACCAGTCCGTTTCTGCGACGAATTTGCCATCTCGTTCAGCAGCTACTCGCAGCCGCTTTCTCGCTCTCCTTTCCACATCAAAGAATTGGAATGGTTAACATCGCATCACACGCTACCAAGAAGTAATACAAACATCGCAGTAAGGAATTAGGTGAGATCAATCCTTTCCTTATAAATCCCTAAAAACCCAGAACCAGTTTAACCATGCCCGACCTAACAGAAGAAGAGGTCGCACTCATAGCTTTAAGTGCGAAGCTTAAACAATTAAAAAATAAACGAGCATTTTTGAAGCGTAGTTCAACACTTTTACAGCAATATTTGGACAGCCCTGACAACAGGCCCGATTATTTAAATAAAATTGTTGGACAATTCGCGGTATGCGAAAAGTCTCTACACACGTGCGATGAACTCCTCGAAACCATTTATGATGATGATTTTGAAAAATCATTTGACGAAGCCTTTACCGAAAAGGCAATAACCGATTCGATATTTTCCGAATTAAAAGCAAAGGTAGAGTTATTAGTTTACCCCGGAAGGGCCGATCCGACGGCACCCATAAACCAACCATCTGCTCATTCAGCAATTAAACTCCCCGCAACCGACTTACCTACATTTTCGGGAAAGTTTGATGAGTGGCTGACCTTTCGAGAAAGGTTTAAATCTCTTATCGATTCTAACAAATCTTTAGCAAAAATCGACAAAATGCAATATTTAATTTCTGCCCTTAAGGGAGAAGCCGCGGATGCAGTAAAGCATTTAGATGTAACCAACGAAAACTACGAAAAAACTAAAGAATTGTTAAAGGAAAGATTTGAGAACAAACGCGTAATCGTTACGAATCATATTAGAGCCCTTTTCGAGTTGGCTGCAATCACGAAGGAGTCTTATCACGGATTCCGAAGCATATTAAACGCGGTTACGCAACACACGCATTCGTTAAAATTAATGGGTAGGGACGTCGAAGATGATGATCTTTTAGTTTATCTAATCGTGTCCAAGCTTCCATTTCCAACGCGCAAGGAATGGGAAGAAAAGTTACCAAATTCTGATTTACCTACTTACAAGGGTATTATCGATTTTCTCACGCATAAATGTCATACACTAGGTGCATTAAATGTGGTAAAGGACATACCGGAAATAACGCAGAAAATTCCCAAAATTAACTATAACAATAATAAGTTTGCATCCTGTCATTTAGCGGCTAATAAAATCACAACTTGCAGGATTTGCGAACAAGGCAATCATTTCACGAATCAATGTCCAACCCTTTTAGATTTGTCAATTAGGGAAAGAATTGATAAAGCGCGATCAAAAAACCTGTGTTTAAACTGTTTAAGGCAGGGACACGTAACAAAAGACTGCAATTCTTCCCGATGCAGAAAATGCCGTGGCTTGCATAACACCGTTTTACATTTAGAAAATTCAAACAGACAGGAGTCTTCGCAGGGCCCCTCTGATAACGCGAATAGTTCACCGGCAGCATCTTTATATGCATTTAAGGCACACGAAGAGCCGTCTAATATCATTTTATCAACCTGTATTTTGGAAATTCGCGACTCTCGCGGTAATTATCGAAATGCGCGCGCGATGCTCGATTCAGGTTCACAAATAAATATAATCTCGATTAACCTTGCACAAGCGCTCAAGTTACCAACAAGGGCAACAAACTTGCCCATTGTGGGGGTTAATAACGAATGTACAAAGGCAAATGCGCTAGTAAGCACGAACATAAAATCAAAGTTTCACAATTTTAATGTGGATCTAGAATTTTACATCCTGGAGAATATTTCTGCAAACGTTCCCGTAAAATCAATAAACGCAAAATCTATAAATCTGCCACAAAACATACAATTGGCAGATCCGCAATTCTACAAATCACGCAGCATTGACCTTCTTATAGGGGCACAGCTATTTTTCCAATTATTATGCATCGGTCAGATACGTACTAACCAAGTTGGTTTAATTTTGCAAAAATCCGTGTTTGGCTGGTTACTGGCAGGAGCGATTTCGAATAAAACGGCAAGTGCACCCGTGTCTTGCAACTTAAATGTATTACATAATCTAAACGACAATATCGTTAAATTCTGGGAAGTCGAAAATATCTCGGAAGATAAACAAAACACGAACGAAGAAACTGAATGCGAAAATCACTTTACGCAAACAGTCACGCGCGATGCATCAGGCAGGTTCATTGCTTCCTTACCGTGGAAATCGGACCCAAGTTTATTAGGAAGGTCCCTCGAAATTGCCAAAGGGCGGTTCATAAATTTAGAACGCAAACTATTACGAAACGCTGACGCTAAGATGGACTATGACGCCTTCATTAACGAATATTTAACACTCGGTCATATGAAGGAATTAGGGAATATCAATAGCGCACAGGATAGCGGATACTTTCTTCCTCATCACGCGGTATACAAGGCAGAAAGTATTACCACAAAAACCCGTGTAGTATTTGACGCCTCATGTAAAAGCTCTTCAGGCTATTCACTAAATGATGTTTTAATGACGGGGCCGGTGCTCCAGGACGATTTATTCAGCATTTTGATACGGTTCCGATTCTACAAGTACGTTCTCAGTGCAGACGTTAGCAAAATGTACCGTCAAATACTAATTAATCCCAATGATACATGTTATCAAAAAATCTTATATCGCTTTACGCCTAACGAGCCGATAGCAGTGTATGAATTAAAAACGCTGACTTACGGCACTCGGCCGGCATCCTTTATTGCTACTCGTTGCTTAAAGGAAATAGCCTTGCAAACGGAAAACACGAATCCTTCATTGGCCAAAGTTATCGCGCGAGATTTTTACATGGACGACCTAATCACGGGCGGTGACAATGAAAATGATCTTGTGCAATTACGCAACGACATTACTTCCGTGCTAGAAGGCGCTGGGTTCCCCTTACGAAAATGGGCATCCAACAATAAACTTATTCTAGACGGTTTACAATCGCAACAAACGAATTTAGTGCTAGACTGCAAGGAATCAGATAGTTTAAAAACCTTGGGCGTGTGCTGGGCTCCGGTTACAGATATTATAGAATACAAGAGTAACTTAAAAGCCGAAGCATCTCGCATAACAAAACGGCAAATTTTAAGTTATATCGCGCAAATATTCGACCCCCTGGGTCTCCTCGGTCCCATAATTGTAATAGCAAAAATTATCATGCAAGAGTTATGGAAGTTAAAACTAACTTGGGACGAATCCATTCCCGTCGAAATCTTTACGCGCTGGAAAAGGTTCGCAAACGAATTATTGGATATTTCCCAATTGGCTATACCGCGAAAATTAATAAATTGCAAGAATTCACGACTGGAGCTTCACGGTTTCGCCGACGCGAGTGAAGGCGCTTACGGTGCGTGCATTTACGTTCGCGAAATAGCATCGAATGAGACTATAAGGTCCAGCCTTATTTGTTCAAAATCTCGTGTCGCTCCACTTCAAACATTAAGCATACCTCGTTTAGAATTATGTGCGGCGTTGCTTCTTTCGGGACTAATGCGGAAGGTAATGGTCGCGGCCGAAGGCGTTTCCGAATTAAAATTCTCAAACGTGAATTATTATTCCGACTCTACCATAGCCTTGTCGTGGATTCACTCTTGTCCGAGCAGGTGGAAATCGTTTATAGCCGCTAGAATAGCTAAAATCCACAAGAACTGCAGTGCAGAGTCTTGGTCTCACGTACCCACGCTCGAAAACCCAGCAGATATCATCTCGCGCGGTTCGTTTCCCGAACAATTGGGTGCCAATAGCTTGTGGTGGAATGGCCCTGCATTTTTAACGAACTGCGAATTTGCTCCTACACCCTTCAGGTCGAGTCCGAACGACGTGGCTCCTGAAGCAAAGGTGCTAATTGTTCAGCAAGAGGCTGACCCCTCTGATGAATTTGAAAGGTTCATCTTTGCTAGGTTCTCGAAATATTCTAAATTGATTAGAGTCGTCGCGTTGTGCAAGCGTTTTGTCGCATCATGGAAGAATAAGGCCCTCAGGCATTCCTCCGCAATAACCACGGACGAGTTAAAGGCGGCTGAAATTGCTCTAGTTAAACTACTGCAAGGAAACCATTTCAAGTCCGAAATAGAACGTTTAAATAATTCTCGCGAAATAAACAAGAAATCAAAAATTTTATCGTTAAGTCCGTTCCTAGACTGTAATCAAGTCCTGCGCGTAGGAGGACGCTTACGCAATTCCGATTTGGAATTTGACAATAAAAATCCGATGTTATTGCCCAAAGGTTCATTGTGCGACTTGATAGTGCAGGACACGCACGAAAAGAATTTGCACAGCGGAATGCAAGGAACCCTCTCTGCAATGCGACTGCATTACTGGCCTATATCAGGCAGAAGTGCCGTTCGTAAGGTCTTAAGAAAATGTGTATTGTGTTTCAAGCACAACGCACGAAAAACCGAACCCAAGATGGGTGAATTACCGTCAGCACGTTTAAAAATTGCGCGACCTTTTTCAAGGGTAGGTTTAGATTATTTTGGACCGTTTCATGTAAAGGAAGGGTCACGTAAATCGCGCAAGGTTACCAAGGCTTACGGGTGCGTATTTGTTTGCATGCCTACAAAGGCCGTACATTGCGAATTGGTTGAAAACCTTACCACGGAGGCCTTTATGGCGGCATTAAAACGGTTTGTTTCACGTAGAGGCGTACCTACTGAAATCTTTTGTGATAACGCAACCAACTTCGTGGGTGCAGCTAACGAAATGCGCGAAATCGTTAAATTTTTGTCCAATACTGAGACCCAAACCCCTATCTCGAAGGA
Organism: Hemicrepidius hirtus; assembly: GCA_963082805.1. Classification (NCBI taxonomy): domain Eukaryota; kingdom Metazoa; phylum Arthropoda; class Insecta; order Coleoptera; family Elateridae; genus Hemicrepidius; species Hemicrepidius hirtus. The sequence goes on from OY720168.1 coordinate 10,346,873, forward strand.
GATGGCCACTCGCGGTATAAAATGGAGTTTCAATGTTCCCAGAGCTCCGCATATGGGAGGTTTATGGGAGTCGGCGGTTAAGTCATTTAAACGTCATATTTACAAAACAAGCGGGAATGCTCAATTAACCTTTAGTGAATTGTATACTCTTCTCACCGAAGTCGAGTGCATCCTCAATTCTCGTCCATTAACACCGTTATCCCAAGATCCTAATGATCTCACCTATCTAACACCCGGACATTTTTTAATCGGGGATTACCTGAAATCATTGCCCGAAGTTGACTTGCGGAGCGAAAACCTCAACAAATTGTCAAGGTGGCAATATACCCAGCGTTTGCAGCAAGAATTTTGGCTAAAATGGAGTCGAGATTATCTGCAGGAGCTACAACGTCGCCAAAAATGGCGAGTTGCCGAGGGGCCTACGCTTCGTCCAGGAGACGTCGTTATCATCTCTGAAGACAACATACCGTCCCGAGCATGGAAGCTAGGGCGCATCGTGGAAACGTACCCAGGTGTAGACGGTATAGTTCGTTCAGCTAGTGTTAAAACCGCAGGTGGTGTGATTAAAAGGCCTGCCGTACGGTTATGTGTACTACCGAGTGAAATTTAGTTAGATTTTACGTTGCTATGTCTTGTAATTTGGCAGTTGTTGCTATTGAATCATTTTGTTTTTGAAATTACTTATTTCAAGGGTGGCGGCATGTTACGTCGTATTTTGTAATGTTTAATTTAGAGCTTATTTGAATTTCCCGCCAGTGTCCTGCGAGGCACTTCACACGACACTTCCAGTCAGGCTTCCATAGAGGAAGCACGCCTCGTCCAGTGAATAAAAATAATCAAAAATAAATCTCGTTATTTCATTCAAATAGTAAGTAATGTGTTAGAAAAACAATAATCTATCGGCATAACAAACAAAGATTTTGTTTTTCAATATTTAATACGAAATTAAAAAAAAAAAAAATATTCTTATTATATTGTTTTATTTTTTAAATATTAAAAATAATTCTTAAATTAATTTTGGATAGGGAGATAAAAAGTTAATATAAAATGTAAAAAGTTATTTTAGTAAATTGTCATAGAAGCAGTTTAAGTTGTCAGTGTCAGTTCTGTAATTAATTGAGGTAGGAGACTTTTTAATGGAAATGCTCTCTAAAAATAATCTTTTTTTGAGGTTTTTTTCGGAATGTAAAATTGAAGTAGAGTGAAAGTTAAAATTATGTAAGTTGTCATAAGCATGGTCTGATAAGGCTGTGTTTGGTTTTTGGGGGGTTAGTGTTTTTTTTTTAATGGAGAGTTTATGTTGATTAATTCTTGTTTTAATGTATTGTTTGGTTTGTCCTATGTATACAGCATTGCAATCATTACATGGAATTGAATAAATGACGTTTGAGCGGAGGTCTGAATTAATTTTATCTTTTAAATTAGTATAAAAATGTTTTTTAAGGGTATTGTTATTTGTGAAAGAAGTATGAATATTAAAAGGTTTTAATGTTTTGTTTAGTTTTTCAGATAGTTGTGGGATATAAGGAATGGATGAGTATGTAAAAGGAAGGTTATTAGTGTTGTTATTATTTCTATTTTGTTGAATTATAGGGGGTGGTATGTGTATGGGAATTGAAGAAATTGAAATGTTACGTTGTTTTAATTTGTTGAGGCGTTTATTTATATTTTTTTTTATGAAGTGTTGGGGGTAATCGTTTTCTTGGAGTATTTGGTGAATGTATTTTATATTTGTAGAATGGAATTTTGTATCGGATAGTAAGATAGCTCTGTCTACTAATGAGTTTATAATGCTAATTTTATATTGATGAGAAGTATAAGAAAAGAAATTTATGTAACGTGTAGTTTTAATGTTTTTTCTGTACCAATTGGTGGTTAATTTATTGGATGAATTTTTTGTAAGGGTTAAGTCTAGAAAATTGATTGAATTATTTTGTTCTGTTTCAAGGGTATACTTTATTCTTGGGTGGTAATTGTTGAAAGAGTCAAAAATTTGGTTAATTTCATTTGGGTTTGCAATTATTAAAATATCATCAACATAACGTTTATAAAATTTGATGTTTGGGAAATTTTTAAGTAGGTTAGATTCTATGTCTCCTAAAACAAGTTCAGCTATTGTGGCAGAAATAGGGGAGCCCATAGGTACTCCAAAAGTTTGATTATAAATTTGGTTATTATATGAAAAGTAGGTTGAGTTCAGAATGAATTGAATTGCTTCTATAAAATCTTCTTCAGGTATTATAGTGAAATTTTTAATTTCATTCCAGTTATTTTTAATTGCTTGAAGAGCAAGGTCAGTTGGGATGTTAGTGTACAGTGAGATTATGTCAAATGAATAGAAAGAGTCTGAGGGTTGGAGATTAAGTTCATTTAAAAATTTTTTTAGAGTCCATGAATCTTTTATGCTATGTTTGTTTTGTTTTGTTATGTTAGTTAATATGTTCGATAGAAATTTTGAGATTTTGTATGAAGGACTTGTGTATGAAGCAACTATGGGGCGTAGTGGGTTATTGTTTTTATGGAGTTTTGGTAAGCCATATATTCTGGGGGTAGTACTATTGTGAGTTATTAATTTTTTATATGTGTTTTCATCAATATATTTTTTGTTAAGCCAGTTTTTTAAAATTTTATTATTTGTATTTTGAAATTTGGTGGTGGGGTCTTTGGTTTCTTTTTTGTATGTATTAGTATCATTGAGTAAGTTTTGCATTTTAGAAATATAATCTGTTTTATTCATTATTACTGTTTTTTGAGTTTTGTCAGCGTTAGTAATTAATAGATCTTTATTTGATTTAAGGAAGGATTTAGTGTTTTCGAATTTTTTTTGTAAAATATTGTTAAATTTAATTTGTGAAAGTGGTAGTCTGTCTTTTTTATTTTTTTTAGTATAGTTTGTTAGAATATTACAAATTTTTGGTCTTAAATTATTTTGAATTTCTGTATCTAGGTGGTTAATACTATTTTCGATATTAATAATGAATTGTTCTATTGGAATATTATTTTGTGGGTTAAAAAAGTTAAATTTAGGGCCAAGTTTAAGTATATCTAGTACGTCGTTAGGTATTTGAACATTGCTTAAATTTTCTATCCATTTGTCTTTGCATTTATTATTAAAAGGGTTAGTAGTAATATTGTTTATAAGGTTAAATTTTTTGTTATTTAAATTAGTTAATTTTTTTGTTAGTTTTAGATTGACTGTGTATTTAAGTTTTTTGATTCTTTTTGTTAAGGTGGTTATGAAAATTGAGAGTATGTTAGAGGGTATTTTTTTTTTTTCTAAGAAAGTTTTGGTATTTTTGATTTTTTGTTTAAGAAAATTAGAAAAAGAATAAGAATCATTAATTATTAGTGCTATTGTTTGCATAGTAAATTTTAATATGTTGTTATGAAATTTGTTATTATTTTGAGAATTTTCAAAAATTATGTTATTGTAATTTTTATGTAGGAAATTTGGAATTTTATAAATTTGATTTGCAATTTGTAAGGAAATTAATACGTTCAGTTACCTTTACAAGTTTGTTGCTATATAATGATAGGTTTTTAAAAGCAGTCACATATTTGATTCCATAGTTTTCTTGTATGTAGTTATAAAAATCTTGATTTATAGTTGTGAAGAGAGATGTGGTAGATAGCGGTGGTTCCATAATTATTATTTTTTTTTTTTTGTTGGTTGAAAAACAGTGTTCTTAAATGTGGTGATTGGAAGTGATGTAAAATTATGTAGATGCTTGAGATTTGTTTCTTCTGATGGTGAATGAGGTCCTTGGTTTGGAGGTTTATTTTGTTTAATTTTAAGGTTTAGATATGTTTGATAAAGAAATAACAATATTTTTAAAGATTTGAAAAGTAAAGAGAATAAAAAAAAAATAGTATAATAAATAAATTGAAAATCAATACCATTGAATTGATTTATTAATATTTAAATATTTAAGCAAAAGCTTTACGAAAATACGGCTGGAAAAATTTCGATATAAAGTAATGGTTTTTATAGCAGCCAATTAATTGTCTAGTGGTACATATTAAAAATATAGAAATAAATAAAATACACGTAGGTGACACAGATGATATATTTAGTTAGTTAACGTTTCGCATAATTTTAATGCTTCTTCAGAACATTTTTTTTTTTTAAATTTTAATTTTTATATAAATTAGTTTAATTTATGTAGTTTATTAACAATTTTAGAATCTGTAAAGTATAAAGGAAAAGAAATAATTTAGGGAACTGAACTATAGTTATATTCAATGGAAAATTTTAAAATGTAAAATGACCATGAAGTTTAAACTTTAAAATTTAAGTAAATAAAAACTTTTAATAAACTTACCGATGAAAAAAGAGGTGAAAAGCACTAATAAATAAACGACTAGAATAAAAAATGTTAAAAAATAGATTATTATCACAGAATTAAAATAATAGTAGTTTTGTAGTTGCAGGTTTAGTACGGAATGAACCAGGAAATGTGTTAAGATTTTTAGTGTGGTGGGAGGCGTTTGTATAAAGCGGAAAAATGGAATAGATGTTAAAATATTAAGGAAAGATTTTTTTTCTTTTTTTTTAAATAGAGATAATTGAGACTTAATAAATGCAAAGTCAAGATTTTGTTTTTAAATATTTAATACGAAATTAAAAAAAAAAAAAAATTCTTATTATATTGTTTTATTTTTTAAATATTAAAAATAATTCTTAAATTAATTTTGGATAGGGAGATAAAAAGTTAATATAAAATGTAAAAAGTTATTTTAGTAAATTGTCATAGAAGCAGTTTAAGTTGTCAGTGTCAGTTCTGTAATTAATTGAGGTAGGAGACTTTTTAATGGAAATGCTCTCTAAAAATAATCTTTTTTTGAGGTTTTTTTCGGAATGTAAAATTGAAGTAGAGTGAAAGTTAAAATTATGTAAGTTGTCATTTTCCATTGAATATAACTATAGTTCAGTTCCCTAAATTATTTCTTTTCCTTTATACTTTACAGATTCTAAAATTGTTAATAAACTACATAAATTAAACTAATTTATATACAAATTAAAATTAAAAAAAAAAAAATGTTCTGAAGAAGCATTAAAATTATGCGAAACGTTAACTAACTAAATATATCATCTGTGTCACCTACGTGTATTTTATTTATTTCTATATTTTTAATATGTACCACTAGACAATTAATTGGCTGCTATAAAAACCATTACTTTATATCGAAATTTTTCCAGCCGTATTTTCGTAAAGCTTTTGCTTAAATATTTAAATATTAATAAATCAATTCAATGGTATTGATTTTCAATTTATTTATTATATTATTTTTTTTTTATTCTCTTTACTTTTCAAATCTTTAAAAATATTGTTATTTCTTTATCAAACATATCTAAACCTTAAAATTAAACAAAATAAACCTCCAAACCAAGGACCTCATTCACCATCAGAAGAAACAAATCTCAAGCATCTACATAATTTTACATCACTTCCAATCACCACATTTAAGAACACTGTTTTTCAACCAACAAAAAAAAAAAATAATAATTATGGAACCACCGCTATCTACCACATCTCTCTTCACAACTATAAATCAAGATTTTTATAACTACATACAAGAAAACTATGGAATCAAATATGTGACTGCTTTTAAAAACCTATCATTATATAGCAACAAACTTGTAAAGGTAACTGAACGTATTAATTTCCTTACAAATTGCAAATCAAATTTATTAATTCCAAATTTCCTACATAAAAATTACAATAACATAATTTTTGAAAATTCTCAAAATAATAACAAATTTCATAACAACATATTAAAATTTACTATGCAAACAATAGCACTAATAATTAATGATTCTTATTCTTTTTCTAATTTTCTTAAACAAAAAATCAAAAATACCAAAACTTTCTTAGAAAAAAAAAGTGGAGGTGCAAACCTCCCCTGGACTTTCCCATACTAAAAATAAACATTTTGTTTTTGCTATTCAACAGTAGTTCGCGAGGCAGCATTGGAAATCATTTGAATGCCTCGCGAGAAAAATGAAACTATACGGGTTCGATATGAACAAAAGAAAGACACCAAGATACGCATCTATCTGTACTCTGCAGTAGGCACCCGCTACAAATTACAACTGGCGAAGCCGGACGATCGCTACCGACCGACGATCCGAGTCCAACCTAAATATTCAAAATTCACGAATTTCTCATTAACCGTACATTTTAGCCATATGAACACCTTATACTATGTGATAGACAATTCAACTTTGCATTGAATTACATAATAATATATAGGGTGTTTCATTTAAAATAACAAAGTTGCTTATTGTACTGTGAAAACCAAACACCCTGTATACGTGATATAAATTTAGAAAAATGCAAATATATATACTGAACAACTTTTGTATTTAAACTTCTTTCATATTTTGACTAATAAAAGCGCTATAGGAGCATCAATTTCCGATTTTCAAAATCTCGTAGAGGGCGCCACAGTGGAATTCTGGCGTTCATCAAAAAACAAAAATGTAGCTAATACCAAGCTGTATAAGTATAGAAAATTTAAACAAATTCCTTAGACCAGTTTTTTTGTAATAATTTTTCAAAAATTTCAAACTTTTTGGAAGAGCGCCGTTGCGACCGTTTTTGGATTTAGTAAATCATTTTTTTTCTTGGTGTAGTACAGCCAAAGGGCTTTCAAACAAGTTGTTGCGGAACCTGATCAGATAACTGGTTTTTGAGTTACGGGGCGTTAAAGTCGAAATTTTGAAAAATTCATAGCGACCGCCATTTTGAAGTTAGAGAGTCCGGTAAAAAACTGTTTGCCTTGAATTATGCCCTTCTTTCATATCCCCTACTCAGATTTTCAAAATTCCGGTTCTGACAAAAATGATTCCAAAAAAACATGTCTAACTTCCGCTTCCGGTTTCGGATTTTTTTGAAAAGCTTATTTTGTCGATGAATTTTCGATATACCCCTTCATTTAAAATTTCATCAAAATCGGTTCACTTGTTTTTGCGTTAGAGGCGTTACATACACACATACACACATACACACACACACACACACACATACACAGACACAGACAGACATTTTTTCTAGACCACTTTTTTGGGTTCCTGGGGACCCAAAACACGTATTTCCGCAAAAATCTCGACTTCGAAAATTTTCATGATATCAATACTTCCCTATACCAGTAGTGGTATGGGAAAGTAAAAATACCCTCTAACATACTCTCAATTTTCATAACCACCTTAACAAAAAGAATCAAAAAACTTAAATACACAGTCAATCTAAAACTAACAAAAAAATTAACTAATTTAAATAACAAAAAATTTAACCTTATAAACAATATTACTACTAACCCTTTTAATAATAAATGCAAAGACAAATGGATAGAAAATTTAAGCAATGTTCAAATACCTAACGACGTACTAGATATACTTAAACTTGGCCCTAAATTTAACTTTTTTAACCCACAAAATAATATTCCAATAGAACAATTCATTATTAATATCGAAAATAGTATTAACCACCTAGATACAGAAATTCAAAATAATTTAAGACCAAAAATTTGTAATATTCTAACAAACTATACTAAAAAAAATAAAAAAGACAGACTACCACTTTCACAAATTAAATTTAACAATATTTTACAAAAAAAATTCGAAAACACTAAATCCTTCCTTAAATCAAATAAAGATCTATTAATTACTAACGCTGACAAAACTCAAAAAACAGTAATAATGAATAAAACAGATTATATTTCTAAAATGCAAAACTTACTCAATGATACTAATACATACAAAAAAGAAACCAAAGACCCCACCACCAAATTTCAAAATACAAATAATAAAATTTTAAAAAACTGGCTTAACAAAAAATATATTGATGAAAACACATATAAAAAATTAATAACTCACAATAGTACTACCCCCAGAATATATGGCTTACCAAAACTCCATAAAAACAATAACCCACTACGCCCCATAGTTGCTTCATACACAAGTCCTTCATACAAAATCTCAAAATTTCTATCGAACATATTAACTAACATAACAAAACAAACATAGCATAAAAGATTCATGGACTCTAAAAAAATCTTTAAATGAACTTAATCTCCAACCCTCAGACTCTTTCTATGCATTTGACATAATCTCACTGTACACTAACATCCCAACTGACCTTGCTCTTCAAGCAATTAAAAATAACTGGAATGAAATTAAAAATTTCACTATAATATCTGAAGAAGATTTTATAGAAGCAATTCAATTCATTCTGAACTCAACCTACTTTTCATATAATAACCAAATTTATAATCAAACTTTTGGAGTACCTATGGGTTCCCCTATTTCTGCCACAATAGCTGAACTTGTTTTAGGAGACATAGAATCTAACCTACTTAAAAATTTCCCAAACATCAAATTTTATAAACGTTATGTTGATGATATTTTAATAATTGCAAACCCAAATGAAATTAACCAAATTTTTGACTCTTTCAACAATTACCACCCAAGAATAAAGTATACCCTTGAAACAGAACAAAATAATTTAATCAATTTTCTAGACTTAACCCTTACAAAAAATTCATCCAATAAATTAACCACCAATTGGTACAGAAAAAACATTAAAACTACACGTTACATAAATTTCTTTTCTTATACTTCTCATCAATATAAAATTAGCATTATAAACTCATTAGTAGACAGAGCTATCTTACTATCCGATACAAAATTCCATTCTACAAATATAAAATACATTCACCAAATACTCCAAGAAAACGATTACCACCAACACTTCATAAAAAAAAATATAAATAAACGCCTCAACAAATTAAAACAACGTAACATTTCAATTTCTTCAATTCCCATACACATACCACCCCCTATAATTCAACAAAATAGAAATAATAACAACACTAATAACCTTCCTTTTACATACTCATCCATTCCTTATATCCCACAACTATCTGAAAAACTAAACAAAACATTAAAACCTTTTAATATTCATACTTCTTTCACAAATAACAATACCCTTAAAAAACATTTTTATACTAATTTAAAAGATAAAATTAATTCAGACCTCCGCTCAAACGTCATTTATTCAATTCCATGTAATGATTGCAATGCTGTATACATAGGACAAACCAAACAATACATTAAAACAAGAATTAATCAACATAAACTCTCCATTAAAAAAAAAACACTAACCCCCCAAAAACCAAACACAGCCTTATCAGACCATGCTTATGACAACTTACATAATTTTAACTTTCACTCTACTTCAATTTTACATTCCGAAAAAAACCTCAAAAAAAGATTATTTTTAGAGAGCATTTCCATTAAAAAGTCTCCTACCTCAGTTAATTACAGAACTGACACTGACAACTTAAACTGCTTCTATGACAATTTACTAAAATAACTTTTTACATTTTATATTAACTTTTTATCTCCCTATCCAAAATTAATTTAAGAATTATTTTTAATATTTAAAAAATAAAACAATATAATAAGAATTTTTTTTTTTTTTTTAATTTCGTATTAAATATTTAAAAACAAAATCTTGACTTTGCATTTATTAAGTCTCAATTATCTCTATTTAAAAAAAAAGAAAAAAAATCTTTCCTTAATATTTTAACATCTATTCCATTTTTCCGCTTTATACAAACGCCTCCCACCACACTAAAAATCTTAACACATTTCCTGGTTCATTCCGTACTAAACCTGCAACTACAAAACTACTATTATTTTAATTCTGTGATAATAATCTATTTTTTAACATTTTTTATTCTAGTCGTTTATTTATTAGTGCTTTTCACCTCTTTTTTCATCGGTAAGTTTATTAAAAGTTTTTATTTACTTAAATTTTAAAGTTTAAACTTCATGGTCATTTTACATTTTAAAATTTTCCATTGAATATAACTATAGTTCAGTTCCCTAAATTATTTCTTTTCCTTTATACTTTACAGATTCTAAAATTGTTAATAAACTACATAAATTAAACTAATTTATATAAAAATTAAAATTAAAAAAAAAAAAAAATGTTCTGAAGAAGCATTAAAATTATGCGAAACGTTAACTAACTAAATATATCATCTGTGTCACCTACGTGTATTTTATTTATTTCTATATTTTTAATATGTACCACTAGACAATTAATTGGCTGCTATAAAAACCATTACTTTATATCGAAATTTTTCCAGCCGTATTTTCGTAAAGCTTTTGCTTAAATATTTAAATATTAATAAATCAATTCAATGGTATTGATTTTCAATTTATTTATTATATTATTTTTTTTTTATTCTCTTTACTTTTCAAATCTTTAAAAATATTGTTATTTCTTTATCAAACATATCTAAACCTTAAAATTAAACAAAATAAACCTCCAAACCAAGGACCTCATTCACCATCAGAAGAAACAAATCTCAAGCATCTACATAATTTTACATCACTTCCAATCACCACATTTAAGAACACTGTTTTTCAACCAACAAAAAAAAAAAAATAATAATTATGGAACCACCGCTATCTACCACATCTCTCTTCACAACTATAAATCAAGATTTTTATAACTACATACAAGAAAACTATGGAATCAAATATGTGACTGCTTTTAAAAACCTATCATTATATAGCAACAAACTTGTAAAGGTAACTGAACGTATTAATTTCCTTACAAATTGCAAATCAAATTTATTAATTCCAAATTTCCTACATAAAAATTACAATAACATAATTTTTGAAAATTCTCAAAATAATAACAAATTTCATAACAACATATTAAAATTTACTATGCAAACAATAGCACTAATAATTAATGATTCTTATTCTTTTTCTAATTTTCTTAAACAAAAAATCAAAAATACCAAAACTTTCTTAGAAAAAAAAAATACCCTCTAACATACTCTCAATTTTCATAACCACCTTAACAAAAAGAATCAAAAAACTTAAATACACAGTCAATCTAAAACTAACAAAAAAATTAACTAATTTAAATAACAAAAAATTTAACCTTATAAACAATATTACTACTAACCCTTTTAATAATAAATGCAAAGACAAATGGATAGAAAATTTAAGCAATGTTCAAATACCTAACGACGTACTAGATATACTTAAACTTGGCCCTAAATTTAACTTTTTTAACCCACAAAATAATATTCCAATAGAACAATTCATTATTAATATCGAAAATAGTATTAACCACCTAGATACAGAAATTCAAAATAATTTAAGACCAAAAATTTGTAATATTCTAACAAACTATACTAAAAAAAATAAAAAAGACAGACTACCACTTTCACAAATTAAATTTAACAATATTTTACAAAAAAAATTCGAAAACACTAAATCCTTCCTTAAATCAAATAAAGATCTATTAATTACTAACGCTGACAAAACTCAAAAAACAGTAATAATGAATAAAACAGATTATATTTCTAAAATGCAAAACTTACTCAATGATACTAATACATACAAAAAAGAAACCAAAGACCCCACCACCAAATTTCAAAATACAAATAATAAAATTTTAAAAAACTGGCTTAACAAAAAATATATTGATGAAAACACATATAAAAAATTAATAACTCACAATAGTACTACCCCCAGAATATATGGCTTACCAAAACTCCATAAAAACAATAACCCACTACGCCCCATAGTTGCTTCATACACAAGTCCTTCATACAAAATCTCAAAATTTCTATCGAACATATTAACTAACATAACAAAACAAACATAGCATAAAAGATTCATGGACTCTAAAAAAATCTTTAAATGAACTTAATCTCCAACCCTCAGACTCTTTCTATGCATTTGACATACTCTCACTGTACACTAACATCCCAACTGACCTTGCTCTTCAAGCAATTAAAAATAACTGGAATGAAATTAAAAATTTCACTATAATATCTGAAGAAGATTTTATAGAAGCAATTCAATTCATTCTGAACTCAACCTACTTTTCATATAATAACCAAATTTATAATCAAACTTTTGGAGTACCTATGGGTTCCCCTATTTCTGCCACAATAGCTGAACTTGTTTTAGGAGACATAGAATCTAACCTACTTAAAAATTTCCCAAACATCAAATTTTATAAACGTTATGTTGATGATATTTTAATAATTGCAAACCCAAATGAAATTAACCAAATTTTTGACTCTTTCAACAATTACCACCCAAGAATAAAGTATACCCTTGAAACAGAACAAAATAATTTAATCAATTTTCTAGACTTAACCCTTACAAAAAATTCATCCAATAAATTAACCACCAATTGGTACAGAAAAAACATTAAAACTACACGTTACATAAATTTCTTTTCTTATACTTCTCATCAATATAAAATTAGCATTATAAACTCATTAGTAGACAGAGCTATCTTACTATCCGATACAAAATTCCATTCTACAAATATAAAATACATTCACCAAATACTCCAAGAAAACGATTACCACCAACACTTCATAAAAAAAAATATAAATAAACGCCTCAACAAATTAAAACAACGTAACATTTCAATTTCTTCAATTCCCATACACATACCACCCCCTATAATTCAACAAAATAGAAATAATAACAACACTAATAACCTTCCTTTTACATACTCATCCATTCCTTATATCCCACAACTATCTGAAAAACTAAACAAAACATTAAAACCTTTTAATATTCATACTTCTTTCACAAATAACAATACCCTTAAAAAACATTTTTATACTAATTTAAAAGATAAAATTAATTCAGACCTCCGCTCAAACGTCATTTATTCAATTCCATGTAATGATTGCAATGCTGTATACATAGGACAAACCAAACAATACATTAAAACAAGAATTAATCAACATAAACTCTCCATTAAAAAAAAAACACTAACCCCCCAAAAACCAAACACAGCCTTATCAGACCATGCTTATGACAACTTACATAATTTTAACTTTCACTCTACTTCAATTTTACATTCCGAAAAAAACCTCAAAAAAAGATTATTTTTAGAGAGCATTTCCATTAAAAAGTCTCCTACCTCAATTAATTACAGAACTGACACTGACAACTTAAACTGCTTCTATGACAATTTACTAAAATAACTTTTTACATTTTATATTAACTTTTTATCTCCCTATCCAAAATTAATTTAAGAATTATTTTTAATATTTAAAAAATAAAACAATATAATAAGAATTTTTTTTTTTTTAATTTCGTATTAAATATTTAAAAACAAAATCTTGACTTTGCATTTATTAAGTCTCAATTATCTCTATTTAAAAAAAAAGAAAAAAAATCTTTCCTTAATATTTTAACATCTATTCCATTTTTCCGCTTTATACAAACGCCTCCCACCACACTAAAAATCTTAACACATTTCCTGGTTCATTCCGTACTAAACCTGCAACTACAAAACTACTATTATTTTAATTCTGTGATAATAATCTATTTTTTAACATTTTTTATTCTAGTCGTTTATTTATTAGTGCTTTTCACCTCTTTTTTCATCGGTAAGTTTATTAAAAGTTTTTATTTACTTAAATTTTAAAGTTTAAACTTCATGGTCATTTTACATTTTAAAATTTTCCATTGAATATAACTATAGTTCAGTTCCCTAAATTATTTCTTTTCCTTTATACTTTACAGATTCTAAAATTGTTAATAAACTACATAAATTAAACTAATTTATATAAAAATTAAAATTAAAAAAAAAAAAAAATGTTCTGAAGAAGCATTAAAATTATGCGAAACGTTAACTAACTAAATATATCATCTGTGTCACCTACGTGTATTTTATTTATTTCTATATTTTTAATATGTACCACTAGACAATTAATTGGCTGCTATAAAAACCATTACTTTATATCGAAATTTTTCCAGCCGTATTTTCGTAAAGCTTTTGCTTAAATATTTAAATATTAATAAATCAATTCAATGGTATTGATTTTCAATTTATTTATTATATTATTTTTTTTTTATTCTCTTTACTTTTCAAATCTTTAAAAATATTGTTATTTCTTTATCAAACATATCTAAACCTTAAAATTAAACAAAATAAACCTCCAAACCAAGGACCTCATTCACCATCAGAAGAAACAAATCTCAAGCATCTACATAATTTTACATCACTTCCAATCACCACATTTAAGAACACTGTTTTTCAACCAACAAAAAAAAAAAATAATAATTATGGAACCACCGCTATCTACCACATCTCTCTTCACAACTATAAATCAAGATTTTTATAACTACATACAAGAAAACTATGGAATCAAATATGTGACTGCTTTTAAAAACCTATCATTATATAGCAACAAACTTGTAAAGGTAACTGAACGTATTAATTTCCTTACAAATTGCAAATCAAATTTATTAATTCCAAATTTCCTACATAAAAATTACAATAACATAATTTTTGAAAATTCTCAAAATAATAACAAATTTCATAACAACATATTAAAATTTACTATGCAAACAATAGCACTAATAATTAATGATTCTTATTCTTTTTCTAATTTTCTTAAACAAAAAATCAAAAATACCAAAACTTTCTTAGAAAAAAAAAGTGGAGGTGCAAACCTCCCCTGGACTTTCCCATACTAAAAATAAACATTTTGTTTTTGCTATTCAACAGTAGTTCGCGAGGCAGCATTGGAAATCATTTGAATGCCTCGCGAGAAAAATGAAACTATACGGGTTCGATATGAACAAAAGAAAGACACCAAGATACGCATCTATCTGTACTCTGCAGTAGGCACCCGCTACAAATTACAACTGGCGAAGCCGGACGATCGCTACCGACCGACGATCCGAGTCCAACCTAAATATTCAAAATTCACGAATTTCTCATTAACCGTACATTTTAGCCATATGAACACCTTATACTATGTGATAGACAATTCAATTTTGCATTGAATTACATAATAATATATAGGGTGTTTCATTTAAAATAACAAAGTTGCTTATTGTACTGTGAAAACCAAACACCCTGTATACGTGATATAAATTTAGAAAAATGCAAATATATATACTGAACAACTTTTGTATTTAAACTTCTTTCATATTTTGACTAATAAAAGCGCTATAGGAGCATCAATTTCCGATTTTCAAAATCTCGTAGAGGGCGCCACAGTGGAATTCTGGCGTTCATCAAAAAACAAAAATGTAGCTAATACCAAGCTGTATAAGTATAGAAAATTTAAACAAATTCCTTAGACCAGTTTTTTTGTAATAATTTTTCAAAAATTTCAAACTTTTTGGAAGAGCGCCGTTGCGACCGTTTTTGGATTTAGTAAATCATTTTTTTTCTTGGTGTAGTACAGCCAAAGGGCTTTCAAACAAGTTGTTGCGGAACCTGATCAGATAACTGGTTTTTGAGTTACGGGGCGTTAAAGTCGAAATTTTGAAAAATTCATAGCGACCGCCATTTTGAAGTTAGAGAGTCCGGTAACAAACTGTTTGCCTTGAATTATGCCCTTCTTTCATATCCCCTACTCAGATTTTCAAAATTCCGGTTCTGACAAAAATGATTCCAAAAAAACATGTCTAACTTCCGCTTCCGGTTTCGGATTTTTTTGAAAAGCTTATTTTGTCGATGAATTTTCGATATACCCCTTCATTTAAAATTTCATCAAAATCGGTTCACTAGTTTTTGCGTTAGAGGCGTTACATACACACACACACACACACACACACACATACACACACACAGACAGACATTTTTTCTAGACCACTTTTTTGGGTTCCTGGGGACCCAAAACACGTATTTCCGCAAAAATCTCGACTTCGAAAATTTTCATGATATCAATACTTCCCTATACCAGTAGTGGTATGGGAAAGTAAAAATACCCTCTAACATACTCTCAATTTTCATAACCACCTTAACAAAAAGAATCAAAAAACTTAAATACACAGTCAATCTAAAACTAACAAAAAAATTAACTAATTTAAATAACAAAAAATTTAACCTTATAAACAATATTACTACTAACCCTTTTAATAATAAATGCAAAGACAAATGGATAGAAAATTTAAGCAATGTTCAAATACCTAACGACGTACTAGATATACTTAAACTTGGCCCTAAATTTAACTTTTTTAACCCACAAAATAATATTCCAATAGAACAATTCATTATTAATATCGAAAATAGTATTAACCACCTAGATACAGAAATTCAAAATAATTTAAGACCAAAAATTTGTAATATTCTAACAAACTATACTAAAAAAAATAAAAAAGACAGACTACCACTTTCACAAATTAAATTTAACAATATTTTACAAAAAAAATTCGAAAACACTAAATCCTTCCTTAAATCAAATAAAGATCTATTAATTACTAACGCTGACAAAACTCAAAAAACAGTAATAATGAATAAAACAGATTATATTTCTAAAATGCAAAACTTACTCAATGATACTAATACATACAAAAAAGAAACCAAAGACCCCACCACCAAATTTCAAAATACAAATAATAAAATTTAAAAAAACTGGCTTAACAAAAAATATATTGATGAAAACACATATAAAAAATTAATAACTCACAATAGTACTACCCCCAGAATATATGGCTTACCAAAACTCCATAAAAACAATAACCCACTACGCCCCATAGTTGCTTCATACACAAGTCCTTCATACAAAATCTCAAAATTTCTATCGAACATATTAACTAACATAACAAAACAAAACAAACATAGCATAAAAGATTCATGGACTCTAAAAAAATCTTTAAATGAACTTAATCTCCAACCCTCAGACTCTTTCTATTCATTTGACATAATCTCACTGTACACTAACATCCCAACTGACCTTGCTCTTCAAGCAATTAAAAATAACTGGAATGAAATTAAAAATTTCACTATAATACCTGAAGAAGATTTTATAGAAGCAATTCAATTCATTCTGAACTCAACCTACTTTTCATATAATAACCAAATTTATAATCAAACTTTTGGAGTACCTATGGGTTCCCCTATTTCTGCCACAATAGCTGAACTTGTTTTAGGAGACATAGAATCTAACCTACTTAAAAATTTCCCAAACATCAAATTTTATAAACGTTATGTTGATGATATTTTAATAATTGCAAACCCAAATGAAATTAACCAAATTTTTGACTCTTTCAACAATTACCACCCAAGAATAAAGTATACCCTTGAAACAGAACAAAATAATTCAATCAATTTTCTAGACTTAACCCTTACAAAAAATTCATCCAATAAATTAACCACCAATTGGTACAGAAAAAACATTAAAACTACACGTTACATAAATTTCTTTTCTTATACTTCTCATCAATATAAAATTAGCATTATAAACTCATTAGTAGACAGAGCTATCTTACTATCCGATACAAAATTCCATTCTACAAATATAAAATACATTCACCAAATACTCCAAGAAAACGATTACCACCAACACTTCATAAAAAAAAATATAAATAAACGCCTCAACAAATTAAAACAACGTAACATTTCAATTTCTTCAATTCCCATACACATACCACCCCCTATAATTCAACAAAATAGAAATAATAACAACACTAATAACCTTCCTTTTACATACTCATCCATTCCTTATATCCCACAACTATCTGAAAAACTAAACAAAACATTAAAACCTTTTAATATTCATACTTCTTTCACAAATAACAATACCCTTAAAAAACATTTTTATACTAATTTAAAAGATAAAATTAATTCAGACCTCCGCTCAAACGTCATTTATTCAATTCCATGTAATGATTGCAATGCTGTATAGGTACATAGGACAAACCAAACAATACATTAAAACAAGAATTAATCAACATAAACTCTCCATTAAAAAAAAAACACTAACCCCCCAAAAACCAAACACAGCCTTATCAGACCATGCTTATGACAACTTACATAATTTTAACTTTCACTCTACTTCAATTTTACATTCCGAAAAAAACCTCAAAAAAAGATTATTTTTAGAGAGCATTTCCATTAAAAAGTCTCCTACCTCAATTAATTACAGAACTGACACTGACAACTTAAACTGCTTCTATGACAATTTACTAAAATAACTTTTTACATTTTATATTAACTTTTTATCTCCCTATCCAAAATTAATTTAAGAATTATTTTTAATATTTAAAAAATAAAACAATATAATAAGAATTTTTTTTTTTTTTAATTTCGTATTAAATATTTAAAAACAAAATCTTGACTTTGCATTTATTAAGTCTCAATTATCTCTATTTAAAAAAAAAGAAAAAAAATCTTTCCTTAATATTTTAACATCTATTCCATTTTTCCGCTTTATACAAACGCCTCCCACCACACTAAAAATCTTAACACATTTCCTGGTTCATTCCGTACTAAACCTGCAACTACAAAACTACTATTATTTTAATTCTGTGATAATAATCTATTTTTTAACATTTTTTATTCTAGTCGTTTATTTATTAGTGCTTTTCACCTCTTTTTTCATCGGTAAGTTTATTAAAAGTTTTTATTTACTTAAATTTTAAAGTTTAAACTTCATGGTCATTTTACATTTTAAAATTTTCCATTGAATATAACTATAGTTCAGTTCCCTAAATTATTTCTTTTCCTTTATACTTTACAGATTCTAAAATTGTTAATAAACTACATAAATTAAACTAATTTATATAAAAATTAAAATTAAAAAAAAAAAATGTTCTGAAGAAGCATTAAAATTATGCGAAACGTTAACTAACTAAATATATCATCTGTGTCACCTACGTGTATTTTATTTATTTCTATATTTTTAATATGTACCACTAGACAATTAATTGGCTGCTATAAAAACCATTACTTTATATTATGATGTAAATAATTTATATGGGTGGGCCATGTCTGAATGTCTTCCATACGGAGGATTCAAATGGAGTAAAAACCTTGACGTTACTAAAGTACCGGATGATGCTGAAGTAGGGTATATGTTAGAAGTGGACTTGGAATATCCTGAAGCCCTGCATAATATCCACAAAGATTTACCGTTATGCCCCCAGCATATGGCTCCCCCAGGATCTAAGCAGAAAAAATTGCTGACCACTCTGTATAATAAGGAACGCTATGTCATTCATTATAGAGCTTTAAAACAAGCTCTTAAATATGGATTAAAGCTGACTAAAATACATAGAGTTCTAGAGTTTAAGCAATCAGCGTGGATGAGGGGGTACATCGAACTAAACACCCAGATGCGTCAAAGGGCTTCCAATGAATTTGAAAAGAACTTCTACAAACTAATGAACAACAGCTGTTTTGGAAAGACAAGTATGTAGGTCCTCTTTTTCTAGAGTATAATTTATTAATTTTGTATTTTTTTAAATTTTCAGTGGAGGTCGTGCGAAAAAGAAAAATCGTTAAACTAGTTTGTAAGTGGGATGGGCGATTCAGCGCGAAGATCATGGTGGCCAAACCAAATTTCCATAGCAGGGTCATTCTTGACGAAGATTTAGTGTTGATTGAACTAAATAAACTTGAAGTGAAAATGAACAAACCTGTGTATATAGGTATGAGTGTGTTAGATATTTCAAAAACTAAGTTATACGAGTTTCATTATGACTATATGGTACCTAAATTTAATGATCAGTGTAAAGTGATGTATACCGATACAGACAGTTTAATTTATGAAGTGAGGTGTGATAACATTTATGAGTGTATTAAGGACGATATTAATAGATTCGATACCAGTGATTATGAATTAGATAATCCCTATGGAATCCCCCTTGTAAATAAAAAAATTCCCGGCCTTATGAAGGATGAAAATAATGGTAAAGTTATGACTGAATTCATCGGACTGAGATCTAAAATGTATAGTATTCGAGTTGAAGGAAAGGATTCTGTTAAAAACGCCAAGGGTATTAAAGGATATGTAGTGAAACAGAGTATTACTTTTAATGACTATATGAAATGTTTGTTTACTGGACAAGAAATGTTAGTTAAGCAAAATAGTATTAGGGCAATTCATCATAATTTATACACTATAACGCAGAATAAGATAGCATTAAGTCCTTTAGATAATAAGCGGTATATTATACCCAATTGTAGTGATACTTTGCCGTGGGGGCATTATTCTATAAAGAATTAAAAAAATATATGATCATAAATTTGTTATTTTTTTTATTTTAAAAATCTTAATTACAGGTAAAAATACAATTAATTTTTTTCTATTGAGTTCTGGGATATCCATTGATCATGAGATTTATCGTATCCTAATCAGCGAACGTGCAGTTGATCACTTCGCTTTCGCAATACTTTTTCAACAAGATAAACTTCAGGATACTTAGTTTTTTGCAGTTCTTCAGGATAAAACTGTCCTGATATAGGTTGTCCTTTAAAATCGTCAAGCAGGTAAGTTACAGGAGTACCAACTATAACTTTAATGATCTTAAATACTTCAGCACTCCAGTTGGGGGATGTATCCTTTAGCAAAAACGGTTTTAAACTTGGAAATTCTAACATAATCTCCTACATTAAATCTTTGTTTAACCATCATTGTGATTTGATCGTATAAAGTTAGTTTAGTATTAGGAGTTACATCAGTAGGCTTCATTTCTATAGTATGACTATTCCGCTTTGAACCGCTTTTGAACTGTTCTTGAACCGCTTTTGAACTGCTTTGAACCGCTTTGAACCGCTTTTGAACTGTTCTTGAACCGCTTTGAACCGCTTTTGAACTGCTTTGAACCGCTTTTGAACTGCTTTGAACCGCTTTTGAACTGCTTTGAACCGCTTTTGAACTGCTTTGAACCGCTTTTGAACCGCTTTTGAACCGCTTGGAACCGCTTTTGAACTGCCTTTGAACTGCTCTTGAACCGCTTTGAACCGCTTTTGAACTGCTCAGTAGTCAGTATTGTTTATATGCTTATATAACAATCGAACCCCTTACGATATCTATCCATATTATCTAGGAATAGTCATACTATAGGAATGAAGCCTGCTGATGTAACTCCTAATACTAAACTAAGTGTATACGATCAAATCACAATGATGGTTAAACAAAGATTTAATGTAGGAGATTATGTTAGAATTTCCAAGTTTAAAACCGTTTTTGCTAAAGGATACATCCCCCAACTGGAGTGCTGAAGTATTTAAGATCATTAAAGTTATAGTTGGTACTCCTGTAACTTACCTGCTTGACGATTTTAAAGGACAACCTATATCAGGACAGTTTTATCCTGAAGAACTGCAAAAAACTAAGTATCCTGAAGTTTATCTTGTTGAAAAAGTATTGCGAAAGCGAGGTGATCAACTGCACGTTCGCTGATTAGGATACGATAAATCTCATGATCAATGGATATCCCAGGACTCAATAGAAAAAAATTAATTGTATTTTTACCTGTAATTAAGATTTTTAAAATAAAAAAAATAACAAATTTATGATCATATATTTTTTTAATTCCTTATAGAATAATGCCCCCACGGCAAAGTATCACTACAATTGGGTATAATATATCGCTTATTATCTAAAGGACTTAATGCTATCTTATTCTGCGTTATAATGTATAAATTATGATGAATTGCCCTAATACTATTTTCCTTAACTAACATTTCTTGTCCAGTAAACAAACATTTCATATAGTCATTAAAAGTAATACTCTGTTTCACTACATATCTTTTAATACCCTTGGCTTTTTTAACAGAATCCTTTCCTTCAACTCGAATACTATACATTTTAGATCTCAGTCCGATGAATTCAGTCATAACTTTACCATTATTTTCATCCTTCATAAGGCCGGAAATTTTTTTATTTACAAGGGGGATTCCATAGGGATTATCTAATTCATAATCACTGGTATCGAATCTATTAATATCGTCCTTAATACACTCATAAATGTTATCACACCTCACTTCATAAATTAAACTGTCTGTATCGGTATACATCACTTTACACTGATCATTAAATTTAGGTACCATATAGTCATAATGAAACTCGTATAACTTAGTTTTTGAAATATCTAACACACTCATACCTATATACACAGGTTTGTTCATTTTCACTTCAAGTTTATTTAGTTCAATCAACACTAAATCTTCGTCAAGAATGACCCTGCTATGGAAATTTGGTTTGGCCACCATGATCTTCGCGCTGAATCGCCCATCCCACTTACAAACTAGTTTAACGATTTTTCTTTTTCGCACGCCCTCCACTGAAAATTTAAAAAAATACAAAATTAATAAATTATACTCTAGAAAAAGAGGACCTACATACTTGTCTTTCCAAAACAGCTGTTGTTCATTAGTTTGTAGAAGTTCTTTTCAAATTCATTGGAAGCCCTTTGACGCATCTGGGTGTTTAGTTCGATGTACCCCCTCATCCACGCTGATTGCTTAAACTCTAGAACTCTATGTATTTTAGTCAGCTTTAATCCATATTTAAGAGCTTGTTTTAAAGCTCTATAATGAATGACATAGCGTTCCTTATTATACAGAGTGGTCAGCAATTTTTTCTGCTTAGATCCTGGGGGAGCCATATGCTGGGGGCATAACGGTAAATCTTTGTGGATATTATGCAGGGCTTCAGGATATTCCAAGTCCACTTCTAACATATACCCTACTTCAGCATCATCCGGTACTTTAGTAACGTCAAGGTTTTTACTCCATTTGAATCCTCCGTATGGAAGACATTCAGACATGGCCCATCCATATAAATTATTTACATCATAATATTGCAGATATGACGTTGCTACATTGGGGTTATAATCATCCATGAATCTGTTATTTGCTTTACAATACCGGTTACTGCATTGACTAACCCCTCCTCTGATACCCCTTTCTATGAACAACATCATATCTATATTAGTTATTAGTTCTAGCTCGATCTTAGTGAATTTTAGCATGGCGTCCCAGGTCAGCCCAGGTGATGATACATAGTGGGCAGCATCAAGTCCATATGAATTGAAACAAGTCTTCCTAAAATTTTCAAATATATCCGCAAGTAATAAAACATCAGTTTTCATATACAAGTCTGAATATTCCCCTAAAGTGGTGCACTCAAATGTATTCCAAACTTGTCGGACATGCTCATAATCCCTTTGGAGTTGTTCCTCCCTTGCTTCAATTATTTTCTTCCGTTCATCGGCGTCTAATTCATCTAATACCGCCATTGACATTTTATTTTCAAAGTGATGCTTTTCAGGAAATTTAGTTTCTTCAAGTTTTTCCCAGGAGGTTAGATAATCATAAGGAAGTATTCCTTTTCTAGTCAACAATTTAAATTTTTCGTCATCCAAATTTGAAAACTCTTTTTTAACAATTGGTAGCTCGGGTAAGAATGATGATAATGTATCCAGGCTATGCGGTAGAAACCGGAATGAATCGGTAAACCTCAATTTAATATCACTACCCTTTACAGTTTTCGTAAATGAAATGTATTTTTCTTTATTGATAGGTAGCAATGTAATTCCACCCTCTATTTCACGCGCTAAATCTTTTATAATAAAGTTAGCATCATACCCACTTAAATTATGAAAAACAACAGGTATAGTAACTTTATCTTTAAAATTTAAGTTACATGAATTATGTGCTGCGCCCCGGAAGTCTGATAATATGTGGTCGTGGTCTCTGACGCGGATATCACCATCATTAAAGGGCTTCTTGCATATATGACACTCAGTAGTGTTCTGGAAATTTTGTTCTTGTTCAGGAGTAATAGTCATAGGCATCTGGTTCCAAAATACTGGTTCAACATCTTCAATCATTTGTTTCAACTCACCAATAAACCATTTTCTACAATCTTCACCTCTATAACTGCGATAATAGGATATTGAATCGTCGTATGAACACTTTAAATAATATCCTACGCTGTACGCTGTACGCTACGAGGAATTATTTAAATACAGCATTGTGTAGAAAGATTCTAATGTCTAAGGATAAAGATTCAATGCGTCAATTAAAATCACAGACCAACCAAAGTACGAAAAGTATGAAATTAGGTAAAAATTCCTTTAAGATATTTTAAGCTATACAAATCACTAAAGGGACTTTCCATGTAATCTTTAAGACCTACTTCAAAATTTCTATTTTAATTACTATTTCCATCTCTGTTTAAATGTCTGTTATCTCACTCTTACTCATTGAAGGTTGATGACGTCATGTTTTTAACTGTTAAACATGTCACGACCTGCAGTTTTGTATTTCATATTTCTAAAGGAGGCGTAACCTTTAATCGATCCCGCGGACCGATCAAAATTAATTAGATCAATAAAAATTAATTAGATTACACACACATAGCAATTAAATTAATCAGGTTAATCAAGGAATGAATTAATTCCCGAAATTCCACGAATTAAGCAAGAATTTAATTAATCCAGTCAATCAAAGTCACAAATTATACAAATTAATTAGATCAATCAATCAAAATACGAATCAAAGTGCGAAATTAATGCCCTGGGGGCGGGTTGATACCTCGTATACGTGGACGGCCAGACCGGAAGCGAAAACCGAAAAACAGCATATTTCGTTTTATATGGGTTTCTTATGGGAGTGACTGTGCTCGAACAGTCCTTATTTATATACTGATGTTCATAATGTTGTTTCTTGTTGCGTGATGTTGGTTTATTTTCTTTCATTCGGTCTTATGTTTGTATTGGTAGGTGTAATGTATGGAAATGTATATGCGCAAGTGTCAGAGAACTATTAAATCAGTTGTAATTTGGCCTTACGCTGGAATGTACCTTTTAGTTGTATTACTATTGGGTACCAGTATTACCAATAAATGAATTTGCTATTGGGTTGTGTACTTAACAATTGGCGACGAGGGAAACGATGCCCAGGTATTTTTTTTACGTTTTGCAAGTGCAAGTGATTACTGGGCAAGTTAAGTTAATCAATTATAAAAATGCCACCACCGGAAGCAGCAGAAGCGAGCAGCACAAAGTTCATCTGCACCTTGGGGCAGCTACGAGAATTCCAAACTAACGTCTCCGATTGGAATATATACCTATAAAGCCAGGTTAGCAAATTATTAAGGCCAATCATATCGACAGTATGGACAAAAAACGTTCCATTTTGTTAAACATGATCGATGAAGAGGCTTATAAATTAATTTTTAATGAATCCAGTCCCCAAGTGCCTGAAGAGAAGACTTCTGAGGAGTTCATTAAAATTACCTATAAATAAACATTATACATCGTAAAAATCAGTTTTGGCAGAAAGGTACATCTAAAAAGTGGAGGTGCAAACCTCCCCTGGACTTTCCCATACTAAAAGTAAACGTTTCGTTTTTGGTATTCAACGGTACCTACCTATACTTCGCGAGGCACCATTGGAAATCATTTGAAGGCCTCGCGAGAAAAACGAGACTGTACGGGTTCGATATGAACAAAAGAAAGACACCAAGATACGAGGTTAAAGAAACTACAGAAATAAAAAACTATGTAGATGGAAGTGACATAAAACAAATAGAAATGGATATGCCAAACATTGAAATCAAGCACGTTTATGAAATAACTGTGAAAATGTATATTCTTATACAAAAACAAAGTAGTGAAATTGAGAAATTGAAGAACGAACTAAAGAATCTCAAGGAAACTGTGCAAGTAAGTGAATTAGAAAAGAAAAAGAATGAACAAATTAGTTATGCAGATAGTGTAAAACATAGCAATAAGGAGGAACTTCTAATAATAAAAGCGAAAAGTGAGAAGAACCAAGATTCAAAGAAAATGACAGAGGAAGTTAAAAGCAAAGGTAATCCAACAGAATTAAACATTGGAGTGAAAAGCATAAAAAGTATAAGTAAAGGTAAAATTGGAATAATTTGTCAGAGCAAGAATAAAGCTGAAACGTTGAAGAATGAAGTGCAAGGTGAAATGGGAAAGCAGTATGATGTAACTATAATAAATAAAAAGAATCCTAGAATTAAAGTAGTACGATTAGAAGACAAAATAAATGAAGAGGAACTAAAGCATTGTATAATTAAACAAAATGGGCACATAGTCCAAGAATTGACAGAAATAGAAGTGAAAGCTATATACAAAGGAAAGAATGAATCCTACAACAATAATAGAAACTAACACAAATACACATGCAAAAATGATAAAAGAAGGAAAATTACGTATTGGATGGTTAATGTGTCTAGTGTATGACAATGTGACTGTTATGGGGTGCTATAACTGTTGTGGCTACTATCATAAAGCAGAGCAATGTAAAAATAGACAAGCATGTGGAAAGTGCGGCAATGAACATTTAATGAAAGATTGTGACAGTACAAATGTAAAATGTATAAATTGTAGTATGGTCAATGAAAAACTAAATTTACAGCTTGATGAAAACCATGGAGCATATGATATAAATTGCAGTGTATTGAAAAAGAAGATAAATCAAGAGAGGAACAAGTATCAGTATGAAGACAGTTGTACTAAATAACAACTAAAAAACAACAATGTGAAGGAAGAGTATATAGTAGTATACAGGGTGTCCGGAAACAACGTTCCGTAACTTCGGGAGAAAAGTTCTCATGAACAGGGGTCCGGAAAAGCTTTCTAACGGAGCTACGGCTCTTTGAAGAGGGGCCTCAAAATGTGTTGTTTTATTAATTAGTTAATCAATACTGAAACGAGATTGATAACATTTGGTACCCAGGGTATATTTGGTACGGGAAATAGTTTGGTAATGTTAAAAATAGAAAAAAAGCCAGGGGCGTGCGTATAGGGTGTATTGATTAACTAATTAATAAAACAACACATTTTGAGGCCCCTCTTCAAAGAGCCGTAGCTCCCTTAGAAAGCTTTTCCGGACCCCTGTTCATGAGAACTTTTCTTCATATTTTTGGATGTAGAATCATCTCCCGAAGTTACGGAACGTTGTTTCCGGACACCCTGTATGTACAAAATGCACAAAGTATAACGGCTCATTTTGATGAATACGAGCATTTTATAAATAATAACAGGCCAGCAATAGTATGTTTTACTGAAACACATTTGACAGAAAACAGAAAATTTTGAAATTGCAATAAGTGGGTATAATACTGTAAGACTAGATTCTACCAGCCGTTCAACAGGGGGTGTGCAGCTTTATGTAAGAAGTGATGTAAGTTACTGTATTGTTAGAGAGTATGTGGAGCAAATGAATTACTGTTGGATATTTCTTAAGGTAGTACATATAGGTAAAAAAATTTATATTATAGGATGTCTGTATCGTTCGCCTAGTGCCTCAGAAACAAGTTTTTTAGAATTTTTTGAAAATATGTGTGATCAATTCTTAGTTATACAGAAGCAGAATGTTATTATAGCTGGAGATTTTAATATAAATATGTTTAAGAGCTGCACATATTCAAATAGGTTAAAACAATGTATGAATAATTATGGACTCAAGCACCACGTCATAGAACCTACTCATATGTCACACCAAGGACAGGCATCGCTCATAGATTTAGTAATAGATACATGTGTTTTCGTTTTTAGTGTTGAAAACACTTATACGGAGGCAAGTTATAGGTTCTCGCGTCACGAAATATCGTCACGCGGGATCTAAGCAGGGTGCGAGCATGCGGAGTTGGTTGCGTTGTCGGACTACACGCGTTGTTCTGTAAGCGGTTGCGCAGAAGCGTTAATGCTGTCCTTACAAAATATCCGAAAATATTTTTGTTGTGAATACCTTCACTGGAAAGGAAAACAAAACCAAAAAATACAAAATGTTCAGAACGTAATAATAATCTATTTTTACCAAATGTTTCTTCTGCTGATATTCTGTAATATTATATTATAATATACACACTTATATATTCGTTTCTGATTTATTCTCATAAAATTATATATTTTGATTGCGCAATTAAACACTTGGGTAATCGAGCTGCAGAACAGCTTATACGAATGTAGCGTAATTCAATTCGACACCCTGTATAGGTATTCACTTAGTTTATTAGTTTAGCCAAGTAAGCAACATTTATACCGAGTGGTTGGTCATATCGGTCATATCACTGTACATAAGCCGTTTACATTGTTTATCACGTTTATGCGAATTCCTGCTCCCCATTTTTATGGAACAAATTGGTAATGGTACCAAATTAAAGAGAATAATATTCCGCGTCGTTCAATTTTAAGAATTCTTTGTATAATAAATAATATAAAAATAAAGTTATTTATTGTATAAGTGTCTTAGGAAGTATTTTATCCACGCAAGAAAGTTTAAACGCGAGAACGAAGTTCGAGCATTTAATTTTCTTAAGTGGATAAAATACAACTAAGACACGTATGCAATACAACGTTTTATCCACAACCAGACCAGAGAGTGACGTTTTTCAATTAATATTTTGGAAAAATTTTATTTTGACATTTTGAACTGACTTTTGTCATACGTGTTGCTATAGATTTACCATTGTTTTAATTATAAGACCTATGTGTTTTATTAATATCATAAGACGTCTCTTAATAGTGTAGAATATGACCTTATAATACACTGGTTGTGGATAAATATATAAAATTTAAATACCTACATATGAAAGTATACATTCGAAAAATATGAGTATTTTTTGTTTTGACAAGTGCAGCACCTCCTATTTTTTAAATAGCTACATTTTTAAATTTTATATTGTTATGTTGAAGAAATAGTACACAAAGAATTTTTAACGCGGAATATTATTCTCTTTAGTTTACTACCATTACCAATTTTTTCCATAACAGTTAGGGGCAGGAATTCGGATAAACGTGATTATGCAATGTATACTTCTTATTCAGATACCAACCACTCGGTATACTAGTCTGTTATAATAGTCTGTTTGGTATTTGTATTGTTAACGTTATAATAAACCATTATAAACCACAACCATGTTCATTATACAGAAGGTATAAAAATGGTGGTGAAAGCTTTAGGTAAAGTTATTCCTTAGACAAAACTAAGAAAAAAGCTGATATCAAAAAAACTGGCAAACGGTTCCTGAACTTACAGTCGTCAAAGTTCAAAATTGGTAACAGTAAAGAATGCTGCTCTTTCAAAATAGTTACTTGATGAGTATATTCAATGATAATAGCTAAAATTTTTTACCATTGATCGTTTAACTTAACTTCAATTTAATTGTCGACTGTAATCGCTGTTTTTACGATTGTGAAATATTTAAACATCAACAAATTATATCAACTACCTATAAATGTAAATATCCAGCAACAGTCAATGAGGTGCTTATTACCAAGTTAGAATATATAAAGCATAAATGGCAAGAATGGGAGAAGAAGAAAAAATAATAAAATAATAAATAGTGTCCTAATAAATTTAGAATAAATGCTGTCTAAATTTAACCTATAGCTCCAAAGTACAGCCTTAATATTAAAAATGTAACTAAAATAAATTCAAGCTACCGCAGTAATATTTTGTTTTCCCAAAAGAACAAGTTTTCAGGCTGAAGAAATAATATGTTCGTTAAACTTGTGTTTTTCTAATGATCGCTGTAAGATTTTCACATCTGAATATCCCGTTTTCCATCATGTTGTCTCACTAGCATTACAGAAAACAACACAAGACCACCAAAATATATATTTTTTAATAATTCATTGTTTCCCTTAGCCAATCGCCGATCGTATACCACGAATTATAAGCCGTATTTGGTTTATCGAAATTAATTAAAGTTTTGCTCAAAACTATTGTTTAAAACACGAACTTGTATCTCTCCGTCGTAGCCTAAATGTGTAGCTGCCGTTCAACTTGAAAAATTTTATTATTGATTACTTAGATACAAAATCAAAATTAGTTTCCTTTTTAGTGCGATATCCTGCATTACCTGAAACCTGCACCACAATTTTTACACACTCTGTATATTCGATTACCGTATTAAATATACATCGTGTTTGTTTTCAACACCCTACGATGGTTGCAAGAATTGCGAGATCTGTGCATTTTTTATTTTATCTAACAAATCCTTCGTAAACCATGGCTTAGACTTTCCTCTTATATTTATACTGACTTTTGGTGTTATCTCTTAGCCGGTGGATTGTAATAACAAACAACTAGCATATTAAGAAATACCTTTTATTTCAAGCCTCTTACTACATCCAAAAAACCTGCTACCTTGTACAACCAACTTTACAAGACAAAGCGCTTCCTACCCAGGCAGCACACAATGTTTCTTAAATATTTTAAAGAAATGTTACCTAAACTTAAAATGTAACGCTTAATTTTTTAAATAAATATTTCCGGTAAATAGTTTCCTAATGTTTCTGTCGAACATGCATAAAACATTTGGTGGAAACGTTAATGCAAACTCATAAGTAAACATTTTCTAAATGTTTCTGTGTAATATTTATAAGAGATTAGTTTGGATATAACATGTATATTTTCTTTAAATGTTTTCTCTATGTTAGTTTAGAATAAATGCGGAATATTACCCAAAAATATGGAGGAAATATTTGAGAAATGTTTTTTAGATATGAATGACAAATATTTCAAAATATGTTAAAATAATATTTATTTAGAATCTTAAAACACTCTTGCATTATATAAAATTTTTATTTCATAACATTAAATTTACAGATATAATAATAATAATAGGTAATAATAATAGGTAATAGTAATAATAATAATAATAATAATAATAATAATAATAATAATAGGTGCTTGGATTCATTCCCGCACCTTGTACTCGTATAACAAACACCAGCATTAAGCTGAGAGAAAAAATAAAAATAATAATAACAATGTTTGTTGACCACAAAAAGAATCAAATTAATAGCTAATTAATAATATTAATAATAAATAGAAGACAAAATAAAAATAAAAAGAAATAATAATAAAAATAAAGAAAAATAAGACATAAAATACGCCTATGTAATTATTATTAACTATACTAAAACTATGTACCTATACATACTGCTGTTCTCTGTAGAATTTCCTGAAAAAGATAAGAAAAAACAAACATTATTTTAAAAGTACAATAGACTGTAAAAATACAAAATATATATTATTTAGTTTCTCTGTAAAATCGTAAAATCTTACATCGACGTTTAAGTAATTTGATATTTAATGGAACACATTTTTAAAGGTGAACTTTGTTTCTCAAGTCTAAGTTTCATGTTTATTCAAAAATGTAAACAAAAAGTAATGATAGTATAATATTGAAAGTTTCCAAACTTGTTCAAATTTTTCGGAATGCCCCATTTTGCGGTTGTCAAAAACAATGTCGCCGATTTTTTGATATCGGCATCAGACGCCTTACAAAAACGATTTCTGGTAGCGGGTCCTGGTAGCATTTAAAACAAAATTTAAATTAGAAATAGTTGATTTTAATTAATTAATATTAAAAAATAATAATAATAATAAAAGTATATCTTATGATCTTACCTACCTTAACAGAAGAATTGGCAGCACACAACTTCAACAACCGTTTAAAATATGTTGCTTTTGGTTTGGCACTCTTTATAACTGACCAATTAACAAGCACCCTCAGTGAAGAGTGAAGAAAAGGGACACAAAAACAAGTTATTTGCAAATTAGAAAATTTTCTAGTAGTGACGTCACCTATTGTAAAATGAGATGTTCACCAAATTGCTAATGCGGAATTATAAAAGACACCCTCAATGTGATCTATTTAATAGATTCTATATACAATATACCTGTACGCGTTTTTTATCAGCTTGTAAAACGCAGAACAGAATTTGAATAAATGCATAATAAATATTCCATGTAAAATGCGCATTGGAGAACCTCAGATTCTCAGAAAAGGATTAACACGCCGTACTACCTGCAGCAAAGGTTCGAAATCGTAGGTACTTTTCCTACATTTTAAAATGTTTGAAGGGAATATTTATTTAGAATATTAGGGAAACATTTTACGTATATTTGAAATAAAAGCGGTTCTACCAAAGTAACTCTCTCTCTCTCTCGCTCTCATTGTGTAAATTTGCCAAGAAGGGTAACGGATTATAACAAAAACGTTAGACCTGAAGTATAGATACCTGTTCTATCTTCTTTCAACACGCACGTTTCACTTGTCAACTTCGTCAACGTACCGTATATTTACAGCGTTCGTTGAAAGAAAGACAGAAACCTAGCGAATGCCTTTCATACACATTTCGTGGAATTGCCTAACCTTAGAAACATGCATCATCATTCATCAAGTACCGATAGAATTGTTAGAACAAACCCTTTACCTTATGCTTTCTCTAATATTCCTATAAAATAAGTAAGTACTTGTTATGTTTAGTTCCCAACGGTTTACTAATCATGTCTGTAAGAAGCAACATTATCTCAATCGCACTACTCAAATGCTAATCGCAGCTTTTTAAAACAGTCATAATAAACATTTATTACCTCATTGCTCCTAATATTTTACCAATATTTTCTATACGCAGAAAATGAAACATTATCTAGAAATATATATCTAACATTTTCTTTAGAAATGTTTCTAAATGTTTGAAACCTATTTTGTCCGAAATGTTTCTGAAATGTTTGGTATATCTTTCAAAAAAATGTTTCTTAAAAATATTACAGTAAGTTTTCCCAAACATTATTCAAGAATATTTTTTATACCTTCTTTTATAATCTTATATAAATATTTCTTGTACCTCACTTTTTAACATTTCTTAACAAACATTAATCAAAGAATCTTAAAACATTACTTCAATATGTTTCATTTAGCCTTTCTACTAATATTTCTAAAATATCAATTTTATGTAGTAAATATTTAGGTAACATAACGGCTTTAAAAATATTTAGAAAATATAATAAAAACATCAAACAGATATAGTGTGCTGCCTGGGTAGTTCTTACCTCTAACGCCCTCTCTCGGCCCTCTAATATACTACAAATACCCCCACTCATAAATTTAAACGTACGGGTGGGGTGGTCTTATGTCCCGCCTCGGTCTGTCACACACATTTAACCTCTCCGGAGTAGCAATCTTCTCAATGTCATTTCTTGGTCTTTCCCCATCATCTACCTTCGCAGGAGTAGTAACCTTACCAGTGTCCCCGCTAGGACCACCCGGTACCTCGCTGGTAGCTGGTTCCGTAATCTCATTAATCAGGCTACTACTACTTGAACTAGGAGCTGGTACATGCTCCACCCCTACTTCGGCTGCTTTTCTTAAACTTAGCTTAGGATCTTCCACTATCTCAGACTCTTTAGATATGTTTTTATTTATCTGATTCATGTGCCGTTTCCACACTACCACTTCATTAATTAATTTGCACATAAATATTCTCCTAACACTTCATCAATCTCAGCCTCCACCCAGGCCTTCTTGTTAGGGTTTCTGTAATCTCTGCACCAGACTCTCTCTTTTTCTTGAAAAGTAACCTCTCTAGGTTGGTTACCACTTTGTACTCTACCCTCCATTCTTCCATTTCCCTCCATTAATAAATCTAACCTATTTCTTACATGATGCTTAAAAACTAAACTAGAAGGCGTGACCCCTGTAGTGATGTGCACTGAATTTCTATAATGAAATAAATATCTATTTATAGTAGTTTCAAAAGTTTGCACATCACTACTGGTGTCATCCCTGCACATCTTAAAAATACAACTCTTAAAATTCTTTACGGCATTTTCTGCAAAACCATTGGTGGCAGGATGATACGGAGGAAAAGAAAGATGTTTAATCCCATTACTTCCTAGATACTTATTGAATTCCTCCGAGGAAAATTGAGGACCATTGTCCGTCACTACTACTTTGGGGAGTCCAAAACGTGCAAAACATTCTCTGAATTTTTCAATTGTCGTGAATGACTCAGTATTTCTCATGATAAACGCTTCAGGCCACTTTGAGTAGGTGTCAATTATGATCAAAACCATTTTACCCCTTATAGGCCCTAAAAAATCAGCGTGTATGCGCTCATAAAAATAAGAAGATCTCACCCCTGGGTATACTACTGCCTTATTAGGTTCAGGCCTTGAGCACATACATATTCGACAACTATTTACAAATGTTTTTGTTTTTTTTTTTCATGACTGGTTCAGCACGCTGGGTGCTATTCACAGTATTTTTATAATATAACATGACTAAAAAAGGACGAGGTCGGCAAAGGCCCCTCCGTGACTACATTTGTACGTGAACAGTAGTATACATTTATATTGAGTTACTATGAGTTGCTATGTATTCTAGTTATTAGTTTATTATTTATTCACTGTCTTCAGTTAACGGATAAATGTCCTGGGGAAGGTTTCTTTTTAATCTCCGATGGATGTTCTTCTTTCCTAATTCGTAATGTACGGCGCTCTGACAGTTTTTTATATTGCGTAAGAAGTTTTTGGTGATTTTCTTGGCGTGTTCTGTTATTATTGGGATACCCAGTTCGTTGTGAATTTGTTGATTTCTAATAAACCACTGAGCATTGACTGCACTACGTAGCACTTTATTTTGATATGTTTGTAATTTTTGGATATTAGTTTTGCTGGTATTACACCATATTTCGCAAGCATACATTAAGATCGGCCGCAGCAAAGATTTGTATATTAACGTGGAACACTGCACACGTAGGGATGTATTTCGATTTATTAGCGGGTATAACATTGATAAGCGCGCGTAACACTGGTTTAGTTTTTATTTATGTGTATACTCCACTTTAATTTAGTGTCTAGGTAAACCCCTAGGTATTTAATTGCACTATCTTTGGCATTCCATGGGATTTGTTGCCCATTGATCGTTAGATTATGTGGGATAGTTAGTTTACGTAGCGTGAACACTTTGCTTTCGCACTTGCCTGGATTTATTGTGATATTCCATTTTTTGTACCACTTGCATATTTTGTCTACGTTTTCTTGGAGTAATGTCACTGCTTGGTTAAGATCCTGACTTTGTGTTACTATTGCTGTGTCATCAGCGTACAGTCCAATCGGACAGTTAACTGCTTCTTCAATGTCGTGGATAAAAATGTTAAAGAGTACTGGACCTAGAATGGACCCTTGTGGCACTCCTGCTTTTATATCTCCCTGTCTTGAATAAGTGGCATTAATTCTAATTTTAAAGGTTCTATGCTGCAGGAATGATGTTATTGATGCGATTAAGTATGTTGGTATTTGATTTAGCCTACTTAATTTATATAAAAGTCCTTCATTCCATACTCTATCGAAAGCTTGGGCAATATCGATAAATGTAACTGCAGTATACTGTTTTCTTTCGAAGCCATTTTCAATTATTTCAGTTAGTCGTTTTAGCTGGTGGATTGCGAATGTTTGGTTCTAAATCCGAATTGACATGTTGGCAAGATGTTGTTATCTGCTATTATTTTGTTCAATCGTTGGTGTATTATTTTTTCTAGTAGTTAATATTTTTGGGGTCTTTCTCTGGTTTTTTGAATACTAAAATGTGTGCTTGTTTCCATGATTGTGGAAAGTACCCCAATCGTAAACATCCATTGAAGATGGTTGCTAGAAAGGCGAGTGCTTTCCTTGTTAGTTGCTTTAGGACA
This sequence comes from Hemicrepidius hirtus, assembly GCA_963082805.1. NCBI lineage: Eukaryota > Metazoa > Arthropoda > Insecta > Coleoptera > Elateridae > Hemicrepidius > Hemicrepidius hirtus. The sequence goes on from OY720168.1 coordinate 10,382,154, forward strand.
ACGTTTGGGATACCATCATGGCCTGGGGATTTTTTGGGCGAAAGTATTTTGATATAATTCCGAATTTCCGATGGTGAAGTGGGAGAAATTTCGACTATTCTTTTAGGTATTATTTTTCTGACTTGCTCTTCGATCAGTTCGTTAATATGACTTTTTTCATCCGGCGGTGGGGTTGTGATGACTCGTTCATAGTAATCGGCGAAGGCGTTTGCTTTTTCATAGTCGGAGGAATAGGTAGCTTGTTGATCAGATAGTGGAGGAATAATTTCTGTTTTCCGGAGTATTCTTTTGGTGGCTAACCGGAGGTTTGCGTCATTGGGTTGAATTTCTTTTAAGTATTTTTGATACCAGCTGATACGAAAATTTTCCAGTTCCCATTTAATTTGACGTATTAAGCGATTTAGTTGAGTTTTTAAGATTGGATTCCTGGTTTCTTGCCATTGACGGCGTATTTTGTGTTTAGTTCAGATATGAAACGTGGGGGCTGGTTATGGGTATTGTTGCTGAAGTGCTTTCTTATTGTTGATTGTTGGACTGCGTGTTTAATCGAATGGGTAAAATCTTCGATAGCTTTATCGACTTCTTGAGTAGTGACAAGTTTTCCTGGGTAAACAACTGAACACATCGCTTTTCCTTTTGATCAAGTACACACATACAAAACTTGAATAGTCATCTATAAACGTAACAAAATATTTGTTATCGTCATGTGCAGTAGGGGTAATTGGACCACACACATCTGAGTGAACTATTTCTAATAATCTCCTGCTTCTATTTCTGGTTCCAAAACTTGACCTCACCATTTTTCCATTTACACATGATTCACAAAATTCAATTTTTCCTACATCTACATCTGTTATATCTATACCTTCAACCATTTTATATTTTATAAGTTTTTCCAAGTTTGAGTTGCAAATATGACCATAACGTTTGTGCCATAGTGTTAACTTTTCATTTCTTACTTCTACATTTGTACATTCATTGTTTATTATAGTTAAGTTTATTTCATACAAATTATTCCTAAAACCCAAGCCTATCAACCTATCATTATTAAATATCTTAACCTTGCCATCTTCAAAAATTACCTTTATATTAGACATTTCTAACCTTTTAACAGATAAAAGATTTTTTCTTAATTTAGGCACATAAAGTACATTTTTGATCACACATTTTATTTCCTGTCCATTTACATGACTTAATGCTGCAATGTTCCCTACACCTACTGCCTCTAAGTAGTTATCATTTTTGGCAATTGCTATTTTTATGGGGTTTTTTAACATCATTAAATTTGAAAAATATTCCTTATTATTTACTAAATGATCTGTACATCCTGAGTCAATATAAAATGTGATGTAATTCTTACTCAAATCTACCAAGTCCTCCGTAACTTCTCCCATAAAACAAACATTTTCTTCGTTATTTTCGTTATCCTGTTCTCTCTGCTCCACATAGTTTCCTGTTCTCTGTGGCCCTCTGGTCTGCTCATTGGAATGATAGAAGTGACCTTGATGACCTCTCCTGAAGTAGGATCCTCTGCCTCGGTTATAACTTCCTCTCAATCGACCACCTCTATGGAATCCTCTGCTTGTACCTCTGCCTGACCATGATCTTTCATCACTATTGAATGGTTTTTCATGCTGCACCTGTAAAAACTTTCTGCAATACCTCTTGATGTGCCCATATTCTCCACATCCATAACATGCCCCAGACCGTCCCAATAAGAATGCGGCTGGTTTTGATTCTTCTCGTACATAATTTCCACCGATCGCACCTCTCTTTTCTGCTTCAGCCCTAAGTTTTGACTTCACAAATTCTAGATTTAGTTTATCGTCCGGTAGGTTTTCAATTATTGTAACTACTGTGTCATACGATTTGGGTAAAGACAACAGTAAATTACATATTACATCGGCCTCATCTACTCTAGCCCCGGTTGATTTTAGTTGACACAAAACATCATCAAATTTTAGAAGAAAATTGTCCAACTCTTCATTCTCACTCATCTTCATTTCCATTAATTTTTTCTTCAAAAACAATTGTCCTGGTAATCCCTTTTTTTCATACATCATTTCCAAACTATTCCACATACTATACGCTGTTTTCTTATTCTTTAGTAATTCAACTTGGCCATCATCTACGCATTGTACTATTAATGATTTGCATTTATTATCTTTACCTTGAGCTTCCTTTTTCTTAGCTTCCTGAGTATAATCAGCTTCATCAAATTCTTTATTTACCATGTCTTCCACACACTTTTCCATTAAAAGGGTCATCATTCTAAATTTCCATGTGTGATAGTTTTTTCCATTGAAAGGATCAATATTATGACTATTTTTCATATTTGCCATTGCCATTTTTTTCCCTTTCTTTTCGTTTTCCTCTATGTACTATTTTTTTTTTATTCTTCAAGCTCAAATCTGCGACCACGCCTTTATCATAACCACACTTTTCTTTTTAATCAAATACTACAAAACCATCCGTCATAACTGGGCCCATAACCTGTTATTTCCTTTACTTTTGATTATGGTACTTTCTTGTTACATTAATTATCAACACACTTATCTTAATTCACTTTTATTAATTATTACAACTGTAATCTTCTTACATCAATCTTCTCTTAACTTATTTTATTACCAACCTATATTTAGTTCCATAGTAAATATTACTATTCAACAAACTACACCCATCTAAGAAACCTCAGAACACCCAGGAAGGAGTACTGTAAACCTGCTCTGCTTAATTTCTAATCTTTCTTGGAAAGGTTGTCAATATAGTCCAAGATTTAGTAGCAGAATCGTTTTTGTAAATTGGGGTTTCATCAATAAAAATAAATCTTATATTAGAGTAGTACTTAATAGTCTTCTTTATGTTTTAATTAACATTTTAAATAATTTACATTTGAAATGTAGCGATGCGCACGAATAAATTGACAGAACATTTTAATTGATCTTTGAATCAATGTTACCATATACTATAGACAAATATTACTAAAAGTTGCAATTTTTTTTTATACCATCTGAAAGCAACAGGTGGTGGATCTTTAAAAAACTCTCAGTTTAAACCCTAGTTTAAACTTCGGATTATTCCAACACCGTATTACAATCTCCGGTTAAGTTCCGATGATGTTGGTATTCGTGTTTACTAAATAACCAACTTCATAGATATTTTGTTTGTCAAAATGTATTGTAATGTCATACCGTAATAACTAAGAACATGCTAATATCTACTGTGAAAAATATTTTGTTTATGCATTTTGGCCAAGTAATAGACAGAATGTGTTTTGCAGGCAATTACGATAAGTAAATATGCCTGCAAATTGGGTTTGGTAAATAGTTATTCCAATTAAGAGTGCATAATGGTTCCTTCCCTTTTTAAAGATCCTTAGATCATAGGCTCTTGCAGGTTTTTTCATTTTGTCATAATTATTTCCCGATCTACTTGAACAACTTGTGCTGTTTAGACCTTGTGCTGTTGTCAATCAACCGGTTTTTAAGGCTATTTGAGGTTTAGAAAGTACAGTTAGGGCCGGTCTTTCCACCTTCGAATAAACCTTCAAATAATGTTATTTGGCAAATAAATTTTGAGAGCGTCTTTCCACTTCCGAATAGCGTTTATTTGGCAAATAAGGAACGTTATTCGCCAAATAACTTATTTGGTAGTTGAACCTCCTAATAGTCCCACTATCCTGCTAATAAATAGTACACGCGTGCGCGCTGATTAAAATCGGGCGATGCGCATGAATGCTACGCGTTGTGTTGTGACTTAACTTGACAATTGTATAACCTCAACTTTCAAATTTACAATTTATTATTATTATAAAAAATACGATGGACCTTTTTGATGATTTTGAAAAGCTACTAGACAATGATCTCGTAGAAATAGTTACTTTTGTGAATCCTGAACGTCGTGAGTATACGGTACGCCCACGGGCAGATAACATGGAGATGTGGGATGAAACCGAATTTGTTAGAAGATATCGCATTTCTAAGGATTCAGCAAGACAAGTACTTGTTGCAATAGAAGAAAGGTTGCAACATCATTTCTCTTCTCTTTCTCTTTTTTGTTTTTCTATTGAATTATTCATTTTTTTTAAATTTAAAACTTGGATGAAAAATGCACAAAATACACTTGCTAACTACGTCGAAGCAGGTATACCCAAATAATGCAAGCAAAAATGCAAGGGCCACAATTTTATGGTCACATCTGGCGTACAGATAGGTAGTAGAAATTACCGCTCGAAAAATATTTTCAGCTAGATTTAAGATTTTGCGCGGCAATATTGAAAGATACTCCATCCTCTTCTTTCTTACGCTTTGTGTGGAGTAGGCTGCTTTATCTGGCTGAATGCAATGAAGTTGTTTTGTATCAACTTTTAGTGAGTTTTCGTACCAACATAACGGAAACTATTACTCTGAACTTTATTTGGTAAATAGTTAACTGGCAAATAAGTAACGTTGGAAAGACGCATCTAAGAAATTCGTCGAATAAGGGTACCTAATAAAGTTATTCATCGAACAGCTATTGGGAAGTTTATTCGAAGGTGGAAAGACCGGCCCTAAGGGCTGGTGGGGTTTAAACGCCACTCGAGTTAAACCGAACTTTAAGCGTTAAACGAAGATTGTAATACGAATTGTGGGGGGCGAATTGTCCGCAACCCGGTACCTACAGATTGATAGGTGCATAGGATGGGTGTCTTTCTTCTGTTCATATCGAATCCGTATAGTCTCGTTTTTCTCGCTAGGCATTCAAATGCTTAGCAGGGCCTGCCTCGCGAACTATATTGTTGAATACCAAAAACGAAACGTTTATTTTTAGTATGGAGTCCAGGGGAGGTTTGCACCTCCACTTTTTTACTTTCCCATACCACCATTCATAGTGGTATAGGGGAAGTATTGATATCATGAATATTTTCGAAATTGAGATTTTCACGGAAATGGATGTTTTGGACCCTCAGCAACCCAAAAAAGTGGTCTAGAAAAAATTTCTATGTATGTATGTATGCATGTATGTAACGCCTCTAACGCAAAACCTAGTGAACCGATTTTGATGAAATTTGAAATGAAAGGGTATATCGAAAATTCATCGACAAAATAAGCTTTTCAAAAAAATCCGAAACCGGAAGCTGAAGTTGGACATGTTTTTTTGGTAGCATTTTTTCTAGAAGCGGAATTTTGAAAATCTGAGTAGGGGATATGAAAGAAGACCATAATTCAAGGGAAACAGTTTTTTACCGGACTCAACTTCAAAATGGTGGCCGATATGAATTTTTCAATATTTCGACGCCCCATAACTCAAAAACCAGTTATCTGATCAGGTTCCGCAACAACTTGTTTGAATGCTCTTTGGCGGTACTACACTATGAAAAAAATTTATTTAGTAAATCCAAAAATGGAGATTTTGAAATTTTTGAAAAAACTGGCCACACGATTTTTTTTAATTTTCTATACTTGGCTTGGTATTAGCTACATTTTTGCTTTTTGATGAATGACAGAATTTCACTGTGGCGCCCTCTACGAGGTTTTGAAAATCGGAATTTGATGCTCCTATAGCGCCTTTATTAGTCAAAATATGAAATAAGTTTAAATATAAAAGTTATTTAGTATATAATTCTGCATCTTCCTAAATGTATATCACGTATACAGGGCGTTTGCTTGCCACAGTACAATAAGCAACTTTGTTATTTTAAATGAAACACCCTGTATATTATTATATAATTGAATGAAAAATTTAATTGTCTATCACATACTATAAGACATTCATATGGCTAAAATGTACGGTTGATTAGGAATTCGTGAATTTTGAATATTTTGGTTGGACTCTGACGGAAACGGATCGTCAGTCGATAGCGATCGTCCGGCTTCGCCAGCTGTAATTTCTAGCCGGTACCTACAGATAAACGGGTGTTTTGGTGTCTTTCTTCTGTTCATATCAAATCCGTAGTGTCTTGTTTTTCTCGCTAGGCATTCAAATGAATTCCAATGCTGCTTCGCGAACTACTGTTGAATACCAAAAACAAACTGTTTATTTTTAGTATGGGAAAGTCCAGGGGAGGTTTGCACCTCCACTTTTTTCTAATTTTATATTATAAATTAAAGAATAATGTTGGAGAGAAGTATTTATTGTGAATATCAAATTTAGAAATTGTTTATTTTATTTATATTTGTTAACTTAGCAAGCCAAAACATTCAACCAAAGTCAACCCAACATATGAAATCATTACAGTACAATGAAGGAGAAGGTTTATGCGGAGCCCGTCAACGACAAAACTGCCCTCCGGGAAAGGATTGTACAAGCAGCCCGACAGATCACACCAGCAGAGTACCGTAGAACTTTTCAGTCTGTCGTCCGTAGGTGTAAGCTTTGCAATAAAGTGGTTGCAGTCATTTCGAGCAGTTTTTGTGAATTTTGGAAACTTATCAATTTTGTAGTAAATGTAATGAACCGAGAATTTTTCTCAATTTTCTTCTTTTCACTAGCTCGGAGGGGGTGTATTTTTTGAAATAAATTTATAGACGAAAAAAGTCTTTATTTTAAACCGAAAAATCAGCTCTGAACGTTTGGCGGTTTAATGGTGGGTCACCCTGTAGAGTAGGTATGGAACTGTGATCGCTGGTTTCGAATCCAGGGCCGGTTTTATAAAGTCTGGTTGACCGACGGTTATCTCAACCACGATCAGTTGTCATAGATACGACTATTTTTAAGAATTGTATCCTTGACAATTGCTCGTGGTCGAACCAACCGTCGGTCAACTAGACTTTATAAAACCGGCCCTTCTGATGTTTTACCGCTGAGCAAATGTGCTGCTAATTAACGCAGGGTTATTATAAATAAAAAGTGGAGGTGCAAACCTCCCCTGGACTTTCCCATACTCAAAATAAACGTTTCGTTTTTGGTATCCAACAGTATAGTTCGGGAGGCAGACCCTAATAAGCATTTGAATGCCTAGCTAGAAAAACGAGACTATACGGATTCGATATGAACAGAAGAAAGATACCCATCTATCTGTAGGTACCGGCTAGAAATTACAGCTGGCGAAGCCGGACGATCGCTACCGACCATCGATTCTTTCCGTCATAGTCCAACATAATATTCAAAATTCACGAATTTCTCATCAACCGTACATTTTACTTTTTAGCCATATGAATGCCTTATACTATGTGTTAAGACTTTTATTTTCTTATGGGATATGTGACTTAAGGGACGCGTCGCTGAGCAGGGGAAGGAAGGAATAGGGGTAGTCGGCGAGAGCGTGTTAAGGGATGCGGATGTTAGTGTTCCCTTGCGGCGACGAAACGTCCTTAGTGAATAATTATTTGATTAATATATGTGTTATAGTGTAGCTATTTAACTTCAAATAAAGAAAAGAGTTAACATCTCAGAAGTGGGATTAAGGAACTCTGCGTGAGTGTGTGTGTGAACCGAATAAAATAGAGAAGTTGATTTTGTTGCGTGTGTATAATTGGAATATGTGTGACGTCACGTCTGGCTGAAACAAAGAGCGGTGAAGTAGCGTGGCTTGGGGGTGCGCGAGTCATCGGCGTGCGTTGGTGTAGAAGCGGCGCTTAAGTAAGGTACGCGCGGGGTTGAAACTGAACGTTACATTAAATAACGGCAAAGGCACCTACTTCATTAATTATAAACAGTACAGAGCGTATTGGTGACGGAGATATGGAGAACGGCGCGGGCGGGAACCCGGAAGGCGATGAACAGGGTTTTAACGGGTTTTGAACGCGAACGACAAATTACGCCCGGAAGTGAGTGGACATGTATGCAGAAAATCTTGGAAAACATAATGGCGGAGAACCGGCGAAGAGATGAAATGATGAAGGAAATGTTTGCGAAGCTAACGTCGAATAACGTTACGCCCCAGGCGGAACAAGCGGAAAACACCATGCACGTCATGCCCGATCTCTCGAAAACAATTGGGCATTTCGACGTGGATAAAGACGCCAGCTCAGCCAAGGACTGGTTAAAGAACGTCGAAACTAGTGCCACTTTAAACCGTTGGCCAGGATCCTACGCGGTAGAAACTGCAAGGGCGCATCTAATTGGACCAGCGAAATACTGGTATGCGTCAAAACGGGAACTTATAAAGGACTGGGTGAGTTTCAAAGTGGAATTTTTAAAAACGTACGGGAAAACCGAAACCCTGGCAAATAAATGGGAGAGAATGAAAACCCGGCGCCAAGGGTGCAGAGAATCGACACTGGCCTATTTTCATGAAAAGGCAGATCTCTGCAAAAACTTAGAACTATCCTTCGCGGAGGAAAAGGAGGAAATTTTAGCCGGATTATATGCGCGTGATGTAGCAATGAGTCTGGTGATGAAAGACCACCCGGACAACGATACCCTCCTTCACGATATTTTGACGGTGGAGCGCGTCAAAGGGGGACCAGCGAACGGGAAGCCGACCGCGGGAGCCCGACAAGAAGGAGGTAGTGAAACGCGTCAGCTGGCTACGAAGGTGAAAGTGGAACAACAAAATGTGGGTGCTAGTGGGAGTGAAAGATTTGCGACTGATACTCCGGAGAAAAGTGCGTTTAGAACAGGTGGACTACAACTGCGGCCGTAAAGGTCATCTGTCCAGAGATTGCCCGAAACCGCGGACCAACGTGATGTGCTACGGGTGTCATAAGGAGGGGCATATACGAAGCCAGTGTTCTGATGGTGGTTCGAAACCCAGGTATGTACAGGTGTTAAGTGATGTAACTGATACGGGCGATAAATTTTTACGTAATGTTTTGGTGGACGACTCGATACTGTTAAAAGGATTCATTGACATGGGCAGTTCAATATGTACAATTCGGGAGCAAGTGGTAAAAAAAATCCACATGAAGATACAGGACGACCGTCAACCACTTTATGGTTTCGGTGATGTGGGTACAGCTTCGGTTTTCACGTGCGGAAAGGTACGCGCGAAGTTGTGCATTGACAATGTGTGCACGGAAAATGTAGAACTGCTAGTAGTGCCACAAAATGCTCAGAGCACAGACTTATTAATAGGGCGCACTTATTCTAAGTTGGCGCATATCGCCTACGTCCGAAAAGGGGAAAATTAGTATTCGGGTATGCGGAAGATCAGCCGTTTAAGGACATGAACGTAGAGGCTGTTGTGAATAAAAACATTCAGGCAGTGGAGGAAGCTAAAATGGACGGACGATCGTCAAAAGGACTCGAGTTACGTTGGGGTGAACGAAACGTCGTCATGAGGGTATGCAATGCGAGTGAGTCAGAACTAACTATCCGTACGGGAGCGTCCTTGGGTGAAGTGCAGGACGATGGGGTGGGAAAATATTATAAGACGTGCAAGACAGAGATTACGGTCGATTTAGTGAACCAAAATTCAAACGCGTCCAATGGTGACCAACTACTGGCATTGTTAAACGAGTATCGAGACTGTTTTGCGCTGGAAATGACGGAACTGGGGTGTACGGACTTGACAGAAATGGATATCGAGGATACGGGGGTTCCGGTAAGAAGTCAACCGTACAAAACAAATGCGGGAGATCGTGAAACCATCGCCGAATTGGTGGCAGAATAGAAGCGCTGTGGATTGGTGTCGGAAACAAACTGTCCATATGCCTCGCCGGTATTGCTGGTACGTAAGAAAAATGGTGATCCCAGATTGGTAGTGGATTATCGTAAATTGAACAGCCAGATGACGAAGATGAATTTTCCCATTCATGAAATCGACGAACAATTGGAGCACCTATCAGGTAGTCGAATCTTCGCGACGTTGGACTTGGCGAACGGGTACATGCAGGTACCCATGACTCAGCAGGCACGAAGAAAGACGGCATTTATCACGCCAGATACTACGGGGGAATTCAATCGAATGGTATTCGGGAAGACGAATGCACCGTACGAGTATGTTCGCCTGATTTAGTGCTTGGGCCCCTCAGAAACAAAATCTGCTGTTGCTATTTGGACGACGTCATAATTCCAGCAAAGGACTGGAATCAACTGCTGGAACGGATAAGATTGGTGCTAGACGCTTTTCGGAAGGCTAAACTGACGCTAAATCTAAGAAAGTGCGAGTTTGGGTTAGATAAGGTATCCTATCTGGGGTTCACGGTTTCGGAGGCGGGGTTAGGTCCGGGACCTACCAAGGTATTAGCTGTTGAAAATTTTCCTCAACCGACGAACGTTCATGAGGTGCGTCGTTATTTGGGATTGACCGGGGTTTTCAGACGTTTTGTGCGCGACTATGCGGTCATCTCACGTCCGCTGAGTGATTTAACGAAAAAGGATGTGCAATTTAACTTCTCAGAAGAATGTGTGAGTGCATTTAATAAACTGGAGGAGAACCTAATACAGGCACCGGTACTAAAACTGTATGACGCGGCAGCACCGACAGAATTGCATACAGATGCCAGTGCGGCTGGTATCGCAGGGGTGCTTCTACAACGGGACGCGAATAAACAGTTGCGGTTGGTTTATTGCGTGTCGAAAAAGACAACGGTGGCCGAAAGCAAATATCACTCTTCGAAATTAGAATTGCTGGAAATCGTGTGGTGCGTGGAGAAACTCCGTGAATTCCTCATAGGGATCAAATTTAAAATAGTGAAGGACTGTCAGGCGCTGATTTTTCTTAACGGTAAGAAGTCGATAAATCCTCAAGTGGCTCGTTGGTTTAGTATTCTCCAAGAGTATGATTACGAGATTGATCATCGAAAGGGAGAACGCATGGGGCACGTAGATGCGTTGAGCAGGGCGCCAGTCGAAGACAGCGGTGATACGCAGGATTATGTGTTTGATAAAAGATTAAGAGTGTACGCGACAATGAATGAGAACGATATGGTATTTGCGATACAACGGGGTGATCGGGACTTACTTAAAAAAATTAGAGAGTGTGAGGTTCCGGAGGAGGAGCGGAACGTTGAACAAAAGCGCAAGGCGAACGGATACCGCTTGAAAAACAATATTCTATACAAACGAGTTGTGCGCGACAATAACGAACGCTTGTTGTATGTCGTGCCGAAATCCATGCGCAAGAGCATCGTGGTAAAATTTCACGACTTATTGGGTCATTTCTCGGTAGATAGAACCGTATTGAAGATAAGTGAACGGTATTGGTTTTCCAAGATGCGAAGGTACGTTCGCCAACACATCCGAATGTGCCCGGAATGCGTTCTGACAAAGGTACCTGGCGGGAAACAACCAGGACTGTTATACCCGATACCACCGGGGAAAAGACCGTTTGAGGTGATACACGTGGATCACCTTGGTCCGTTTGTGAGGAGTTTTAGGGAGAACTCGTATTTACTGGTGTTGGTGGACAACCTTACAAAATTTGTTCACCTTTATCCAACAAGGGATACGAGCGCGGAAGGGGTATTGACGGCGATGAAACGATTCGTTTTGGAAAGGGGATTACCAAACAAAATAATTAGTGACCGGGGTACATGTTTCACGTCTAAGGACTTTTCTGAATATTGTATGAGACATGGCATAAGTCACATCCTGAATTCTATACGTCACGCGAGGGCAAATGGCCAAGTTGAACGGGTAAATCGAACTGTGTTACCGGTAATCCAAGCGACCATCGAGGAAAGGGGTCCGGGGAACTGGGACAAGAAAATTATGGAGGTTGAAAGAGACTTGAACGTATCCGTTAACAAAACGACGGGGGACACCTACCGAATCTCGCAGTTGAGAGATGAAGAGGGGGGACGTGTATATGCAACGACTGCTCACGTGTCATGTCTGAAACCCTTCAACAAAGAAGAAATCAGCGACGATGACGAATCAGTTTCAACAGAGGGAACAAACAATAAAATGGAGCAGGGAGAGATGGATGAGTCTGCGACTGCATCTGTGTCGCCAGTGGTTAAGGAACGACGAAAGATTCAACGACCTAAATGGTTAGCCATGGTGTGAAATCGGGAGTGTGCGGGTGTTGACATGGTGGACAGGGGATTGCGTTTAGTTCAACTATTTTTTTTGTAGGTAGTCAAATTGTTATTTTAATTTAAGGTGTTGTAACATTAGAATAATAATCATTATTTAGCTTAGGTGCGAGGGCGCACTAATGTCAGGAGTGGCCGAGTGTTAAGACTTTTATTTTCTTATGGGATATGTGACTTAAGGGACGCGTCGCTGAGCAGGGGAAGGAAGGAATAGGGGTAGTCAGCGAGAGCGCGTTAAGGGATACGGATGTTAGTGTTCCCTTGAGGCGACGAAGCGTCCTTAGTGAATAATTATTTGATTAATATATGTGTTATAGTGTAGCTATTTAACTTCAAATAAAGAAAAGAGTTAACATATGTGATAGACAGTTACATTTTTCATTCAATTATATAATAATCTATAGGGTGTTTCATTTAAAATAACAAAGTTGCTTATTGTACTGTGGAAATCAGACCACCTGTATACGTGATATACATTTAGGAGAATGCAGAATTAGGTATATACTGAATAACTTTTATATTTAAACTTCTTTCATATTTTGACTAATAAAGGCGCTATAGGACTATCAATTTCCGATTTTCAAAAACTCGTAGAGAGCGCCACAGTGGAATTCTGTCGTTGATCAAAAAACAAAAATGTAGCTAATACCAAGCTGCATAAGTATAGAAAATTTAAACAAAATCCTTAGACCAGTTTTTTTTGTAATAATTTTTCAAAATTATCAAAATATTTGGAAGCGTGTCGTTGCGACCGTTTTAGGATTTACTAAATAATTTTTTTTTCATGGTGTAGTACTACCAAAGGGCTTTCAGATCAGATAACTGGTTTTTGAGTTATGGGGCGTTAAAGGCAAAATTTTGAAAAATTCATAGCGGTCGCCATTTTGAAGTTAGAGAGTCCGGCAAAAAACTGTTTCCCTTGAATTATAGTCTTCTTTCATATTCCCTACGCAGATTTTTAAAATTCCGCTTCTGAAAAAAATGCTACCAAAAAACATGTCTAACTTTTGCTTCTGGATTCGGATTTTTTTGAAAAGCTTATTTTGTCGATGAATTTTCGATATACCCCTTTATTTAAAATTTCATCAAAATCGGTTCACTAGTTTTTGCGTTAGAGGCGTCACATACATACATAGGTAGGTACATACACACCCACAGACAGACATTTTTTCTAGACCACTTTTTTAGGCTCCTGGGGGTCCAAAACACTCATTTCCGTGAAAATCTCAATTTCGAAAATTTTCATGATACCTATCAATACTTCCCCTATGGTGGTATAGGAAAGTAAAAACCGTTACAGTACCCCGTACAAAGAAGTCTAAAGGAGTCATGTCGGGTGAGCGCGGAGGCCATAGAACGGGGGCAGCGTCATTTTTCTCAATTTTCCTCTTTTCACTGTAGCTCGGAGGGGTTTATAAATTTGCTGATATTCGAAATACATTCATTTTTAAAATTAATTGCAAAAATGTGCATGGTTCATTAGGTAGAATTATTGAAGACCGGCGCAATACAATGCAATTAATAAACAATTTACCAAATATTTTTAAAGTAAAGTACTTAATTTAAAACACGAATTTATTAAGAATATCGTTACAAGATAATAGAAAATAGTTTAAAAAAAACAATTATTGAATTTAAAATAATAAGACGGCTTTGCCATTGAGTCAATGTACCAAGATACAGCTTGACCAAGCTTACAATGTTGAAAGGGGGCGTGTCCGGCGTACGTCAAAGTACAGTAAAAATAAAAATATTTAGGCGGCAAATTTAAATAATTGTAAATGCTTTTCATATACCTATTATTATTTCCTCCATATTGACATTGTACCTTCCAAATGATATTTCTGACTTCAGATTGAATTATCTTCCCCGATTTATATGATTCATACTTAACAAACTTTAAACATCAAAACAATCTGATATACTACTACACTAAAATTATTAAAATTTCAAACATCAATATTGAATATTTCCAGTGAATGTACTTTTGACTAGGATTGTTTGCTATTGGTTGGCGTATTGTCGCGCTTTGTCTTTCAAAATTTAGTTGACATAATTTCCGGGGCATTTATTGTAAGCTTGATGGAGCTTTATACCAGATTTTTTGTTTCATTTTTTTAGACAAATGACATTGTTTTTAAAGTATTTGTTTTCAAAATACTCATTTTCTAATCAAAAACCATTAAAAATATAAACATATTTTCTAGACCAGATTTTTTTAAAATGCATTTTTTGAGTAGAACAGCTCGATTTCTAAGTTTTTATCGTTGAAGTTTATAAAAACTAACAAAAACTAGGATTTTATCCCTGATTTTCAAGCGTTGAAGTTTTTTTTCACCCCAAAAAACCCATGAAAATCGTTCCATTTTGTTTAGATCAGATTTTTCAAAACACGTTTTAGAGGGAAAATGGGTTGTTTTTAAATTTCATCCGCTGAAGTTTTCGAAATTCCCGAGACAATTTGAAACCAAAATAAACACCCCTCTTTTCTAATTTCTTTAGCTAAATAGTCTTTTTTTTCGCATCATTTTCAACTAAAAAGCGTCATTTTAAAAAATCTGGTCCAGCTTTTCAAGCATAAAATCAGACTCATTTACCCAAAAAAGCGCAAAAATCTGGTGTAGTTGTTGAATGTAGTCTAGCAATTAAACCAAACGTGACGTTGAAGTTTTTGAAATCTGATCTAGTTGTGGAACAAAAAAATCTGGTCTAGCAATTAAAAAAAACTTGACAGCGGTAACGATCTAAATGAGTGTTTTGAAAACAAATACTTTAAAAACAATGTCATTTGTCTAAAAAAATCTGGTCTAAAACATGTACTTTTATAACTATAGGTAACTAGCATTACTGACAGAGATTTTTATAAAAAAAAATTATTATTTGTGTAGAATGACTGGTTTTTAATATTTTATCTTCTGAGAAATATTAGCAGTCAATTAATAAAAAAAAAATATATTATAAATGCAAAAAAATAGGTAGATATATTTCCTATCACGACATAACAGCGCGGACAAAAACGGCGCCGACATAACGGCGCGGACAAAAAGGCGCTAACAATAAGGGCGCTGCGATGAAACGGCGCTACGACGCACGTAACAACGCGGAGAAAACGGCGTAGGCAAAAAAGGGCGCAGCGACAAAATGGCGCGACGTCAAAACGGCGCCAATATATTGTCATGGTGTTTGTGCATTTCCAGTGTAATTAAAATAGGATCAATAATGGATAAAAATAAGTTCCCTCTACATAGTATATTAATTACCATTATAATATACCTAAGTTCTTTTTAACAGTTTTGGCATGTTTTGGAAAAGCAATTAGGATAGATATTTCTATTTAGAAAAGTTAAGTTTTTTTTTCTAAGATAACTAAGAATTCCACTGAAATTAGATACGATCAATAATGGAGTTAAGTTAATAAAGTTAAGTTCTTTTCCTAGGATAACTAAGAAAATGTGAAAATCATTAGAAAACTGGGTATATAAGGGTTAGAAATTTAATATCTCTTCAGTCTTTTCGCAAAATTTGTTGGAAACACAATGTTGGAATTCGTGGAAAGTCAAAAAGGTGCGAAACTTCTTATTGACGGTAGTTTTCTGTACCGAAAGGAAAGGGTAGGTACGTAAAATACGATGTGTAAAACATCACAGTACAGGATGTAAAGGAAGATGTTGGACGGAAGGAGACGATGGCGAAATTAAAGAAAGGGCTTCCACGCACACTGACACTCCAGGACAAATACTGGGAGAAGAGCTGCAGAACGTGCCGATAGCAGTTAACTGCAAGTTGCCACCTGTCAATGCATTGAAAAGGACCATTCAAAGAAGGAGAGTTGCTGGTGGTAGAGGGCTCCCAGCCCCAAATTCGCTTCGAGATCTACAAATAGTTGGGGATTATCAAAGAACATTTAGAGACGAACATTTTTTACTATACGATAGTGGAGCCACGGAACATAGCTAGAGATACAGAAGCGACACTCGGCGCTACAGCGTGGCCCTCGGTCTGTGACGTCAACATAATCGGTGCCCGCCTTTCAGCAAGTATTTTTGCCAGTTGCAGCTAGCGCTTTAATGTAATACTGCATATTAATTATGCTTATTTTTTTTTTGTGGTACTATCATGGCGCCGCCGTTGAGATAAAGAAGGGTGGTAATTGGTGTTTAGCACCGAATTGCAAAAATTGCAAAAATAATAATAAACTAAATAAAATATTATTAGTTATTATTTTGCGCATTCCGACAATGCCAACTGTGCCAAAGATTTTGACCAACTAATAACAACCATAAACGATGTTAGTATAAATTTTAGCAAGGATACTATAATATCGACCACAAAAAATACATCAAAGTCACTAACAATTCAAATAAGTGATTATCAAAATACGGTAGTCCAGCAAAATGCATTGTATTACGTGTGTGGATATTTGATGAAAAAATCTGAATCCATACACACTTGTATAAAATGTGACCAGTTTTCAAAATTAATTCATCAACTTCCGCCTACTAACTTATTCGTTCATTTCAAAGCTTACGAAAATAAAAATAAGGATGTATTTGCATTTGGCAATCTGAAATCCCCTGCTACATCGTTTTACAAATTTGTCCTAGAACTCGAGACAGTGTTTTTGGGTAATATTGAAAACTTAATTCTAAACTCGAATATTAGTAAAAATATGTATGCTATTCTACAGAATATTAGTTTTAAACATCCCTGCGAACACTTTCTTCGTACATAGGTACATTATAAAATTATTGTAACTGTTTACATTCTAGGCATTATTTTATTTTACATTATTATTTATTTTGTTCTGGGAGCAGTGGTAGAACAAGTGCAGTTTTGTTACTGTAGTTGAACTGCTACCCAGTGGTTTCCTGCATGCATAATTCTTTTTTTTTTTTCTTGTATGTCTCTTGTAATATATGTATGCTTGTAAGGAAATAAATCCATTATTATTATTATTATTATTTATTAGATTAAGAATTTTTTACATTTTAAAATTTTCGAATAGAGCTTTGAAGATTGCAAAGAGCACAGACCCAAAAAATAGAAAATGCATTATACTTCGGCATTTATAATAATGATTATAATATGGGAAATCGAAATAAAATAATGAAAACGGCAAAACTCGTTTTATGCTTTTATTACGTGCTCGCAATAATTATTTATTTTGTATTGTATACGTGTTACGTGTTTGATATTTAAAATAAAATATGTAATTTGTAGCTCAATAAAAAAAATCTTAGTTAAAGCAGTTAAAGTGTGGTTAAAGCGCTGCAGAGTTATATGTAAATACCCAAGGTGCGTCGAGTATACATTTGGTAAGGTTGCCTACTATCCTATCTTGCAACAGTGACTGATTCATTCCCCCCTCTGATACCTATCAGCCAGCTCCGTGACGTCACGCGTGTAAGGTACTTTTCGCGCCATTCTGAGAGTTTCAGCTCCTTTACTTGTATTGTGTATTCTGCCACTTCTGTTGTACAGTAACAAAAATAATACCAAGTTTCTATATCTATTGCAAGCGATAATTAGAAATTGTTAGCAGTGTTTAGTTGACAAAAGTGTATAAGTACAGGATTCAACAAGGTAAATCAACATCATAGTTATGACTGTAAAACTAGAGATTACAATTTTGTAAATCTGATTATTCTTTGTACAAAGATATTTTCCTTTAGATGATCTTATTAATTTCTATTGTAGATGCCAATGAGCTGCGCTATTGCAACGTGCACAATGTATCATGCAAAATCTAAAGCAAACAACCTTACTGTTACCTATTTTACATTTCCCAAAGATGAAAATCTTTGCAAAGAGTGGGTGGCAAAGTGCCGAAGAGGTGACAAATTTAATGTATCAAATTCTAGAATTTGTTCATTGCACTTTAGTTATGTAGATTTCGAAAGAGATTTACGCGCCTATCCATTTGTGATTCCACCTGTAAGTATACAGTGTGTCCGCGTAAGTTGGCTACATATGGAAAACTTTTTTATTATTGATTTTATGAAAAAAAGTTATTCTTCATAAAAAGTTCTGCATGTTCTAAAACCCAAAATTCAACCAACAGATATTAAATTATATCAGTCGTATCATAATAATAATAATTATATCATTTTTGTTCAAGAGTAAAGTACCTTCATTTTTGACCATATCGAAAATGTTTTATAAGAAAAGATGTTATGGGTTAAAAATAATTTTTAAATATTCAATATTGTTTATAATTAAAAAATATTATTAATTAATTAATTAATTATTAAATGTAATGTATTAATCTTCAAACTTAAACTTTCAATGTTATCGCAGAGAAAATGTAAAAATAATATTTTTTAATTATAAAAACAATATTGAATATTTAAAAATTATTTTTGATCCATAACATCTTTTCTTATAAAAATTTTTCGATATGGTCAAAAATGAAGGTACTTTACTCTTGAACAAAAATGATATAATTATTATTATTATGATACGACTGATATAATTTAATATCTGATGGTTGAATTTTGGGTTTTAGAACATGCAGAACTTTTTATGAAGAATAACTTTTTTTCATAAAATCAATAATAACAAAGTTTTCCATATGTAGCCAACTTACGCGGACACACTTAGAAGTGATGCTTTACACGAATGACGTCACAGCTCGCTGCAATCCCCTCGCGTCTCAGAGGCGGGATTTGTTTAGTAGGCAACCTTACCAAATGTGTATTCGACGGACCTTGGTAAATACCTACACTGTCCAGTCCCAGTTACTTGCCAGAGTAATGGCTGCGTCGGGTACAACCGGAGTAGAGTTGCCCCACGGACTTCAAAGTGCCGCCGCTCGAGTGTCGCTTCTGTATCTCTAGCTATGTTCCGTGGTGGAGCTGACGACGAAGAACGACTTCTAGTTTTTTCTGCAGAAAATAATTTAAGATTAATGTCGCAATGTGAACATTTGTGGCACTTTTAAAACAACGCCACCCCTATTTTGTCAACTTTATACCATTCATGGATTTAGAAACAACAATGTTCTTCCAACTGTGTATGCCTTGCTTCCAAATAAAAGAAAGGCAACCTACATTCGCCTGTTGGAAACCCTAAAAAGTTTGCAGGCGGAATTACACCCTACTTCAGTGATGACCGATTTTGAACCAGCAGCTTACGGTGCATTTGAAGAAGTATTCCCCCAGTGTCAAATACGAGGTTGTTTCTTTCACTTTACACAGTGTATTTACAGAAAAATTCAAGCTAGTCACGATATGCTACAAAGATACACCGATGATGTTGATTTTGCATTACAAGTTAGGCAACTTGCAGCTCTTGCGTTTGTACCAGCTAACGATGTTATGCAAAGTTTTGAGGCTCTGGAAGAGGGCACCTTTTTTACTGAAAACGTAAATGTTTTACAACCACTCCTACATTATTTTGAAGAAACGTTGATAGGAAGGTATGACAGCCGTCGTGGTAGGTTGCAATCAATGTTTCCGATTACGCTGTGGAACTGTCACGACAGCACTCTCTATGATTTACCGAAATCCAACAATTCCGTTTAAGGTTGGCATAGACGATTTTCATCACTCATATCGGCATACCATCCGTCGACATGGAAATTTATCGATGCTTTGAAGAAGGACCAATCACTAAACGAAAAAATTGTGGAAGAAAATATAGCAGGACACCAACCGCCTCCAAAACGCCGTACTTATAACAAATTGCGGCCAACATTCGTACAATAGTTGCCGACTACGGAAACAGGGATATTTTTGACTATTTACGAGGCATAGCTCATAATTTTGATTTGCAGGCACATTCATAAATCTTGTAAACTTGTAGATATTAATTTATAAATATTTGCAATTTAAATAAAAATAAAAAAATACATTATTTTCATAATCTGGTAAACTTCTTGTATTAATTTGTAAATATTTTAAATAAAAATATCACCTTGTAAACCTATATTATTTAAATGAAGGCGCAGCGCTGTTCTGTCGTAGCGCCATTTCGTCGCAGCGCCCTTTTTGTTGGCGCCGTTTTTGTCTGCGCTGTTCTGTCATAGCGCCATTTTATCGCAGCGCCATTTTTGTCTGCGCCGTTATGTCGGCGCCGTATTTGTCAGCGCCGTTTTGTCGTGGAATCATATATTTCGACCAATCAATTGGCCTTCTTCAGTACGAAAATATGTTGACATAATTAGCATAGTTAATATAATTAAGAAATAATTTTTAATTGTAAAAAGTAAGGGATTTAAAACTTTAGTAATAACGTGGAAAATGTTATGTCTATAACTGACGAGCAAACAATTTTAAAAGAAATGTGCATGTGAAAAAGATAATATAAATCCATTACCAAAAGTTATAATATATTCTAAAATTCCTAATATTTAAAATGTCTAAAGAATCAAAACGAATATTAAAAAGAAAAAAAAAATGTTTTCGAATTTTCGACCCCAAAAATTCTGCCAAAATTAAAATCACGTTGAAAACGATTGATTCTAAGTCAAGCAGAAAAAAGGGGGGGAAAAACGAAAGCAAGTTAATTAGTTATAAAATAGTTTACAAGTTTTAATTATAGAAAATGTAATTGTTATTTGTAACAATCGTTTACAACAAATTATACAGGTGAAATACAACTTCAAATAAGTCAATCAGTGATTGCTGCGTATAAACTGGTAATGTTTTGGTAGTCGGTCGGTTGTTGCTCGGTTGTCCGTTAGAAATGGACTTTTGGTATAAGCATGGGTCTCTCAAAGGTCAGATTTAGCTGTCTAAATAAGCGCCTGTTTGTTATCTAAGAAATTTAATTGAATTCTAACTTAATCTTGTCAGCGAGTGGCCAATTACTGGATAAAGGAATTAAGCGGGGTTTAATTGCCACTCGGGAACGTTAAAATGGTTAGTTAAATGGTAATAACCGTATAGGTTATGTTTTGAATACCAGGTGAGTTTTCAATCTAGCAAATACTGTTTAAAATATTTGTAGGTCTTTAATATCTTCAAGAAAGCAATGGTCTTGCGACACGAAACAATCAAGGAGCTATTACGGAAAATTATAACGGTAATTGAGCAAGATTTTATTCAAATGAAATATCGGATCAGAATTAAAAATAATTAGTTACGGAACCTTGATTAAGTTATAGGATTATACTTTCAGGGTGTACAGGTAAAGTATAGGTACTGATTTTATCAGGGAATAACTAAATAACGAATTTCAGGTATCCGGGCTTTATTTGAGAATCAGAGATTGCATATACGCAATTCCTGTTCGGACAAGGTAATAATGTAAAAGCTTTCTCCACCAGTTAAAAGCATGAATGCCCGGGGGTACCGGCTTTCACCAAGGAAATGGTTATAAGGCAACCTTAAAATAGCAATCAGTATTGCACCAATCAGCAATCTCACGAAACTAAATAGGATTCGTTATACAAATAAATAAATTAAAAAGGATTCAGAGAAAATAAACTAAAAAGGATTCCGTCAAAAATAATCTAAAAAGGATTCGGTTGAAATAAACTAAAAATGAATTCGGGATTAATTAATAAACGGAAAGTAATCATCAGGTAAATGTCGGTCAGTTGAACAGTAAAACGGTCGGCAGTGAAAATGAACGGTCAGGTCTGTCTACAGGTTCTACAGAGTTCTCGGTAAAGTTGTCTTGTGCTGGTCCTGTCTGCTAGTTTTATTGAGGAAGATGTAACATTGCACCCCCGTCTAATAAGGGTGGACGTTCCAAAATTTATAATTCCACTTAGCTTTATGAGTTGTCCAGTGGTCGAGTTGTGCTCAAAATAAGAACAAGTCAAGTAAACCTATTTACACAATTTATTCACAGTATGTATACGGTATTTCTATATTAATGGTTGAACAATATTGTAATTAACAATAATAAATTAATATAAAATAATGAATCTTTTTGGTTGAATTATTTGTATGGCCCCGCCAAAAGCTGGGGATTTTGTTGACTCGGAGTTGGCAGCGCGGACACCAGTCAGAATCGGAAGTTACCTCTGCGCGTTGATTTCAGTGGACTGTGGACTATCTATGCAGTGGACTTGACAGCTGGCTATTTAACCTGGTTGCAGATACTTAAAGCAAATTTGCTTTGATACTAATTAAAATGAATGGATTGATGGAAAAAATATAAATTGCGAAAGTCGTATACTTCGGCTTGTTAGGAAAATGAATTTCGGTGAGTTAAACTGATTTATAATCAGGGAATTAACAAGGATTGGGTATAATAAAGGTTCTCGATTCCTTTTAGCATTGAAATCGGATTAATCCTGCCCACGGAACTGAGAAATTATTTCTTTTAAATTTACACGGCCCAAGGGAAAGTTTTACAGCCAGGTACGCAGCAAAGGTTTTATTTCGTTGCGGACATCGGATACACGGGTTATAGGTATGAATGACTTGTTTAATGATGGGATGTTTTAAATGGGGAAGGGAAAACCAGGTTAGTACTAATGGTCACCAACACTGTACCCTGGGGGGAAAAGACGGCGGCGTTTAATCGGTTTAGGGAGAACCAGGATAGCCCTAATAGCCACCAGCGTTGTATCCTGGGGGTGTTATATTTGTGTTACACTTTGTAGTGATAATGATACACACAAATAAATTCATTTGATTTTTATTAAAACAAACTTATGCAATCTTACATCATCTACGCCATTTGTCTCTCGCCACCAAAGATGCCCGAGTCCTGCCGAATCCTCTCTTAAATAGCTACTCTTACTGAGGTGTGTTCACCTAAACATTCCTTAGTTATAATATTACAAGCTACCTAACTTAATTATACTACTTCCATACATAATAGATATATACCACTTAAAATTAGCTAACATAGTTTTCTAGAAATGTTGGTTTTTTGATAACACGGCTAGATCGTGTCTGTACATGTCTGGTTTCACCTTCATCTCCCTTTTCTTTTACAGTTATGTTGTAATTATTGCCAGCTACCTTATTATATTCCTGTTCATTACAAAGTATTGGATCAACATTACTGTCACTATGACTTAATCTAGTATCATCATTATTTAAGTAAGAATTTATTATTTCATCAAACTGTTCATCTTCAGTATTATTATTTTCTGAATATTCAAAGTTGTTATCAAGTTTTTTTAATAGTCGTCTATTTCTTACAAATGTTTTGTTTCCCCCCGTTCCTACCAAATATGATCGAGGTCTGTTCTTTTCTATTTCAACAACTGCTGACGGTTCCCAAGTTTTTGTTTTGGGGTCCTGCATCATTACATAATCATTAACTGCAAGGGGTTTCTGAGTTTTTGCACCTCGGTTATAGGAAATTTTTTGTTTTTCTTGTCTTTGCCTAAGAATTTCTGAAATATTTTTTGCATATTTGGGTGTCAGTGATCGTTCACTGATTGGTAAAATACCTTTTAAACGACGCCCAAATAACAGTTGTGCCGGGGACGGTAATTCGCTACTTATTGGTGTATTTCTATATTCCAGGAGTGTCCGATACATGTCTTTATTATCGCCAAGTGATTTCTTTAGCAATTTTTTACAGTTTGGACATGCCTTTCTATGAAACCATTGGATTGGGAGTAGTGTGGTGTACTAGTTTGATGAGAACCCTCCCAATCTTTAATGTCCTGAATTTTGAATTTACAAACTACGGTCCGTTGTCCGTGTACAGTAGGTCTGGATTACCGTGCCTAGCAAATATTGATTTAAAGTTATGTATAATGATTTCACTTACGGTATTATTGTTTAAACAACTTGCTTCTGGAATTTTGAGAACATATCCACTACTAAAAGAAATTGCTTCCCTTGAAAGTGAAACAGATCAGCAGCTATAATTTGCCATGGTCTTGTGGCTATTTCTCTATTGATGATAGGTTCTTTTTGCAAATTATTTTGAAACATTAAACATGCTGGGCAATTTTTTACTACATCTGTGATTCGTTTCGTTATGAATGGGAAGTAAACTAATTCCTTTGCTCTTAATAAAGTTTTCTCTACTCCCATATGATTGTAGTGTAGCCTATCTATGATATCATCACGCATTAGTTTAGGAATTATTATCCTATTAACCCTAAAAATTGCACCCTTCATTTCCACTAACTCGTGCCTACAATGCCAGTAAGGCTGTATCAGTTCGCTTACTTGCTTTTTTTTATTGGGCCACCCTTCCCTAATTATTCTTGCTAGTTCTATTAGTTCTACATCTTTGCTAGTTTCCTCCACTAATTTATCTAATTTTTGTTGACTGATGCTGACATAATCTATCAGGTTCACCTGAGCTTCAATCTTATTTTCATTTATGTTAAAATTTTTATCATTATAACTAGCTCTGGACAAGGTATCAGCTATCTACAGATATTTTCCTGGCTTGTATTTAACTACTAAATTGTAGGGTTGTAAACTTATTAGCAAGCGCTGTAGCCTTAATGGACAGGTATTTAACCTTCCACTGCTGGCGCCTATAATTGGAACGTCACTGCTTGCGCCAAGTTCAGCAGACCCAAACGCTTAGGATCGTTGTTTGGATATGTTAACATGTGATAAAAAAATTTTTTTTACCAATTTTATAATTATACATCTTTCTTGGTGGGTTTGTACACATTAAACACAATTAAACGTTAATTTCTTAGATGATGTTAGCAAAAAGTGAAATATTTGTTTTTTCTTGTAAGCCAAAAACATGGTTGTAATGAAAATGGTGTATAAAATTAAGTTTATTAGAAAATTTAAAAATACATTCTGTGACTTATAGTATATATATATTAAGACATTAATTATTATCATAACTAACTATATTTTAGCGAGCTACTACTGCAGAGCAGCTAAAAAACACGGTGGTGTAGCAATTTTTGTTAAAAATAACCTACCTTTCAAAATAATAAGTCTTTCTCAGTATTGTATTCCTGTCCACGCCGAATTTTGCGGCATTGAAGTGACTTGTATTAAAACCGTTTACATTTTAGTATATAGATCATGTATGGGAGACTTTAATATCTTCATGGAAAAACTGGGTGAACTTCTAGATTATCTCACTAAATATGACAAAGTTGTGATTGCTGGTGATTTTAACGTAAATTTTCGAGGCAGCTCGGTTAACCTTAATGAGCTTATTTGCCTTCTTAATTGTCATAAGTTACAACCAGCTATTTCAGAGTTTACAAGAGTTACCACCACATCTGCAACTTGCATCGACAATATTATAACAAATATTGACAACAGTATTTATGAGGTTGGCATCGTGGACCCCTGCCTCTCCGATCATTTTGGACAATTTATTAAAATTGTGGCCTGTGGCAAAAAAGACCCTACTAACAAATCCCTGAAGAGATGTTTCACAGCTGCTGGAGTTGTCAAATTCAAGTCCTCCCTATCTCAGATTGATTGGTCTATCTTTGACAACCCAACCTACGATGTTGCTTTCCTATCTGATTTTTTGGTAAACACATACCGCTAGTCATTCAACACTTCCCACTGAAAAATGTTTCTCCTTCTACAAAACCTCCCGTCAGGTGGTTCAATGATTCCCTTCGTAAAAAGAGGGATATCTTAACTTCCGTGAAAATAATAGTCAACAGTAGTAGAAATAAAGACGTTATACCAACATACAATAAATTACGTAAAACCTATATTGAGGACATAAAAAAGGCAAAAAAATCCGCTTACAATAATTTTATTGGAAATTCCGGTAATGTAGCCAAGGATACTTGGAGACTGATTAATTACGAAAGAAATGCCAATACTAAAGCTGTAAACGGTTCCACTATCCCCCCTAACACATTCAACGAACATTTTGCAACAACTGCGGATAATATTGTTAATTCAATACCAGCAGTCTCAAATATTACACATAGTCCTTCATTACGCATTTTCCCTTTGTCTCACTGCACTTTCTTTCTGAGTCCAGTGATCAAACAAGATGTTATCCGTGCTATCAAATCACTGAAAACATCTAATTGCTTAGATGTCTACGAGCTAAACAGCAACTTAATAAAAGAAACTGTCGATATAGTGGCAGCTCCCTTAACCTCGTTATTCAACTCCTGTTTTCTAGCAGGCGTATTTCCTGAACCGTTCAAACTCTCTAAAGTGGTGCCTATCTTTAAGAAGGGTGACCCATCTATTGTCGATAATTATCGGCCTATATCGATAATACCAATTTTCGGGAAGATCCTAGAAATAATCCTAAAAGACAAACTCTCAAGTTACATTGAAAGCAACACCATCCTAAATCCCTGCCAGTTTGGTTTTCGACCTGGGAGGTCCACTGTGCAGGCGGTTCATAGCATCGTGGGGGATATAGTCGAGGGCTTGGAGGGAGGCCGCCACACAGCTCTTACGCTGTGTGACCTTTCCAAGGCTTTCGACTGTGTTTCGCACGATCTATTAATTGACAAACTGTATTCTTATGGCATTAGAGGCTTACCTTTATCTCTTTTTCGCACCTACTTAAGCAATCGGCGGCAGTGTATCATTAGAGACAACTTGTCGACCAATGTTCTTTCTCTAAAACACGGTGTCCCCCAGGGCTCAGTACTCGGGCCACTCCTTTTCATTTTGTACATCAATGATTTCCAGCAGTACCTGCACCCACTTAGATGTGTGTTATTCGCCGACGACACTACCCTCATTTGTTCTGACAAAGACACAAACAAGTTAGTCGAACAATCCCACGCCATAGAGGAACAGGCACTAAATTGGTTCTCAGGCAATCGACTGAAACTCAACCAGGAGAAAACGCAAAGAATAACTTTTTCATCAAACAACACTCTACTAAAAGGTGACTCGGTAAAAATGCTCGGGTTAGTGATTGACGATAAACTGAACTGGGGTCCTCACATTGACCAACTGAGTAAGAAATTAACCAGCACTGTCTTCTTGCTGAGAAACTTAAAGAATCTCCTGGATTTTACGATCTTGCGATCCACCTATTTTGCGCTGTTTCATGCGAACCTATGCTATGGTGTCACCTTGTGGGGAAACTCCTCTCACTCAATAAAAATCTTCAAACTACAAAAAAAAATTGTCAGAATATTGACGAACCGCGGTCCAAGGGACCACTGCCAACCCTTATTTATAGATTTAGGCATTATGCCTCTACCTACCGTTTTCATCTTTCACACTTTGCTTGAGATACACAGAAACAGGTCCCAGTATATAACCCATTTGGAGTGCCACGATCACTTCACCAGAAGTTCTGACAAATTAAAAACCCCTTTCTATAAACTAACTAAATCAACTAAAAATTCCCCTAACTTACGACTATACAATCATTTACCTCAATCGTTCAGGGAAAGTAATCTGACAAAGTTCAAACCCAAATTAAAGGAGTTTTTACTAAAACACTGCTTTTATTCTATCCAGGAATTTCTGTCTTTGCCGTTATTAGCTTAAGATATTATAAAAATATTGTAATCTGTAATCTGTATTATTAGACCTGCTACAAATACTGTTGATGTATACACGTAGTCAATAAATTTATTATTATTATTATTATTATTGGGTATATTTACACATTGAGGGCACGAAACTTTCACATGAGATAGACACACAAATTTTTCGCAAATTCTGCAAAAATATTTTGTTTTGCTGCCTTTTTTGCAGAAAAAACAGCGTTTTGTAACTGTGGGATTTGCAGGGTCTCCCAAGGGTATTGCTGCTGAGATTCCAGCAACTTCCTGTCTTCTTTGACGGATTTCTGGAGGAAGATTTGTAAGAGATGCTCTGCGTTTTAAATGCTCATCGGTTAGAGCCAGCGCCAACTCTTTTATATACATACGCCTAATATATTTCGTTCTCTGGTTATTAGCAACGTATATTATTTGGGAATTGATAGCAGCTACATTTAGAAGAGAGTAAAAAACTACCATTGGCCATCTCCTCGTGTTTCTTGCCACATTGTAGGTAGCACACAGTTTGTCTACTGTATCTACCCCACCCTTGGTTGAATTATAAAATGTAATTATTTCAGGCTTATGCTTGTCTTCCGTTGTTATATCACTGAATAGCATCGTCGTGGTGCATGCTAGATACTAGTATAACATTTTTATTTTTTTAGAGATATAGGAGACAACTGTCATGTCTTCTTGGAACCCAAACATACTTGAACCAACTGGTCGACTTTTGGTATTTTTAAATTGGAAGTTCTCTTTTGTTTTTCTTTACGGTTCCAACATACGTCAGTTTATGATCTTTTAGCAGAGATGAAACCAGTCCGAATGATGTAAACCAGTTGTCACATGTTAAATTTCAACCTGTACCAGATATGGGAGTAATTAAGCTTTTCACCAAACTATCTGCAGAATTACTCATATGGTATGGACAGTCAGGTTGTTCTCCTACGTAAACTTCAAGATTTAGAGTGTACCAGGTTTTTGCATCAGCAAGGGCAAATACTTTGATGCCATATTTATTTGGCTTGCTGGGAATGTACTGCTTAAATCCACAGCATCCTCTAAAGGCTTCCAATTTTTCGTCTATGGTTGCATATTCACTAATAGTATAGGGGCGTTTACAATTCTGAACAAAATTATCGAACAAGTCTCTTATTGGTGCTAACTTGTCTACTTTTCTGCGGTCTTCCCTTGTGTCTAAATCATCAAACCGAAGATGTCGCAATAAAAACAAGAATCGATCTTTCGCCATGGTCAACCAGAACCTTTCCACGCCAGTTCCATTCCGGTTCCATAATTCGTCTGTGCTAAGTCTGCTACTCTTTAGGCATCCGGCTAAATAAAGCAAACCTAGCAGTGCTCTAATTTCTATGAGATCGGTTGGTTTGGCACTTCTATCTCTTGTGTAATTTGGAGCAACTTTTGAAATTAATTTATTTGTATTTACTACAATTATATTGAGCATTTCGTTCGAAAAAAATAATGCCCAGCTCTCTAGAATAGTGTTGGCATCTTTACCAGTTCCTCTTACTCCAGGGAGATGTATTACAATATTCGTGTTCTGATACTTTTGTTTGGGACGTGTTTTTTCCACCGAGTTCCATCTTTTGCAATATAAACCGGAATTCTAGCAATTTTTTCGGGAATTATATCTTCGTCATCAATTGAATCAGCATCTTGTTCTGTGTCACTGTTTGAAAGCTGTGCCTTAACAATATCTTCTTCGTCATCCGATTCATCATCAAATTTTTCTTCCCCAGATTCTACTTCTTCTAATAAACGCAGCAAATGTCTTTGTTCTTGTTCGTAATTCATCGTTTCTAAATTGGTAAATATTTCAATGAAAGAACTTTACTAAATAATTGAATGTTAACTCACCAATATGAATTTCAAACAAAAAACACAGTACCTATTTCACAAAAGCAAAATTTTGTTACACGACTGCTGGCGCCAAGTCCCACAGACTTTTTGTTAAATAACTCGCAAACGATAGCAGCACGTACAACAACAATTGCTGGGGTGGTACTGAAGCCTAAAATAGAAAGCTACTGAAAAGTACAGTTATGTAACTTACTCCACTACCAAATATTTAACAACAATGTCCGCGCTGGGTCTGTGAGACTTGGCGCCAGCAGTGGAAGGTTAATGGTTTGTTAAAGATTGCCTCCAGAGGCTTGTGGTCTGTTTCAACAAAAATTTTGCTACCGTACATGTACTGGTGAAATCGCTGACAGCCAAAAACAATTGCTAACAACTCTTTTTCTGTTTGGGGTTCGCTTAATGATTTCGAGGCATATGCAACTGGTCTGTCATTTTGCAGGATTACTGCACCCAACCCTTTACTTGAACTATCCACGGATAATACAATTGGTTGATTCATGTTGAAGTATGCTAATACTGGTCTGCTACATATAACTGTTTTAAGTGTGTTTGTTATGCCGATAGATTATTGTTTTTCTAACACATTACTTACTATTTGAATGAAATAACGAGATTTATTTTTGATTATTTTTATTCACTGGACGAGGCGTGCTTCCTCTATGGAAGCCTGACTGGAAGTGTCTTGTGAAGTGCCTCGCAGGACACTGGCGCGAAATTCAAATAAGCTCTAAATTAAACATTACAAAATACGACGTAACATGCCGCCACCCTTGAAATAAGTAATTTCAAAAACAAAATGATTCAATAGCAACAACTGCCAAATTACAAGACATAGCAACGTAAAATCTAACTAAATTTCACTCGGTAGTACACATAACCGTACGGCAGGCCTTTTAATCACACCACCTGCGGTTTTAACACTAGCTGAACGAACTATACCGTCTACACCTGGGTACGTTTCCACGATGCGCCCTAGCTTCCATGCTCGGGACGGTATGTTGTCTTCAGAGATGATAACGACGTCTCCTGGACGAAGCGTAGGCCCCTCGGCAACTCGCCATTTTTGGCGACGTTGTAGCTCCTGCAGATAATCTCGACTCCATTTTAGCCAAAATTCTTGCTGCAAACGCTGGGTATATTGCCACCTTGACAATTTGTTGAGGTTTTCGCTCCGCAAGTCAACTTCGGGCAATGATTTCAGGTAATCCCCGATTAAAAAATGTCCGGGTGTTAGATAGGTGAGATCATTAGGATCTTGGGATAACGGTGTTAATGGACGAGAATTGAGGATGCACTCGACTTCGGTGAGAAGAGTATACAATTCACTAAAGGTTAATTGAGCATTCCCGCTTGTTTTGTAAATATGACGTTTAAATGACTTAACCGCCGACTCCCATAAACCTCCCATATGCGGAGCTCTGGGAACATTGAAACTCCATTTCATACCGCGAGTGGCCATCTCCTTCGAGATAGGGGTTTGGGTCTCAGTATTGGACAAAAATTTAACGATTTCGCGCATTTCGTTAGCTGCACCCACGAAGTTGGTTGCGTTATCACAAAAGATTTCAGTAGGTACGCCTCTACGTGAAACAAACCGTTTTAATGCCGCCATAAAGGCCTCCGTGGTAAGGTTTTCAACCAATTCGCAATGTACGGCCTTTGTAGGCATGCAAACAAATACGCACCCGTAAGCCTTGGTAACCTTGCGCGATTTACGTGACCCTTCCTTTACATGAAACGGTCCAAAATAATCTAAACCTACCCTTGAAAAAGGTCGCGCAATTTTTAAACGTGCTGACGGTAATTCACCCATCTTGGGTTCGGTTTTTCGTGGGTTGTGCTTGAAACACAATACACATTTTCTTAAGACCTTACGAACGGCACTTCTGCCTGATATAGGCCAGTAATGCAGTCGCATTGCAGAGAGGGTTCCTTGCATTCCGCTGTGCAAATTCTTTTCGTGCGTGTCCTGCACTATCAAGTCGCACAATGAACCTTTGGGCAATAACATCGGATTTTTATTGTCAAATTCCAAATCGGAATTGCGTAAGCGTCCTCCTACGCGCAGGACTTGATTACAGTCTAGGAACGGACTTAACGATAAAATTTTTGATTTCTTGTTTATTTCGCGAGAATTATTTAAACGTTCTATTTCGGACTTGAAATGGTTTCCTTGCACTAGTTTAACTAGAGCAATTTCAGCCGCCTTTAACTCGTCCGTGGTTATTTCGGAGGAATGCCTGAGGGCCTTATTCTTCCATGATGCGACAAAACGCTTGCACAACGCGACGACTCTAATCAATTTAGAATATTTCGAGAACCTAGCAAAGATGAACCTTTCAAATTCATCAGAGGGGTCAGCCTCTTGCTGAACAATTAGCACCTTTGCTTCAGGAGCCACGTCGTTCGGACTCGACCTGAAGGGTGTAGGAGCAAATTCGCAGTTCGTTAAAAATGCAGGGCCATTCCACCACAAGCTATTGGCACCCAATTGTTCGGGAAACGAACCGCGCGAGATGATATCTGCTGGGTTTTCGAGCGTGGGTACGTGAGACCAAGACTCTGCACTGCAGTTCTTGTGGATTTTAGCTATTCTAGTGGCTATAAACGATTTCCACCTGCTCGGACAAGAGTGAATCCACGACAAGGCTATGGTAGAGTCGGAATAATAATTCACGTTTGAGAATTTTAATTCGGAAACGCCTTCGGCCGCGACCATTACCTTCCGCATTAGTCCCGAAAGAAGCAACGCCGCACATAATTCTAAACGAGGTATGCTTAATGTTTGAAGTGGAGCGACACGAGATTTTGAACAAATAAGGCTGGACCTTATAGTCTCATTCGATGCTATTTCGCGAACGTAAATGCACGCACCGTAAGCGCCTTCACTCGCGTCGGCGAAACCGTGAAGCTCCAGTCGTGAATTCTTGCAATTTATTAATTTTCGCGGTATAGCCAATTGGGAAATATCCAATAATTCGTTTGCGAACCTTTTCCAGCGCGTAAAGATTTCGACGGGAATGGATTCGTCCCAAGTTAGTTTTAACTTCCATAACTCTTGCATGATAATTTTTGCTATTACAATTATGGGACCGAGGAGACCCAGGGGGTCGAATATTTGCGCGATATAACTTAAAATTTGCCGTTTTGTTATGCGAGATGCTTCGGCTTTTAAGTTACTCTTGTATTCTATAATATCTGTAACCGGAGCCCAGCACACGCCCAAGGTTTTTAAACTATCTGATTCCTTGCAGTCTAGCACTAAATTCGTTTGTTGCGATTGTAAACCGTCTAGAATAAGTTTATTGTTGGATGCCCATTTTCGTAAGGGGAACCCAGCGCCTTCTAGCACGGAAGTAATGTCGTTGCGTAATTGCACAAGATCATTTTCATTGTCACCGCCCGTGATTAGGTCGTCCATGTAAAAATCTCGCGCGATAACTTTGGCCAATGAAGGATTCGTGTTTTCCGTTTGCAAGGCTATTTCCTTTAAGCAACGAGTAGCAATAAAGGATGCCGGCCGAGTGCCGTAAGTCAGCGTTTTTAATTCATACACTGCTATCGGCTCGTTAGGCGTAAAGCGATATAAGATTTTTTGATAACATGTATCATTGGGATTAATTAGTATTTGACGGTACATTTTGCTAACGTCTGCACTGAGAACGTACTTGTAGAATCGGAACCGTATCAAAATGCTGAATAAATCGTCCTGGAGCACCGGCCCCGTCATTAAAACATCATTTAGTGAATAGCCTGAAGAGCTTTTACATGAGGCGTCAAATACTACACGGGTTTTTGTGGTAATACTTTCTGCCTTGTATACCGCGTGATGAGGAAGAAAGTATCCGCTATCCTGTGCGCTATTGATATTCCCTAATTCCTTCATATGACCGAGTGTTAAATATTCGTTAATGAAGGCGTCATAGTCCATCTTAGCGTCAGCGTTTCGTAATAGTTTGCGTTCTAAATTTATGAACCGCCCTTTGGCAATTTCGAGGGACCTTCCTAATAAACTTGGGTCCGATTTCCACGGTAAGGAAGCAATGAACCTGCCTGATGCATCGCGCGTGACTGTTTGCGTAAAGTGATTTTCGCATTCAGTTTCTTCGTTCGTGTTTTGTTTATCTTCCGAGATATTTTCGACTTCCCAGAATTTAACGATATTGTCGTTTAGATTATGTAATACATTTAAGTTGCAAGACACGGGTGCACTTGCCGTTTTATTCGAAATCGCTCCTGCCAGTAACCAGCCAAACACGGATTTTTGCAAAATTAAACCAACTTGGTTAGTACGTATCTGACCGATGCATAATAATTGGAAAAATAGCTGTGCCCCTATAAGAAGGTCAATGCTGCGTGATTTGTAGAATTGCGGATCTGCCAATTGTATGTTTTGTGGCAGATTTATAGATTTTGCGTTTATTGATTTTACGGGAACGTTTGCAGAAATATTCTCCAGGATGTAAAATTCTAGATCCACATTAAAATTGTGAAACTTTGATTTTATGTTCGTGCTTACTAGCGCATTTGCCTTTGTACATTCGTTATTAACCCCCACAATGGGCAAGTTTGTTGCCCTTGTTGGTAACTTGAGCGCTTGTGCAAGGTTAATCGAGATTATATTTATTTGTGAACCTGAATCGAGCATCGCGCGCGCATTTCGATAATTACCGCGAGAGTCGCGAATTTCCAAAATACAGGTTGATAAAATGATATTAGACGGCTCTTCGTGTGCCTTAAATGCATATAAAGATGCTGCCGGTGAACTATTCGCGTTATCAGAGGGGCCCTGCGAAGACTCCTGTCTGTTTGAATTTTCTAAATGTAAAACGGTGTTATGCAAGCCACGGCATTTTCTGCATCGGGAAGAATTGCAGTCTTTTGTTACGTGTCCCTGCCTTAAACAGTTTAAACACAGGTTTTTTGATCGCGCTTTATCAATTCTTTCCCTAATTGACAAATCTAAAAGGGTTGGACATTGATTCGTGAAATGATTGCCTTGTTCGCAAATCCTGCAAGTTGTGATTTTATTAGCCGCTAAATGACAGGATGCAAACTTATTATTGTTATAGTTAATTTTGGGAATTTTCTGCGTTATTTCCGGTATGTCCTTTACCACATTTAATGCACCTAGTGTATGACATTTATGCGTGAGAAAATCGATAATACCCTTGTAAGTAGGTAAATCAGAATTTGGTAACTTTTCTTCCCATTCCTTGCGCGTTGGAAATGGAAGCTTGGACACGATTAGATAAACTAAAAGATCATCATCTTCGACGTCCCTACCCATTAATTTTAACGAATGCGTGTGTTGCGTAACCGCGTTTAATATGCTTCGGAATCCGTGATAAGACTCCTTCGTGATTGCAGCCAACTCGAAAAGGGCTCTAATATGATTCGTAACGATTACGCGTTTGTTCTCAAATCTTTCCTTTAACAATTCTTTAGTTTTTTCGTAGTTTTCGTTGGTTACATCTAAATGCTTTACTGCATCCGCGGCTTCTCCCTTAAGGGCAGAAATTAAATATTGCATTTTGTCGATTTTTGCTAAAGATTTGTTAGAATCGATAAGAGATTTAAACCTTTCTCGAAAGGTCAGCCACTCATCAAACTTTCCCGAAAATGTAGGTAAGTCGGTTGCGGGGAGTTTAATTGCTGAATGAGCAGATGGTTGGTTTATGGGTGCCGTCGGATCGGCCCTTCCGGGGTAAACTAATAACTCTACCTTTGCTTTTAATTCGGAAAATATCGAATCGGTTATTGCCTTTTCGGTAAAGGCTTCGTCAAATGATTTTTCAAAATCATCATCATAAATGGTTTCGAGGAGTTCATCGCACGTGTGTAGAGACTTTTCGCATACCGCGAATTGTCCAACAATTTTATTTAAATAATCGGGCCTGTTGTCAGGGCTGTCCAAATATTGCTGTAAAAGTGTTGAACTACGCTTCAAAAATGCTCGTTTATTTTTTAATTGTTTAAGCTTCGCACTTAAAGCTATGAGTGCGACCTCTTCTTCTGTTAGGTCGGGCATGGTTAAACTGGTTCTGGGTTTTTAGGGATTTATAAGGAAAGGATTGATCTCACCTAATTCCTTACTGCGATGTTTGTATTACTTCTTGGTAGCGTGTGATGCGATGTTAACCATTCCAATTCTTTGATGTGGAAAGGAGAGCGAGAAAGCGGCTGCGAGTAGCTGCTGAACGAGATGGCAAATTCGTCGCAGAAACGGACTGGTGAGCCGAGTTGATACGAGACGATACGAGTTGTAGGAATGTTGCAGGTGTCTTGCACTTGCTGATATTATTAATTGATTAGGTTCAATTAATCCGGCTCGAAGGACCAAATGTTTGTTATGCCGATAGATTATTGTTTTTCTAACACATTACTTACTATTTGAATGAAATAACGAGATTTATTTTTGATTATTTTTATTCACTGGACGAGGCGTGCTTCCTCTATGGAAGCCTGACTGGAAGTGTCGTGTGAAGTGCCTCGCAGGACACTGGCGGGAAATTCAAATAAGCTCTAAATTAA
Organism: Hemicrepidius hirtus; assembly: GCA_963082805.1. Lineage (NCBI taxonomy): Eukaryota > Metazoa > Arthropoda > Insecta > Coleoptera > Elateridae > Hemicrepidius > Hemicrepidius hirtus. The sequence goes on from OY720168.1 coordinate 10,417,812, forward strand.
ACATTACAAAATACGACGTAACATGCCGCCACCCTTGAAATAAGTAATTTCAAAAACAAAATGATTCAATAGCAACAACTGCCAAATTACAAGACATAGCAACGTAAAATCTAACTAAATTTCACTCGGTAGTACACATAACCGTACGGCAGGCCTTTTAATCACACCACCTGCGGTTTTAACACTAGCTGAACGAACTATACCGTCTACACCTGGGTACGTTTCCACGATGCGCCCTAGCTTCCATGCTCGGGACGGTATGTTGTCTTCAGAGATGATAACGACGTCTCCTGGACGAAGCGTAGGCCCCTCGGCAACTCGCCATTTTTGGCGACGTTGTAGCTCCTGCAGATAATCTCGACTCCATTTTAGCCAAAATTCTTGCTGCAAACGCTGGGTATATTGCCACCTTGACAATTTGTTGAGGTTTTCGCTCCGCAAGTCAACTTCGGGCAATGATTTCAGGTAATCCCCGATTAAAAAATGTCCGGGTGTTAGATAGGTGAGATCATTAGGATCTTGGGATAACGGTGTTAATGGACGAGAATTGAGGATGCACTCGACTTCGGTGAGAAGAGTATACAATTCACTAAAGGTTAATTGAGCATTCCCGCTTGTTTTGTAAATATGACGTTTAAATGACTTAACCGCCGACTCCCATAAACCTCCCATATGCGGAGCTCTGGGAACATTGAAACTCCATTTTATACCGCGAGTGGCCATCTCCTTCGAGATAGGGGTTTGGGTCTCAGTATTGGACAAAAATTTAACGATTTCGCGCATTTCGTTAGCTGCACCCACGAAGTTGGTTGCGTTATCACAAAAGATTTCAGTAGGTACGCCTCTACGTGAAACAAACCGTTTTAATGCCGCCATAAAGGCCTCCGTGGTAAGGTTTTCAACCAATTCGCAATGTACGGCCTTTGTAGGCATGCAAACAAATACGCACCCGTAAGCCTTGGTAACCTTGCGCGATTTACGTGACCCTTCCTTTACATGAAACGGTCCAAAATAATCTAAACCTACCCTTGAAAAAGGTCGCGCAATTTTTAAACGTGCTGACGGTAATTCACCCATCTTGGGTTCGGTTTTTCGTGCGTTGTGCTTGAAACACAATACACATTTTCTTAAGACCTTACGAACGGCACTTCTGCCTGATATAGGCCAGTAATGCAGTCGCATTGCAGAGAGGGTTCCTTGCATTCCGCTGTGCAAATTCTTTTCGTGCGTGTCCTGCACTATCAAGTCGCACAATGAACCTTTGGGCAATAACATCGGATTTTTATTGTCAAATTCCAAATCGGAATTGCGTAAGCGTCCTCCTACGCGCAGGACTTGATTACAGTCTAGGAACGGACTTAACGATAAAATTTTTGATTTCTTGTTTATTTCGCGAGAATTATTTAAACGTTCTATTTCGGACTTGAAATGGTTTCCTTGCAGTAGTTTAACTAGAGCAATTTCAGCCGCCTTTAACTCGTCCGTGGTTATTGCGGAGGAATGCCTGAGGGCCTTATTCTTCCATGATGCGACAAAACGCTTGCACAACGCGACGACTCTAATCAATTTAGAATATTTCGAGAACCTAGCAAAGATGAACCTTTCAAATTCATCAGAGGGGTCAGCCTCTTGCTGAACAATTAGCACCTTTGCTTCAGGAGCCACGTCGTTCGGACTCGACCTGAAGGGTGTAGGAGCAAATTCGCAGTTCGTTAAAAATGCAGGGCCATTCCACCACAAGCTATTGGCACCCAATTGTTCGGGAAACGAACCGCGCGAGATGATATCTGCTGGGTTTTCGAGCGTGGGTACGTGAGACCAAGACTCTGCACTGCAGTTCTTGTGGATTTTAGCTATTCTAGCGGCTATAAACGATTTCCACCTGCTCGGACAAGAGTGAATCCACGACAAGGCTATGGTAGAGTCGGAATAATAATTCACGTTTGAGAATTTTAATTCGGAAACGCCTTCGGCCGCGACCATTACCTTCCGCATTAGTCCCGAAAGAAGCAACGCCGCACATAATTCTAAACGAGGTATGCTTAATGTTTGAAGTGGAGCGACACGAGATTTTGAACAAATAAGGCTGGACCTTATAGTCTCATTCGATGCTATTTCGCGAACGTAAATGCACGCACCGTAAGCGCCTTCACTCGCGTCGGCGAAACCGTGAAGCTCCAGTCGTGAATTCTTGCAATTTATTAATTTTCGCGGTATAGCCAATTGGGAAATATCCAATAATTCGTTTGCGAACCTTTTCCAGCGCGTAAAGATTTCGACGGGAATGGATTCGTCCCAAGTTAGTTTTAACTTCCATAACTCTTGCATGATAATTTTTGCTATTACAATTATGGGACCGAGGAGACCCAGGGGGTCGAATATTTGCGCGATATAACTTAAAATTTGCCGTTTTGTTATGCGAGATGCTTCGGCTTTTAAGTTACTCTTGTATTCTATAATATCTGTAACCGGAGCCCAGCACACGCCCAAGGTTTTTAAACTATCTGATTCCTTGCAGTCTAGCACTAAATTCGTTTGTTGCGATTGTAAACCGTCTAGAATAAGTTTATTGTTGGATGCCCATTTTCGTAAGGGGAACCCAGCGCCTTCTAGCACGGAAGTAATGTCGTTGCGTAATTGCACAAGATCATTTTCATTGTCACCGCCCGTGATTAGGTCGTCCATGTAAAAATCTCGCGCGATAACTTTGGCCAATGAAGGATTCGTGTTTTCCGTTTGCAAGGCTATTTCCTTTAAGCAACGAGTAGCAATAAAGGATGCCGGCCGAGTGCCGTAAGTCAGCGTTTTTAATTCATACACTGCTATCGGCTCGTTAGGCGTAAAGCGATATAAGATTTTTTGATAACATGTATCATTGGGATTAATTAGTATTTGACGGTACATTTTGCTAACGTCTGCACTGAGAACGTACTTGTAGAATCGGAACCGTATCAAAATGCTGAATAAATCGTCCTGGAGCACCGGCCCCGTCATTAAAACATCATTTAGTGAATAGCCTGAAGAGCTTTTACATGAGGCGTCAAATACTACACGGGTTTTTGTGGTAATACTTTCTGCCTTGTATACCGCGTGATGAGGAAGAAAGTATCCGCTATCCTGTGCGCTATTGATATTCCCTAATTCCTTCATATGACCGAGTGTTAAATATTCGTTAATGAAGGCGTCATAGTCCATCTTAGCGTCAGCGTTTCGTAATAGTTTGCGTTCTAAATTTATGAACCGCCCTTTGGCAATTTCGAGGGACCTTCCTAATAAACTTGGGTCCGATTTCCACGGTAAGGAAGCAATGAACCTGCCTGATGCATCGCGCGTGACTGTTTGCGTAAAGTGATTTTCGCATTCAGTTTCTTCGTTCGTGTTTTGTTTATCTTCCGAGATATTTTCGACTTCCCAGAATTTAACGATATTGTCGTTTAGATTATGTAATACATTTAAGTTGCAAGACACGGGTGCACTTGCCGTTTTATTCGAAATCGCTCCTGCCAGTAACCAGCCAAACACGGATTTTTGCAAAATTAAACCAACTTGGTTAGTACGTATCTGACCGATGCATAATAATTGGAAAAATAGCTGTGCCCCTATAAGAAGGTCAATGCTGCGTGATTTGTAGAATTGCGGATCTGCCAATTGTATGTTTTGTGGCAGATTTATAGATTTTGCGTTTATTGATTTTACGGGAACGTTTGCAGAAATATTCTCCAGGATGTAAAATTCTAGATCCACATTAAAATTGTGAAACTTTGATTTTATGTTCGTGCTTACTAGCGCATTTGCCTTTGTACATTCGTTATTAACCCCCACAATGGGCAAGTTTGTTGCCCTTGTTGGTAACTTGAGCGCTTGTGCAAGGTTAATCGAGATTATATTTATTTGTGAACCTGAATCGAGCATCGCGCGCGCATTTCGATAATTACCGCGAGAGTCGCGAATTTCCAAAATACAGGTTGATAAAATGATATTAGACGGCTCTTCGTGTGCCTTAAATGCATATAAAGATGCTGCCGGTGAACTATTCGCGTTATCAGAGGGGCCCTGCGAAGACTCCTGTCTGTTTGAATTTTCTAAATGTAAAACGGTGTTATGCAAGCCACGGCATTTTCTGCATCGGGAAGAATTGCAGTCTTTTGTTACGTGTCCCTGCCTTAAACAGTTTAAACACAGGTTTTTTGATCGCGCTTTATCAATTCTTTCCCTAATTGACAAATCTAAAAGGGTTGGACATTGATTCGTGAAATGATTGCCTTGTTCGCAAATCCTGCAAGTTGTGATTTTATTAGCCGCTAAATGACAGGATGCAAACTTATTATTGTTATAGTTAATTTTGGGAATTTTCTGCGTTATTTCCGGTATGTCCTTTACCACATTTAATGCACCTAGTGTATGACATTTATGCGTGAGAAAATCGATAATACCCTTGTAAGTAGGTAAATCAGAATTTGGTAACTTTTCTTCCCATTCCTTGCGCGTTGGAAATGGAAGCTTGGACACGATTAGATAAACTAAAAGATCATCATCTTCGACGTCCCTACCCATTAATTTTAACGAATGCGTGTGTTGCGTAACCGCGTTTAATATGCTTCGGAATCCGTGATAAGACTCCTTCGTGATTGCAGCCAACTCGAAAAGGGCTCTAATATGATTCGTAACGATTACGCGTTTGTTCTCAAATCTTTCCTTTAACAATTCTTTAGTTTTTTCGTAGTTTTCGTTGGTTACATCTAAATGCTTTACTGCATCCGCGGCTTCTCCCTTAAGGGCAGAAATTAAATATTGCATTTTGTCGATTTTTGCTAAAGATTTGTTAGAATCGATAAGAGATTTAAACCTTTCTCGAAAGGTCAGCCACTCATCAAACTTTCCCGAAAATGTAGGTAAGTCGGTTGCGGGGAGTTTAATTGCTGAATGAGCAGATGGTTGGTTTATGGGTGCCGTCGGATCGGCCCTTCCGGGGTAAACTAATAACTCTACCTTTGCTTTTAATTCGGAAAATATCGAATCGGTTATTGCCTTTTCGGTAAAGGCTTCGTCAAATGATTTTTCAAAATCATCATCATAAATGGTTTCGAGGAGTTCATCGCACGTGTGTAGAGACTTTTCGCATACCGCGAATTGTCCAACAATTTTATTTAAATAATCGGGCCTGTTGTCAGGGCTGTCCAAATATTGCTGTAAAAGTGTTGAACTACGCTTCAAAAATGCTCGTTTATTTTTTAATTGTTTAAGCTTCGCACTTAAAGCTATGAGTGCGACCTCTTCTTCTGTTAGGTCGGGCATGGTTAAACTGGTTCTGGTTTTTTAGGGATTTATAAGGAAAGGATTGATCTCACCTAATTCCTTACTGCGATGTTTGTATTACTTCTTGGTAGCGTGTGATGCGATGTTAACCATTCCAATTCTTTGATGTGGAAAGGAGAGCGAGAAAGCGGCTGCGAGTAGCTGCTGAACGAGATGGCAAATTCGTCGCAGAAACGGACTGGTGAGCCGAGTTGATACGAGACGATACGAGTTGTAGGAATGTTGCAGGTGTCTTGCACTTGCTGATATTATTAATTGATTTGGTTCAATTAATCAGGTTCGAAGGACCAAATGTTTGTTATGCCGATAGATTATTGTTTTTCTAACACATTACTTACTATTTGAATGAAATAACGAGATTTATTTTTGATTATTTTTATTCACTGGACGAGGCGTGCTTCCTCTATGGAAGCCTGACTGGAAGTGTCGTGTGAAGTGCCTCGCAGGACACTGGCGGGAAATTCAAATAAGCTCTAAATTAAACATTACAAAATACGACGTAACAAAGTGTTTGAATTCTGTATCGTGTGCCGCTATCCAGCACCACTCGACATTTTTTTTAGTCAGCTGTATTAGGTTAAAAGTTAATTTTGACAAATTTGGGATAAATTGTGATAAGTACGTTATCATACCCAGGAATCTGCTCAATTCTTCCCTATTGGTCGGTGTTTGAATTTGGTTGATAGCCTCTGTTTTGTCATCATCCGGGGTAATTCCATGTTCCGTTAGAACAGGCCCTACATTAATTTCATTTTGTTTAAACCTACACTTATTTTTATTAAATTTAACACCCCTCTCCTTTGCCCTTACTAATATTTGTTGCAATGTACAAGCATGCTGCTCTTCTGTTTTTGAATATATGATGATGTCATCAATATAGATTTTAACACCTTCTATGCCATCAAACATTTCCGTAAAAGTTCTATGAAATATTTCTGCAGCATTGCAGAGACCGTAGGGTAATCTTAAAAATCTGTACCTTCCAAACGGAGTCGAAAACGTGGTAAGGTAAGATGCCGTTTCTGCTAGTTCACTTTGCCAAAAGCCTTTGTTCGCATCTAAAGTGGTGTAAAATTTTGAACCTACAAGATCGTGGGTTAAGTCCTCAAATGTTGGCAACTTATAATATTCCCTGCAAATGACTTTGTTCAGACCTTGTGGGTCTAAACAAATTCTTATCTGATTGTTGCACAAATTCTGTGGGTTCATCCACCTTCTGTATGACACTATCCTTCATCATTCGTTCTAATTCAATTTTAAGTTTATCTAAATGATTATATGCAATTCTTCTACATGGGATTATAACTGGATCATAATTTTCAACTAGCTTAAATTCACACGGTTGTGATTTGATTTTACCTAGTCCTGTAAAAATATCTGAAAATTGTGAAACTACTTGATCTGTTGTCAGATTTTCAATGTTATTAATTTGATTTATTGTTAACAAATTTAATATTGTAATTGCTTCTATACCAAGAATTGGACTTGAATTTTTACTGGTTTCTGCTATAACAAATACTAATTCAATGACCTTATTATTCCATATGACTTGTAATTTGCAGGTGCCTCTTGTTTTTAAAATTGATCCCTCATAATTACGCACGATCATATTTGGTGGATATAAATCCTTTGATAACCCCACATTTTCATAAATGTGCAACGGAATTACATTTATTTGTGCACCGGTGTCTATCTTAAAGTTAATTACTTGATTACACTCTACTATCTTTAATTCTACGAACCAATCCCCTGCTACTGTACCCACAATTTGTTCAGTTTCTAACATCCCTAATACATATTCTGATATTTCATTATTATCTACTTGTTCTTGAACTAATTCTAGATCATTATTTATGATACTCACGTTCCGAGCTCTACATACTGTGGCAAATGGTTTATTCGTCCACATTTGTTGCATTCCCTTCCATAGGCTGGGCACTGGCCTATATTATGGCTGTAACCACATCTACTACACCTTGGTTGATTGCCCCTCATCATGCCACCTCTCATGTTGCCTCTTGACCCTAAAAATTCACTTCTGCGTACTGTCGATGGTGTTGCAATTTGATGTGCTTGTTGGCCGCTGTATCCATGATTTCCTCGGGTTTGTATAGGAGTGCCCTCGTGACCTTGATATCTTGGCATTACTCTGTTGTTCTTCGGAATGGTTCCAGGTCTGAAATTTCTTGCATGTAGATCTCCTACTTCTAAGTTGGTTGTTTCCCTTAATTGTCTAATGTGTATTTCACTTTGCTCTGCTGCTTGACAAATTTCTATAGCCTTATTTAATTCGAGCTTTGCTTCTCGTAAAAGCCTGTTTTTTACTTGAACATTTCTCACCCCGCATACTATCCTATCACATATGAGCGTACCAAACTCACAGCTGGATGCAATTTGTCTCGGCTCCGTTAGATGCGTATCGAAGTTGACCCCTTCTTTCTGTATACATGTGTTGAATTTGTGCCGTTCGACACTTGGATCAACTTTTGGTAGGAAGTATTCATCTAGTTTCTTGAAAATTTCCTCTGTTTTTTCTATCTCCTTCTTTGTGAGCCCCAGTGTTCCAATTACTTCTCTTGCTTCTTCTCCTAGACAATGTAGCAATACTGCAGCTTGGATTTTATCTTCTTTTACCGCGCATCCCGAAGCTATCACATATATTTCAAAACTCTTTAAATTTTTTCCAATTTCCTCCAATATCCCCTACCATTCTCATAGGCTTTGGTTGTGTTATAAACTCCATATCTTCTTTTCTAAGTTAGGACTCCTATCTGCACGTGGCCTCCTAACCTTCAATTTCTTGAACTCGATTTTCTTTCTTTTTATTATTATTCTTCCTTTTTCGACTGCGCCATGTTATGTTTGTGTTACACTTTGTAGTGATAATGATACACACAAATAACTTCATATGATTTTTATTAAAACAAACTTATGCAATCCTACATCATCTACGCCATTTGTCTCTCGTCACCAAAGATGCCCGAGTCCTGCCGAATCCTCTCTTAAATAGCTACTCTTACTGAGGTGTGTTCACCTAAACATTCCTGAGGTGTGTTCACCTACAACAGGGGAACACACATAGACCTCGCCAATTTGCACAGGCGTGCTCGGTCTAGGTCAAGGATGAGACCTTTCGCTCAAATTCTGCACAAGCGTGAGGTCTCGGAAAGGAACGGTGACTTTGGTTAGGATATCGGGCAGGGATTGTACCTGGTTGTGAAATCTTTTTAATATGCCCTGACGGCCAACGGTTAATTAAAATAAAAAAAAATATTAAAACAAAGTAACTAAAACGGAACTAATTGAATTCAAAATGAAAATAAAAGGTAATTCGGATAATAAGGTTTGTGCGCCGGTTTTCGACCAGTTAACAGACGTACTGGCTTTGAATACCTAGTAGTTTAAAATCTTGAACTTCAAATTTTTAACTAAAATAGGGTAATGTGGCCAGGGACTGGCTACTTTACCCACATGGGATAATTCATGCAAAATAAATAATTACAACATGTTAAAAATATATATTTTCTGAAATAATAATAATATACGGGTAAACAACAATGTTTAAAAACTTACTTATTTACTTATTGACAAAATTCGCACTCAAACTCATCATCTTCTTCCTCGCAACCAGCACATTCCTCGTGAGCCCACCGCTTACATTTGCAACACCTAATCCAACCCTCATTATCTTTAGATTTAGAGAAAGCCTAATTACAATAAAAACAATCCACGTTTTCATTTTCTTTATCATCTAATTCATCATCTCGTTCAAAAAGTTGTTTCGTTGCAGCATCTTTTTTTGTTCTAGTTTCCTTTAGAGTTTGTGTTTCCCTTTTTGTTTGTGTTTTTGGCTTTTTCTTTGCTGGAACACTGGATGTTGTACCTTTCATCTCCGTTTCTTCTTTGTTCCTTTTTCTTTTATTGTCCTCCTCTTCTTTCTTCCCCTTATCTTTCAATAATTCGTGTTTGTATGGGCTAGATGTTATTATTGCTGCCTGTCCCTTTTTTCGGTTTGTGTTTCTTTGTTTTAGCCCTAATTGTTTAGGCAAAGGAACAATATCCTTTGGGCTTAGTACTGCAAATGATTTGGGTTGTGATTTGGGTGTAGTGACTAATATATTATTTTCGTTTCCCATCGCTTCACCTTTGCGTCCATCCACTGCCTGTTCTTCAGCCGTAACTTCATATCCACGTCCATCCACTGCTTGTTTTTCAGCCGTAACTTCATCTCCACGTCCATCCACTGCCTGTTCTTCAACTGTAATCCTTCCATCCAATGAATTTTCACCATTTGTAACTGCGTCTTCAGCGCCAGGAGGATCATTATTTTCAGGGATCATAGGAATCTCAAACACTTCTGCTGCAACAAAATCCACGTCAGAAAATACATTCGGGTCCAAAGGAAAAATCCCGCATTTGCGAAATCCATTTATTGCTGTAGTTGGCACAGCTGCATGCAAAAATGCCTCACTGAGAAGTTTGCTGATTTGGAATTGTGTGATTACTCTTCCTGGGTTGTTTCGCAGAAATTTTTCACATGCTCAGACGTAGAACGGTTTGAAAGGTGCCATAAATGAAACACCTAGAGGTTGTAGCTTGTGGCTGCAATGTGACGGCAAACACACAACAGTCTTAAAATTTTGTCTGGCAGATTCTATAAAGTCGATGTTTTTGATATGGGTGGCATGCCCATCAAGAATTAGAAGCACTGGATCTTCGGCTGAAGGCTTTGCGTATTTCAAGAAATGTATAAACCATTGCATGAAAATATCTGTCTGCATCTATCCACTGGGATGACAGGTAAACCCAGTTCCTGAGGGTGTTCGATTGTTAATTGAAGTGATCGAGAAAAAAATGATTTTGGGCTTTTTTTACCGAACAGGCGGAAAATAAGGCCCACTGTAAGGGTTATTAAAAAAATAGTTAGAAGTCGGAAAATGAATTCTTTATTAACTTTTTAGATTAAGAATAATTACATAGTAAAAGTATGTATAAAAAGCTGAATAAAAAACTAAGTAAATTCTGAATAAAAAAACTGAAAAAAACCTTCGGGTATAAAAACTGAACAAAACCAGTCTGAACAAAAACAAAACAATCAATTTCAAGGTTTGCAATTAAGAGATTGGGACAAACAAAAATGTCTGTTTCTTCCTTGCGTAGTCCAACACAATCTTCATGAACCCAACATTTGCACATTACGCAACCACGCATGTCTGCAACAAAGTCTTCATTGCATACTGTGCACAATCATTTTTCGTCCTTGCCTTTCTTTGTCAAAGGGATAATTTTCTTCTTGCCCACGTTCTGTACGCTGGGGTTTACCGCTTTGATGCTAAACAAATCTTTCTTCAACGTTTGCGCCTTGTAATTGATTGATTTTTTCCTATTATTACCACTCGCTTTAATAGTCGTCAAATTAGGTGTCTTCAAGATTTGTGTAAAACTACAGGACGCTTGCACATTTTGACTTTGAACGTCTGAAGAATTTTAAACTAGCGTGAAATACATTTGCAACAGGTGAATCAGATGTTGCCTTTGAAAGTGATAACTTTTCTCTCCCAGAAAAACATCCTTGTTGGCCTCTGTCGTACCTTGTTTTATTTCTACGAGAAAGTAGAGGGACATTTTCTTCATCATCTGAAGATGAAACATCTCTTGTTAGTTACGTTGTATTTATTTTGACTTCTGTGGGGGAAAAGGTGTCACAAGCTGACACCCACACTGTTAGAAAGCTTGTGACATAATAAGTCTAAATCCAAAAGTAATCAAAAATTAGAACGGACAGAAGGGCACTGTGATCAGAAATCGAGATAAGCATACCTTCGTGTAGAGGAGATCGTACTCTATTTTTTGATCTAAAATAGGTCAAAAGTTTTGTTTTATTTATATATTTTTTAATTCAGCAAAGTTCCAAAAATACATGGGCGCTTGCGGCCTGTTATATTATTACTACTACCTTGTTAAATGTTACTATCTTCTTAAATATCTTTATACCGGGTGGCCGGTTTCAAAGGTGTACATAGGGATTTAACATTGTATTGAACGTTTCTGCTGATTCCTGCTCGCGAATTCAACTTACAGGAATGGTAATGGTATTAATTGAATGGTAAAATGATTGTACTTCAAATGGTGCTAATAATAAAATTAAATGTGCTATATTTATTTTAAAATAACGATTTAAAATTTTGCGATTTTTAAATATGACGTGCTATGATTTTCAAATTTTTGTTAAATTAGTTGTCATTTACAGAAATCCACTAATTTACGCCAACTAAATTATCAAATTTTTTGTCAAATGCTTTAAAATTTGAAAATCATGGCACGTCATATTTAAAAATCGCAAAATTTTAAATCGTTATTTTAAAATAAATATAGCACATTTAATTTTATTATTAGCACCATTTGAAGCACAATCATTTTACCTTTCAATTAATACCATTACCATTCCTGTAAGTTGAATTGGCGAGCAGGAATCAGCAGAAACGTTCAATACAATGTTAAATCCCTATGTACACCTTTGAAACCGGCCACCCGGTATAGAGTTTTTGTTTTCGTTTTATTTTATAATTTTTAAATAAATGAACTTGAATTTGAATTTGAACATGTATAAATACACGGTGTAACACAACTTATCCGAAAAATGTTACCCATACATGCAGCTTTAAATAAGAAATCGATTTGTTAAAAAAAACTTATAACAAAAGTCCAACACAAAACGAGATAAAAATTGTTAAAGGTACAAATTAATGAAAATAAGAAAAATGGTAATTTATTGAACACTGCATAAAACAACTGCCAAAAACAAAAGTACAATGTATTAATCTGTCAACTTGTGTGCGAATTGTTAGTATTGCAGTGATAGTTATTTTTTCAATAAAAATGGCACATGTGTACAGTAACGAGGAGTTGATGGACATTGTATTAGCGTACGGAGAGGCAAGACAAATCTCGTTAGCAGCTTCTCGCCTTTATTCCCAGCGATTTCCAAATAGGCACTTGCCTCATCACGAGACATTTACGGCAGTGGTTCTACGTGGATGTGCTACTGGAAGTTTACGCCCAAACCGTGGACATGGGGGTAGTCGGGTTCGCCAACAATTGTAACTTCAACAATTTTTTTCTCGTTTTGTGTTGGACTTTTAGTTAAAAAAATTTAACAAATCGATTTCTTATTTAAAAGTGCATGTATGGTTAAATTTTTTCGGATAAATTGTGTTACACCCTGTATAACTAATAAATAGGAATACAACAACCGCATCAACAAAAACATCACAATTTTCTGATTACTACTTACTAATTTTTAATAAAATAATTTGTACCTGTCTTACATCCACACGATGATAAGAAGTTCAAATATTGGAGAAAAGTAGGGAGGGTTGTTAAGACAGGAGAAATATTATCGTCGACGATTTTCCATCCAAAATTTTCAACAATTGGTAGCTGCGGACGAGGTTCTAAAGAATGGTACCAAACTTTCGCCTGATAATATGATCTCAAGCTATGAAGTTTTAAAGAATCTTCTGTAGAGGGTAACTTTGCAATTGTTGCAGATTAAACAAGTAGTCCTCTTAAGACATTAATTGGTTCTATATTAACCTTTGGTGAATACAACTTTATAACAAACTGCTGGATGCTCTGAAACATGGTGTAAGGAAAGTATGGTGTGCCAACGACGTGAACAGATTTCGTCCACTTCTGCGCTCCGTTGATCGGTACGTCACTTTGGGAGCATCAGTTGTGTTGTATTTATTCTGATCCCTGATTTTGATTCATTCGTCGTGGTTTTGATTGTGTATCGTTCTCAGGTAATTTATTTACGTGAGAAATTATTAACTTGATAAATAAGTGATTCGATATTTTCAATGCTAGTTTAAAATACGGTAGTCATCCCGAAACAAATGTTTTTTACGTTTGTGTGTTGTTGTGTTTATTCATTACGAAGACAACTAACTTTGTTTCTAATATGACTGTTGGCAAACATAAATGTCCGATACCTTTTCAAAAGGGTACCTATGATATTGAGTAATAATTCCCTGTTGGCTTTATACGATTATTTGCACTCTAAACATGATGTCGAATATATTTTAACATACCGCCTAAATCAGGACATCCTGGAAAATTTCTTTTCATATATGCATGTTATGGGTTCTACTAACGACCACCCAACATCTATTGATCTCAAATATAGATTGGGATGGTTGTTCATAATGTGTTAACTGCTGCTGCTGATGTACCAATTCAAAGCGAAATAGAAAAGGAAATTTCCTTCTTTGACAATCATACATTTATTATACCTGAATATGCTGATTTCGAAACCATTGATATTTCTGATTTTAAGTTTTCTTCGGAAGATTTGGAACTTCTGTAAGCAATGAGGGATTGAAATATACATATAACTGGTTAGTGGCTTATAATTAGATTTAATGAAAAATACAAAGATCTGAATTTAGGTGTATACACGCATAGGTACTCACACAAACACACAAACAGATTGGATCGAATACTTTTCAAGGGGTAGGTAATTTGTTGTATCCAAGTGAAGTTATGATCAAATTAGCCCGCCTTATGAACACGGAGTTTGAAAAATTTCACGGTTTCTGCATTTTCAAAAGAAGAAAAAATTTTTGACAAGTTAGCTGACTGCATTTCCACACAACACAATTTTGGTAATACATTTCCTCGTGAAATTATTCATTGTTTAGTCCGCACTAGGACCTATATTAGACTCAGGGAACTTAATAAAAAAATCAGTTTTGATAATTGCAAACGTAAATTGAACAAAATATGTCCAATTTTACGAACCAAAAAAATTATTAAATAAAATTGATTAAAAAAAAGTTTCAAGTATTTGCATGCTAAGTGTCTACCTTTGACGTATTTAATCGATTTTAAATAAAATACTAATTATTATTGATGTTATTTTGTTTTAATTATATATTAAATCACTCTTTCGTTAATTGAGAATCGAAATTGAAATATGTTATGGTATGATTGTTCGGTTGAATTCCAAAGCGTGCTTCCAACATGCTCCCAAGGTGACGTCAGTGATCTTACTCACTGGCTGCGCGTTGGCACACCATACCATGGTTACACCATGCTCTGAAACATATTCGAAGAAAAATCTACAACTCCGACACCCTCCAAGTATTCATAATATTTCAGGTAAGTTTTCCAGCAGCTCTTTTTACCTATTCCGGAAAACTGACTGGTGGTGTCACACCCAGTCAGCGCATGGAATGCAGGTAAGTTTCTTAGTAACTTTTCCTGTAGTTGAATGTCATGAACAGGTATATAGCGCGACGAGTCTCCTCTTCCAGTTTTGATCCAAATTTCGGGAGTTAAGTACTTTCTAAAATGTAGTAGAAGGACTAGTAGATCCGTATCGTTGCAGTCAATTATGCACCGAAAGTATCCGAATTTTTTTGCGGAGAGTACATGCAACAAGATTCTGGTATCTGCTTCCTCGTGATTACTGTTTAATAAATCTGAATCGTTCATATCAAAATTAGTACTGTGCTCCAAAATATTTGTAAAACCACCGCTAGTTGCAAATTCGGTGTCTGCTTTTAGTAATGTTTGTTTAGTTAAATGCATAGACAAGAAATTCCTCAATTGTTTCTTGTTAAAAACAGAATGAATGAACAAATTCCATTGGTGTGGAAACGGAACATCAGGTGTTTCAATCACCCTCTGAATTGAAGTTTGTGATTCTCTTTTCTGACGTGTAACATTCTTTATGGCGTTTTCTTTATAGTGATCAAATACCACATCAATGCGTTGTGCATTATGTTTATTTTTGAAGACGATATTTGAGAATATAGTAGCATATTCACCAAATGACTTACATTTAGATGGTTTTCCTAAACCCTGCACTACTGACATTCCGTCAAATATGTGACAAACTTTTAAATTATTGTTAGGTAGAGCCTGATAACATGTCACGCAGCAATGATGCTGCTTAATGCACTTTTATCCGATGGAGTGCCTAAATAACCATTTATAGTAAGGGACATGGGAAGGGGTGTTAATTCAAATTGAAATACTTCATTGTAGTCAACATTTCGTCCCAGTTGTTTTACTGCTATAATGCGTTGCAGAAGCTGCTAACCTTGTAAAGTCTGCGATTTTGCAGAATATATTTCTGATTTTGGTTTCACCTTTACACATGTGTTTAGCTTCTTTAAGGGTTTATAAAATTCGGCCGTGTGCATGACATCAACGAAACTTTTTAGTGCATCCTCGCCTCTACCCTTTGCAGATAACCGTAGTTTTTGCACTTCCTTTGGGTATATTTCCTTTGTAGAAATCGAAATTAAGTTATCTCCGTTATAAGCAAACACTTCATACTTATTAAATTGATCAACCAAACTGAGTACTGTCTCTTTGTCTACAAGTATTCTTTTCTTTCCAATTTCAATGTTTTGACTGAAATTGCTATCCCTTAATTTTAAAGAGGTTACAAAATTATTTGTCATTGCACCTATTTCATTAAAACTTAAATACCACTCATGTAACCTATTTTTCGTCAACCCAATTATACCTCCTGCATCTTTTGAGGTTTTGTTTACATGCTCTAAAGGTTGGTCAACGGATATTTTATTAAACTCACCACTTAATCTCTTCACTACAAAATATCCTTCTACAAATTTCTTGCGTACAGCTGGTGCCGTTTTGGGTAGTTCTAACATATCGCAGAGATATATGCAACCCCATCTAGAATAATTGGTATGGTCATATGTGAAAAACCATGGCAACATGCTATTAAAGCTTTCTAAGTGCAATGCCCATTTTCCAACTCGCTCGCTGTACACAAACGATAGTAATATTTCGACAAGCTCGAGATAACTACACCACAACTTAAAATTTGGTGATTGATCTTCCAAAAATTCTTTAAAAAAATTAGCTGGTGATTCTTTTTTTTATGGATTTACACACTTCTTTTGCCATTAGCCTACAAAAATTTAATGTGTGAATCGTATCACTATTGCATTCCATTAACCATTTTTCGAATCTCGGAACAAAAATTCTCATTAGACTCTCCTATGATATTTTGTGAACTCGTATACCTTTATTCCATTTCTTTCCGCTTAATATTTCGGCAATAGTGGATTCCCCGTATAGTCCGGATTCTAACCAGACATCACTTAATCCTGAATCGGACATATGTTGCCCTATTACTTTTAAAAAATTCAGCATAATATGGAAACCGCCTAAGCGTATTATGTCAGTCTTACTTTCGTCCGGATTTAGTCACTGTACTTGCTTCGCTTTGTACTAAATGGCTTGATCAAATGTTATTAAAGTGTGTTCGTTACCTAATTTTCGTGCAATTTCATTGTTGTGTATACCGTATCATATGCAGAAGTAACATAGGGTAAAAGAGGTAAATATCCGTACGTGTAGTACAAACTGTCTCTTCGTGTAGCAACTTGCCGAAACCCGACCATTGTGGCACTACAATTGCTTCCTTATTAAAATCGTCATCGACAGTTCTACAAATTAATTTGGAACCAACTGCTGTGGGATGTAACAATTATCATTATGTAAATATCTGCTTATTTCTTCTTGCGCAATACTATTTCGGAAACGCAATACATCTTTATATGAAACAGAGTGTCCACAAGAATGTACCGCATCTACTAATTTTTTTGATCTTGTTTGTTGATGTACCAAAATTCCTATTCCTACGTGTTTAGGAGTTAATTTCTTACCTTTAAAGCGAGCATAAATAATATCTTGGCATATGGTTAAGAAGGTTGTATTTTCTGCATTTCCTTCATCAGTAATCAATAAACTAATAATCCATGATAAAGCCTGTGGTATGTTTTTTTTGTAATCTTCAATATCCAAATTGGAAGTATCCTTGAAGTCAGGAATACCATCCATTTCAGCTTTAATGTCTGTACATATTTTGTGAATTTGACTTAGTTCGGAAACACCACTAAATAATACCGAATTGTGGGAAGAAGCTGCTTCAATACAATTATGGATAGTATCAGATTTTTCAACAAAAGGTAGAACGACCGAAGAAACTTATCAGATTTATCAATTTCTATTTGTGACCCAAAATGTTTTTTAAAATTTTCCATGAAAGTACGTTTTGATTTTGTTCCTCCCAGTTCCGTGTATCGATTGTATATGGATGTGGCTGTAAATGCCTTTCCCTTTTCAATGCCACTTTTAACAATTATTATAATTTTTTTACGCGGTTTTTTTCTTCGGAGTTAATGTCGATTATTGCGTTTTCACTTTCTATAATTGCATATCGACGGGTAGCCTGCAAAATCTCCTAACCAACATTTGCTTAATTTTTCAGGAGGAATAAGAAACCTGTCTATTTCTGTTATTTATAAGTTCTACATAATTTTTTGACTTTTGGGTTGCAAAACCCATTTTCTGTTGAAAAAGTAATTTGTTGCATAAATTTTGTTTTTTTATGTTAGTTAGGAGCTATTGCTATGACATTTTAATGCAGTTAGGATAAAATGATGCTGGGATGAATAATAATCCAAATATGAAAATCAACTACATTTTTATTATCTGGTAATTAAAAACAAACACAAATATGACAAAATTACTGGATTAAAGTTTAATGAGGCAGGTTATCATAAAAATGATGAACGTGTTTAGGTAAAACTGTTTTAAGTTCTTGAAGGTGTTTTCATTTATTATCGGGTATCTTACATCGCTGATTATGCATCCGTGGATATTTCGCTATTATGGGCAATTCTTTTGGTCTAGCAGGTCACTCTTGCCATTCAGTATCATAACTGATTTTGACTTGAATTTTGCCATTTTCGTACTTGATAACTTTTATATCTGTCACAGTGGGTTCGTCTTTCTGCCTTCCAGGGCGTATAGAAGAGTATCTAAGATGTTCATTGGAAGCAAAATCTGAGAAAAATGAAAAGTCCAACTCAATAGCTTCATAGGGCCTGGGATTCTGCCTTGCCTCCCTGGTGACTAATAAGTAATCACTTGGCAAATGAATTTCACGATTCTTTAGATACTAGCGTGTACTGAATCGCACTCCATGTACGTGTGCCCCACCTCAAGAATTTTTTGATAGATTGTTACATTATGTTTTAATGAAAAATTTAAAATTGCGTTAGATAAGATGTTGTTGCGGTTCTGATATGTGCAACCATCAGAATAGATGACGATTGGTAGATTTTCTGCAAGACATTTTTTTTCTAAGTAATCTAGCAGACAAGACACAAACGTGGAAGCTTTCATCTGACTATTTTGATCTTCGGAGAACCAATAGCAAGTTGCGTCATGTGTTTTTATATCATAGACGGTAAAATTATGCACTCATAATTTTGTTTTATAATAAAAAGCCCCAGCTTCCAAATATGGGGCTAATTTTACTGCTTGCAAATCTACACATACACTCACCATTTAACGATCTAGTTTTGTCGTCCTGTTTTTCTTGTGCCCGGTCCTTTCGGTTTCTATGTTCAATATAGCTTTCTTCAGAAATATTTCCTGTATTGTAAGCGCAACAAAGATTGCATTGGTCTTTTTTAAGTTGATAAATGGCTAATTTTTTTCCTTGAATCTTCTATAGAAATATTTTTTATTTAAAGGGTTAAAATTCTTGTTTAGGCAGTACCGTAAAATAGGGGGAAGCTGACCGATTTTCAACTTTGAGAGCAAATATTTATATGATGTAAATAAAAAAGTATGTTTCAGTGTGCAATACATTATGGGTATGAACCTGATTTAAAGTTTCCTTATGCTCTTTTTTAAATTATTTTGGTATCCTACAACCTAAAAAAATAAAAACCTCTGTTGGTCAACTTCACCCCACATGGGGTCAAGTTAACAGACTATTGAATTTGCTTGTTAAAATGATTTTAGGATAAGATGAGGCGAAGATGACTGCAGCATCAGCCATAAAAATAATTGGAAGACGTTTACTATCACTTTTTTTTATATAAAATGCTTACAAACGTGCATTAGTATAGGTTATAGATACTTGATATAACTCAACATCTTAAAGGAAATCATACAAATGTATTGAATATTAAATAAAGAAAAATTCAAATCAAAATATATTTCTTCTCTATTTTTATTTGGGATATCGGATATCTTGAATATCTTCTGATTCTCTTTCAGAATCGCTGGGGCTCGCGATTTCGATTTCTTCAGATTCCGAATCAGACTGAGTTATCTTGCGTTTCACAGATTGTATTTTACTAGTGGAGGGTAGATTTTCTTCAGTCGTTTTTGGGTGATCTGGACTATCCTCTGCAGCAACTGATCGTCCAGGAACAACATTTAGTTTTTTTCTCTTAGCAGGTATAATTTTCTTACTGGGGTTGCGTTGTGCTTTTAAATAATCGACTATTGTCTCGCTCACTGACGGTCTAGGAACGTTTTCTCGTTGAGGAATTTTTGAGAGCAATTTTTCTTTAGATAGCGGATAAATACCACAAGCGAAAAATCCACTAATCGCATTTTGTTTTGCAGTTAATGCTATCTTTTCAAACAGTTTTCGAAGTAATCTGGGAAATAAACTTTTTTCCACCGCGGATGTTTTCGGGTTGCTTTTCTTCCAGTCAAATAAGATTTGTTTCCAGTGGTTGACACAAATGGGTTGCATTGGGTGGCAAGCACACAAAATCTATATTATTTTGTTTACACAGCTGAAGAACTTCTTTTGTAAAAGGAGATGATAGGTTGTACCCAATCAGAACTTTTCTCCCTTCAATTAGTTTTGCATGAGGTAAAAAGCAGGTTTTAAACCAATCTGTGAAGCAGACTGCATCAAACCATCCGTGGTTACACCTATTATAACGTGATCCTTTGGCACAACATTTTTTTTCATAACATGGAGCGCCTTTAGGCCCACCCTCGCACCAAGAGTCTCATAAATTTGCCGCTTTATACACGACATAAGGAGGTAGTATGTCGCCAGAGGCAGATATACACAACATAATTGTCACCGAACTTTTGGTAAAATTTATCACGTCTGGATATTTAACGCCGCGTTGGAAAATCATCTTTTTTTGCCGGGGTCGTCACTTAAGCTACTTTCATCATAGTTGAATATTGAGTCGGAGGACACCCCTTCCAAAGTTTTACTTAATTCAGTAAAAAAATCTGTCAACATTTCAACATTCACGGCTGCACGTGCGCGTTTAATATTATTACCCATGCGCTGGCTTAACTGCTGTTTATGCTGTGCCAAAAATCCTTTAGCCCAATCAGTTCCAGGCAAATTATTTTTAAATCGAGATTCATTTTTCAGGCAAGCATTCCAAGTCCAAAGCATTTAATGGAAATCCCCATTTCGCACAGGTGAGCAATCCGTCTACAAACTCTTCTTCCTCTCTTTTTGATAAAACAGTTTGACCTCCATGATTTTTAATACCACGACCATGAATTCGATTCATTAATGCATGCATTAATGTACCTTTAGGTATTCCATACTTTTTGGAACCCTGATTTGCACTAATTTCCCCATTTATCACGTCAGTTAAACAAGTTTCGAGTGTCGCTTCACTGTATTGTTTAAGACGTTTGGCGCCTTCTTTACGCGTGTATTTTCTCGGCATATTCACGTATACCAGAAAGTACAACTAACTGCTAAAAAGTTCACATATACAACCTTTCGCTGCAGTGTCTAAAACAAAACTAAATTTCTTACGAGAATTTGCGAGTTTCTACACATCAGTCAAATTCCTCCACAACGTCATTTGCGAGTTTGAGCACGTCAGTCATGTTCGGCCCCGTGGTCAGCTTCACCCCAAAATCATCAAAATAATGCACAGTCTTTGTTATTTTGGCATAACTCCACGAACTTTCAACTATGTTGAAATTTTAATTTATATTTGTCACTTAAGAGTAATTGGGTGATAGCTAAACTTAGAAATGATATTTGAAAACTTTATTACGATCACTTTCCAGATAAAAGTTTGACCACCTATTTTTTAGGTATGTTTTCAGCTTGAGAAAAAGTATTTTTTTTTTCATCTTATTTCATTCCGAGAAACATCTATGTTATATTTTGTTACATTTAATTTTTATTTTAGCATCCCAGTGTATTCTTTTGCTGATGTGTTCTTCGTCTGAAAAGATTTTTGTTAGATGACCTTCTTGTCTTCATGTAATTTTGGTGGACTATTTACCTGTTGTTTGCATTCTATGGTTTTGGTTACTCTTCTATTTTTATTGTGGTTTATTTCAAATTTTTTATGAGCAATGGCAATTACTTCCTGTCATGTGCGATTTGAATTTTGGTTTGGCCTTCTTTTTTTCGGATCTTCCTGCGGTCTTGAATTCATTCTCTTCCTGTTTGTGAGGTTGTAAGGTTGGCCTACAATTTTTCGTCAGAGTAATTATCTTCGGATATAAGGGTCATCACTTACCTGTGTGAATTAATTAAAGTATTGAGTGCTTCGATTTATGGATTAAATTAATTCTAAACTAATCTAATTAGGATTTTTGAAATTGCTTCACAAACAGCTTCTGCAAGCCGTTTTCCATCTTCAGGTATGAGGTTTGCCATGTGCTTCTTGATTCTGTAAATTCAGTTTTGTAATTTCATTTCAGGCTTTTATTTTTCTGTTAATCGTTTTCAATTTTGGTTACGATACAATCTACGGTTCGTACCTGTTACAAGTTGCCCTTGTGGTACTATTACATGTGTAACGTGTCCACTATAATCTACCTGTGGGCTACGGAAGTGGATCGTTTCGTCATCCCTCATTGCCAATGACCAGCTACGTGCGATTTGGGGATATTTTCTTTGGATTCTCTGTAACCTGCACCTACATAGCCAAGCATTAGAACTCATCAGGCCGAAAGAACCAGGTTGCTTACCATCTACGTGCCTCTGCTTCGGATAAGTAAGGTCAGAGATTTCCGTCACTTTATACTTCATAGGTTCCCCGTACATCTATTCGCCTAGATTCTGTAATTTATTAAATTAAAACGTTATATTTATATATGTACTTTTGTAGTAGTACACTATTTTCATTATTAACTTTCAATTCATTAATTTTGTATAAAATTTAGGTCTTTGACCCTTCATAATTTGTTTTTGAGGTTGTAGTTATTGATCGTTATCGATCGAGTAATTATCGATACAGCCAATGTAAATATTACTTACCTGTGTTTATTTTGTTGAATTTTTGTATTTGTGCTGTAGATTCACTGGTTATATTCATTTTTTTTGCACTTTTTATCACCAAAACATCAAGTTAGTGTGATTTGTACAAAAACTATTATTTTAGTTACTTTTAGTTTGTCAAGTTTTATGCAATTTCCTTACGTTGTATGAATTGTAAGGCGGTAGATACAGTTGCGTATTTTTTTTGCATTATTGCTCTTTTCAGATTTATTATTTGTTTTGCGCTACGCATCTTTGCGGATATTTTTTTCAGGTTTTTATTTTATATAGCTATTGCGTTTTTTTTTTAAAAACAACAATCGGTGTCCTACGCTTTGGAGGTACCTTCAACGTCGACCAGACAGCGCTCCGCGAGTATTAAATTTTTATTTTTCTACTCGTGTTATAATTATCTCTGTAGATAATTTTCCGTTTTCCGCAAGTGTGTTAGTTAGCGTTTTTTTGAACGGTTAAATTTACTTTATATATATTTTTGCGTTTAACTGTCTCGCCCGCTATTTATATTTTTTTTGTGCGTCAAATATAGTGACTTGACTACCACCCAACATCTGTCTTTTTATTTTTTTTATTATAGATTAACTATACTTGGTACCTGCTCCCTGATAGGTGTTTTGTTTGTCTTGGCTTTAACGAGTCCGTTTAGCCATATTTCGTTTTTTTTGGGAACAAATGTTATAGGACTCTGGCGCCCATTATTTTATAAATCTTTACCCACCCATTCGCATTAGAGCAGTCGCGGAAGTTTCTATTGTCACCAACGACCACCGTCAGGGACAAAACGATTTAGGTACAGAGAGAAAAGTTGGTAACAAATTTTTGGCGCCCAACGTGGGGCCACGTTGATTTGTTAGTTGATAGAGATTTTTTTTTTTTTTTGCTGTTGTTTTCAGGTAACGAGCTGTATATTAGCGTAATTTGTAAATTTCGTTTAGGGATACGACTTAGAATTTATTTTAGGATATAGGTAGGGTAGCTTACAGTAATTCACTATTCAGATTTTTGTTTTTGTATTATTAGATTCTTTATTTGTAAATCGTCAGTTTTAAAGAAAAATGGATGTTGGTCGACTAACGCGGGATGAGCTTCAATATGAGCTCGATATCCGCCATTGTCAATCGGGAACGACCATAGGTGAGATGCGTACTGCCTTAAGGGACGCCTTGCGAACCGGTAGGACGATAGATATTAATGATACGCTCGACGCAGGAAGCGAACTGCTTACGTGTGATAACAAAATAGAAGAATTACGACAAGCGGTGGAAGATTTCGATTACGAAAACGCGAACAATGAGGCGCAACGTATAAGAAGCCGCTTATACCATGTACAGGGTCGCCTGCTGCGATTATTAACGTTGAATTCAGAACAACATGAGCGTCGAACCCAATTACAGACCGCCACCATCGCGTTATCTAACGAGTTAGACCGTAAATACTTTGGTACTAATGAGTCTGAACCTGAAGAAAGTATCGATAACCCGTTAACGGTTTCCCTGTTGGATCAGTCCCTGGTGCAGCTTGATGAGACCTTATCTACATCTAATCCATACCGTGGTAGATCGACTGAATTACGTAATGTACCGGCAACTGAGACCTTTTCGCCACGTCGTGTGTCATTTTCCCTGCCTGGAGAGCCCAGTCGGATATCCGCTCAAGATGTTAGTTCTAGCCCTCGGGTGAACTCGAATGCTAGTCGTCCTTTTTCCACAACCTTCCCAGACCAGAACCAGACCTCCTCTTACTCTAAGCCGGTGTTACATGCCACGGAAGCGCCATCTGTTATTCCTTCGCCACAATCATCCCCTTACGAAGAATTAAGTCGTTATCGGCCTAATCAATCTTACGGGTTGCCTATAAGTAAGTGGAACTTGTATTTCGATGGCGAGTCCGCTAGCCTGACGAGTTTTCTTTTACGAGTCGAAGAGTTGAGGGTTGCGAGAGGGTTCAGCAAAGACCAGCTGTATCGTTCGGCCGTGGAAATGTTTAAGGGAGACGCACTTCAATGGTACAGGGCTGTGCGGGGCACAATTTCTTCATGGGACGAATTGGTACGCCAATTGAAGGTCACCTTTCTACCCCATGACTACGAGGCCACCCTTTGGGATGAAATTCGAGCGCGTACTCAGCATTCCTCGGAAAGGGTTGCGATCTACATCGCGATAATGGAGAACTTATTCTTGCGGTTGCCTTATTTACCTTCCGAAGGGGTGAGGTTACAGATCATTCGCCGAAATTTACTACCTTGTTTTACTACACAATTGGCCTTGCATCCCGTCTATTCTTTAGCGGCACTCATTCAGGTTTGCCGAGTTATAGAAGATGCTCAAATCGCAGCTAAGAAGTTTAAACCTCCGCCAACTAATTCGGGCCAACTATTAGAACCGGATCTAGGGGTGAAAAGAAAACCCTTCAAAAATACAGTCTGTGCAATGGAGGAAGAGTGTTCTACACCGGAGATGTGTCTTGAATCGGTAAACACGACAGAAGTACCATTAGCTCCGATAACGACGATCAAGTGTTGGAATTGTCAACAACCGGGACACGGTTCCAAGAATTGTTCAGCTCCCCGAAAAATGCACTGCTATAGGTGCGGGGCACCAAACGTCACCGTAAGGACCTGCTCTAAATGTTCGGGAAACGAGCGACGGACACAGCAATAGACCAAGGTCTGTGTCCTAGCATGAAAAAAAGGGTCAAACAAGATGGGTCTAACTTCACTTCCCCAATTCTGAACTACATTCTCAGTCACTGCGAAGGGGACAATCGGCCGTACGTGACCATAGAGATCCTGGGGGTGCCCATGAAAGGATTACTCGATTCAGGAGCCTCTAGGACCATCATAGGCGCACCTGGGTGGGTGATAATTCAATCTCTGGGGGCAAAACTTCTTCGTTCCACCACTACCCACTGTACGGTGGCAAACAATAGCGCTTGCGACGTGATAGGGTCGGTGTCCTTGCCTGTCCTCTTGGAAGGGAAGATTAAGACAATTTCCATGTTAGTTGTTCCAGAGCTACCTCACCCATTGATTCTAGGAATCGACTTCTGGACTTCGATGGAAATTATTCCCGACTTAAATCGAGGGTGTTGGTCTTTTAATTCAGAAGACACCATTGTACCGTCCGTTACCGCGATAGTATCTAAAGACTTTCTAACTTCCGAACAGCAAAGTCGCCTTGAAACGTTGGCGGCAAAGTATTTCAACCAGATGGAGAATAGGTTGGGCTGTACTAACCTGGTGGCACACGAGATTATCACCAACGCTCCACCCATTCGT
Source organism: Hemicrepidius hirtus (assembly GCA_963082805.1). Classification (NCBI taxonomy): domain Eukaryota; kingdom Metazoa; phylum Arthropoda; class Insecta; order Coleoptera; family Elateridae; genus Hemicrepidius; species Hemicrepidius hirtus. Next base: position 10,443,542 of record OY720168.1, read on the forward strand.
CAGAGAGCCTACCGTGTTTCCCCGGCCATCCAAGCCCGGATTGATGAGGAAGTCCAAAAGATGTTGAAGGATAATATCATTCAGCCCTCATCGAGTCCTTGGAGCAGTCCTGTTCTAATGGTTCCAAAGAAAGATGGTTCTTACCGGTTCTGTATCGACTATCGCCAATTAAACAAGGTTACGCAACGAGATTCCTATCCTTTACCCTTTATATCGACAATCCTAGATAGATTACGAAACAGCAAATTCCTGTCTTCTTTGGACGTTAAGTCAGCCTACTGGCAGGTGCCTGTGGCTGAAGGTTCGCGACCTTACACAGCTTTTTCCGTTCCTGGTAGGGGCTTATTTGAATTTTGTAGGATGCCTTTCGGGTTGTCTAATTCTCCTGCGACTTGGCAACGATTGATCGACAGGGTGCTTGGTCCCGAGTTGGAGCCTCACGTGTTCGTCTACTTGGACGATGTCATCTTGGTAACTGAAGATTTTGAATCTCACATGACCCTGTTGGAAGAGGTTCTTCGACGTTTGGTTGGTGCAGGATTAACTCTTTCTCGGGAGAAATGTCATCTATGTCGACCAGAGTTGAAATATTTAGGGTTTGTAGTCGACAGATTCGGTCTTCACGTGGACCCTGATAAGGTTAGGGCTATAACAGAGATTCCTCCGCCTAAGAACATCACAGAAGTCCGTCGGTTAATGGGAACCGCCTCCTGGTATCGGCGTTTTATCCCGAACTTCTCTACCGTTCTGTCCCCCATCACGCGACTGTTACAGAAGAAACAACCGTGGCTCTGGTCGGAAGAGTGCGAGAAGGCGTTCCACTTCATCAAGGACTGTTTAATAACAGCTCCCATCCTTAAGTGTCCGAATTTTAATCTGCCATTTATAGTACAAACCGACGCGTCGGCATACGGATTAGGCGCGGTATTATCACAACGGGATGGAGAGGAGGAGAATGTAATTTGTTATATAAGTCGGTCATTGAGTCGTGCTGAACAAAAATACTCTACCACCGAAAGGGAGTGCCTAGCAGTGATCTGGGCAGTTGAGAAGCTGCGACCGTATTTGGAGGGGTACAAATTTTCAGTCATCACGGACCACCATTCCTTGTTGTGGCTCCAAAACTTACGAGAACCTTCGGGTAGGCTGACACGTTGGTTGCTGCGATTACAAGCTTTCGACTTTGCTATTTACCATCGAAAGGGGAAGGACCATGTAGTACCCGATTTTCTTTCTAGATCCGTTCCAGAAATTTCTCCTCTAGCAGTTCCAGCTACCGCAGAACCACTACAGAGTACTGATCCATGGTACCTGAAAATGCTGAAATTAGTTTCCGATCAACCATTAAAATTTTCGCAATGGCGTGTACAAGATAAGGTTTTGTATAAACACCTCAAATGTTCGTTTCCGGGGTTGAGAGACTCGGGCGATTCCTGGAAAGTAGTGGTGCCGAAGGAGCAACGCAAGGAAATAATTAAACGTTGCCACGATTCTACTGAAGCATGCCATGCGGGAATTCACAAAACGTATCATCGCTTACAAAATCGCTACTTCTGGCCTAAAATGCGTGCGGATATCACCAAATATATTCGAAATTGTTCTGTTTGTCTCACCACAAAGTCCGATCAAAGACCTCCACCTGGGTTGATGGGAGAACCTTACATCATCCGAAAGCCCTGGCAGACCATCAGCGTGGATTTATGTGGACCGTTGCCGAGATCCAGCAAAGGCTATAATTATATCCTGGTGATTTCCGATTGCTTTACAAAATACGTCGTCTTATTTGCCCTACGGAATGCCACTGCTATAGCTGTCGCTCAGGTTCTAGAAGATCACATCTTTTTAGTCTACGGAACTCCTCAAACCATCATATGTGACAATGGAGTACAGTTCAGGTCGAAGGAATTCCAGAAACTCTGTGCCGAATATCAGACACGAATCCAATTCACACCATATTATCATCCACAAGCCAACCCCGTGGAGAGGGTAAACAGGGTTATTAAAACAATGCTTAGCGCGTATGTGACGGATAATCACAAACTTTGGCACAAATATCTACCGAAAATTGGGTGTGCTTTAAGAACGGCGGTCCACGAAGTTACTGGGGTCACTCCATTCTTCGCCAATTTTGGTCACGAACATGTACTTTTTGGAGATCGATATCAAGAAACACCCGAAGTTCAGACCGAAAAAGAACCTTCAGATCGTGAAAAAGAGTTCAAAAAGTTATATAAAGAAATTTCCAAACGACTGGCAATTACACACGCTCGCACCAAGAATCGGTATAATCTGCGTCGCAGAGAGGTGGAATATAACGTGGGTTCGAAAGTATATCGACGCAACTATGTGCTATCCGACGCCACGAAGGACTTTACTAAAAAATTAGCTCCGCGATACGTAGGACCTTACTGGGTTAAACGCAAGATTAGTTCGGTAATGTACGAGTTAATGGATGACCAAGCCAAGAGCAAGGGAAATTGGCATGTAAAGGATCTCAAAGAACATCCTCCTGACTTGGACGAGTAGCTAGCGATTGCCCCATTTTTCTTGCTGCCGATACTATCTCGTTTATTTATTATTCTTTTGACTAACGAATGTTTTGTAATTTAAAATTTAGGTATGGTTATTTGGTGCTTTGTTTGTTAGTTTCATCTCATGTTGGAAAAAAAATCTACGATTTTTTTTTTTTAGTAAGGGGGGAGTTTGTTACATTTAATTTTTATTTTAGCATCCCAGTGTATTCTTTTGCTGATGTGTTCTTCGTCTGAAAAGATTTTTGTTAGATGACCTTCTTGTCTTCATGTAATTTTGGTGGACTATTTACCTGTTGTTTGCATTCTATGGTTTTGGTTACTCTTCTATTTTTATTGTGGTTTATTTCAAATTTTTTATGAGCAATGGCAATTACTTCCTGTCATGTGCGATTTGAATTTTGGTTTGGCCTTCTTTTTTTCGGATCTTCCTGCGGTCTTGAATTCATTCTCTTCCTGTTTGTGAGGTTGTAAGGTTGGCCTACAATTTTTCGTCAGAGTAATTATCTTCGGATATAAGGGTCATCACTTACCTGTGTGAATTAATTAAAGTATTGAGTGCTTCGATTTATGGATTAAATTAATTCTAAACTAATCTAATTAGGATTTTTGAAATTGCTTCACAAACAGCTTCTGCAAGCCGTTTTCCATCTTCAGGTATGAGGTTTGCCATGTGCTTCTTGATTCTGTAAATTCAGTTTTGTAATTTCATTTCAGGCTTTTATTTTTCTGTTAATCGTTTTCAATTTTGGTTACGATACAATCTACGGTTCGTACCTGTTACAAGTTGCCCTTGTGGTACTATTACATGTGTAACGTGTCCACTATAATCTACCTGTGGGCTACGGAAGTGGATCGTTTCGTCATCCCTCATTGCCAATGACCAGCTACGTGCGATTTGGGGATATTTTCTTTGGATTCTCTGTAACCTGCACCTACATAGCCAAGCATTAGAACTCATCAGGCCGAAAGAACCAGGTTGCTTACCATCTACGTGCCTCTGCTTCGGATAAGTAAGGTCAGAGATTTCCGTCACTTTATACTTCATAGGTTCCCCGTACATCTATTCGCCTAGATTCTGTAATTTATTAAATTAAAACGTTATATTTATATATGTACTTTTGTAGTAGTACACTATTTTCATTATTAACTTTCAATTCATTAATTTTGTATAAAATTTAGGTCTTTGACCCTTCATAATTTGTTTTTGAGGTTGTAGTTATTGATCGTTATCGATCGAGTAATTATCGATACAGCCAATGTAAATATTACTTACCTGTGTTTATTTTGTTGAATTTTTGTATTTGTGCTGTAGATTCACTGGTTATATTCATTTTTTTTGCACTTTTTATCACCAAAACATCAAGTTAGTGTGATTTGTACAAAAACTATTATTTTAGTTACTTTTAGTTTGTCAAGTTTTATGCAATTTCCTTACGTTGTATGAATTGTAAGGCGGTAGATACAGTTGCGTATTTTTTTTGCATTATTGCTCTTTTCAGATTTATTATTTGTTTTGCGCTACGCATCTTTGCGGATATTTTTTTCAGGTTTTTATTTTATATAGCTATTGCGTTTTTTTTTTAAAAACAACAATCGGTGTCCTACGCTTTGGAGGTACCTTCAACGTCGACCAGACAGCGCTCCGCGAGTATTAAATTTTTATTTTTCTACTCGTGTTATAATTATCTCTGTAGATAATTTTCCGTTTTCCGCAAGTGTGTTAGTTAGCGTTTTTTTGAACGGTTAAATTTACTTTATATATATTTTTGCGTTTAACTGTCTCGCCCGCTATTTATATTTTTTTTGTGCGTCAAATATAGTGACTTGACTACCACCCAACATCTGTCTTTTTATTTTTTTTATTATAGATTAACTATACTTGGTACCTGCTCCCTGATAGGTGTTTTGTTTGTCTTGGCTTTAACGAGTCCGTTTAGCCATATTTCGTTTTTTTTGGGAACAAATGTTATAGGACTCTGGCGCCCATTATTTTATAAATCTTTACCCACCCATTCGCATTAGAGCAGTCGCGGAAGTTTCTATTGTCACCAACGACCACCGTCAGGGACAAAACGATTTAGGTACAGAGAGAAAAGTTGGTAACAATTTACCTCATACTTTGATACATGGCACAACAATTTAACTCCCAAGAAATATAAAAAATATGTTAGTTTTAAAACTATAGCAACAAATTTCTTTATTCACATTTTTGGTCAAGTTCACCCCAGAGGTCAGCTTTCCCCCATTTTACGGTACTCTTTATATAACTTATAGACACTCACCATTGTCTTAAAAATCGGCTCCAAAAAGAATTTAGAACAATCTTTTCGAGGGATGGAAGTTTGGGCAATTCATCCAAGAACCTATCGATAGTTTCAATATTAGAAAGTTTGCGATCTAATAATGCTTGTCTGACGGTTATCTTTCTTTCCCGATCCTGATGCATCCCATCGTTACTATTGTTCACCCACTCTTGAACTGTTTTATATCCCAAATCGAATGTATTTAAGAACATCGTTCTGCATACCTGAATTTTTTTATTGTTCATATTTAAATAATATATAAACGTTCCCTGTCGCCTTGATTATTCCATGTCTTTCCTTTAACAGGTACTTTTTTAACATGAGCAGATACGTACACTTTCCTCTGATCCCAGGACATCTGTTTCCAAAAATATTCAAACAATTTCTTTCTTTGAATATCTGTAATATTTGAACAGTTTCTAAGTTTGGACTATTTACAAAACTCTGAATTGCACGCTGTTTTTAGCTTTCTTGCAGTTCGCATAGTGTCTTGTTTAATTTTTTCATTTCGATTTTTAGAAAAGCCCAAATAATTTTCTCCTCGCATTCTTTTTTTCCAATTTTTTTCACGAATCCAAGATACTTTATCCGCTACTTTTTTTCTCTTTCTGGAATTTTCCAAATTGTCCATATTGGGGTCAGTATCTCTTCTTTCGCTTTGTTCAGGTTCAGGGTTTTCGTCGCTAGGACTTCCATTGCTAAAGTCTTCATTGCTAAACTCGCTGTTGCTATCTGATGGATTATAGTCATTGGAACTGTCGCTATTGTTATCCGACGCATTTGTAGTATCACCTATAAATTATTTAAAATGTGTCAATCGAAGTTATTTAAATAACTTATAAATACCAATATTTGAACAAGTAGGGTGCTGAATCTGTTCTACATTAGACAACTGATCACCGATGGCAAAGTCAAACTCTACTGGAGTAACTTCTGTTATACCTAGAATATGAGTAAACCTTAATAAAAATCTACAATCTAAAAAAAACATCATCCAACCGTTATTACTTGAATTTATAGTCACAAGGTTTGTGCTGTCAGTGATTTCCTCTGTATGAGCACTACTTGAGGGTTTAGTAATGTTCTCATCTAAAAAACATTTTTTTGTCACTACCCTACCCGCTAAAGAACATTAGAGTTATAAACTTACCAAGATATATTGCCACAATATTACCAATATTATTGCTTTCTGAAATGTTGACTCCAATAATATCCACTGGTATATCGTCTAAATATTTCTTTTGAGCCATTTCTACCATTTTTCTAGCACGATTCATTGTGTAGAATCTGAAAAACTAAATAGCAAATACTCCCTAACTGCACTAAATTCAACCAACGCTAAATAAATTTGGTTAACTTCAAAATCTCATATCTGCTACGAATAATGATAAAGCGTTTAATGTCGATTTACGGCGTTAAATCCTTTAAAATTTTTTCGGTGCCTAATAATGTTTAATTTTCATTCTGAAAGTAATAATTTCTCTATAAAACAACGAAATTGGGTCTAAATTGGGTACTTACCTGGTGTAAACAACCTCCACTTACAAACACGTTGTGCAGTCTGCAGTTAGGATAAATTGCGCGCGAAAAACCGGCCAATATAATAGGAGATATTGCATCAGTCTAAAATTCAAGGTTAAAACTTGTTTGTTGGATGGGAGATTTTTACAACTCATGCGCGGTGGTCACATCGATTTAGAACCATTAAAAACTCATTTCGAGAAAAAATGTCAGTTAAGAGATATTGCAGGCTACCCGTCGATATTTTGGTTGCTTACAAAATTTTCTATTTTGTACACTTAGGCCCGGTTGTACGAAAGTATTTGACTACCAGTTCAGCTGAACCACGATCAATTGTCATGGATAATTGTATCCATGACAATTGATCGTGGTTCAACTGAACTGACGGTCAAATACTTTCGTACAACGGGACCTTAGACAGTTGGGATGATATTTTATTTCCATCGCTATTAAATCGTGCGGTCCAATCCGTTGAAGAACCTCTGAGGACTTGGACGCTATATGTTTGATTTTATTTTCTATATTTGTGGACATGACTTGTGACAATCGCTTCTCTGCAGAACGCTTCTGACAAAACACACATTTATTTATGTCGAATAACATTTTACGTAATGTTCTGCAACGAGGTTGTGGTGGTTCTATGCCAGCTTTTTTATATTCTTTCAACCTTTCAGATATCTTTCGTAAAACTTCAATATTTTTTATGCTGGTGTAACCAATGTAGCAATTTTTATGCCAATAAATAGATTTCAGGTTTCCATTTTTACGATCATAAATCGCCTTTTGAATATCAACATCTGTAGTTTGGTTTATGTCATGTCGGATCTTTGTTGACAGTAAAAAGGTATAAAAACTTTTTTCTGTAGCGTTTACGAGGCACCTGTTGTTTTACATATAATACACCGTTGTCCTTTTATTAGCTTAAATTTGACACATGAATGAATTTCACTTTCAGAAGAACTAGTATTCAGGCCAATTCTGTATGAAAATTGTTATGCCATAACAAGGTAACTTCTTGTTACTGCAAAGATTTTTGGTTAACCAACAAGATTGCTAATATTCTCTATTCTGTATGATGAAAATATAACAACTTTACTTGTCATTTTAACAATCTTTCTTATAAATTAGCAAATGCATATTTGGTCTTGCTATAGTCATAATAAGCCTAGTTATGGATGCAGTAGGTGTGAATTTTCATTTAAATTTTGTTTCAATGTTGGAAAATGCAATTAATCAGTAAGCTCACTATAAGTTCCATTACTTTGCTAATGTGAAAAACTTTTATTTTGTAACTGATTCGATATTTTAGAAGACAATTCGTTTTGAATACAGATATCTTCGAGACAACATGTAATCCATTTGAAATGCCTAATGAAAAATTTATTAAATTATTTCGATTGAATAAAGATCTAGCCATAAATGTAATTGAAGAAATACGAGCAATTATAAATGTTGGAAATGATAATACAAGAATTACAAAAATTCCAATTCATTTAGAGGTAACAAGTTGATTTAGTTAAATCTTTAAAAAGATATCAACTTAAAACATAATTTTTATTATTTAGGTTTTACTGTGTCTAAACTTTTATGAACATGGAAGTTACCAAACATTGGTAGGACAGGATTTGAATTTTGCTGTTAGTCAGCCAGCAGTCAGAATAATTTCCAAAATTAGTAACATTTTTGCAACACATTTGTTGCCACGATATGTGAAATTTCCTTCGACAGAGCAAGAATCTTTGCGAATAAAACAAGAGTACGTGTCAGAACTATGTTTTCCCTAAATGAATTATTAGAATTCTAATTACTTGTTTATAATAGTTTTATGGATAAACTAAATTTTCCTAACACTTTGGGTGCCATCGCCTGTACACACGTGGCGATAACTTCCCCTAAAGTTGATGCTGAAATAAACCCAGCCATAGTTTATCTAAACCGCAAAGGTTACTACAGCATTAATGTTCAAGCGGTATATATAATATAAAATTATTTTAGAATAATAAATAATTACAAAGATATTCGATGACCCCGTTTTGTTGTCAGGTGTGTGACATGATGTTTCTGCATGTCAATGCTAGGGATCCTGGTGCTACCCATGATGCAGCTATATGGGAAACTTCTGCCGTTAAAAGTCATTTACATAGACGGTATCAAAGAGGAGAAAGAAATATATGGCTTATTGGAGACTGGATATCCTATAGAACCATGGCTGATGACTCCCATTTCTGATGCAGTTGCAAATACACCAGAAGCAGCATACACATTTCGACATTGCTCAGCCCGTAATGTAATCGAGCGATCTTTTGGGGTTCTTAAGCAAAGATTTAAATGCCTTTCTAAGACCAGAACATTACATTATGATCACACTGCCGCTGGTCGCATCACGTATGCATGTATTGTTTTACACAATATTTGTAGAAAGTTTAATATACCTCTGAATAACCAACATGATTGGAATGCTGAAGAAAATAATCATAATTTGCAAGTGGATGTGGCAGATAGAAACAATAAATTGTATGCACATATTTGTAGGTGGTGTTCACTAACCAGCTTTTCCTAGACCACAACATTGGCACTCTAACAGAAGGGCGTTTGGTACGAAGGAGATTAGTTCATTTATTAGGTAATTAACGAGCACGATTGAATAGTTTACTTTATTTTACTTTCTGTTAAGTTCAATTTACAAAATAATTTATTTTATTTTCTGTTAAATTCAATTAAGGAAAATACAACATACAATGTTACTCAATTTTGTCCTTAATGGCATCAGCGATGGCACTAAGTGTAGTAGCAAGTTCACTAATGCTCTTTTCTAGCACCAGGAATATCATTCAGTTTTTCCACCAATCCATCCCACAACTTTTTAACTTCATGGATGTTTAATGGATGTGTTTTGCCAGTGGTCATTATCTTCTTTTCATTTAAAAATTGCACCATCGCCTCCATTTGCTCTCCGCTAGTTCTTTTACCACGCTTCTTTTTTTCCAATTCACTCATTTTTACTTTCCCATACCACCACTGGTAGGTATATGGAAAGTATTGATATCATGAAAATTTTCGAAATCGAGATTTTCGCGGAAATACGTGTTTTGGGCCCCCAGGAACCCAAAAAAGTGGTCTAGAAAAAATGTCTGTCTGTGAGTGCATAACTGGGAGTTGTGGAACCTTTGCGCACGTGGGATGTGGGAATGTGGAACCGACTTCTCAATGTTGAACCGTAAGGGCGTAAAACCACGGTTCCACAATGCCGGTTCGAAAAGTCCCATTTGGGTGCATAACCGGTACGGCGTCGGCCAATAAAGTGAATGCGCGTGCATGCGTACAATCAAACGGTACAGTGTCTCCCTAGCCGGATTACGAACCCTACATAACACCGACTGTACTGTTGGTTGCATCACGGAAGGCGTTCCAGTTTACTATTGTCTTAAAAGAGGAATAAACTGCATAATCTTCTGTCATGGTGGTGGTATAGTCAAAAATCTTTAGGCGTCGCACTACCAGGATTAAGCATATTACACAAGATAATTATTTATCAATTGAATTTGAATTACTTGTAAAAAAATACATTCCATTTGGTAATGCACTAGATTTTTGTCTTGATAGAGATGTATTTATTCCTGCATCTTGTATTCTTGGCTAACAAACGAGTAGCGATAACCCCTACAGTGACCCACCAGCTGATCAGTCCACTGGGCTTGTGAAAAGCGAGTATTGAAATACACACCCCTCGCGTGACGTATGTATATGCACAAGTCCACTGGGTAAAAATAATTCTCAAACTGCAACTAACCTGAAGCAAAGGACTTTGCTAAGACTAATGGGGCGCCCCTCGAACTTTAGGTTAGTTGCAGTTTGAGAATTAATTTTAAAAAAATCCAGTGAACTTGTGTATATACATACGTCACGCGAGGGGTGTGTATTTCAATACTCGCTTGTGAAAAATATTATGCACAAACTACACAAAGTAACCTAGTCTGTGGGGCGCCCCAGTGGACTTGTGAATACATATGCTCAGCTGCTGGGTCCACTGTACGGGCTATCGCTATCCGCTTGTCTGTCACAGTACCCAGTACCGGCCCCAAACTGAATAAAATAGGTTGATGTTCAAATACAACCCCCTATTCCAGCAACTCTCCATTTTACGCGCAAAACTCGAGAAAATGTTTAATAAATACAGAACAACTCCTTCCACCCTTAAAAAAAATCTAAATAATATCAGAAAATACCTCATATTAAACATAAAAAATACAAACCAATCCCTTTCACCCTTAAAAAATAAAAAATAAATATCGGAAAATACCGCATTTTACGAACAAAACTCAAGAAAATGTCTAAAAATTACAAAACAACCCCTTTCACCCTTATTTCAACATTAAAAGAAAAAAAAACGAAAAACATCAGAAAATAGACCATTTTATGCACAAAGCCCGAGAAAAAGTCTAATAAATACAAAACAACCCCTTTCACCCTTAGTTCAGCCTTAAAAGTTAAAAAAAAAAACGAAAAACATCAGAAAATACCCCATTTTACGCACATAACTCGAGAAAATGTCCCAAAATACAGAACAACCCCTTTCACCCTTAAAAAAATCTGAAAAACAACAGAAAATGCCCCATTTTACGCCCAAAGTAGAAAAATGTCAGAAAATACAAAACAACCCTACATAACACCGACTGTACTGTTGGTTGCATCACGTAAGGCGTTCCAGTTTACTATTGTCTTAAAAGAGGAATAAACTGCATAATCTTCTGTCATGCTGGTGGTATAGTCAAAAATCTTTAGGCGTCGCACTACCAGGATTAAGCATATTACTCAAGATAATTATTTATAAATGCAATTGATACATTAAGTACATTAATGAATTTGAATACAAGCGGATAGCCCTCACAGTTCGGCTACAAACAGTACAAACAGCTGAGCGTATGTACAGGGCAGCTATTAAAGATTGGACCAAAGTCGTAGCGGTCAAACGCTTTGAGATAGTAATTGGAAATTTGGAGCACTTGAGTACGATATCACTTTGCATATTTTACAGTTTAGAAAAATTTTCTTTGACTCACACTTTCGGAGCCCGGCCGCCATCTTGAATTTTCTTAAATGGTAATAGGGGTAACGCAATACATCATTACAAAGCTTGAATATTTTTCTTTCTAATCATGGATTAATATTACATAAGAAAACAATGCAAAAAAATTAGAAAACAATTTGCCGTATGTTCAGACGGCTATTTATTGTATGCTTTAAATCTAGGTAGCTGTGTATTAACACAACGTCAAAATTAAACAAAAAACAAAATTAACAAACAATGAATAAACAAGGTACCTACTAAAATTAAACAAACAATTCTAAACATTAAAAAACAAATATCATGTGATTGTTAAAACTACATGGTATCAAAAACTGCTTAAATTCACGAAGATGTTCAAACTGTTTTCTGTCACCATACGCAATCAGTTTCTGTCAACCAATCCATGTTTAACAAAGTTCAGATTGTTAAATTTTCTACAAAAAGTATGACAATGTACCTACTGTCATCTGATAAACAATTACTGATTGTTTTTTTGTTTAATTTTGAAGTTCTGTTAAAGTAAAGCCACCTAGAATTAAAGCATACAATAAATAGCCATCTGAGCATACGGCAAATTGTTTTTTAATTTTTCTTCATTATTTCCTTATGTAACCCCATAATAATTTACCAGAATTAGAAAGAGAAAAAGTTAATCTTTCTAATGATGTATTGAGTTACCCCTATTACCATTTAAGAAAATTCAAGATGGCGGCCGGACTCCGAAAGTATGAGCCAAAGAAAATTTTTCAGTACTGCAAAATATGCGAAGTAATGTCGTATTGAAGTGTTCCAAATTTCAAATTAATATCTCAAAGCGTTTGAGCGCTACGACTTTGGTCCCATCTTTAATAGCTACCCTGTATATACACAAGTCCACTGGGTTTTTGTCAACGCCTAAAGCAAAAGACCTTACAAAGACTAGTGGGGCGCCCCACTGACTTTAGGTTAGTTGCAGTTTGAGAATTATTTTTCACAAAAACCCAGTGGACTTGTGTATATACATACGCTCAGCTGTTTGTAGCCGAACTGTGACAGCTATCCGCTTGTAATTTGAATTACTTGTAAAAAATACATTCCATTAGGTAATGCACTAGATTTTTGTCTTGATAGAGATGTATTCCTGCATCTGCCTTGGCTAACAAACGAGTAGCGATAACCCCTACAGTGACCCACCAGCTGATCAGTCCACTGGGCTTGTGAAAAATATGCACAAACTACACAAAGTAAACTAGTCTGTGGGGCGCCCCAGTGGACTTGTGAATACATATGCTCAGCTGCTGGGTCCACTGTACGGGCTATCGCTACCCGCTTGTCTGCCACAGTACCCAGTACCGGCCCCAAACTGAATAAAATAGGTTGATGTTCAAATACAACCCCCTATTCCAGCAACTCTCTATTTTACGCGCAAAACCCGAGAAAATCTTTAAAAAATACAGCCCTTAAAAAAAATCTAAATAATATCAGAAAATACCTCATATTAAACACAAAAAGTACAAAACAATCCCTTTCACCCTTAAAAAATAAAAAAGCCAAAAAACGAAAAACATAATATAATATATATAATATTCCACTCCACCTTATTAAATCTGCAGTTTATGACTCTGACATAACTGATCATTATGCCCAAATTTTGCAAATTAACCACACACAAAAAAAAAAGGAAAACATAAAAGGCGTTTCAATGACAATAACTTAGAAGGTTTCTATAACCTTTTAAGCAACGAAACATGGCATGAGGTATTCCAAGCTAAACATGTCAATCAAAAGTATGAGTGTTTTTTTAATATTTTTTACCACAATTTTGACATAGCGTTCCCCAGTGTAAAATCTCGGTTGAATGAAAAAAACAATAATGCATGGATAACACCGAATATTAGGAGAATTTCCGCAGATCTCAGAGACCTATACAAATTGTACAGAGTTACTAAATGTTCAAATATCTTAGATAAATACAGAAAAGAAAAAAAAGCGTACAAAAAAATCCTTTCTGTTAGCAGGCAATCATATTATGATAGTATGGTACACAAATCGCGAAACAAAGCTAAAACTACATGGAGTATCTTTAAAACGATTCTGAATAACCACAAGCAGAAATCCAAGCTCACTTTAAACATAGACAACAATACAATTGACAACCCCAAACTTATTTCACAACATTTCAGCGACCACTTCATGTCATCGCCAAACATTCACTCTGATAACATTCAACTGCATAGAACCAGGGTAAACAACTCTTCTATATTCCTGTATCCCTGTGATGAATTAGAAGTTCAAACCATCATTAAACAAATCCCAGCCAAATTCTCGAAAGGTCTAGACGAAATTCCTCCTTATATTGTGAAAAAAGTGGCTGAATTAATATCGCGTCCATTGACTGATACTATTAATACTAGTCTGAATATGGGTGTTTTCCCTAGTAAGCTAAAAATGGGTAAATTAATCCCAATTCACAAAAAAGGTCCAAAGACCGACTTGAATAATTACAGACCAGTGTCTCTGCTCCCAGTGTTTTCAAAAATCTTTGAAAAAGTTATTTACAACAGACTTATCTCATTTCTTAATAGCCACGAGATACTGCGAAAAAACCAGTATGGTTTTAGATCCAACCTTTCTACGGACGATGCTATCTTCAATGCTATCACTTGCATTACCGAACAACTGGACAAACGAGCCCTATGTGTCGGCCTGTATTTTGATTTCTCAAAGGCTTTCGACACAATCAACCATGACTTACTCTTAATCAAAGCTGAACGTGTAGGAATTAGAGGCAACTGCCTTTCTCTAATTAAATCCTACTTAACTAACAGAACACAAACAGTCTGCATAACGTCGCAAGACAACAAAATGACTTTTTCCCCAGCAACCCAGATCAGAAAGGGTGTACCACAAGGCTCGATCCTGGGTCCCCTTCTATTCTTGGTCTATGTTAATGACCTCCCGACCCACCTACACATGGACTCAGTTTATCAATATGCGGATGACACCTCTGTCGTTATCGCAAAAAACAATCTCTCAGACATTTCGCTCGCAGCGTCTCAAGTAGCCTCCAAGATGGTTGAATGGAGTAAAATCAACAGCCTAAAATTAAACGAAGAAAAGACGGGCTTAGTAGTCTTTGAAAAGCATGCGATAGTAGATCGCTCACTTTATGTGAAATTAAACGGAAAATCGGTACCTCAAATAAGTAATATAAAATTTCTAGGAGTGACCGTTGACTCTCATCTCACGTGGGAAACTCACATAACAAACCTAAACTCCAAATTAAACAGTGCGTGCTATGCTATTCGCCACCTAAGGGACCATCTATCCGTGGAATCAATCAAACTCTTCTACTTTGCTTATGTGCAATCCTCTATATGCTACGGCATAATTTTTTGGGGCTCTTCCTCTCACTCTAACAGGGTATTTATAGCTCAAAAGAGAATTCTTCGCATTCTACTAAGGTTGCCAAAATCAACATCATGTAGACCACACTTTCAAAAACTTGCACTCATGACCGTTCCTGCTCTGTACAAATATGCACTGGTGTGCTTTGTTAAGAAACATCCAACATTGTTCTCAAGGAACGCGGATGCGTACGGTGAGACGATGCAAATTACCACCAGGAACCGCACCGCTCTGAGAATACCCGAACATAACATAACATAACAATTCTTCGAAAAAGGACCATATTATAACGCGGTAAAAGCGTTCAATGCATTACCGGCACACCTACGGGAAATGACACAGCTATTCAAATTCAAAAATGCAGTCAAACAATATTTTCTAGACCAATGCTGTTATTCGTTCTAATGTATCCTAATGTCTTCTATTTATGTCATTCATGTCATTGGCTGTTACCTATATTATTATATATTATTACTATATTATTGTTATTATTATGTTCTCTTTTTTGTTTAAATTATGTACTGTCTAGTAAGTAAGTAAATAGGCACGGATATCATATTTACAAAGATAAATTATATCCTTATATTATTTCATTTTGACGTTGCTATTATCTGTCTGTAAGGAAGATTACTATAGCAATAAACTAATTATTATTATTATTATTATTATTATTATTATAAGAACCCCTTTCACAAAAAAAAATAAAAAATCAGAATAAAAATCGGAAAATACCGCATTTTACGAACAAAACTCAAGAAAATGTCTAAAAATTACAAAACAACCCCTTTCACCATTATTTCAACATTAAAAGAAAAGAAAACGAAAAACATCAGAAAATAACCCATTTTATGCACAAAGCCCGAGAAAATGTCTAAAAAATACAAAACAACCCCTTTCACCCTTAGTTCAGCCTTAAAAGTTAAAAAACATCAGAAAATTCCCCATTTTACACACAAAGCCTGAGAAAATGTCTAAAAAATACAAAACAACCCCTTTCAGTATTAAGTTAATAAAACGAAAAGTATCAGAAAATATCCCATTTTACGCACAAAGCTCGAGAAAATGACTAAAAAAATGCAGAACAACCCCTTTCTCCCTTAAAAAATTTGAAAAACATCAGCAAACACCCCATTCTACGCACAAAACTCGAGAAAATGTCTACAGAACAACCCCATTCACCCTTGAAAAGACTGCATTTTTCACACAAAACTCGAGAAAATGTCTAAAATACACAAAACAATCCGTTTCACCCTTATTTCAACCTTAAATGTTAAAAAAACGAAGACTACCAGAAAACACCCCATTTTACACACATAACTCGAGAAAATGTCCTAAAACACAGAACAACGCATCCCACACTTAAAAAAATCTGAAAAACAAGAGAAAATGCTCCGTTTTACACCTAAAGTCGGAAAATGTCTAAAAAATACAAAACAACCCCGCCCACCTTTAAAAAAATCTGAAAAATAACAGAAAATGTCCCATTTTACGCCCAAAGTCGACAAAATGTCTAAAAAATACAAAACAACCCCTTTCACCCTTATTTCAACCTTAAAAGTTAAAAAAACAAAAATCATCAAAAAATACCTCATTTTACGCACAAAGCCTGTGAAAATGTCTAAAAAATACAAATCAACCCTTTTCCCCCTTAAAAAATCTGAAAAATATCAGCAAACACCCCAGTTTACGCTCAAAACTCGAGAAAATGTCTACAAAATACAGAACAAGCCCTTCCACACTTAAAAAAATCTGAAAAACAACAGAAAATGCCCAATTTTACGCCTAAAGTCGGAAAATGTCTAAAAAATACAAAACAACCCCTTCCACCCTTAAAAAATCTGAAAGATAACAGAAAATGTCCCATTTTACGCCCAAAGTCGACAAAATGTCTAAAAAGTACAAAACAACCCCTTCCACCCTTAAAGAATCTGAAAAATAACAGAAAATGTCCCATTTTACGCCCAAAGTCGACAAAATGTCTAAAAAATACAAGACAACCCCTTTCACCCTTATTTCAACCTTAAAAATTAAAAAAACAAAAATAATCAAAAAAAGACCTCATTTTACGCACAAAGCCTGTGAAAATGTCTAAAAAATACAAAACAACCTCTTTCCCCCTTAAAAAATAAAAAAACGAGAAAATGTTTAAAATATACAAAACAACTCCTTCCACCCTTAAAAATTAAGACATCTGGAAAATATCAGAAATACCCTATTTTACACACAAAACTCAAGCAAACATCTAAATAAAAAACAACAATTATAACAGCCTCCATATTTTTTCCGGTTTTTGGCACAATAAAACCTTTAGACATTAAATTTCGCATTTCTTCCCCCACCTCAACCCTGCCCCCTCCATTTTTCAGTGTTGGCAGACGACCTAGTAAAGAGAAGAGAGAGAGAGGGAGACAGAGAGAAATATGTACCGTTAGAGTAAAAGAGATCGAGAGAGAACGACAGACACTGCCTTATGTTTAGTTTTTCCAAATACTTATTAATATTAGTATTTGGATTTTAGTGAAAAGCTGTGGTGTGGAGTGGTGAAACTGTGGGAGTTGTGGTACCTTTGCGTAAGCGTGATGTGGGAATGTGGAACCGACTTGGCATTGCTGAGACGTAAAACCGCAGTTCCATAATGCCGGCTCGGGAAGTGCCAACTCCCAACTCCCATGTGGGTGCATAACCGGTACGGGGTCGCCAATAAATTGAACGCCCCTTTCGGGAACGTTATTTGCAATAACTTTTCCCGTGAAAAACGTAGGTATTTTAATCTCTTCACAACGAAAAAATCCAGGCTGCTATTATTATAGCAGCCTCCATATTTTTCCGATTTTTGGCACAATAGAATGTCCAGCCCAGGTAATATAAATAGCGCATGCCATATAAAACATTGTTTGGCCAATAAAAAAATCTCCGAAAAAAAAGGAATTTAATTTTGGAATTTCGCAATTCTGATTGATTTTTCTCTTCAAGGACGTTATTTGGAGTAACTTTTCTCTATTACTTTTTCCCGTGATAAACGTATTTCCATATATTCACACGTAAAGGCAAGAAAGAGATATTAGGGAAAGTTATTTTCAATGAGGCCCTTGAAAAGAAAATTAATTCGTATTGCCAAATTTCAAAAAAGCGTAGGAGGCCTGATCAAGTACCAAAATGTCTTTTTTCTTCGATTTTGAGTAACAAGATTTCAGAAATAATGACAATCGTTAGAAACAGTAAGTTTGTGAAAAGGAGAGCACAACTTCACCCTCCGAAAGTCAATTTTAAAAAATTTTGATTTTCAAAATTTTCAAATTTTTGGAATTTTAACATGACGTCCAATTTCAAGACGTTTTTATTAAGAAACTGTTATTGTAGACTTTTTCTTTACATCGGGGATTGACAAAAAAGCGTAGAAGGCCTGAACAGGTACCTACCAAAAGGTCTTCTTTCTTCAATTTTGAGTAACACGATTTCAGAAATATTGACAATCGTTCGAAACAGTAAGTTGTGAAAAGGAGAGCTCAACTAACCCTCGAAAAGTCAATTTTAATCATTTTGATTACCGAGTACCGGAATTTTGTCTGTTAGTTTTTGTGCAATCTGTCTTACTCCCTCTTCTCTCGCCCGTTTACAAAAAGCTGACAACAAACTAAATATAAAATTGCGTGAAAGACAGAGATAGAATGAGTGTGTGTATGTGAGTGGGGGTAACTGTGGAGTAGTGAAACTGTGGGAGTTATGGAACCTTTGCGCACGTGTGATGTGGGAATGTGGAACCGACTTGGCATTGCTGAACCGTAAAACGGGAGTTCGATAATGCCGATTCGAGATGTTCCATTCGGCTGCATAACCGGTACGGTGGCGCGCCGCCGCGCCGTGGGCAATCTCCCGCGGCGCGGCGTCGCCAATAAATTGAATGCCCCTTTCGAGGACGTTATGTGCAGTAATTTTTCTTTATAACTTTTGCCGTGGAAAACCTTTTCAATCTCTTCCCACCACACGTGAAAGGATTGAATTAGTTCTTTGGCAAAATAATATTATTACGGAAAGTTATTTTCAATGAGATCAAAAGAACATTTAATTAGAATTGCGAAATTCCAAATAAGCGTAGGAGGCCTGAACAAGTTACCAAAAGGTCTTTTTTCTTCAGTTTTGAGTAATAAGATTTCAGAAATATTGAAAATCGTTCGAAACAGTAGTTTGTGAAAAGGAGAGGGCAGCTTAACCCTCTCAAAGTCAATTTTAAAAATTTTGATTTTCAAACTTTTTCAATTTCTGAAATTTTAAAATGCTATTGTATAAGTATTGTCAGAGTGCAATTTCAAGACGTTTCCATTAAGAAACTACTATTCTAGACTTTTTCTCTACATCGGGGATTGTCGAAAAAGCGTAGAAGGCCTGAACAGGTACCAAAAGGTTTTCGTTCTGTGATTTTGAGTAGCAAGATTTCAAAAATATTGACAATTGTTCGAAACGGTAAGTTTGTGAAATGGAGAGCTCAACTTAACCCTCTCAAAGTCAATTTTAAAAGTTTAGATTTTCAAAATTTTCAAATTTTCGAATTTTAACATGCCATTTTATAAGTGTTCTCAGACTGCAATTTCAAGCGTTTTTATTAAGAAACTATTATTGTAGACTTTTTCTTTACATCGGGGATTGTCGAAAACGCGTAGAAGGCCTGAACAGGCACCAAAAGGTCTTCTTTCTGTGATTTTGAGTAACAAGATTTCAGAAATATTGACAATCGTTTGAAACGGCAAGTTTGTGAAAAGGAGAGCTCAACTCGAGGCTCAACTTAACCCTCTGAAAGTCAATTTTAAAAATTTTGATTTTCAAAATTTTCCAATTTTTGTAATTTTCAGATGCCATAATTGTTATAAGTGTTGCCAGAGCGCAATTTCAAGACGTTTTTGAAGAATCTTTTACTGTATTGGGATTTGGATCAAGGGGGTAAAATAAATGGAAAACTAAGCATAGAAAATTTTTGGATTGTCGTTTCTTTTCGAGTTATTAATAAAAAAGCAAACATTTATTTTTTAAAAATAGATATTTAGGGAATTTTTGCTTTTTTATTAATAAACCGGAATAAACGACAATCGGAAACTTTTCCATTTTTAGTTTTCGATTTATTTTAGTCCCCTGATCCAAATCCCAAAAGCACGGTCGTTAATTTTGAGACACCCTGTATACAGGGTGTACGATAAGGTGATTTACCAGGGGATCTCAGCTACCTTCAGAGATACGAAGTTGGTTAAATTAGAGAAAAGATGCGCAAATGTACGCCCCTTGCGAAAATATATTCACTTTCAAGATATCTGCAAGCATTTCTGAAATATTCTGAAAAAGCTTAAATTTGCCCTTTTCGAAATTCTAGAATAAGTCTTTTATTATTAAAGTTATGCAATTGAAACTCGGTATTCTTACATAAGTGGACACAAGGAATTCAATTCCGGCAATTAAAATATTCTAATCCAATTTTTTTCGTATCTCTTAAGGTAGCTGAGATTCCCATGTATTACATCATCTTATCTTGGAGACCCTGTATACAGTGTGTCCGCGTAAGTTGGCTACATATGGAAAACTTTGTTATTATTGATTTTATGAAAAAAAGTTATTCTTCATAAAAAGTTCTGCATGTTCTAAAACCCAAAATTCAACCATCAGATATTAAATTTATATCAGTCGTATCATAATAAAAATAATTATATCAGTTTTGTTCAAGAGTAAAGTACCTTCATTTTTGACCATATCGAAATTTTTTTATAAGAAAAGATGTTATGGATTAAAAATAATTTTTAAATATTCAATATTGTTTATTTACAATTAATAGTATATTATATTATTAGGAGTATAAGCAAAGCTTTATGTGCTGAGGCTGGTTGACTCATTGACTGCCGATCGTAGTCAGGCAGCCAAATCAGCCGAAGCACATAAAGCGCTTATACTCCGAATAATATATGTAATTTTATCTCCAAACGTGTAAAATTATAATACAAAAATAAACATCTAATTAAAAAGGTTATTTCGGGAAACATTACACTTATACGAAAATCGCATTGCCTGATAGACACTTTCTACATATTACCGTAGCAACCCACCATAAAAGTTGAATGCTATAGGCATATAAGTACTTTATCTGCCTAAGCATATAAGTGAAACTTATACTACCAACAGTCTGTCATTTAAATGCCACTTTTATGACGTTTGGAGATAAAAAATATTATTTTTACATTTTCTCTGCGAAAAAATATTATTTTTACATTTTCTCTGCGATAACGTTGAAAGTTTAAGTTTGAAGATTTAATACATTACATTTAATAATTCATTAATTAATTAATATTTTTTAATTATAATAAACAATATTGAATATTTAAAAATTATTTTTAATCCATAACATCTTTTCTTATAAAAATTTTTCGATATGGTCAAAAATTAAGGTACTTTACTCTTGAACAAAAATGATATAATTATTATTATTATGATACGACTGATATAATTTAATATCTGATGGTTGAATTTTGGGTTTTAGAACATGCAGGACTTTTTATAAAGAATAACTTTTTGTCATAAAATCAATAATAACAAAGTTTTCCATATGTAGCCAACTTACGCCGACACACTGTATAAATGTAGAGAGAAAGAGAGAGTGTGTGAGGAGAGAGAGAGACAGATATTAGAGAAAGAGAGAGACAATAGAGGACGAGAGTCGCGGTTTTTTAAATTTATTTGTACCTATACAACACGATTCGGTTATTTAAAAGTAAAGCGTCTAAGTACGTGTTGGAATGTTAGTAAATGAAGGCCACCCAATATCGGTTACTTCCTATAAAATTTGTAAACTGCTGAGAAGCCGAATTAACAATAGTACCTATAGAAACTAATTTAAACCAGTATATTTATTATCAGGTTATCCTAATAACCAATGTCGTTGTATCACTGAGAGTTTAACTGTATAGACATAGTGAGATAGAAAGAGAGAGGGTGAACGAGAGAAAAGGAAGGATGGAGGATTAATATCTAATCTAAAAAATTAAAACATGAAGTATAAATTGGGTGCAAAGAAATAGGGACCAACCAGAATAAACGAAATTAAAGTAATTGCGAACATTGTATAGGTACTTTTTCCTTGCATCGGCGATTGTCTAAAAAGCGTAAAAAGCCTGAACAAGTACCAAAAAGTCGTTTTTCTTTGATTTTGAGTAACAAGATTTCAGAACTAATGACAATCGTTCGAAACAGTAAGTTTGTGAAAAGGAGAGCTCAACTAACCCTCTGAAAGTCAATTTTAAAAATTTTGATTTTCAAATTTTTGGAATTTTAACATGCCATTTTAAGTGATGTCAGAGTCCAATTTCAAGACGTTTTTATTAAGAAACTGCTATTGTAGACTTTTTCTTTACATCGTGGATTGTCTAAAAAGCGTAGGTAGCCTGAACAGGTACCAAAAGGTCTTTTTTCATTGATTTTGAGTAGGTAACAAGATTTCAGAAATATTGACAATCGTTCGAAAGAGTAAGTTTGTGAAAAGGAGAGCTCAACTGAACCCTCTGATGGTCAAATTTAATCAACTGAACCCTCTGATGGTCAAATTTAAAAATTTCGATTTTTAAAATTTTCAAATTTTGGAATTTTAACATGACATTTTATAAGTGTTGTCAGAATGTAATTTCAAGACGAGTTTATTAAGAAACTGCTATTGTAGACTTTTTCTTTACATCGGGGATTGTCTAAAAAGCGTAGGTAGCCTGAACAGGTACCAAAAGGTCTTTTTTCATTGATTTTGAGTAGATAACAAGATTTCAGAAATATTGACAATCGTTCGAAAGAGTAAGTTTGTGAAAAGGAGAGCTCAACTGAACCCTCTGATGGTCAAATTTAATCAACTGAACCCTCTGATGGTCAAATTTAAAAATTTCGATTTTTAAAATTTTCAAATTTTGGAATTTTAACATGACATTTTATAAGTGTTGTCAGAATGTAATTTCAAGACGAGTTTATTAAGAAACTGCTATTGTAGACTTTTTCTTTACATCGGGGATTGTCTAAAAAGCGTAGGTAGCCTGAACAGGTACCAAAAGGTCTTTTTTCATTGATTTTGAGTAGATAACAAGATTTCAGAAATATTGACAATCGTTCGAAAGAGTAAGTTTGTGAAAAGGAGAGCTCAACTGAACCCTCTGATGGTCAAATTTAAAAATTTCGATTTTCAAAATTTTCAAATTTTGGAATTTTAACATGACATTTTATAAGTGTTGTCAGAATGCAATTTCAAGACGAGTTTATTAAGAAACTGCTATTGTAGACTTTTTCTTTACATCGTGGATTGTCTAAAAAGCGTAGGTAGCCTGAACAGGTACCAAAAGGTCTTTTTTCATTGATTTTGAGTAGGTAACAAGATTTCAGAAATATTGACAATCGTTCGAAACAGTAAGTTTGTGAAAAGGAGAGCTCAACTGAACCCTCTGATGGTCAAATTTAAAAATTTCGATTTTCAAATTTTGGAATTTTAACATGACATTTTATAAGTGTTGTCAGAATGCAATTTCAAGACGAGTTTATTAAGAAACTGCTATTGTAGACTTTTTCTTTACATCGGGGATTGTCTAAAAAGCGTAGGTAGCCTGAACAGGTACCAAAAGGTCTTTTTTCATTGATTTTGAGTAGGTAACAAGATTTCAGAAATATTGGCAATCGTTCGAAACAGTAAGTTTGTGAAAAGGAGAGCTCAACTGAACCCTCTGACGGTCAATTTTAAAAATTTCGATTTTCAAGATTTTCAAATTTTGGAATTTTAACATGCCATTTTATAAGTGTTGTCAGAATGAAATTTCAAGACGTTTTTATTAAGAAACTGCTATTGTAGACTTTTTCTTTACATCGTGGATTGTCTAAAAAGCGTAGGTAGCCTGAACAGGTATCAAAAGGCCTTTTTTCATTGATTTTGAGTAGGTAACAAGATTTCAGAAATATTGACAATCGTTCGAAACAGTAAGTTTGTGAAAAGGAGAGCTCAACTAACCCTCTGAAAGTCAATTTTAAAAATTTTGATTTTCAAATTTTTGGAATTTTAACATGCCATTTTAAGTGATGTCAGAGTCCAATTTCAAGACGTTTTTATTAAGAAACTGCTATTGTAGACTTTTTCTTTACATCGTGGATTGTCTAAAAAGCGTAGGTACCCTGAACAGGTACCAAAAGGTCTTTTTTCATTGATTTTGAGTAGATAACAAGATTTCAGAAATATTGACAATCGTTCGAAAGAGTAAGTTTGTGAAAAGGAGAGCTCAACTGAACCCTCTGATGGTCAAATTTAATCAACTGAACCCTCTGATGGTCAAATGTAAAAATTTCGATTTTTAAAATTTTCAAATTTTGGAATTTTAACATGACATTTTATAAGTGTTGTCAGAATGTAATTTCAAGACGAGTTTATTAAGAAACTGCTATTGTAAACTTTTTCTTTACATCGTGGATTGTATAAAAAGCGTAGGTAGCCTGAACAGGTACCAAAAGGTCTTTTTTCATTGATTTTGAGTAGGTAACAAGATTTCAGAAATATTGACAATCGTTCGAAACAGTAAGTTTGTGAAAAGGAGAGCTCAACTGAACCCTCTGATGGTCAAATTTAAAAATTTCGATTTTCAAAATTTTCAAATTTTGGAATTTTAACATGACATTTTATAAGTGTTGTCAGAATGCAATTTCAAGACGTGTTTATTAAGAAACTGTTATTGTAGACTTTTAACTTAGATTCGCGCGTTAAAAACCGGAGAAGGCCTGAAAGGGTACCAAAAGGTTTTTTTTCTTTGATTTTGAGTAACAAGATTTCAGAAATATTGAGAATCGTTCGAAACAGTAAGTTTGTGAAAAGGAGAGCTCAACTGAACCCTCTGATGGTCAAATTTAAAAATTTCGATTTTCAAAATTTTCAAATTTTGGAATTTTAACATGACATTTTATAAGTGTTTTCAGAATGCAATTTCAAGACGAGTTTATTAAGAAACTGCTATTGTAGACTTTTTCTTTACATCGTGGATTGTATAAAAAGCGTAGGTAGCCTGAACAGGTACCAAAAGGTCTTTTTTCATTGATTTTGAGTAGGTAACAAGATTTCAGAAATATTGACAATCGTTCGAAACAGTAAGTTTGTGAAAAGGAGAGCTCAACTGAACCCTCTGATGGTCAAATTTAAAAATTTCGATTTTCAAAATTTTCAAATTTTGGAATTTTAACATGACATTTTATAAGTGTTGTCAGAATGCAATTTCAAGACGAGTTTATTAAGAAACTGCTATTGTAGACTTTTTCTTTACATCGGGAATTGTCTAAAAACCGTAGGTAGCCTGAACAGGTACCAAAAGGTCTTTTTTCATTGATTTTGAGTAGGTAACAAGATTTCAGAAATATTGACAATCGTTCGAAACAGTAAGTTTGTGAAAAGGAGAGCTCAACTGAACCCTCTGACGGTCAATTTTCAAAATTTCGATTTTCAAAATTTTCAAATTTTGGAATTTTAACATGCCATTTTATAAGTGTTGTCAGAATGAAATTTCAAGCGTTTTTATTAAGAAACTGCTATTGTAGACTTTTTCTTTACATCGTGGATTGTCTAAAAAGCGTAGGTAGCCTGAACAGGTATCAAAAGGCCTTTTTTCATTGATTTTGAGTAGGTAACAAGATTTCAAGCGGGCGTGGCAACAATATTTCAATGACAACCCCGGTAGCTAGGGTTGTATCGAAGAGACAGCTTGGAGTTGATGGATTGAGTTGAAGAGTTGCTGGCTGTGGACTGGGAACATCTTAGTTGGATTGGGATTGGGGTGGAGTATTTAGACTAAAACGTGGACCTTGGGATTTGTTCTAGAATAAGGGTGTGAACTTGTGAGGGTGCGTTTGAGTGGTTGGAAATGGGGTGATGAATTTAGGTTCTGTTAGCGGTACGTGTACTTTGAGTATGTGGGAAAGAGGTGTGGCCTGTTGGAACAAGGATATCACTCGTTCTATTGGCGGTGCGTGTGTTTTGAGTGGGTCGCAGAATTTCAGTCTCAGGCAGATCGGTAACAAACTCCTATACTTGAAAGAATGTTTATTAATGCTCTTGAAGCATATTTTCTGTGTAGGAGTACACCCAAACTAAACATCACAGGTGAAACGTAAGATCTTGATCTTACTAAAGAAATTATAAAATTTTCTACAGCAGCGATTTTTTTTAAAAATAATGTATCATTCTTTTTATCTTTAAGAATAAGTTCAGAGAAAAATGTTTGCAAAGACTTAGGAAAATGATCTCTTCCACCCGACTTAATTTCCTCAATACTAGGATAATCTGTTAAATTGCAAATCATTCCTCTGATATCCTCCTTTATTATTCTAGCCGCTGCGATGACAATTTTGTTTCGATCTTCAATTTTATTTTTCGCCCATTCTTTATTTAAAAGTTCATCACATTTTCCCTTGAAACAAAGTACACTCGCTTTTCCTGATATAGAAGATATTACAATATCGTCATGGTACTTCCTTTTTAATCTTAACTTCAAATTCTTCTCGGACCAACAGTGTTCATTTTCGGGCAAAAAAGCAGTCATAATTTTGTTTAATTTTGACAACTCTGTCGTATGAGTGTATGTTTTTCTGCAGTGCTTATGGACGAACAACGGCGACTTTTTCTCGAAATCTTTCCACTTGTGATCGTTACGTTTTTTACTTGCACTTATTAATCCAGGAAGTCCTCTTTTCGTCACACTCACAAGGTCTTTGGTTTCAATAGTCTCGCAAATTACACAAATATTATGCTCCATTTTGAGGTTATACAGAATATGCAATGTCTAAAACTTCCACATTACTCCCGCCACGCGTTAGACGAGTAGACTCTGATTCAACGTCGATGCCGACGCGTGAGTAGACTGGTACACTGATGCCGCGTCGTTAATAATTAATAATAATAATAAATTACTAACGCACATTACTTTTTGTAAAAACTGTATTGCATTTAGCTGCGATCTCTTTATACAATTTTTCAAAAAGGAACGTAATCTTTGTACGAGTTATTAATCTTTCAACAAGTTAATACACTGTGTCCAAAGTAACGATGCCCAATACCCATATGGGGGATATAAAAACCGTCAAAGATACAGAGCCGTTTATTTATTCTGTAGTATAAAAATATTTTGTAAGTTTTGCTCGGTTAGGTATCTCTTTCTAAAAAAAAAGTACAATTATTATGTTGTCCTCAACTTATCTGGCTAATTTCACTTATATATATCACTTCACTTCACTAAATATCAAATCAATACATCCTCAAATAACTTTTTAGATGTAGTTTTTTGAGCTCTTTAAAAAGGTCTCTTGACATTTTTTCGAAAAATCTATGGTTTCCAACATATTTGTAAAAAACTAAAGAAAACAAAATGGCGGCCATATTTTTGCAACTTGCCATATCCGAATCTCATGGGACTTCGAGGAGGTTACTCAGGACATATTTCCCTATACATTTCCACTGAAAATGGCTTGTAAAAATGTTTTCCACCTTACCTCTTTTTTCGAGCTAACTTTCTTGCTCTATATCTGCAAAGATATTCATCTTCCGAGAAAACATCGGGATTTGTGGGATAAATCCCCGTTCTCAAAAATCGTTTTTGAATATTAACAGAATTTAACGCACATGGTAATGCTTCTCCCACCAGTTCGGCAATTTCGTAAATTGTTAACGTTCTGCCGGGATTGTTTAGCATCCAATCAGCGCCAAATCAGCTGCCACATTGTAGTAACTCTTGAATGGCCCATACACGCTAACATCTAATGGCTGAAGTTTGTTACTACAATGTGGTGGTAACGTAAGGAGAAACACCCCGTTGGCTCTAGCCATGTTTATAATTGAAATGCTTATATGACTATCTTGATTGTCGTAAATCAAAATGACAGGTTTTTCTTGCGTAGGTTTGACATGTTCTATAAAATGTTTAAAATATGCAACAAATATTTCTGCAATTATCCATCCGGATGGGGTGGCAGCTCCAACGGAGCCCGGGGGTGCATCATGTCACATATGGGGTTTAAAATGCACCCTGGGAAATATAGAAAATGAGAGCAAAATACCTAAAGCATTTATTCCACAGCAAATTGTTACAAGTGTGCCTCGTTCGGCAGAAGTTACTTTCCCTACCTATTTAGCTCCTTTTCTTGCTAAAATTTTTCCTGGAACATGCACAGTGGTCACTGCGGTTTCATCTATGTTCCAAATAGAAGATGGACCAAAGTTGCTCCGAGTTAAAATAGTAGTTAGATTATTGAAGAAATCCCCAACTTTTTTTTTATTAAAGCTCGTAGCTCTCGATAAACTGGTTGGCTTAGGTCGGCTC
The DNA here is from genome assembly GCA_963082805.1 of Hemicrepidius hirtus. NCBI lineage: Eukaryota > Metazoa > Arthropoda > Insecta > Coleoptera > Elateridae > Hemicrepidius > Hemicrepidius hirtus. The sequence goes on from OY720168.1 coordinate 10,471,698, forward strand.
AATGAAATAGTTGAATTTCTCTTTCTGAAACCTCTAAGCCAATCTTTTGTTGCAGTTTTGTTCGTGCTCCATTTAAGTGACATTTTTACTTTATTGGCCACACCAAATTCGTAAGCCATAGACTTGGATTGCTTTAGTGTCTAACCATAGTGCATTTTTGCTGATTTTTCCAAATAATCGTAAAGGATTTTCTCTTGTTCTGTTGTGAATACTTGTGTAGAAACGTGCTTTGACTTCTTCGGAAATACATTTATTTTTTACTTATCTAAATAAAGTTGTCTTGGGAATTTCAAATTTCCTGGCGGTTTCTCTTACTGTTTTTTTATCTTTCACCACTTCAGATACGGCCCTTTTGATAATATCCAAAGGAATTGTTCTTCTTTTAGAAGGCATGCTTACTACCTGTAAAATAAATTAAATTTCATAAATAATACAGGGCGGAAAACAGAAGGACACGTTTGGGACACCGTCCCAAACGTAACGCAGTTTTTGTCCCAAACGTGCCAACCCCATGATTTCTCAGAAAATATGTTAGGTTAGATAAAGCTGATTTCTACTTACCCGCCAATATTCAACAGTAGTGGAGTAATTTATGTAAAACTATTCAGATTTACATCTGCTATATAACACAGTTGAACTTAATACGAAAATGGAACAATTATTTTACTTTTACACACTAAAAACACAATTTTGAACAACCACATAGAAACGATGCAGCCATCATCTTCACGCTATGTATGGTTGGTGGTATACACCGGGATGCGGAAGATTCGCCCCCCACATTTCGCCCGCCACATTTCGCCCCCCACATTCCGCCCCCGCACATTCCGCCCCGCACATTTCGCCCCCGCACATTTCACCCCCGCACATTTCGCCCCCGGGGGTTATAATAATACACTAAAAAAAATTTAATAATTTAAAATATTTTAATTTCAAAGTTGAAATAAATGAACCCCGATTTAAAAGTTAAATAGTTATTTGGCCTTAATGGCATCTAATGACTATTTTGACGGGCTTTCACTTATCTTTTAGGATAATTTTAAATAATGAAACATATGAAATTAAAGTTAAGTTATTATTTAGTAACTTATCCTTAAGGATGATAAGAAGGTAAGAAGAATTTGTTTATTCAAAATTAACCCATTACATCGATAATTACATCGGCCGTCGTAACAGATGACAAGGGAGACGTCCGACATCATTCAGTATTGCCCTCTGGAACGTCTTCGAAAGGACAATAGAAAATGGCCGTAGGACGAATAACCACGTAGAAGGTTGGCACCGTGGGTTTATAGCTTCTTGTGGAAGCCTACACTTAAATATTTATAAATTCATAAACATTTTGAGGAAGCAGCAAGCTTCTGTCCATTATGAAATTGCACAGTTGGTTGCTGGGAATCCAGTGTCTGTGAGAAACAAAACCTACGCAGCGATTGGGGCTCGTTTGCAGACTATCGCTGCAGACTTTGAAAATAGAAATATTTTAGAATATTTAAGAGGCATAGCCTATACAATTATACTTTCTAATTTTATAATGATAAAAATATTATTATATATTATCAATAGTCATTAAATGCCATTAAGGCCAAATAACTAATTAACTTTTAAATCGGGGTTCATTTATTTCAACTTTGCAAATAAAATATTTTAATCACCCGCGGGCGAAATGTGCAGAGGCGAAATGTGCGGGGATGAAATGTGCGGGGGCGAAATGTGCCGGGGCGGAATGCGGGGGGCCAAATGTGGGGGGCGAATCTTCCGCGAACCGTATACACCGGACCTAAACTTTGGCGGCATATTTAAAATTTTAACACATTCTATATAGCAAATATCGAAAAGTCCCAAACAATGCACCGTCCCAAACGTGTTACCTTCCCCCTAAATTTTTTATAGAGTTCAAGAAGTTACAGAAAAGGGTGTACCCGTCTGTCCAACTATTGACAAGACACCTGAAAATGGTTGACATTAAAAGAAATAAGGAAACAGGTGTATTTTTGGACCTAACAAATAATAAACCACCAAATTTTCCAGTATTATCATGGAAACCATTTCCTAATTTAAAAATTCCATCATATTTCTGCATTGGCATTTATATTCATATTTAATGACATCATGTGTATTGAATACAAGATCTCATGATATTAAAAATCGCAATGATTTTAATACATCCAGTGATAAAGAAACAATGACGGCAGTAATGATAGTACAGCATAACCCTTTAATAGAGGTCGTCAATATTTTAAAAGTGGTCATGTCACAAAATTACAAGATACCACGCAGTGGTCGAAGTGGAAAATAATTACTGGTGTATTACACTTAATAATAATAATAATAATAATAATTTATTGAAACTGAACAATTACTTTTATTTTTATTTGACAGAAAAAAACCTATAAAAAGCATAATTAATAATTATTTACTATATGCTACCACTTAAATGTGTTTCCAAATGGCGTCATATTCCGTAGTACGTATGCTTTATTTGTTGTGTTTTTGGACATCTTGTGTAATCTGCATCCCGTCTTCCTGATGTAATCCACGATGTGACATATTGCTTTGTTTTCAACAACTGCAGTGGAGGACCAACACATTTTATAAGCAACAGTGAAGATACAGATGTAACCCTCAGACTGTTTCTCAAATCAGTGTGTATAATATTCATGGCACTGAATATTCTTTCACACTCTGCTGTCGACACAACAAGAGTTTTAACTGCAGCAATTAAGGGCTGTAAGGCCAAAGGCATTTTGATACTACCTTCTAAATATTTACGAAAACCTCTAACACAGTTTTCTCGATCTAATTTAAAACGCTCACTCAGATTCCTAGCTTCACTTTCTCTATACCTTACACTAACGTCTTGCGCCCACTCTTCAGAAGCAAGTACTTCTAAAGACCTAATTAAAGTCTCATAATCAGTATTATCCGGGCAGTTCTTGACACATGAGATGCCGAAAATGTAAATAAATGGGAACATAGATTTTGTGCTAAGCTCCGGAAGAATTGTGCACGGTTAATGACTTGCACCCTTCTTCCAGAATGAAGTTCAATGGTTTGAAATTTATTTTCATTAGCAGCTTTCTCTGCTTCAATAAAATGTGGTCCAGGAGCTTCAGCCATAGATTTCAGAACGCGAATTTGTCGTGTTATTAATTTGTGGGCTTCAGGAAGTGTTTTACCTCGTTTCTGAAGTTCTAATGACAGATATGAAAGTTCTGAAAAAGCATCATATAATATACCCAAATTATGAACAAAAGCTGTTTCAATTAGCCTTTCTTTTAGACCCGAATATTTCGAGCGCTCGGCAGACGGTCTCAACTGGTCGTTCGAAGCATGTTCAAAATGGATATGAAGGGCGCTGTTGTTTTTCCATACCGCCTTTACTGTTCTGATGCAACCCAGCGAGTACTTAAAATTATTCCAATAGAAAATACTTAATATCCAGCTCTATTGTACACGCTTTGAGTTCATTTTGGGTTTTGGGAGGGGCGCTGTACAAACTATATAATTTGTCGAAAAATATCTTAAAGTGATTAATACCAGCGACTTCATTTACCACATCTCCCACAGCTAGTTCCAAACGATGATTTCAACAATGCCACAATAATGCCCGGATATTTGTTCATTAAAAGCATTGCTACTCCAGATTTTTTGCCGATCATATTGGAAGCACCGTCACTTGCAAAGCATGTAAGGTTTTTAGTTAGATAATCATGAGTAATAATAATAATAATAATAATAACGTTTATTTAAACAAGTAAAACTCACTAAAGCATAGCTTGTGCGCGAGATTTTCAACATAAATGTATAAATTGATTAGCTACTATCTATTCTGCAATTGTCGTTTAGGAACTATTATTTGATTTTTCCTTTTGGATAAACCGTTTACATTTAATCTTAATTATTACTAAATATCATAACCTAACTACTGCAAAAATACTGATTTTCTAGCCTAACTTAACAATGTATTGGTAACTATATTATTCCAGTCGATGGATGTAAAAGATTGCACCTATTAGTATACTATCTAATTATATTATAGTTGCATTTGAAATATTAAGTTTTAATAGGTATATCATCTCGTGTTGAAAATATTGCACTTAGCTTCAGGGAAGCAAATAACATAGTACTCAGGTGCTATCAGAGGTATTTTTCTATGTCTGATATGATTTTGCTACGATCTTGTTCTAGTAACCAAGTTACAATTTTATTTTTATAGTGTGTTTGGGGCTTTTATACTGCAGATTTTTTCGGGGATAAGATTGAAAAACCGCGGTCCAACAAAATTCACAGATTTTTGACCGATTTTTTTAGTCGTCCTTGATAGTGTGTAGTAATTTTTGCTTTTAATTCTGGTATTGTGATGGTGGTCTATGTGTTCCAATTTATGTTTATTTTTGAATTGATAGTTAACAATGCTTTTAAAATATAACAACCTAAGGTCTAAAATTTTTGTTTCTGTATACAGTTGATTTGTAGGGTATAGAAAAGGTTTCTAGAAAATGGTTTTTAGGAGTTTTTTTTGTAATGATTCGATAGTTTTGAGGTACTTTTTTGCAGTAGTACCCATGCTGGTATCCCATATTGTAATAATGAATCTACAAGCGCGTAGTATACAGTTTTTAGCGTTTTTGTATCAAGTACCTACTTGTTTCAGGATTTTGAACTTAAATAGTAGACATCGAAGTTTCTTTGCCAATTTAAGTATATGACTTTCTCATTTCAAATGTTGATCGATGTAAACTCCCCAAGTATTTTATGTGGTCGACATGTTCAATGTTAATTTGATGTCCATCATCATCTGTGATGTTTAAGATATTGAAAGGAGGCCGATGTAATTATGACATGTAAAGGAGATGAATTTTGTTTTTTTGTAGTTAACAGTAAGTACCTAATTTAGAATCGAACCATTTTTTAATTATTTGCATATCCGTTTCAGCTTTTTGTTTTACTTCTGTCCACGAATTTCCTTTATAGAAAATCGCAGTATCGTCAGCAAAAGCAAGGATTTTTCCTTTTGAAGGAAGTTCAAACATATCGTTGACGTATATCGTAAATAATAAGGGTCCCAAAACGGTTCCTTAGGGAACCCCGCAATTTAATGTTGCCTTGTCACTAATTACATTACCAATCTTCACGTATTGTTCTCTGTTTTGTAAATAGGATTTGAAAAGTTTATCAGCAGTACCTCGAATTCCGGTTTCCTAGAGCTGATAGTAATAGTAATAGTAAGTAATAGATCGTGGTTTACAGTGTCAAATGCTTTAGCTAAGTCTATAAAAATACATACACACGGGCTGCCTTCGTCAAGGCCTCTCTGAATTTGATATATTAGGGTGATTATAGCATCTTGTGTAGAAAGGCCATCTTGGAAACCAAATTGACTTGTACTTTTTTAAGAATAGTTTGAGCCTGGATTCTAATACTTTTTCGAATATTTCTGCAACTTTAGAAATCAGTGAATCAGTGAATTCTGGCAACATTGTGCTCTGTTCAAAAACCAGTCGTATGGTTTCCTAGGTAATAATGAGTAGGTAACAATCAAAATAAATAGCCTCCTAACAAGTTATAAAATGTGGATGTGCCAGATTGTGCACTTCTTTTTCGATTAATAACTACAAAAACACGGCAGGTAGAATTTTTTTTGTATTTTTCCCTTAGTCCCTTGTCAGTCACCTACAACGCCCCATAAATATTTTGCGCCATTTTCGGGACACCCTGTAATTACTTTTACATTCAGAACATTGAACAAAAATAAAGAATAAAATATTATACATAAATATTAAGAAAATTATGGTTAATAAGATAAACAAATAACAATATTATTAAATTAATTATAATTAATTAAACATTCCCGTATGAGGCTTCGCGCTGAATAGACGTGTTGTGCGGTACTCATTGGTATAGTGTTCTCCTGTCACCAAAAATCAAAAAATTGTAATCATGGTCTTCACACAAAGTCAGAAGAATGATATCTCTGATATAACAACAAAAGTCTTAGAAAGTTGCTTCAAAGACGAGACGTTCTTGGAAAAACTAGCTTCTCTATTATCTGACAAGGTCGCTGAAAAAGTCAAAGACAAAATTGAGGAAAAGTTGGGACAGTTAGTAGAAAAATGTACAGCATTGGAAAAAACTATAAACCGCCTGAAAACTGACAATGAAGAACTGCGAAATGGCTTGGACGATCTGGAACAGTACACACGCCGTAACAGTTTGCGATTTTTTGGAGTACAAGAAGAAGGTAACGAAGATGTCATGAACAAGGTCGTTAATGTTTGCAACATCCAGTTGGGCTTATCTATCGAAAAAAACAGCAATGATCGGTGTCATCGTGTGGGGAAACCAGGTAGGAATTCCAAACCTAGACCTATCATAGTGAAATTTACTAGCTATCAGTATCGGGGGATTGTCTTTGCCAACAAGAAAAAGCTAAAAGGTACGGGTTTACAGATACGCGAAGACTTAACAAAAAATCGTGTTGATATTTTAAATAACGCCAGTGATCACTATGGGTATAAAAACACGTGGACTTACGATGGTATTATATTCATCCAAAAAAACAATGATAAGCGTAGAGTGAGGTGTATGGGAGAACTTGAAGAGCTAATTAAGTCAAAATTCTAATGTTAAGGAGTATCTAGCCAGTGCTATAACAAGTTACATCTGTAAAAATTATTTTCTTTTTTTGTACGGGATTATTGTGATTATTGTTATTATTACTATTTTCATTATTGTTGTATTTTATATAAGTATATATCTTTTTTTTCTTTGTCTATATCTCTCTCTTTTCTTTTATTCTTACTCGTGATTAGGCGTGAGTAGCTCATTCTCGTAAGTACGAAATTTAAACTAATAAATTAAATTACTTCTGCATTGACAATGAAGAATAAAGAACTTAGCATATATTATCAAAACGTCCGTGGATTACGAACAAAGACACACATATTTCTGCAGAATTTGCTAGCTAAAGATTATGATATTGTAGCCTTGACTGAAACAAGTCTGCATGAAAATATTTACGATTCTGAACTATTTGATTCCCGGTTCGTTGTATACAGGTCTGACCGTAATTCAACTATTACTAATAAAACTCGAGGGGGAGGAGTACTTGTAGCAATAAAAAAAAAGTATACTTCCAAACAAATTACCATTAACGTTAGTTCCGAAGTAATAATGATAGAATGTACATTCTACAACATAAAATTTGTACTATGCAATGCTTATTTTGTGCCGCGTTCGCAAATTTGTAAATACAATGAACTATTTGAAGTTATTAAAAATACTGCATCATTTTGTGGAAAAAACTTTATTTTCTTGGGCGATTACAACATTCCGGAAATTAGAGGTTCATTATATGACCTTGCTGGTGGTGGTAGTATGGCTAAAAGGGTCTATGAATTTCTCAGTTTTATAAACGGTAGCCAACATAACAATATTCTCAACGCTGAGGGTAAAACCCTAGATTTAGTGCTAAGTAATCTGTTACTTCAAGTAACAAATGAATTCGATCCACTAGTTCCAATTGATCGTGAGTATCATCCAGCGCTTCTTATAAATTATTATGTATACGGTATCGGTAATCACTATCAGTCGGTAAGGAATTTTGCAAGTAATTATAACTTCAAATGCGCCGATTATCTGCTTATGTACAACTTGCTAAAAAACCTAGATTGGAATGACTTAAAACATTATAATGAACCAACAGCAGCCGTAGATTATTTCTATGTTAAAATATATGAGGTAATGGATCAATGTGTTCCCAAGATCAATAACAGTAGGACCAAAAAATACCCCCAATGGTTCACAAAAAATATAATTCAGGACCTAAACCTAAAAAACCGTTTTCATAGAAATAGGAATAAGTCCGATTTCCACTTGCAGGAATTTAGGCGTTTGAGAGCTGTTTGCAAAAGAAACATCAAAATTGCATACAAAAACTATATTAAATCAGTGGAGGATGAAATAGTAGTAAATGTTAATAGTTTTTGGAATTTTGTTAAAAACAAACAACAAGCTAGAAATATGGAGGTAAAATATCGTTATGGTGGCACCGAGGTCCTAGAAAAAGATTAAGTAGCTAATAAATTTGCAAATTACTTCAGTGCTATGTTTAACTCAACTTCAACTTACGATTTGCCAAATATAATAGCCAACACAAATCAGGATACTGCACATCAACTATCGATCTCTGTTGTTTCTTTGGATGACGTTGATAAAGTACTAAATACCTTAAGACCTAAAAAATCATGTGGGCCTGACCAAATACCTCCTTACATCTACAAAGCGTGCCATGAATTTTTCAAGGCCCCTCTGTGTACACTGTTTAACTTAATATTACAAACTAGCATCTTTCCAGAACAATGGAAAACAACGAGTGTCACCCCCATTCACAAATCGGGTAGTCAATTTGACATAGAAAATTATAGACCCGTGGCTGTACTATCAGTACCTGCAAAAATATTTGAGCGACTACTTTGTACACAACTATGGAATCATTTTAAACAACGTATTTGTGATCAACAACATGGATTTATGAAAGGTCGGTCGGTTGAGACTAATCTAATATATCTTACCAACTACATTAGTGAGACTATGGACGAGGGTGGCCAAGTTGACACCATCTACACTGATTTTGCTAAAGCATTTGACAAAGTAAACCATGACTTATTGTTAATGAAAATCCATTCTATAGGTTGTAGCCCAAGCTTAGTTAATTTATTCAAAACGTATCTACAAAATCGATATCAGTATGTTAAATTTAATGGAACAGTCTCGCAAAATTACTCAACTCCCTCGGGTGTACCGCAGGGTAGCAATTTAGGACCGCTACTTTTTCTGATATTTATAAATGACTTAGTGCGCATAATACAATATTCCGAAACTCTTCTATTTGCCGATGACTTGAAAATATTTAAAAAAATTCATAGCGAATACGATTGTATTTTATTGCAAGCAGACCTCTCAGCAGTATTCAAATGGAGTGTGGATAACGATTTACTATTCAATGTCACTAAATGTAAAGCTATGACCTTCAGTCTCAAACTAAACAAAATAAATTTCAACTATAGAATGAACAATACATACTTAGATAAAACAAGCAAAATTCGTGATTTGGGTGTATTCTTTAATACCACCCTGAGTTGGGACGACCACATTGGAAATATTGTGGCAAATTCTTTAAAAAACCTAGGTTTCTTAATGCGTAGTACCTCAGAATTTACAAGTACCGAACCAATTACACTATTGTACAACAGCATCGTTAGATCCAAGCTTGATTTTGCGTGCAATGTCTGGAATCCGAAGGTTGTATTGTATAGTGGTATGATTGAGACGGTACAAAATAAATTTATTAAATACCTTTGTTTTAAGGAACGGAATCGCTATCCAGACTATAATGAGTATCAGAATATTCGCTCTGAACATGCTTAAATTAATAGTGCAAGAAAGTTAGCTCGAAACAAGAGCTAAGGTGGAAAAAATTTTTTACAAGCCATTTTCAGTGGAAATGTATAGGGAAATATGTCCTGAGTAACTTCCTAGAAGTCCCATGAGATTCGGATATGGCAAGTTGGAAAAATATGGCCGCCATTTGGTTTTATTTAGTTTTTTGCAAATATGTTGGAAACTATAGATTTTTCGAAAAAATATTAAGAGACCTTTTTTAAAGAGCTCAAAAAACTACATCTAAAAAGTTATTTTAGGATGTATTGATTTGATATTTAGTGCAGTTAGCCAGATAAGTTGAGGGCAAACATAATAAAAATTGTACTTTTTTTTAGAAAGAGATACCTAACCGAGCAAAACTTACAAAATACTATTATACTACAGACTAATACTAAATAAACGGCTCTGTATCTTTGACGGTTTTTATATCCCCCATATGGGTAATGGGCATCGTTACTTTGGACACCCTGTATTAACTTGTTCAAAGATTAATAACTCGTACAAAGATTAAGAGCATCACCCTTTTAAATGCAAAAAATTTATATCAATTTTTTCAGGACTTGTAGTAACACCTGATGTAAACTGCGACTTATTTGATGAAATTGGGGAAAAGATACTAAATCAAAATATAGGGCGGAAGTATACAGATATACAATGTAAACGCATAGATAGAGTAAAAATGTTTTCTCAAATAAAAAATAATACTAAAATTCATCAAAGTTATGCGGATATAAATCCGCTCTAACCGCTCACCATAAATACTCCAATCTTCACCTACTCGGAATTCTTTGAGGCTTCCTATATTAATGCAGCTAGTTTAGAATTTTATAGAATAATATGCTCTAACAAATCTTCAGAAGAAATAACAGACTGCTTTAAATTCGAACTATCACCATATCCTTTGTCTCTCTTTAAAGATTGTACATTGAGAAGAGGTCAAAAGACCTTTTACTCAAAGAACTTGACAATGTCGAACAATCTAAAGTATTTTCAGAGTTAGGATCAGTAAATGTCGTAGATGGAGGATATTTTCCACACAAAGTTGTATGGCAGAAACCTGCCACTTTTCAGATAATTTCGATCAGTGTTAAATTATGCAAAACATGACTATGCTAATCAATGCGTACTGGTTTTTGATGGATATAGTTCCAATTATTTATCCACCAAAGAAATTACACAAAATTGGAAGTCGAAAAATACAACAGAGATATCAGTAAAATTAGAAAATACAATTATCACACCACAAGAGGAATTTTTGAGAAACGGACGTAACAAACAAAAACTAATTGAAGTATTGAAACCATTCCTTGAAAAATAAGGGATTGAAGTTGTTCAAGCTGAAAGGGATGCATATTATTTGATCGTTAGAACTACAGTGCAACTGTCGAATAGTGGGAAAAGTGTTACCGTCGTCGCTGCGGATACTAATATCGCTACTCTTCTAATCCATCACTCTGCAAAGGATAATATGTTTTTGCTTCGCCCTGGAAAAGCTGCAAAAGCTGACAAGGTTACAAATATAAACAATCTTCAGATAACATTAGGCCATTTAAAACAATCCATTCTATTTTTACACGCTGTGTCGGGTTGTGATACGAGTGCTTTTCTTTTTAAAAAACAGCAAGAAGTATTATATGCAAGTGATGAAAAAAGATATTGCCTTATGCGACGACCTTAGTATTTTTGGATCCCAACCCTGATAGACAAAACCTAATTGATATTGGTCTAAAGTTCATTACAAAACCATACCAACCGGTGAAAAATACTCAGGAGATTGACGACTTGCGATTCACTTTATATAACAGAATTACTTCACGACAGGGATTGTCTCTCAACTTATTTGGTTAACTTCACTAAATATCAAAGTAAAACATCCTAAAATAAGTTTTTAGATGTAGTTTTTTAAGCTCTTTAAAAAAGGTCTCTTTACATTTTTTCGAAAAATCTATAGTTTCCAACATATTTGCAAAAAACTGAAAAAAACAAAATGGCGGCCATATTTTTCCAACTTGCCATATCCGAATCTCATGGGACTTCTAGGAGGTTACTCAGGACATATTTCCCTATACATTTCCACTGAGAATGGCTTGTAAAAAATTTTTTCCACCTCAAATGCTAATTTTCTTGCACTATAAGTAAAAGAAGAGAAATAGCTGCGTTACTCTTCATACACAAGTTGATAAATAACAGGATGGATTGTCCATCATTGCTACCCTTGGTCAAGCTTTATATTTCAGCACTACGATGCAGACCTCGCGTTATGTTCGATATTCCCTTTTGTACAACCGAACTACGTAAAAACTCATCCATGATTAACCTATTACGCATTACAAACTCAATATTAGCCAGCTCTGACATAAATATTTTTAATGAGCCTGAAAAATCCTTTAAAAAACAAGCAAAAAGCTTATATACGAGTGCACCCTGACTGTGCTTCGTACGCTATGCCACAATTTTTAATTTTTTTTTTTTTAAGTTCTTTTCTAGAATAAATATTCTGTTTTGCACTGTAAATTTATAAACATTTCTTTTTAGTATTAAGCATCAAATGTATGGGAACCCCAAGCATTATTATTGGGTTTTTTTCCCGTTTTGCTTGGACATTAATAAATAAATAAAAAAAAAAATAAATAAATAAATGCCTTCAGTTCTAAAAAAATTTTTGACGAAATCCCGCTGGGCGTAAACTTCCAAATCTGGTTCTCTAAATCTACGATCCTTTTTTCTCAAAAATTCTGCCACAGCCGGACGAGGGTCGTAATGTGCAGTGCCAATTCCATTGAGTGCAATAAACAATTTGTACTTCATAGACTCTTCCATTAGTGAAGATCTATGTTTTGATTTTATTTGATTGTAATGCGATATGACTGTTTCTGTGGTCATAGAAAGTGGTGATGTGATTAATATCGCATAAAATAGTTTTTGGACCATACCTGTGGTTTTTGCGACAATATTTTTTAGTTGTACACTATATCTACAGCCAACGTCCGTGGTGTCTAATTTTGGTAATTCACTAATAGTAGGCCAATTATCACAACACTTATTGACACTTTAATTAAAAAGAAAAATTATAAATTAGCTATTCAAAAAGTTTATTCCATTAATAACTGATAAAACACTAAAATACGTTTCAATTCCATATTTTGGTAAAATTTCAGAAAAGATTGCTAAAATTATAAATAACACAAATAAATATAAAGTCACTTTTAAAACAAATAAAAATATTCTATACTCTCTTTTCAATGCTAAAGACAAAATTAATGATTTGTTAAAATCAGGTATTTATAAATTAAATTGTTCACATTGTGATTCAGTAGGTATATATAGGTCAAACAATTAGAAATTTCAGTATTAGGCAAAAAGAACATATCCGTTGTTACAAGTATAAACATGCACATAAATCAAATTATGCTAAAAATTTGTTAGAACAAAATCACACATTAACATCTAATAATACGATTAAATTTTTACACTTTTCTGAAAACAAAAATAAATTAAACATTTTAGAAGCTTTTGAAATTTATAAACACACAAAAAACAACATACCTTTAATGAATGAGCAAATTGAACTCTTAGATTCTCCTTTACTGAAGATTTTGGAATAAATATCTTTTTAAAAACACTGATAAGCGACTGACCTCCGACGGGTTGACTGGGGCCAGTTGCTTCACGCAGTGTTAAAATAATAGAATCAAGCAGTTACTGTATAAATCATTTTGCATTTGTTATTTATTATCTTATAAATCCTTTTGACAATGGCACATTGATGCCGAAATACGTATAAAGCAAAATAAATATTGTTATTCCAGTTAAAATCGATATTTATTTGATATTTATATTTCTATACTTACATTGTCCTCTCCAAAGAGTGTTTTTACTAGTTCTCGGCCAGCATTGATCAACTCTGTTGGGGAAGACGCTTCCAATATGGATTTCATAGTAGAGATAGTGGAGTCGTTCTCAACATTAAGTCGCACATTTAAAAAAATTATAAAAGCAGTGACGATTTCTTCTCGTACTGCTGACCATAATCGTCTATTTGTGGTGACATACTTATTTGGAGTTTTTCGTTTGCTGTTTCCTGCGTCCCGATCCTCACAATCCTCTGTATTCTCAATTATTGTTAAGAGTTTTTCTTCTTCGCCACCTGGATATGGCCCACTATGAATAATTTCCAATTTTCGAATGGCATTTTCTTTGACGCTGATAATATCTGGTAAAATGCTACAGCTTTTTTCAAAATGTTTTTGCAAGGCTTGCATTACAGCGGTTATGTCTGCCATTAAGCACGTTATTAGTACCTGTTGGGAAAAACTATGCCATGTTTTCAGCATACCAATAGCGGCACTTTTCTCCGTTCTTTCTGAACTATTATCAAGAGTTTCCCAAAAGATTCTACAAGCTGGTAAATTATGCAGGACGGCAAGTATAAGCTTTCTTACATGCTCTGCGAAACGTATTTCAAAATAAGCAGGAAAATGTTTTACATTTGGATACATCTGCTGAAGTTTTTTATATTTTGATGGCGAGGTGCGAAAATATTTTCTTAAACCAGATAAATTGCTAAGCCCAATTTTCATTTCGGGTACGGTACTTAAAACGGATTCCATTGCTAGGTCTGACCTGTGGCACCAACACCAAACTGTTATTAATCCATGATTAACATGATCTTCTAACAGTTTCCATAGCCCACCTGTGCCACCAGTATTTGCCGCTTCTCCGTCTGTGGTAATGCCAACTAAGACATCTAGGGGTACGCCTGTTGTCTGGCAGGTGTTAATGATGGCTTCTAATAATACAATTGCCCCTGTTCAGGTTGTGAAATGCCAATGAAAGCGTTGTGTATTTCCGTCGGATTGTTTTTAGCTATATACTTTGCAATTACAAATTTATTGTCTTTGTTTTGCAAATCCACGCTGCCATCTATTTGAAGAGTAAGGCAAATAGCGTTTTTCATATTTTCTGAAATTTGTTTCATTTCCAGCTGCCCAATAATTTTTTGCACCTCGCTGTATATTGCAGGATCTCTGTAATGAAGAGCGCTTGCTGGTGGATGGAAGGGCGCTAACTCAGCGTTCCAATCTTTGGCTTCATTTAACTGTGATATACAAGATTGCGTTTTCATAACTGCCAGTGAGCGTGCTGGCCACGTTCTAGCACTTGGTGTCTCCAAGAGGCAGTCATTGTAGACATCAACACAAATCGAAATTAAATGATTCACTACTTCAGCTCTATGTTTTTTCAGAGTATTTACCCATGGATGCTTATTTGATTGCAATTCCCATAATCTTGCCGAATCACTGCCTTCGAAAGCAGCTTTGTGAGGCTTCGATTCAATGTGGTCTACTATTTTTTCAAGTTTTTGCTTACTGTCGACCCATATTCCAAAGGCCATGGGCACCACTCCAGTTTTTTTTTAAATTTTGCTGCCTCTCCTTCATGTGTAGCATTTGACAATTTCGATTCCTTGTATTTTCATTTTCGGCCCGTTTTTTAAGGAAAGTGTATTTTGACAGGAGCCAATCTAAGTCTAGTTTGTGGCCTTGATACTATTCAACATTTTGTTTTGTTGAAGTGGCGGTACTGGAGGTTGATGAAGCATTGATAATATCGTACTTACCCTTTTCTAATCCTTTTCTTTGAATATTTCGCTTGTAACTTTGTGAAAAATTTCATTACATTTAGTATCAACGTTGTAAGTTGCAATATCTATTACCTCCGCTGGCTCTGCTACGTTGACGAGCTGATTAGTGGTAGCAGTAACTTCAGCTTCTTTAGATGTTGTATTAGATTTAAAGAAACCAGTAATTTTCTGCTATTTTTGTTGGTATTCTGCATGATTGTTTTTATTGGAACGTTTCATTAATAAAATATTAATGATAAACTAGAAATCTGAAACAAAATTGTAACCTTAATTAAAATCAATTTTCTGAGAAATGAATAATATCATTTTTTAATATAATATACAGGGTGTGTAGTGCTGCTGGCGAGAACGAGAAATGTCTCGTCTCGTCTCGTCTCGCTTACGAGAATCGAGACGAGACTCTCTCTATTTCTCGTCTCGCCATTTCGAGACGAGACGAGAAATACTATTACGAGAAACGAGACGAGACGAGAATTTCTCGGCGAGACTCTCGCTGTTTGGAGACTGTTTAATGTAGTTCTTAATGAAATCATAGTTAGAACAAGATTATTTTTACCTCAAAAAAGCGTTTGAATGTCGTGTAATCATTTTGTTTTCGGGACGTTTCTTTTAATACCCACTTACCAGTTACCATAAAAATTCGGTAACGTCATTGACTTATCTCAACAAAAAACGTTTTCGTTAATTTTGTCATATGATTAATTTACCTTGTATATTATTACGAAGTGTTAATAATAATAACAACGATAGATAAGTATTATATAATATTCTATTTGAGTATTGATTGACATGATTATTAAAATAAAAACAATACCCACCTCAATGAACTACCATCGCACCTGTTGAATAATACGAATACGAATAATAAATTCAGCCAAGTTTTTTTTTAAGTTTATTTTAATAATAATACAAACAAATATAAACATTTTAACTTAATCTATTTAAATTAAATGTAACGTCTATGTTACATATAACTGCCAAATTCTACTTTCTGTTTGCATTATAAAAATTAAATAAAAAATTAAAATTTCTGTTTATTTTAATGCCCCCAGTTTATCTTTAATTTCTTTAGCAAGAGAACAAGTTATCCACGAATTTAGGCACAAAAGACTTCTGGCAGATTCGGCATTTAAACAATTTCTATGTTTCCTTATAGTTAGACCTGCTTTTGAAAAAAGTCTTTCTGCTGGGACGCTGGTTGCAGAAGTACTTAAAAAATCTCTAGCCATTTTTGCTAAATTTGGAAAACTATCTTTGTTTAGTTTCCACCAATTTAAAATATCCGTATTTTTAGACGCTCTTCCCGAATTAAAATATTTTTCTAATTCATACCGCCAATCTTCATTGGTCATAGAACAACTCTTCGGCGTTTCCTCAAATAAAGAATCCAAGTCTATTAGGTCTGGATTATGGGTATTCACTACACTTCCGCCTTGCTCTTCGACTTCGACTATATTTCCAAGTGTTGGCGTATAATACCTTTGTTGATATAAATCTTCGAATCTTTTTAGCGAATATTCCACCATCTCTTTTACCCAGTTAGTTAAATAAAATGTATCTTTTTTATGTTTAGGATCCAATAACAACACAATACAGTAAATCCAATTTGTTTTTGAATAATATTTTAAAAGTTTTGAATGAGCTTCCGTGTATGCTTTCAATAAAATATTTTCCATTTGGGTTTTAGAGATATTATCATTCAAATCCTTTATGATAAACTCCAGCTTATCAAGAAGCATATTGAATCCTATAATTACCTTTGGTAAAGTAACATACTTTTCTCCACTTAATATTACTGTCAAAACATAAAAATTTTGTAACACTTTACTAGTTTCTTCGAGCAGTTTCCACTCGGTATCATTTAGCAAAAATTTATTAATTTCCGGATAATTAGTGCACAAAGCGTTTATAGCTGGTTTAATTTTTAGCCCAACTGAAATCATGTTGTAGGTGGAATTCCACCTTGTTGCGACGTCTATTTTTGGGGAAATTGAGGTTACATTAACTGCTTCACAAGACGCCTTCAGTTTTTGTTGCCATTGCTCGGATCTTTTAATTTTAAGAAATAACCGTCGAAGCTTTTCCACAGTTGACAATTGTTCGCAAGAACTGTCGTCTTCATCTTCCTCTTCTTCTTCATCATGATGACTATCAATTTCTGCGCTGCTCTCGTTATTTTCAGACTTCAGTAGTTTAACAATCTCTTGTACTGCCAAGTTCAATATGTGTGCGAAGCATCTGAAATGCTGATCTTCAACACTAAAGGGTTGGTTTCCCATATTTTCCATTACAATGGATAATTCACTTATAAATGTAGTATTTGCTGCAGCATTATCTACTGTGATACCTTGAATTTTATTTTCTAAATTATATGTACATATGGACTTATAAAAGACCGAAGCTATGTCTTTGCCTGTATGATTACCGTGCGAAGGGACGAAATCAAGTACTAGACTCTGCAAATTAAAGTCTTTATCTATGTAGTGTGCCGTTATTCCATAAAAAGATTTATTTGCTACAGATGTCCATCCATCAATGGTAAACGAAATATTGGAATTGTTACATTTTAAAATATCAATCATCGCTTCTTGCATTCTCCTATAATAGTTAATAGTAATTGAGCGCATACCATAACGTATAGGCACTACCGCAACATCGTTCATATAAGCGAGCAAGTTCTGTGTTGTTTCATCGTCAAAAAAATTAAAAGGAAGGTATTTAACTGCCAACCATTCCGCGAGACGTTCTTCAAATTGTTGTTGATTAAATTTCTGAAATTAATTTTATTTTTAAAAATGAAAATTAATTTGTTAATTGAAATAGGAGGTATCGAATTGGGTCCCAATCCCTCAGGTAGGGGGGTGTTAAATCGGGTCCCAGGAATGCCAAGAGTAGGTGCACCTAGTACGCTATAGTTATAACAAGCAAACCCAAAGATATTATCGCAACAAGTTTTCTGGAATCCCCAAGATAATTCTCAAAGAATAGGTGTTAGTTGATCCTCTTTAAAGGTTTTCAAACATCTGCTTTTCTGTCCGTTTTCAAGAATTCTAGACAATCACTTACAATGAGAATATCTTAAGTATTTAAACAATCTTAACATTTCTTATATAAGTAGGTAAAAATATTTATATGTACGGTTCAAAATTTTGTAGTCCTTGTCTAGTATAGGTACGACTAGTTAATAGTTATTATTATTAGTATTATTACTATCATACCTAACAAGACAAGATCTTAAATTTTAGTCAAATATAAATGAAAAAATTATTGCCAACTAGCTTTCACTTGTTCCCAGGCTTCTTGGAAAGGGTTATAAAATTTACCCTTGCAAAAATACAGAAACTACAAGTGTTTGCTTTTAAATTTTACAACAAAGTAGGCTTAGGACTATTGTATCAGGAATCGGCACGTTGGTCATCGAACCACCGACCATCTCGGCGCTTTGCCGCTTTCACATTTATGAATTGCAGTTGTAGAATAGAAAAAAACAAACTTGAATGTTTTTAAATAGTAATTTTTCCCGAGTTTTTACAATAAATTGCAATATTACTTACTACAAAAAATGTGTATACCTACTTTATTTTACTTTTAGATTTGGATTTACGATATAGGGATATACGAACAAAACAAAATTAAATTTGGTGATATTTTGCACTTCCGGTTTAGCACTTAATTCTAATTCCCGTAGTGGATGTGTAATAACAAAAATAAATATAAGATAATTAAAAATTTAAAAAAGGCCATTAACACAATATGTAAACGCCTTTGTAGAAATAAAGTAGTTCCCTTGTACTACACAGTGGTATATACAATAAACTGAAATTAAACTCATCTCGGAGCCCAATTCGATAACAGCCATTTTATGTGATTTTTACTAATTTGAATTATTTGCGTATTGGTATTTTTATTATAAATGAAATATGCATAGGTGCCTAGTACATAATATTATGGTTAGCTCACCTTTTCAGATGCTGTTTTACGAAACATATCTATTACGGATGTAGTAGTCCCAGCTGGAGTTTTTCTAGTAGGAGTTTTTTCCGGGTACAATATAAGATAGTCCTGATTATGTTTTGCTTTCAAGTGCCTTTTTACACCACTAGTGTTTCCTTGTTTCATTTTTATGACCACTGAAATATTCCTTGTTTTACAAATTTTGCATTCCGCTATTTTGTTTTTACATTTAGGATCTACGCCTATCCGTTGTACATTAAAGTAATTAGCGAACTTTGTGCTTGATTTCGAACTATTTATCAGAGAATTTCCACGAGATGTGGATGGTTCATTGGCATGAACTACTGTTGTATCGGAATTGCTAATTGTATCATCAGTATCTTCCTCTTCTTCTGTTTCCGGAGTATAAGTTTTGTCTCTAACACTACAGTCACTGCTATAATCACTAGCACCATCACCATTATCATCAATATCGTCTTCGTTACACTTTTGTTTTTTTAGAACAGACGGTAAAGTTTCTTGCCGTGTTCTTTTCATGCTTACAACTGATGAGATAATCAGATAATAGACAATATTTTTAATACACTACGTAATTATATGCTACTTCCTTCAGCTACCAGTTTGCAATTGCAACTAAACTAACTACTGTTTACCCTTTTCTCAATTCTTTCAGATGACCTGTACTTAAACCAGTCTGTTAAAAGCGGCTTAGATTTTCCAAAATACCCCAATACTTTCAAATATTTTATCCTCTTAAGGCTTACAAGGATTACACTGGAATTTTTTCTGCAAGGAGGAAAAACCCACTAGTACCGTTTAATGTACGTTAAAATATCACAAGCATCAGTAGTGTTTGCAAAATAAATTTGTTAATGTAATTAATATAATTGTGTGGAGTTTAATTTAATATTATAAATAATGTGAAAAATTAATTCATTTAAATCATATTACCACTCAACAATAAATGACTTATATTTTTAGTTGCTATTTTTAATTTACTAATTCTTCCAGTCTTTAGTCTCCCCGAATTAAGCTCTACATTTTAGAAAAATGCATAATGTAGATGTGAATTTCTAATTTCTCGACGAGAAATTCGAGAGTCTCGTATGAGAGTCGAGACGAGACGAGAAATTATCCGTACGAGACGAGACTGGCCTTATTTCTCGTCTCGCCATTTCGAGACGAGACGAGAGTCGTATTATTTCTCGTCTCGTCTCGTCTCGCTGCAGCACTAAGGGTGTGTAAAAATGGTCGTGCAAGCTTCAGGTAAAGTTATTCCTTGGACAAAAATAAGGCAAAAAGCTTATTTGAAAAAAGTTCTTAGGCGCATGGCTACCCCTCACCATAACAAATTAAGAAATGTAAATTTGGCAACCTTGTATTTTAAAACTACAAATATCAACCAGTCCATGGACCTTGTTTTATTAAACTACTAGGCTATATTTTAGTTTAGAACAAGGTGGGCTATCATTATTAATTTGCAATATTGCCAAGCGTATTTTTTACGCATTTACAAAAATTATATGATTGGAAATAATGAAAATGATTAATATCCTATTACTTTTAAACGATCAATAGCAATAAATTCTAGTTATTATCACTAAAACTACGCATCAAGTAACTTGATTTTGCAAAATAGCTTTCTTTTAGTGTTACCAATTTCTAACTTTGGAGGCCCCGCGTAGCTTGAGGAATCCTTTGCGAGCTTTTTTGCAATAATCTTTTTGCTTTATTTTTGTCCAAAGAATAGCTTTACCTGAAGCTTGCACGGCCATTTTTACACACCCTGTATAGGGTTTCGTACTCGTAACGGTCTGAGAGCAGGCCGATGCACTTTGAGAGCTTTTCAAAAGCTGGTAGCAAAATTTGAAGAAAATGGTTCATTTATGATAAATGTAATGTTTTTAATAAATCCCATTTCTTTCTGCACATACAGGCATGTTTAATTTTCAAATTGCTCAATGATTGATAAATATATCAGCATTTGAAAATACGACTTACTTTTGAAAATAGCGGAAGTTTATTAAACGAGAATGAGAATGCGTCGTTTATGCAAGTTTACGAAAAAAAATTTTGAAGGTTGGACACCTAGTAGTAATTCCTTAAAAAATGCACTGCTGTGTCAGTTCTGTAATTGATAGAAGTGGGAGATTTTTTTTATTGTTATGCTTCCTAATAGGAGTCGTTTTTTAATTAAAAAATGTTATGACATTTGGAAGCCTTGTACCTATTAATTTTTAATAAATAAATAAATAAATAAATTAATATAACAGTATCATAATAATAATAATAATAATAATATTTATTGGCCCAACGGATACAAAAGTGTTTGTGGTTGTCAGTATAATATAAGAGAACATAAAAAACAGAATTCACGGGTCGGTAACATAAATAAATTCATTTATATTGTAGTAGGCTTGCCTGATCAGGTAGTCTTTCATATGTTTCTTAAAGAGTTTAAATTCAAGATTTGCTACATCATCAGGCAACCTGTTATAAAACAAGGGACCATAATAATTTTTATAATTTCTACTACAATTTACTCTTGTAAAATCAAGGTATACCTCCAGGAATTTTACACTTCCGGGGTTAGTTACATTAGACAAGTCTCTTAAGGAGAACACCATTTGTTGCATTTTGTTGTTATTGAGGCTTAAGTCCATGGACGCAAACCAATGTTCAGCCCTTGTCTGCGTGTGCCCAAGCATCTGTTGCAGTGCAATGATATTATTATCAGTGCAGGTTAGAGTAGTGTCATCAGCAAAGAGAGTCAAGTCGGTCCTTGGGAAGGCCTCCCCAATTCTGTTTACGTATAACAAGAAAAGGATAGGTCCCAGAACCGATCCTTGAGGTACCCCTCTACTAACCTCCCTCATGCGCGATGAAACCCCACCAACTTGCACCGCTTGTTTACGCTCAGATAGGTAAGAAGCCATCAATTTAAAACTTACATCCGACAAGCTAAAAGTATGTTTAATTTCATTCAACAGGAGTGTGTGACTAACGCAGTCAAACGCTTTTTGTAAGTCACAAAATATTGAACCCACAAGTTCTTTATTTTCAAATCCCCTGATTATAACATCACTTAGAGATGAAATAGCATCTACTGTGGACTTTCCACTCTGGAAATCAAATTGGTTTTTGAATATTAAACCATTTCGAGCCAAATGGTCACATAATTGCTGTTTTAATATAACTTCAAATATTTTTGCTAGTGTAGGTATAAGTGAAATTGGTCTGAATTGGTTCATTTGTTCATTAGAGCCACCCTTATGAATAGGCACCACTTTTGCTAGTTTCAATGCGACAGGAAATACACCCTTCTCGAGTGATACGTTAAACAACTTGGTTAAGGGAGTAATGATTACGTCAATGGAATTTTTAATAAGTCCTACATTCATATCATAAATGTCTTTACTAGGTTTATTTTTTAATCCCTCCACTGTGTCTCTTACTGTACATTCGCTTATCAGTTTAAAAGTAAATAATCGCCTATTGGGATTAGCTGTATTATTCCCGTGTGATTGTAAGGGTGTGTATGACTTGGGCAGATTATGGACTACTTCCTCAGCTATGTTAGAGAAAAAGTTATTGAATTCATCTGGTGTGAAAACGTAGTTGTTATTAAGTTTGCTTTTTGCACTTCGATTATCATTGATAACCTCCCAGTAAACTCTGGGAGAGTTATTTGATTCTCTTATACGGGTTGCATAATAATCACGTTTGGCCTTCATGATCTCTAGGCGATAATTATTACGATACCTGCTAATATGAGTTTTAAGATCTAATTCAGGAAGAGAAGTATTTAGCTCTACTAATAAGCTAAGATGTTCCCGCATATTTCTAAGTTTCCCCGTAAACCAGTTTATACTATCGCTGCGATTGACACGCATCTTAACCCTGACTGGAAACGATTCACTTAGGATTTTAATAAATCTATCATATCTTGTATTGATATCTAGATCATCGTCGTAAATATAGTCCCAGTTTACTGCTTCTAGAAAATTATAAAATTTAATTTTTCCTGTTTGGGTAAAGGGCCTAGTTACTACTTTTTGTGACTCATTTGTAGGTTCTATAGGTGTGACCTCTAGACTAATTATCACAGCTTTATGATCAGCCAACCCAGAGACCACCTCTATGGAAAATCCATCCTCAAAGTTTGTCAAAATATTATCTATACAATTATTTAAACGCGTATTACAGTGTACTCTCGCCTTAAAGCCATAGGAGGTTGATAAATTTCTGAATTGGTTATCATATCATATGCATTATTACATCACAAAATGAACCAAACTGGCAGAAATTTACACGTCTCTTGAAATTTTGAATATGAGTAATGTAGGCACTGTGATTTTGTTCTTCTTGATTATTATAATAGATTGCCATGGTTGTTTATTACAAATTAGAAATTACTAATTATTTCCCGTTGCTTAGTGAATTAAAATATTTGACTCGGCTGTGTAAAAAGTGAGCGTGGTAACTAAGCGCCATATAATTCATTCAAATGTCCGTATTCAAAATTTCAGGGGACAATGTGTAGACGATCTTTAATTACAGCTTCAAATATCAAAGATTTCCATTTCAATAAATCAAGACGAACAACTTTTTAATGTAGTGACAAGGCATGCTATGTACAATACTTCAAAAATATATTCGCCATATTTGAAATATGGCACGGAACATGAAAACGAAGCCAGGATTCAATACACAAATAGCATGAAAATAATTAATAATGACATTGAAATTACCGAAACGGGAATATGAATTGACCCTATATATCCTGATATTGGGGCATCTCCTGACGTTCTAGTACTATACGATCCAACAGATACACAACATTTAGGGTTACTGGAAATTAAATGCCCAAAACTTTTGTCGGGCCAACTGATTTACATGTTCTATATGACAACCAAAGAAGGCAGTTCTGCTGCAATTTGGAAAATCCAATCTTGTAAGAATCAATACTTAAATATCGCATTGCCTCTTCTTCTGCTAAATACCAGGAAGCAGGAATGTCTTCTGTTTGGTACAGCAACCATTGTGATTTAATAAGTTCTACAAAGCGTTCAATACTAAATCCTTCTGTTAATGAAAATGTTTTTTTGTAAAACACTGCTAAATACTTGACCTATTGTTGTAGAAAGCCTGCAGATGCTGTCTGTACTGTTTTCATGATGTTTTAATTGGGGATGTAAATACTGAATGTCGTGCAATATAATATTATCAAGGGGTAGTTTATGTTGTAGATAATCCACGATAGAAATCATGCAATTTCTAAATTCGTTTCTAATTTGAAAGATTTCTACAGTTTTCTTAATTTTATTCAACAACTTCTGAACACCTGCCCCTACGTCCACGTCAATTTGATGTTTTAAATTAGATTTATCTTTTAAATCAACTTTCCCTAAATCTTTGGGATCTTTTAGTTTACTATTATCGAAATATAGAACTTATTCATCAAAGTAAATAATAAATCCCCATAAGCAGGGTATAATACGTGCACCAGTGGTTCATCAGCCTGAAACTTCGTTAAAAAAAACCTGTAAATCTTCTGTTATAGGTTAAGGTGGGGCAAGTGAGATCGCTTTTAAAATATTCTCAATTCAAGAAGATTATTGATCATACTGGGTGGTGACTTGAGCGACGCAACATAGGGATTTCATTGGAAAATTCTTAATGTTCAATTATTGGCTCCCCTAATTATTTTAGAACAAAAGTGTCCTTAGGATTTTTGTAGAGAAATAAATTCTGCATCTTTTCATACTATTATTTACAATTTTTCCATTTCCATTTTCCGGAAGCGTAGAAATAGAAGAAATTAAAAATGGTCTTTTTATAAAAATCGCTGATGCCATGGAATTAGAAAATCAAACAAACGCGCTGACATTTCTGTCTCATTACATTTTTTTTAAGCAATAAAACGAGTAGGTAATAGGAACATATTTTACGCTAAACAAGGCACTTTATCATTTCTACTTTTTCTTTCGTTGAATACATTTTAAAAATAATAGATATTAATAATCGGTTATAAACTTCAAACCGTCGCGTCATGACAGATGTAAATGCGAATGTTGATTGTTTAGATAATTCCAAGGCATCACTCATTTGTTTAAAAAGACCATTTTTAATTTCTTCTATTTCTACGCTTCCGGAAAATGGAAAATTATAAATAATAGTATGAACAGATGCAGAATTGTTTTCTCTACAAAAAAACCTCAACACACTTTTGCTCTAAAATAATTAGGGGAGCCAATAATTAAACATTAAGAATTTACCATTGAAATCCCTAAGTTGCGTTGCTCAAGTCACCACCCTGTATAACAACCGTATATATGATCCTGATAACCAATTGGCCTTCCAAAAAAAAATAGTTCAAAATAGAATTTTTTTGGCATTTGATCGCACTTGCCCCATATGGGTGGGGCAAGTGCGATCACAGGCTTGATTTCACATATAAAGCCATTGAGAAGACAGTGGGGCAAATGACAAAGACATTAATATACAGGGTGTCTCTAAAATATGGTGCCATAGCTTAACCACAGATTCCGGGGATCAAAATAGGACGATTTAACGCAACTTACCTCTATCCGAAATTGCTTCGTTAAAGCGCTATCGAACGCCAAAGATTTTCAAAAAATTTCTATTTTTTTAAATAACAAAAGATTGTTTTTAGCGATTAGGATGAAATTTGGGATGTGATTCTTTACTGAAAAAAGGTGTTTTTTGACATCATTTTTTGTTCAGGAGTGTCGCGTAAGTGGTCAAAGGTTGATCATCCACAGGCAAAGAAGCTCATATTTTTTTAACAGTTCGGCCAATAGTTTTCAAATTTTTTTTACAGAGAGACACTCTTATTTCAAAAATTTTTCGTTTCTTGTTCGATTTCGGTATCTCTCATAGTTTAGGCTGAAAAAAAAATATTTCGATTGGCTGCAGTGCATTTCTTAAAACGATGTAGTAATCTAGTTGTCCCTATACTTTGCCTATACTGAGAAATAAATGACGAAGAGACAATTTTTTGCGTAGAATCAACTTTTGCATCCGGGAAAATGGTGGTCACATTGAGAATTTGCTGTAAATCTATAAATTTACCGGTGGGACAAAATAAGCTGAACCATTGATTCAGAAATGGTTCGGATTCTTTTGCGCCACCCTTTACATACTTCCTAGTAATAAACTTTATATCAAATTGTCTCTTCGTGATTTATTTCTCAACATACGGGACAACTAGATTACTACATCTGTTTTAAGAAATGCAATGCAGCCAATCAAAATAATTTTTTCAGCCTAAACTATGGCAGATACCGAAATCAAACAAGAGACAAGAAACATTTGACTTAAGAATGTCTCTTTGCAAAAAAATTTTGAAAACTATTGGCCGAACTGTTAAAAAGATATGAGCTTCTTTGACTGTGGATGATCAACATTTGACCACTTACGTGACCCTCCTGAACAAAAAAAGGATGTCAAAAAACACCTTTTCCCAGTAAAGAATCACATCCCAAATTTCATCCTAATCGCTATAAACAATTTTTTGTTATTTAAAAAAATTTAAATTTTTTACAAATCTTTGGCGTTCGATAGCGCTTTAACGAAGCAATTTCGGATAGAGGTAAGTTGCGTTAAATCGTCCTATTTTGATCCCCGGAATCTGTGGTTAAGCTATGGCACCATATTTTAGAGACACCCTGTATATAAGCAATACAATACAAAGAACACAAATTTTTATTCTAATAACTTACAAACGTAATACACTTTCTAAAAAGTTGCAATAACATACGAACTGGTGTAATACAAAAGTAACATATTTAATTTACATCTTTAAAAGTATGATGGCCTCGAAATACCGTTGGAGGGTCCAAAACCTTTCCAATTTGGGATTTTTCAATCAATGAAATATCATCAACTTAGGGAAATACATAGGTATGTTGTTTCTTTGCAGATCTCATGAATTTACAGCGAAATACCTGCTCCCCATCTTCTTCCATATCATGCAACACATATCCAATAAAAGTTTTGGATATTTTACCATTATGTGTATAAAATTTTGATAAAATAAAATCGCCTTTTTTAATATTGTCCATTATTCTATTTTCGTTTGGACTTTCCGTGTCACTGCTCTGTGCACATGTACTAGTTGTTGCATTTGAATGTGTTTCATTGTTCGGTGTAGAGGTACTAGCTGGTATATTTAAATTTATTTTATCAAAAACATCTTCCCCAACAGAATCAGGGTCATCTGGGTCTATGTCATCATCAGTGTCAATATATGGTGGTAACTGATTATTGCTGGTATCAGAACTACTGCTGGATGACAGTTGCTTTTTATTTTGCCTTTTGCTGGTTTTTTTTTGTGTTTTCTTGTTATCTTTTTTAGGTGGTCCATTTTGTAAGCGGCGCAATACCTCTTCAGTTGTAATAATTTCAGCGCCGTCTGTCACCCTTTTCCTTCGTTTTGGCTCTTCTACGTTATTGTTTTGTCGCACCGTTTCTAACAAAATGCTTTGAAAAGAATGGTGGTCATTTGATGGTTCATTTATTATGTCTTTATTAATATTTGGATCTGGTTGGATTATTTCGTTATCTGTGTGATTTTCTATTACATTCTCTTCTAAACCATGTGTTCGATTTTTCTGCTTTTCCCATCTCTTCAGTGCTTCGGGGTTGTATTTTTCCTTATTTACAACATCTTTATTAAAAGGGTATATGCCCTCTTTACGAAATCCCGCGCAAATAATAGATTGCTCAACTGTTCGCCATATTTCTCCAAAAAGCAATGCAAAATTTTTCTGTGGGAGTCTTTTACCATAGTGCTTGCGTTGCCAGGTGCACAGTTTTTGGTCCCATGTAACTTTCATTGATTTGAAAACTGACAAGTCAAGTGGTTGAAGGATACGGCTTGTATGGGGGGGAAGCTTGAGAATTACCACTTCATTTTTGGCTTCCTCAATCACACCAGGGTCAATGTGGGTAGTATGACCATCACATATGACTACGATGGGTCGCTGAGCCCCAATAAACGGTAAAAACGTTCTAAGAAAGTAATTTCTAAATATATCTGCCGTCATCCAACCATTTTTTGAAGCTGCATAAGCTATGTTAGGGAATGTTTCTTCATTTTTTTCTGGTAACCAAGTAGTCCATATGTTACTGCCCTTAAAAATCACGAAAGGTGGAGCTTTCTGTCCGGCAGCGTTAGCTGCAGCAAGGATAGATATATTTTCTTTACCGCAGCCACTAATTACTCTAGAACTTGGTTTGCCTTTTTTACCCACTAAGGTAGCACAGTAAGGTGCTATGGCGAATTGTATAGTGTATTTACATTTAGTTTCAGACATATTATATTGTTTGTCTATTTCAGAATCGGGAAACATAGTCAAAAATATATTAGCATTACCAACATTACTGGCAAATGAAAAATTATTTTTAACGCAATTCAGTGCCCAAACAATTTCGGCTTTAATAATTTTTTCTTCGTTAGTCAATATAAATTTTCCTGAAATTAACAAAACAATAATTTCGTTGGGCTGTGTAAATAAGTTATATTAATTTTAACGAACCTTTGGCTAACAGAGCATCTCCACTTGTATTCACTTGAAAAGTAGCCTGGTTACTTTCTCCATTGATTATTACTGCTATGCCCTGGTGTTTTTTTTGAAGTTGCATGACTAATTAACTGTGATTTTCCACCGCTATCAGTTTGAAAGGTACAGTTTTTTTTCTTGCTGCACAATTTGCAGAATATATATCTTGATTACATGACTGTACCCAAGGAAATTGTAATTCCCAACTGGGATTATATTTGGTTAGGTGCCTTGGCATTGATTATATTCTTTTAATATTAATAATAAATTGAAACAACTATAAACTATAAAATTTCACTGTTTACATGTTAAACAAAACAACATGTGCTTTAACCACGTTTTAACTGGGGGAAAACCACAGGAAAACAAAATATTGCATCTCTATCACACGAAAAGGTGGAAGTGAGAAGACACAAGTCCCAAATGCAGTTCAAGGTATACGCGGTCGCGTTGAAGGCGGTGACAGGCAGTCATGCGCACATGTCGCCACTTATACACTACCTGCTTTATTACCAAGCATGCTCGCAACAGTCTCCAACCGAAGGCGGCATTTTTTAAATATCTTGAAAGAATTATACAAAATATTTAAATAAAAATTGTAAATTTAAATTTGATGCAGAAAAATGTAGGTACATTAAATGAAAAATTATCTATGCATCTCTCGAATATGTTTTTTCACAAAATTTTAGGATTTTTGCCTTATATCATGAAATTTTAGGTTTTTTTTTAGGAATTTAGGAGACATACTCAAATTTTAGGAATTTATAGGATTTTAGGAGGTCTGGGAGCCCTGAGTATATATAATTCTGCATTCTCCTAAATTCGTTTGCTTTCCACAGTACAATAAGCAACTTTGTTATTTTCAATGAAACATACTATATATTATTATATAACTGCATGAAAAATTTAATTGTCTATCACATAGTATTAGGTGTTTATATAGCTAAAATGTACGGTTGATGAGAAATTCGTGAATTTTGAATATTATCTTGAACTCTGACGGAACGGATCGTCGCGGTCGGTCGGTAACGATCGCCAGCTGTAATTTCTAGCTAGTACCTACAGATAGATTGGTGTCTTTCTCCTGTTCATATCGAATCCGTATAGTCTCGTTTTTCTCGCTAGGCATTCAAATGCTTATCAGAGTCTGCCTCGCGAACTATACTGTTGAATTCCAAAAACGAACCGTTTATTTTTAGTTTGGGTAAGTCCAGAGGAGGTTTGCATCTCCACTTTTTTTATATGGACTCCTTACAGGTTCAGCAGGCAGAGTAAAATTTGATAATTCTTTTTTCCTAAATTTAGTTGATAATGCCGTAGCATTTTATGATAGTGTTTTAGCACCTGAATACTTTGAAATGCGGATACCCCGAAAATTAATGCCCTTTAATTTAAGGAAAAATAATAATTAAATTGAATGTGTTGTGTTATATTTCTTGAACTAATTATAAGCAATAAAATAGATACTAATAAAAACAAACAAATTTTTTGAAAATTCAATTTTTAGCAGGTTTTACAGCAGGATTCTTGGAAGTTTAATAAACAAGTGCAAACAAAAACCAATTGGGATAGAACCCCCCTCATATTTAGAAGCAGAATTCTTTTTAACAACCTAAATTGCTTTAACCTGCCTATCACGTGTTCAACATAAATCCTTTCCTTCGCAATTTTCTTTGTTTCAATTTCCTCAATAGGACTAAGCTTTTCTCTCCCTTTTAGGAAAGGAGATATGTTGAGATGGACATTTTTTTGTTCAACAAATCTTCAATTCAAAATCCTCTGTCAACAAGCACCAAATCTCCTTCTAGTAGATTTATCAAATTATATTTTTTTACTAACTCTTTATCAGATATTAATCCTTCGATGAGTTCACTTACAAAGGATATAGCCCCATTAGGAGTACATCCTATTAACACTTTAAATGTTGTATGTGCTTTATAATTAGAATATAAATTTCCCTGATGCTCGAAGTTAGCAGGCGACTGGCAGAAAATTCAGTGCAATCGATAATTATTCTAATATTTTTTAATCTGTGGAATATAGCAGGTAAGGATTCTTTAATTTTTTGTCGCGAACAAAACATGTTAGGTCGTATTTTATCAAATCGTATATACATAAGCTGTATCCATGTTATTATCAGTTTTGTAATTAAACCTTCAGATAATTTAAATCGATATCTTAAATCTCGCACTAATTACCTCGCCTCACTGGGACTAAAGTTAAGATTAATTCTTCCAAAGGTGTGTACTTTCTGTTTTTGGTTTTTGATGTTCCTGCTTTTTCTTTTTCACCCGAATACGTGAGGTTACTTGTGGGAGACAGAAATTTCAGTAGTATCAAAATCTGTCGCAAAAACAGATCAGTATAAAAATAGCATTTTTTATCATCCTTTTCTAAGCTATCAGCAAACAGTGTCAGTATGTTTTTAGGTTTATTAATAGCTGGTGTTTCATTTGACTTTTTTAGGAGCAACAAATTCCCTTTTGAGGTTTGATACTTCTTTTTTCAGTTATTTATTTTCATCCTAATATTCAGTAATGAATAAAATAAAATTTTATAGGTAAATAACTAACTTACTTTCAGTGTAATCATATCATACCACGTATAGTCTGAGTACGTTTTGCAAATAAGAGGGTACATCGCACTGAGTGTGTTTTGCAATATAAGAAGGTACATCGCACTGAGTATGTGTGGAAACAGAAATATTGTTTCCGGGTGCAGGCTCTATCATAGATGTACTAGGTTCAGTTGTTAAAATATTGTCAAAGCCTTTCACCGATTTTGAACGCTTTGTGGATGTTTCTGTATAATCGGTATTCTGTAAATATTTTCGTTGCCTTGATCCCTAAAATAATTAAGTAAGCAAGTATAACAACTGTTAAATACTAAAACCTGCTTTTTCAACAACAGAAACCGGTAACGGGTCTGGGTGTTCCTGACATGGGCCATCTTTATTTACAAAATGCAATACGCATATGTAAGTATGTTTATTCACATGTAGCACATTGTTAACTCTACCATCATACTACCTCTTGCATTTCGTAATCCACCGATTACAATTGCTACAATCCTCACATTCATTAAAGTTTCGATTTGTTGCCGGTATTAATTGTTTTCGAACATTTAAACATGCGTTTGGAAAACGAATAAACCGCACCGATGATTTTCTGCTGTCCGTTTTGCACTCTCCAAATATACAGTACTTTTT
Organism: Hemicrepidius hirtus; assembly: GCA_963082805.1. Taxonomy (NCBI): domain Eukaryota; kingdom Metazoa; phylum Arthropoda; class Insecta; order Coleoptera; family Elateridae; genus Hemicrepidius; species Hemicrepidius hirtus. Next base: position 10,503,538 of record OY720168.1, read on the forward strand.
TGTGCCTTTTTTATTCAATTTCATAGCTTCTGTAAGGTTAGAAACGAAAAACGTCCAATTCACCACTACTCGCCAAGCGTTTATTGAAGACTTTGCCCGACCAGCTTGAACTAGCCGCTGTAAAGGTGACACATACGCCACAGAACATTTCTTAAATGAGAACCACCATAACCAGAGCACACGCTCATGACGCTAGTCGAGTCCCTACTGCCGTCATGTTATAGCGGTGCCAACGTGATACATCTTCTCTATTGTTTTTTTATAAGTCTAGTTTTTTTGATAGGTATTTTGATAATCCGACCTGAACGAGTTACCGTAGGTGAATTTTCACGCATGAGTTCACGTCTCTCATTAGCAACATTACTATTGACTTGACTTTTATCCCTGCTAAAAATTACCGATAGAAAACGATAAAAAAAATCTATCGTATGTTATCCATTTTGTGCACTCTTATTTTCCAGAACAACTACATGGTCAATTCTATCATTTTTAATCTGCTTTATTATGACTTCACTTTTTCGTTTTCTATTGCAGATTTTAAACTGTACTCAATTTTTGTGTATCGTTTTTTATCGTGGCGATTACACATAACTCTTTTCAGATTCAGTCTGAATTGTGATACCTAAAAAACATCAGTTTCTATTTGTTCTACCATACCTTATTTAATCGGAACTTATTCTTGTTTTTATGCATTTTGTTTATTGTTTGTTTTCATGTTATTGTACTTATGATGCTTACATTGTACTGATATCAGTCATAAAAAAGATTTTTAAAAGTGCTCCCGTTTAAAAAAAAATAAATAAAAGAAGGAATGTATTGCAAAACGAACATTTATTAGTTTAAATCCAAAACTAAATAATCACTAGGGGAGGTTCTCATCCTCACTTCCTCCGGCATCACTATTAATATTATTATCACTTGCTTCACCACAATTATCACTCTCTTCACCATTGCAACCGCGTTCCTCACTATAATCTCTGCTTTCTTCGGCGCTGTCCTCTGCAACAACAACATCTTCATCAGTACCATAAAAACTTTCTTCAACATCCATTTGACCAATTGTAGCAAGAGATTCAGATTGTTCTAACACTAAAAAAGACATTTTTAATATTTATATATTGTTAGAATAAATTAAATATGAATGTGCCATTGTCAAAAGCATATAAGATATTTAATAACAAATGCAAAATGATTTATATAGTAACTGCTTGATTCCATTGTTTTAACACTGCGTGAAGCAGCTGAGCCCAGTCAACCCGTCGGAGGTCAGTCGCTTATCGGTGTTTTTAAAAGATATCTATTCCTAAATTTTCAGTAAAGGAGAATCTAAGAGTTCAATTTGCTCATTCATTAAAGGTACCGTAGAGTCGGGCTATTTGGGACAATTTTGACGTTTGGCGGCGTATAGTGAGTTTATCTTTTAAGGTAAAATTTTGCAAGTGTTACTAAAATTAGGGTAAGCTATCAAAGAAGCTCATTGCGTGAAAGATTTTGCCTAAAAATCAAAAAACATACCTTTTTATATTTTTTTATGGTGTCCCAAGTAAGTCGCAAGGACGGACAACTTGGGAGACCTATTTAAAATGCTATTCAACTCATGTTACACCGGTCGGCGACAACTTGGGACACCTACAAATTATAAAAAAACATATTTTTTGACAAAAAATTTTTTTTAACTCGGAATTTTCCAATAAAAGCCTTTATTTCTTCAAAAATTAACAAAACTTAATCATTTAAATTTCTGTATAGCCAGAACTTACATCTACCAACAATTATTAAAAGTATATCTGTCTCTAAATATTTTCACTGGATGTAGTTTCCGAATGATTTGTCCAGAAGATACGGCAGCAATATCATCCACCACAGGAAAGATAAATGTGTCATTATTTCCTTTATATCCCCTCATAAATTTGCAAAGAAACCGATCTGAATCTTCATAATTACCCGTGATTGCTGTAAATTTGCAGACAAAAGTTTTTTCTCTTTTTTTTTTGTGTCAGCATCATATTTAATTTTTGTTAGCGAGAAATCCCCAACTTTAAGTTCAAGTCTTATATCAGTTGACTGATCGATATTTTCTTCGATATCTTCACTCACATCAAGCTCCATATCTTTGTCTGACTCATCATTGGAATAAGGTGAAGGTGAACGATCTCGGGACGTGGACGGTTGGGCATGATCTTTTCTGGTTGGCTGTTTCCTGGGTGTAGATGGAGAGTCTCCAAAATCTGAAACAGCGACACTTTGTCCAGGAATAACCTTCAACCGTTTTTTTGGTGGTTTTCTGAGAGCTGCAGTTTCTTTGGTTCTTTGATCTTAAAAAAATTCATGAAGTGTGTGACCCCATCCATTATTAGCTTCCTGCTGATCTTCAATATTTTGGGGTCTCGGGAGACGTTTGAGGACCTGTTCTGCGAACAATGGGTAAATGCCCGTAGCTTTGAAACCGGCCAGCAAATTATCAGCACTGTGACTTTCCAATTTATGTAAGGTTTTTCTCAAAATGGCTGGAAATTTATCTTTGGGGATGGACCCCCTATTAGCACTTTTCCATTCTGTGAGTGTATGACGCCATTTATCTTTAAGAGGGTGAAAGTAGGCCACATCAAGTGGCTGGCATATATGAGTGCTATTTTTAGGCAGCAAAACGAATCTAATTCCATATTTGTCACATGTATTATATGAAGAGAAAGGTGACTTGTTAGGTTGTCACATATTATGACTTTTGGTCCATCTCCAAGCCTTCTGCAATAAGGCACAATTATGCTCTCAAAGAAGTCTTCAAAAATAGATGAGTCGAACCACCCTGACTTTGATCTGTTGTATCGACTTCCAGGTGGACCGCCTTCTGTCCAGGAATTGTATAGATGCTCCGATTTGTAGACGATATATGGAGGCAAGATTTTACCAGAAGCTGTACCACAGAACATTACCGACACACTTGATTTAGAAGAATCAATGATTTTTTTCTGGAAGTTTAGATCCTCTTCTTACAATAACCTTTTGCCGTCCTGGGTCATCACTCATATTTCTTTCGTCTAGATTAATAATGGCTGCAGGTTCTACACCTTCTAGTGAGATTTTGACTTCATCAAAGTAGTTGGTGACAATTTCTGGACTTACAGCTGCCCTGGCTCTCTTTATATTTTCTCCTAATCTTTCTGAGAGAACGTGTGCGTTCCGCGATAAGAAGCCATTAACCCAACCCTTCCCTGGCATATTATTTTTGAAATACGAGACTTTGATTCCTTTTCGATCCAAGTGGTATTTAACTAGAAGTCTTAGGTCATACCTGGTAACAGGAAACCCCCCAGTTAGCGGCAATTAGATTCCATTAGAAATGCAATTTTCTTCATCTTTTGGCAGGGTAGTTGGATGACCATGTAGATTAGAATGCTTTCCTCTGTGTTTTCTTTGGAGTGTAGATTTCGGGATATCATATTTTTCTGCTGCTTCCCTGAGGGATAGAGTTTCAGAACGTATCTCCTCTAAAGCCCTTTTAAGCGTGTCATCATTAAAATTCCGGTATTTACGGGCACCCAACCGCCTTCTGTATTTGCTAACCATTATATCTATAAATAAAAATAATACACTAAATTTTTGGATACCCCTCGTATAATTTTTTTTAAGTTATGGTGGAAATTGCTTAAAACGTATCTAGGATGCATTGGTTATACTTTTGACCCAATATCTACACGATACCTTCCCAAATAGTCTAAAAAATTAACAATTTTGGTTCGTCCCAAGTTGTCCCACTAGATGCATTGTTTACATTTTTATAGATAAAAAAATTGATAATTAATTTTTATGGAAGAATTGATCAGGCTATATTACACCTTAATATACACCAAATCAAAAATAATACAGGACCAATTAACTGTTTGAAAATGAAAAAAGATATAGGTTAAGTTTCAAACGTGTTAAGTTTAACCTCAATTTTATTCAGTAGGAAGAAAGGTTGTAACAACTTACAGTTTTGCAATAAAAATTTCACATATGCACTTTTTGTTCAGTGTAATATTGAAGTTAAAGTCAAGTACACAACGACCTTCACTCACGTTTCAACAGGTGGTAAATCGTTCATTAATGTTGCGCACGTCATTTCGTCCCAAGTTGCTATACCGTCCCAAGTAGCCCGACTCTACGGTATGTTGTTTTTTGTGTGTTTATAAATTTCAAAAGCTTCTAAAATATTTAATTTATTTTTGTTATCAGAAAAGTGTAAAAATTTAATTGTATTATTAGATGTTAATGTGTGATTTTGTTCTAACAAATGTTTAGCATAATTTGATTTATGTGCATGTTTATATTTGTAACAACGGATATGTCCTTTTTGCCTAATACTGAAATTTCTAATTGTTTGACCTATGTATACTGAATCACAATGTGAACAATTTAATTTATAAATACCTGATTTTAGCAAATCATTAGTTTTGTCTTTAGCATTGAAAAGAGAGTATAGAATATTTTTATTTGTTTTAAAGATGACTTTATATTTATTTGCGTCATTTATAATTTTAGCAATCTTTTCTGAAATATTACCAAAATATGGAATTGAAACGTATTTTAAGGTTTTATGAGAGTTGTTAATGGAATAAACTTTTTGAATAGCTAATTTATAATTTTTCTTTTTAATTAACGTGTCAATAAGTGTAGTGTTATAACCGTTGCTATATGCAATTTGTTTAATAATGGAAATTTCTCTATTAAAATTATTTTTATCTGCAGGAATTGTTAGAGTTCTGTGTAGTAAAGATTGATATGCTGCTAATTTATGTATATTATGATAATAAGAGTTGAAATTTAGATTTAGAACATAGAATTAGTAGCAGTAATATATGAAGATCAAAATATTAGGTAGGTACTTACAGTGACATGTACTAAAATGCCTTGCTGACACTCCAATCAGTTATCTTATGAACATAGTACTACGTAATCCACGACTACTTGCCTTCAGATAATTCTTTTTTTAACAAAGAAATGAGTTCAGCAACAGTTTCTGAATTGTAGCTTAATAATTGTTCCTGTGGAGTTCCAAAAATCCTTGAGAAAAACGTATTCGAACTTTGATGTGTCAGTAACCCTTTGCCTGGGAACATCTTATCAAAATCTATATCAACCTAAATACATGATTGCTATAGATCTTTTGTGATCTAAAAAATTTTATGTAATTTTTAAAAATAATACGCAAGTCTTAAAAATGTCACCTTGTTAGTATTAATTTTAAAATTATACCACATTATCTTTGCGAAACAATTTACATATATAATTAGTATTAATACATACCATTTCCTTCTGAACCAAAAGCTTGGATCGCAGGATGGTGTTCATCATCTGTTAACGGTAGTACATCTAAAAGCATGAAAAGGATTTTTGTAAATAAGTTGGTGAATGATAATAATTAATCAGTTTGTTACTGTACCCTCTCCAACCAACGCTTGCGATTTATTTGGCGTTCTAATTGGTCGATTTAGATCGTAAATTTTGGATGCTATTATTGCCCCTATTTTACTTAAATGTACATCCAGTACAACTTCGTTCACATTCTTTTTCTATAGCCACCACTTGTAAAATTCTAAAATAATTTAATAGTAGGATTGCGATCAAGATTTACATAAACACAGGACCATGGTACACCCTCCTTGTTGCCTTTATCTTACATGGAAAATATGTAATACATCCTATGTACTACCTATCATTTGATTAAAACGCTTTTGAATAGCGATTACTGTGGAATTTAAAAGCCTTCTATGACATTATTTGCTTCTATTATTTATGTAATTGTTAACATAAGTTGGTAGTAGGTACTTACATCTGAGCAGATTGTAATTAAATATGTTTCAAAAAGAACCCAAAAAAATTATGCTAATGGAAATCGTATTGAAAATTTACAGTTATTACATCTTTAATATTTTAATCTGTCAAAAATATCAATGAGATAATAGTATATTACAATACAAGTGTAATAAGATGTATCGTAGCATGAGTGAGTGTGAAGTACGACGAGTGTAGCAAGGAGTGCTCCAAAGGAGCAAATGCTACAATGCCTCCTATTTTTTCAAGTATAATATACTATTTTTTCTACTATCGGGGCTTCAGTCCGATGCCAAGGTAACATTTATATCAAGATACCTTGGAAATCAAACTGCTTACCTGCATAGGAACGTAGTGTTTGTATTGCAATGCAAGTGTCACTATGAAGTGCAGTCGAGCTCAGTCGTTGTACAAAATGACTCCTCCCACACAGATTTTCAGCAATGTGATTGGTGAAAATCAATTTGGACCAACCAATGAAATAATTTTGGTTGTCTGGATTTAGTATAAAAGGGGAGCAAATTGGAAAATCATTCAGAGTTTAGTTGGAGTGAACCACCTAGCTACTCTCAACATAACCTAGAGGTTTCCTCAGGTCTTTCCATAATAATACATTTATTTAAGCCTTCTGGATTGTTAGGAAGAATAGAACTGTATCAAGCAAATCTAGTAGACAGCGTAGTACGTTACGAGCGATTCTACATCATACTAGAATTCCAACAGCAGTTTCTCCACTTCCTCCATCACCAGTCAAGCAGACTTCTTCAACTTTACCTTCAGTTGTCAACAATCAAGAATCTGTTATTTTGTCCAAGGAAGATCCTTTAGAAATTCCCCATTCTGTTGGTTACCATCTTGAACCTCTCAAGACATCTTCAACCAGCTACATTGGAATTTCTCCATTCTTCTTATCTAACTTGGACCCTCGAAGATTCATTGTTAAATCCAACTACCGAAGATCTCAAGAAGTTGAAGTACCTGAAGACCTATCACAATTTCGTAATTGTTGGGATTATTTCCCTCACATGTATTAAAGTTTTCTTTAACAATATTAATAAAGGGTATCTCTTTACCCACTTTACAAGAATTTAATTTATCTGTTGTATATAAGTTGTTCTGATATAATAAACATATTTGATAATCAATTGGAGTCAGATTAATTCAATATAACAAATAAGAGTACGCAAACCGCTACACTACTAATGGTTTGTCTTTGTATGTTAAGTCTCGTATTTCATCTATATGAGATGTTAAGCTTTGAATATTAAGATACAAAGTACTGTTTAAGTACAGAGCACTATTTTTATCTGAACTAACCTCATTTAAAAATTTTGTACACTATACCCTATTTAACTTTCTAACATTTTGTATATTTTCTGGTAGCTTGGACAGTTTATGTCTGTACTCTTATGGTCTAAATTAAGTTTAATATTCAGTTTTCTACCCTTTTCCATACAGTTATGACAACTTATTGTATTATTCGTACAGTCATCTTCTTTATGATTTGCACCACCACATTTTGCACAAATAAGACCTACCGTACACTCACTTTTAATATGGTTGAACCCCCAGCACTTGAAACACCGCTTCACATAGATATGGTCATATACATTTGCCGTATTCCACATCACTTTTAATTTATCATTTAATCTTGTCATTACAAAATTGTACGTGACCGGGTCCACTTCTAATATTAAGGAGGTGTCCTTGAACTTCTTATTCATAATTTTGAGCACTACCTTAAAGTAAAATTGATCCTCATTCTCATTTAACTTATTATATTTGACGTTAGCCCTCAGCTCTTCACAGTCCAGTTCTTCAATATATTTTATTCCGTTGACTTTCACCCTTGGCCTATTTAATTGGGATACCGTTACTTTGTATTTATCACCCAGCTTTTCTTTAATCTGTTGTTTCAGCTTATTACAATCATCCTTGTTGTTACAGGATACCGCTACCGCTCCACTTTTTGTATTCTGGATTCTAGATACACCTATATCCATTTCACATGGATTGATATGATCTTGTAATTCATGTACTATCCCTGCGCTATCACTTCCTTCCCTTGTTGTTTTAATAAGTACTTTATGAGCTGCTAGGTTTTTCCCCCCAATGTCCCTTTCTTTTTCCCACCCTCTGTTGTTCTGCCTAGTTTGCAGTACTTTTTGACCCTGTTGCTTAGCATCGCCTCCTTTTTTTGCCCCATTATCGGCACTTCCCTGTATTATGTTTGTTTGTACGTCCATTCTTCCCTCCAGTAAATATATCTTCTCTAGCATTAATTCAGCTTTGGCCCTTAATTCTTTGATAATTTCATCTTTTCCTTTTATAATCTCATCTTTCCCCCTTATTATTTCCTCATACAGCATTGCTGTGTTATTGTTTACCTCGGACACCATCCTTCTCTTACTATTATCTAGCTCATCATTATTATCACTATTATTGTCTAATTCACTTCCCTTATCCTTAACATCGGACTTTAGCTCGGTGCCTACCTTCAATTCTATATTATTATCGTTTTCCCTCGCATGTTCATTGCACTTAACCTCACATTTATTACATAACCATTGCAGCCCTTTTCCGAATTTTTTTAAGTTTTCATACTCATCATCGTCAACACCAGCACACTTATTATGATACAAACATTTTTGTGTAGATGTACACGGTAATTTACCATGAAATTTACCTATTTTTTTTGCACACAACACAACACAACATCCGCCCACACGCCATTTGTCAAAATATTAATATAATATAATAATTAATATAATATAATATATTGTAACGTGCTACCAGTGGTACAAAAGTTTTGGGCGTTGGCCAGCATCGCCATTTTGTGTTCCACTGGTAGTTCACGTTTTGAGCGCGGGTGGCGCTGCAAGTAGAGAAGCGGAGAAGAGGATTCCCACCACCGATCCGTGCAGTCCACCAATCACAGCCCTGGCTTGGTGGGGAACCCGCATAAAACCAGCTCCCCAGGCCAGGACCAACAACTCCGTTTTCGACTTTAAAGTTAAAACTTCTAACTTTAAATCCGATACCGTATATTTTCCGAGCTTTATAATTATCCGTTTATTTTCCGATATTTTCAAATTATCCGTTTATATTCCCGTATTATTTTTATTATTCCGTTTAATTATTTTTGATTTAATTCCGTTTTATTTCCGCATCATTTTATTTTTATTATTATTATTACCTGTAATTATTTGTGATAATTCATTTCAAATTTTAGTAACCGTGGCCCAAAGAACGTTTAAGGTTTACATCCAGGTACAAATCCCAAGTCCGAACCAGTCCCCGTTCCTTTCCGAGACCACCCGCTTCGTGAAGAACTTGAGTGAAAGGTCTCATCCTTGCCCTAGACCGAGCACGCCTGTGCAAACTTGGCGAGGTCTAGGTGTGTTCCCCCAGGACACAGCGCTGGTGTCCATTAGTGCTGTCCTGGTTCCCTCAACGTAGAGAACCCGCTGTCTTTTTTCCCCCCAGGGTACAGTGCTGGTGTCCATTGGTACTACCCTGGGTTTTTCCCTTCCCGTTTAATTATCCCCTATAATTAAAAATTACTGCCTACCTGAATTCGTTGTTTCCGAGCCCGAATAAACCTTGCACCGAGTACCTGGATGTAAAACGTTCCTTCGGTTCGATTGTTTTGAATCGATCCGCACCAGTTTTATAGCTGGGGTTTTGTTGAATCGAACAGGTTTCAGTGGCTTGTTCTTTAATCATTCCTTAAAAGAATTAATTGGAATTAATTATAGATTCAAAGAGTCAAGGACCTTGAGTTCATAAAATTCCTTTCCAATTCCCGAATTATAAATTATACTCACCGTACATTATCCTTAACCCAAAGATCCAGACTGCCCTTCTGGCCTCTGGGTAACTGTTGAATCCTTCCATTTAATTAAAACGAAGCAGATTTGCTTTTACTTTTGTTCATAGGTCAGCCTCAGCTGTCAATCTTGACGTCAACGCGCAGACAACACTTACTGTAAACTGGTGTTCGCGCTGCCAACCCTGACGAAAATCCCCAACTGCCGGCGGGAATTCAAATACAAATATTTTTACTGTTTTACATCAATTGTTTATTTTTTTTATTTTATAATTACAATTTCTACTCAGAATACCTTGTACATAGTGTAAATAAATATTGTTAATCAGGTTTAAGCATCCGTTTTAATTTTAAAGCACAACTCGACCCCTGGACAACTCAGAGCTACCCGAACTACAAATTTTGCAACGTCCACCCTTATTAGCCGGGGGTGAAACGCTACAATATTAAGACTAATCTTACAAAAAAAATTGTGACTGTAATAATTACAAGAATTAGAATTATTCTAATAAGGTAACGTGTAAATTAATACAAAGTTTCCAAAAATATAAAGTGAGGCGGAGGCTATTCACTATCAAAATGTATTAAAGAATATATTGTAAATTAAAGTCCCGTGAAGCGGAGACTATTCACTACTGAAATTTTTGATCTGTCAAATGATTTCTGTCCATGAAAAAAATATTAATCATCGATGAATATAGAAATCGTTATCAACCCAATTAACTGATAATAATAATTCGTACAAAATTAAGTTATAACGTGAGTGATAAATCACACCAAAAAGAAACTATAGGGCAATACAGATAAGTATGTGACACAACATAAATCGATGATATAAAACTTAATTTGTGCTAAGGATTTCTTATTTTTAGAAAGCTAGCTAAAAAAATATATATACTAATTTCGCCCAAAGACGACAATACAAAAACAAACAAGGAACAACCTGACCTTGTCCTGAAGTAAGGGAACTACGGAAGAATTCAATGTGCCTCCTAATTTTCTTCTAGGACTATCGGCTGGAACCTTGGATCAGCTCTGGAGGACCAAATTCTTCACCAGAGACTATTGAAATTGTGTCCACAAGGTATAACGTTAGCAGCAGCTAACCAAACCATTAAATCGTACTCCAGAACGTTTCGACACAGCAAAATTCTAATTTATTTCAAGGTAAAGGTAGATTTACAGCTAACACGAAGATATACGAAACTTTACTTTTAATATTAAGATTTACAAGGACCTGAAAGTCGAACAATAAATGAGTAATGAATAAAAGAAATATTCCTAGCAGAAGAGAATGGATGGTACAAAACTTACCGCTAACATGCGGCCCAACGAAGTTCCAGCTACGAAGTCAAAATTGATCCTTGCAAAGCAAGTTCTTGAAGTTATATGATTTCCCAATCACAAAATATAAAATAATAACTTCAATAATTTTTATGGTTACATGGATTTATCCGAAACAATGTTCGACGGTACAACACCTTTCCACACAACACGCTTTGACTTCGAGAACAGGAAGTGAAGTGACACAATTAGTCCTTACACAAAAGACTCCTAATCAAACCAGGAATACAAGAAATTGATAAGAAAACGGCGCCAACTTTCTAATTTTTAAAAATGGTATTAGAAATCAAGGACGGAAGGTATGCCACCAAAACTACAACTAAGAAATATGTAAACAAACACCTAAATTCTAAATCAATCGTAACAAGTATATAAAACTTCCCCAATGGACACTGGGTTCCAGTTTTATATAAAAAGGCAGGAAGAGAAATTAGGCTTTAAGGGTTGCATAAAGTTTCCCCAATGGTCACTGGGTTCCAAGTTTATATGACAAAGGGGCAGGAACAGGTAAATCAGGTTTGAAAAGGGGGTATAAAGTTTCCCCAATGGATACTGGGTTCCAACTTTATATCAAAACAAAAGGACAGGAAAAGGTAAATGCGGCTTAAAGGGGTATCTAAAGCTTCCCCAATGGGCACTGGGTTCCAGCTTTACATCAGAATGAACAGGAATATAGCGGAGGTCGGTTGAATCGGAGTAAAACAATAAGGACTGCAAAAGGTCGGTCTTATTTAGCAAAATCGGTCAGGAAAATCAAGGGGCAAAGCGGTCGGTTTAAATAAATGTCGGAAATCAAGGGTCAGGCGGTCGGTATAAAATTGAAATGGTTTCGGAAAAATCTCTAAGCAAAATAGAAGTGAAGCTTCTAACGGAATTTACCAAATTTTAGCTGCTCCGCTGTTTATAAAGGCGGCCCAAAAGTCCCCTCTTTGGGCTGAATGCTGCGCGGTCGTGATGTTTGAAGAGGTGGAAACTGAAGTGGGGCGGTGTGACGTCAGCTGCGGTCTTGAAGGTTGGGAAGATAGCTACCGTTCTAATATCCAAAATGGCGATTGGACAACGCCCTAACTTGGTAGAGCGGTAGCAACGTTACAATTGCTTCAAATCTTGTATCAGCAGCATACAAAAAATTTGCTTGTGAAATATTTTGTAAAAAAATAAATCTTGTAACAAAATATGTACCAAATGTTGTACTAAATTTTGCATCGTGTCAAACGGGCTTAACTCAATGTTAAGCCGAGTTAATTGCTCTACCTGCATTTTATACTCCACATTATTTTTTTTAACTGCAGGTTCTCCTTCCGCAGTTTTACAATTTCCTCCATTAGTTTCTTGTTAGTATTTGGTTCCTGGTATTCTGCAGAGCCCAGGCTCAGCCCAGCTCCTCCAGATTGTATATCATTATTCAGTTTTGCATTCATAATGCTTTCCATATGTTTTCTTTGCATATTATCCGTTATGCTGTTTGTTGTTAATTTAAGAAACTTTTTAAATTAGTAAAAGATAAGTAATAAATAATAAAGCATACATAAAGTCGAGTACTAATAAGTTAAATTAGTATAGATACTACGTAAAACTGTTAGTTAGAAATAATAAATATTAAATAAAATATCGATTTTAACGAGAAATAATAAGATTGATTTGCTTTAAACGTATTTCGGCATCAATGTGCCATTGTCAAAAGCACATAAGACATTTCATAATAAATGAATACCTAATGATTTATATAGCAACTACTTCATTCCATTTAAGACATCTTCTATTCCAAAATTGCCAGTAAAGGAGAATCTAAGAGCTCAATTTGCTCATTCATTAAAGGTATATTGTTTTTTGTTTGTTTATAAATTTCGAAAGCTTCCAATAGTCATTTACAGTATGAAATAAAATATATAATTTTTGTTTGTTATCAGAAAAGTGTAAAAATTTAATTGTATTATTAGATGTCAATGTGTGATTTTGTTCTAATAAATATTTAGCGTAATTATTTAATATTTATTATTTCTATAATTATGGATTTTAACAGAGTAACGCCTGACAACGTCAATAAAACTGTTAGTGCTTACGGGAAAGAATAATTTGTAATTAGCTCTACCAATCTTTTAAACTCACTTTTACGGGTCTAGTTGGTCCATCATCTTCCCTTGGTCTGAATCCGTCATCAGCTGGTCTTTATTTTGGTAACGCACACTCCGACCATCCACTAGGGCCGTTATAGCTTCTTCAGACGTTAAAAAATTTACGTTTTATAGGTGGTCACTTTACTCACTGTTGTAGATAAAATATTTTCTTGTCATATATACAGGGTGTTAACTGATAAGGGCGAAAAAATTCAGGAAGTGATTGTACATCGAAAATTGTTTGACGTTTTATCTGACAGAAATTTTGTCGTTGACAGATTTTATTGCTTTTTGAGTTGTCATAAATATTATCGGTAAAATAGCCTTCTGATTGGTTCAATTTTTAAAAAAGGATACTTGTAATTAGCTAGCGGGATATGCATTGAATTGTCATTTAAATAATTTTGACCATCTAGGTACTTCAAGTATATATAGGGTGTTTACCGTTCAGGTATAGAAAAAATAAGGAGAAAAGTTGCCACTGACAATAATTGTTGCTTTCAGACTTGTTATAGTCATATGCAATTCAAGAGTTTTAAAACTGACAGCATTTTAACGGCGAAATACCGTAAAAATTGAAAACATACGAACAAACCCAATAATTATTATAAAAGTCAAGCCATTATCTAGATTGCTAATATTATTTTTATTTTAAAAGAAAAAAAAGAACACTGTTGTCATATTGTCAGAGGTAACTTAATCCCTATAAGCTGACAGTCAGGTATTCTGCAAATAAATAAGGATTGCAATTTGGTAGGAAATTAATACAAAAACCTGTGAATACAATAGTTTATTTGGTCAATTTAACTTTCTCCGTTTTGTCATATACACTATAACAAGACCTTGGATTTTTATCGGAAAATTTCAGTAGTAGTTCCCGAAACATTGTTGTTAAAGGTAGTAATGCATGACAATACAATACAAGCAAAAAAAACGAGTGCTGCGTCAGCACGATTTGTTTCGGTTTTGTATTGTGTTTGAGTACAACAGTAAAAAAAAATTAAAACATTGAAAAGATGAACTAATTGTAAGTACCTAGGTAAAATTAAATAAAATACAAGCAGACTTGATTCACGCACTATCGAAGAAGTGACTTGAATGAAATAAACGGAAATGCCCAGTCCTGCAAAGACTTGTAGGTAGTAGCAAACGAACAGGGCTTGTCCTTCCCTGATCCTTCGCCTACTTTTTTTTGTGCTTTCGAGTTTTAAGAACTTCAGCAATACTGACCAATACAAAATATACACTGAAATGATTTTAGAGCTCAACATGGGGATCTCACTTTCGTAATACTATGCTGGATAGTAATCTAATAGAAAATTAGGCGTACCTCCTTTGTTTTTCAATTATGTACAGTCAGCGACTAATGTTTTCACCAGTCTTGTACCACTGTAACCCGCTTTACTGAGAAATATAACACATTTCTATATTTCATTTCATCTTGTTAATAGTGTTACCAACATACCTATATAAAACAATACGAACGACGTTGTGGTACCTCTTATATTTCTCAGAAAAACGTGTTCAGTGGTATCATACTGTTGAAAACATTTGTCGCTGACTGTACATGGTGTTCCAAACACTGTGACGATCAGAAATTCTTCTGTCGTCACTAGTAAATTACAATTAATAAAATTAACTAACAAACAATAATTCATAACCGTCAAAATTATTATTATTGAATTTTAAAGTCAAAAATACGCGCCGAGATTTGGGAACATCTGGGAGGACGGTCGAGCGAAGGTAAGGTCACATCGCGAGAGCAAAATTGCTTTTGTCGAATGAACCGTTGAACGGGCAAGTATAAAATTTTAGTGGCTTTTCGAGATTCGTAAAGCCAGCTTAGTTCTGGGATAAGAAAGAAAAGTCAGATAGCCGTTTTTTTAAATGTTGTAACTATCTCGTCTCATCCAGAATTGTATGTTCTGAAATAAAAGGATATCTATCTGTAATCCATTTACCGTAAAGAATCCCGAGGATAATTAAACAAGCTCGGAGATTTCAGTAGTAGTCAGAACACTATTTAGAACAAAACCAATAGTACGATTCCTTATCTCATCGATTCGGGGTCGCGGCCATTTTGGAACTTGGAGAAGAATTTTTCCATTCAATGATAATTTAATCAGCTGGAGCCACCGCGCCGATACTTACCATCAAATTGATTCTTGGATCCATCACCGGGTGCCTTTACCCCAAAAATTCGTCGACTACTGGCCGTCCAAGTAATTGTATCAAGCCTTAATTTAAAATTCTTTTTCATATTCTGTACTCTTCAAGTTATTGAAAAATTTGCAGGTTTTAAAGCCTTTTGTTGTAATTCTTTAAATTGGTAGTGACACGCTAACTGTACCATCTGGTCGTTAATTATTATTTTTTAATCACCAGATTTCCAGTCAGTTTTTGCGATATGTTGCGGTTGTATGAACTGATCTTGCTTGATTTTGTTTTAGTTTTGAATTAACCTATCCAGTGGTTTTCGCCCGGCTGGAGGACAGTACTGCCTTCCCGTTGGAGCTTTGTAGCAAGTAGCGAGGGTATTTGAGTAAGTAATTAAGCCAGATTTTCTTTGTATAGCTGCATACGTATCGTAAATTTTTTTGTTGTAATTGCATAAGTAATTAACGCACCAGATTAATTAGGCGTGGGTTTTTAGTAGCAGTTGTTTTTTCTTTTTCTTTTTGTTCATTTTTGTATCGTTATATTCGAGTCAGTCTCGGAGTATTATTAGTATTTATTACTGATAAATTACCATTACTATTGTAACGATTTTGATCCGATTTCGGCTACCGGGTTTTATTATTAGTTATCACTTGGTTTGGCCAAAGAGTATTATCTTTTCATTGTTGAGCTAAGTATTGTTGAATTTTACGATTTAGCAAATCATTAATTAAAGTCAATATCAAAGCTATTTGGGTTTTGAGTCTTCATATCGTGATATCGCTAGAGTTTACTGATACCGTCCCTATTGATTTTTATTATATTCATAGGTTTATATTATATATGTTAATAAATGTTATACACTGTTGTCTTGAGTTTACATGTTCCATCATCTTATGAGAGATTTAATTACCTTAAACAGAACCAGGGACACTTATTTTAAATTTTCGTGTAACCTCTTGCAAAGCGAGACCTTATAACACGACACGGATAAACGAGTGACAGTTTAATTGAAATTTCTCTTTGAGTGGAGGATAATCCTAGAATTTGGAAAAAAATATCGTTTCCAAAATAAAAATGATCATTTACATTTTCTGCTTTTGATAGAAAATATAGCACAGAGTGATGGCACAACACAAGTAGAAACAATTTAAATTATTATTATTATTATTTATTTATTTATTTACGGTTTCCCATTATTACATTAAATGAACTATACTAGCTAATTAAATTATATTACCAGTAGAAATAATACAGTAGAAATAAAACAGAATAATATAATACCAATAATCTGAATCTTAAAGTAAACTTTTCTTAAATGAAGAATAAGAATCCTTAAAGAAATCACTTTTACAGTTGTTCCCAAATCTTAACATTCTAGGTAAAGGGGAGTTGAACGAGTAGTTTTGAGTATAAAAATCTAACTTAAATAATTCTTGCAATCTAGTTTGTTTATTTGGAACTAGAATTGAAATTTTTTCTAGAATGTCAGGACAATCGATCGATCCATTAAGTAATTTATACAAAAAGCAAAGATAAAAATTTTTTCTTCTGTGTTCAAGTAAGCTTAAATTATATATTGCTAGCAAATAGTCATATCCCGTTTCATATGGAGTGTTGTTTTTATAAGCCAAGTACCTCAGGAATTTGCTTTGAATTTTTTCCAGTTTGTTTATGTAACAATTATATTGCGGATCCCATATGTTACTGCCGTATTCCAACGATGATCTTATCATAGAGCAGTAAATACTTTTGATTGTGTTTGTTTGTATGAAATCATTTGTGTTCCGTATTAGAAAACCTAATAGTTTTATTGATTTAATGTATATATTCTGTATATGATTGTCAAACGAGAGCTTAAAATCAAATGTTATACCTAAATCCTTGATTTCTTTAACTCGCGGTAGGATTATATTGTTGATCGAGTAATGATACTCGACGGGATTAATTATATGAAAAAATCTGATTGTTTTGCATTTATCGATGTTAAGGGCCATATCATTTTTTAAACACCATTCACAAAGTTGTTGTATATCATTTTGTAGGCAAATACAATCATCAATAGTCTGTATTTCTTTGTACATCTTTAGATCATCTGCAAACAATAAATATTTACATGATGAGAATATCTGACCTATATCATTGACAAAACAATTAAACAGTATTGGAGAAAGATGAGATCCCTGTGGCACACCTGAGAAGACTTCAATAACTTTGGATAAATAGCCTTTTATTTTAACGACTTGTTGTCGATTGTTAAGAAATTCTCTAATCCAGCTAAGTAAACTACCACGAATGCCCATCGCTTCTAGTTTTGCAACAAGAATCCCTTGATTTACTCTGTCAAATGCTTTCGAAAAATCTGTGTATATAGCATCAGTTTGTAGTTTTTTTACCATTGATTCAATTATGTCTTGCTCATATACCATAAGATTGGTGATCGTTGATCTGTTCTTTACAAAACCATGTTGTTGATTGATTAAGATAGTGTTTATAATCGGAGAAATTGTTGATGTTACAATAGATTCTAGTATTTTTGGAATCAAAGATATTTTTGTAACTGGTCGGTAATTTTTTATATCATTTTTTTCTCCACTTTTGAAAATAGGTGTGACATAACTTTTTTCCATATTTCTGGATAAACTCCCAATTTCAAGGATAAGTTGAACAGTTTATATAAAGGATTTACAAGAGTAAATCTGCATTTTTTTAAGAATAAAGCGGATATGCCGTCTGGGCCCATATTCAAGGTATTTTTAAGGTTCTCTAGATGTTCTAAAACTATTGTAATATTAATATTAACGAATTCAATATCTACTGATTTATCAAAAATAAATTCAGGACTAGTTTGATTGCTTACAGTGTATACTGATGAAAAATGTGATGCAAATAAATCAACAATTTCTTGAGGATTATCTGAAGAGACATTATTCAAGTATAACATATTAGGTAATTCATTAGAACTTTTCTTATCATTTACATATTTCCAGAACTTTTTAGGATTGACTAACAAATTATTTTCAACATTTTTGTTATGTTCTGTTAAACATGACATAGCTAATTTCTTACATTTTTCTCGTAATTTACTAAATTCTAAATAATTATTAATACTCCCAGATTTTCTGAAAACCAACTTGGAAATTTTGTATTTTTAGATTTTTTTTTTGGAACAAATATTTCAATAGCATCATAAAGAATAGAATAAAATCTGTTAACAACATACTCGAAATTTGGATTGTCAAATATATCATCCCAATTGATCATAGATAAGTAATCATTGATTAATATATAGTTTGCATTGTTAAAATCATAATAATGATAATCAAATTCCATAGGTGAAATAGAATCTTCTAATTTGAGCTTACAATTTAACACTGGATGCAGGATATCCACTGGAAGTAATATATCTTCAGCTAATACCACTTCAGTTTGGATGGAGTCAGAAGAAATAATCAAATCTAAAAAGTTTTCTTCGGCATTCTGGAAGATGTTTAACTGGTACAGATTTAAAAATGCTGCATTTTCTGCCAATACACTGCTTTGTTGGGTTATTTCACCCTTGGTTTCACTCACACCTAATTCATCATTTACCCAATTAATTTTAGTAAGATTAAAGTCACCACAGAACAATAGTTTACTATTTTGATAGTCTGACTTTATTTTGTTTATTACAACACAATATGCTTCATATAATTCTAATTTAGATTTAGGAGGTAGATGGACATTTCCGATAATCACTGAACTTTTTCCAATAGTTATCAACACAAACAGCAATTCAATATTATCACAGTCTACTTTTATTCGTTTTGATGATAAATTATTTTTGACTGCTATTAGGACACCACCGCCTCTTTTATATTCACTAGTTAATTTATTTCTATCACATCTGAAAATCACATAATCTTGTAAACCTAATTCATTATCATAAATACCATTATGCAGCCACGTTTCCGATAATAATATTATATCATAGTTTATAGCCACACTAATTGCAGAAGATAATGTTTTGAGTTTGGTTCTTAAACCTCTAGCATTTTGATAATAAATGGATAGAGAGAGTTTGTTTCTATTTCATAAGTCATTGGAATACGTTGTTCGATTTTTTATATTATTCAGCGACTGAGTATAACAAGGACACTTTTTATCAGTAGCTAAGTGAAAGATGTCACGTTTCAGGCTAACGTCAGATTTGTTTTTGTTATTAAAACGAATACAGTTTGCGCATTTGACCGTTTCCTCCGTACATAGATTTGTGGAGTGGCTGCTGGCACATTTCAAACAAACCGGAAATTCACTCTTACAATCAGCTGAAAGATGACCAAGTGCAGCACATTTGTGACATCTTTTCACATGGAAAGAGTCATCAATATTACAGCGCCTTAAACCAACATATAATTTAGCAGTAGTGCTGCAGCGAGACGAAACGAGACGAGAAATAATACGACTCTCGTCTCGTCTCGAAATGGCGAGACGAGAAATAAGGCCAGTCTCGTCTCGTACGGATAATTTCTCGTCTCGTCTCGACTCTCATACGAGACTCTCGAATTTCTCGTCGAGAAATTAGAAATTCACATCTACATTATGCATTTTTCTAAAATGTAGAGCTTAATTCGGGGAGACTAAAGACTGGAAGAATTAGTAAATTAAAAATAGCAACTAAAAATATAAGTCATTTATTGTTGAGTGGTAATATGATTTAAATGAATTAATTTTTCACATTATTTATAATATTAAATTAAACTCCACACAATTATATTAATTACATTAACAAATTTATTTTGCAAACACTGCTGATGCTTGTGATATTTTAACGTACATTAAACGGTACTAGTGGGTTTTTCCTCCTTGCAGAAAAAATTCCAGTGTAATCCTTGCAAGCCTTAAGAGGATAAAATATTTGAAAGTATTGGGGTATTTTGGAAAATCTAAGCCGCTTTTAACAGACTGGTTTAAGTACAGGTCATCTGAAAGAATTGAGAAAAGGGTAAACAGTAGTTAGTTTAGTTGCAATTGCAAACTGGTAGCTGAAGGAAGTAGCATATAATTACGTAGTGTATTAAAAATATTGTCTATTATCTGATTATCTCATCAGTTGTAAGCATGAAAAGAACACGGCAAGAAACTTTACCGTCTGTTCTAAAAAAACAAAAGTGTAACGAAGACGATATTGATGATAATGGTGATGGTGCTAGTGATTATAGCAGTGACTGTAGTGTTAGAGACAAAACTTATACTCCGGAAACAGAAGAAGAGGAAGATACTGATGATACAATTAGCAATCCCGATACAACAGTAGTTCATGCCAATGAACCATCCACATCTCGTGGAAATTCTCTGATAAATAGTTCGAAATCAAGCACAAAGTTCGCTAATTACTTTAATGTACAACGGATAGGCGTAGATCCTAAATGTAAAAACAAAATAGCGGAATGCAAAATTTGTAAAACAAGGAATATTTCAGTGGTCATAAAAATGAAACAAGGAAACACTAGTGATGTAAAAAGGCACTTGAAAGCAAAACATAATCAGGACTATCTTATATTGTACCCGGAAAAAACTCCTACTAGAAAAACTCCAGCTGGGACTACTACATCCGTAATAGATATGTTTCGTAAAACAGCATCTGAAAAGGTGAGCTAACCATAATATTATGTACTAGGCACCTATGCATATTTCATTTATAATAAAAATACCAATACGCAAATAATTCAAATTAGTAAAAATCACATAAAATGGCTGTTATCGAATTGGGCTCCGAGATGAGTTTAATTTCAGTTTATTGTATATACCACTGTGTAGTACAAGGGAACTACTTTATTTCTACAAAGGCGTGTACATATTGTGTTAATGGCCTTTTTTAAATTTTTAATTATCTTATATTTATTTTTGTTATTACACATCCACTACTAATTAGAATTAAGTGGGTCAGTTCTTGCTAAACCGGAAGTGCAAAATATCACCAAATTTAATTTTGTTTTGTTCGTATATCCCTATATCGTAAATCCAAATCTAAAAGTAAAATAAAGTAGGTATACACATTTTTTGTAGTAAGTAATATTGCAATTTATTGTAAAAACTCGGGAAAAATTACTATTTAAAAACATTCAAGTTTGTTTTTTTCTATTCTACAACTGCAATTCATAAATGTGAAAGCGGCAAAGCGCCGAGATGGTCGGTGGTTCGATGACCAACGTGCCGATTCCTGATACAATAGTCCTAAGCCTACTTTGTTGTAAAATTTAAAAGCAAACACTTGTAGTTTCTGTATTTTTGCAAGGGTAAATTTTATAACCCTTTCCAAGAAGCCTGGGAACAAGTGAAAGCTAGTTGGCAATAATTTTTTCATTTATATTTGACTAAAATTTAAGATCTTGTCTTGTTAGGTATGATAGTAATAATACTAATAATAATAACTATTAACTAGTCGTACCTATACTAGACAAGGACTACAAAATTTTGAACCGTACATATAAATATTTTTACCTACTTATATAAGAAATGTTAAGATTGTTTAAATACTTAAGATATTCTCATTGTAAGTGATTGTCTAGAATTCTTGAAAACGGACAGAAAAGCAGATGTTTGAAAACCTTTAAAGAGGATCAACTAACACCTATTCTTTGAGAATTATCTTGGGGATTCCAGAAAACTTGTTGCGATAATATCTTTGGGTTTGCTTGTTATAACTATAGCGTACTAGGTGCACCTACTCTTGGCATTCCTGGGACCCGATTTAACACCCCCCTACCTGAGGGATTGGGACCCAATTCGATACCTCCTATTTCAATTAACAAATTAATTTTCATTTTTAAAAATAAAATTAATTTCAGAAATTTAATCAACAACAATTTGAAGAACGTCTCGCGGAATGGTTGGCAGTTAAATACCTTCCTTTTAATTTTTTTGACGATGAAACAACACAGAACTTGTTCGCTTATATGAACGATGTTGCGGTAGTGCCTAAACGTTATGGTATGCGCTCAATTACTATTAACTATTATAGGAGAATGCAAGAAGCGGTGATTGATATTTTAAAATGTAACAATTCCAATATTTCGTTTACCATTGATGGATGGACATCTGTAGCAAATAAATCTTTTTATGGAATAACGGCACACTACATATAGATAAAGACTTTAATTTGCAGAGTCTAGTACTTGATTTCGTCCCTTCGCACGGTAATCATACAGGCAAAGACATAGCTTCGGTCTTTTATAAGTCCATATGTACATATAATTTAGAAAATAAAATTCAAGGTATCACAGTAGATAATGCTGCAGCAAATACTACATTTATAAGTGAATTATCCATTGTAATGGAAAATATGGGAAACCAACCCTTTAGTGTTGAAGATCAGCATTTCAGATGCTTCGCACACATATTGAACTTGGCAGTACAAGAGATTGTTAAACTACTGAAGTCTGAAAATAACGAGAGCAGCGCAGAAATTGATAGTCATCATGATGAAGAAGAAGAGGAAGATGAAGACGACAGTTCTTGCGAACAATTGTCAACTGTGGAAAAGCTTCGACGGTTATTTCTTAAAATTAAAAGATCCGAGCAATGGCAACAAAAACTGAAGGCGTCTTGTGAAGCAGTTAATGTAACCTCAATTTCCCCAAAAATAGACGTCGCAACAAGGTGGAATTCCACCTACAACATGATTTCAGTTGGGCTAAAAATTAAACCAGCTATAAACGCTTTGTGCACTAATTATCCGGAAATTAATAAATTTTTGCTAAATGATACCGAGTGGAAACTGCTCGAAGAAACTAGTAAAGTGTTACAAAATTTTTATGTTTTGACAGTAATATTAAGTGGAGAAAAGTATGTTACTTTACCAAAGGTAATTATAGGATTCAATATGCTTCTTGATAAGCTGGAGTTTATCATAAAGGATTTGAATGATAATATCTCTAAAACCCAAATGGAAAATATTTTATTGAAAGCATACACGGAAGCTCATTCAAAACTTTTAAAATATTATTCAAAAACAAATTGGATTTACTGTATTGTGTTGTTATTGGATCCTAAACATAAAAAAGATACATTTTATTTAACTAACTGGGTAAAAGAGATGGTGGAATATTCGCTAAAAAGATTCGAAGATTTATATCAACAAAGGTATTATACGCCAACACTTGGAAATATAGTCGAAGTCGAAGAGCAAGGCGGAAGTGTAGTGAATACCCATAATCCAGACCTAATAGACTTGGATTCTTTATTTGAGGAAACGCCGAAGAGTTGTTCTATGACCAATGAAGATTGGCGGTATGAATTAGAAAAATATTTTAATTCGGGAAGAGCGTCTAAAAATACGGATATTTTAAATTGGTGGAAACTAAACAAAGATAGTTTTCCAAATTTAGCAAAAATGGCTAGAGATTTTTTAAGTACTTCTGCAACCAGCGTCCCAGCAGAAAGACTTTTTTCAAAAGCAGGTCTAACTATAAGGAAACATAGAAATTGTTTAAATGCCGAATCTGCCAGAAGTCTTTTGTGCCTAAATTCGTGGATAACTTGTTCTCTTGCTAAAGAAATTAAAGATAAACTGGGGGCATTAAAATAAACAGAAATTTTAATTTTTTATTTAATTTTTATAATGCAAACAGAAAGTAGAATTTGGCAGTTATATGTAACATAGACGTTACATTTAATTTAAATAGATTAAGTTAAAATGTTTATATTTGTTTGTATTATTATTAAAATAAACTTAAAAAAAAACTTGGCTGAATTTATTATTCGTATTCGTATTATTCAACAGGTGCGATGGTAGTTCATTGAGGTGGGTATTGTTTTTATTTTAATAATCATGTCAATCAATACTCAAATAGAATATTATATAATACTTATCTATCGTTGTTATTATTATTAACACTTCGTAATAATATACAAGGTAAATTAATCATATGACAAAATTAACGAAAACGTTTTTTGTTGAGATAAGTCAATGACGTTACCGAATTTTTATGGTAACTGGTAAGTGGGTATTAAAAGAAACGTCCCGAAAACAAAATGATTACACGACATTCAAACGCTTTTTTGAGGTAAAAATAATCTTGTTCTAACTATGATTTCATTAAGAACTACATTAAACAGTCTCCAAACAGCGAGAGTCTCGCCGAGAAATTCTCGTCTCGTCTCGTTTCTCGTAATAGTATTTCTCGTCTCGTCTCGAAATGGCGAGACGAGAAATAGAGAGAGTCTCGTCTCGATTCTCGTAAGCGAGACGAGACGAGACGAGAAATTTCTCGTTCTCGCCAGCAGCACTATTTAGCAGATACCATAATCCTATTTCGTGTTACCGGATCGACTTCCAAGATTATACTAGTAAACTGCTTGTAATCAGATTTGCGAACTACTCTGCAACAGAAATTTGGTGATGACCTGTCGATCTTGTTGAGATTTATAATATGTTCACCTAGGGCATCATTATCTGCTGGAAATTCATCCTTGCTGGCGTTAAAGATAATAACTTTGGGATTAATTCTTTTAGAAGTCGAAAAACTGTATTTATTTTCAGATCGTAGAGACCACCGCTCATTTAGAGCCTTCAGTGTATCCTCATTGGGGCAGTGCACAGCCACTCCGCCTTTTTTAACTTTCTTGATTTTATCAATCGCGATAGGCTCTTCCTTAGTTCCACTAACAGCCTTAATATCTTCTATAATATCTTCAGCTGATTGGTTCCCATAGGGATTAATAATGACTGATGATCCACCTAGGTTGATAACGTTAGAGACCTTGGCCATTTTCAAACCTTCAGCAAGCTGTTTGGTGGTAATAACATTTTTAGGTGGATATAATTTGTCAGCTGGGGAGCACGAAGGTTCATTAACCTTAGGTGCAGTACTTCGGACGATATTATATTCTAATTTTTCTTTTAGTAAAGTGTTGTTTTCTTTAAGAATGTTACATTTTTCAGCCAGTTCGTGTAATAACTGTTTCAAAAACCATTCAACAGTACTTACCTCCGGTAAGTTCATTTCATCTTTGGAGGTTAGTTTTGTAGAACAACAAATAATTCTTGTGTCATCTATGGCGACGAACACTCTTCTTTCGCAGCAGCTTTTATGAAAAATAGCACCACAAATTACACAGCAGAGTATAGAACACTTCTTTTTATTACAGCAAGCAAAATATGAAGAAGCAGGAGCAGAATTAACATTCACTCCGGCCGCCATGTTGACTTTTACGTTTTACGTTAATTATAGTTTTTTCCTCAAATAGGTTAATTGAATTAATGTTGCTTCGACTTCGTAAAAGCTTGGTTTGGTTTCAGTACAAAACAATTGCTTCCTCTTGCAAAATTAGGGCGATACTTTAACAGAATGACTGAATAAGAAAGAATCATTTATTTTAGATGTTTTTTAATAACAAAGATCCTATTTTTAGTTAACTCGGAACTTAAATACTATGGAATTAAATAAATATAAAAAAACTAAAAGTTACTTTTTGGAAAAATGTATTCTATAGGAATTTTTAAAATTTTAGATAATATCTCTCTCTCTCTCTCTCTCTCTCTCTCTCTCTGGGAAATATTCACGTGGACGACTTATACCTACCGGATTTTCCACAAATCGTATTTTTAATATTTTCTATTAAATCTTTGATGTTAAAGTTCCAACAAGTTCTTACATTTGAAATACCATCCCAAAAGCTCGATTGAGTGTAGAATAATAATGCGCACAATGACGCGGTGTCGGCTCCGTTTAAGGCGGGGATGAGGGCAGTACACCGTGTGAATTTATTCACGTTTCATAGTTGTCGTCGGAAAAATTAACAACTTATTGTTTTTATAAAGTAATCACTTATTTTTATTTTCTTCTAGCATAGTTGAATCGAATACGAGTCGAATTATGGATTATGAAGAGGTTACACGCACCCTGTAAAAAAACGACTGAAAAAGCGATATTTTGACGCAACTGGAGTTTCGTTAGGTTGCTACAGCAGAACTGCATTGTGGCGGTTAAACAAAAAACAAAAACTCCGTGCGAATCATATTGTAGTTAATAAAACTGAAAATAATAAAGAAGATTCCGAATTACAAGACGAATTTTTATCCGATTTCAATGTAATTTTGCCTAGTGCCTACATCGCAAACACAGTTACTATTAACTGCGTTCGTGAAAAACTCTCAGAAAATAATAGTGACTATTTCCCTCACTAATTTTTGACCAATCAGAAGGCTTTAATTTTTGACGTTGAACCAATCACATGCGAATGACAGCGATAATTTGCAAATTGCTGATAATTTGCACTCGTGCAAATTGCCTATAATTTAGATTAGTACATTTTTCGGTAATTTGTTACTTTTCTTTTTGAATTTGGCAGAAGTTTTATATTTATTTTTTCTTTTTACAATTAAATTAGCTATCTAAATAGAAAATCGTTTGGGAAAAATATTTATTGGAACATATTATAATTAGTTTTTAGTTTACTTTTAACAAAAGTATTAATATGAAATATTAAAAATACAGTTATAGTAATTATTGTTATTGCTATTATTAAGCTCTTGAGCGGTCATTTCTTCTTCTTGTGTAGTTGATGTAGAAGTGCTGGCTTTGCAAATATCTTGTTTTTGTAAGGATGTTGAATTTCCTCGAACATTTTGAATTAGCCATTTCTTCTCCTCTAATCGTGCTGCACCTCCCTGTGAAGTTTTGCTGAAAACTGGGTCGTAAATAATCCGACCGGTTGGCTCTCCTGACTTATTTTTCTCTTTGAAAAAGTTTACTACACATTTTACAGCCTCACCGCCGCTCCATGCAAGCTCAAGTGATGCTACATGAAAAAATTTCTTTTGAAGACCATCTGGGGTTTTTCATCATATAGCTCGATTATTTTGTGGTATTCTTCTTTCGTCATGCTTGCAGCACTGGTTTTACTCTTTTGTGCAAGTGCTTGTAGTTTTTTCATTTTTGCGTGCCTAAATTTTCGTGCACATTCAAACACTGCATCCTTGAAAGGATCAAATAATACGTTAAATTCCTTCCTATATTTTTCTTGTAATAGTTTCGCAACTGTGTTCCAACGGGTTTTCATCACCCCTCTTTATGGTCTACATCTTTTCTCTTCATATTGAAACCATAATCTTTAAGGATCTGGGCCAGTTTGACAGTAGGTGTATTTTTAGTCAAAATATACCCATTTATTTCACAGAAGTTCTCGAATTCCTCGACTTCCAATATTAAAATGTACAGGTCGTCTTCTTAGATCATAACGGTGTTTTGATTGACTCTTTCAACGGGATTTGCATGAGCATGATAATACGGAGTAAAGCGGATATGAACCGAATATTGAGTGCACAAGTTAGTAAATTCTTTGGACTTAAATTGAACTCCATTGTCGCAAATGAGGGTGTGAGGTGTCCCATATACTAAGAAAATTTGCTCTTCCAGGACTCTTCCGGAGACCGCTGTCGCTTGACGCAACGGTGCCGACAGAACATATTTTGTAACAATCCGAAATTACTAGGATGGAAGTACAACCCTGCGTTGATCTGGGTAATGGTCCCACAGATCCACACTAATTTTTTCCCAGGGTCTGTATGCATCAGGGTGTTTTCCCATCAGTGCAAATTTTTTGTTACATAATTTCTACATTGGCTCGCCTTAATTTTAATTTTTTGCTACCTTATTACCATTATATTCTTTATAATCTGATACCTCACGAAGGCTAAGAATGTAGCCAACTGCTCTGGATTTAAATAAACATTTTTCCATTTAAGTTAATTAAACAAAATTGTAAAAGTAAATAAAATATTTAGATTAGGCTACTAGGTTTTAATATAAAATTTTAGATATCGTATTTACATTAATATTTAATACCTACTGATTTTTAAAAAGGATAAGTTTAGAATATACATGCCTGACCCTATTTTAAATTTCATTTATAGATTTTTTGATGATGCAATCTAATAGTGAAATAAGTCCTCAAAATCAAGTATACAATTTGTAATAAATGGTTATGAAGCGGATCTTGATCTAAAAGATGTTCATATAAATTTGTAAATATATTGTGAAGGTTAATACGCCTACTTCCCGAAATAATTTGTTTCTGTATCAAATTTTTGTCTTGAAAATGTTGTATACCTCTGAATATTTTTTCTGAGGTTTTACATATGGTAATAACATCTAAACAAGGTTTTACAAGGCCTCCTTTATTTGTTCTGTCCAATAGTGCAGAAAATGAGCTTTGATCGGTAAGTGCAGACGCGCAAATGTGACAATTCAAACTTCTGATTAATTTCCTTGCTACATACCCAGCTATGTATTCTATGACATTATCTACGTACGACCATGTATTGGTATCTGGTATGCTTAACAGCTCATCTGGCACGCTTAACAGTTCTTCTGATTCAACATAATCTGAGTTTTCATGATGAAGCAAATAAAATTCGCAATTTAAAGATTTTTTATTAATGCTGGCTATTTTTAAGATGCTTGTGTTATTCTGTGCTAAACAATTAGCAGCTTCTGAACTACTTAATTCATTATGCACTAATAATCTTTTGTAGGCAGCTTCAAATTGCATGGCGGTGGGAATATTGTTAAAACCAACACGGGATCTTATATTACAGAAGAGCATTTCTAGATGATCCTAGCTCAATTTATAGCTAAGTAGATATTTTAAGCAAGGGTTAGTATTTAAAACGTAGTGTTCAACAATGCCTGCAGTGCAACTAATATTCACTAATAAACCTATAAATCCAGTTTTTCTTCTTGTTTGAAGAATATTGGTGCCGGTATTATTTGAAAGACGGGAAATGTAAAATTTTGCTTTATTAAAGTTCTTTATGAATTGAAAGTTGCATGCTGATATTGATTTTTTGTAGGGATTTTTACTTAAACAGTTCCTTGTGTTCATCACATCAAAAGTATTATTAATAATTCTGCAAAAAACAGCAGTATACTGAGCACGTTTAAATTGCTGTAAGTTTAAATCAAAGCTGCAGAAATCTAGAACATCTGCTACACTGTCACTGAACGTTTGCACAGCTAATTTCACTTTCATTTTTTTCTTTGTCGTAGTTTAGATAACGGGTTCTTAATTTTGTAGCCGCGTGAAATTGGTGCTTTTCTTGTAAATCGACAAGCAATTTTAAGTATCTCTAGGATATGCCATACTCATCAACCAAACTACCCCAATCTCCAAGCGTATTTCTAATTAACTTTATCATGTGGCAAGCGTCCAATACAATGTACACGGGTTCTTTTGTTATAGGGTGAGAAATAGAAGTTTTCATGTCAACATGCGTTAAATTGGCACCTAACATTTTTGCCATGGATATATTTTCCGCGACTCCGTCGAAAATCAAATAAATAACTTTGAGACCTGTAGTATCCAACATGGTTAAGCACCTGGTTACCAGATTTTGCTTTTTCACGAACTGTTAATTTTTCAATACGCAACTGGAAGTTTCCACCGGCAATTGACAGCCACCAAAAGGAATACGAGAGCCTGTTTTGTTTCAGACAAAGCATCACTTTCCATATTCATCCCATAGTGAATGTATCCAACTTGTCTTTTACCATTCCACTGGATGTGGCACCTAATTGCCATCTCATCTATCATAAGACTACAAACTAGTTCCTTGCCTTGCTTTTTTACTTCCTTTGTTTTAATTGCAATTGCCCGTATACATTCGCTTCTGTAACCAGGAAATCGATCTATTGATTGATACCATTTTGCCAACGTTTTTGGTTGTGGTAAACATTTCTCGAAAGTTTTTCTTACGTAACTGTAAGCAGAACTCGAATAAAAATTTAAAGTTAAAGCAAAGGATCTAAGTTCGTCTGGGTATTTGTTACTTGAATTTAGTTTCATTTGCTTTAAAAGTATTTATTGCTGCGATTGTGGGATGCACTCCTAAATAAAATAGGCAAATTAGTAATGACAGATATAAGGTATATGGTGAATATGTAGCTGCAAAACCGAGTAGCAGCTATCTGATACGCGATTTGAATTTTTAAGATGAGAAAGTAGTTACTGCAGGGATTTAACCTTATCTGTAAGCCTGTAAGTTTTATTTCATAAATATTTGATTGTGCTTCTTTGTCTTTTTATTGTGTTTGAAGCAATACTCCACATTGTTTTAATTTTCTGTGGTGTAAGGTTGGTAATCTCACAGTCTCCGAAGTATACTGGCACATTTCTTTTCCTTATAGACAAAAGATTGCTCATGTTATTAATTTGTATATTTTATAATAGTCTTTATAATACCTCTTTAAGTTAGTTACATCCCCTACCGGCGAATTCTTTTCTATAGGTTGACTGACTCTACAGCAAAAATAATAATATCTTGAATAAAACATTATATGATGAACGACCTAGGCACTAGGATTTTATAAATTTAATATGAATATCAATACCTTGATTCCATGCATTCAAAAACGGATGTTGAAGTTGCTGTTGAAGGTATAAATAGTTTGTTGTCGTTATTTTCTTCTTCCAAATTTAAATGTCGGCGTCGGTTATTGTGCCTACGAGGTTCAACTAATTTTTTCTTTAAATGCTCGGGAAAATCAAAAATCGAAGGGACAGCCCCTAATTTTAAACTTAATTTAACAAAGTTTCTTACGTAATCTGTAGTTAAAAAATGTTTACTACATATTTTCGAAGCTTGAGTTGGAATAATTTTTTTTCTCTTGGTAGCTACTATACATTGTTTTCTTAAGGTTTTATTTAAAGGGAAACTGTCAAAAGCTATATATAAGTTAAAAATATCCCAAATTGATTGAGCGAACGTACCTGTGAAAAGAAATCTCGCCACCTTTTTTAAATCGTTCTGTACACCCATGCGCTGAACACGAAGCAACCGTGGTTTTAAATTAAAATGTTATGAATGGTTATGACTAACTGGCTCCAGAATTAACTAGGTAAGCAATACAATGTTTTTGCAATGTACAGAAAACAGAGTAATGTACAGAAAACAGAGAGTAACTCCGGTTTGTATCCGCATCTCTGTGCATTTTGAGGCTCACAGCATCGGTTTTGCCTCGTGTCACGTGGTCACGATGCGTTGTCTCGCTTGTATGCAGGCATCAATACATCTCGCTCTAGCCTCTGTCCATACCAACGGTACGTAACAATTCGGCGCCGGACGATCTAACCTGAACACAGACTAAGGTGCCATGTGCACAGACTGCATTGACCATCTCCTTTTCGTGCAAGTTCTTATTTATATACAGGGTGTTTCTTAAATCGCGGACACGGAGCACAGTACTACATTCCCCCCCAGATACCAATTGGAAAAATATAATACAATAATGCCCGTTCTTCGCTAGTTTCAGAGTTATTCTCAGTCAAAGATTGAGATTCAATTCCTTTATGCTTTGGAAAAACGGGTAAATTTTAACCGTTCCGCATTGTTCATCAATCAAATACTAAATCTTAATAAATTTGGATTTTTTTATACGTTGTATTCCTTCCTCCGAAGACATTCTTTCTGATAAATATCTGTTGTTAAACTTTTTTTCAATATGTTGCAACAGTGCATTGTAGCTATGAGGTTATTACCTAGGAAACTTGTTCAAAACACCAAACGTTTACAAGAAAGTCCGTGCAAGCATGAGCAATGTTGTCAAATTTAAAATTTTTAAAATGCGAATAACTCGGAAACTAAATACATTAGGACAAAATCGCCTATACTTTTTCAACTCACTTTTAAGATGAGAATCGCGTAGTGCTCTCCGTGTCCGCCATTTAAGAAACACCCTGTATATTACCTGCAAAGAGCAACTAACCTGAACACAGACTAAGGGCCATGTGCACAGATTTTCGTACCATGTACACAGACTGCATTGACTATCTCCTTTTCGTGCAAGTTCTTATTTATACATATTTATATATTGCTACGTTATCTGAGTTAATAACGACAACAAAATTATAAGATTATAAAAAAAAAACTTAGAACACCTCGTACTCGCACGGCCTCCAAGCTTCCTTCTATAAACTCTCCGGCTAACTGTAAATATCATAAATTAAAAAAAACACACTCTTATCTCCGGGTCTCTGGGTCGCTGCTGATCTGTAGTTTAATTTTAAAAAATTGCAAAAATAAAAATACCATTAACTTAGAACTGTTGAAATATTTAATAAAAAAACGAAGAAATTTCTCTTTGTATAAATGAACTTGAAACAAACTTGAAACTTTTTAGTTTCTTAACCTTACAAAATTAATTACAAAATTATATTATAATAAAAACCCTATCAACCCCTACTTGAATCTTATGATTACTTGTACCTTAAATCTGACGCATCCTATATATCCAAGGTTGCTACTCCATCTTGAAATTTTATATAAACGTAGTAGAACTTTACACAACACAATATCTCGTACCAAAACTTGTTAACTGCATCCAAAAACTGCCTCCAACGATGATCACTTCACTGCCTTTCCTCCATTGATGACTACAATTTGGGTATATTTTTAAATTTTTCTTTACTTCTATTTATTTAACTTTTCCATCCACATAGTAATTGTTAGGTTAGGTGATGAATCCCATTTACTGTTTTTACAAAATCGAACTTTATTTATTTCTTTACTTTGGATTTATTAAAATTTATTTTTCTATTTGACATATGCGAACTTTTTTTTAATGATGATTGAAATTTATTTCGATGTTACATTACTACTTGTGTTAGAACATTTGACAATAATAACGGTTTTTCCAAACCACACGACGTGGTTTCTTCGGTATCAAATATTCTAACTCGCTCTTGAAAATGCTCTGCACTCGTATATATAAGTTTTCCCTTTCTCAAGAAAATTTCTACCCTTCTCCTGGGATTTTTCAAAATGGCCTCAAAAGTAACTTTTGGCTAATTCTTTAATTTTCCTGATAACTTCCTTAATTTTCATTTGATTTCAAAAATATCACCAAATTTAGAATCCTTGCGTCTTTCTTCTTCTTTTGATATCCAACTTGACTTTAGTTTGAAAATTTAACATTCTATTGTTTTCTAACCTCAAAATTTAAGTTTTCAATTTCTCTTCTTTCCAAAATCATCTCGACCTTTCTTGACTTATAACTTCTTCTTCTTTATCTAAGCTTCATTTTGAACTCCACTTTAGGACTCAATCTTAAGTTTTTATCCAAAATTGACTAACTTAACCTTACATCTGCGCACATGTTTTAAATTATTTCTATTATTTTACAGAATCGAATGTAGCTGAAGGCTAGATAAGATTGTTAACAGCTCTAGCTAAGACATCTTATAAATATAAAAATTACATTACAATAATACCTGATTTAAGATCTGATGACATATTCATAACCTCGGATGAATCCTCGGATAACAACATTACATGAAATATTGGACAATACAAGACAAGAACTTATTATTAATGCAACTCTAGCTATAAAACCTTTTACATAGTATCCTTTTTAGATACGTTATAAGTTTTGTTAAAATTTAATCGTTTACTAACCAAACTATTATGTGCTTCCATACATGTAAAATATTATAGAAATTTCAATTATTTCAAGTTTACTTTAGACTTAAACAAATATTAAAATTGATGATACCATATCTGTATCACCTGACAAACTTACTTCTTAAAAAAAAACCAGATCAACCTATATAAGAGTTTTATCTTGAAAACAAATTTTTAATATTCTTTACGATAGTAAAATTTTTAATATTGAATCATAAAAGTAAACCAAACCGATCGTATGAGTACCAGGTGTATTCTACATATCAAAGAAATAAACTTAACTCAAACCGACCTCAAATAACATAGCAATATATTACCTGCAAAGAGCAACTAACCTGAACACAGACTAAGGGCCATGTGCACAGATTTTCGTACCATGTACACAGACAACAAAGATGCAACATGAATATCCCTCAGCTTACCTGCTAACCATTTTTTGTTTTCTTTTATGAGGAATGAAAATCCCTCAGCTTACCTGTGTTACCTCGAAGCGGGCGTGGCAACAATATTCAATAACAACCCTGGTAGTTGGGGTTGTATCGAAGAGACAGCTTGTGGTTGAGGGTTGGAGTAGAAGAGTTGCTGGCTGTGGACTCGGATCATCTTAAACGGATTGGGAATGGGGTGGTGTATTTATACTAAAACCTGGACCTTGGAAATTGTTCTAGAATAAGGGTGTGAATTTGTGGGGGATCGTTTGAGTGGTTGGAATATGGGGTAGCTAATTTGTGTGAATTATTCTAGAACTTTTCGTTCTGTTAACGGTGCGTGTGGTGTTCAATATATTCAGGAAGAGGTGTGACCTATGGAAACAAGGATATCTGTTACCTGGTTGGCGTCTCCGTGATTGAAATACACACACAAGAAAGATTCAGAATCGTTAATCTGATTTATTAATTTAAATTACAACAATAACTAGAAATGTTATATTTAGAATGTAACGAACTTCAGGCGAGTGATCCTGAAGTCTCTCCATTTTAATGGGCCTCAGGGAGTTGTATTATACCCCCAGGTCAGGCGATCGATGTCCTGATTGATTGGAGAACTGCGATCGATGTCCTGATTGGTTGGACAGGATTCGCGATGTTCGCTATGACGAGGCCGTGTCGTGGTCCGGTAACATACCCCCCCCCCGTCAAGGCGATCGACAGGGACCTGGGGCTGTCCTGGAGCGCATCTTAAGTTGTTGATATGGACTTTGGTGGGTTCGTTGTTCCTGGTAATCCAGTAGGTGTTGGGTCCGGCTTCTTCTAACACCTGGTGGGGTCCCGTCCATTTGGGCTCGAAGCGGAACCTTGTTGTCGTGTGTGCCCGGGCCATCACCTCGTCCCCAAGTAGGTAGCGGTCTGGCATCGGTTTGTTGGTAGCGTACCGAGTCCGGTACCTGTGTTGATTGAGATGGGCTGATTGTATCCGCTGTTGGCGAGATTCTGCGTGCTGGCCCGCGTCGGTGGGCCAGTTAGGTGGATTAACTTGCCATCCGCCAGGTCGCGGAAGCTCGTATCCTAGGAGTGCCTTGCTGGGTGTCAGACCGATGGCTGCATTTCTTCTTGTGCGTAGGTTATAGAGAATAACGGGGAGATATAAATCCCAGTCTTCGGGTGGTCCTTTCTCGACATGGATCCTCAGGCCTTTCTTTATCTCCTGATTCCGTCGCTCCACCGGATTGGACTGAGGGTGATAGACGGGCGTGGTCCAATGTAGGCAACCCTATCGGCGGAGGGCGGCGTCCCACAAGATCGATGTGAACTGGGTTCCGTTGTCAGATAGAATGGCCCTCGGGTACCTATATCGGTAAAACATCTCTCGCTCAAGGGTCTGGATGAGGACGGGTGCGACGGCACTGTCTACCGGGAACGCCTCCGTCCAGCGGCTGAACAAGTCAGTAACCACCAGTATCTGTTTGTTTCCCCGCCGACTAGTGACATACGGCCCCATCATGTCCACGGAGATGACTTCCCAGGGTAGCGTCGGCTGGTGGGGTCTCAAGGGGGCCCGGTCTTGTAGGGGGCCTCGTTTAGTGGCGGTGCAAGTCATGCAGGCCGCCACGTAGTCGCGGATGGAGCGATCCATCAGCGGCCAGTAGCAATGTTGGAAAATCGCTCGCGTGGTCTCTTCGGCGCCCGGCTGTCCGGCCATGGAGGCGTCGTGGTAGGCGAAGAGCACTCTCGATTGTACGTCGGTTGGCACAACCAACTAGCCCGGTCATCCTTCGTCCGGTCGAGCCATAAGAGCGCTCGACTGTCGGTGCGGAGAGTGAAGCCTTGATCTTCCAAGTACGGCCTGTATTTCTTGACGGCCCAGACGACGGCGAGGCACTCCTGTTCGTTTACGTGGTAGCGACATTCCGCCGGGCTAAGTTTCGCGCTACCGTTTACCCTCCACCCCCTGGTAGAGTACGGCGGCGATGCCCACGCTACTGGCGTCGGTTTGTAAAACGAACGGAACACCGAAATCGGGGCGGTGGAGGGCGAGATGTTGGGATATGGCCCGCTGAATACCTTGATAGGCTTGTTCCGCGACGTTCCCCCAGGTGAACCTTTAATTTCCTTTCAGAAGGTCAGTGAGGGGCGCGGCCAGCTCGGCTAACTTCGGAAGGTAATCGGCTACCCAGTTGCAGAGGCCAATGAAACTGCGTAGTTCCTTCTTGCTATGTGGCCGCTCTGTGGTTCGCAGATTTTCCACATGTTCGGGGCGTGGCTGGTTCCCTTGGGCCGTTATCACGTGACCGAGATACGTGATCTGCTGTACCCCGAAACGGCACTTGCCGTAAGATAGCTGGAGCTGGTGCTGTCTCAGCCTCTCCAAGACGAGATGAAGATGGTTTAGATGGTCCTTCCAGTTCCGGGAGTAGACAATGATATCGTCCAGGTAAACCAAGACGAACTGGCGAAGGTACCCGGGAAATACTTCCTGGGTCATTAGCTTCTGAAAGGTCGCCGGTGCATTCTTTAGCCCGAATGGCATGACCCGGAACTGGTAGGCGGCACCGTCTGGGGTGGTGAAAGCCGTAAGCTTCTTGGAGTGGTCATCCATGGGGACCTGCCAGTAGCCGGCCTTCAGGTCGAGGGTGCTGAAAACGCTGGACGTACCCAGGTCCCTCAGGGTCTCGTGGATAATCGGTAATGCGGAACTTTCGTCCTGGGTGACCTTGTTCAGGCGTCGATAATCGACCCAAAATCGTGGCTTTCCATCCTTCTTCTTCAGGATAACCACAGGAGAACTTTAACTGGATGTGGAAGGCTCGATGATACGATCAGCTAACATTGCCTCGACCTGCTCGGTGATGACTTGCTCCTTGATTGGCGAGTGCCTATAGGGCGGTAACCGGAATGGCTGGTGCCTCAGGGAATCACATGTTTAGTGGTGGGCGTGGTCGTCGGTATGCCGGTGGGTTGCAGGGTGCTGCGGAACTCGTGAAGCAACTCGTGAAAGACTCCCACGAGGGCCTCGGGGAAGTCGTGCGTAACCTCTATTTTGTCGGTGCAGTCGTCTGGATTGTGGGAGTGTCGGTGCGGAGTCCGCCCAGTGCCAGGTGCGTAGATGGTGAACCCCGTAATAGAGACAACGGCGGTGCGTGTCTATTACAGCATGCTGCTCCCTTAGCCAGCGAACTGGTCTGGACCAATATTGAACCGCATCCGTGTGATTCCGGTGACCTCCAGGGTTTGCGCAGTGCTTGCGAGGCCGGCGCTCTTGGGAGCGGTGTCGGTGTTCACCGCGAGGTCTCCTCTTATGAAATTATGGGTGGCCGCAGTGTCTAGGAGGGCTTCGTGGTGCGTGGCTCCGATGATGACCTCCACCCTGGGTAGTCGCCGGTCGCTCGATGACAGCAGGTTTATTGCGGGGCTTGGTTGTAGGACCGGTCGACGTCGGTGGCGACGGGTCCGGCCTGTGGCCCGTTTCCCGAGCGGCTGTTGAGGATGGGGCAGTGTCTGTGAAAATGTAACCCCGGGCAGAACTGGCATTTCGGTGGCCCCGCTGGAGGGGGTTGCGGTTGGCTCCTACTGGCATGATTCTCTGTTCTGGTGGCAGGGACCCTTGAAGCAGCTTCCGCCGCTTCGCGGTGCAACATGTCGACGTGTTGTGCCAAGTCCATAAGGGAGTCCGCCTAGAAGTACCGGGCTTGCCGGAGGTGAGGTTTCAGCAGTTGGATAAACAACTCCTTGTCAGCCTCGGCGTCGAGGCCAAGTCGTTGGGCCAGTTTAGCCTTGTGCTGCAGGAATTCGCTGGGTGCCTCGGTAGCCGATTGCGACCTGCCGTAGTACTGGACTTGCAGCTGGGCTCTAACCTTGGCATCATTGTATTGCTTCAAGAAGGCGCGCTTGAAGGCTTCGAATGTGCTCGCCAGGCTGGCGAGGGGTTCCACCATGCTGCAGCGTCTCCCTTCAACTGTTGACGAACGAGCGTCAGTTTGTCGGCATCGGTGGTGTCACTCGCAAACGTGGCTTCTAACGCGTTCGTGAAAGTAATGGGGTCTTCCAAAGCATCCCCACTGTATGTGGGTAGCGCGACGGTTTTGGGGCTGGCGTACTCACGTAATAGATTGAGTAAGGCCTCCTGCAGGTGCATCGCCCCCTTCTTTGGTGCGATTACAAACGCGTTCTCTGTCGCTTCCTCAGCTGGTGAACGCTAACGACTCTTTTCCTTCTTTTTCGGCGGCATTGTTCTTTAGAGCGCTTTTGATCACTAAAATGTCTGTGCTTTCCACTTCCGCACTTAGCAACTATTAGTTAACCGAGTTTATATACACAAAAAGAATATTACAAAAAATTAGCACCGTAAATACACAACAATATGAATAAACATACACAATTTTACATATACAATATCTATACAAGAAATTGCAAGCAATGATTAAAAGTCAATAAAAGTTCAATATAAACATGTCTCTAGAATGTCAATTTATCACTCGCACGTTCATCACTTCCGCACGATTACAATTAAGAACAGTACTCACGTGTAGGTACGTTGATGGTTGGGCGCCACCGGGGGTTACTGGTTCCGGAACCGGCGATAATTTCTCAGGATGTTGAAAGGGGTCGGATGCAGTCTTGCTTCCTCGAAGGCCCCACGTTGGGCGCCAATTGTTACCAGGTTGGCGTCTCCGTGGTTGAAATACACACACAAGAAAGATTCAGAATCGTTAATCTGATTTATTAATTTAAATTACAGCAATAACTAGAAATGTTATATTTAGAATGTAACGAACTTCAGGCGAGTGATCCTGAAGTCTCTCCATTTTAATGGGCCTCAGGGAGTTGTATTTATACCCCCAGGTCAGGCGATCGATGTCCTGATTGGTTGGAGAACTGCGATCGATGTCCTGATTGGTTGGACAGGATTCGCGAATGCACAAACTCTTGCACTAACACCGCGTCACCCACTGCGAAGCTTGGTTCGCTTCTAGGCGGTTGGTTGCGTCGTCGGACGTACCTGGTCTGGTGTTGGCGTGCTGTTTGCTGCCGGGTCTCGGGCTCGGTGTTGCGTGGCTCTTCGGGGGCTCTCCAGGCCCCAGGGTGTTGCATGTCGTAGCCGAGGAGTAACTGGCTCGGGGTTTGTCCAGTGGCTGCATTGCGGCGTTTTCGAAGGCTGAACACGGTGATGGACAGTTGCTCGTCCCACTGGTTGGGGTTCTTGTTTTGGAGGCGCAGGCGGAGCCCCTTCGCTTTCGCTTAAACTGGGCACACAATAAGCACTCGCGGGAATCGTGGTACTCGTAGAGCACTGGCGGTCGTACAGCTTCGGGAACGACGAGGTGATCACCGTCGTCTCCTCGGTGGTGCAGGGAATTTTCTTGGGCTTGGAAGGACATCAAGAACGCCTCCTGCCATGGTTGGAGTTCTTGATGCTGAAGATCACCCCAAAGGGTGATTTTGCGTTGGACGTCGACGTCGTGCCGCTGCGCCTCTCGTACCTCGTCAGCGAGGGTGCGTAACTCCAGCGGGCACACTACAGCAGGTTCACTGCTGGTGTTGGGAGACTGGGGTGGCAGTAAAGGCTCGCAGTTCTCCAAGTCGAGGTCGACGTCGACAGGGTTGGGATTTCGTGAGAGGAGGTCTGGCAGTTTATTATTCTTGCCGGGGCAGTGCTCCAGCTTATAATTGTACTGCTGTAGGAGCAAGGCCCACCGGGCGCGCTTGGTCTTGCTTTCCTTCATGGTGTTGAGCCAAGTTAACGTTTTGCTATCAGTCCGGAGGGTGAATCGTTTGTCCTCTAAGTACGGACGAAACGTTTTGATGCCCCATATTAAAGCTAAACATTATTGTTCGTTGATGTCGTATCGTTGCTCGTGGGGTCGAAACGGGCACTGGCGTAGCTGACTATGTCAAGGCCGCCGTCTTCGCGTTTTTGTTACAACACGCTCCCCATTCCTTGGGCGGACGCGTCCGTCTGTAGCACGAATGGGCGT
This sequence comes from Hemicrepidius hirtus, assembly GCA_963082805.1. Classification (NCBI taxonomy): domain Eukaryota; kingdom Metazoa; phylum Arthropoda; class Insecta; order Coleoptera; family Elateridae; genus Hemicrepidius; species Hemicrepidius hirtus. The sequence continues at coordinate 10,543,653 of OY720168.1, forward strand.
GACTGATCAGGACGACACAAGGGGATGGGGTTGGCTAAGGCGTCTTTCAGCTTAATGAAGGCTTCTTCAGCGGCAGCTGTCCACTGCCACTTGACCTTCTGGTTCAGCACGTCCGTCAGGGGCGTGGCTAGTTCCGCAAAGACAGGGATATACTCACGCAGCCAATTGCAGAGGCCCAGGAAGCTACGGAGTTGCTTCCTGGTCTTCGGTGACGTTGCCGCCTAGATTTGACGTAAGTGGTGCTGCTGGGGCTGGTTTCCACTGGCGGTGATCGTGTGAATGCTGCCGGTCGCTATCTGGCACTTTTGGGCGGCGCAGCGGAGACCATGTGCTTGTAGGCGCTCCATCACGCGTCCACGATGCACCAGGTGCTCCTCATGATTCTGAGAGTAGACCACGATATCATCCAGGTACACCATGGCGAACTTTCCGAGGAGAGTGGCAAGGACTTCTTGCGCCATAAGCCTCTGGAACGTTGCGGGAGCGTTCTGCAGCCCGAAGGGCATCACCCGCCACTGATATGTCGCACCGTCAGGTGTGGCAAAAGCGGTACATTTCTTGGATGATTCCTCCATGGCGATCTGCCAATACCCCGACTTAAGGTCCAGCGTTGTGTGAATATTTTGGCCTTACCTAAGTCGCGGAGGGTCTCGTGGATGATGGGAAGCGGGGCCGCTTCATCTTGCGTGAGGTCGTTCAAGAGACGGTAGTCTACACAATATCGGGCTGCCGTCCTTTTTACGCACTATCACTATCGGGGAGCAGTAAGGCGAACTGCTGGGCTCTATGAGGTCGTTGGCGAGAAGTTCCTCGGTTTGTTCATAGATCAAGTGCTTCTTCTCGGGAGAGCAGTGATACGGGCGGAGTCGGAAGGGTACCTCTTCCTTCAGCCGTATTGTATGCTGAACGGTTTTGGTAGTAGTTTATAGGCTGCCTGGTGTTTTTCTGGGACTTCTTGGAGACCTGCTTCATGGTGTTTACTGCATTGGGCAGTTGACTGCGGCTGGGGGCGTTTCCAGTGGGCGGTAACTCGCGTCTCTCGTCCAAGGTGAACGCACTGGCGGCCGATGTCGATGTTTGCTTCTTCTTGCTGAAGCCCGGGGTTGCCAAGGATAATGTCATCGCGGAGATTGTTTATCACGAGGCACTTACACGTAAAAGTGTGTCCTTGGAGGGAAAAGGAAATTGTTTGTGTGCCTTGCACGGGGACAGTGTAGCCTGTGGTGGCCATGTTTATAAAGTCACTAGGGAGGGAGGGTGTCACTGCATTGTCACTAACACCACGACGAACAAGGTTACAGCCGGCACCTGTGTCTATAAGCGCGTGACACTTGCCTCCGTCGATGTCAATCTGGACACGGGGTGGAGAGGGTAATGGTTGCGCAGAATTTAGTTCGGCCGGGCTGCGGGTTGTTGGTCCCCGACCGAATGCACATTTCCCGAACGTTCCCGTAGGACTGGGCAATTCCGGTGAAGATGTCTTCCAGGGCAATAATGGCACAGGGGTGGGAGTCTACTGCTAACACCGGTAGCTGGGAGAGTTGGGTTGCTTCTTGTTGGCGGTACTGGGGTCTGGTTGTTCAACCTTCGACGTCTTTCGCACAGCGTCTGCCTTGAAGCTCTTCTCCGTCAGCCGCGCATGGTCCAGCAGCTCGGGGATGGTGCTCGGTGAAGCTGCGTAAACGAATCTCTGGATGCGAGGATGCAACAATTCAATCAGCAAGGCCACCAGTTGTGCGTCGGGCAGTTGGGGGTCGAGCCTGGTTGCCAATTGAACCTTCTCTAGGAACAGCATCACGGGCTCGGTGAGGGTTTGATGCCTTCCGTAGAAGTCGGCACGAAGAGTGGCTAGTGCGTTGGGCGACGCGTACTCAGCAATGAGCCGCTCTCGAAACGTAGCCCAGGGCCATCGTAGATTCTTGTAGATGGTGAACCACTTCAAACACTCACCCTTTAGAAGACTAGATGCGACGCGGACTTTCTCGCAGTCTACGGTACGAGCAGCGTCGTAGTAGGCTTCCAGGTTGGTGCAGAAGGTGGTTGGATCTTTGTACGGAAGTCCAAGGAACTCCAACGGGAGTTGCGGGACTGCTGGCGGAGCTGGTGAAGCCGGAGCTGCTGGTGGAGCTACGACTGCGGCTTGCAAAGCAGCTTGCTGGAGCGCAGCGGTGAGTTGATCGATTAAAGCATCCATGCTAGGTACTGGGGGTGCCGTGATGGTTCCCGAGCGGAGGTGCATGCACTTAGCGGTGGAGATGCTAGTCGAGAAGGTGCTGAACGTGCAGTAACGTCTAGCGAGGGCCAATGTTGTCCTGAAGTGCAGGAGCGGTTGGTCCAGGCGTCAGCGGATCGTGACCTTGGATGGCTGTCGGTGGTGGAGCAGGTAGGCGACTACCGGTAAGCCTTCTTCGTCGGAAGAAGAATGCCCCACGTTGGGCGCCAAATTGTTACCTCGAAGCGGGCGTGGCAACAATATTCAATAACAACAACCCTGGTAGTTGGGGTTGTATCCAAGAGACAGCTTGTGGTTGAGGGTTGGAGTAGAAGAGTTGCTGGCTGTGGACTCGGATCATCTTAAACGGATTGGGAATGGGGTGGTGTATTTATACTAAAACCTGGACCTTGGAAATTGTTCTAGAATAAGGGTGTGAATTTGTGAGGGAGCGTTTGAGTGGTTGGAATATGGGGTGACTAATTTGTGTGAATTATTCTAGAACTTTTCGTTCTGTTAGCGGTGCGTGTGGTTTTCAATATATTCAGGAAGAGGTGTGGCCTATGGAAACAAGGATATCACTCGTTCTATCGGCGCTACGTGTGCGTTGAATGGGTCGCAAAGTTTCAGTCTAAGTCAGACCGGTAACGCCTGCTATCCATTTTTGTTTTCTTTTATGAAGTATGAACATCACTCAGCTTACCCCCTAACCATTTCTTGTTTTCTTTTATGAGGAATGAGCATCCTTTTATGTTACCATCTTCTTTTTTTAGCCATCTTTCTATATATATTACCAGCAAAGAGCAACTAACCTGAACACAGACTAAGGCGCCATGTGCACATGGCACCTTATTCTGTGTTCAGGTTAGTTCGCCCGGCGCCGAATTGTCCGGCGCCGAATCACCCGGCACCGAATTACCGGCGCCAAATTGCCAGCGCCGAACTGCCAGCGCCAAATCGTCCTGCTCCGCCATACCAAGGGACACTATTACGTCAATGGTGGATGTTCTCTGTTGTTTCCACAATGGCTGCTGTTGCTCATAATTTTCTTGTTTTCGCACCTCGTTCACATACGAGGAATAAGGCATATTGTCACTAATTAGAATATCCAGAACGCCATGAGTGGCAAAACAAACTTTAAACTTTTTAATCAGTTCTTCAGCTGTTTTATACTTAACAGGAATTACCTCCAGCCAGAATAGTAATCAAATATTACAAGATAACTCCTCCCCCCATACTCGCAAATATCTGACACTAGTTTTGCAAACGGTCTGTTTGGAATTGGCTATGATATTAACGGTTCTTTAATATTGGATGGTCTAGTTTTTTCACAGACCTTACAGTGAGATATATCTTCATGAATGTCCTTCATTAAAGACGGCCAATAAAATGCCTGCTTCGCTCTTTCTCTCGTTCTCGTAATGCTAAAATGACTTTCATGAAGTAACTCTAGCATGTTATTACGCACTGATGCTGGTACTACAACTCGGTTTTTGAATAGCACTAAATTTTCTATTACATGCAACTCATTCTTAATTCCATAATACTCATTTACACCTTCACCCACATTATTATTATGTACTGGCCAACCCTCAAGACAGTACTTTTTAACTACACTTAGTGCTGGGTCTTTATCGGTCTCAGTTTGAAATTGACGTTTCTTATTTTCAGTAATATTAATAACACTATGTATACTATGTACTACTTCCAACGTGGATTCATCGTCTATGACAGGATCACTTGAATAATTTCTTTAAGTCACTTATAAAGTAAGTCACTTATATGTCAATTTTTCCCGGTACATAACTAACAATTAGATCGTATTTTACTAACTTTCATTTAATTCTTTGTAATCTTGGGGATATAACTTCCGCGATTTTCTTTAGAAATTGGTACTAATGGTTTGTGGTCAGTATTAACGAAAACTTTTCTACCGTAAATTAAATTATGAAATTTTTTAAAAGAAAATGCTATTGCCAAATACTCCTTTTCTACTTGAGCATAATTTTGTTCATTTTTTGTTAAACTACGTGAAGAAAAGTATACAGGTCTCCCTTCCTGCATCAGACAACACCCCAACCCATCTTTGGATGCATCTGCTTGAATTAATATTTGTTTTTTGCTGTCAAAATTAGCAAGCACAGGTGCCTCAGATAATAAATTTTTGATTGTTTCAATCGATTTTTTGTGTGAGTCACTCCACAAATAACAAACATCTTTCTTTAGCAATTCTCGCAACGGTGCCGATACATTTGACATGTTTGGCAAAAAAATTCTGAAGTAATTAAACATTCCTAATGCACACTGAAGCTCTTTTCTATTTGATGACTCCTTTAAATTTAATACAGCCCTAACCCTGTCACTGTCAGGTTGTACACCAGACTTAGAAAATATATGGCCTACATATTTAACTTGTTTTTGACAATATTGTATCTTATTTTTGTTGAACTTAACATTCCATTTCCTAGATCTTTCTATAATTTGACTTATTATTTCGTCATGTTCTTCCTTTGTGCTTGCCGCCACCAGTATATCATCAAAATAAACAGTGACACCTTCAATGTCTCCAAAATTCTTAAAATTTACTTTTTGGAAACATTCTGGCGCTAAATTTAAGCCAAAAGGAAGCATAAAAGGAAGAATAATAAATTTTTGATTTTTGCCTTTTGCCTTTTAAATTTGTAATAGCCAAATGGTGAACTAAACGTAGACAAATTACTAGAATTATTATCTAATTCCACATGGTAGAAACCACCTTTTAAATCCAATACGGTAAAATATTCCTTAACCCTGTAACACTCACCGAGGGTGCCTGGTACTTGGGGTTAAAGTAAAAGGGTAGCTAGAAGATACCAGTACCCCGGTGAGTTACTAACGTAGTAAAATTTAAGTATTTAGAAAAGGACAGATTGAGCTGAAATAAAATTATAAAGAATTTTCTTGGATGCATTCAGCTGGAGCCGAGCCTGTACAGTTGTACCTAAGCAAGGAGCACTTAAACAAACATTCTTTTAAGCAAAATTTTGATTTTTATTAGTTTTACGTTAAAGTCTCAACAATGTAATTTTCTGAAGGAGTAAGGACTGAAAAAAAAATGACAAACTAAATGGAGGAATAAATGAATATATTAATAAGCATAAAAAGTATTCATAACAAAGCCAACTTGGGAACTAACATTAGCCCCGGAACTTAGCGTAACGTAGACACAAAAATGTAATTTTACTAATGAAATTAAAATAATGAAACTAAAATACTAACAATTCAATTTAAGATTGAATAAATGATTCAGAAAATAAAATAAAAGATTATTTAACGAAACTAATCTCGATTTACCCTTACAGAATCAAATTATAAATAATGACAAAAACGATATTCTGACCTTTCGATGTATTCGGATGTATTGACAGAAGCTTGCAATATTATATTTAAACGAAGCTATTTATTATTTAATTGATTTTTAAAATAATCTTCAGAACTAATTTTTCAAAGAACAACACATTCAAATAATTTTAAAACACTTATCAAATATTTCTCCCGAGTTACGACCGATCTTACTTTCGTGATTACTTACACGTAACTGAAGTTTTGTCTTTTGAAAAATTATGCGTAAGTTAAAATGGAAGGAAGTATTGAAGTACTTTTAATTATTTTATAGATACACGTTTCCTTAAACTTGCCTCTAAACTTATTTCCATTTTCTCAGTTTTACTTAGTTTGCTGATTTGTATAAAACAGCGTTCTTTCACCTGTTCCGAACTTCAATTTTTCTGCAAAGCTAGTATTTCCGGCGTTGTGCTTTATTAAGTTGTTTCCCATTAATTTGCTTAATTCAGATATATCTGACTTTACGATTTTTTGATACTTTGGTTTGAATGTGCAGAATATTGAACTTGGGAGCTTCCGTGAGAACGACACTGTAAGCTTAATGAAACTTTCCAATAACTGGAATTTATGTGATAAAAACGATACTTCTATAATTATTTTTGTTAAACATTAATATTTTCTAAAATTTTTAATTTAATTTCACGCGGACTACTACAATACTTCCTGGTTTTTAAAAGATGTTATGTCCTTACAGACATAACGTCCTTTTTAATTTCATCGAGATGCACTACATTATATCTAACCCAAAAATATATTGTCTAAAACCATTCTAATCTAACTAATTGTTTTATTATATTAGAATATCTATTATTAGTAAACTATAAGAGTCTCTTTAGTCATACGTCCTGGCATATTGTCGTAGGTTATATACTGCTGCGTACACACTTTGTATGTCACCCATGCACTATAAAGGCCATAATATTTTGTTTATAGTTGCACTAACTACACTGTCCGTTATCACTTTTGCTGAGTGCTGATGTTGTGGATTCTTTCCCTGTTGTCGCAGGTCATTGATGCTGCTTTGAATGTCCTGTGTTTTCTGTATTCATAAAATTCGTTTGTTTTTTTTTTTTGCAAAAGAAAGGACTGGGATTAGGTATGTGGTAGAGACTATTACCACGACGTTGTTGGTCTCCAGAATTAAAGGAAAGTAATGGATAAAGGTATAGTTTTGATTTTTCATTAACATATTCCATCTGTCCAATGCTGTAGATTTGGATAGCTTACGGATAAAGTTTCTTGTGATGCATTTGGTTTCGAAGTTGAAGTTTGCGTTGTGCTTCTGACAATTGTTTGTGGTTCTTCAATTTGAGCTTCTATATCGGCTGGTGTTTGTTTATTTGTGTTATGACGATGGATTAACCAAAGTGTAAGTGTATTCCATACGCTAGCTATCAGTGCGAAACTGCAACCTAGTGTTTTGTAGATAGAGAGTCCATTTAATATGACTCCTATTAGGTATTTAACTGTTTTTAGAATGACATAGAATCCAATAATGCCGCTCATAAACATTCCTATGTCGGTGAACCATCCCCAAATATATTGAATGGTGTTCCTTGCTAACTTTTTGATTTCGGTTCCATCAAATAAGTGTAATGTTGAATATCCAAAATTATCGGTTTGGTTGAAACCTACCATTTTAAGTGCCACCATATTTTCTACCGCTGCTCTTTCCTGTCCAAATAATAAAGTTCGTTGCACTTTTCTTATTTCATCTTGAGTATATAGACCGCTCGCTCCAAGGGGTTGAATTGGTTGAAACTGTAGTTTGTGTTCTTCCTCTGCATTCAGTAGTTGAGGAGGATTTTTTTCAATTGGGAATGGATTTAGACCAATCCATTTACCATCTATAAAATATAATGGTGGTGTATGTGAGTTACATTCCACTTGTTCGGCGTATTTTTGAATTAGATGTGTTATTGGTGCCATAAATCTTGATTGATTGTTAACAATAATAGGCAATTCTTGATAGCAGTTTTCTGTTCTCCGCAATTGTGCTAGTTTTGGTGTACATTGCATGATGTACAAAGCTTCTCCCAGGACTCTTCCAACGAATCCCATTTTGTTTTTAATGATAGAACTCAAAGCATTTGGTGATAGTGGTGCCATGAGTAATCTGTTTTTCATAATTTCGCGATGGGTTAGGCATCTGCGATGTACCGTGTCGGTATAAATTCTGTCGACGCACACTGGGGCAGGGCACCTTCAAAGCTGGCATTAAATGCATTTCAGCTTAAAACATGTAATATGATTTCTTGACAGTTAAAATGTGATGAATGAATCTTCAGCAATATTGTTGAATCACAAATGACATCGCCTACTACGAGAAATATGGGAAAATTAAAAAAAATTCGTTCTTTTTCTCAAAATGTTATGAAAACGATAAAATAGACCTCACATATTATATATCATTGAAAAGGGGGAAACAGGGTCTTACTATCTAAGTCATCGCCAACTATGCTTTCCATTGAAAAAAATACAACTTTATGCCATAATTTGAAATGTGGTCATAATTTTGAAAATTTATTAAGACCATTGTATTGTACTCGAAAAAGTCTATAAGAACATGCAAATTATTTTTGTCTAATTCCGAAATATCGGCATTAATCGTAAACTTGAAAAACCGAACTTTCGGCTATAACTCAAAAACAAAAGACGATAATTAATTTCGGTCTTTACCACCGAGTTTTTCTCAAAAGAATCAATTGAGGAGGGGCGGTCCATTTTCAATACTCTTATGGTTAACGAGTTACCCTATGAAAACATCCAATTTTGCCAACCCTGTACACAAAAATGTAATAAAAAATAATCAGTTAAAACGGCTTAATCCTTAATGCATCCCAGTGCATCATCATCACTTTCAGCACTCTCATCACCGGTGTCATCATTACTGTCATTATCCTTTTCACTAGATTCCTTGACGGATGGAGCTTTTAACAACTCTAATGCTTCTGTTGGTAGATGTTGTAACTTTTTCTTCGGTTTTTTTTGTTTACTGGTGAGCACAGGATCAGAACTCAATAAGAAAAAGTTAAAAATGTCCGTGTTAGTTTTTTCTCTACTGCATTTTCTCGCGTAATGCTCTCTGTACCTTTTGAAATCTTTGTTCCGAGCCTCTTGCGCTTCCTCAGTCAATTGTCCTATAGGCAAAATGGCCGAGGATATAAGTTCTGGTCCATGGATCAGATACTTGTGTAGTGTTGGGGGCATATTGTACCAAGGATACTTCGAGACGAAATGTCTGGCCGTTCCATAAGCGAACAGGCGATATTTTTCCACATCTATCTCAAATCCACTGGCTACCACAATCATAATTATGTGCAGGTTTTTTATCAAATCTAAATCTATTTTTGTGATTTGAGCAGAAAGTTCTGAGTGTTGAAAAAAACGCCTAGCAGTGTTGCCATCGTTCGTGTTACCAAACCCAGGTTTAGGTTTGTCAACTATTAAACCACATCGTTCTTTAAACTCTTTTTGTATTCGAGCTTTATTCTTGGCTACAACATCTTTATCCTCTTTACCACGAGCTTGCCATTTTTTAAGGGGCAATTTATATGATAAATGCAAAACACATTCGAACATACGAATCCACCCATGTAACACTGATAAGCCGAATTCCAAATTCTCAGTTTTAATATCCCGTGAAATCATATCGTCAATTTTGTTAAATTGTTTCGATGTTGCACCACATATAAAACATTTTAAGGTTGAAGTTGTTTCCGTGAGAGCATTACATACCTTTCCGTCCACCATGGCAAAAATTAATTTATGAGTTACTTCCAATTGATTTGATAGAACGATCACGTTGCTTTTCTGAATGTTTTTTATTTGATCATCCATTTTATTTTTTTCCGCTATTGATACATTGGTAGATTCTTTTATGAATTGTATTTTAATAGGCCTGCAATACCTGGTCGATGCAGGACGTGGGTTTTGCCATATTATTACTTCTCCAGACGTTAGACGAAGTGGAACTAGGCAAGTAATAAATACTGCCGAATCGTTGGCTTCCAAGTTATAGAATGCCTGTTTATATGAACTGTGTCCTGAGGAACCATCAAAACCCCACTTCGATACCAGGCACAACTGTTTATCGTTTTGAAGAAGTTCAATTACGGGCTCTAATGTTTTGCATAAGCGCTCTGTAGTATGATCTAGCAGAGCCTGTAATTTAACAGAGGCGCTAGTTTCTGTTACTGTGATATCTTTAGGATAGCACAACTTTTTAGCTGCTTGTACAATTTTGTAAGACGGGAATTTCTCTGGAGCACTTCTTCTTATAACATCATATTGTTCACGAGATAATTTAGCATCTATTAAAATAGCCAGAGCATCTTCACCTGACAAAAGCTGTTGCTGTGAGCCCAGAAAGTTTTTGTAAGCGGCTTGATACTTGCTGGCTCGTTTTGGACTTGTAGTGGTCATATCTTTTAAAACTTTTGAGGCCTGAACTTGCCCGTTTGCTCTTAAACTCATACAGGCAGCGTATGTTAAGGAAGGTGCAGAAGAGGAATCACGCAAATCCTTGGTTTTCAATCGTTTAGTACGTTCTGAACACGATTCAAACGGAATACGCGGTCGGCCGCGTTTGTATTCGGAGATATGCTTTATGCAGCGAGGGAACGAAAGTGATGTATCAAGCCAGTCCTTATTAGTTTTCTGAAATTGTTTATCTATTCTAAATGCCTTCGTCCATCGAGATTTAAATTCGGACTTAAAATGCGATAGCTTTCGGTTTAAGTCGATTAAATGACTCCCATTACAATGTGTCCGCTTCTTGAGTTCTTCTACCATGAAATTGTGTTGTTGGTCTAAACCACTTGCTCCAGATCGTTTCATGATGTCTATGAGATCTTTTCTAGAGACAAATAGTGTGTTCGAACTCGTTCCTTAAATAAAACAATAATGGAGATATGTGGGTAGAGTAAAAAACAGCACACAAGTAGCTATGAAAGCATAGGTGAATAACTATCAAAGTTGCAAAAAGTTGCAAAAAATCGAAAGATTTCTACATTCCTGTAACTCAAACTTAATAGAAAAAAAAAAGTTCGGCACTCGATCTGCCTTGGAACATAACTAAAGACTTAAATGTTTAAAAATTTCATCATAATGCAAAAAAAATACATCTACCGTTTTATAAAGCGTATTTAAATACATAGTAACAATGTCAAAAGCAAGTTAAAAGTTACTTAAATATGGCTAAATACCTGAAGTTGATGATTCCATAACGGGAAAATGTTATTATTAATTAATTATAGCAGAAACGCAAAATGAAAATAACTCTCAAAAATGCTGTAAGTGTCACTTGTTAAAACAGTAGATAGAAAGCCACTTCGATAACAACTCCTAGTGACGATCGGGATACATTCCCAAACATTTAAATACTGTCGAAGTGTTTATTAATAAGTGGTCTACTAATACCCTCTAAGTGGGTACTTCTAAACTAAATTTCATTTTTCTATTTAATGCCAGCTTTGTAGCTTATTTGCCCCAGTGTGCGACGGTTCGTTTATATCCTTGTTCAATATACAACAGTTTGCTGTTTACATAGCTAGTCAGATCTGTATTTTGGGGTATTATGTCCAATTTGGAGTTTAGATGGGTAATATTGTTTTTAACTATAAGAATTCTGGGGTGTTCTGTTTGCCAAAGTTCGTAACCGCATAAAACTGTAGTTTTTACTAAAGATAAAGCAAAGATTTTTTCTCCGTATTCTACTACTAAAATTTGTTCTTCTGGTCGGGCGACGTTCTTGATGATATTTGCAATACCCTTGTATAACGATGAGAGGTTTTCATCACAATCTGTCGTTGGCGATAAATCCCATACTGTTTCTCCGAAAGTTGAATCAATGCAATAGCCTTCTGCGTATTTGCATGTTATTCCTTGTATTAGACTGATTTCGTTATCATTTAATTTTACTGTGGCATAGTATTGTTTGGTATGAATTTTGATTGCTGCTTGAACTATTACTTTTTTCCAAGAGTGTCCATTTTCACTAAAAGATGTACCTTCGCAACTGCTGTCGTCATTTAAATGTCCCAATATGGTTAACGATGCTTGTGTGGTTCCATTTATAATAAGTCCACCAATCCACTGATTAAAAAGTTTTAGTGTTTTGTATCGATGAGCACGTTTACATTCCTCGGGTCCTATGGATTGTAAGTACGTAGATACTCCTCCGGCAACCGCGGATGTGTGAGAATACCTTCCACAATGGGAGATGATTCTAGTTACTTCCACCATGCAGGTTTGTACTTTATGTATTTTAAAGTCATTTTGTTGTATAATGTTGACGAATAATTTTTCCTCGTGATAACCTTGTTTTTCATCCGGGCATCGACTCACATCTTGTATGCTGATCACTGTTATATTATTGTTCATGTTTTCACAGTCATACACTATAAGCACTAAAACAGTTTTCAAGTAACCACTAAATATTAAGAGCACTAGTTGTACGAGCAGTATATTCTTCATTATGTAACACTAAAATTAAAATAAGCTGATTAATTACATTTCTATTAATATTTTCTTAACCTTGACATTGTACTATACTATATTATTATACTGTACTATACTTTATATTACCTAAATTTAAAGATACGTGAATAAAAATAAATTCCTCATCGTCCTTTATTTTTATTCCAGATTCAAGCTTTAGTTAGAATTTTTGAATGAAAATGAATAAGTATACTAGTTTCAACTTTGTATTTTATTTTATTTATTTATTTATTATTATTATTTTTTTGTTTGGTTATTGCCGATGGGATATTGCTGAAAAAAAATTGATTTATTTATTATTATTATTATTATTATTTTTTTTTTTTTTTAATCTGGCTGAGAGCGTAAACGTAATCTGGATGAAGCTCTTAGTCCCTCCTTCTGTATTGAACCTAAGTTTTCGACGTTTGGTAACTTTTGCAAGTTTTCTTGAATTAAATTTTTTGTAGGTTTGCTTATATCAAGTCTCCAATTTCTTTTATGCTGCTTTGGTGCTTGTTGCGTTGTTGGTTGTTGTTGTTCTGACAAACCCTGTAACAATGTTAGTGTTGCATTTTTTCGATGGTTTTCCTCGTCTGTGTCGTTTTCTGAACTCGCATCTTCAGTTTTATTGAAGTCTTCTATAGTACCCTGATTCTGATTACAATGTTCTGGTTGGTTGTTATCGAATCCTTTGCATGGTTTAAGTCTATTGACATGTACTATTTGTTCTTTATTTCTATTAAGCTCACGAATTTTAAAAGTAACTGGTCCTTTAATTTCAACAACTCTGAATGGACCTATCCAGGGTTTTATTAATTTCTTTGATAAACCGATTTTTCTACTTGTGTCATGTAGATACACTAAGTCTCCTAACTGGAATGATTTTTCTTTAGTTTTCTTGTTATATTGTATCGCTCGCTTTTCTGCTGATTTTCTCATGTTTTCAGTTGCCTGAGTAAATGCGATGTTGAGTCTTGCCATTAGTTCAGAAACATAATTTTCGTCGGTATTATATTTTACTGTTCTAGGTTGTAGGATTTGATCTATAGGTAATATAGGATCTCTTCCATGAAGTAAGAAATATGGACTGTACCCTGTGGAAGTATGTGTTGACATGTTGTGGGCCATCTGCATAAACATAGTCCAGTTGTCCCAATGTAGTTGATTTTTGTTGACGTAGTGACTTAGAAAATCTTTCAATACTCTATGCACTCGTTCTATCGATCCGTTTGCCATTGGGTGATATGCTGTTGTTTGCAATTTTTCGATGTTTAATGTTGTACATAGTTCTTTCATTAGTTTTGAAACGACATTCGATCCTTGATCTGTTATGAGTTTTTCTGGCGTTCCATGACGTGCTATTATGTTGGTAAAGAATGCTTGCGCCACTGTTTCTGTCTTTTAATTTGGTAGTGGAATAATTTCTATGTATTTTGTAAAATGATCAATGAATGTTAATAGATATTTGTTTCCATTGTGAGACGTAACGAATGGTCCGGTTATGTCCATAGAACAACGTTCAAATGGTCTTGATATATCTGGAAAGTTTTGTAATGGTGCGTTTTTCAAATGTGGCGAAGTTTTTCGTTGATTACATGAATGACATTTCGAGACGTATGTGATAATGTCGTTTGTCATGTTTGACCAGTAACATCTAGTTTTTATAAAATTCAAAGTTTTCGTCTGACCTTGATGTCCAGCGAAGGGTAGATCATGAAAATCGTGTAGCACTTTCTTCACAAAACTTTTTGGTATTACCAAAACATCGTTGTTATTGTCTGTTTTATATAATAATCCTTCGTTGTCCAAAAAATAACCAAAGTGTTCATTTTCTAAATTTATTTGGTCCTTAATGGCTTGACAAAATGAATCTTTTTCTTGTTCTTGTTTAATATCTTCTCTATTCCAAACAGGTATACACGGTGGTTCTTCCATTTTAATTACGTTAGTTTGATGTAATTCTGTGTTAAATTTATAAATTACAACATGAATAGGCGTGTTATAGAATACATATTTAATCATTTCATGTATTATTCTCCACTCTAATTTATCTGCACCGCAAGCTATACGTGGTATTGCCAAAAAATTGTCATGATTTTTGAGCATCATTAGTTTTAAATTATGTAAGGTTTTCCATAAGGTTTCATAACTTGGTTTGTCTGAATATTTCGTTTTTGTGATTAGATAATAAATGTTTCGTTCCGGTAACTGTAAAATAGCAATTTCGGTTAAGGATTTAATTTGTGAACGCAATTCGTTCACTGAGCTAAACATATTCTTGAAGTTTAAAGCAATTCCTTTACTCATGTTGAAGTCTTCTGATACACAGCTAAACTATAATGTTCAGGACAAGTAAATAAATTACCTTCCTTTTCTATTACGTTGTCGTTAAGTATTTTGTTTTTTTCAATGATTTGTAGAAATTCTTCGAAAGATAATTTGGTTATATGGTTGGGTTTTTCGGCATTTTCATCGTAAATACGGCTTAAAGCATCTGCGTTGCCATGTTTTTTTCTTGGCCTGTAGATAATTTCGAAGTCGTAATCTGCTAAAAGTAAGGACCATCTTGCTAACCTTGAAGTTGGATTTTCAAGGGAGAATAGCCATTTTAACGGTAAATGATCTGTGATTAAACTAAATTTTCTTCCGTATAAATAACATCTAAATTGTTTGATTCCAAAAATGATTGCTAAACATTCTCTCTCACTCACGGTGTAGTTTCGTTCGGCTTTGTTAAATGCCTTGCTTGCAAAAGCTATCGGCCTTTCAAATCCATTATGAATTTGCGATAATATGGCTGCCATCCCAAAGTTTGAAGCATCTGTAGCTAATACAAAAGGTTTGTTGAAATCTGGGTAACATAATACATTTTCTGACGTAATCGCATTTTTTAATTTTTCGAACGCTTTTAAAGCTTCTTCGTTCATTTTGAATTTAACATCTTTCTTGGTCAAAGTAGTTAATGGTATGGCTAAGTTAGCAAAATTTGGTATGAATCTTCTATACCAACCAACGAGTCCTAAAAATTGTCGGATGTTTTTAATATTTCTTGGAACTGGAAAATTGTTGACTGCTTGAACTTTTGCTGGATCTGGTTTTATTCCTTTTTTCGAAAGTATGTGGCCTAAATACTTCACTTCTGTGGTTAACATTTTACATTTGTTTGGTTTTAATTTGATGTTGGCTTCTCGAAGTCTGTCGAAAACTAAACTTAATTTTTGAATATGATCTATTCCTCGCGAACTGTGTACGAGAATGTCATCGAGATATGCGAAACATGTTTCTCCTAGAAGTCCAGAAAGTGTAAAAGATATAAATCTTTGGAATGTCATTGGACTATTTTTTAACCCAAAAGGCATTTTTAAAAATTCCCAATGTCCGTCGGGTGTCGAAAAACCTGTGTATTTTATGCTGTCTTCGTCCATTGGTATTTGATGATACGCTGATGTAACATCGAACACACTAAATAATGATGAATTTCCTAAATAATCTGTTACTTGTTGTAGTAATGGTAAGGGGAATACATCTGATTTGGTAACTTTGTTTAAAGCTCTGTAATCTATACATAATCGAATTTTTTCTGTTCCATCATCTTGTTTTTTCGTAATCAAGACTACCGGTGCGCTCCACGGGTTTGTTGAAGGTCTGATGATTTTTGTTTCTAGTAACCTGTCTATTTCTTTTTTTAAAACTTCTCGTTGACGATACGCTACTGGATATGGACGTTTGTTTATGGGTGGAACATTCTCTGTAATAATTTCGTGCTTAACTTTATTAGTGGTGGATATTTCACCAAGTCCATCACAAAAAATATCACTGTATCGATGAATTAGTTCCTGCACTAACATTTTACTACGGTCTTCTAGATGAGATAAGTCGAAATTTTCTTCAATCCAATTTTCATTTGAGGTGTCTATTTTGTTAATCTGCATATATACTTTTGATTGGTTTTGGCCATCTACAATATTTTCAACTGGTTCTGCAATTGCAACCGATGTATTTTTTGTTAATGTAACTTCTTGTTGTGATAAATTTATCATACGTATCACTACATGCTTAGCGTTGTTTACTACTGTTCTTGCGGTTAAAATTCCATTTGTTCCAGGTTGATGTGGTTCTAACATTAAGAATTTTTCTCTCATTCTGTTGAAGTTTTTATTAATTCCTATGCAATTTCTTTCCGACCAAGGTGGTAAAATAGTGTCTTCTAACAATTTAAATTTTTGATATTCGTTTGACCTTCTAGTTCGGGCAGTGTTACGTTCACTGACGTCTGGTGTTTCCTTACCAAGTTCATCAGTCGTCTTTACAGCTGTACTTCTGGAATTTGCTACTTCAGCGTATGTTCGGCCTTGGGGCGTGCTTTCTACTTGATTTGTTGTTTTTGTGTTGGTATTTCTTTGTAAATTCCTGAAATTGGCTTCTTTGCCGTTTACTAATTTGTTGTTTTCCTGATTATTTTCAGATATAACATCTGATATTTCTTTTTCTATATCATCCAATCTTTTGTTCATGAGGTAAATTCGTTGCCTTTCCACGAAATCTGTGTGAAAATCTATATCTTCTGATGAGTCCGATAAATATCCATTTTCTTCAATGACTATTTCTGGTTGAATATGCTTCTGTAGTTTCTTTTTACCTGCTGCTTCTGCTGCCGACATATTTTCGTTTTCACATTCTTTTGTAGTAACTATAATTTCATTACAGTTTGGTTTATTATTATTCACATTTTTCTTGAACTTAATTAATTCAAGGTTTTCTGTATTTCTTTTGTTTCTTGTTTTATTTGGAAAATGCTGTACATCTTTCTTTACATTTTCTGTGTTGCTTGAATTTTCTTTGAAAATATTAATTGAATCATCTTTGGTAAAATTCTTAAGGTGTACATTTTCCTCGATTTCTTCTTTCTTTTGATAACTGTGTCCTATCTTATCACTTTTAAACACTTTTGGGATACTACTCTCAGAATTTTCCTTGTAGCTTTTTATTCTATTATCGTCTGTTACTTCTGATACTCTTCCTAGATTAACTTTCAACGAGTAATTGCAATTATCTGTAGAAGATGACGTGTTTCTCTGTTCAGTTGAATTTCCAATGCTCTCAGAGAGGAAATTTTTGGCTGATTCAGATTTTCTACGTCTGTCGTCCATTTTCATGCCTTGTCTAACTACGCTAGATGAAAAACCACTCTCAGGGATTTTCGTTGCTGTAGTTTGACCTTTCGCGAAGTACGGAATTTTGATAACATTTCTGTGATTATTAATACATTCAGAATAATAATCTGTTTCATCGCAATCTTCCGTATTACTTCTTGTTGTATATTCTACCTGAACCCAATCACTGCTTGTATTTACATTGTTGTTGAACCCCGTATTTTCCCAATTTTGGCCATAAGTTTCTTCTATTTCTTCTTGATATAATAAAGGAATTTTATAGCCCCAAATTTTTACAAGTTTTTCCGTGTAATTGATACTGGCTGAGTTATCTTGTAAAAATGTACGACCAATAATTCCATCACAATCGAATTTCAGTCCACTGTCGCAAATAATAACGTCATATTCACAGTTTACCATATTTTTCGCAAGTCAAAATTGTAGAGTTGCTATTCCTATGGCTGGAACTCCATGTCCTGTTACACCTGTTAAATATATATTTTCCAATCTGCGAATAGGTACTCCTTGAACTATGCCTTTCTTAAAAATTGTGAGTTTCGAACCACTGTCTAAAAATAGTTTTCTTACAATGCCATTGACGTATAAATGAATGATATTTGGTGCATCTCTTGAAAGTACAGGTTCTAAATTTGTGACGTGGACGTTGGCTATTTGATAACTTACGATTGGAAGCTGTTCCCTCCATCTAGGGGTTGGAGACGAAGGGGTTGTTCGTTTAAAGTCACCGCGTTGATTTGCGTTTTATTGTTTTGATGCATTTCACGATTTTGAGTTCCCATCTGGTTTCCGTTGCCTCTTGCATTGAAATTGAATGATGATGGTCTGTTGAACTTTGCGTAGCATTGTACTTCCGATACGTTTGCGGGTTTCCATTAAAATTCCTGTGGTTGGAATAATTATTTGAAGGATTATTTTCCCATGCAATATTTCTATAGTTTGATTGTGGGAAATTATTTGAAGAATAATATTCTTTCCTTCCGCTGTTCGGCTGGAACTTGAAATTTTGACGATTCTCCTGATTGAGATTCCTGTTATAATTGTTGTTAGTGTTAAAACTATTGGAGGGTGTGATTTCTGGATATCTTTTTCGTACGTTTGAAAATTGTGTGTTGTTGAATTTTTGTTGTTGATTATTTTTCAATCTGCAGTCTCTGGTGAAATGGTTATCACGGCCACAATAGAAACATCTCGGTCTTTGTTGTACGGTCATAAGTCATAACTTTGGACGATGATGGTTGACTTCGGTTGTTGATTATTAATTCGGACAATTCATACTTTTTTGCAATTTCTTCCGCTTTCTCTAGCGTTTTCTGCTTTTTTAATATCTTCGGATAAAATTTCGGAACCCAGTTTTCTTAATCTTGTGATGTAACTTGCCACTGATTCGTCGAGTCTTTGGAACGTCTTGCTTAGGCGAATAAGATTTTCTCCAGGGACTTTTATTTTGTCAAAACGATCCACGAATTTTTGCTTGAAGGTTTGGTAATTATCTTCGTTGTACACATCGGGATCGGACATTAAAAATTGATACGCTTCTCCTGCAAGCCTTAGTTTAATTATCTGCAATGTAGTGTTGTCATCCCATTTGTCTACTTTTGCCCTGAATTCTATTCTTTTGAAATATTCTCTTACTGCTTGTTTTCCACTGAAACTTTCCACTGTTTGTGCTAACATACCTGGCGTCATGTATGGTAGAGTAAATGGGGAAGGTGTAGGTGTAATTGCTTGTGCTGCTGTAGCTGGTGTTTGATTTCCACTTGTTGGCATCTTAACGAAATGTTTCTTCTTTTATCACTAAGATTAATGACCTAAATTTTCCTAAATTTTATATACCTTTACCTAGATAGAAATTTTATATAAATGGATTAATTGTTTATAGTTTAAATACTTTCCTGAAATGGTATTTACCTATAGAAAATAATACAGAAAACAGACATACATAAAATAAAAAATAGGTTAATCGAGATCTTATGTTTTTGTGTTTACGCATATATTTAGGGTCATGTATAAGTGCTTTGTTGTAACCAATTGTTGTTTCCGCTGCCACCAGTTGTAACACTCACCGAGGGTGCCTGGTACTTGGGGTTAAAGTAAAAGGGTAGCTAGAAGATACCAGTACCCCGGTGAGTTACTAACGTAGTAAAATTTAAGTATTTAGAAAAGGACAGATTGAGCTGAAATAAAATTATAAAGAATTTTCTTGGATGCATTCAGCTGGAGCCGAGCCTGTACAGTTGTACCTAAGCAAGGAGCACTTAAACAAACATTCTTTTAAGCAAAATTTTGATTTTTATTAGTTTTACGTTAAAGTCTCAACAATGTAATTTTCTGAAGGAGTAAGGACTGAAAAAAAATGAAAAACTAAATGGAGGAATAAATGAATATATTAATAAGCATAAAAAGTATTCATAACAAAGCCAACTTGGGAACTAACATTAGCCCCGGAACTTAGCGTAACGTAGACACGAAAATGTAATTTTTCCTGCACCAGCAAATCTGGAAGCTCTTATCATACCCGAATTATACACCGTATACGAACCTCAGCCAGGTCGGCAGGAAAATTTCCTATTAGCTGATAGCGGCCCTGGACAGAATCGTATATTAATTTTTGGACGACAAAGTGGTCTTGATATTTTACAAGAATCTAGGCAGTGGTATGCTGATGGGACATTTACGCTAGCGCCTGCATTGTTTTCACAAATTTATATCATATTAGCCCAGAAATTCGGTGCCGTTCATCCATTATTACCGAATAAACAACGCGCTACCTACAACCAGCTGTTTGGGATGATTAAAGAAATCCGACCTAACTTAGAACCATCTGCAATCGCTTGTGATTACGAAGTTGCAGCATTCCAAGCCATGGTTGATTGCTTTCCAGGCGTTCATCTGCACGGATGTTTTTTTCATTTGACTAAAAACATGAAGAAGCATATAGGGCAGTTACAGTTAACAAATATGTATAACAACAACCCCGATTTCTCCTTGCACGCCAGGATGGTAATCGCCCTAGCCTTCGTTCCAATTCCGGACCTCGACGGGGCGATCGATGCCTTGGAGGAAGAATTACCGGCAGAACTTCAACCACTTTTGCAATGGTTCGAAGATAATTATGTTGGTAGGTTGAACAGACGGCGAAATGGTAGGCACCCGCCGTTATTCCCGGTGGAGATGTGGAATCTTCACCAAAGGACATTAAATGGTGAGGACCGCACGAATAATCATGCGGAAGCAGGCCATCGGAGACTTCAGACAGAACTGGCAATGGATAATCCCACACTATGGAAATTAATCGATGGGCTTAAAAAAGTACAGATCGGACGCGACATTTTTTATGAGCAGCTCGTGGCAGGTAACAATCCACCAAAAAAATTGAAAAAATACAGGGATGCTGATGAAAGAATTTTACACCTAGTAAGGGATTATCAGAATCGGGAGATTCTTGAATTTCTACGCGGCATTGCTCACAATTATCAGATGCAACAATAATTATAATGTATATTCATATGAACAACTAAAATCTAGTTCGGCATTACATTTGTCTATATTTTTATATATAAGTAAAACGTAGGGAATTGTATTTATTTTTAGAAATTTAAATAAAACCTATTTAACAAATATTTTTGTGTATATTTTTAAGTTGAAACAAATTCACAAAAATATTGTGTTTCATAACTAGCATTTGGCGCCGAATCGGCTTGGTGCCGAATCGGCTTGGCGCCGAATTGGCATGGGGCCGAATCGGCGGCGCCAAATCGGCGGCGCCGAGTTGTACCAGACCGTCTCTACTATTACCAATTGCTGGCCCACTCAATAGGTCCACTGGCTTTTTCAATTATACCTGTTCGTTCTAGTTCATCAATTTTATCTTTCAATTTGTACTTAATTGCTAGTGGTACCCTACGAGGTGGTCTCACAACTGGTACAGCATCCTGCTTAATTGGAATTATACATTTTTCACTAAATTTTCCTAGACCTGTAAACAGAGACTAATAAATGGTCACATAAACTGGGAGCACTTTAAAGAACTACTAGAACTTCATCTGATTTGTCCCACCTACTTAAACGACAGCAACGATATTGACGAAGCTATAAATCAATTGACGACGGTAATTAAAAATGCTGTCAAACAGTCGACATCAAAATCCAGCAAACCAAACAAGTCTTGGCAGCAAGTAACCCCACACAACATCCTGAATTTGATAAAGGAAAAACATACAGCGAGGCACAGGTGGCAAGTAACCAGAAACCCACAATTAAAGCAACGACTCAATCAACTAACGCACAAACTAAAATGGGAATTGGACAATTACCGTATAAATTCCTATCAGCGCTTCATTGCGGATCTTCAACCTAAGGATCCTACAATGTGGACATCAATTAAACGTGTGTTAAGGCAACCTCCAACAATATCAACAATTATAGTCAACAATGAACAGTACATCACAGACGAACAAAAAAGCACCGTTTTCGCGCGTTACTTGGCAGAAGTTTTTACAACAAATATGCAGAACAGACAGATAGTATCTGTGGTTGAAGAAAACCTTGCAACAAATTTTCCCAAAGAAACTGGGAGATTTAGGCCAACCAGTCCAAGAGAGTTGCACAACATTATTAAGGGTCTGCCAACCAAAAAATCCCCTGGAATAGACATGATTCCAAACATAGTATTAAAAAACCTGCCCAAAAAAGCATTAGCCTTCCTAGCATCGTGTTTCAACGCATGTTTTAGAACAGGCTATTTTCCGAAATCTTGGAAACAAGCCGAAATAAGGATGATTCACAAGCCTGGCAAAAAATCCAACGAGCTATCTGGTTACCGACCTATCAGCCTGTTATGTACCTTATCTAAATTACTGGAAAAGGTTATCCTTCGACGTCTGAACAAACACCTGAACTCTGAAGATAGCATTCCCCCATTTCAATTTGGATTTAGAAAGAATTATTCAACCTGTCATCAGCTGCAACGACTCATTGAAACTATAGAAAGAGGATTTGAAGACAAGAAATATAGTGCAGCTGCCTTTCTAGACTTTACACAAGCATTTGATCGAGTGTGGTTGCAGGGATTGTTGCACAAATTACTACTTATCAACGTGCCCAGCTACCTAGCCCTTATACTGAAGTCATTCTTAACAGGAAGATCTTTCAATGTGCGTATAAATTCCTGTTGTTCACCTATCCACAACATTTCGGCTGGAGTGCCCCAGGGCTCAATATTAGGGCCAGTACTTTTTAATGTGTATGTCCATGACATACCCTTACCCGTACGCACGATCTTGTCTATGTTTGCGGACGATACTGCGCTGGTCACTCAAAATTGGGATGTTAATACTGCCGTACAAGACCTACAAAATAGTATCGATATCATTTCTGATTGGTGCAACGACTGGTCTATCCAATTAAACCCATCAAAATGTGTAGCGAAGATATTTACACTTAGAAGATTAAACAATCCTCCCCCTATAAACATAAACAACAACAGAATTACGTGGAATCGTGATGATTCATCAATCAAATACTTGGGAGTGCATTTAGATAAGAGGCTCACATGGAGGTTGCACGTCCTTAAAAAGATGAATGAAACGCATGCTAAATTATCATCACTGTACCCATTACTGAACAGAAAATCCAAGCTACGGATGGAAACATCAATGCTGTTATATAAATCTATTCTAAGACCTACCTTCACCTATGCATCACCGGTTTGGGGAAACACTTCAAGAACCAACATCAACAGGTTACAGAAGCTACAAAATAAAATACTTCGCATAGCAATAGATGCACCGTGGTTTGTTAGGAATCGCCATTTACACGACGAGCTGGGAATCCCCTATGTTGAAGATTTCATCAGAACATCGACCAAACGGTTTTTCAAAAATATCTTCACTTGTCCTGCAGCAGTCCACTACTCCATTGGGGAGAAAGGACTGCATACAAGGTTAAAAAGAAGATTGCCTCAGGATCTAATTTCAAGTGATAGTGATACTAGTGATGATAATTAAGTGATGTGCGTGTAACAGAGGACCTGTGCTGGGTAACCTCGTAATATGCTCTCGGTGTAAATAATTCAATTCTATGCAACAAATCATGTATAACACCAGGTGTGTTGGTCTGATTGTAGTTTAATTTAAAAAAAAAAAAACAAAAACAAAAATATTGTGTTTCATAACTAGCATTTGGCGCCGAATCGGCTTGGTGCCGAATCGGCTTGGCGCCGAATTGGCATGGGGCCGAATCGGCAGCGCCGAATCGGCGGCGCCAAATCGGCGGCGCCGAGTTGTACCAGACCGAACAAATCATACACCAAACTCTAGAGAACGAATTTATATTACAATAAATATAATACAATATTTACAAACAACTTACTACCTAAAAATACGGTTGTGCAAGCCAGCCACAAGCGATGGGTTAAGTAGCGTGCGAATAAAAGCGGGGCAAAGCAATGTTTTGATACAAGCGGTTATAGCAAGCGGAAAATAAAATAATCGTTTTTATAATTACCAGAGCTATAATCTCTAATAAAAGGTAAGGTGCCACCTCTACTGAAACGGTACTCAAAATGAAACTAAACGTAAAAAGTTACTCTAAACAATTAAATGAAAACAGGGTCGGAACAGGGAGGGCAGGCTCTATTTAATTCTACCCAGAAGTAGGTGACGAGTACACAGGGATAGTGCAGTACTGTACGGGTCAGCTACTCCAAGTAAAAACAAACCAAGCAAATAAACAGTTCGGGGAGAAACAAACACGGAGGGCTTCACCTATATCTCTGGAGAAGGCGGCCAGAACTGAATCTCGCAAACTAGTCAGCTGCCCTAGGCCACTAAGCAACACGGAGGGATCACTTATCTCTCCAGAGAGGATGTCTAGTCGCAGAACCGAATCTCGCAAACTAGCCAACTCCCCTAGGTCAATAAGCTACACAGCGGGAATTACCTATATCTCCGGAGAAGATGTCTAGTCGCAGAACTGAATCTCGCAAACTAGCCGGCTACTCCAGGTCTATAAGCAACTCGGTGACATTCACCTATATCTCCGGAGAAGACGTCTAGTCGCAGAACTGAATCTCGCAAACTAGCCGGCTACCCCAGGTCTATAAGCAACTCGGCGACATTCACCTAAATCACCGGAGAAGATGTCTAGTCGCAGAACGGAATCTCGCAAACTAGCCAACTACCCCAGGTCAATAAGCAACTCGGCGGAAATGACAAAAGTTCCTAAAATTCGGCTAAGTCCAAACTGGGACTTAATACAAAATCAAAAATAATAATTTAAACGGCTAAGTCCAATTTCGGAACTTAGAAAAATAATTTTAAAATTGAAATTGGCTAAGTCTTTACAAACACTTAGAAAAATCCTAACTTGAAAACTAAACTTGGCACCAAACACGTTAAAGAGTATTAGCTCACCTGTAGATTGTTATATCCTTTGGGGGCCAGTGCAACACGTCACCCTTTCTTTGCGCCCGCTGATCGCATTTGGCCTTCCCAACTGTCGTTTCGACACGCTTGAATTGCAGAGTGGCGCCTGAATTCCAGGATTTCTGACTGGAAGTTCTCGGGTAAACATGATGATCAGGTTACTTCCGGATACGAAGTACAAACACCCACGCGCTGTAAGCCGGTCAGCCAATCGGTTGCCCGTTTTTCAAAACCATACCCCCTAAAATACGGATTCACGTTGGCTCTTCGGACGAAAAAGAGCTTAAGTTCTGCTTCGCCTCTCGTCACGACATGTTCTAACAAGTTAACTAAGATCAATCGTTCCGCAAATTACCGTTTACAAGTTATCTAGTAGATATCGTCCCGGGAATTATCGTTTACTAAGTAAAATATAGTATCGTGAAGATAATAAATATTGTTCCGGAATTATCGTTTACGAAGAGTTTGTGAAGTGATTAAAATATCATCTTCATCGCCTACCGATAAGAATAGCGCTCTTCCGCTCGTCCTGACAGCCCTCAGCCTCGTCCGCTCGACACCACTGCGGAGAAGTTCCGTTCCGCCGAGCGCCTAAAGGCCTCTAGTGTTAAACAAAATGTGCTAAGGGTAAAACCGTCTGACAGCCACACCACCGATAAGGTACTGAACTTATTGTTATATTTGTATCAACTATTACCGCCCAGACTTCAATATCGTAATTATTCCGTCTCAATGCTTGCAATTGAAGTTTAATCATCTGGACTAGCTATGCCTAATTTAATGTAGACTTTCGTTTCGAACAATCATTTAAGAGTTTAGCTCTTAAAGCTATGCCGACAAGCTTCTAAAGCTACTCAGTTAAGTTGGTAGCAGTTATTTGTGTTCCGTAATAGTAATTACAGTTATTAACTTGAATTTTATTAGCTTGAATTATATTATCTTGTACAGGGCTGCGACTCCGAGGTTCTAGCTTTCTTTACGTTAAATAAGAACTCGGACTCGTAGGTCCTGGGTGAATCGATTCCCCTTGTCTTGGCAAAGCTAAGACTGTTTACTTCGATTTATTATGTTCTTGTATTATAACCTGTGTATATTTTATGTATATATATATTATTCATTTATTTACATTTAATTATTAAAAATCATTTACTTGGACAATTTTTATTGAAGAGTAACTTAACGAACTCCCCCAATCCCACCCTAGTTGCTTTTCTGTTTCAGCAGCCAAGTTGGTGTACCAGGTAAGATCAGACTGTTTTACCTGGAGGCCATCATCAGAGGCTTTTCCTGTTTTTCACTCTCAACGCCTTAGGGCTTACAGAAAAATAGGTGGCGCCCTTTTTAACACTCCTTGAGTAAGTTATCGTCCCGCCCTTAAGAACCCCCTTAATTCACCAATTAATAACCCACCCCAATCTCCATTGAGACAGCCGTCAGCATTTTATGTATACGTGTATAAAATAAGGGAATGTACTGTAACAAGATGATCCTCGAAACTGGAGTTGACTGTTGTACTGGAGCAGAAGACATCAAGAAGTGTTACTCTGGACTCAAAACTCGCCTTTTTTACCCGGCGAGTTCAAAATTTTGAAAACGGAGTTGAAAGATACGCGGCGAAAGAGGGAAAATCAAAAAAGTGAAAGTGGGGTCACGCCGCGGATCGGCCGCTCTAGCTAAGGTCGAGCGCTATCAGATTGCACCGCCAAATAAATTTAAAAATAATAATGAAAACAGGTAAATAATTACAATAAACAATTAATCCGGGTTAACTAAAATTAATTAAATGGTATACTAACACCGGAAATTATTAACTAAATTTATCAGTCCTAATAAAATACTTAAAAAATGGTAAATTAAATAATTACAGGTAAACTTAAATATTTTAATACTACATTTACTGTGGAAAATAACTTAAAATTTAGTAACTTCGTTACACACACCCCTTTCTTCGGAAAGAAAAGGATGGCACATCCTTTTCGGCACTACTCCTTCCGGTGTCCATGGATGCTGCAGGACGTGGGGTGGGTGTCGCGTCAAAAGGACGCGGAAAAAAGGACGCGCGACAATTGGACGCGGAAAAAAGGACGCGCGACAATTGGACGCACGCGACAATTGGACGCACGCGACAAAAGGACGCGCGACAAATGGACGCGCGACAATTGGACGCGACGACAAAAGGACGCGCGACAATTGGACGCGGCGACAAAGGACGCTCGACAAATGGACGGTTATTATATTTGCCTTGGTTACTTTCATTTGCCTTACGTACACTATTTTTCAATAAACACATTACTAAAACATTTATTGAAAAATAATATGAACTTTTCTACCCCTTCATTAGGATGTAAGTTAATTTTGCGATGTAAGTCCTCCATTTAACGCAAAATCCTGAAAAAAAAATCGTTATGTAGAAATTTCGTTAAATAGAAACAACCTTTTTTTGATGATTTATAGGGAGGGGCTTCTACAAATTCCAAACCTTGATACACAAACATTTCGTACTAAAATACCTTAACGTAATGGCTGGTTGAGCCTAAGACATAGTAATTTTTAATAATTGACTTAGTCTTATTCAAAATGTAGAGGTATTTTTACATGCAATTTAAAGGTACGATATAAGGGCGCGTCCTTTTGTCGTCGCGTCTAATTGTCGCGCGTCCATTTGTCGCGCGTCCTTTTGTCGCCGCGTCCAATTGTCGCGTGCGTCCAATTGTCGCGCGTCCTTTTTTCCGCGTCCAATTGTCGCGCGTCCTTTTTTCCGCGTCCAATTGTCGCGCGTCCTTTTTTCCGCGTCCTTTTGTCGTATATCCAGGACGTGGAGATGAAAGCGTTCGGCTTCAGTAGGGTACACTGCACTCCTCGGCTTACTGAGCTTCCTTTGGAGATGGGGCAGTTACAATTACGGGACATCTTCCCACGACGCGACGGCCGCATCGGGAGCAGAAAAGGATCGGAGTATGTGAACAGGTATCACGACGGTGATCTTCTTGACCACAACGCCAGCATATATTGTTCTTCCATGCGGGTATGCAGGTTCGGTGGAGAAAGATATTGGCGACGTTGGTTTGGTTAGAAATTTCAGCCTGTCGTTTCACTTCTCGGATGTCAGAGGTAATGGTGAACCAATGACACCCTGTAGTGGTGTCTTCTGGAGTTTTAGCGGGCGGTGACAGTGGTGGTAAGTTCGTAAGGGGAGGAACGGGACTGGTATATCTTATTCGTTTGAAAAGTCCGGTGGGTGATGAAATTTCGGGGATTGGGACTTTAAGGCCTGATGCACTGGTTGATATCGGTGTTGCGATAGTTTCTGTAGTTGTCGGCGGTTTTGGAGAAACAAGCTGGAGTTCAGACACGTCCAAAGTTTCATCGGTGAAGAGCTCCATAGGCGGATCTTCTTCCTGGTCGGTTATTGAAGTTATATTTACTGAGGTTGGTTCTATTTCTTCCATGGCGGAATCCAATTCCCGGGGCAGGTCAAAATCTTCGGTACTCTGACTGGACATGCTGTGGACTGTTTGAGAAATTTGAACTGACTAGTCCAGAGACAGGTTAATGTCTGTTTATATAGCAGTATAAAGGAGAAGGGATTTGTAGGGAAAATGAAAGAGAGAAGGGATTTATAGAGAAGGGATAAAAATAAAAGAGAGGAGGGATAAAGAAAAGAGAACAAACGGAGAGCAATTTAGAATGAGGAATGGATAGTTATGCGGGGACATGAGAGGGATTTAAATCGGTACCGACGTCTTCGGATCTCTCCCCCACGCAGAACCAGTTGCCTTACCTCCTAGCAAAGAGGTAGGGGCCAATCGTTGAAATTTGGCCCCATCCTGGCCATCCTGGATTCTAGTTCGGCAAGGGAACCTGGTTTACGGTTGGTGGGGGAACTGGGAAGGGATACGGTGGTCGGGATTTGGTCGCTGAGTAGCGTGGCCGCGGTTGGAAAGCCGGGCGGCAACGAAACGGGCAGGACAGGGGTTTTAATAGAGGGCATGGAAGGGGCGGAAGGGATCGATGCAGCGGGGATGGAGGTAGAATTAGGTAGCGGCGGACCTAGCTGTTGCCGGAAATATTGGTCTAAAATAGCCGGTACCTCTAATCCGGTTGGGGTATTGGAAGGTCGTGCTGCAGGGAGTGGGATGTGGGTGTTGGGAAAATGGGTGTCCGGGGAGCTGGAGTGGCCATACGCCAAGGTCTTGTGGCTCTCCGCTGCGTGGTTACCAGATCGGCCACCTTCGGTATCTCCTGGACCTGGATTCGGTGCAGCGGTATGGAGATGCGGACGCCGGATGCTGGTACAGTTGGTGTAACTACGGGCCGCTTGTTCCCTCCGCGATGCTGATCGGCAAGGTGGGCGACCATCTTCTTTACCTGACTCATTCTTGCGGTGTGTTGTTTCCGCTGTGTAGGCTCTACCTTCACTGAGGGTGGATGCTGCATACGGTTTTTCATTCTGAAACATGATTTGTGACGGGGAACGGGTTTCAAATCTTTTATATGGACACATGAAATTTTATTTCCCGCTTCATTTTTTAACTGGTAAACGACCGGAGAAATGACTTTAGTTACGGTGTAGGGGCCGGAGTACTTTGGCGCGAGCTTGGCTGCGAAACCTTGTACCGCGGCAGAAAGGTGGTGTTCCTGTTTCATGACTTGATCCCCTACATGGAATCTCCAGTCTCTACGGCGGAGGTTATAGTGATGTTGCTGGGTGGTGAATGCTTTGGCCAAGTTGATACGCACCAAGCGGAAAACATCCTGTAGGTGTTGTAGTCGGTTCTGGTGTGCCTCGTTACCGTGGTCGATTTCGCGGTTGTTGGGTTCCATGTTGTCCTGGGGCTCCTCCAATCCTCTTCGAGCGAATGTGGTAATTCTATTTCTCTACCGAAGTTCAGGAAACCGGGAGACAAACCAGTGGATTCGTGCATGGCGCTATTTAAGGCTAACATGATCTCTGGAAGATGCTGATCCCATTTCCTCTGGTTTGCCTCACAATAGATTGAAAACATGGTTTTGACCGTTTTGTTGGTGCGTTCCACTGGGTTGGCTTGTGGGGTATACGGTGTGAAACGATGGTTAATCCCGAACTCGCCCAGAAGCATTCAGGCCAATAATACAGATTAGCTACTCGGGCGATGGTCTTGGTGATCGCTAGGTGTCCTGCGGTTGGATGGTCATGATTTTCCTCCAAGACTTGTGGTCGCAATGGTTTTGGAACACAGAGTTTCCAGGTGTTATGGAACTCATCATCCTTCAGGTTGTTGTCTATAAAATGGCGGTACAGTTTTCCTTCTTTAATGGTATAATCCGGGAAGTCAGCTGGGTGCTGGGTGACTTCATCGAGCTTCTTAATGTACCAGTTGCATTCTGGCAAATCCATCAAACATACTTTTGTGGGGAGATCCTCCAGGTCTGTAGCAGGTAGAGGATCCCTGGATAGGGTATCTGCTACTCAGTTAAGGACTCCTTTTCGATATTTAATTTCGAAGTCGTATTGCTGGAGAAAAATGCTCCAGCGGGCTATCCACTGGAGTGACTGATGGTCAGAGATGACGGTGAAGTGCTAGCCCTCTAGGTAAGAACGCATTTTCTCTATCCCCCAGACGACAGCTAAACACTCCTTTTCAGTCACGGTGTAGTTCCTCTCGGCAGAATTTAAGGTGCGGCTTACGTAGGCGATTATAACGAGAGATCAATAAAAAAAACCAATTAGGGCAGGCTGTGAAATTGAATTATATTAAATTGGTACTGTAGCCACATCCACATAATGACATTTCTGACATGAAAATTTAAAACTGAACGCTCTTATCTAAGTTTTTAAGTTTTTTATTTGATAATAATATTTTAATAATTTGATAATCAAATAAAAAACTTAAGACAAGAGCGTTCAGTTTTAAATTTTCATGTCAAAAATGTCATTCTGTGGATGTGGCTACAGTACCAATTTAAAATAATTCAATTTCACAGCCTGTCCTAATTGGGTTTTTTATTGATCTCTCGTTACGGTCTCCATTGCTGGTGTTCTGGGTGAGTGCTGCACCTAGACCATGAGCTGAGGCATCACACTGTAATACAAAAGGACGAGAAAAATCAGGACAAGCTAATACTGGAGCTTCAGTGAGTTAGGCTTTTAACTTTCGGAGAGCATCTTCTTGAGGTGTTTCCCATGTCCAACGTTGTTGTTTACGGAGTAGTATAGTGAGCGGAGCTACTATTTCTGAAAACGAAGGTACAAAGCGGCGGTAGCAGGAAACTACCCTCAGAAAACGTCTCAGGCTGCGGATACTGGTGGGTGCTGGAATACTTCGTATGGCCTCTACTTTGTCGGGATCGGTGTGTATACCTTCCTTACTGATGACGTGCCCCAAGTACTTCAGGGATTCTCGGCAGAACTGGCATTTCTCAGGATTTACTTTTAAATTAACTTCTCGGAGGCGACTGAATACTTCTGCGAGGTTGTCTAGGTGTTCTTCGAAGGTCTTCCCCAGAACTATGATGTCGTCTAGGTACGCAAATGCTTTGGGCTCCATGTCTGGACCAATCACCACGTCTAGTAGTCTCTGGAAAGTTGCGGGAGCGGAATGCAATCCAAAAGGCATTACTCGGAACTGAAATAAACCTCGTTCTCCCACTTTAAAGGCAGTGATCGGCTTACTTTCGTTGGTTAGTGGAATATGCCAGTAGCCTTGTTTTAGGTCAATGCTAGAGATATACCGAGCTTGTCGCAGTTTGTCCAGTATGGCGGTGATGTAGGGTAGCGGATAAGCATCTTTCAGGGACACTTCCTTGCGGAAATCGATGCAAAAACGAGGTTTCCCATCTTTCTTTTTTACTAGGACTATGGGAGAGCTCCATGGGCTACGAGAGGGATCTATGATGCCTTCCTGTAACATGCGGTCTACCTCCTCGTTTATTAGTTCTTGCATCTTTGGATTTTGGGGTCGGTAACGCTGTTTGATTGGAGTGGTTTGTGAAAGGCGAATCTGATGAGCTACTGCCTGGGTAGTTCCCTTCATCTTTTCAAATAGGGGTAACTCTTCCTGTAGAAATAGATCTAGACGATATCGTTGAGCGGCGGTAAGTTCAGTTAAAGCTGAGGAACTATTCTGGACGAGTCCCACGGACATGGGAGTCTCCTTCGGAACGGACACAATGAAATGTCCTAAAAATACGGTCTTCAAGTTGACATGAAAATCCATACTCTGGAGGAAATCCATTCCCAGTAGCAAATCGGTGGCCATATTCTCTACGTAGTTGAACACCTGTGACTGGGGTTGTCCCTTATGGTCAGGGGTATTCGGTATGCGGCGGAAATTGCTACTGGGCTACCGTCTAAGACGGTAGCTTGACAGCTAACGGGTTGCTGCTTCCGTATTCTCAACTGGCGGCAAAGTTTCAATACGCTGGGGCCCATGTAGGACAAGACGGCACCGGTGTCTACAAGCGCAGCGATTGTTCGGTCTCCTATGGCAACTGAAATATAGGGACGGGTGTCTTGGGTACAGGAGGCGGTGTTCAATGGGAGCGGCCCAGTTCCTCCGGGCTGAGGGGCTCGTTCTCGTTTTCCGACATCCGGCAGTTGCATTCCCGGGAGAGTATCCCTCGTCTTCCACAGCAGGAGCAGAATAACACTGGCTGGTTTCTACAGTGCTGTCGAAGATGTCCGGTTTGTCCACATCTCCAGCAGACAGTCGAAGTCGGACTCATGATTCTATTTGGTGTAACTGGCGTGTTAATGGGTACTGGCCGAGCTTCCTGGCGGCGGACTGGCAAAAAGGTCGGGGTACCTCGGTTCGTCTCTCGTGGTGACGGGGTGCTGAAAGTTGAAGTACCTAGGCGTTCTAACTGGATGTCTTCATATTCCTTCACTGCAGCAATTAATTGTGGTACGGTGCTGCAGGTAGCCCAATGAATGAACACACGATATTCTGGCAACAGGTTCTGATGTAGCCAATACAACTCTTGTTGCGGGGACATGGCTCCATGTCGTCTTATTAACGTTTGCAGGTCGATCATGAAGTCTAGTGCCTTTTCCTTCGATCGTTGGCTTATTTGCGTCTATAGCTGGATGTGGTAGTCTGTGGGAAGGTAAGACGCTGGAAAGTCTCGGAGAAAGTCGGACCAGCACATCCAGTTGCGACAATTGTTTCTATACCAGGTTAATGCGGTTCGGGTTAGCAGTTCTGGCAGAACTGGCAGTAATGCTTCTGTAATTAAATTATACCTAAGACAAACTTCATTTAAGTGTTCTAGGATCGGTGCGTCCATTCAAGCTGACATGCCATTCATGGACTCTTAGTAAGTCGGTCCTAAGTGTGGAAGCGGGTACAGAATTCTGCGGTGGTAGTGAAGAGGGTGGTAACGGGCCAACAGACGGGAATACAGGGGGGTTGATATTAATCACTGGGAGCTGGAATACAACTAATGGAAGGGATAGTGGTATACGGCACCTGGGTCCAGGTGGTGGTTGCATTTCCCCAGGTAGAAGTCGGTGTCGCGTTTGCAAGACGGAGTAACTAGTCAGGTACGGATAAAGAAGTTGGGGGCTGCGGGGATGTGTCGGTACGGGACGAAAACTGGGATTTTGGTGGGCAGGGTGGTTGGTTTGGAGAGGCTTCGGTACGGAGCGGCTGTTGTGACCAGGAGGGTGGTAACGTAACGGACAAGTACGAAGAAGCTTCGGTGTGCAGGGGCGGTTGGTTTTTGGATCTGGGGTAGGTATGTCCATCGCGTAGGAAAAGTGATAGTCGTTGACGTAGCTCTGCCACAGATACTTCAGGATTTATTCCAAACTTCTCGCTTTCTTCGATCAGCTGGTTTTTCTTCAGACGATAGATCCAACCTACACGGTTGTCTGTCACTTCTAGGCCTACGGTCTCGTCTTCTTGCTCATTGGAGGAATATCCTTGACTTTGCTCGGTCGGATCTTGCTTGCTATCGGTGTTTGCCATGCCGTCGGTGGTGTATTTTGATTGCTGGATGGAGTGCCCTTCGGCGGCGATGTCTTCCTTCACGACGTCTGAAAGAAAAACAGGTCCCTGCTCGGGCGCCAAATTTGCGACGCTCTTTCGGTTCGGGCGTCAAATTTGCGACGCTTCTGATGGTGAATGAGGGGTACGCCGGGTTTGGGACGGAATTGTTTGTCTGCTTGAACACAACAATTCTGCGGGAGTCTCGGGCGCCAGATTTTATGAAGTTTTCTCTCCAGCGGCTTCGTTGTATACCTATTGAAACGAAGACCTGGGTAGCTTCAGCGAAGAAATAAAATGTTCAGGGGTCGATTCTTCTTCCACGTGGATAACTGAAAGCTTTTAGAAGCAGAACATGCACACGCAAACAAATCATACACCAAACTCTAGAGAACGAATTTATATTACAATAAATATAATACAATATTTACAAACAACTTACTACCTACTACCTAATCGATTTTATAATTACCAGAGCTATAATCTCTAATAAAAGTTAAGATGCCACCTCTGCTGCAACGGTACTCAAAATTGCGCACGTTGTCTAGATACCAATTGGAAAACACCTCCTTTGATAATCTTCTACCTACAACCGTTGAACTTTTCGAGTTTTATAGGGCCTGAATTTGTCCTTTTTCAATACGCGTAATGCATTACTTCGAGGAACGCCAATTTCATTTTCAATTTGTCGACTTGAAATATTGGGATCAACAGTTACACTAACAATAATATTAATGGTGTTTATTTCATGATCTTTGTTGTAGCTCTTAGGATGTGGTTTATTAAAAGATCCATAGTTCGTAAGATTGTCTTCAAGTCTTTTGAAAAGTTTAGCATTAGGTGGTCACCTTTCAGGGTATTTACCAAAATATATTTCAGATCCTACTGCAGAATGTTTGTTAGCTTCTAAATAACATTCAATCATGTTATATTTTTCGTAGTTTTCATATTGCATTTTGAATAGAAACCGATTAAAAATAATTAGACGCTATTAATTAATAGATTCAATAGCATAACCATAGGTTACCATAAGCACGTATAACATTACTTAGTAAACAAACAAATAGACTACCTACTAGATTTTTAAGGAAATAGTGTGAATAAAGGGACGTAAAGGCCATAAATTTCAATTTTTTGCACGATCTGCAAGTTCTTGGGAGAATAATTCTTTCAGAGATTTTACGTTAATGTGGTCAATTCTCTCATGCCATTGTTTCAAACTTCCTGTGGCCACAATATTTGCTTCGGATATTTCTGTTCTAGCACGAATTAACATTTTGTAGAGGTTGTTTTCTTCATGAATTGCACTTCCCACCAGTTTATTGTTTTCAAATATTTCAGCTTTCACGTCTCCTTTCACGATGGTGAAACCTTTTTTTGTAGTGGCACCTTCAGAAAACAAATTTCTGCGTAATCCTCGGACATACCATACGTCCTAAAGACTTCCATCACACCATTTTCCATTGATCCATTTATCAGTATACATTGTGCCAATTCCTTTGACTGAAAGCTCATCATTGTTGCCAAGTTTCACCGTTATATTATTGATTTCGCGAAGTGTTTTGAAAAAGTTTCGATTTGGACTCATATGTTTTGATGCTCCGCTCTCCATTAACCAAGTTGTTTCACAATTTGCTACTAAGGCCTCTATTTCACTGTTAACTTCAGTGTTGAACGCACTGCCCTGTGAGTTATCGCTACTACGATTTCCACCATTCGTGTTACTGCTTTTATATTTTTGTTGTTTTTTCATTCTCCACCAGTGCTTTACAAAATGACCTTTTCCGTTACAATTATAACAAGTAACCTTACAAATATAAACATGCGCATAAATCAAATTATGCTAAACATTTGTTAGAACAAAATCACACATTAACATCTAATAATACAATTAAATTTTTACACTTTTCTGATAACAAAAATAAATTAAAATGTATATTTTAGAAGCTTGTGAAATTTATAAACACACAAAAAACGACCAGATTGCTGATCATTCATTTCTACCAGAAAGCTAATCTTTCAGTCCGACCAGAATGCTGATCTTTCATTTTTTCCAGAAAGCTAATATATCATTCCGACCAGAATGCTCATCTTTCATTTATAAGGGCCCCGTTTCAAAAACGTATACGTTTGTAACTAACAAGTAAATTTTTACAAGGTTCTCAAAATATTCAGTTGCTACAGTTGCACAAAAGTACAAGTGAACACTTGTAATGACAAATAGATTTTAGAAACGTTTACAATCGAATTACTTTTAGACCAGAAAAATCACATGTAACTAACAAGTATAATAGTTAACATTGTAGCTGAAACTTGTTGCCTACTAAACATTTTCTACGTAACTCAAATGGTAAAAACCGATTAAACCGATTAAAAATAATTAGACACTATTAATTAATAGATTCAATAGCATAACCATAGGTTACCATAAGCACGTATAACATTACTTAGTAAACAAACAAATAGACTACCTACTAGATTTTTAAGGAAATATTGTGAATAAAGGGACGTAAAGGCCATAAATTCCAATTTTACTGAAAAACTATTACAAATATACCCATCAAAGTATATATTTTTAAAATCAGAAAAAAATACTTGTTTTAATAGGGACACAGCCAACTATGGTTTCTATTTAGAAAAAACATAACTATATATAATATCTCCGAAATTTGAAGCAATTATTGAGAAAAAAAAAATTAAAAGTTAACTCCTAGTCGATCCCATGAATTGTTTAATGAGGTTAAAAGTAAAACGGTAGTCGTGCTACATGTTTCGAACTTAACAGTTCATCATCAGGCAAGATCTTAAAAACTAAAGATACAAAATATAATAAAGTCCAAATTACAAAATTAAAATTATAAACTTACCAATAAATGGGAAACAAAAAATTACAAAAAATTATTTAAACACAATGAAAGTTATTAAAAAACATCGTATAAAAAGTTAAGGTTCATCATAGAAATTAAATACGAACTAATAAATTCAGAATAAATTTTAACACAACGACAATTAACAATTCCCTTACGTTAGCACGTACTCTAAATAACTTAAAAATTCCTGAAGATTGTTTTTTAGTTTCATTTGACATAGTTAACCTTTTTCCTTCTGAGGACTGTATAGCCCTTATTAGCTCTACCCTCTCTTACTCAGATCTCCCAATAGAAAAAGTTCAATGTTTACTCACTTTTCTAAACCTTGTTCTTAAACAAAATTTTTTCTTGTTTAACAATGTCCATTACAAGCAAAACTCAGGTTTAGCCATGGGTTCCAACCTTTCCCCCCTTCGAGCCGAAATTTTTCTTGACGATTTAGAAAATACTATCCATAATAATAATATATTTAAAGATAAAATCATTTTTTGGGGCCGTTACGTTGACGATATCCTTGTCATTTTCAAAGGGGACCCTACTGAAATCCCTGTTTATTTAAATTGGCTCAACACCCTTCATCCTAACATTAAATTTACTTCGGAACTTGAGAATGATTTTTCCATCCCCTTTCTTGATCTCTTTATTACTAGAAAACACAACGATTTGGATATTTCAATTTATAGAAAACCTACTACTACCGATCATGTTATACCCTATAGTTCCTCTCACCCCTTATCTTATAAACTTGCTTCTTTTAGATTTTTTATTAGAAGGCTTATTTTAACTCCGATGAACACTACCAATTTTAATAAAGAATTTAATATTATAAAACAATTAGCTTACAATAATGGTTATCCTTTACACCTTATTAATTCACTTTTCTATAAATTGAAATCCAAATTGAATAATGATGTTACTTTAATTCCGGCTGATAATACTGACAAAGTTTACAGATCTTTGCCTTTTTATAATTCCAATTTAATTTATACTATAAAAAATACTTTCAAGAAATTTAATATTAATATTTCTTTTTCTTCCCCTTCCAATCTTAATAACCTTTTAGTCAAAAATAAAGATGTTATTCCTATTTTAGAGAGAGCTGGTATTTACAAACTTAATTGTGGGTCTTGTCCTTCTTTCTACATAGGTCAGACTGGTAGAAATTTCAAAAAACGTTTTTCTGAACATAACAGTTTAATTAAAAATAATAATATTACCTTATCCCCCCCTTTTTCTAAATCGGCTTTTGCCAGCCATATCTTAATTAACCAGCATTCCTTCAATGTTAATACTAATTTTGAGATACTTCATTTAAATAGTAAAGGTAGTCTTATGAATGTTCTTGAAATTTTTGAGATTAAAAACCGTAATAATAATTTTTGTCTGAATGAAATTACAGAATTTGATAATAATTTAATTTGCCTTAATTTTTAGATGGTTTGCTATTGCCTTTTTCAGTTTTAGCCTTATTCCTTTTTGTTATTATATATAATTTTGTTATATTTTGTTATAAATTTGGTTTCAATTTTGTATTTTCCGCTTTCTAGTTTAGTAGTTTATTTTATATTTGACTTAGTTTTGGTCATTCTGTTAAATTTTCATTTACCAGATGGTCGTCGTTGTGTTAAAATTTATTCTGAATTTATTAGTTCGTATTTAATTTCTATGATGAACCTTAACTTTTTATACGATGTTTTTTAATAACTTTCATTGTGTTTAAATATTTTTTTGTAATTTTTTGTTTCCCATTTATTGGTAAGTTTATAATTTTAATTTTGTAATTTGGACTTTATTATATTTTGTATCTTTAGTTTTTAAGATAAGATGCCTGATGATGAACTGTTAAGTTCGAAACATGTAGCACGACTACCGTTTTACTTTTAACCTCATTAAACAATTCATGGGATCGACTAGGAGTTAACTTTTAATTTTACTACCTTATCCCATTTTGAGAAGAAATTGCTCAACCAATTTTTAATTTTGCAATTATTGAGTTAAAAGATCGAGTATGCCACTGAATTCTCCTAAAAAAAGTGTCTCTAGAATGTTTTTATAGTTTTCAGATAGCTAATAAAACAAACAAGTTATTCAACATGTTAGGTATAAGGAAATTTCGAAAAATCGCGTTTTCCTTGAAAATGAGAAACGATAGCAAAATTTCGTTTACGCCATTAAATTTGTCTCCAAAAATGAGCTCAAGAATATACCCTCAGTTTTCTCCTTACGACAATAGTTACGGAGATACCCTATACGGACAACCAATTTGAGCAACACTTCGCGAAATCAATAATATAACGGTGAAACTTGGCAACAATGATGAGCTTTCAGTCAAAGGAATTGGCACAATGTATATTGATAAATGGATCAATGGAAAACAACCTTTACAAAATGTTATTTCGTGCTAGAACAGAAATATCCGAAGCAAATATTGTGGCCACAGGAAGTTTGAAACAATGGCATGAGAGAATTGACTACATTAACGTAAAATCTCTGAAAGAATTATTCTCCCAAGAACTTGCAGATCGTGCAAAATTTACCAGTAGTGAAGAGTTTTTTTGTGAAAGTTGCGTCTATGCAAAGCAACCGAAGTTAAAATTCGCGCCAATTCAACGGCTAGTAAGAAAACCCGGTGAACTAATCTTCAGTATCGTGTGTGGTCCAATGTGCGCCGACTCGATCGGAGGCGCACGCTACTTTGTTTTGTTCAAAGACGACAGCACTAGTTACCTCGAGGTTAGGTTTGTAAAACACAAAAGCGATGTTTACGAATTTTTTCGCGATTTTGTTAATATGTGCAACAACAAATTCGGTCAAAACATAAAAAGAGTGCGTGTTGACAACGGAACCGAATATATACATCAGCGAATGAAAGAACTTTTTAGTAGTACAGGAATTGTTTTAGAAACGGCTGGAATATACACACCAGAACAAAATGGTCGTTGCGAAAGGGAAAATCGCACGATTGTAGAAAGCGCCAGAGCAATGTTATTCACTAAACATATGCCGCTGGAATTGTGGGCAGAAGCAGTTAATGTAGCCGTGTATTTAGCAAATAGAACGCCTACAGCACAAACGAAGAATTCAACCCCTTACGAAAGGTGGATGCGTAAGAAACCAACAGTAGAACATATTAGAGTGTTTGGCTCTGATGCTCATTTACTTGTACCGAATAGTTTGAGGAAGAAACTTGACCAGAAAAGTGAAAAATTGGTACCTACTGTAACCAACGGCTTCCAATTGCAACACCTCTGGTACCTGAAGTATCAAGAGCTGAAAATACCCAACTAGAAGACGTCGATTAACCTAAATCAAAATCTAATCAAACTTTGATCTAGGATTTTCACTAAAAAGATAGATCCCTATTAAATTGCCCCTCTGAAATAGAATAACCAAGAAAACACACCAAAATCAAATAGCTAGTATATTAAGTTATAAA
This sequence comes from Hemicrepidius hirtus, assembly GCA_963082805.1. NCBI lineage: Eukaryota > Metazoa > Arthropoda > Insecta > Coleoptera > Elateridae > Hemicrepidius > Hemicrepidius hirtus. Next base: position 10,583,602 of record OY720168.1, read on the forward strand.
TTATAAATAAGAAAATTATAAACCTGGAAAATAAACAATGTTAATTAATAAAACTTGATATCTTACTTCTGATTTAAATACACTGAAACTTAGATTCTGCACTAACAAAAATTAACAAAATTAACGTAGATATCCTGAACTCTAAAGAAGGAGATTAGCACGTAGCTAAACCCTCTTTTCAAGACAAGATTCTCACGTCCACTGGCTTCTTGAGGAACTAAGCTTTTCCAAGTCAATTAATGACAATCACTTTTGATAATCAAAAATAAAGTTGACATAATTAAAAATAACTGTAAAAGATAGAACCATAGGCAAAACTTACTTCCTCTTGAAAACTGCTACTTAAACTAAAATACAAATTTGCTACCCATCTATAAATTATTTCAACACATTCTAAAAGTTCAAACCTAATTTAATCAGAATTGCAAATAATTATTTCACCATTAAGCTGACTTGACTAATAAGCAATTTATTGAACTATACAGAATGTATGGTATTTCATTATTACCCAATTCCAATTAAATAAATGAAATAAATAAATATTTAAAATTTAAGACCAAAAGGGCTTGGGATTACAGTACTCGTAGGATATGAAGTAGTAGTAGTAGTATTATATTTGATAATTGCCAGTGGCATACAAATTTCATAAAATAAAACACAGTATACACATAATATAAGATATAACAATACAAAAATAAAAACTACAGAAGTACTTACAAAAAATATATACATATTATAATACGAAATTTATCACATTAACTGCCTTGTGACGGCACTATTTGCATAGATGCTCCTCTATTGTGTAGAATACGTTTTCGGTTAAGAATTTTTTAATTGTTTTATTAAATCTTAAAACGAACTTGATCGACTTGACAGAATCCGGCAACTGATTGAAAAACTTTATGCCATTGTAAATGTAAAGAGTTTTTGTATATGTTGACCGATGGAAATTCAGGTCTGAGCATATGACGGTTCTAGTCCAGTCAAATTAGATTTTTTGCTGCATTAAATCATGTAGTTCCAAAAGTTTCAGGAATGTGTAGGGGGAGGTTCCCTGAACATCGCCTAATAAAGTCCCATCGATTTCTGGTGCCGCTCGAGGGGGGGGGGAGGCTCAAAGGTCCCATTTTTCAGTTATTGGCGCATATCTCGAAAACGATGCGCCGCACAGCAAATTTTATGCTATTCAAAATTAAAGGTTACTAAATTCCCTACAAAATGGTGTATTAGTTTTGTCTCTATGTGTTACCGTCTCCGATATATGAGCCGGCGAAAATGGAAAATTTGCAAAAAAAATTGAAGCGCCTCAGGTTTTTGTCAAGCTTGCCCTTTCAACTCTTTTTCCTTCCATTTTACGCGAAACTCGTGAGGAAGGAAGTTGTAGAGCATTCAATTTCCTTCAATAATATATATACTTTTGCTAAATTATCTTCAATCAGTCAAAAGTTAACATAAGTTTCGGGGTCGATTTCGAGATTCTGCTAGTAAACTGCTGATCATTTTATTTCCGTTTTCAAGGGCTTTAACTCTCTCTATCACGTTATTTATTGTTTATGTAAACATAAATGGTATTTATTATCCATATAACTAATAAAATATATATATATGTATGAAAGTAGAAATATATAGGGTGTTTCTTAAATAGCGGACACGGAACACAGTACGGCATTCCCCTCCAGATACTGATTGGAAAAATATAATACAATAATGTCTGTTCTTAGCTAGTTTCAAATTTATTCTTGCAGTCAAAGATTGACATTTAATGAAAGTAGAAATATACAGGGTGTTTCTTAAATAGCGGACACGGAGCATATGGAGCTTTCTGAACACGATTCTGTCTCCATACTTAACAGCCAGTCTGTTCATCACGGTCCTCATATCTGGTTTTTGCCTACTTATCTCTTCCATAAGCTCATCCACGGAGTACTGCCCTTTATCCTAACCGAGCCTGACCATCTAAATAGGTACTGGTAAATCTCCTCCATGGCTACTGAAACAAATTCTTCCATGGGTCTGCCTCTCTGTTGGCCAGTCGGTTTACGCAAATAGAACTTTGTCTTCATGATATACTCGTATAGCATCTGCAGCATATAAGTCTCCCACGCCACTAATGCGGATCAAGACATTGTACACCTTGCGGCGTTTGTGAAGTTTTTCTTTTTTTTGTTTCGCGAAAAAGCTGTCATCAATATTTTCAGTAGTACAGAGGAAACATTTAGTTTTGAATTCAAATCCAAGTTGTGACGAACTTCGCAAGGAAGTAGAAGCACCTGAACCAAATGAAGAAAGACAGGTTAGCTTAGGTAGATGAAATGCTTTTAAAAGGAAAATATAAGATGAAATAATTCTAGACTAAAAAGTATTTACGAAATATTTAAGGAGGAGGTCTCTGCATATGGCCCATAAAGAATTTGTACATCAAACCACAGCCAATCTCTTCTTGTAACACTAGCACTTAACAACGTTTCCATTCCTTTTCAGCTGATTCATCACGTCATATTAAACCACTTTCACAGCTTTTTCGCGAAACAAAAAAAAAGAAAAACTTCACAAACGCCGCAAGGTGTACAATGTCTTGATCCACATTAGTGGCGTGGGAGACTTATATGCTGCAGATGCATATATCATGAAGACAAAGAGTTCTACTTGCGTAAACCGACTGGCCAACAGAGAGGCAGACCCATGGAAGAATTTGTTTCAGTAGCCATGGAGGAGATTTTCCAGTACCTATTTAGATGGTCAGGCTCGGTCAGGATAAAGGGCAGTACTCCGTGGATGAGCTTATGGAAGAGATAAGTAGGCAAAAACCAGATATGAGGACCGTGATGAACAGACTGGCTGTTAAGTATGGAGACAGAATCGTGTTCAGAAAGCTCCATATGCTCCGTGTCCGCTATTTAAGAAACACCCTGTATATTTCTACTTTCATTAAATGTCAATCTTTGACTGCAAGAATAAATTTGAAACTAGCTAAGAACAGACATTATTGTATTATATTTTTCCAATCAGTATCTGGAGGGGAATGGCGTACTGTGTTCCGTGTTCGCTATTTAAGAAACACCCTATATATTTCTACTTTCATACATGTATATATTTTATTAGTTATATGGGTAATAAATACCATTTATGTTTACATAAACAATAAATAACGTGATAGAGAGAGTTAAAGCCCTTGAAAACGGAAATAAAATGATCAGCAGTTTACTAGCAGAATCTCGAAATCGACCCCGAAACTTATGTTAACTTTTGACTGATTGAAGATAATTTAGCAAAAGTATATATATTATTGAAGGAAATTGAATGCTCTACAACTTCCTTCCTCACGAGTTTCGCGTAAAATGGAAGGAAAAAGAGTTGGAAGGGCAAGCTTGACAAAAACCTGAGGCGCTTCAATTTTTTTTTTGCAAATTTTCCATTTTCGCCGGCTCATATATCGGAGACGGTAACACATAGAGACAAAACTAATACACCATTTTGTAGGGAATTTAGTAACCTTTAATTTTGAATAGCATAAAATTTGCTGTGCGACGCATCGTTTTCGAGATATGCGCCAATAACTGAAAAATGGGACCTTTGAGCCTCCCCCCCCCCTCGAGCGGCACCTGAAATCGATGGGACTTTATTAGGCGTTGTTCAGGGAACCTCCCCCTACACATTCCTGAAACTTTTGGAACTACATGATTTAATGCAGCAAAACCACCTTTTTTGGTCTAATTTGCCTGGACTATTCTGGTATTATATGAGTGAAATTCAGAGTTCGTGGATATTTGATTTTTTGTACGAAAAGTGTAGACCAGCGTTTCATAGATGTACAAGTTGCTTAGAGTCATAATATTCAAAGTTTTAAAGATATTTCTACATGAATCTCTATTATTTACGTTGGAAATTATACGCAGTGCCTTTTTGTTGAAGTTTGAAAATTTTTTCGGCTGTGCTTGAATTTCCCCAAAATAGTACTCCTATCTTAAATGACTGAGGTTTTACTTAATTTAGGTATAATTAATAACCAAGTTAATTTATCACTTTCTACACCCAATAAGCTGCAGTTGCTTGTAGGATGCAGTATAATGTTATCTAACGCAACAATATCTGGAAAGTCAGAAGTTAAGTGATGGGGAAATAGCATAATGTTAGTTTTAGATAAATTTAAAATTAGCTTATTTGATGAAGTTAAGATCCATCCCGAAAAGTGGATGTAGATAAAGTAAAATAAAACGCTAAGTCTCCACTTGGATAATTGATATAATAAAAGTAACAAAAACTTGCTACATATATATATATATATGTTTCGGCTTTTTAAATAAAGTGATAAGCCATCTTCAAGGCACTACAAGGTATAAAGATAGTTAGAAAAATATAAAAGTAAACTTGTATCTAAGAAACTTACCAAATTAAATTGAAATTAGTTTAAAATTAAAAAATTAAACATCAGATAAAATTAACATCAGAAAAAATATTTGATGGGAAATGACCCATCAAAGATATACAAAAAACATCTTTAAATTTGAACACTAAATAACCAATAAAGGTTATTAAAAACATTAAAGTAATAAATTTAACACGAGGTGACAACTAGGTGACCATATTAAAACAGATGTAAATGAAAAATGATACAGGCCTAACCTTACAACACTAACAAAATTCAAAAATTACTATTGGCAATTATGGCGGGAAATTGGAAAATAATATCGTTCAATACATTGCATTGATCGTCATTAACATGTTTGCAAATTTCAAATTGTTCCAGGAGAACAAGTTTCTTAAATTGATTTTATAGATGTAAAATATTTACATTAGAATCAATATCAAAAATATGGCCTGTATTTAAAATATGTTCAGCAAAAATTGAATGGTTATTATGATTATTATTGATGATTTGCCTCTTATGTTCCATGGTTCTAACTTTAATACTCCTATGAGTCATGCCGATGTAGACACTGTTACAATCGGCACAACTTAATTTATAAATCCCAGATTTAAGTAAAGGATTAATAGTATCTTTGAAATCGCAAAAAGTTTTAAAGTTAGAACCACTCGACTTAAAGGCAATCTTGACATTAAAATTATTGAGGATATTACCCAATCTAAGGGAAGGGAGACCAATATAGGTCAAAGTGACAAACTGTTTTGAATCGTCATAACCAGGAATTAAATTAAAATGTTTGGCTATATTGATCCTCCTAATCTTAGACTGAATTAAATCCAAAATGTGTTTACACATTCAGTCTTTTGAAATGTATTCAACTCTTGTTCAAAAAACTTCTTAATTGGCCCATATACAGCCACATCTAGAGGTTGCATCTTATTCGTTGTATGAGGTGCAAATGACAAAAAGACGACGTTGTTCTGAGAAGCATATTCTAAAGCAGGATAATATTTGTGTGCTTCATGGTTGTCAAGGAGCAGCAAACACTTTTTCCCTTCGGTTGGCCTAACAGTTTCTACGAAGTGTTGCAGCCAAAGTAAAAATGCACGACCGTTTACCCAACCATTATCTGTGCAAGATCCTTTGGAAGCTGGAGGCACCCCATCCATTAGCCTTTCCTGCATTCTTTTCCACGAAAATACAAAATATGGAGGAATAAATGATTCTGCAGCATTGCAATAACAGATAACTGTTGTTAATTGGCCCCGCTCAGCGCTTGCTATGACACCTACTTGTTTTTTCCCTTTGGTCGTAAATATTTTAGGGGGTTCGTTGGTTTTCGACATTATTCCGGTCTCATCCATATTGTAAACTAAAGACGCAGAAAAATTATATTTCTCCAAAAGCTCCCAGAGCGTTGTGTAAAATCGTTCTACTTGGGGTCGATTAAATCCCGTTGCACGAGCAATTGAGGTCGGTTCCGGTGCGCGTAATTTAATTTCCGTATGAGCGCTCTCCGAGACTAGACGCTAAATTCTGCTGCTTACAGAAATATATAATAGAATAGAATTATTGTAATTAATAATAATGGGTGGAAACAGTGGCGACCGCGTCCTCACGCGTTCCGATAAAGATGAATTACTAATACAAAAAGTTGTTGAAAGAGTGTTATCAAACAGTGCATTCATGGAAAATTTCTTTACAACTGTTATCGAAAAAGTTGAAGTTCATTTTGGCAAAGTATTTAGTGAATATGAAGACAAAATAGCTACATTGGAAAACAAGTTAGCTATAGCTGAAGATACAATAGATACAGCAGAACAATATTCAAGAAGAAATAATTTACGATTCTTTGGAGTGCCAGAAACTACGCCCGAAAATACCGATCAAATAATCATAGATTTATGCCGTTCGAAACTAAATGTGGACATTTACGTAAGTGACATCGACTGCAGTCACCGCTTACCGAATAAGGTAGGCGATTATAAACCAATTATTGTTAAATTATGTCGTCGTACCATCAAAAATGAAATCTTTAGAGCTAAAACTAAATTCAAGGGCACAAAAATAGTTATCCGTGAAGACCTCATACACAAAAGATTAAACACAGTTAAAGAAATGTCTGTCAAATATGGCAAAAATAATGTATTCACCAATAATGGCAATATCTTTGTTAAAAGTGATAATAAAATTACTAAAATAAGCAACTGTAATGCAGTAGATAAACGTTAACTTTTTAGAGCATACTTGTATTCACAAACTTTTCATTACTCTATTGTTAGTATTTAAGTCATTATATTCTTTTTATCTTGAGGTTCTTTCTCTTTTTCTTTTCTTTTTTTGCGTTTTTTTTCTAGTAACATCGACAAGTATAACTTATTGGATAACAAATTTGTGTTTCTTATTAACTGTAGAACATTTAAGTTCTGTTAGTAGTTTATTCGAGTATTACTTTATCTGTGACGGCTTTTTAGATTTCCTATTGAATACTTATGTACTTCTTCGCGTAATTTCTTACATTATTTATACATAGTATGAAGTTAAAAATTATGCATGTAAATATTAGATCTTTACTACCAAAAATTGAGGATCTTCGTTCGTTTGTAATTGATAATGAATTTGACGTGGTGGGTGTCAGTGAAACTTGGCTGTGTGACTCCAGTCCTAGCGATAATATTGTTATAAACGGTTTTTCTGTCTTACGAGCAGATAGAGGTTCTAGAGGAGGTGGTGTTTGTGTGTATTATAATAAGAAACTGAAAGTTGAGTTAATTAATAGTAACAAAAACATTGAGCAACTATGGGTTAAAATTAAATTGACATCTTTAACTTTAGCCGTTGGTATCTTTTATCGACCGCAAACTGTCAACTATAAGTATTTTTGTGATGAACTTGAACAAATTTGTACTCAAATTTCTAGTGAATATGACAAAGTAATTTGTTTAGGTGATATCAATATCAACGTATTACAGTCATCTAAACCAGACACCACTTATCTGTGTACAATGCTTGATTCAATTAACATGCAACAAATAATATCTGAACCCACTCGTAATGTACTTTGGATTTGATTTTCACTGCAGATGTTCATGATATAACGGAATCGGGGGTCCTAAGTGCGACTCAATTTGCTGATCATGATGTTATTTATTGCAGTACCCGATTTGATTGTAATAAAAATCCTCCCACTACAAAAACTTATAGATGCTTTAAAAACTTCAACATAGAAAGCTTCAAATTCGACTTACAAAAAATCCGGTGGCAAACAATATTCTTTCTACGTGATATTCACGAAAAAATAGACTTTTTTAATAAAAATATGTTGTATGTATTTGATTTACATGCCCCTGTCAAAACCATAAACATTACACGGAGGTTTAAGCCGTGGATTACCGACAACATTAAACTGTTAATGAAACTTCGTGATAAGGCTTATAACAAATTCAAACGGAGTCAGTTGACATCTCATTGGGATTATTATAAAACCTTAAGAAACTTCACAAATACAAGCATTAATCGTGAAAAAAAAGCTTTTTTTGAAAGTACGTTTGATAATAATAATACTAAAAAACTCTGGAAAGATTTAAAATCTTTAATTCAAGTCCAGAACAGTACATTACCGCCAAATTTAGTTGATCCAGAAGAAGTTAATAATTATTTTGTTAAAGGTACTCCCTTTGTAGACGCAGACCAAAGTATTATTGACTTTTATGACGGTATTAGTTTACCTAATGTACCTGAATTAATGTTTAGTACTGTGGACGCTAATGTTGTGCTGAAATTCATCAATCAAATAAAATCAAACTCTCTTGGTTGTGACAACTTAAACATAGAAATGATCAAATTAGGTTGTCCTATCATTTTACCTTACTTAACACATATCATTAATTCTTGTATTTTGACCAGTACTTTCCCGGATAATTGGAAACAAGCTGTAGTACTCCCGATTCCGAAAATTAAGAATCCCAATTCAATTAAAGATTTAAGACCAATCAGTATCTTGCCAGCTGTATCTAAAATTCTTGAGAAGATTATAAATCAACAATTAAGAGCTCACTTAGATAAATTTAATATTATCCCTTCTTCTCAATCTGGATTTAGACCTGGGCAAAGCTGCACTACCACCTTACTTGATGTAACTGACAATATCTTAAATGCTATAGATGAAAAAAATGTTTCTGCTCTTGTATTACTTGACTTTAGCAAAGCTTTTGACACCATTAATCACAATGTCATGCTGTCTATATTAAAACACATTTCCTTATCCAATACTGCATTGGATTTTGTAAAATCATACTTATCTGAAAGGAAACAGTGTGTTCGAATATCTAATCTTACATCTTCTTACAAATCACTAACGAAAGGTGTTCCCCAAGGCTCCATTTTAGGGCCGTTACTCTTTATAATATACACGAGCAACTTTCATAAATGTATAAAATATTCAAAATTAAGTATGTACGCGGATGACACACAGATTCTTCACTCGTTTCCGGTTCACGACCAGGTAAGGGGTATTGCAGAAATTAACGAAGACTTAGATAGCTTAGCTTTATTATCTAGAAAGCACTCTCTAATTCTAAATCCTTCCAAATCTAAAGTCTTAATTTTCGGAACCTTAAAAAACGGTGTCTTGCCATTTGCGCCGTATCCACTTGCGCCGACTCTTAAATCTTGCCATTTGCGCCGCTTAAATGTTTGTTTCAAGTAAAAGTTGCCATTTGCGCCGAATGCAATATCAGCATCTTAAGGCAAACCATTAAGGGGAGATTTTAGTAACTTAAAATAATTTTCTGTTATAGAAGCCAACATTTTTTTTATTGGTTCTGCAGGTATTGGTAATTTCCGAAGCAAGTTATTTAAACCCTACAGGTGAATTTTATTCCGCACAAACAATTAAAATATCTAGGTACTTCAAGTCCGAATAATAAGAGCTGGACCAATATTACTTCAAACTCACACCTTTCAAACTCTAAATAAATGATTGAGTCAATTTTTTTGTGTGAAATTTTACAATCTTAAGAAAAAACAAACAATTGCCTGGCAGTGATATTTTAATATTTTATTACACGAATCATTTGAAAGAGATAGAAAAAAGTTAAAAAAATTTGAAAATTTAAAAACAAACAGCAATAGTAATCATCAATAGCAATCATTTGATGGAGTTGATACAGGCTACTTACTTAATACTTCCATCGTTATTGATGATGAGAAAGTGCATTTCGATGTAATAAGTTTTTATGTTGACAAAATAGCAAATTGGGGCATTAACGGTTTGCTTTCACATTAAGTTACTACACCTTGTTAGTCCAGATACTGCTTAATGACTGTTTATCATTACATTGCAGTGGGATTAAGATACTTCGGCGCAAATGGCTATCTTTACCTAAAGATTTAATTTAAGCGGCGCAAATGGCAAGATTTAATGAGTCGGCGCAAGTGGCAACGGCGCAACTGGCTAGTAATCTAAAAAACATAGACTTATATGACCAATCACATCAGGTAAAAATAGACGGAATGTTGGTACCTACAGTTCAGCAAGCTAATAATCTTGGTCTGTTAATGGATAATACGTTCAGATATGATGATCAAATTAGTAAGTACATTGGTAAGTCGTATGCAGCTTTAAAACTAATTTACCCTTATAGACATGCTCTGTCGGTGAAAATCAAATCTACTCTGTGCAACAGTCTGGTGCTCTCTAATTTTAATTATTGTTCTGAAATTTATAATAATTCATTAACCAATGATACAGCACAACGTATTCAACGAGTACAAAACTCGTGTTTACGTCTTATATTTGGCATAAGGAAGTTCGAACACATCACACATAAGCTGAAAGACCTACAGTGGCTTAACATGTCTAATAGAAGATATTTACTCACTGCATCATTGTTTCATAAAATAATTACATTCAAATCACCTAGTTATCTATTTAATAAAATTTCTTTTCGTACGGATGTCCACACCTTAAACATTAGGTTCAAAGGTACACTAACACCACCTGCTCATCGCACCACTTTATTTGAGAGAGATTTCAAATTACGAAAATCTATAACGGTATTCCTCTTATATTAAAATCCTGTAGACCAGCGTTATTTAAACTCAAATTGCGTCAATTTCTACTTAATCAACAGTAACAATCCATCTTACAACTTATTAAGAAGTCAAATAGTACTTAGCAATCATGTTATGTTTTTCCATTACTGTTTATACTTGTCTGTACTTTCTCTTTTGTCTCTTTTCTCTAATTATATGCGGAATCTAGGTTAGGTTAGGCTAAGAATTTATTACATTTATTTTCTAATTGAAATCCAAGGTGATTGTGGAAGAACATGCGTTAGCTTGAACCATCCCCTTGTGATTCTGTAAATGTACAATTGAAACTGATTTCAGTATTTTTCTTTTTATGTGTATATAGTGTATATTTATGGAATAAATACTTTATTATTATTATTATTATTATTAATGCAAGATCTGGCTGACGGATTCTAAATTTGGTTAACCAATCTTCTCCAGCTTTCCCATTTTTAAAAGGGTGTTTTATTTTGTTACTTTCTGCGTAATCAAATGCTAATTGTATAAATTCGATACGCGTTAAACCAAAGAAAAGTGTGTCCATGTGTTTTAGGTACATCTTCAATTCAGTTTCTTGTTCAGGTGTAAAAATAGGTACAAACCTTCCTAATTTTCTTTTGTGGCTTTGATTTTTCCAGTGCCTATAGAGAGTGGCATACGGTAATACCATACATCTTTGACACAGCATTTATTGACTCTTTGCCAATTTTTGCCAGCGCTATTGCCATCGTCTCCTTCGACCAGTTGTCTTGAGTGGTTTTTCGAATGTAATTGTAAACTATCTAAAATAGACAACGAAAAGTAGGTATTAGCATCTCAAAGACTTATTTATCACTTTTTGGAATTTTATTTTTGTACAAAACACCCAGGCAAAGTGAATAGCTATCTGCTTTCCCCTAGTCACTTTGTCCGGATACGCAGTGGTTAATGGCGGCATAGAAATCATCTAGATCTAAAGGTTCTTACTAACGTAAACATTGGGATACACATCCTACTTGACGGAAGCAGCAATAAATAGCTAAGAAGATTTATTTAATAACTATTTAGAACTAGTGTAGTTAACTTACCTTAGAGTAGGATATTTTAACAGAATACTGCAGAAATTTTAAGACGCGTTTATGGACGTGCTTCAATACTCATTGCGTTATCTCAACTGATTTGTAATATTACGCGAGTTATTCTTTCAACACGTATAAATTATTTAGCGTCATCATTTTGGTTTCTTGAGAAATAACCATTATTCAGTTTGCCCGGGCAATTCACTTTGCCCGAGCTTCCCCTACAACTTACGACAAAGGAATAGCCTAAGAGTACCAGTGTATTTAAACGATTACGAACTGAATAATGAATTAAATCTTGCTGAGGTTAGTATACCACTGACATACGAAGAAGTCATAAATAGTCCAGAGAAAGACAATTGGAAGATGGCAATCAGCGAAGAATTAGAATCATTGGAAGTCAACAAAACATGGGAGCTAACAACTCTACCACTTGGTAAGAAGGCAAGATGTTGGAACTCCAAATTCAGTGATTATTTTAAAATCGGTTTAAAACAACGTCAAAGTGATAAGTGTCTTTTTCAAGGTCAATTTGAAGGTGAACAGGTTATTTTAGTTCTGTACGTTGATGATGGGTTACTATTAGCTCGAAACAGGACCGTTTTAGAAGAAATATCAAGGCAACTTCAATGTGTTTTCAAGATAACCATAAGCGAACCATCCTGTTTTGTAGGATCGGAAATCAAACAACATAAAAAACTGGATCATTATCAGTTAATGTAAGTACATTCATTGAAACTTACAGAAAGCATCGGTTACAAAATACCGGCCGATCCAGGTGTGTGTCTGACCAACTCGGAGGTCCAACCCATGGAAGAAGACGTACCCTATCGAGAAATAGTGGGGTCGCTGATCTTTGCAGCAACAACGGCTAGACCAGACATAGCCTATATCACAAATGTTCTTAGTAGAAACCTACATAATTATGGTAAGATTCATTGGAATGCAGCCAAACGTTTGTTAAAGTATTTAAACGACACTAAGGGTTACGGCATATGCTACAGCATAGCGGACGATTTTACTGTGGTCTGATATTCAGATTCCGATTTTGCCGGTGACCTTAAAACTCGTCGTTCAACAACGTGCTACATATTCAAGGCAAATGGCGGTGTAATCACTTGGAGAACCCGAAGACAACAGAGCGTAACATGCTCGACAACAGAGGCCGAGTATACAGTGAAGTCCATTTATTGTGCAATATAGCCATATTGCAAGTTAAATGGTGCGCGCACTTTATCATTGGAATATAGGCAACCCATTATACACTGCTGTCACTTTTGCCCCCTGCTTACTGATTTTGATTATAGGTTGTTAAATTACACAGTGTTTTTTTTTTCGTTTTTAATAAAGAACAAGATTTAAAACTAACGAATTATTGAAAACATGATTTATACAGACGAAAAAAAATAGAAATCTGTAAACTGTATCACTCCGGATTATCGGATTATCATTAGGTAACGATAGGAATAATTTTAGTATAAATACCTTAACAGACCAGTTCCTAAGTGTCTACAATATCAAGAACATCTAGAAAATTTGCAAGTGCAGGCTGTGTGGCACAACATGAAAAAAGAAATCAACGTAAAACAGTAACACATGAATTTGTACACATTTCTATTTTTTCTTGGTCTGTATAAATGATATTTTCAATAAATCGGTAGTTTTCAATCTTGTTCTGTATTAAATATTAGAAAAAAATAAATTTAATAGGTGATAGACAATAATTAAAATCAGTAAGCAGGCGCGAAACTCAATAGCAATGTATAATGGGTTGCCTATATTTCAATGATATTGTGGCCGCACCATTTAACTTGCAATATGCCTATATTGCACAATAAACGGACTTCACTGTATAGCTGTAGTTGACAGTTTTTTAAGGTTAGTAAACCAATTATTTCAAAATTTTAATGACATTTATACTTCAACTAATTTTTACCAAGTGACGCCGTATTTTCAGGTACTTACCCCTATTTATAAACTTCGTTTTGTTGTCATGGTTACTGTCAACAAACTACTATTTCTCTTCTCGGAATTTATTAAAACAAAACACTATCGAAATTATTTCAAATGTGATATCTTTTATCAATTATATCTTCCTGGCGAGTTAATAAATCTTAAAATGATTATCATATTCACACTCCCTGAATTTTTTCCTTTCTTTTGATAACCCATTTTGTCTGCTTCGGAAACATAATTTTTCATTAATTAATGTAATTTATAATTACTTTTTCTCATTTACGAAACATTTTTCTTGCAAATATTTTCCAAAATTCTGGTTCTTTATCCTATTATATAACTGCTGATACCAATTTTCTGTAGCAAATCTTCTTTTACAACTTCCTATTTTTAAAATTACCAAAACTTCCAACAATCATTTGCTTAATCTAACAATTTTTACATTTTACAGGCCTAAACAATTTATAAAAACAAAGAACATAAATGGAAAACAACACTAGCTAGCTCATCTTAAATAAACTTTCTGGAAACCATCTTTTACACAACATTATAACAAATAAAATGATAAACGGAATGACACCAATGATTATCAAAATCGACAACACATACAGTACAGTAATTTAATTATATTTTAATTTTACACTAACTAACTAACTCTTACTTTACCAAATATTACTTGTAACATTATTCATTATTTTTCTTTTAGATTCAACCCAATTTCATTTATTTACATCTTTACGAAATATTAAAACGTTTTACAATTCGAAGAAACCAATTAATATGACGACAAGTTTTTTTAACTTGTAACATAATTTACTTTAATTAAACAACAAAGAAAATTAATCAACCAACTCAACACCAGAGAAAACAATACTTGCTCATATGCAAATTACACTTTAGAAGATTAAACAAATCGAACTAGCTCACGTGAGTTAATATTCAATTAAATTGTAATTTTTTTTATAAACTTTGTGTAACTAAACTAATAAGTAACACAGCAGTGCCTAACAAATGTTCCTGTAATTTGTTTTTTTTTTGTGTGTTTAGTTAGTTATTATATTATCTCCAATGTTCGTAGAAATAGTCTTTCGTGTGAGTGTTGGCGCCAATACTCAAAAGATTCAATCTGGTGTACCATGTTGGTAACACTGCTACCGGATACTACGTTAGCTGTTGTACTTTCTCATAAGTACATTTATTATATCGTCGGCTTAACTGTAAACTGCGTAACTCCAATTTGACTCATTTTACAGGAGAAGGAAAAAACTGAATAAATTCTAGCACGAGCTGCAAAATTAGTCAAAAGTCAGGTATAATACTTAAAATGAGCCTCTGAAACCAATTACGCGGTAATTACAAGTGTAATTATACTTTTTCTAGTAAATAATGGAGTTACGTGTTTTTCTATTTTATATATCAACGCAGATACTGGAGTTAGGAAGTTTCGACAGGAAGCGAACAAAATAATACAATTTAATTTTCTCTAAAGAAAATTTATTCTAAATTACTTGAACAAACATTAATGAAATAAAACATTTTAAAAATTGAAAACATTGGTTAGAGATTATGAATACAAATTTTAACTTAAAACAATAAAAATCAATGTTAAGGTAAACTAACAAATAGAAATAGACGTAAAATCACTACAGAAATTAATATTACAAAACACGTAAACTGAAAGCGAATAACTATGCATGTGGCAAATTATCAAAATATGAGTGATAATCTACCTCGATACTTTGTTTTAATTGTTGCAAGTGCTCATAATTTTCTCTTTTTATTTTGAGTCGCTCTTGGAATAGTTGTGGAATATTATCGAAATTTACGTAGCTTTGTTGCTTTACCCTAACAGGTAATTGGTTCCATTTGTCTTCTGTATCACGTAATTTATAAAAAATTCCCTCCTTAGTGTATTTTAAGGCTTTCAAGTCTGCCACTACTGGATCGCCAGCTTTCTTGCCTGGTCTAATTGATTTATAAAATGATAGGTTGTCTTCAATGTTCTTAAAAAATGAGAATGATAGGTACTCTATCTTGTATGGAGATTTTTTACAAGCAGTTTTACAAATATAAACATAATCTGCTGGCACATTGATTTTTTTATTGCGCATTTTTTTTCGATAGTTGAATGCATTCTGTCGACTTCCACCTGCGTATGACCCTTCTGCGGATATTTTTGCACTATTGTAACTTGCTTTTCCATTGTGAAATTAAATATTGCATTAGTCGCATTACGATTTTGGTAGCCGCAACCGTCACTGTATAGAATTATTTCTCTGTTGTCATTTATAGGATAAATTGCAAGAACCTTTTGTAAAAAATGAGTCAGTATAGATGAAAATTCATTGGCACTGAATCCACCTTCAGTCTCGTTCCTGAGGTAACAGTATCCTTCTTTTCTTTTAATGTCGTATAAAGTGAAATTGTGAACAATTAATTTCGTTTTAAAATACTGTCACGTTATAATTTAGTGACATGGTCTGGATAGAAACACATCAACCTTTTAATAGTTATATTTAAACAAAAGTTACATTATTGACTTAATATTAAATAATACACCACACAGGTGGGCTTACATGAATAGCATAGCTATTAGTAGATACAGCGTAGCTGAGGGTGAAGCCATGTTGAAGAGGCTGTAGTCTTCTTGCTCTTGGTATGGATTGAGACTACCAAGTCTGACGACTCACAGCTAAGAGCTGTTTGTCTTGGTATGGACGAACTTGATCTTGCTATCGTTGTCGAACTCTGACTAACAAGCTGTTCCTTCCTTGTGGCATATTAATCCTTTTATACTATTAGCTCCTCTCTATCTATTACATTCCATTTACAATGTCCTTAAGTCTATATTTAGTGATTGCATACTGAAGGGATGTTGCTTATTGTTCTACATGATGAAATATGGATTGAACACCTGCACTAACTTGGTATAACAACTGAGTCATCAAGTCACTGCAATATGATACAATTGTGTTACATTGTAGTTAATATTCTTTTAGCATTAAAGGTACTTAATTAATACTCAATTAATGCCCAATCAATACTTAATCAATCACTAATCAATACCTAATAAATATCTAATCGATCTGCTTGTGACATTTCCCTCCCCTTACAAACAATTGTCGCGTATGGGGGCTCCTTACTCACAAAGTCGTAAGGAGATCGATGAACACTCCAAAATACACAACAGTTACTAAACACAAGCCCAATGTGTGTGGGAATAAAGCGCACAACCAATGGTTAACAGTTATACAAAGTTACATTTTATGTTACATACACAACATAGCTAAAGGTTTAAAGTATACATAAAAACCATAATAAAGCTAGTTATAAACACTCTCTATTTAAGTAGTTAAGTACTATCTATAATTCTACATGCGGTAAAAAGTGGTTGTGAACATAACTCAAGTGAATAGTATATTTGTGTGTTCTTTTGTATCTTAAGGTATAAGAATCATAAGTTCTATAAACGACACAGAGATGGCGCAACATAGTTAATTATAAGTTACAAAAATTATTTTTTTCAAAAGGTAAGTGAAAAAATAATTAAAGGTAAATTACATCATTACATGATCGTAAACTATTTAAAATATGTAGATGATACTGTATAATCACATTAACAATCTCAAAAATATGTTTTGTGGTCTAAAATTTTAGTTTTCTTATTATTTTCGAAATTAATATTCTATTCAAGACCTGTGATGTTTCGTGCGGGGGTGAAACATCTCATCTTTGCTGAGTTAGCAAAATTGTCCTATATAATCATTTGTTGTCCTTAGAGGACTTCATTTACTATTCTAACATGCATACGAGTTGAAGAAAGTCTTTATTTTAAAACAATCATGAATTATGCTTACATACTTCATCACCAATAGATGCGTGTCTGCTACCCGCAGTTCGTAAGTTCCAAAATTATTATTACCAACTTATTGAGACTTTGGATTACCTCAATGATTATACCCAGTGGTGAACCGAAAATAATTTGGTTGTTTTTCTTTTATTCCAGAAATACTTGAAGGATGGCGCCTGCAAGGAGTGGACGTTAACAGCGGATACCCATTGACCATCGTCACGTCATGGGTCACAAGCCAGATTGGACCGGGCTGGATCTATGCCGTGTGCCCTGGCAACAGGTTCTTTGTTTATCGCATAAATGTGCCAAACGACTTCGTTGCGATAAGGGTGCACGGCATAGCACCTGGGATAAACCGCCTGAGTTTCCAGTACCTGGACGAAGAGGACCCATTGGTACCAAACGAATCTCCTTTTGGACCTGCACCCTCACCAGAGCGGATGGTGCCAATTATCACACCACCAATGTTCATGCGCGACGCTATAGGACAACCGCAAATGAACGAAACAGCGTCCGAGGAATAAGAGCCGTAAAAAAAATACATTTTTTACGTCCTTGTTTTTGTAATATTTTTGTAATTATTAGTAGAGTAGATCTGAAAAAATATCTTATCATATAATAAATGATTATTAAATTACCCCACAGTATTTTCTTTTGTGTTGGTTTTTACATTTTCAGAAATAAGGGTATTTGAGTGTTGGTTACAAATGCTTTCGCCGCATCCCGTATAAGTTTCTTCTCATGCGTGCGCTGTCAAAAGCTACTAAGCTGAGCTGACTGACAGCCACGCCTTAAGGTGTTGAAGTGAGTGTGCAAGTGTCATATAAGCTAAAAATTTCATTGTTAGAAGTTCTTAAAGTAATTTTCATTAACTATTGTAGCAATTACTTTTGCTAAAGTATCAGTTTAGACAGTAAAAAACGTAAATCTTCTAAGCAATGAGAATTGCTTACATTGCAAAAAATGCCCATAAGAACAAATAATGGAGTGACACTTATAATGTCAAAGTAATTCCTATGCTAATTGTTGATTATTTTATTATTGCAGATAATTATATGTTAGTAATTGTACATAAGCGGTGCTTTATTGTGAATACACAGAATCAAAATTGTTAGTAAATATATTTTTTTTTAAATTATTAGGTATAATAAATATGGGGTTCAATTAACAAGTGATTGACCTCATATCTTATAATAGCAAACTCCTTGCATCATAGCTTTATTAAATCTTGTTACAAAGAACTGTGTCTACGTAACTCTGGGGAATTGCGAACTGGTCTTCGCATTTCAAAATCTTTTGCAAACTCTTGTAAATTATCGCGGTATCTTCTCATTTGTTTTACTTTCAAGTACTTCAATACAAGTTTGAATATAATGTAGGGGACTGTAAGAATAATCAAACTTAAAACAAAATATTGAATATTTGAGAAATTTCTCGAGTTTATTTGTTTGTTATTAACAATTTATGTTGGTTTATTTCAGTAAATTTGTTACTCAACAAGCTTAAATCATCTAAATTTTTTAGGTATAGAACGATAATTTGAGCTAAGATTCATGTGTGGTATTACGTTTTGAATTTTTTTTTAAAGGCCCCCTAATCAATACCTAATAAATATCTAATCGATCTGCTTGTGACAATACAAACTTGAAACATTTGACTTGGGACAGAGTAACAGAGATTGTAAGTCCATGGTAAATATCTCATTATTGGACTCCTTATCTTTAGCTTTTTCCTCTCTAGCTTCTTTTTTTAATTGCATGTGCTTGTTATACCCCTCTTCTGGTAAGTTTTTTGTTTCGAAGGCAACACAAATGTCGCATAAATCTTTTTTGGGCTTATACAGCGATAAATTTTTTAAATCAAATTCTTTGTGGAATGTGGCAATACACAAAGGAATTGCATTTTTTTCTTTGCAAAATTCTTCAGAGTAAACTCTATATAAATGAGCTTTGGATTCCCACAAGGGCTCTAAATATAGTTTACTAGTAGAGGCCCTACAATAATGTGATTCTAATTTCACCAACATATCCAAAAAATCGTGTAACACCTGAAGACGTGAGTTAACAGGTTTTTCTATAGAGTTTGATGTTGCTATCTGATTTTCAGTTTTGGTCCATTTTTTTTATAACCCATTCTCCAACACCCAAGGTATTGAGAAACATTTTCTTGCATACTCTAACATTGTTGGGTTTACATCTTAAATAAAACTCTGTGGATGTCGATCTTCTTGAAACATCTTCAATTCCTCGTTTTCTGGCTGTTGGTTTGATACACACAAATTTTTAACAAAGACTTTCTTTTCTTTCCAAGAATAGTTCCAGAATTGTTCAAATATTTCTTTTCTCTCCTCTTCAGTGCAATTTGGAAGTACCATTTTTACTTAGGATGCAATTACAATTTGCTTTCAATCCTCTGCTTTGTTTAATTACATCATATTTCCATACATCATTAATTTTCTTTCTCCCCTCGTATTTCTTACTTTTTTCTCTTCTAATTTTGTTTTTATTTTCATTCCAGCTCTTTTGGTCTATATTGTATTTTTTGCCCTCGTTTTCTTTACATCATCTTTTAGCGCCCCAGGTATTTCCTCAGGTGATTGTCTTTCTTCATAGGTTATCTCTATTTCAGTATCGTTTGTTATATCCTTTGGGGCCAGTACAATTCGTCACCCTGTAAGAATGTGGCTTAGTCCATGTTAACAGGCTACACCTCGCATTGCGCTCGGTAAGCGCATGATGGCCTTGCCACATGCCATTTAAACGTGTTGGAATGCTGAAATACGCTTTTCATTTCCAGGATTTCTGTCTGTACCTTTCAAGTCAACAAGAGATCATATTACCCCCTGGCCTCAAAATCACGAGTATCCACCCCTTGTAAACCAGTCAGCCAATCGGCTGCCCGCTTTTCAAAGTCAGTCCCCTAAACTAAAAGTCACGCATGCTCTACGTCCGCAAGAGAGCCTAAGTCGTTCCCGATCTGTCAACCCGACTTGACCTAAAGAACGACCAAGTACCGCTTATCGTCTCGAGAACTTACCGTTTATTCAGAAGACAAAGTTCTGTTTCGTCTCTCGTCTCGTTTTGAGTTAAAGAATATGCTGATACCGCTAACGTTTCGTTTACCGAATACCTTCAAGTGAACTATCAGATTTTACCGTAAATAAAGTGTTTGCGACTCACTGAACTCTCAAGTTATTCGAGATTCGGTCGTGCTAACGTTAAGTTATTTCGCACGGCTTCCCGTCCCGGAAATGCATCATTTTCAAGTAAAGTGATTATCGTATATCGAATAGTCAAGAAGTAATCCCGCCCGCCAGAAGAAGCTCGTACCGACTCTTCCGCCACCTTCATCGGTTCCCGTAGCTTAGGAGACCCCAGTCGAGTTTCAAGGTAGAGATTCCGTCCCGCATCAATCTTTAAAAAGGTGTAAAGTGTAAAGGCCTCTCTATTGTGTAAAATAAAAGTGCCAAGAGATAAACCGTCTGACGACCACCTCACCAAGCAGGTACCGAACTTAATGTTTATCCTCTTGTCAATCGATTTAACGTAAAGTTTGAGACTTACGTAAAGTCATCATCCCCTTTTGGGTCACCGTAAAGACATTTACTTTTGGGTAAATTAACGTAAAGAATCCCGTCTACTCATATAAAGTAGCAGACGCTACTTTTGTGTTCCAGAGTTTTGCTTCAGTAATGATTACAGATTTTTAATCTAGTTTATATTATATTTACTGTACAGGGCGACGACCTCGAGAATCTAGAGCTTACCGTAAATAAGATCTCGAGTTTGTGCGCTCTGGGCTGAATCGATTCCCCCCATTGATTGTTAATCGCAATTTATTAATACTTATGTGTGTTATCATACTTGTTTATTTTTAGGTTTTGTATAAATATGTTTTTGATTCATCTCTCCTCATTAGTGAGGGAGATTCTGTGTAAATATGTTATGTCACCCCTTTTCTTATTGCAAGTCAATAATTAAAAGTTAAATCGTTAAAAAGTAACGCATTTTGATTGAAGAGTAATTTCATGACCTCCTCCCGAACCCTCCCTAGTTGCTTGTCTGTTACAGGTACGTTAGTAGGCCAACAGGTGCAGTCCGACTGTTTATCTCGAAGCCTGCGATATGCACATCTCCGAGGCTTTTCCTATTTTTACCTCCAAAGTCTTAGGACCTTCAATAAAATAGGTGGCGCCCTTTTAACACTCCCTGTGTAAGTTAACGTTCCGCCCTTATATCGCGAATTAACCACCCACCCCAATCTCCACTAAGATAGCCGTCAGCACTTTTCTGTTCACGTGTACAAAATTAGGGAATGTACCGTAACAAATTTGGCGCCCTAAACGTGTGGGCCTTTTGAGTTTTGATTTAAATTCTCGCTTTGGGATTTTTGTTGTGAAATTTTCGCTATTTCCCTTGTATCGTTGTGTTTTTGGGTTAATTTAGGTCCCGATTATCTCGTTGTTTGTTTTAACATTCATAATGGGTTTTAAACTTATTATCGATCGTTTATCGAAGGTGGAACTCCAGTACGAATTAAGTATACGAGGTTCCACTCCCCTTACGAAAACTACCACGCAATTACGAACCCTTTTACGTCAAGTCTTAAGAGACGAGGCCGCCGGCTCGGCACCTCCACGCCCGGCGACTCGCCCTTTTTCGTTTGAAGAAGATTACGCAGCCTTAATTACAGTTAGGGGGGAAATACAAACCCTTCTTACCAGATTTGTAGATCAACCCGATAGGAATACCGCTCAAGCTATCGAGACAAAATTCAGTCACGGATTAGCCCGTTTGGACGCAAGTATCCCTACGGCTGACGATCATTCCGCGCGCAAAGAAGCATTGTTTATCGAACTTTCAGTTTTGATTTCTCGATATGAATTATCTCGTAACCAATCACGGGTACTTATAAACCTTGACCCAGATATACCGACAACTAGCGCTATTCCGGTAGGACCTTCAGGGTCTACGTCACATTATACGCCGTCTGTTCCTGTTGCAAAATGGAATTTGACGTTTACGGGCGATGCTCGCGTCCTGTCCGTAAATGCCTTCCTCGAGCGGGTTAGCGAGCTATCGAGGGCCCGTAGTGTGCATGACACACAGCTGTTCGCGGAGGCCTGCGACCTCTTTGCCGGTAAAGCTTTAATATGGTATCGCGCTAACGTGGATTTAGCTAGCAATTGGGAAGAGCTATCGGCCCTTTTGCGCCTTGAATTTCAACCGGTTAATTACGATGATAGGTTGTTAGAAGAAATCCAGAGGCGTACTCAGGGGGCTGACGAATCCATTGGAATATTTGTTGCCGTTATGAAAAATTTATTTTCACGTTTATCGCAACCTTTGTCGGAAGAAAAGAAGTTACGCATTTTAATGCGGAATATAACTCCTTTTTTTCAAACGCAATTAGGACTTGTTGAAGTTCAGTCTATCCCGGAACTTATCAAGTTTGGTAGAAAAATTGAAGAGCGTCGTTACGCTGTTGAGAATTTCGTACCGCCTTCACGTAAGAGGAATGACCTCGAAACGGATTTAGCTTATATAGATACCGCTCCGGTCGAAATAAATGTACCTACTCCGGTTTTAGACGTTGCAACCGCGAATATTAGAGATAATGCAATTTCTAATACTCAAGAAATTCCCGTCCGGGCTAATCAGCGATTTACCGCGTCATCTAACGCTAATCCACTTTTATGTTGGAATTGTGGAGATTCGAACCATCGTGCGGGTCAATGCCCTAAACCACGCACTAAACTTTATTGTTATCGTTGTGGAAAACCGGAAGTTACCGTGAACACTTGTCCCAAGTGTGGTAAATCGAATAATTCACGCGCTCCGTCGGGAAACGAACCGAGGAAGCATTAAGTGGTCGTATAATGTTATCCCGTCCCGTCTCGTATTCGACCTACCCTGTACAAACTTGTAGTGATAGGAAGGAAGAAAATTTTTTGCGTAATAAAGTTATTTTAGATTATTTTTTTGATAACGCTACCGCTGACGAACGCCCTCACGTCACGATTAATATTTTGGGTTACGATATGTTAGGATTATTAGATTCAGGAGCTAATCGCTCTATTTTAGGAGGGGAAGGTTGGAAAATTTTAGCGCCTTTAGGGCTTACGTTGAATACGGATTCTCGCCCAACCTGTTCCGTCGCTAATGGACATACTGTACCCAGTCTCGGCACCCTTACGCTACCGATACGGTTACGCGATCACGTATCGACTATCGATGTTTTAGTTGTACCGGATGTTCCGCATATATTGATCCTAGGGATTGATTTTTGGAAATCAGTGGGAATAGTCCCAGATTTATTTCGCGGTGAATGGAAATTTGCCAAACCTTATGTCGCTGCCGTCTCGTCTTCTTCGAAGAATTTACCGACTCTCGCTGCCGTTTCGACTTCGTCCGAAAATTTATTATCGGCTAAAGAGCTTACCGTTTCGCAACGTACCGATTTGGATCGTGTTATCCAAAAACATTTTTCAAGAAACCCTAAATCATTAGGATGCGCTAAGCAAGTTGAGCATAGTATCGTTACGTCTTCTCGCCCAATTAAACAAAGATATTATCCTGTTTCACCGGTCATGCAACAACATATCGACTCCGAATTAGATAAAATGTTAGAACTGGATGTGATAGAGCGTTCTCAGAGCGCCTGGTCTAGCCCTATTTTATTAATAAAGAAGAAGGATTCCTCGTACCGCTTTTGCGTCGATTTTCGTAAATTAAATCAGGTTACAGAAAAGGATGCGTACCCTTTACCTTACGTTTCGGCCATTTTGGATCGTCTTCGTGATGCACGTTTTATAACCAGTCTCGACATTAAGTCTGCTTATTGGCAGATCCCGGTCGCAGAAGATTCTCGACAATATACCGCCTTTACGATTCCGAATCGTGGACTTTTCCACTTTAAACGAATGCCGTTTGGACTTCATAACGCTCCCGCAACATGGCAACACCTGATTGATCGGGTCTTAGGTCCTGAATTGGAGCCTTTTGTTTTCGTGTATCTCGACGATGTCGTTATATGTACGCCTACTTTCGAGAAGCATCTCGAAATTCTCGCTGAAGTCCTTAAACGCTTGGAAGAAGCAGGGTTGACTTTGGGCCGTGATAAATGTCACTTTTGTAAGCCCGAGTTAAAATATTTGGGTTACGTGGTTAACGCGCAAGGATTGTTAGCGGACCCAGATAAAGTAACAGCGATTGTAAATATACCGGAACCTAAAAACGTTTCGGAAGTTAGAAGAATTATTGGAATGGCAAGCTGGTATCGACGTTTTATACCAGAATTTTCCGCTATTATCGCGCCACTTACCGCGCTTTTACGAAAAAAGCAGAAGTTTGCATGGACTGAAGAACGCGCTGTCGCTTTCTCGACCATCAAGCAACGATTGGTTTCTGCTCCAATTTTATCGTGTCCCGATTTTAATGTCCCTTTCGTGGTTCAAACAGACGCCTCAGCTTTTGGGATTGGATCTGTTTTAACCCAAACTATTGATGATAAGGAACAAGTAATCTGCTATATTAGCCGGTCGCTAAATAAAGCAGAGCGCAATTATTCCGTTACCGAGCGTGAATGTTTAGCAGTTTTATGGGCAATTGAAAAATTGCGTCCCTATTTAGAAGGAACTCGCTTTACGGTGATTACAGATCACCATTCTCTCGTGTGGTTAAACTCCCTTAAGGAACCTAGTGGTCGCTTGGCCAGATGGGCCGTGAAGATCCAACAATATGATTTTGAAATCATACATCGTAAGGGGAAAGATCACGTTGTTCCCGATACTTTATCGCGTTCCGTTCCGATTATCGATAACGTTCTTGTAAGTCCCGTAGGAGATCCCGCTCCCGATACCCAGGTACAACCTGTGGTTAATTCTCGTACCGATCGGTGGTACAACCGCCTAATCAATAATGTCAAGCAAAACCCCCTATCGTACCCTTTATGGAAAATAAAGGAAGGAAAGCTATTTAAATATCTTTCACCTAGATACCCTGATTTAGCGCAAGATGAAGACAAGTGGAGAGAAGTAGTACCGAAGTTTAATCGTTCCGCTATTCTAAAACAGAATCACGATGAACCAATTGCCGGTCATTTAGGAATTTTTAAGACTTTTGCGCGTATCGCTCGACGATATTATTGGCCTAAACTTAAAGCTGATGTTGCTCGTTACGTTAATCGTTGTACCGTTTGTATCGCCCATAAACCCGAACAAAAGAAGCCTGTTGGTTTTATGTCTCGGCACCCTATCGTTAAGAAACCTTGGCAAATGATATCGATTGATTTGGTAGGTCCACTACCTCGGTCGAGCCAAGGATATTCTTATATCTTGTCAGTCGTCGATTATTTCACGAAATTCACGTTGTTCTTTCCGTTACGTTCCGCTACTGCTTCAGCAGTTGTTCAAAGAATTGAGGAGGGTGTCTTCCTAACATTTGGAGCACCTCAATACTTGCTTACCGATAATGGAGTACAGTTTCGTAGTAAAGAGTTTGCAAACTTGGTAAAGTCCTACTCGACTACGATTCTTTTTAACGCTTACTATCACGCTCAAGCCAACCCTGTCGAACGTGTTCATCGCGTATTGAAAACTATGCTCGCTTCTTACGTTAAGGAAAACCATAGAAATTGGGATCGATACTTAGCTAAAGTAGCTTGCGCTATTCGCACTGCGGTTCACGAAGCAATAGGGATGTCTCCCTATTTCGCAAATTTTGGTCGTGAAATGATTTTAGAAGGAAATCTTTTTGGTGAAGCTAACGATGCCGCTACCGCTGATAATATTCAGACCCCTGATCGCGAAACGCTTTTACGCCGAGCCCCTGCGCTCAACCAAATTTACGAAGATATCGTTAAAAGGTTAGATGTTGCCTATAAGAATGCCAAATCTCGCTATGACTTACGTAGACGTCCCGCTACTTTTGACGTTGGTGATACCGTGTGGCGTAAAAATTACGTCCTTTCCGATGCAGCCAAGCATTTTACCGCTAAACTGGCTCCTAAATTTTTAGGACCCTTTTTAATTCATCGTAAAGTCTCGTATAATACTTACGAATTATCTGACGCTTCTGGCATTTGTAAAGGCATTTGGCATGCGAAAGATTTAAAACTTAATCCCAGTGATGATTAGACATCCAGTAGTTAGGAGGCTCTTTCGTTCCCTGATTTTATCTGGTTGTGGGAAAATACAATGGGTGAATAGCGTGAAACTCAACGTACCCTCTTCAATGTGATTTCTTTGGGGACTTCGAGCGTTTGTTTTTGTGTTTTCCAAACACAACCCCGTGTCGCCCTTGGTAGGTTGGTCGGTACTCTTCACGGGTGTATGTCGTGTAAATATTACCCGTTTTGACTATCTCTTCTCTTTTTCTTCTTTCCTTTAGCCCGTGAGTATTTTATGTACTGCCGGCACCTTTCTTTCGTAGCTTCGGCTACCCTTCTTATTCTTACGGGTAAGGCTCCCGCTCCCACCTTTTTTTGCTACCTCTATCGTTTCCGTTGTGTGGTGAGTGGGTCGGGGATGTCTGCGGGGCGGACTTCGGTCACCCGTTCCGAGCTCTTCGTCCCACTGTTGCGTTTTTTTTGTTTAGTTTTTTTTTTAGTTTACTATTGTCGTTGCTTGTAGGAGTTTTTTTGAGATGTTTGGTGGCGTTGGTCGTCCTAGTTTAGGCGGCCATCGCGAAGTTCTGATAGATTGGTGTGATTTGACCGCCTGGGGTACCAATTTTGCGAGCTTCACTCTGGTCCCCTTGTACTCTTTTCAGCTGGTCGGACGCTATAGGTAGAATATACCACCGACCCCTAGATGTTGGGTTGGGTCTACGTGTATAATAACATCTAGGGTAGGGGATTTTGGATTTTATTCCTTGGGTTGGGTTTCGTCCGCTGGCCGGAAGCGATAGCCATTTTTGAGTGGCACCGACCCTTTAGAGCTGGCCAGGGACCGCCAGGCTCTAAAGGTAGTGGTGTGGTTTCGGTTCCCAGTTCCGAGCTGTTGTCATTCCCTACTCGGAATCCCATTTTCACGGTTCTTTTTAGTGTCGAGAATAACCGCTATACTACCGAGTTTTGGAGTCACTTGTATAATTCTTTTACTTTTGTTTCTTCTTTCCGTCTCGTCGCGGTCGTCGGCTTGGGCCCCGGCGCCACGGCGAGTTACGGAATCGTTTCCCTTTTGGGAATTTTAACGTCTCGTTTACCGTCTCGTTTATCGTCTCGCTATCGTTCTCGTTTATCGTCTCGCTATCGCTCTCGTTTAGCGTCTCGCTTACCGTCTCGTTTATCGTCTCGCTATCGCTCCCGCTTAGCGTTCCGTTTACCGTCTCGTTACCGTTCCGTTTATCGTTTCGTTTGTCGTTTCGTTTGTCGTTTTGTTTATCGTTTACCGTCTCGTTACCGCTCTCGGTTTCGTCCCGTCTCGTTGTCGCTGTCCCCTTCGGATTTCTCTTGCCTCAAGAGAATTTCGGGGAAATTCTCTTCACGTAAGGGGGGTGTTATATCCTTTGGGGCCAGTACAATTCGTCACCCTGTAAGAATGTGGCTTAGTCCATGTTAACAGGCTACCCCTCGCATTGCGCTCGGTAAGCGCATGATGGCCTTGCCACATGCCATTTAAACGTGTTGGAATGCTGAAATACGCTTTTCATTTCCAGGATTTCTGTCTGTACCTTTCAAGTCAACAAGAGATCATATTACCCCCTGGCCTCAAAATCACGAGTATCCACCCCTTGTAAACCAGTCAGCCAATCGGCTGCCCGCTTTTCAAAGTCAGTCCCCTAAACTAAAAGTCACGCATGCTCTACGTCCGCAAGAGAGCCTAAGTCGTTCCCGATCTGTCAACCCGACTTGACCTAAAGAACGACCAAGTACCGCTTATCGTCTCGAGAACTTACCGTTTATTCAGAAGACAAAGTTCTGTTTCGTCTCTCGTCTCGTTTTGAGTTAAAGAATATGCTGATACCGCTAACGTTTCGTTTACCGAATACCTTCAAGTGAACTATCAGATTTTACCGTAAATAAAGTGTTTGCGACTCACTGAACTCTCAAGTTATTCGAGATTCGGTCGTGCTAACGTTAAGTTATTTCGCACGGCTTCCCGTCCCGGAAATGCATCATTTTCAAGTAAAGTGATTATCGTATATCGAATAGTCAAGAAGTAATCCCGCCCGCCAGAAGAAGCTCGTACCGACTCTTCCGCCACCTTCATCGGTTCCCGTAGCTTAGGAGACCCCAGTCGAGTTTCAAGGTAGAGATTCCGTCCCGCATCAATCTTTAAAAAGGTGTAAAGTGTAAAGGCCTCTCTATTGTGTAAAATAAAAGTGCCAAGAGATAAACCGTCTGACGACCACCTCACCAAGCAGGTACCGAACTTAATGTTTATCCTCTTGTCAATCGATTTAACGTAAAGTTTGAGACTTACGTAAAGTCATCATCCCCTTTTGGGTCACCGTAAAGACATTTACTTTTGGGTAAATTAACGTAAAGAATCCCGTCTACTCATATAAAGTAGCAGACGCTACTTTTGTGTTCCAGAGTTTTGCTTCAGTAATGATTACAGATTTTTAATCTAGTTTATATTATATTTACTGTACAGGGCGACGACCTCGAGAATCTAGACCTTACCGTAAATAAGATCTCGAGTTTGTGCGCTCTGGGCTGAATCGATTCCCCCCATTGATTGTTAATCGCAATTTATTAATACTTATGTGTGTTATCATACTTGTTTATTTTTAGGTTTTGTATAAATATGTTTTTGATTCATCTCTCCTCATTAGTGAGGGAGATTCTGTGTAAATATGTTATGTCACCCCTTTTCTTATTGCAAGTCAATAATTAAAAGTTAAATCGTTAAAAAGTAACGCATTTTGATTGAAGAGTAATTTCATGACCTCCTCCCGAACCCTCCCTAGTTGCTTGTCTGTTACAGGTACGTTAGTAGGCCAACAGGTGCAGTCCGACTGTTTATCTCGAAGCCTGCGATATGCACATCTCCGAGGCTTTTCCTATTTTTACCTCCAAAGTCTTAGGACCTTCAATAAAATAGGTGGCGCCCTTTTAACACTCCCTGTGTAAGTTAACGTTCCGCCCTTATATCGCGAATTAACCACCCACCCCAATCTCCACTAAGATAGCCGTCAGCACTTTTCTGTTCACGTGTACAAAATTAGGGAATGTACCGTAACACGTTTTTGTCAGTTCCTATTTCTTCACCATTAATTTCTTCTTGTGTGGCATTCACTTCGTAATTTATCTCCTCACCATTAACTTCTGCAACTTCTGCTTGTGTGATATTCACTATTAATATTATTTTCTGCATAATTCAGCTCATCTAACACATCACCATTATAGTTCATAAGTACAACTTCCGCATCTTTAATTATTTGCTGAAACGAGTTCAAATCCATTGCAGGTTCCCCCTCAACAGTGATTTCAACAAATGCATTTGAATTACTGTTATGCTGAAAATCATGTTTATTTAATTGCTGCAAACTGCCTTCATTAACGTTATTATTATTGCCAATAGTAACGGTATTGTCTTCTTTAATGGTTGCTTGAAATGCATGAACTTCATGCAGATCTGATTCATTTTTCTTTTGCTCTAATGCCTTAAAAATTCTTTTTATTCGGGATGACATGTTTACTGTAATAAAAGAAAGCACCATACCAAATTACTAACTACGAACTGTTAAACTGCTATCATAGACAAATTTACCTATGCTGCTATGAATCAATTGCAAAATATCATTGAAACACACACGAACGACAAACATTCAGACCAATTCCAACAAAAACAATAAAACAATTTGCCTGAACCATTACGCGCCTTTTTAATTTTACAAATTTAATAAAGCAAATTTAGTAAAACACGTAACTCCAGTAATTTCACAACCTGTCGACTTTACAAAAACTGCTTAACTCCTATCGCAGATTAAAATCTAAATAATACTTTACCTATAACTTTTTCATGCAGATAAGATAGTAGCTAAGATCATAACTTAACACTTCTTACCTGACATAACATACTTCACAATTCAGAAATGAATAAATACACATTGATTATAAGCGTTTTTAAGCCAACTGACGTTCACAGCACACTATTATAACACTGAATGCTGGGAGTTGCGAGGTTTTCGTATGCCCATTGTGGTAGTTGGGGTTACTCACTTTTCTATTAGTGTAACAACTTGGCGGGAATTTTTTTTTCGGAGATACGGCTTTAACTTCCAATGTGTTTGACATTTATACACCAGATGGCATCAAAATGTCATTTTGCACCTAAAGTAGAGTTACGCAGTTTACAGATTAAGCCAACGATATTCTACAATAAACCAGTGCAATCATTGTTTTATTTCGGACCTTTACAGATTGTGTTGTATATCTTTGAAAGTATTTCGAATGAGATCTCGTGTCGTATCGTTTTTCTTAAACTGTGTGAGTTGCGTGTTGATTTTGGGGGTTTTCTTTTTCCATGGTGGAGTAAGGTAGTGGAGTGTTTTGGGATGTTTGGTAGGTTGAAGTAGGTTGAAATTAATGACAAACAAAGAAAGGTCAAAAATGTAAGACGATGGTGGGTTAGACCTGTAAATGTAAACAGGGAAAGAAGAAGAGAATTTAGAAGAATTATGGTATAAATCGTTTTATACTTAAAGTGCAGCGTTGGTCTTACGGGGGTCGGTGCTGTCAGATATATTCTCTGGAATTCGTTACACGGTATAAGAACATTAACTGTTGATGTAACCTTCTGGACTCTAGCGAAACAAAATTAAATTCAAGCAACAGATCCTTATAACTCAACTCAAATGGGTGCGCCATGTACTCGTGAAAAGCAATACTTAAGAATTTTTTTTGATATTCATAGAGAGGATTCCAAACGATAGCGCAGTATTCAAGCTTAGATCGGACGAGACTATTAAATACATTTTGAAGTGCTAGAGGATTAGAAAAATTGAAAGTATTTCTAATAATGAAACCAAGGTTTTTATGGGAGTTATGAATGAGCATATCAATGTGATCGGAAAAATATAATTTAGGGCTAAAAAGAACACCAAGGTCTTTAAACGTGCTGACACGCGGCAAAGTTGCATTATTTATTAAATAGTCAAAAGAAATCTTGGATTGCTTCCGTGAATAGGTCATTGCATTGCATTTATTAACGTTGAAGAACAGATTGTTATTTAAAGACCAGTTAAACACCTGAAGTAGATCATCCTGTAATTCAACACAATCATTCAAACTACCAATGCGCTTGAAGATTTTTAAATCATCAGCATATAACACATTCAGAGAATCTGATACAAGAACTTATATCATTAATGAAAATCAAGCAAGTAGCCAACAAGTTATCTGACAAAAAATTATTACTGCAAACAAACTGATTACGGTTTGTCAAGTATGACGTGATTACTTTTATGAGATTGCTATCACAACCAAAATTGCCAAGTTTAGCTACCAACAGGTACTGGACAACTTTGTCAAAAGCTTTGGAAAATCCGTATAAATGTCAACTTGCTGTTTCTCGTTCAAAACATCAGACACAATATATTGGGTGACAAGCGACAAGTTTGATACAGTTGATCGTTTTTGCATAAAACCAAGCTGATTTGGTCATATTTGAAAGGAAACCTGCCTTGTATACATTATCATGAATTATGGACTCAAAAACTTTGGCAAAAACAGATAGAATATATTATATCGGACAGTATTTCACTATACAGGGTGATTCCTAAGTACGTGTAGAAAATTAAGGGGGTGATTCCTGGGCGAAAATTAAAGCTACTTTTTCCTATAAACGTGTATGCTTCCCTGAAGAGTTACCCCTCTTCAAAAATGGAGGAAAAATTTGGTTTTTAATTTTTATCTCAAATTTGGACAAAGATATAAAAATAAATGGACGTGTTCTACTAACAGGAAGGCCCTTTATGGATATTTTCTTTATTCACCTGTATTGTTAGAAGGGGATGAAACTTACAACCCCTATTCATTTTTTTATTAGAACTTTTTAATGTACCGGAATTTTTAATTTAAAAAATAGGCATGAGAAAGCCTTATTCATTTAGAAAATTATTTGTCTCTTTTATTTTTATCATGAGACAAATAGTTTTCGAGTAAAAAATTAAAATCGATTGTAATGTGCGCCTCAGTTTCGTGAGAAGTTGTAATAAATTTCTGAGAAAAAAGTCTAGGTAGGCGGATTTCATTTTTTCATCATGTATGCAAACTTACTAACAATTATTATTATTATCAAAAACAACAAACACAAAAAATGAAATCCGCCTACCTAGACTTTTTTTTCAGAAATTTACTACAACTTCTCACGTAACTGAGGCGCACATTACAATCGATTTTAATTTTTTACTCGAAAACTATTTGTCTCACGATAAAAATAAAAGAGACAAATAATTTTCTAAATGAATAAGGCTTTCTCATGCCTATTTTTTAAATTAAAAATTCCGGTGCATTTAAAAGTTCTAATAACAAAATGACCAGGGGTTGTAAGTTTCATCCCCTTCTAACAATACAGGTGAATAAAGAAAATATCCATAAAGGGCCTTCCTGTTAGTAGAACACGTCCATTTATTTTTATTTTTCTATCTTTGTCCAAATTTGAAATAAAAATTAAAAACCAAATTTTTGCTCCATTTTTGAAGAGGGGTAACTCTTCAGGGAAGCATATTAGGATACACGTTTATAGGAAAAAGTAGCCTTAATTTTCGCCCAGGAATCACCCCCTTCATTTTCTATACGTACTTAGGAATCACCCTGTATAATTTTTTTGCCTGATTTGAATATAGGACATATCTTCGATATTTTCCAGGTAGACGGAAAAGTATATGTCTGAAGAGATAAATTGAAAATTTTACATAAAGGAACGGTGAAGAAATCCGAGCAACCTTTTGTTATGTACATGGGGGATATTGTCCGTGCCAATAGATCTAGAATTCTTTAAATTCCCTAACGCAACTGCAACCTCATTCTCAACAATTTTATTTTTAGAGTAACAAACAAATTTGAAGTATTGGGCTCGGTGTAATTACCCTGAGTAGTAGAGTTCTTATTCGAAAATACGTTAGCAAAATGTTTGGAAAATGCATGAGATATGGCCTCGCCAGTATTTAGTTTCCCATATTTTGAAATCATTGGCACAGAAGTGCCTGTTGTATTATTTTTGCTATTGACATACGACCAAAAGCTTTTCAGGTCTGTAATAATATTTAGTTGAGAATTCCTAATATATTCCATCATACACCGATTTGGTTTTAGATTTAATCACCGATCTGAGCCGCATATATTCTAAATAATCTAAATTATATTCAACCGCACTCCACTTATGAAATAGTTTACGATTTTTTTCTTTTAATCTAATTAGTTTGATTAGCTCCCCACTATACCAACTGGGATATTTCCAATTACGTCTAGTGACCTTGGGAACTGTTTGCTCGAATATGTTATTTAATGTTTCATAGAATTTACTGTGTATATGTTGGGATTCAACGGCTGTTTTAATGTTGTATTGTTATTTGGGGAAAATTGCAGCCAATAGAACTACAACCCAATTTCTTAGGACCTGAATTTAATAATAATCAAAATTTAAATAATCTCACTAATTACATAACACTACGCGACATTCCTAAACTTTCATTACAACTACATAAAGTATTTCAAAATTACAATTTCCAAATTGCGTACAAAAACCATAAAACAATAGGACAAAATTTCTTTAATAACTTAAAAGATAGAACTATCATTGCAAACCAATCAAATATAGTTTATCAAATTAATTGTAAAGATTGTGATGCAGTGTATATAGGTCAGACTAAACAACTTTTTAAAAAAAGAATAACTCAGCATAGGAATTCTATAAAAACAAAAATAATAACACCTAACAAGCCAAATACTGCACTAGCAGAACACTCAGTTGATTTTTTTCACAACTTTGATTTTGATTCCCCTAAGGTATTACAAACAGAAAGTATTTTAAAAAAACGTATATTGTATGAAATGTGTGAAATTAAAAAAAATCTGAAATCAATTAATTTTAAAACAGATATAGACAATCTAAATATAGCATATCATAATTTATTATAAACAATTACAAAAATCAAATTCTTTAATCATTATTTTTGATACATCCTATACAATATTAATGGCCAAACACCTGTCAACCATCTCACTTGAAATATAAATTTGTGTTAAACGCAAAAAGAAAAATAACAAAATATTGACTGGAGGATCAATTTTATATCTAAAATGGATGAAATTTTACAATAATTATTTCCACGCTGTAATTGTACCTTAGATGTTGTTTGATTCATTGATTAATAGGTAAATATAAAAAAAAATTAATTTAAAATAGAGGAACAAAAAAAAAGAGCATTTTACATAAAGAAAATTATACTTTTGACTAATCTATATTTTGTTTCTTTACAGTTTGTACATGTTTTTTTTCAATGCACTGAAGAAGTCATTTTAGATAATTGCCGAAATATATTTGCAAATTACATTAACAATGTGTTTTAATTACCAAATGAGCACATAAATCTACCCATCGTTTTTGGCTGCAATTTTCCCTAAATAACAATATAGAATTTACTAACTGCTATATCTACATCTGAGGTATTGTTAAGAAAATCCAAATCGGTATCTCGGATGAGTTCATGCATAGTTACAAAATCAGCTTTCTTAAAATTAAAATAAGAATTTTTATTCATTTTAGGGTTTGTTAGCTGAAAAATGAGTTACAATTTCGACAATTGGGGGGTGATGATTATCTTTAGGTACCATACTAAATTCTTCGCTAAAAACTTTAACTGATAAATTAGATAACACCAAATCTAAGATACCGTTATTATTACCGACTAAATTAAATTGATCAAGGTTTAACACAGAGGTAAAATTTATAAAATTCTTACATAGTTGCGACATATGGCAGCAAACACCTACAATGTCTAAGAAAACTTCCAATACCTAATGAAGATTTTTTGGCAATATGCTTAGTAGTTGCAATGTAATGCCTTTGTGCTCCTTTTAAAAAATGCATTCTATCAATTTCTTTTAATTTTTTATCATCCAAGATATGTTTTGCCAATAGTCCTATATCTACATCTTTTAAAGGAAGCAAATTAACTAATTGAAATAATGCTTCTATGTTATTCATATTGATATTAATGACTGTATCACCTTTGCACACTTTTAGGCATAGCAGCGTAAGTAAAGACAATAATTCGTCATAAAGGATGTGCATCTTGTAAATCTTGTGAATGTTGTTGCACTTGCAACAAGAAAATGTAATTTTGCTTTTAATGTGTTACTAGTTAAAGCACTAATAATAACTTTGTATTTTGGAGTAGATTGAATCTGTTTTCTATGTGTAGGAATATATGTTAAAAAATATTTTCGTATGGCCGGCCACTGTTCTAATGCCCTTTTTGCAGATTCTTTTGGTGTAAGCCACCTTGTGTTTATATGTTTAAGAAGTTTATTTTTTGGGAGATTTAATTGCGTTTGAATTTCTATGAAACCCTCACATCTTTGGGGCTTATAATGAAAAAAGTAGTAAATGTTTATTATAAAACCCTGGACATCATCACCGAACTCATCGATTCCTTTTAAAAAGGCGTTGTGAACTATATGCAAGTCACATGTGCCTAAATCAAGTAATGACTTTGTCCCTATCAATTTTATGTCTTCGTTAAAATCTAGAAAAACTCTTATATACATTTGGTCCATCAGACGATAACATTAAAATGTTCCTTTTGTTAAGGGCGTTTCCCAAAATAGGTTTGTTTATATTATTTAATAAAACTTCTGCTGTAGTAGTGCCAATAAAAAATGTTTGTAAGTGCCTTATGACTATTAATTCATGTTCCTGAGACCAATACCTAATTCTTATTTGCAATTCTTTTTGTGACTCTTAGTTGGTAGTTTCATCATAGGCTACTGTGTAATAAGAATCTGCTAAATCTAATATTTTCAATTCATGAAAAAAATGCCCCAAAGCATCAGTAATGTAATAAGACAATTTTGTTCTATTGAGTGTGAATTTATCTGAAATTTCACATGGAAACATTAAACGAAAAATATCATTGATGTCATTAGCAGATGAAGCAGACATGAACCACCTGCAGTTTAAGTTGCTTTTGGTCTAATTTTGTTTGTACGTTTTTCTTATGAACATTAGTCTTGACATGCTGATTAATTGCTTGAATACCACAAGTTGACACATTTACAGACTTTGCATAAATTATGCAGAAAGCAACATGGTCACTTTCTTTACGAAGCCACAACTTCATTTTGTAGCCAAGTAAGTCTTCTTGTTCCATCCAGCTTTCCAAAACTTTACAGTGCCGTCCCATTCTTTCAGCTGAAAAATTATAAATAACGCCTAATTGTAAATTTACCTTAAACCACAATAAATCGAAGCTTATAATCAAGTCACTGTCAGTGCTAAATTTAATTGTTGCTTGTAAGGTAGACAGCATTTAAAGAAAATTGACTTATCTGTGCAGTTTGAAAATTAGGTAAAAATACAGCCAAATCCCGTAGATCTGCACTTTTAGGAAGTCACAGTTAGTTGATTAATTATTTGTTGACAGGTAGCTAGCACGTGCTCAACATGTATTCTGAACTCGACGCTCTCCCCTCTCCCCACCTTCAGCAGAACCACAGGATATCTCTGGTGGGCGGTCAAAAGAGTATAAGTCAAAAACACTCAGTTTTAAGGAGAGGTGTTTGTATGTTTAAAGCAACATGTATGATCCTCCGTAAAACCAAAAATAGAACAGACAACAAGAATCTCTTTGTTGGAAAATAAACAGAATTTGTATTTTGAAAAAAAAGTGTATTAAAAAAACTAAACTTATACTGTTTGGGCCAAATTAAAATACGTTACACATGGTGACTTACATTATATTGGCCAAAAAAATTTACTTAACTGATGATGTTGTTTAAACCAAAAAAACTAGTAAATAACACGTCTTACAACATACTGATAACTATTTTGTTATTCTACATTATCCTGGTCATATTCATCAATGTTCAGGTAGTTATCTTCCACATCTTCATTTGTTTTGAGTGATTCATAAAAGTTCCAGAAAACTGGACTTATAAGTTTCAGAAGGTCTAACAAATTATTTTTTTTCTCGATCGCTATAGGAACGGTACTATCATAACATTGTTTTGGTTTCAACTGGGGACATGATTTTCCTTTTCTGTGAAGGCTTAAATGTTTGAAAGGAGGTTCATCATCCAAGGTTGTCTTGAAGTATAATGTAGCTGGTTCCTTTCTGTCACTTAGCCATCTTGCATCGTGCCATTTAAATGATGAGCCGACTACATCTTTTTTGCGTAAAAGTACTGGTCCTTTATAGAGAGCAGGAAAATCAAGGAACCTGTCATGAGTAAACTCTCTTACGACGAATTTTCTTTTTTTTCCAACCGTACGTACCAGTTGATACCAATCATGTGGATGTTCTATTTGCACTAAAAGCTTTTTCGTTTGTTTTTCAATACGAGAATGATCCACATCGCACTCCATGTGACTGTGCCCACTTACCATAAACTTATGATCTATACATTCAATTGTTTGACTTTGCTGCATGAAATACAAGAACATTGCTGCCACATGGGAGTTTTTGTTTTGTCGTCCGCATGTATCGGAATAAAAAACTCTTTTTATATCAGGCGATAGGGTCTGTAAATGGAGAAATAAACATGTTGCAATTTGGTTTGCTCCACGTCCGCCTTCGGCCTCGTGTCACATGAAACAGGTTACTTCGCCCGTTCCCAGATCATGAATCGTTAGATTAAACGTCCACAACTGCCTTTTATAGAACGAGACTGACGAATTCACAAACGGGGTGGGCAGACACTGTTGCAAGTCGAATGTATAACATTTTATAGAAGTATCTTCCTTCGCCAAATCTGTATCGGACTTCTTTTTAAGGTAAGCATCATCTGCTTCCTGGTGATGAGTTTTTTTCTCCTCTTCTAATTTTTTCAGTTCTTCCTTATCTTGGCAGGCTTGAAGTTGCATGTGCAGAAAATCACATTTATGGCAAGTGTCAACTTTTGTCAACTTCATAAGGTGAAATTCTCTTTCGTATATTTTTCTTGAAACTTTATTTTCTCTCCCTTCACAATAAAGATTGTACATGATTTGTAACGTGTAACGAAGTTACTAATTTTTAAGTTATTTTCCATAGTAAATGCAGTATTCCAATATTTAAGTTTACCTGTATTTATTTAATTTAACATTTTTAAGTATTTTTATTAGGGCTAATATATTTAGTTAATCATTTTCGGTGTTAGTACACCAGTTAATTAATTTTAGTTAACCCGGTTTAATTGTTATTTGTATTTATTTACCTGTTTTCATTGTAAATTGTAAATTTATTTGGCCGTGCAATCTGATAGCGCTCGACCGTAGCTAGAGCGGCCGATCCGCGGCGTGACCCCACTTTCACTTTTGATTTTCCCACTTTCGCCGGGGCCGCGTATCTCTCAACTCCGTTTTCAAAATTTTGAACTCGCCGGCTATAAAAGGCGAATTTTGAGTCCAGAGAAATAAGTTCTTGATGTCTTCTGCTCCAGTACAACAGTCAACTCCAGTTTCGAGGATCATCTCCAGGTGAGCTAATACTCTTTAAAGTGTTTGGTGCCAAGTTTAGTTTCAAGTTAGGATTTTTCTAAGTGTTTGGTAAAGACTTAGCCGATTTCAATTTTAAAATAATTTTTCGTTATTTTTTAAGTTCCGAATTGAACTTAGCCGTTTAGTTTATTGTTTTGGTTTTGTACTAAGTCCCAGTTTGGATTTTTAGGAACTCTTGTCATTCCCGCCGAGTTGCTTATTGACCTGGGGCATTTGGCTAGTTAAAAGTGTTTTAGACCATGACAGATACGGAATTGGTGACATTGAAGGTTTCTAAGTTACCCAAATGCCTTATGAAAGTATTTTAGGCCCAGACCTAATGAAACCGGGCGATAGTCAACTGAGCACTTTAAATCCTCCTACATGTTTTTACATGTAAGTAGATGGGTCAACTGGGCACCAGTGCTGTGAGGACATGCGTCAACTGAGCACTGGTGTTGCGTCAATTTAGCACCGATATTAATTTGGACCAATGACCGGTCTTTCGAAGAGGAAAAATAAAAAAATACAAAAATTCTGTGTTTCGCATATTTACCACTATTTTTTTACAATATATCATAAAACTAAGCTTATCTACTAACTACAACTTATATCTATGCGAAACTAACTTTACAAAATCATATTCTTCAAAATTTCCAGATTTAAGTTTTTCAATATTGTTTTTGAGAACATCTTCCGCCTGCCTAACCCTTTTACATTTTACAAATATGCGGGTATTTTCACTTTGATTTCGTAGGTATACACTTGTCTGCAATTCCAACAACGTATTGACAAATACGTTAATGTTTGGATGCGCCTGATAGAAACAGTCTCAAAAATGTGCATGGAATGATTCGCATGGACTGGTGGTTAAACCTACATGACTCATATGACATGACCACATAACCGGCGGAAAAAGCGAATCTTCGCTTATATATGTTTCTATCAGGTAATCAGCCAGTTTTTCGAACGCCTTTGACTTTGGAAGATCTGCAATAAAGTTATTAACAAAGCATTCCGACACTCTATTGGAGGAAAGAAATGGGAGCCCCAACAGATGCTGCAACCACTTACCTTCGTCAGTAGTTTGTCGGTAAGTTTTTACTAACCCTAAACTCTGAATTTTTCTAAACCAGCTTTGCGCCAAATGAAAGCGACACCCAAATATTGTTACACAAAGCCACACAATTTTAACAGCATTATGAATACCAAACTCGTAGTCAATTATAATTGTTTTTGGTTGCAGTGGTACGTTTTTCTTTTTTAATAACTCCATTATACTTGTAAACAGATTTACATATATACTTGTTAAATTATTACTTAACAGTAAGTGCTGAGACGACCCATCTCATGCATGCATAATTTAAAGTTACCTACTTTAGCAGTGCTCAGTTGACCTATCATTAGTACAAAGGATTAAATTTGGTGCTGAATTGACGCGCACCCATGGAACCATGGGTAAAAGACTAGATTTTAGTTTTATACGTTTTATAATGTTTTAATTTTTAAGTTCAATATTGATGTTTTTATGTTATTGTTATGTTTACTATAATTTCTTCTTAGTCCTTGTTCACAATGAACGTAAACATAAAAAACACGCAAGACTAACGTAATTCGTAAAGTTAAAATATACGAAAACCCTAGTTACTGTCCACAATGCTGGTACGTATTCCTTATGTTTACGTCAGTATTCCGGATGTTCGTATAATATTTTTTTCAGCCTAAACTATGGCAGATACCGAAATCGAACAAGAGACAAAAAATATTTGAAATAAGAATGTGTCTCTGCAAAAAAAGTTTGAAAACTATTGGCCGAACTGTTAAAAAGATATGAGCTTTTTTACCTATGGATGATCAACCTTTGACCACTTACGCAACACTCCTGAACAAAAAAGTGATGTCAAAAACCACCTTTTTCCAGTAAAGAATCACATCCCAAATTTCATCCTAATCGCTAAAAACAATCTTCTGTTATTTAAAAAAATAGAAATTTTTTGAAGATCTTTGGCGTTCGATAGCGCTTTAACGATGCAATTTCGGATAGAGGTAAGATGCGTTAAATCGTCTTATTTTGATCCCCGGAATCTGTGGTTAAGCTATGGCACCATATTTTAGCGGCACCCTGTATTATCATAAACAAAAAAATCAAAAATTATTCAAAACGTCACAAAATGGTGGTTTTCTGATGTCACCACTGGGGCGCAATCCAAAAATTATATTTAATGGTACTCTAAAAAGCAGTTCCTTTTTCAGTCAGGAATAATCCAACTTTGCACGTCGAATACATCCATTTTGTGCGGTGAGGTATTTATTCCTTTCGTGCACATGTGCTATGAGTTGGCATATGTGCATTATTTTGCTGCCTAACTTCTTCAGCAACATTTACTTTGAATCGGTTTTTGATTGATCCACTGGGTCGTCGTAACGATTTTTTTGGAACAGTAGATGATATAAATGCTGTAGCTATCACTAGCCTAAAGATTTTCAGATTCATTTTCTTCCCTTCGGATTTTTCTCAAAACAGAATGTACGCATTCACAACTGCAACATCTACAAAATGCCACAAAATTCTATGGTAATTTCTAACAGTTTTTGAGCATGTCAGCTTTATCAACATACCATATGGCGATTGTACTCTTACAATTTCCGAACAGGGTATTTCTTCGAGGTTTTCATCTTTCTTTCTTCTATTTACTACTGTTTGCTTCGTGGGGTCTAAGTAATTTGAAATAAATAGTATTGGTTTAAATGTCCATCCATTTTATAGAAGAAAAGCTTGGTGTTGCCGCGCGTCAGTCATAATCCCCTCTTTTCAATTCTTTGTTGATCTTCCAATCGGTAGACATTAATTTTCTTTTGATTGTTACTTTGCCGCATGCGTATTTTTTTTTTGTTCAACAGATCTTGGACGTGATCCACGGAAGGAAAGTAATTGTCAAAAAAGATTTTATGAAATTTTCCTGGTATGCCTGAAGTCATATCAAGTACAACTCCTAGCCCTAAATTTTTTTCGGTTGCTAAGGCAATTTTTCCTGTATACATTTGGAATTGGCAAATGTAGCCAGACTGATCAGCTCTTACCCAGACCTTATAGCCCATTTTCATGGGCTTATTAGGCATAAATTGTTTGAATGATGAACGCCCTTTGAATTTAATCATGGATTCATCAACACTTTATAATTCATTTGGACTGTAATGCGTCAAAAATGTGTCCTCTAATGCATCCAACAAAAGCCTAACTATATAATTTAACATAATTATTTTCATTCTTCTTAGGTTGTAGCATATTGTCATTCAAATGTAAGTGACCTAAAAGCCAGCCAAATCTATTCCGCGGTATCGCAGATGAAATATATTGCGAGGCTTCCGGTGGTGAATGAGGGGTACGCCGGATTTGAGGAGGAATTGTTTGTCTGCTCGAACACAACAATTCTGCGGGAGTCTCGGGCCAATCGTTGAAATTTGGCCCCATACTGGCCATCCTTGCTTCTAGCTCTGCAAGGGACCCTGGTTCACGGTTGGTGGGGAAACTGGGAAGGGATGAACAATGATCTGCCACCTTCGGTATCTCCTGGACCTGAATCCGG
Source organism: Hemicrepidius hirtus (assembly GCA_963082805.1). Taxonomy (NCBI): domain Eukaryota; kingdom Metazoa; phylum Arthropoda; class Insecta; order Coleoptera; family Elateridae; genus Hemicrepidius; species Hemicrepidius hirtus. The sequence goes on from OY720168.1 coordinate 10,626,128, forward strand.
TGCAGCGGTATGGAGATGCCGGACGCCGGTATGGTTGGTGGAACTACGGGCCGTTTGTTTCCCCGCGCTGCTGATCGGCAAGATGGGCGACCATCTTCTTTATCTGGCTCATTCGGGCGGTTTGTTGCTTCCTCTTTGTAGGTTCTCTTCACTGAGGGTGGATGCTGAACACGATTTTTCATTCTGAAACATAATTAGTGGCGGGGAACGGGCTTTAAATCTTTTATATGGACACATGAAATTTTATTTCCCACTTCATCGTTTAACTGGTAAACGATCGGAGAAACTAATTTAGTTACGGTGTAGGTCCCGGAGTATTTTGGCACGATCTTGACTGCGAAACCTAGTGCGGCGGAAGAAAGGAGGTGTTCCTTTTTCATGACTTGATCCCCTACGTGGCATCTCCAGTTCCTACGGCAGAGGTTATAGTGATGCTGCTGGGTGGTAAATGCTTTATCGGTGATGATGGTATGGAGTGTTCCGAAACGGGTGGGAACTTCCTCCAACGGATCCTGGGTGACGGTTTGTGCAGAAGCTTTACGGAAGTCTCTACACGACACCCACTTGGTGAATCGATCTTGGAAGACAGTTGGATAATAGTTGCCCTTCGAAGACCTTGGTAGTGGACCCACCAAATCGTTGCTGACGGCTTGCCATGGCTGGTGATTTGCGAACGGTTACATTTGACCTGGTGTCTGTTGTTGAGAGTTTTAAACCTCTGGCACTGCAAGCAACTTCGAACATACTCAGCTACTTCGCGAAACATTCCAGGCCCATAATACAGGTTAGCTACTCGGGCGATGGTCTTGGTGATCCCTAGGTGTCCTGCGGTTGGATGTACATTATTTTTCTCCAAAACTCGAGGTCGCAGTGGTTTCGGAACGCACAGTTTCCAGGTGTCGAAGTAGCGGTACAGCTTTCCTTCTTTAACCGTATAATTCGGGAAATCAGCTGGGTGTTGGATCACTTTGTCGTGCTTTTTTCGGTACCAGTTGCATTCAGGTAAATCCATTACACATTTATTTTGGGAGGGATCCTCCGTTGGTGTAACAGCCGTGGGCAGTTTAGCCAAAGCTGAACTGTTCTGCACGGACATGGGAGTTTCCTTTGGCATAGACACGATGACATTCTCTAGGAATACGTTACCGGTCTTCAGGTTGACATGGAAATTAAAAGGTTATAATTTCTTACGATAAAAATAATAAATTACAAAAACAAGTTATTGAATTGATGTTGAATATAACAGAGGATTCGGAAGATATCGCTTATACAAGTTATTTTAAAATAGAAAAAAATAAACCAGGATCGCTCGTTTTATTTGTGAATGATAATCTAGATGATGAATGGAAATTAAAAAACAATGATGAAATTATAGAAAAAATTAAATTTTATTTAAACGATGCTATCGACCACTAGAAATCGTTTGATATTAATAAATTTAAATTTGAAATGACTGAGGATGAAACTAAAATTTTGTTTCCAGTAAAAACGCAATAGAAAGTGAATCTAGTTATTTCGAAAAAATATTTGGAATTCCAAAATATACAATTCTTGAAGCAAACAAAGAGTACAGGTTTAAAATACATCCGTATTCTCAGCCTTGGTTGATTTTATCGCTAAAGAAAAATTAAGTGATGGTAACGGAAACTTTTATAAAATACTAATGTAAATCAATGAAGTTGTTTTTACTATCTCTCTTTACACTAACACAATCGTTTGATCTATCGAGTATGGATATAAAGATAAAAATTTAATAAGCGATAATAAAACGTTAACGGAAGCACTAATGAAATTTCAAGAATATTATGGTTTGCCTATCGATGGAACTTTGAATGAAGAATCTGAAAAATTAATAAATACTCTAAGATGTCAAGTTGCTGATTTCAATCTTGTTGGAACAAAATGGAATGAAGAAATTTTAAAATGGAATTTTTATATGGGAAGCGATACTGTCATTAATATAGCAAAAAGAGCTTCTAATGAATGGGAGAGGGTATCTGGATTAACATTTGAATTTTCCAAAAATAATCCTGATATTTTAATTCAATTTGCAAACCGAGCAACTGGATATCATAGTAATAATATAATTTGTCAAAGGGGGTTATGTCTTAATCAATTTGATGGAAAACCAGGAGGAAAAATTGGACATGGGTTTTTTCCAACACCAAATGGTCAATGTAAAGAGATTCATCTTGATATATCAGAAATTTGGTATTTCGGTGATGGCGAATTTACTTCTGATAAAACAGATTTATATTCTATATTATTACATGAAATTGGTCATACCTTGGGAATTAATCATTCAAATGATCCAGATGCTGTTATGTATGCATTTTATGATGGTTCTATAAAACAGTTACATGATGAAGATATATTATAGCCGTTCAAGATTTGTATGGAAAACGTAAATCGCCAACTAAACCAATTACAACTAAGCCAACTACATCTAACCCAACTACAATTAAACCAACAACTCCACCAGATTTGTGTTCGATAATTCCAGATAATTTTCTAATAACATCAAACACTAAAATGTATGTATTTTATCAAAAATGGGTTTGGATAGTAGACTCGATTACTGGACAACATTCAGAGGCTAGATTGCTAACTGATGTTTTAAATTTTTTACCAGACAATTTTGAAAAAATATCTCATATTTATCAAAATTCAAATGGAGATGTCATTATTATTATAAACGACATGTTATATATAATTCAATATCCAAGTTTGCAAATAAAATCAGGGTTTTACATGAAACATCTGAATGCGATAGGTATTCCAAAAGATTATAAAAAATCTAATTCTATATTCAATTCGTATTTTGGAAAATCATTTGCTATATACAACGATAATAATAACTTGTGGTAATAAAGCAGCCAAATATAAAGATGCATATAATGTTGGATTTTATTTAAAAGGAAAAGGTTAATTAAAATACAAAGAAAAAATATAATATAAAAATTTGAAGAATCGTTATATTATTGTGTACAGTAAAATATAATAAAAAATATTTTACTGTACACAATAATATAACGATTCTTCAAATGTTTATATTATATTTTTTCTTTGTATTTTAATTAACCTTTTCCTTTTAAATAAAATCCAACATTATATGCATCTTTATATTTGGCTGCTTTATTACCACAAGTTATTATTATTAAAATCAACAGCCGTTTTTTCATGAAGTTTATACTTCATTTACTTAATATACAACGATATTTTTTATGTAGAATTGGATATTTGTCTTTATAGATCACAAATGCACGGAATGGTTCAAGAACAATTTCCAGCTATACCCCTAAATATTACTCATTCGTTTAGATATAGAAACGGAATGATTTATTTCTTTAAAAACGACACTTTTTATGAATTTGATGAATTTAGCAATACGTTGATTAGAACTGGTAAATATAAACATGATTTGTTTGGAATAAATTGTCCCACAAAAAATATTTTCAATCAGTTAAAGGAAATGGTTAATAATCTTGAAAAATATATTCTGTAAGGGGTTATTTTGTCGTAAATAATTGCAACATGAACAACCATGATCACTGTTAATTTGATTTATTCAAAACACATAATGGTTAACTTAATTTAATTACATAAACAGAACATTAAAATAAAAGTCAAGCCAAACTTATGGAGGACGCTTGTCAACAACATTCTTTCGTCTTCCTCGTCTACCGTTGGCTTGGGGGGGCAGCACCTTCTGGTAACAGCTACCTAACCTGATGGGTTGCCAGATGGGTAGGCGTTACATACTCCCCCTTTGGAGCACATGGACGGTCTCGGTAGGTGCTCCAATACAAAAGGAGAGCGTCTACTCATAGTGAACCTTCTTCTTACGAATCCTTGAAGAGGTCCTAGCACCACTAACGGTGAGTGGCAGGGGTGTTGGGGCTTCGGGTGTCCCTGCAGTAGTAGGCTTCGGCGGTCGACCTCTCTTCCGAATAGGGTGAAGTGGAGGGTGGACGTCGCCATCTAGTGCTGGTACGTATCTTGTCAATGCAGATACATGGTATGTACCTAGAGGCACTGTCGGTGAATCTGTCGCGGTGACCTGATATGAGGTCGGACTCACTTTTCGCATAACCACGTACGGACCATCGCGTCGCGGAACGAACTTAGAGGTTATACCGGCTCTAGCACTACTTAGTACGTGCGTGTCAACAAGCACAAGGTCTTTTACACGGAAAGGCGACACATCTCGACGCGCTTTGTCCGCATACTTCTTTGAAGTGTCCTGTGATTTTTCATGATTGTCACGGACTTGGCTCAACGTGGAAGCCATGGTGCGCAGAAACGGGGTTATCTGAGGCACAAAAAGACTATTGTCTATGATCGGTCGCAGATCGCGAGTCACGTCTCCCGGAGTTCGTAGTTCACGCGCAAAGGTTAAATATGCGGGAGTGAATCCAGTTGACTGGCATCTGGTAGTGTTCATCGCGAACCGGACACACGCGAGTTTGTCTTTCCAGTTAGTATGATCACCACCGGTTATTATCGCGAGCTGAGTTTTGAGATCTCGGTTTTTCCTCTCGACGGGATTAGCGGCAGGAAAGTAGGAAGGAATGAGGTTTTGTTTGAAATCTAGAACAAGGGCAACCTTCTGCATCACTTCACTAACGAATTGGACGCCATTATCGCTGATTACTCGACGACGACGTAATATGATCTCTTCTATCAGGCATCGGGCACAAGCTTCTGCTGTGGCAACTTTTAGCGGAAATAACTCCATCCATCTACTGGTGGTGTCTTCCACTACGAATACCCATCTTTCTCCAGTGGGGGTCTCAGGTAGGGGACCGAACAGGTCGATAGAGACAACTTCGAATCGTTGAGATTGAACTGGGGTCTGGAGTAGACCTTGAGGTTTTAGGTTAGCGACTTTGTAACGCTGGCACTATATGCATCTGGCTACATAATCGGCGACTTGTTGACGCATTCCGGTCCAATAATAACGAGGAATAAGCTTATGGAGCGTACGTTCCACTCCATAATGTCCGGCAAGCGACGAATCATGGGCTTCCTTCAGCACTCGTAAAACATCGGACTTAGGCACAACTTGTTGCGCTTCTTCTCCCTCGAATTCGGGTGAGTAGCGATACAACACCCCGTTTAACATAACATATCCCCGGTCGCCCCATCTGCGAATATCTATTTCGCTTGGGTTGGGACTTTCAAGGCACTCGATGATCCGATTGAGGTCAGGATCTTCAATTTGGGTTTCTCGAATTGTCGCAGCGTTATCAACGGCAAGGTCTACGGAAACTAGGCAAACTTCGCAGTTAGATTGATTACTGTCATGACAGGGAGGTCTCGAGAGGGTGTCGGCAAGGGCATTGCAGCGGTCTGGGGTGTATTCAATCTTCAGGTCGTAGGGTTGCAAGGCAAGGGCCCATCTGGCCAATCTACCGCTTGGAGATTTCAGGGTCATAAGCCATCGTAACGGTTGGTGGTCACTTCTAACCACAACTGAGGAACCTTCGAGGTATCCTCTAAATTTATTAACAGCCCATACGATGCTGAGAGCTTCTCTTTCAGTCGTATGGTAGTTTATTTCAGCGGATGTTAGCAGTCTACTAGCATATTCAACGGGCCTTTCATCAGGCCCCTCCCCCTGGAGTAAAGCCGCGCCTATTGCGTACGAGCTGGCATCAGTCCGTAATATAAATGGTAGTGTAGGATCGGCCTGACGTAGGATAGGACTCGTTGTCAGTAGGTCTTTCAAGGTCCGCAACGATCTGTCTTGGTCGGGACCCCATTCCCATGTCGCTTTCTTTTTCGTCAGGGAACTCAGCGGTCTCGCTACTTCGGAAAATCGTTCGACAAATCTTCTAAACCATGAGCAGGTCTGCAGGAAAGTCAACAACTGTTTTACATTCCTCGGCGCCGGTAAGCGAGCTATCGCGCTTATTTTCTCCGGGTTGGGAGCAATACCCTCAGGGGTAAGTATGTGACCCAGGTATTCAACTTGAGTATTACCGAAGGTACACTTGGAGCGGTTCAAGGTCAGCTTGAACAAAGTCAAACGCTCGAAAACTTCCTGCAGATCGTGTAAGTGTATCTCAAAGGTGGACGAAAGGATTATCAAATCATCTAAATACGCCACCATGGAGATGTGTTGTAAACCAGATCGGAACCGATCCATTAATCGTTGAAATGTCGCTGGTGCTGTTTTAAGACCGAACGGCATGGTTCTGTACCTGAAGGTTCCAAATGGTGTTACAAATGCGGTTTTATCGCGATCTTCTACTCTAACTGGTACTTGATGGTATCCACATTTTAAATCAAGGGTAGTCATATAAACAGCATTGCAAGTGGAATGTAATAAATCATCTATCCTCGGAAGCGGGTACTTATCAGAACGCGTCACAGAATTGAGGCGTCTATAGTCAACGCATAGACGACTAGTTCCGTCTTTCTTCGGGACCAATACGACAGGAGCAGCGAAGGGTGACTCACACTCTTCGATAACTTCACTTTGAAGTAGTGCATCCAATTCCTTTCTGAGAATCTCTCTCTTTGCAGGGGCTAATCGGTATGGTGGCACAGAGATTGGTGTATCATCCGTGAGGGGGATCCTATGTTCAGCGAAAGGGGTAGGTTCATTACTCCTTCGAAAGGTTTCCCTATGTTTCTGGATTAGGTTCTCTAAGGCAGCACGTTCTATCACACTAGCCTGAGGAGCTTCCGAATCTCTCAGCGAAAGGTCAATTGAATTAATGGCTAACAGCTCAGGGGCACCAGAGACAGCTGGTTCTCTGTGAAGACTGTAGTAAGTATTTGGGTAGTCGGAAAACGACCACTGCTTTCCAGGAAGGTCCAAAATGAGTTGAGCTTGGATAATGAAATCAGCGCCTAAGAGGGTTTTGCTATTAACGTAATCTGGGATGGCTACAAACTTCGTAGGTATGCTTCGATTTTGAAGTTGTACTACACATTCGAAAAGGTTTGCGTTAACCGTTCTAGGTTGACCATCAGCTAGTATCATTTGTACTTCAGTGGATGTGAAAGGGCAATCAACTGATAAAAGATGTGAATATAAATTGCTTCCAGCCATGCTACACTTGGCACCGGAATCTACGTAGGCAAGGCCAGCTTTTCCAAGAACCGAAATTAGTAATAAGGGGCGGCAGGAATTAGTTGGTAAGCTATTATTCGTAGAGAGTAACTCCAGGGATGCAGCATGATTAATTACTGTAGCGTTGGTACGGGGATTACAGTTGGGACACTGCGATCTTATGTACCCAGGTGTACCGCAACCAAAACATGTAATTTGCGACACGTTTTGCGGAATGGGCCGAGGAATATCCTGGTTTGATTCCGAACTTCGGGACAAGCGGGACGCGTATTTCCGACAATCCGATTGAACATGTCCAAAATGTTTGCAGTAGGTACATTTTGGTCGGGACCTAGCCTGTTTTTCTTGAGATGATGTAGCATTATTATTATGAAGTTTAGTATCATCTGTACTCTTTTCTGGGAAGCTGTCTTCCACGGATCTAGCTTTAGTTATAAGATCATTGAATGTTTTTATATCGTCTCGCGGTACTCGTTGCCTGATTTTACTGTTAAGTAAGCCGTAGATCATGTCAATCTGGTGTATTTCATCAAGAACAGGAGTGTCAGGTAAACGGGCTAAAAGCGCACGAGCAGAATTAACAAAAACATCGGTAGACTCCTTATCTGCTTGTTGTTTAGAAAAAAGCTCTTTGAATATTTGGTGGCGTGGTTTATTAAAGCCGAAGGCATGTCGCAATGCCTTTATTGTCTCGTCCCAAGACGCGAGTGAACTCTTTACACCCTGAAACCAAGTGGCAGCTAAACCGTCTAAAAGCATAGGTAGTCCTTTTATAGCATTATCATCTGTTATATGTAGACATTCTTTATAGACAGAAATGGCAGAGATAAAAGCATCGCAATCTTCATCTTTCTTTCCCCCAAAACGAGATTGACATTTTGAAAAATTGTGCGCAGTTTCGGGTACCGGAACTGGATTAGTGTTAGTTGATAGCATGTCCTTCATGCCTGCTAACAGTGCCGTTAATTGTTCTGGAGTCATTACTACAGGATTTGCCATAATTACGTTTGAATCTGGGTTCAGGACTTGAACAAAACTAGGAATTCTATTTGAACGGGATCTAAGATTGTAAGGCATAAACGGAGTTTATGAGTATTGGCGAAACGAATTTTCACGCAAATTGTCGGAAAAACAATTTGTAAGCAAGCGAAACGAACTTTCGTATGATAGCACCTTCGCCGAGAAGGGAATTTTATCGCAAACAATTCGTTTGAAACTACGCGTAAATACTGTTTGTACTTACGTAATTAGCGTCTGGTTATTCGATGGAATTCGCACATCAAATTAGCAGTCGATTAACACAGTTATTTATTGTCCACCACATTTATTTAGACAATGTTTTGGGTTGGGTATTCACTTATTAGTGTTTTAGCCGCAAGTTGGGCGCCATTGTAAGGGGTTATTTTGTCGTAAATAATTGCAACATGAACAACCATGATCACTGTTAATTTGATTTATTCAAAACACATAATGGTTAACTTAATTTAATTACATAAACAGAACATTAAAATAAAAGTCAAGCCAAACTTATGGAGGACGCTTGTCAACAACATTCTTTCGTCTTCCTCGTCTACCGTTGGCTTGGGGGGGGCAGCACCTTCTGGCAACAGCTACCTAACCTGATGGGTTGCCAGATGGGTAGGCGTTACAATTCTATAATTAAATGGACGTGTTGGTGGAGTTGAATAAATCATACAAGTTTAAAAAAAATCAGATTAAAGGTGCATTTTCGCTGGCGCGTTTGGCGATTGCGTTTGACGGCTGCGTTTGACGACTGCGTTTGCCGGCCGCGATCTACTGTTTTGTTTGAATCTCCGGCGTTTGCGTCAAGTATCCGCTTTTATAGTTGATTTTGTGCAAGAAGAACGTTGACAAAGGACTGTACCACAATCGCTGCTAGCAGAAGGTCCATAGCGGCATTAATAGTACTTGAAGATGAGGAGGAAGAAGATATTATGTTACAGTTACTACTGACACGTGAAGACACAAGTGACTTATTCAAAAAGCGAAAAGACGAGGGTTATTACAAATTATTGATACATAAACATTTAAAGTTAAGTGCTGAAAAATTCCGGGAGTTTTTTAGGCTAAATAAACATCAATTTGAGTTTATGTTAAATCTTGTAGAAGCCAATCTTCAAAAACCTCCTACAAATGCAGTGAAGTCCCCAATATTGTCTTTAATTTGAATATCTTTATAGTTTCTGCATTCGAAATCATACAAAGTACGATATTTTTGCACTTGCTCAATTAACACTTCGTCTAAATCGGGTGTAAACTTCTTTGGAGACATTTTTCCTAAACAATTCTCTTCAGCGTCTGCGATCAGACTGCTCACGGAGCGGCCGATGCACAGCCGCTGGGCGATTATATTTCAGACGCGGCCGCTGTACGCCGCAGCCAAAACATTTGTACTTATCTCCATAAAGGCAGAGCCGGCCGCCAAACGCAGTCATCAAACGCAGCCGCCAAACACGCCAGCGAAAATGCACCTTTAGATGTTGATACTCCTTATGATCTGCCTAATTTTGAAGTAAAAAAACTAAATTTGGAGATAAAGCTTTGGTTGTATTGAATGAGTCAATCAAAGGATTTCTTCCAACTTATTATCTACACACAGTTAGAAAAAATAAAATAGATACTTGGTATTTTATTTAATAACGTACCTAAATATTAAACATATTAAGGGCCAAATTCATAGTGCTCACTTAAGCCAGACTCCAACTCATCTCAAACTCAACTCAGCCGGATCTAGGTAAATTTATCGAAAACAATTTATCGAATGCAATTTACCGAAACACAATTTATCGAAAACTACAATTGATCGAAAGGTAAATTTATCGAGTATGTCAAAAAATAAATAAGTTATTGTTAAACTATAAATTTTAAATTTCTCACTAATGCGACTGGCAACAAACATTAGATAAACAAAAATAACTTTAACTTAATGTAATGTGTAATGTAATACATACGAGTATGTATATTTTGTAATTTGTGTTTCATAATTAAACTTTAAATTTTCTTAATTTGTTGATTTATTTACTTTTATATTCTACAGGGTTTCCTGTTTTTTTTCCCGCTAAACTTTTTTTCAGACAACAAATTTAATCCTAAGCAATAAATTTTATATAAACTTATAGTGAAAGTAGAAAATTATTTCTATTAATGACAAAATTTAAGAAAATACTAATCAGATCAAAATGAAATTTGGTATGGGTATTACATTAAAGTTATAAAATATCTTGACTAGCAAAAACAATTTAAACTGCCAATTAAGAATTAACTTATTGTTTATTACAGTTAAAAGTTACTTTTGTTTATCTAATGTTTGTTGCCTGTCGCATTACTGAGAAATTTAAAATTTATAGTTTAGCAATAACTTATTTATTTTTTGACATATTCGATAAATTTACCTTTTGATTAATTGTTGTTCGATAAATTGTTCTTTCGATAAATTGTAGTTTTCGATAAATTGTGTTTCGGTAAATTGCATTCGGTAAATTGTTTTTCGATAAATTGTTTTCGATAAACTTGCCGGACACCAACTCAGCCTAACTGACAGTTTTGGTATTAATAGATGTTCCCCACTCACTTTCGCCTCACTTTCAACTTCAAGTTGAGTTGGATGTCACTCAATGTTCAAGTGGTGGCCGGGTGTGGAGGTCAAATACTAGACATTGTTATTCGTTGGCCTGGTTCGGCTCATGACAGCAGAATCTTTCACAACAGTTCTTTGAAGATGAGATTCGAAGATCGAAGATTACGAGTTATTTTGTTAGGCGATAGGGCCGATGGCTGTCGCCCTCGAGAGGTATGAAGCCGTCGTCTTCCCCATGACTTTTCGTCTATCCCTTGCCGGTTGGACCACGGTTGGTGTGATGTGCCCCATTGGTGTGGAGGTACATAGAGTACTTTCTGGAAGAAATAAAAACTTTACAAGTGACTAACCGTAACACTAATTAAAGTAATTAAATGTTTTTAACGTACCTTTAAGGCTAACGTAACTGCAGCCGGGAGCTGCATCGGGTTGGTCCGGCAAGGGGAGTTTCTGAATAAAACAAAAACTTAATAAGTAACCATAATATTACTTACAATAGAGGTATTGAAATACCTGGAAGATTATCATGATCGATAATAAAACTGCATCACTATCGACTGCATCTTTTATTTCGATATCGACGCAGTTTAAAATGTCGATATCTTCATCGTTCGAAGGTGGGGGTTTATAACAACCCCCACCTGTGATTACCCTCTGCTTCTTTTCCTCGCGGAGCTCCTTCTTCCTCCGATTCTTCATGTTTTCCCAACATTTACGTATTTGATCTGCATTGCGCTGAAATATTTTTTAGTATAAGTATGAAACTATGTACATATTATATTTAAATACTTCCACTTGTATGCTCTGCTATGGAATTAAATTCTTTTGTCAATTCAATCCAAGCCTTCTTTTTTTGGGCGACTGTAATGCAGTCGGATTTTTTATTTTCGAGTGCCACTGTATACTTTGTTACGAGATCTTTAATACAGAGCTTCTCGTCGCCCTTGAAAATTGTTCGTTTTTCCTTTGAACTAACGAACTACACAAGCACCCAAACAATAGATGCCCTAATAGGGATAAAGATGAAATATACAAAGAGATATATACATGCACTAAACTACAACTACCGAAAATGGATAAAAATACAAAGAAATATACCTATACTACATGCAACGACAACTAATACGAAATAATAATCTACTATTAACGCACTACTTACTACGTACTTAATTTACAAAGCTAGATGATAATAAAACGACAAAGAAGAACACAAAGACAACCAAACAAACACGAGGAATAAAATGGAATAAAGGTAATATGTTCGATGCACGGTATATAGAGAGCTTAACGGTAGGGGTCACCCAGAGGGTGCGCAGTAGCCGGACGGCCGCCTGACGTCATAGAAAGTATATGATGGTGTACTTGCTTGCTAGTGTTACGCCCTGGGGGAACGGGTGCGTAACGCCAGCGAGTCCCTAATATAAATTAGAGAATCACCAGCCATCGGGATATGGATGAGAACACAAAACGACTTTTACACTAACAGCTAATTTTATTAAAATAAAATAAACTAAACGAGCTTAGCATTACATTATAAAATTAAAACCACTTATCTTACCCTAAGAATTAAACTAAACTAAAAAACACTCCACTCCACTCCACTCCACACCAACGCTCAACGCTGCAGCACTGTCCTTCTGAAGGCCCCAACCGTGCAAAACCGGTTGGAGTATTCTATTAAACCTGCAACCTGGTGAAGCTCGTAAAACGATTCTTCACCGGCCCGGTTGGTAAAAATACCTCCAAACGGTTGCGAATGGAAGAGGGTATAACCCTCTCCCAGTGTGGGACCCTCCAGGTGCTGGATGATGAGTTCGGCCAATTCCCACGAAGGCGTGAAGTGTCTTTGCCTATCACAGTTCAGTTGTCCAAATTGTTTGAGCGATATTCCCTCAGAGTACACGACACTAATGATACTTGGAGTCGTGCACCGTCACGTTTACCGAAAAACAACATAGCTCGCTGATGGTTGTAGTCGACTGACTTTTAGCTGTGGTTACGGGTCTGGAGGGGTGTTAAGGTAGTGCATTCCTTTGTAAAAGAAACTGGTTAAGTAAAAAAGTATTTGGTATAGACTGTCTAGAAAAATTATCTGGGATAGACTGTCTAGAAAAAGTATTTGGGATGGATAGAAGTACTCAAAAAATTATTTGGGATGGAAAAAATAAAAAATAAAAAAATAAAAAAACCAAAAAATGTTCCACACGAAATACCCCCCCCCCCCAAAAAAAATCCCCCTCGCCCCTCCATCCCTATCGATGTGAAGCACTTTTCAAAATTTGACCTTGAAAAAAATGTTTTTCAAGGTCAAATTTTGAAAAGTGCTCCACATCGATAGGGATGGAGGAAGCTTGATACTCGCTCCGCTTCGCTTCGCTCCGTTCAGGTCAAATTTTGAAAAGTGTTCCTCATCGATGGGGATAGAGAAATCTTTGTACTCGCTGAGCTGCGCTCACCGACGTCGGTGGAGCCCAAAACTAGACAAAATGACCTTGAATATATGTCGAAAAACGGCCTCAAAAAATACTACCCTCTAGGTCAAGGCCACCCCCTTCCCGAAAGGGGCGGGGTTCAAGGCCAAGGTTAACCGGTTTATGTGCTTAAGTACAAACCACCCCCTTCGACAGCGTCAGTTCGTCTTCAGCTCTTTGTTCGTGATGTATACCAGTTCTAGTGCCGGAAGTTGTGGTGTTTGTGAAGGTGTCGTGATAGGATGCAGTGCTCCAGGTGCAGGTTCTCGAGTTTCGAGGTTCTCGAGACTCAGCCTGAAAAAGTTGCAACCGAAGAAAGTTAAGTTGTGTGTGCGCAGTCCGGCAGCGATGTCAATCTGGTATGTAAAGAATTGCCCCAAGAAAGTAAACCTGTTGTTAAAATCTTACAAAATGTTTTGCTTAAACCTGCCCGACTGTTGCGTCCTGAATTTGAGAATGTTTCCGAAGATTGGGAAAATGTTCCAGCTGTAGAAGTTCAGGACCGCACCAGTATTTTGCGCAATTACTTATTGCAATAACGTTTCCTTGCTGTACACCGATACTGACTCCTTGGTACTTGAAATTTATACAGACAATTTTTATGACGACATGAAACAGCATCTCGACAAATTTGACACTTCTAAATTTAAGAACGCTCTCCATGGAATGCCCAAGAATGTGTCTGTCGTCGGTAAGATGAAAGACGAATATGGCGGTTTCCCTATACAGAGTTTTTATGGTGCAGGTGCAAAATCATACTGTGTGAACCTCGAAAGTGGTGCCGATCGGAAGGCAAAGGGTGTTCCCAAGAGTGCAGTTGCAAAGTATCTCACCGCTGACCTGTTTCAAGAAGTGGCTGAGAACAGGCGGAGTGAGGTATTTTGCAAGTTTTTTGTATTTAGATCCCGTAAACACACTATGTACACCGAGCTGATAAATAAGGTTGGGTTGTCAGCGTTTGATGATAAACGTTACCTTATTCCCAATACCACGAAAACTCTGGCGTGGGGTCACTTGGCTATTCCGACACCAGGTCTAGACGTTGATGACAGATTAAATGTTTTGATTGATTTATTGGAGGCTTCCGATCGGGATCAAAATTAACCATTTTTTCATCAGTCGTAGCGGTACTGGTTATTACTTTGCAGCAAAAGTCCTACGGTATACGATCCCGAAACTTTCTTGTACAATAGTTGTTAATATGATTTTTAGTTTACGTGTATTTATAAGTATAAGTGTGTACATAATATGTGCTTATTTGACCTGTAAATATTTATATGATTTGTGGGAGTTGCTTAGAGAAAGCAAACCATACGCTATAATGATAAGAATATAAATAAACAATAATTGTTGAAAAAGTATTTTATTTATATATTTTAGTTACAATTGTGATATAAATTTTATTCATGAATAAAACTTGTACATTTTATACAATAGCATTTTTTGATATCCACGAATTGTGTCTATTATCGAAACCTAACCACTTGACCAGAAGCTGATTTCCTCTTTTCCTAACAACTTTTTCTACCAAATAAATATCGGGATGTTTTGTTTTCTGCAGTTCCAACCCATAAAAAGCTCCTTTTACTTCCTCGCCCTCGTCATCTTCCAAAATGTAGCTTGCAGGGTTTGGAAGTCGAACTTTTACGATTTTAAAAATTTCGTTGCTCCAATTTGGGGTGTATCCTTTGGCACATGCGGCCCTGTGTTTACTAACTCTAACGCGGTCTCCCACAGAAAAGTTGATGTTCTTCGGGTCAACCGTTTTCATATGACTGTAGACCCTTTTCAAAATTTCATCGGCATTACTTGCATTAACATCTTCCGGTTTCATTCCGATGGTTGAGTGTTTTGTGGAATTATATCGTTTTACAATTTTTGGTAAAAGATCCAACCACTTATACGTTCCTTGCAAGCTGAACTGCTTCCACATCATATTTTTTAAAGTGCGGTTGCAGCGTTCGACGATACTGCTTTTTAAATTTGAATAACTACTATAATGGTTAATGTTGAATTGCTTCATCAGGGTTTGGAATTCTTTGTTGTAGAATTCTTTACCCATATCTGTTTGTAGATTTTTCGGTTTAGAACTTGTAGTTGAAAGCGCTTTCTTCATCGCGGTAGCAACGGCTAGACCGGTCTTTCGTTTGACGGGGTATGCCCAAACATATTTGGAAAATGCATTGATAACAACTAAAATGTATCTGAATCCTCTGTTGACTTTTTGGTATGGTATCATTTCAACCAAATTGGCTTGAAACAAATCGTTTAGACCCTTGATGATCACACGTCTCCGTTTGAAATTTTTTCTAGCCGGTTTGTGCAGTTCCGCTACAACGTCTTCCTTAACGTTCATCTTTAATTAGAAGCTTCTACTACAAAACTCGTTATTAATAATCCCGTACCGGAACTCTCATGTGAAATTCTAAACTCAACAAGGTATTCTTATTGGGTTGGTATGTAGCCGATATTTTATCGCCTGGATTTAGTGTACCGAGCGTCTCAGGCGGCATCATCACACCATTTAGGTATATTTTCGCGAGAGATGGGGTGCAAGCAACTGACATTATTTGTGCAGATGGTAGTCTGTATTCATATTCGCCGTTACTACTACCGTTAATAATTACGAACCGACCTTTGCTATCAGTTTTAACAGCCACTACATAAAAGATGGTATCATACTTTAGAGCCGATTTCATATCCCCTATCTTAGTTGCAGTCTCTGCAGATATCTCCTGTTTAAGAGCCTCGCCATCTTCCACAAGATATATTTTCGGATTTACATCGGTAGGATGATGTTGATGCATATGCCTTCCAAACTTATCTATCGGCATGTTAACGCGAACTGAGCTAACGCGGGTATGGTATGGCTATTGAACATTTGCCTATTTATTGACCTTATTTAATAACTTTTGCGCGCCTTAAAGCGTTCACGATGCTAACAATTTCGTTGTTATATCCTGTATGTCCTGCAGCCTGCGAGGCTATCAAGATCTGCATTCTCTCTACAAGAGTATTCGGATTTTTCCAAGGTACAAATTCAACCTTTCTGCTATTTACGTTTAGAACTCCTTTACCTAACCGAGTTGATTTGGGGGTACTTATACTGCGAATAATATTTCGATACTTTGGACCGGTATTACCACTTATTTGCTCGCTGTCGTTGTAATTTTTACGGTTGGCAGCAGACCGATTAACGATGTCTTTATACTGATCATGATCCTTTGTAGTATAGCCTATAGGAGCCTTTTTAAACATCAATTCGTAGAACCCAGGAGTTCCTTTATATGTAACCTTACGACCGCCGTCCATTATAAACATGTCTTCCCCGTCGAAGTCAAGAATTTTATTTCCTATATGAAATTTATCTGCTTCAATATCGAATCGAACACCATACTGAACATCGAATTTTCCCTCCGTGTCCCGTATCAAGTCTTCGATGTATTGTCTAGCTAAACCTTGAAAGTGTTCCAAGTATTTATCGAGGACATCTGGATGTAACATGTTTTCAATCGTTTGTTGAGCTTCTCGAACACTATGTTCCAAAAATTCTTCATTATCACTTTCCACGTTCAGGACCTCAGACTCCAAGAGTTCCTCTTCCGGTGAAGGTTCGGCAATTACATCAGCTTTCAGAAAGTGGGGCTTCGATGGTACAGGCTGTGGGCGCGTGCGAGTAGGCATCTCCTTTTTAGGAGGTATCTTTAATTCTGTGGGCTCTACTTTAACATGTAAATCTCTGGTTTGTAAACCTTTAGTTTTAATAGTTGCTAGTAATTCCTTAAGCGGTTGGGAAATGGGCTTAAATTGTTCCGAGAGTGTAGACTGCGATCGGGTCATGTCTGATTTTAAACTTTGCAATTTTCTTTTTAAATTTTGCCTACTTTTAATTAGTTCGCTAACCAACCGTTTATCCATCTTCCTCTGACAGTTGCTTAACGACAACTAAGCCGTATAGTTTCGCTTCAATTGTATATGTGGAAAAAAGAATCGAATCCTTTCCTGTACCGACCCCCGTTTACATCCGAATCCTTATCGATGACTAGAAAACCGTATGGATCGTTCCAACAATGTGAACATAAGTCCTTAAAATCTTCAAAGCGCATGTCAACGTTAACGTGATCATCGTGTATGTGTTTTAGGTTGGTCTTATCTTGTTGAAATACTATAATAAGATTGGCGTTGTCTCTAATAAGTTGTTTTGGAATAGAGGAATAGGTTTGGCATAAGTAGAAGCAATCTATGTTTGCATGCCGTCCAAAACAAAAGTAATCTCTAATTACACTTTGGTTTTCGCATGCCACATCGTCGAAAATAATTACAGAATTGGGTTTGGCTTCCTGAGGTTTCAATATCTCTAAGCTGTCTTCGTATTCATAAAAACCGATTTCCCGTATTGGTTGCAGTAGTTTCCTTAAATAATTATATTTCGGTTGATTCAATGATTTCGAATATAAATAAACATTTTCAAATCTCAACCCGTTGGAATGTTCTAGTAAACTAATCATTACGTTCGTTTTCCCACAGTTAGATCTACCAACGATAAGTCCACGCTTACACCCACCTCCTAGTAAAATACCATGTCTCTGATAGTTCGCCGTCAATGAAGTTTGATCATGATTTACGATTGGCAAAGAGTGATTTTGCTTTTCAATTTTAAATTTTTTCATTCTCGACACCTTTCTTAAATGTGCGTAACCAAAACACTAAAGTATTGGCGAATGTGATTTAAATTATATATATATAATACGGTACGCTCGAATATCTGTCGCAGTTGCTTAAAATGTTGGTTTACGAACGTAGCGCCGGTATTCGACGTCGAGCTGTTGACAAGAAAGGTTCTGGACTAGTGAACACTCTTATAAACAAATTGCCTGTAGAATTACACATTCCCGGGTATAACTATTGCGGTCCTGGAACTCGCTTAAAAAAAAGACTTGCTCGAGGAGATCCAGGTATTAATTCGTTGGACGAAGCCTGTAAGGAGCACGACATTGTATATTCTCAACATCAAGATCTTCAGACCCGACACGAGGCTGATAGAACGCTTGCTGAAAAGGCTTGGGGTCGCGTTCGTTCAAAAGACGCTGGAATTGGAGAAATATGCTAAGATATTACGGATTCCCAATTTTCGAGGGGTTTACATGCGTGACGATTTACCTCAGACGATTTATGAAAACGAATCGGGCGTAGTTAACCTAGACGATAAAATAGGTGCTGGTACGCATTGGACCGCCTACGTGAAGCGAAGTTTCAACGTGGAATACTTTGATAGTATAGGGAATTTAAAACCACCACCGGAATTAATAAAATATTTCCGCAGCGACAGTAGCAGGAATAAGATTACATACAACTTTGAACGATATCAAAAGTTAAATTCATACAATTGCGGACATTTATGCTTGCAATTTTTATATAGCTGTGCAAGATGATTTTTACAACGTCAGTGTACTGTTGTTTCTTGCATACAACGCATCGCAATGTCTACCATTTTCACACTTTCCGGAAATACGTTGGTGTTAAGCGTCGATTTTGATCCTCCAATTTTTTTGGAATCTGAACAAGAATATGTTCTGGGATTACTAAGTTTTGAATCGTACAATAGCATTCCTAATATTGTGGAGCCAAAAAATGTATTTAGACTCGTCGGTAGACCAGATATTGTATTTCCGAAAGGTGCTTATGAACTTAATGGCATCAACCAATACATACAGTCGCAATTAAATCGTAATGTTGGCGACAGGGAATACGTGGACCTGCGAGGACATGCAAGCACTATGAAAACCCAGATTAAGGCCTCTCATGAAATAGACTTCGAATATGACAACTCTATAAGGGATATACTAGGATTCGACAAAAAAATATATTCAAAAAATAAAGTGGTTGAATCTGAACACATAACCAAAATAATGCAAGTTAATACCATATTAATACATTGTAATATTTCTGTGGGGTCTTATAACAATGGAAAACCAAGCCATACAATTCATCAATTCTTTCCTACTGTCCCGGTTGGCTACAAAATCGTCGAGTCTCCAAATCCAGTTATTTATCTACCTATCAGTACTAAAACCATTACGAACATTACAATTAAAATACTTGATCAGGACGATCGACCGGTCAGTTTCAATTCAGACCCCATAACTGTAGGTTTACATTTGAAGAAGGTGTAATGGGTTTCATATTCCATTCGCACGGTTACGGTTGCAATCCTTTGCAGCCGGTTCAAAAAGGATATAACAAGCCCCCTTCCAAGCTCTCCAAGGTCAGTAAGAGATCGACTTCCGACCTGTTAACAAACAAGAATAAAGCATTCCTCAAGTCGTTGGGTTATCAGTTGCTACAATGAGTATTTTGAATATTGGTGAAAAGGTCTTTGTCGACAATTCCATTGTTAGTAATCAAATCCACACCCATCAGCCGTACACAACCAGTTTTAACAATAATGATGAAATTCGAATACCTATACAAGAAGATATGTCTACTCTACCCGGATTAAGCCACTTGTACATAGAAGGAAAACTACTTAAAGCAGCGGGAGGTCCTACAACCGCGAAATTTGTAAATAATGGTATCGCACACTTATTTAGCGAAATTCGATATGAAATGAACGGTGTTGTTATTGATTCTGTAACTAAGCCTGGTATAACAACTACTATGAAAGGTTATGTTTCCAATACATCCGAAGATGTTAAAAAACTTCTAAACGCCGGATGGTTGCCTGATAGCTCAAGTTCTATAACGGATGCCTCCGGTAATTTTAATGTCTGCATCCCTCTCAGAACCTTGTTGGGGTTCGCTGAAGATTATAATAAGGTTGTATTGAATATCCGACAAGAATTGGTATTAATCCGAAGTAATACTGATGACGATGCTGTTTATCTTGCCAACGCCGTGGCGACTGATGCAATCAAAGTTCAGATTGACAAAATTTATTGGAAAGTTCTCCATATTACAGCAGGCCTTGCGCAGGAACTGGCTTTAACCAAATACATTGATAAGAACATCGACACACAAGTTGCGTTTCGCAGTTGGCAACTTCATGTAATCTCTGGTGTGCATACCAATACTCTCCATTCTCATGCTATCGCAACCAGCACAAAATTGCAAACACCTCGACAAGTTATACTTGGTTTCCAAACGGCTCGATCTGGACAATTAAATAAAGTTTCGAGTTCATTCGATCATTGCAATATCAAAAATATTAGAGTATACTTGAACACCGAAAGATATCCATATGATAATTTGAATATCGATATCGCTAATAATCATTATGCAACCCTATACGACATGTATTCCCACTTCCAATCAACATATTACAAGAAACACGATGAGCCTATGCTATCTCTACCGGACTTCAAGAAAGTAGCTCCTCTTATTGTTGTAGATTGCTCAAATCAAAAAGACTACATTCAGGCGAATGCAGTGGTGTTTAGATTAGAATTTGAAACAGCCACCAACGTAGCCGACGATACAACAGCGTATTGCTTGGTGTTGCATGATCGCGTTTTTTCGTATAATGCTCTGACGAAAGCGGTTAAACAACTTTAAATGATTAGTACTCCAGTTGGTCGGACACCTTCGAAGAAGCAGTGTCGCTTCTAGTACTGAAGCATCAATATGTTTGTTATAGTGGATGTTCAAGGTTTCAAGACGTCTGACAAAGAATTTACTCCAAAAGAATTAGCTGCGTATGATGGAAAGACTGTTTCACATCACATCTTTAAATCCCCATTTTCCTTCTCAACACTACCCCACCAGTTTCAGCAGCAAGCTACTTGGTTGATGAATAACCACCATTGTATTAATTGGGATGATGGACATACACCAGTCTTCCTTTTTCCAAAAATCTTTCAGCGACTTGTTCGAGATGCTGATGTCATTTATATAAAAGGGAATGAGAAGGCTAAATTTTTAAGAGCATATACCTGCAAAAACATCATTGAAATTGAAGAACACCCCGCTTTAACCGCATCTAAACCAGCCTGCATGTATCATTTGAAAACGCTTTGTTACTGTGCTTTATCCAACGTTTATCATTTATACCAACACTATGTAATGCAATAGTTTTTCAATAAATCTTTTTATTTACGAAATAGTTTCATTTAATAAATTTCAAATAAAATTAGTTAAGAGATATATTTATTTCCAATACGCACATACTACAAGATTAATACATTTATAGTACATTATTATCTAAAAGCTAGTAATAGTTAAGTTAACACAGTTAATACTGTTAATAAAGTTATAAAAAACGTTCAATATATATGCGAGTCCTATGATTCACATTCAAAACATCCTCCAGGACCGTAGCCGTTTCTACAATTCTTCTTTTAAATCTGCTACGATCTAACGCTGCAATTTGCCACGTTCCTTTTCTAGCAGCTTCATAGGCATATCCCCATGCAACCATATTATACACTTTGTTTCTAGTCATATCAAATTTTACCACCATCATTACGATCTTCCAAAGTCTTAAATTTCTTAATTTCTTCCGTGTCCAACTTCATACGGTCCAGTTGTGCAATCAAGTTCGTTACAGAAATTTCACCCTCTAGAAATTCGCGACAAAGGGATGCAGCACGTTCATACAATTTGGCCGATTTTGCAAGTTCTTCTAGTCCACTGCTACAGTAGCTCCAAAAGTTAAACACACTTTCGTGTTCGTAATAGAACACTAAGTCACTAAACTCACTTTCAGCTCTGATTATTGATGTACGTAAGTCCGTGGCCGTTGGCCTGGAAGCCTCTGCATAAGCCATCCACATATTTAATTATTGCGTCTGTACTTGTAAATATTGTTCAAGTTCAATATCGCATCTTATTATATCCTCGCAATATTTTAGCATTTCAATCATGCACTCAACGTTTTCTGATTTGATATTCAGATTTAACAAAATACTTTCAATGTTTTGTTTTACGTCTCCTGATATTTGAGCGACACTTTTTATAATACTTGTATAAAATGTTGAAAATTCCAATGTTTTCAGCATTTCAGTGCCATAACCAATTAAATGCTGTAAACTCCACAATTCCAACAACGGCTCGACTCCAAGATAAATTTCACCACCACCTTCAGTGAGGTCCTTAACACATATTACTTTGACTGGACCCACTGTTTGAAAGTTAATTTTCTTTGAACCGCTTAAATTCAATGACTGTAGTTGAACATCTTTTGCGAAATAATTTGCTATTGCTCCGCGATTTTCAAACAGAATTTTCAATTCAGTCTCGTCTAATGTTACCAAATCATGTTTAACACCATGCAACTGTATAACAGGTGTAAACGGTGTGAAGCCAGACAAACCAACAACAACGAATTTACTCCTCGATTTATTGAGAGGATAGCTTCGACGTCGTAGTAGTACTGGACAATACTTTGCACTGCTTATCACAGACGCTTCAGCAGATTTATGCTTCACTTAATTCGCAGCATTTTCGATACACTGTAATAAATTATCCATAGCACTTTTGTTTCTTACGTTACGAACGGCTTATTACACACTGACGATTTGGAACTAACCTCCGTAGATTAAAAACTATTCATATATACACATATTTCAAGGTTACATGAGTTCGCGGGGTGGGGTTGGGGAAGGTTGGTGGTAAGGGTGGGGGTGAGAGTGGGGTTGTAGTGGGTGGGGGAACTCTTCAAGGTCTTTTTGACAGTCTACTTGTTCACCTTGAAATTACCAGTTCCGCTACCGTTCAAGGTTCAACGTTCACTATTTAATCGAATTTTGAAAGTGACACCAATCAGTTTCCTACCATGGCGGCATTCGTATACAACGACTTTAATGAAGTTCTTCCTCTGGAAGACCAATACTACTTTTATAATATGTTTCGAGAGTTTGTCGGAGGCGTGTTTCCGGCTGATGCACCACCAAGTCCACCATCAACACCGACAGAGGATCGCCAACTATATGCGGTTGCAACAATTCACTGCACGACAATGAGTCACAGAGAGCTCCTCCAGGACGTGGTGAAATTTACCAGCCGACCGTTCCCTATCAACGGATCGCTTCACCACTGCTACAGGAAACAGGTTGTGGACCCAATACTAAAATTTATGGTTCGATGTATTGATCCGTATTTGGGTCATATTGCGTATTTCTGGTCTGACCAGTAATACCTGAACCAACCACACTTAACCTCAACCAATATGACTCCGCCCATTCGACTTCTACTATATAAACACGGACTAGCAGCTTCCTGTTAGTCAGTTGTTCTCGACATCTACAACCAACATGTGTTTCGAAGTTAACGGTCAACATTACCAATCGTATTTGGAACGTTTAAAAACATTTCGCACAAATTGGATCAGGACTCAATCTCCTGAATCCCTTGCCAGTGCAGGTTTCTTTCGTGCTTGTGAAGGTGTTGACGACGTTCAATGCTACTCCTGCGGAATTCGAATTTATGAGTGGGAATCTGCGGATGATCCTCTAACTGAACACCTCCGATGGTCTCAAAGCTGCAAGTTTGCTAATTTAATGAATGAATTTAAAATTGCTAAGGGTTTGCTGGATGAGGTTTTCAACACTCTGAACGGTTTCGAATTAGCTGCCAACTTGAATGGAATTGATTATCTTCTAAAACTACTAGAAAACAAATTGCAATCGAACGAACACACTCAAAGGGGCGAAGATGTTGCTGGAAATACTGACTCAGGTCGGAACGTTCAACTTGGTATAAACACACTGCTTTCGCACATTTCTAGACATTGTTTTAAATAATCCTATTGTTTGTATTACTTTGTTTAAATGTAATAAAACTTATATTAAGAAACTTTAATTCTGTGTTTTCCTAACTATATAAACGATGTTACAACTACTTTGCTGCAGTTGAAAATTTATCTTGAGCTGTAAACATGTTGCACCCAACTTTGACTGTTGAATACGTATTAGATGGTGTAGCTTCTTTAGGTTACTGCTACAATTGTTGTATGCTACAAGTTAAACCGCAAATTATTAATAACTTACTAGTGATGCTAGACAACTCTTGTGATCAGCGTTTGCAAATTAAAGGGTCTGTCAGCTGTATTAGCAAAGGAATTAAAAGTATTGATATTCCACATACCGAAGTAAATTGTGATACCCGATTCGATGAGTGGTTCGACAAAACTTTTATCAAGAACGCTGCTTTGAAGAACTCAAAATATTTGAATCGTATACACCTAGAAATTACTGGAGATTTTGATAATCTTGATTTTCATGAGGACAACACATGCAAGAAAATTGATATTTTTTGAGGATACTCGACATGTTCAAATGTAATACTGTGTGAATAAATACTGTATTAATAAATGTATACCATTTCTAAATAAAATTATTAAATGTTACACTGTTTCAATTACTAGCTCTAGTCTTGCGTTCGGCCTTGGTCTAAGGGAGTGACCTTGGTTAATATTCAAGGACAATGACCTTGACCTTGAACATTGGCCTTGAGATCTGACCTTGACCTTGAGAGTTGACCTTGACCTTGGATTCAAGGTTAGGAGTGGTGGGAGTGTCCCAGAACTGTCCAAAACAATCTACTAAAAAGCAAAACTATATGGGCTTATTCAGCACGCACCATTTTTTTTTATCAAATCTACCCCGTTTTTCAAAGTACCTTTGTTAAAAGTTAAAATTCGCTCTTTTACCCCTGTTTGGGCCACTTCAGCACAAAAAAGAATACGGTTTCGTCTAAACAAATTCGGACAAGGTCCTTATGAGCGTTCACAAAGTGGACTAGTGGGTAGCATGCGAAGCGAATTCACAAACCTGTTTTATAAGGTAGAAGGCATGATATCAAACTCATGTAACGATTTTAATTGAAAATTGATAGATTTTTCCGACGAGATAAAACACCCTGTCTGTAAAAACTATATTTATTAATAAATAGGATTATATGCGATTTTGCTCTTTTTTATACTTACTACCATTATTATTGTTTCTTTTATTTCAGTTAACTTTAATTGAAACCTTTGATTACCAAATTTAAATAATAATCAACTCTTTCAATCACCATTTACTATAATTTTTATCATCAAATTATTGTGAAATAAAACCCATTGAAGCTTCTCCAACCTTTATTTAAAAAGAAAGTAAATCAATCCAAAATGAAAAAAAATCATTCAAATAAAGTGTATTACAAAATAAAAATAATTAGTGTAACTACATATTATAAAATGAAAATAATTATTGTATTATAAAATGCAGATACTTAATGTTTTATTATTGTTCAGACTATTTCATTCGAATTTCCAGATTCTCCTCCAGAGTCTTCGTCTACTTGTTGCTGTCCAGTATTCTGCTTAACTTCTCCATCAGCATTCTGTTCTGGATTGCTACAAAAAAAAGTTTTAGATACTTCGGTATACAATATACTGGGCATTTTCTTACCTATATTCCATGTAATGTCGAAGTGAAACGACAAAACGTTGTTGCTCCTCAGGCGAGCTAAACATTATCAAAGGGTCAGGTCTTCTTCGGTCCAATTAATTGTTACAGCATCGACCACTTCATTGTCAAAATTCTCAATGTCCTCTTTTACAATAACGTCTCGTTTTTGTCTATCACTTACGTCAATGGGAATAATCGTTATTCCGAACCCTTGCAATATCGCTACATTTAAATATTCCCTTTTAAAAAACACTTAAATGTAAGGATTTTGCCCTGTTTTTGCAAAGGCGCCCTTCTTTTAAAAAAAAAGTCAAAATTCGCCTTCGGCTCATGAGGCTGTGCTGAATTTTAAGAAATCTACTCCACTTTTAAGGTACCCTTTTTAAAAAGGTAAAATTTTTGAGGATTTTGTCCTATTTTTAAGGTGGGCCACTTCAGCACACATATGAATACGGTTTCGTCCAAACAAATTATAAAATTAAGGCAAACATATTTTATACTACTAAGGTAAAATAAATATCAGTGGTTGACACGACGACCGTTGAAAATCAATATCCATTCAATCCAGCTTGTTTCATATATTTTTCTCTAGGAAAAAATTGAATATTTTCCATAAAATCCTTCTCTTTCAAGTAAACCTCTTGCTCTGAAATTTGTCCAGCTTTGAACAAACAAATCATTTGCTTATAAAATTTATAGGCGAGTTTATATGTTTATGTGTTTACAATGGCCGCGAATGAAGTTTACGGTGTTTGTTCGTCTAAAAATTATACATTTAAATGTTGTAAAAATAGAACTTTTAATTATTACATTTGTGTTCAGTGTTATAGTTTAGTCCATAAATGTTGTTTATCCAAAATCAAAGCCAAAGTGTTTCTAAGTGATAATAAAATTATCTCCTGCGAGAAAAAGCCTGATCCCCATGAACTTGAAAGAAATACGCTTAAGGCGACCTTAAAAGAATTATACACTGACTTAACCTTGAAGGAAGATTATATTATTAAATTGAAAAACCAAAGACAAGTTGTGGAAAATGAAGCACTAGAAATGGAAAAGGAACTGCAAAATCTTCTAAAAATGCAACAAGATAAAATAATGAAATTGGAGCTGACAGTACGTGAAATAAAAGCAAAAGAAGTTTCACTCACAAGACGTCATAATCTTCTAAAAATGCAACAAGATAAAATATCCGAATTGGAGTTTATAGTAATTGAACTAAAAACCAAGGAAGTTTCAATCATAAAATGCCAAAAAAACAATAGCGTCCAAACTGATTGTATTGGACATGAAATTTCTAATGCCGTGCAAATCAACAATAAAATCGGCAAGGACAACTATCTTGTGAGACATCGAATTCAAAAATATGCTGAACAGGGGGAATCTACAACAGAAAAATCCCCGTCGTCTAAGTCCGCTCTAACTAAGAGAATTGAAATTACAGCTATAACACCTAACGGCCAAAATGACATTACCTTTTCAGATGACTGGTTTGATATTATGTTTGGGCATTCTCCGGTATATACATTTTCAAACAGGAAGGAAGAATGTCAATCATCGGTTGATAAGTGTCAGTCTGCTAAGAGCATTGAAGAAACAGAAAATATCCAACACCGTAAAATAAAATTCTTTATTGCAGCGGACAGTCACGGAAGAAATTTGGTAACAATGATAATGAATCAACACCTCCAAGTTACTTCTTTATTTAAACCGAATGCTAGTGTTGAGGATGTTTGTGCGGGATTAGGAAATCTGACAAAAAATTTCAATAAGAATGATTTTTTGTTGATACTAGTGGGCACAAATGATATTGACAACAATAATAGTGGAAGGATAATAAAGACAATTAAGCAGAATATATTGGAATGCAAACACACAAATGTTGTCATATGAACTGTTCCTTATAGATATGATAAGCCACATTTAAATAATATTATTTACGAAATAAATAAGGATTTGATTTCATTAAGAACTGATGAAACGAGGCCTCAAATAATAGATGTTAATTGCTTGCTACTCAGGAAGCACTTTAAGCGTCACGGTCTGCATTTGAATGTTCAAGGAAAAACAATTGTAATGAAAGCCCTTTTGGATGTAGCTAATAACGATTTAGATTTAAATAATTTAAGTTTAAGTTTAAGTTTATTTCATCTTAATATTCAATGCCTTTCCAATAAGATAGATCAGCTTTCCCTGTTCATCGATAAGTTCAAATTTGATGTAGTTTGTCTCTCTGAACATTGGTTAAATGAAACATCTCTAAAATTAATTACTTTACCGGGATACAATTTAATTTCTTATTTTTGTAGATCTTTACATATACACGGTGGTGTATCAATTTTTGTGAGAAATAATGTGAAATGTAGACCTTTAAATCTGAAAACATTTTGTAACGAAATTAATGCTGAGTTTTGTGGTTTTGAAATTACTGGTATTAAAACAGCTGTAATCTGTGTGTATAGATCGAGTTCGGGTGATTGCAATGTATTTTTGAAGAACCTTGAAAATCTTTTAGCCTTTCTTTCGTGTAAGTATAATAAAATAATACTAGCAGATGACTTTAACATTAACTTTAAAAATAAATCGTCAAATCTAACAGATTTAACCTGCCTTCTTAACTCTTTTGATTTACATGCTACTATTTCAGAGTACACTAGAACTACTTCAGTATCTGCTACTTGTATCGATAATATAATAATAAGTAATGTTAATGATGAAGATTATCGATCAGGAGTCGTTGATCCTTGTTTATCTGATCATTATGGTCAATTTATAAGATTAACGGGCACTGCGGGGTTTACGACTGAGCGTGTCTTGAAAAGGAGAATTACAACTCGGGGCATTGTTAAATTAAAAAATGCATTGTTGACTGTGGATTGGAGTATTTTTGATAACTATTCAAATAATGTAATGTTCTTATCAGAATTTCTTGTTAATACCTATAAAAATCTCTGCAGTCAGTGCTTTCCTCTAAAGAATTGTTCGAACATTTGTAAATCGCCTGTAGCATGGTTCACGGATTCGCTTCGAAAAAAAAAGAGATTCACTATCTTCTTTTAAACTTATCTACGATATCAATAAAAATCCAGTTTATTTAGATATTTATAATATTTTACGTAAAGACTGCTCGTGAAATAAAAATTTCGAAAAAGTTGGCTATTGACCATTTTATTCAGAATTCTAGAAATAAGGCTAGGGACACTTGGAGATTAGTAAATTATGAGAGAAATAAATTTAAGAATCAGTCCTTTAATTCAGATATCTCTGCGAGTGACTTTAATACATATTTCGCTTCTGTGGGCGAATCAATAACGAAGTCACTCCCAGTTGATAATAGTAACACTAATGTTTTGAATACTTTCAACATTAGCTTAACCAAGTGTAATGAGTCCTTGTTTCTATATCCAGTCACTGAAACGGAAGTTATCACAACTATTAGCCCCGGTAGTGTAGCGGCTAGCATGCTTGGCTCCTACTCAGCGAGCCGGGGTTCGATTCCCGGTGCCGGCAACTTCTGGCCAAGGTTTTCTGCAGGTTTCCTTGGCTGTAACATGAATATGAGAGTTGTGCTATTCCATCTCTTAAGTCGGCTGCAGACGCAAGCGGGCCCACATAGTAACTGTAATAGCCCCTTCCTCCCTCCCACACAAGCATTGCGCTTATGGGGCCTGGCAACAGGTTACGGGTAGAGTAGTTGTTATTATTATAAGTCTCTAAAAACCTCCAACTGCCTAGATGTATATAATATGAACAGTAAAATAAGGAAACCATTGATGTAGTTATAACTCCTTTAACCACCCTTTTAAATTTGAGCATATCTGCAAGAATATTTCCAGATGCATTTAAATGTGACAAAGTCATTCCTGTTCTCAAGAAAGGCGATGCTTCAGTTTCAGATAATTATCGCCCGATATCCATCATACCAATTTTGGGAAAAATTTTCGAACTCACTTTGAAAACTCGATTAATGAACCATTTAGAAAGTAATTCACTCTTACATAATCTTCAATTTGGCTACAGACCAAAACGTTCTGCAGTTCAGGCGGTTACTACGGTTGTAAATGATATAGTTAGAACAAAATCACACATTAACATCTAATAATACAATTAAATTTTTACACTTTTCTGATAACAAAAATAAATTAAACATTTTAGAAGCTTTTGAAATTTATAAACACACAAAAAACAACATACCTTTAATGAATGAGCAAATTGATCTCTTAGATTCTCCTTTACTGAAGATTTTGGAATAAATATCTTTTTAAAACACTGATAAGCGACTGACCTCCGACGGGTTGACTGGGGCCAGTTGCTTCACGCAGTGTTAAAATAATAGAATCAAGGAGTTACTATATTTTTGCATTTGTTATAATATTTTATAATAGCTTTTGACAATGGCACAATGATGCCGAAATACGTATAAAGCGAATAAATCTTATTATTTCCCGTTGAAATCGATATTTTATTTAATATTTATTATTTATATAATCATGGATTTCAACAAAGTGACGCTTGAGAATGTCAATAGATATAGTTGAAAATCTTGAAAAGGGCAAACACACAGCAATTGCACTCTGTGGCCTTTCCAAAGGTTTTGACTGTGTGTGCCTTGAAACGTTAGTAAAAAAATTAAACCTGTATGGAATTAGAGGCCTCCCTCTTTCATTATTTCATTCCTATTTATCAAATAGGCAACAGTGTGCAGTCATAAATAATGCTACATTTAAGTTTACAACTATTCAATATGGTGTGCCACAAGGATCTGCCCTTGGTCCGCTTTTATTTTTAATTTATATTAATGACCTTTGCTATTCTCTGCAAGATAAGAATTTCGCTTTGTTTGCTGACGATACTACGTTGATGTCATCTGATAATGAAATTGGGAATGCCTTATTAAAATTAAACAACTTCCTGAACCAGGCAAAATCTTGGTTTACAAACAATAAGTTAAAGTTAAATAATGAGAAAACACAGAAACTGGTATTTTCTTCAAAAAGAGAGTTGATAACTGGAAATAGCGTTAAGCTGTTAGGAATTGTGTTAGATGATAATTTAGACTGGTCGCGTCATGTAACTTATTTAAGTAAGAACCTTGCAGGTGTTATCTTTGTTGTTAGAAAAATAAAAAACATAAGTACTCAGCTTTGACGTATTAAAGTCTGTCTATTTTTCCTTATTTCATTCATACTTATGCTATGGGGTAACATTGTGGGGAAATTCCACTCATTCTATAACAGTGTTCCGTCAACAAAAGAAACTCATTAGAATCCTCGTTAATGCTGATCAAAGAGAAAGCTGTCGCCAATATTCTGTTAAACTAGGAATAATGCCACTACCTATATATACCTACCTATATATATATATATACAGTGTGTCCCAAATAGAGTAGTATTGCATGGCTATCTTTCTTATTAATAAAGATACAGATTCGGTTAAATGGGCAATGTTGTGCAGTTTTTCATGCTGGTTTAGATGCTGCTTAGAAAGGTCGAACATTCCGAACCCTTCAAAAGATATCCGCAAAAAACCACAAAATCCATTTTTCGAAAAAGTCGATTATTTCGCTTATTATAAAAGTTACAGAAAATTGTTTTATACAAAAGTTACTTGATTCATTAAGATAAACAAAAATATGTTTGCAAAAAGAATATCGCAAAAGCCGTTTTCGAGATATTGATAGCAACTTTCTTATTTTAAATGGGCGCCATCTTGGATTTTCAAATGAATAAATTGCATTTTTTTTTCTGCATTCAACGATGTATAACAATCTATGTTAAAAATAAAAAATAACGGCATACGTAATAGTTTTTGTATTAAATAAAGTAAGCCATGAAAACAAGTGAATTTTAACAAAGAAAACTTCGAACAAAATGTATTTACAGTTATTAACGATATTTACAATAAACGTTAAATCTGCAATAGCTAATTTTAATCACAGTAAATGTTCAAAATGTTGGCCATTGTTATCCAAACATAACTGGCATTTTTTAAAATTCTTGCAGTTACTTTACGTAATGTATTGCGATTAATACTACGAGCCCAGTCACACATGAATTGGACCAAAATGTTTTTCAAACTTATAAATTAATCTATAGTATGTCCAAAAGTTGAGCGATAAGATAAACCGCGTAAACATTTTGACAAACTATGTACTTACCTAATATTTCTTAAACTTTACATATTATTACTAGATTCATTGAACAACTACAATCAGAAATATATTGGTGGTTTTGAAAACATCCCCTTATCCCCTATTTGGGCATGAAAGAACAAATTGATGCGCATTAGAATAATAAAGTAAGTAATTAGAATTTTAAAGTAAAAATATATATACCTACGAGCTAGTTGTATAACTTAAAAGCATCAATTTGTTCTTTTATGCCCAAAAAGGGGATAAGGGGATGTTTTCAAAACCACCAATTTATTTCTGATTGTAGTGTTCAATGAATCTAGTAATAATATATAAAGTTTTAAGAAATATTAGGTAAGTACATAGTTTGTCAGAATGTTTACGCGGTTTATCTTATTGCTCAACTTTTGGACATACTATATATTAAATTATAAGTTTGAAAAACATTTTGGTCCAATACATGTGCGACTGGGCTCGTATTTAGCGCTTCTTGTACAGATTCTTCCAATTCGTTAACATTGTTGTAATTAAAATTACTACCATACACTTTATTTTTTATCGTCCCCCACAGAGAAAAGTCAAGAGGTGTTAGGTCTGCCTTGGATGGCCATCTAATTGGTGTGTTAGTAGCTATCACCTTTGTTATTAAATCACAAATTTAATAACAAAGGTGCCAGTTATGTTTGGCTAACAATGGCCAACATTTTGAACATTTACTGTTATTAAAATTAGCTATTGTAGATTTAACGTTTATTGTAAATATCGTTAATAACTGTAAATACATTTTGTTCGAAGTTTCTTTTGTTAAAATTCATTTGTTTTCATGGCTTACTTTATTTAATACGAAAACTATTAAGTATGCCGTTATTTTTTATTTTTAACATAGATTGTTATACATCGTTGAATGCAGAAAAAAAAATGCAATTTATTCATTTGAAAATCCAAGATGGCGCCCATTTAAAATAAGAAAGTTGCTATCAATATCTCGAAAACGGCTTTTGCGATATTGTTTTGAGTGATGTTAGTGGACTGTATCTAAATTCTTTACGGAGTAGAAATAACAATACACGATGTATTTTTGTGGAGCATTTTATTTCGTTGTTCATGCTTCACATGTCGAACAAAGACTTCTGCTCGCTTTTTATGCCACGCCCTCGGCAAAGGCGAAACGTGGCGAGCACCAAAAACGCGCCAAACATTTAAAATACAAAAATGTTAAAAAACACAATACAATGTAATCAAACCTGAACATACCGCCCGCCTTGAAATCGGTACGGTTTCAAACGTAAACATAAATGTAATTAATAATTATATAAAAAACATGGTAAAGTAGCAAACAATTCAAAAAATTGTAAACGAAGCTAAATAGGTTATCATAAGCACATAAAATAAAGTATAGTACTAGTAATAAAACAAGAGGTTCACTTTAAACGTGAAAATTAAATTGCACATAACTGCGTTAAAAAATTCACCAAACACTTTACTGTGAGTTGGTCTCTTCTATGGGAAGAGGGCATATTTTGGAGAATGCCCTTTTGAGAATCCCATTTGAAACCTTGATGGTAGCAACACGATTCACACCATCCTTGCCAGGATGGACTTGCAGAATTCTACCAAGTTTCCAAGATAATGGTGGAAGGTTGTCCTCTCGTATGAGTACCATTGCACCTTCCAATAAAGCACCATGTTGTGAACGCCATTTTGTACGCTGTTGGAGTTCTGCTATGTATTCTTTATTCCATCTTCTCCAAAAATGTTGATGGAGCTGTTGTATCTTCTGATACTGGTTAAGCCTTGATTCAGGGATGGCCAAGACATTCGGATCCGGTACTGCGACTAAACTTCTTCCTACCAAGAAGTGAGCGGGAGTCAGAGGATTGAGGTCATTAGGATCAGATGACAACGGATACAACGGTCTAGAATTAAGGACAGCTTCAATCTGTACTAACAAACTATACATTTCCTCATAAGTTAAAGACGCATTACCTGCAACTCTTTTTAGATGGTGTTTGCATGAACGAACACCCGATTCCCACAGGCCTCCAAAATGAGGCGATCGTGGGGGAATAAATTTCCAATTAATACCTTCGTTAGTCATAAAATCTGTTATGTCAGACTGATTTCCTTGAAGAAATTTTCCTAACTCTTTTAATTGAGATTGTGCTCCCACAAAGCAGGTACCGTTATCTGAGTACATTTGCCTAGGTTTACTTCTGCGCGATACAAAACGTCGTAGTGCCAGTATGAATGATTCAGTTGATAAATCTACGACTAATTCTAAATGCACTGCTTTCGTGACAAAGCAGATAAAAAGACATATATAGCATTTCATTTTCTTGCACCCACGACCTTTGCGGTCCCTTATAGTTAAGGGGCCGGCATAATCAACTCCGGTAGTATCAAATGGTTGAGAGGGCTGAATTCTGGCTAAAGGTAAATCTCCCATTATTGGTGAAATATGATTAGGAGATGCACGGAAACATTTCAGACACTGATGTACAATTTTCTTTGCTAGATTTCTACCGGCTATGGCCCAGTATCGTTCACGTATAGAAGCAAGTAAGGACTGGGGTCCGGCATGCAATAAACGTAAATGTTCGCGCGCAAATATAAGTGTTGTTAATTCGTGTTTCGCAGAAAGCAGTATAGGATGACATTTATCAAATTTGAAATGGGAATTTTTTAATCTTCCCCCAACGCGAATTAAACCATTTGAATCTATGAAAGGACTTAGTCCTTGAATTTGAGTATTAGATATTATAGTTTTTCCTTGCTGAAGCTGCTTAAGTTCACCAGCAAAGGATTCAGCTTGCGCAATTTTTAATAAGCACGTGTGAGCATTCCTTATTTCATCAAGTGTTAAAGATCCAAAATACCTTTCACCCTTTGGTTTCATAGAATTATTTTTAAACCTGAGACAATACGCTACTGCCCTTTCTAATAAATTTAGATTGGAATAGTTTTTAAATTTTATTACTTCAACCTTTATTGACGAGATCAAGCTTGTATTTTCATTTTTAAGTTCGTGTATGACTGGGCAATTGAGGTTTGACATAGGCCAAGAAGAGCAATCATCTTGCAACCACAAGGGACCATGCCACCAAAGTCTCGAATTTAGCATTTCCATTGGCGTGATTCCTCTAGATAGAAGATCCGCAGGGTTTGATTTTGTTGAAACGTGGCGCCATTGATCATGTTGTGTGCTCTCTTGAATTTCTGCCACACGATTGCAGACAAAGGTCTTTAACAAATTGGGCGGAGTTTTTAGCCAACCTAGCACAATTGTTGAATCACACCAGAATGTACAAGAGTCTAATTTTACACCAAAATATTTTCGAACTTGAGTCGCAAGCCTTGACAATATAAGAGCCCCACATAATTCTAGTCTAGGTATAGTATTTTGTTTTACTGGAGCTACTTTCGTTTTGGCACATAATAAATTTACAAAAATCTTATCGCTTTCGTCGATTGACCGTATATAAATACACGCACCATAAGCAGATGTGGATGCATCGGAAAATCCATGCATTTCTATTTTCTTATGGTTTGAACAAATAACCTGTCTTTTGATATTTAAGCTATTCAAAGAGGGGAGTTTTGTTCTAAAATTTAGCCATTTTTCATGTATGGAGCTAGGGAGAGATTCGTCCCAATCTAATTTTTCGCGCCATAGATCCTGAATCATGATTTTTGCTGAGATCGTGCAAGGGCTTAACAGGCCCAAAGGATCAAAGATTTGAGCAATTTCGGATAACATTATTCTTTTAGTTATTTGGTGACAAGCTGGTTTTGATATTAAATATACCAAATGATCAGATTTGCTAGACCAGGTTAATCCAAGAGTTTTTGTGAACTCATGTTCGCCAAATTCAAGAAGATTGGGGTGCTTGTCAGCTTCCTTTATATTTGCCAGTACCTTAGGCTCGTTCGAAATCCACTTGCAGATTTTAAAACATCCAGTTGCCAAAATTGCGGGCAAATTTTTACAGATATGTTGTGCTTGCTCTAGAGTATCCACGCTAGTCAATAGATCGTCAACATAAAAGTCACATTTTATAATGTTGGCAATTTCAGGGTTAGAGAACTCAACGTCTAAACCTATCTGATACAAACTTCGAATTGCTAAGAATGATGCACAAGCTGTACCGTAAGTAACAGTGTTTAAATTATATGCCTTTATTGGTTGATTTTTATTTGACCTCCACAGAATTCTTTGTAGATGCCTCTCTTCGGGTTTAATCAATATCTGTCTGTACATTTTTTCTAGATCAGCAGATATAGCATACTTCCCTTTTCTAAAACGTAACAAAATTGCAAATAAATCTTGTTGTATGGTAGGACCGACCATTTGTAGATTATTAATAGAGTACCCCGATGTACTTTGAGCCGACCCATCAAACACCACCCTTAATTTTGTGGAAACACTTTCTTCCTTTAAAACGCCGTGGTGAGGTAAATAAAATTCAATTTCGCCACGATTCGGATTAACTATACACATGTGATTCAAAATTTCATATTCTAGCATAAATTTATGGTAGCGTTCTCGTATGAAATCATTTGCTTGCAATTTGCGTTCCAAGGCCAAAAACCTCTTTTCCGCTTGCTGACGGGAATCCCCCAATTTTTCAATAGATTCTTTTAATGGCAATGAAACAATAAACCGTCCGTCTGGGGCACGTGTTGTATTTTTTACATAATGAGCTTCGCAGGCTTTCTCTTCTATAGAAAGTGAGCGGGGTTCTGGTCCCTGCTCTATTTCCCAAAATCTAGCTAATTGAACCTGCACGTCAATTTGACTTAAATTACACTGTACCCTATTTAAACAATGGGATGAAATCGGTCCAGACACCAACCAACCAAATCTACATTTTTGTAGTGTGGGCATATTTGTCCCTAAAACTATTTGACCGATGCAAAGTAACTCACAGAAATGTTGGGCGCCAATAAGTAGGTCTATATTACCCGGTTTATAGAAGGAGGGATCAGCTAATTTGAGTTCCTTGGGTATTCTTACACTGGACATATTTATTTGGAAATTTGGCAGAGTGCCAGTTATATTATCAATAACTAAACAAGAAGTTTTTAAAATGAAGTTGTTATGATGAGCACGCAATTCTACGTCACATTTGGATTGCACCTTACTTGCTGAATGACTTATTCCTACAACCGTCATGTCAATTTTCGTTGCTTTCAACATTAATTTTTCGCATAAGTTTGTAGTGATGAAATTGGATTGAGATCCAGAATCTAAGAGTACGCGAGCAGTGTGCCAGCTTCCATTCAAACCCAATATTTTTACAGATGCAGTTGATAATAAAACTTGAGACGTGCTTGAAGCAAGTGAGGTCACCGTTTGATGAGTCTCAACAATTGGCGCATTTTTAGCATCATCGTGTAAAAGAATGTTGTGCCTTTTTTTACATTTGCTGCATGCATACCTTGATTTGCAATTTCCTATGAAATGCCCCCTTTTTAGGCATAGTATACATAATTTCATCCCCTTAACCTTTTCTAATCTCTCCGGACATGAAAGTGTTTGAAAATCTTTACATGACCAAATCGCATGATCGTCTTGACATACTGGACAACTATTGACATTGCTAGTAGCAACAAAAGATTTGCTAGTTTTATTTTTTTCAAAGTTTTGATTTTTAGCTTGTTTGGATTCTAGTGTTTCCAGCAAATCTGCTCTTGATTTCAAAAACGTTTTTAGATCTCCGAAAGTTGGGAGGTCTTTTCCACTTATGGTCTCCTCCCACTCGCGCATAGTAATCGAATCTAATTTTGATGTAATTAAAAACACTATTAATGTTTCACCAAAGCCTTCGTCTGAAGTTAGTGATTTTACTGAGCGCATATGCTTCGACACTGAATCCAACAAGTGGCGCAATTTTGAAGACGACTCTTTATTAATTTGCTCTAATTGAAATAAAGACTTCACGTGATTGTGAACTAAAACCCTAGTGCTATTAAATCTTTCCTTTAGAGTGTCCCATGCTAACAAGTAATTTTCCGAGCAAAAATCTATTGCTTTGATAATTTGGGCGGCATCACCTTCAAGGCTGGCCCTTAGATAATGAAATTTTAAAGTTGAATCCAAACTATCGTTTTCGTGGATAAGGCTGACAAAGAGATCTCTAAATTCTAACCAGTTTTCACTTTGACCTGAAAATTTTGGTAATTGTATTGTGGGTAGCTTAACTGAATTTTGACTAAAAAAACCAGATCTTACAGAAATTGCGTCATCTCCTTGTGATGGTAATCTATCATCAGCTTCACCCCTAACTATAGGATTTTCAAAATATTTGTCACATAAAATAGATTCGGCTTTAGCCGTTGCATCGAAATATTTGCTTTCAAAATCATTAAACTCATCGAAATCTGTTGGGTTATTATCTGGGTCGACTTGCATTTGTGTTAGAATATTTTCAAATTGACCCAGTAAAGGTTCTGTAAGATTTAATCTACGTTGAACATTGATAGTATCAGTGTTCTTTAATGTTTCACCTGCATCCAACTTTGTTATAAGTTTATTTATATGATTTGCAAAACTAGTTAACTTGGACTTTAGCACAGAACGTTGCTTTTTTAACTCTTCCATTGTGATAATAACGATATGATTTTTATTTATCAACTGAGCCACTGAACTGTACCTACTAACACTCTGAATGTAATATTTGTTTACAAAATATCGATAATTATTACAAACTGATTAAATAACTCAGACAGCGTCACCTTAATTATACCTTACGCAATTAAAATAATAACACATATAATTTGCGTACTAAATTTTACTATTTTTTGACACGCAAAATGTTTGTTTGTACTAGATTGAAACAGTTTATTGTGGGATAGGAAACAAAAAGAAATAGGAAACTCACCCTTGGTTAATTGTTTTACACGGAACCGTCGCTATTTTTCTTCCCAACTTCGTTCTAGCGATGGATCGGGCGAGTCTGTTTTCTACATTAACGGCGAGGCCATTATGGAAGTACTCCGTGACTTTTTCTTCATGTAGAAAATTGATATGTTTTCAGTCTTCCTTCGAAATACCTATGCGGTTCGAAAGGACCAATGTTTTGAGTGATGTTAGTGGACTGTATCTAAATTCTTTACGGAGTAGAAATAACAATACACGATGTATTTTTGTGGAGCATTTTATTTCGTTGTTCATGCTTCACATGTCGAACAAAGACTTCTGCTCGCTTTTTATGCCACGCCCTCGGCAAAGGCGAAACGTGGCGAGCACCAAAAACGCGCCAAACATTTAAAATACAAAAATGTTAAAAAACACAATACAATGTAATCAAACCTGAACAGATATTCTGTTTGCAAACATATTTTTGTTTAACTTAATGAATCAAGTAACGCAACGACCTACCCCCCTAGCTTGTGGAGAGGAGGTCGCCACAGAATTTATTTGTGCCAGGGAGTAGCTCGGAGTACCCAGGGTTCGTCGGACTTTGAAAATAAAACCTATGAAATCTAAAGAACAAGTTTATTTACAGAATATTTACAGGAGGTTTGAACACTGGTTCACGGTGACTAAAAAATTAATAAAGTGAACGGTTTATTTATGTAACTAATAATAAAAATTAACAAATGTATGCAAAAATAATGATATGTACAATTTAATAAAATTTAATCAATTTTGAATAAATTATTTACGGCCGGCTCTGGTCTAGAATCAGAAAATTACAGGGATCTGTATTTATAAAACAACGGGTTGTAGAGAACGACCAGAGGGGTCGCCTCTGTTAAGCTATCTTAAATAAATTACTTTGTTGTACGTTATAAAACCAACATGGCGGAAAGCAAACAAAACTGGATTTGTAAAATATGGGGTTTGTTTAAATCAAAAACTATTGTGACAAGCCAACAGGCTAAGTTGTGCAAAAATAAGGTGATTTAGTGACAGTGTGGCCAGGTAAGTCTTAAAATAATTATATTTTATGTCGGTCGGTGAATTTACTTGACTTAAATCAAATACAAGGTCGTACAAAAGGTAAATAAACTGAAATTATGTTACTGGGTGGTTTGAAGAACCCAACTCAGTTCTGACCCAGGTCGAAGGACAAGGTTATCGGTAATTTACGTGTGTTTCACCCTACTTGTTACGTATTATGGTCACATATAGGGTAAAACTCCGTAGGGCTGATTCGGAACTGAGTAATTAGTGTTTTGTTCTACGTGTTACGAAATTGTCACTCATAAAAGCAAAACATTACTCGGAATAACTAATTGGGGATTTAAACAAGGTAGTTCACTTGTTGCAAGCACATATGCCCTACCTTGGGGAAGCTTACCCTGATGAAAGCCGTCTTGTATGATGCCACATACGGTCCACCAGGATAAACTATGCTAACTAGGATCGGATTCGGGAGCGGAAAACAGGTCGGAGGTTTCAGGTCAGCACGTAAATTTGAAATTACTTACTGAAAGCAAAATAGCCACACTTCACTGATGACCAAAAGAACAGGTTATGAAATGAAATTAGTTTTTATTCACAATTTAAGCAATTTGCGGCGATATGAACACCGGAAATTACTTCGGGGCAAAACTGGCGAAATTTAACTGGAATTTAAGATTCAAGTTAAATTTCCAAATATTCTCGGACAACCAAAATTACTAA
Organism: Hemicrepidius hirtus; assembly: GCA_963082805.1. NCBI lineage: Eukaryota > Metazoa > Arthropoda > Insecta > Coleoptera > Elateridae > Hemicrepidius > Hemicrepidius hirtus. The sequence continues at coordinate 10,666,426 of OY720168.1, forward strand.
TCGAATTTGAATTCGGAGTTCGGAGTTCGAAGTTCGGAGTTCGGAGTTCGGAGTTCGGAGTTCGAGAGTCATTTAAATTGTGCCGGAGCGGCGGTTTTATAGCCCGGCGTCGGCTTCCTTCGCACAGCGACGCGGACCGTCCCTTCTCCTTCGTGGAGGGAGAAGTTGTTGCCCGCGCCTCTGTATGACGTCGATCTGGCCAAAACGACGCTATCTTGGGAATGTGGAATATGGCGTCTTATATACGACGCACCAAATTCCACACCCCAAGAATTGCGTCGTTACATTCCTCCCTCTCTTCGGGGAAAAGGAAGAAACGTCGGAGGTGCTGGTGGATGGCCGGAACGAGCTGGTGGTGCAGGCGGATGAGCAGCGGCTTCGGGCGGTCGGACGGGCTGGCGGCTGAAGCGGGTAATAGGATTACTCCTACGGACTGGCTGGTGGTTCAGGAGGACCCGGGCTTGTCGGCGGCCGGGCTGGGATCTCTGGTGGTGGGACGGGCGTTTTCGGAGGACAGGCGGGCATCTCGGGTGGACAGGCGGGCGTCTTCGAAGGGCACTCGGGCGGACGGACGGGCTCCTTCGGCGGTGGTTTGGTGGTTTACTCCGGCGGCGGAGGAAATTCTGTAAAGAGCTGGGGCCTGGAACATAACGGGGAACGGAAAATTTCAAAATTATCGGCGGCGGTGCGCCGGTAGAATCGCTAATTGACAGCATTATCCCCACAGGATCCTCGGCTGCGCCCTCCAAATGCTCCAGCCCAGGCGGACGGAACCTGGCAGCAAGAGGTAGCTCCTCGGACACGGATAACGGAGGGCGGAACTCCTCTTGCTCCATTACTCTGGCCGGTAGAGGACGTGGAGGCAATGGAGGTTCTGGACTGTCTGGATCACACGGCCTACGGACGGTAGGGACAGGTAAGTTTCCTCCCTCTGGGACGGAGAAATCGCTTGATCATCTTTTTCGGATTTTTCAGGTTCCAGAACGGTCTCCAAGGTACCTGGATCGGTGCAGCTTTCGTCCTCCATGATCTGTAATAAAACCACCTCACCTGGAGAGGTCATTTCGGCTGCTGGATCAGCGTCGGGACCTGGAGATGTAATATCTGGGACAGGGGTGTCCTGGTCGGGACCTGGAGTTGGTAACGGTGCCGTAGGTGTGAAGTCGACTGAACGCGATGGAGCCTCTGGAGTTTCGGTGGTGGCAACCATCACTTTAGGTCCTTCTTCACACCTGGACTTCGGGTTTTCTACAGCGGTAACTGGCTTCTCCGGCTGGACATGCAGCGGTCGAGGATGGGCGGTTGTTCTACTTTGAAGTCGGGCGGGCATGTAGTATAATCGGAAGTGACCCTCAAAATCGGACCAGGTATGCCAAAAGTATTTGTTGTTTCGATACCATTCTAACACTTTCCCTTCTAGTAATAACGGAAGGACGGGTAGAAGAGAATCTGGCTGGAACTGGTAATATTCGATGATTTCTTCGAGCCTCACCAGGAAAGGGGCCGGATCACCCACACCGTCGAATCTGACACCCCATTGGTAGACGACGTCACACAACTGTGGCGGTGCGGTCCAGGGGTCGGTCATCACAGGATGGTACTCCTGCATGTCGATGGTTTCCTGGTTTCAAACAAAAAGAAATCTTACTTGGTTACCTGGTGAACGGTTCGGTTCTGGACTTTTTCACATCGGTTCCTGGATCTTCATTGAAGTCCCTGCTCCTTCGGTGTCGGACAGCATATTGAATCAGGTTCTGGTGAACGGAGGTTGATACGGATGATACTACTTCTTTAAAGCGGTCCCTGCTCGGGCGCCATGCAACGACCTACCCCCCTAGCTTGTGGAGAGGAGGTCGCCACAGAATTTATTTGTGCCAGGGAGTAGCTCGGAGTACCCAGGGTTCGTCGGACTTTGAAAATAAAACCTATGAAATCTAAAGAACAAGTTTATTTACAGAATATTTACAGGAGGTTTGAACACTGGTTCACGGTGACTAAAAAATTAATAAAATGAACGGTTTATTTATGTAACTAATAATAAAAATTAACAAATGTATGCAAAAATAATGATATGTACAATTTAATAAAATTTAATCAGTTTTGAATAAATTATTTACGGCCGGCTCTGGTCTAGAATCAGAAAATTACAGGGATCTGTATTTATAAAACAACGGGTTGTAGAGAACGACCAGAGGGGTCGCCTCTGTTAAGCTATCTTAAATAAATTACTTTGTTGTACGTTATAAAACCAACATGGCGGAAAGCAAACAAAACTGGATTTGTAAAATATGGGGTTTGTTTAAATCAAAAACTATTGTGACAAGCCAACAGGCTAAGTTGTGCAAAAATAAGGTGATTTAGTGACAGTGTGGCCAGGTAAGTCTTAAAATAATTATATTTTATGTCGGTCGGTGAATTTACTTGACTTAAATCAAATACAAGGTCGTACAAAAGGTAAATAAACTGAAATTATGTTACTGGGTGGTTTGAAGAACCCAACTCAGTTCTGACCCAGGTCGAAGGACAAGGTTATCGGTAATTTACGTGTGTTTCACCCTACTTGTTACGTATTATGGTCACATATAGGGTAAAACTCCGTAGGGCTGATTCGGAACTGAGTAATTAGTGTTTTGTTCTACGTGTTACGAAATTGTCACTCATAAAAGCAAAACATTACTCGGAATAACGAATTGGGGATTTAAACAAGGTAGTTCACTTGTTGCCAGCACATATGCCCTACCTTGGGGAAGCTTATCCTGATGAAAGCCGTCTTGTATGATGCCACATACGGTCCACCAGGATAAACTATGCTAACTAGGATCGGATTCGGGAGCGGAAAACAGGTCGGAGGTTTCAGGTCAGAACGTAAATTTGAAATTACTTACTGAAAGCAAAATAGCCACACTTCACTGATGACCAAAAGAACAGGTTATGAAATGAAATTAGTTTTTATTCACAATTAAGCAATTTGCGGCGATATGAACACCGGAAATTACTTCGGGGCAAAACTGGCGAAATTTAACTGGAATTTAAGATTCAAGTTAAATTTCCAAATATTCTCGGACAACCAAAATTACTAATCGAATTTGAATTCGGAGTTCGGAGTTCGAAGTTATTTAAATTGTGCCGGAGCGGCGGTTTTATAGCCCGGCGTCGGCTTCCTTCGCACAGCGACGCGGACCGTCCCTTCTCCTTCGTGGAGGGAGAAGTTGTTGCCCGCGCCTCTGTATGACGTCGATCTTGGAAAACGGCGCTATCTCGGGAATGTGCAACATGGCGTCTTCTTTTCGACGCACCAAATTGCACACCCCAAGAATAGCGTCGTTACATTCCTCCCTCTCTTCGGGGGGAAGGGAGAAATGTCGGGAGTGCGGTTGGGCCGGTGTCGTGGAGTTGTCGGATCTCTTCCTCAGGCTGACGGGCTGGTGTTGAGGGCAGGAGATATGTTTTGTAGTGGTGACGTGGTCATGTTTAGCAGACGATCCTTCCTCACCCGGACAAAACAACCTGGAGCAAAGAATACTCTCACCCGTTTATGTTGCTTACGGTTTTTACGCTTCTTCTTCCCGGGAACACTGGAGGAGGAAGTCGTCGCCATGACTGCTGTCTGGAGAACGGCCATCGGTTGGGGAACAGGCATGGTCATCCCAGAAGTTGACGGCCCAGGGAGCTGTACCATCTTCTCAACCAAGGACTGGATCCCCAACGACTCCACTACAGGCGGACGAGGGCTGGCAGCAGGAAGGAGTTCCTCAGGTACGGAAGACGGAATACGAACCTCTTCCTGCTCCATGACCATGCACGGTGGGGTGCCTGGGGTTAGTGGAGGTTTCTGGAGATCTGGCGTCCTCGGCAGGGGCGAGAAGTACAACCCTTCCTGGTCTGGGTTGGCCGGCGGAGTCACAGGTGAGTCCCCAAATAACTGTCTTAGCTTTCTCACCAGGTTCTTTTCTTTCTTCGGCGTTATAGGTTGGCTGTATTCCGGTAGACCTGGTGAATACGCCGGATCGGTGGGCGAAGGGATGGCCAAGGTTGGGGCACCAACTCCCTCCAAGGAAACCCGAGCCACGATGCCATCGGGAGAGCGGACTATGGGCATCGGCGGCAGGTACTGGGATGGATTCCAGGGCCTGATTTTGTACGGCTTCGAGCGGCGGTCACGGTTACGGCGGTGCTTCTGTACTGGAGCCATTTCTGTATACGGAGGTGAGGTTTCTTTCTTTAACTTGTTGTTTCCAACAGTCAAGAATGAATGAATTGCAGGTCTGTGGTCAGCCGGAGATATAGTGGGTGGCATCCCCTCCATCATGGCGATGGTTGGTGGGGGAAGCTCGTGCGCCGGTTTCAGGTCCTTAACATGGACGGTACCTGCAGCCCGATGTCCCCGGGTTTCCTGGAGCTGGAACATCACCGGAGAGATCACTTTCTTGATGCGGAAGGGACCAGCATACTTGGGAGCAAGTTTGGGGCAAAATCCTTTGGCGGCATCTGCAAGTAAATGTTCTTTCCTATATACTAACTCACCGATTTGGGGTCTCCAATCCCTCCGTCGCAAGTTGTAGTGATGACTCTGCTTTGCGAAGGCTTTGGACAGATTTTCTTTTACTAATTTATAAATTTGCTTCAGCTTCCCCAACTGTTGCTGATACTCCGGGTATGTTGGGGGTTCGGGACCTTCTGCTGGATCGGCCTGGGCTCGGAGAGATCCGGGGAGCAGCATCTCACGGCCATAATTGAGTAAAGATGGGGAGAATCCAGTGGACTCATGTTTGGCAGTGTTGATGGCGAAGACCATCTCGGGGAGAGAAGCATCCCATGTCTTCTGGTTGCCTCGGGAGAGTTGCGCCAACATGGTGCCGATGACCTTATTCATCCGTTCCACTGGATTCGTTTGGGGAGTATATGGTGGGGTAAGCTGATGCTTAATACCATACGTTTGAGTCAATCCCTGAAACAATTTGTTAACATATTGCGACCCATTATCTGACACCACCGTTTTAGGGGTGCCAAATCTAAAGATGATTTTTTCCTGGAAGGCCTTAATCACTGTGCTTGCGGTTGCCTTCCGGAGAGGGTGGACCTCCACCCACTTAGTGAAGCGGTCCTGAAATACAAGCAAATATACGTTGCCTTTGGTAGACCTGGTGAGTGGGCCAATCAAGTCGGTGCTGACTACTTCCCAGGGGCCCTCTACCCGGGACCAGCACATCTTGCCCGGTATCTTCTCCTGAGTCCTCTTGTACTCCTGGCAGGTGTGGCATGCTCGGACATAACGGACCACATCCCTGTGGAGTCCCGGCCAGAAGTAATGTTGGGCAATTCGGTGGATGGTCTTACGAATCCCCAGGTGGCCGGACTGGTCATGGCATTCCTGTAGGACTTCCTTGCGCTGGGGAGTCGGTATACACAGTCTCCAAAGTGGATGGAATCCTTCGGTCAATGCAGAATCTGTATCGGGAAAACACCTAAACAATTTACCTTCTTGTATACGGTAAGTATCGAAGTCCTCCGGGTCGGTCTTCACGTTTTCTAGTAACTTTTGATACCACCGACAATCCTCCTTGGGAGTTATGGCGGAAACAGGATTGACAGTTACCTTTTCCAGCTCCTGTTCCTCGTGGGCTCGGGAAAGAGCGTCTGCGACCTGGTTCATGGAGCCTTTGCGGTACTGGATTTCAAAATCGTATTGCTGAAGCTCTAACATCCATCTCATGAGCCGGCCGGTGGGATTCGGGACGGAGTGAAGCCATCTGAGACTCCGCTGGTCGCTGAGAACGGTGAATTTGTAGCCCTCCAGGTAACCGCGGAGCTTCCTTATGGCCCACACCACGCAGAGGCATTCCAGCTCGACCGTGGAATAGTTCTTCTCGGCTGGAGAGAGAGTTCGGCTGGCATAGGCGATGACTCGCTCGTCTCCATTTTGCACCTGGGTCAGGACCACGCCGAGTCCGGTATTCGAGGCATCTGTCTGCAAGCAAAATGGAACCTGGAAGTCAGGACAGGCTAGTATAGGAGCGGAGGTGAGTGTTTGTTTCAATTGGCGAAAGGCTTCTGCCTGGTCAGAACCCCATAAAAATTTCTTATTCTTCTGCAGGAGGGCAGTAAGCGGAGCGGCCGTCTGGGAGAACTGCGGTATGAATTTTCTGTACCAGGAGGCCATCCCCAGGAATCTTCTTACGGCTTTGACGTTTCGGGGTTGCTCCACCTGGAGGAGGGCTTCAATCTTCTCGGGATCCGTTTGGATACCTTGTCGGTTGACCACATGACCCAGGTATTTGAGCTCGCTGCGACAGAAAACACACTTCTCGGGTTGAAGCTGCAGTCCGGCATCTCGTAGCCTTTGGAATACGGTTTGCAGGTGCTGGAGATGTTCGTCGAAGGTGCGACTGACAATTATAATGTCGTCCAAGTAGCAGAAGGCATTTGGTTCAAGCTCGGGGCCGATGATAGTGTCCAGGAGACGTTGGAACGTAGCAGGGGCGGCGTGTAGTCCGAAGGGCATGACTTTAAATTGGAATAAGCCCAAACCAGGTACCGTGAAGGCTGTAATGGGTCGGCTTTCGGGTGACAAGGGAACCTGCCAATATCCCTGTCTCAGATCTAGCGTGGTCAAGAAGTGGGCCCCTCGGAGCTTGTCCAGGATCCCTTGAATGAAGGGTAAGGGGTATGCGTCGGGTTCCGTGACATCGTTGACCCTGCGGAAATCAATACAAAATCTATGCTTACCGGATGACTTCTTTACCAGGACTACTGGGGAGCTCCACGCACTACTGGACGGTTCGATGACCTCTTCATTCAACATTCGGTAAACTTCTTGGTTTATTATATCTTGCATCACCGGGTTTCGGGGGTAGTACCTTTGTTTAACTGGTTCTGTACCGGGTTTTAACTTAATTACATGTTGGGTTCTGTTGGTAGGTCCTTTAACCGCTTGAAACAGGGGTAGCTCCTGGTCTAGGAACGAGTTGAGCTTCTCCAGCTGCTCGTGGGTGAGGGCCTGCAGACCTCCAAGTCCGGAAGCGGTCTCCATGTCCATTAAGTCGACTTCTTCATCAGGAAAAACTAGCTTTTTCTGGTCGGGCTGTATGGAACAATTTAATTTTTTTAATAAATCCAGGCCCACTATGGCTTCGGTGGATAGATTGGGTAGTAGCTCCCAGGGGGACACGATCACCAGGCTGCCAGTAGTTGTGGGGAAGGTAAAACATCCGGTTGTGTGGACGAGGGAACCATCGGCTAATTGGACGGCGGTGGGATTCTCGGTGGAGGCCTGGTATCCTTCGTCCACCAGGAACGCTCCAATGCGGGGACCAATGTATGACCTGGTGGCTCCTGTATCCACCAAGGCGACAAATTCTCGGCTGCGAATATTTAGCTTAACAAAGAGCCGGGATTCTAAGGTAGCTAAGGAAGTGGGATGGATTGAATTGTTTGTCATAATTTGTCTTACTCGTTGCAGCCAGTTGTTCCACTCCGCTTGGTTGATGGTGGATGAGGAGACGGCCTGGGGTTGCCGGGAGGACCTCACACCTCTCGACGGCCGGAGGCGTTTCCCGGACGTGGTTTCCTACACCCTGGGTGGTCGGAACGTACCCCTTGCTGTCCACACCAGGAGCAGAACAGGCGTGGAGGGTTACGGCATCCGGTGCGCCAATGTCCAGACTCCCCGCAGCGCCAGCAGATCTGTTCCCTGGCAGCTGAAGCGGTGGGTTGACGGTTGGGAGCTGGAGTACGGATCACGGGAGTGCTGACCCCACTTGGAGGCCTGAGTGGGGGAGATGAAGTCCTGAAATGAACAGTGGCAGGGCGAGCTGGGGGTTCTGGGCTTCTCGCGGCTACTGCCATCACGGGGAGGGTCTTTTCGCCTTTGGGTCGGCGGCTTTCATAGGCGGTTTCTGCCATGTAGGCCTGAACTGGAGAGGGCGGAGGACGAAAAGTGGCTTCTTCTAACTTCAGGATTTCATACTCGGTGGCTTGCTGGACCAGCTCAGGTAAGGTTTTGAAATCTCGTCTTCTCACGTACAGTTTGTACTCGGGTCGTAAATTATCATACACCCGCTCCAGTTGGCTGGCTACGGAATATCCCCCATGTCGGCGCATCAACGTCTGGAGAGCGGTGATGTAGTCCGTGACGGATTCATGATTGCCCTGGGTTCTTCTTCGGACCTCTTCTTCGGAAGCGAGCGGGTAGGTATTGAACTCGGAATTGTTTCTCAAAATCCCTCCATGTCTGCCAATTATCTTTGTTATTACGGAACCATAATATGGCCTTACCTATCAGGAGTTCGGGAAGGACTGTCAACAGCGAATCCCGACGAAGCTGGTAGCAGGTGGTGAGTTCCTCGATCCTTTCCAGGAAGGACACCGGATCACCTTCCCCGTCGAACTTCACACCCCACTTCCGTACAACGTCACACACCATCGGGATGGCTGGTACTGGTGCGAGCGTTGGAGCGGACCAAGATGGTATTTTCAGACCTGGATTAGGCAGGGTTTTCCGGGCTGGTTCTGGACTACGTTCCATGAAGAGTTTCAGTCGCGCTCGCAAGTCGTCTACTTTCCCTTCGGTGTCCAGGCCTAGTGTCTTCATTTGAGTGACTAATTCCTCCTTGGTCAACCTGTGGACTTCTGTAGGGGTTAGCTTATACTCACCAACAGCTCCTTCGGTGTCGGAAATCATGGTGAATCAGGTGCTGGTGAATGGAGGTTGATACGGATGATACTACTTCTTCAAAGCGGTCCCTGTTCGGGCGCCATGCAACGACCTACCCCCCCTAGCTTGTGGAGAGGAGGTCGCCACAGAATTTATTTGTGCCAGGGAGTAGCTCGGAGTACCCAGGGTTCGTCGGACTTTGAAAATAAAACCTATGAAATCTAAAGAACAAGTTTATTTACAGAATATTTACAGGAGGTTTGAACACTGGTTCACGGTGACTAAAAATTAACAAAATGAACGGTTTATTTATGTAACTAATAATAAAAATTAACAAATGTATGCAAAAATAATGATATGTACAATTTAATAAAATTTAATCAATTTTGAATAAATTATTTACGGCCGGCTCTGGTCTAGAATCGGAAAATTACAGGGATCTGTATTGATAAAACAACGGGTTGTAGAGAACGACCAGAGTGGTCGCCTCTGTTAAGCTATCTTAAATAAATTACTTTGTTGTACGTTATAAAACCAACATGGCGGAAAGCAAACAAAACTGGATTTGTAAAATATGGGGTTTGTTTAAATCAAAAACTATTGTGACAAGCCAACAGGCTAAGTTGTGCAAAAATAAGGTGATTTAGTGACAGTGTGGCCAGGTAAGTCTCAAAACAAAATCTACTACGGCGATCGGTGAAATTACTTGACTTAAATCAAATACAAGGTCGTACAAAAGGTAAATAAACTGAAATTATGTTACTGGGTGGTTTGAAGAACCCAACTCAGTTCTGACCCAGGTCGAAGGACAAGGTTATCGGTAATTTACGTGTGTTTCACCCTACTTGTTACGTATTATGGTCACATATAGGGTAAAACTCCGTAGGGCTGATTCGGAACTGAGTAATTAGTGTTTTGTTCTACGTGTTACGAAATTGTCACTCATAAAAGCAAAACATTACTCGGAATAACGAATTGGGGATTTAAACAAGGTAGTTCACTTGTTGCCAGCACATATGCCCTACCTTGGGGAAGCTTATCCTGATGAAAGCCGTCTTGTATGATGCCACATACGGTCCACCAGGATAAACTATGCTAACTAGGATCGGATTCGGGAGCGGAAAACAGGTCGGAGGTTTCAGGTCAGAACGTAAATTTGAAATTACTTACTGAAAGCAAAATAGCCACACTTCACTGATGACCAAAAGAACAGGTTATGAAATGAAATTAGTTTTTATTCACAATTAAGCAATTTGCGGCGATATGAACACCGGAAATTACTTCGGGGCAAAACTGGCGAAATTTAACTGGAATTTAAGATTCAAGTTAAATTTCCAAATATTCTCGGACAACCAAAATTACTAATCGAATTTGAATTCGGAGTTCGGAGTTCGAAGTTATTTAAATTGTGCCGGAGCGGCGGTTTTATAGCCCGGCGTCGGCTTCCTTCGCACAGCGACGCGGACCGTCCCTTCTCCTTCGTGGAGGGAGAAGTTGTTGCCCGCGCCTCTGTATGACGTCGATCTTGGAAAACGGCGCTATCTCGGGAATGTGCAACATGGCGTCTTCTTTTCGACGCACCAAATTGCACACCCCAAGAATAGCGTCGTTACAATGTCGATTGAGAGGAAATTAAATTTTTGATTCCAGCACTCGTTATAAATTTTTACAAACGCTTCTTTGGAAATATTTGAAATGTAATTGTCGTAAATGAATTTGATATATTTAGGAGGTAATTTGAAGATAAACATGAAATCTGCGTTTCCACGTTCCATCATCAAATATAACCAAACTATCTGGTAAGCATTCGTCAACAGATAAAATATTATCCCATTCACTTTCAAAAAATAATTTACAATTTACATTTTTAAATACTTTGATCTGGTGATCTCGTATAGATGTATAAATTTTTATAGTAAACCAGTTTCTCATTAAAAATAAAATTTAGAGTCAAATGTGTCTTGCCGCTTCCACGTGGACCTATTATAATTGCAAAAATTCTTGGCTTACCTTCACAAGTTTGACCAGCTTCTAAATCTTTGAAATATTTAAGATTAACTCCCTTGAATCTATTCATTTATATATAAATGATGAATTCAGTAGAAATGAAAAAATTGTATCAAAAACTGAAAAGAAGATTTGCAAAAGAGACCGACGAAAACGAACCAGTACATCTGACGACTATCGGTCAAGATATAACTGATGACCGCCAACATGGTCCGAATACTAGCAAACATGATTGTCCGATGAGTGTTGATGAAATGATAAAAATTAAAAATAAAATTATGGATAAAGAGATAGCTGTAGCAAATAAGGAAGTTATTCAAAATAAGCAGAGAGAAAAGGGAAGAACCAATTACAAGGCGATTAGATAAGATGAATAAAAATTTAGAAGAGTTGGTAGATATTAAAAAATCTAAATCCAGAAAATCGATTCCTGAACCCATAATTGAAGATGAAGATGATGAAGTTTTTGAGTATAGTGATATATGGAATGATTTACAAGCCGACGCGTCTAGAATAAAGAAACAGAAAATATGATGGTATTTACGGTCTTAGATTCGATTTGCTTTCTAAAGAATTTATGATTGGATCAGAAGTTATAAAACCAACTGTAGGTGATAAGAATGATCCGCTTGCACAAACTATTACACATGTTGTAATCAACACGCCTCTTTCACCACTAGTGCAGCTGTTCAACTGTTTTACTCCTTTTTCAGCTACAACCTTTCTAGGTTTTTGGACGGTTGTAGTGCTGGTTTCGTCTAAATTGTAGATTCGAACATTTGACACAGTTGATGGGTTTTTAAGAAACACAGATTCGAGATTTTTGAAAAAGTATTGTACGTTGTGCTGGTTGAATGATGTCATTCGGAAGAGACTGCAGCCTTCTGGTTGTCGAATACTCAGATTCCCACATCTTTTCATAAAAGCTCTTAGCCAATCAATTCCGGCAGACTGATTATTGTGCCAGCTTTCTGGAACAACAATGTTGTTTCGCATGGCCATCTCATACGCCAAATTTCTCGTCTGCTGAGTGGTCAAACCATAGCACATTCTGCTACAGGTTTTTATATAATCACAGAGTACTTCTTCTTGCTCTCTGCTGAAAACTAGTCTCACAGAATAGTGCGGGGTCATTGTGCAGTCGTTATTTGCTCGTTTCTTTTTGACATATCTTTGTAACGTTTGAAATTTCACGCCATATGTCTGGGCGGAGTTTCTTAATGTTAAACCTTCTAAAACGGCGTTTACAGCAGCACACATCATTTCTTCTGTAAATGTCGCTCTTTGCCTCTCTTTCGCCTTACGAACCATTGTATCTGCGAAAGAAAAAGGTTTACTACACAATGGTACACAATGAGACATGTCTCATTGTGTACCAAAGTGCAGTCTCATTGTGTACTCAGCTACCGCTAAAAATAATTTGGAATATGCGGTACCATAGCCACTTCCAACAAATCGAAAATGTGAGGTTATAGCTCGAGTCTTACATACTCTAAACTATTTATAATCAAGTTTATAAAAAAACTGCTACCAAAACCACAACAGCTCAATATATATTATTATAAAAGTAACTACATACCTTCAGAAACCAAGTTGTTTACATATCACGCTCACATTTACTGATAAAACGATCAAACCTCGTAGACTGTTTCTCCGTGAGCTTGTGATTACTTCTGCTGCTTGCGAGTGGCGGGAATTTAAAATGTAATGTTAAATGTTTCATTGTGTACCCCGTCTCATTCTGTACCACTCTCCCCTACTCAGTTCTTGTCAAATTGTATTTAGTATTTCACCATCAGCTAATATTTTTTTCTTATAAGTATTGTTTCCGTCGTCAATTTCAGTTTTTGATGGTCACGTTCCTGTGCAATTAAACATGCTAGATGATACTTCACAGCAAAAGCAACTGCTGCTAGCGTATTAGATGCTACTAATTCTGATAATCTATTTCTAATTTCAATATTTTTTGTAAAAGTTTCCAACTTCTTTAATCTGTCACTCATTTGGCAGTAGAAACCTCATGCAGGTTTCCACAATAATCCAGCTGGCATAAAATGCATTTATTTCTGTTAAATTTGGATCTGGGTTGCTTAATTTCAATCGAACATGTCGCCTAAATAATACAATGTAATTTTTACCATGCAAAATTAAAATTAGATATATTACCTACCTTTTGACTGTTGTGTTTCGTCGTCAACCGTTCAATTTTTGTTTTATTTGATCAACTCCGCATAACACACTTTGTGATAAATGAATGAAGTGTTTGCGAGTTCATGTTTTGAATATTTTGCTAAACACTGTTTTAATTTCACATAGGCACTATCGCCATATTCTAGTCGTGAGTCTAAACTATCTAAAATTTTAGTTAACGAATGAACCGTACCTTGATAGCACTTCGAGCTACCTTTTTGACAAACGATACAAAGTTTGAAATTAAGTTTTGACACAATTTATAAGTATTTTGCAGGTATCTCGCAAATGACGGCCCTTCACAAACTGACTGTATATTCTTTAAAAGTAGTGATAACATGCAGCAATAAGTGTTTTCACAGCGAGTACCAAATTCGTGATTTAACATGTCCGTAACGCGCTGTACGCCGTATGGACAGCCGCGCGGGAAACGCATGTCTTTGTTGTCGTTGTATTTCTGCTGCTATCTTAATAGTTAATAAGAGGTATTATACATCAAAATAATCGCAATGAAATAGTCTATAAAAACTTTCTGAGGGTTCACAGCCGTAACTTTACCGGTTTGATCATAAATGCCGTACATTTGAAAATTCCTATGTAAACATTTTGGTATTGGTTGAAATATTTAATATAAAAATAAAAATCTATGTTAAAATAAATATATGCGATAGGTAGTCCATAACGTCAGCTACAATTTGAGTTTTCTGTTTTTGCTGTAACTTATATAGTCTATATAGTCTCGATTTATTCCAATAGGATTTTTACTTTTAACAAACATTTGACACGGAACCCCTATTTTATTGGAAAGGGGTTTTACGATTCGTATATAAATACTAAACGTTATAATAAAGAAAGTGATTATTTTAACGTATCAAAAAGTTTACAGGAATTCGACTTGTGACCGTGACCGTGAGTGGTTGTATTCTTTCCGAGTACAAGTGCACGCTGTCTCACAGTGCAGTTGACAAACCATCAGAAATAACAATCAATAGGTACGAAAGTAATTCTATCAAATAAAAATATTTAGGGCGGGCCGAAAGGTCCACCCAGTAAATAAAAACCATGTCTACCCAAACCGGAAGTAGGGTTTCCAGTCACAGAAACCCGTCAACAGAAAATTATCCAAATACAAACTCTTACAGCCACCTTCAAATTCAATCACAAAAACCATCTTATGCAGAAACGACACAAAGGAGTAGCCAAACAAACTATCCTAAGAAAGACCAAGCAATCATACTGAACTCTATTGAAGGAATTAAAATCAAATAATATATTTATGCAATAGGAGAACTAGTTACACCAATAAATATTATAGCAGCCGCTCGACTAGCTAATGAGCGCATATGTATATATCTAACGAGCAAATAACTAGTCGATAAAATAATCGCTGAAAATAAAATAGAAATTGCAAATCAACAAGTAAATATACGTAAAATAATAACCCCTTCCAAAAAAATTATCCTATCAAACATAAGTCCCACAATTCCAAATCACGAATTAGAAAAGCAGCTTAAACAAATAGGTCTAAATCTCACATCACCAATACATTGTATAAGAGCAGGACCAGAAAAAGAGTATGCACACATAATAAGTTTTCGGCGTTTTGTATTCATCGACCCAAGCGAAAACCTTGTCATTCCCGAATCAATCGTAATCACATATGACGATGAGCAATATAGAATCTTTATCCAAGAAGACATTCTAAAATGTTTTAGTTGCGGAAAAGAAGGACACACAACAACAAAATGTCAAAACAAAACAACAGAAGATGCGAACAGAGAATACACCAATCGAGCAAATGACAACAAAAGACCCCACGACGGAATTAGCACGGAATCTCTAATAAGTCCGGTACCAGAAAATATTACTGAAGAATTCCAGCCCATGGAAATATTAACACCACCGACAAAAATAAACATTCCCACCAAGGACCCTAAGCCGACCAACAAACATAAGAAAAATGACACCAAAAGTCAAGATCAGCTAATCCCTCTAGAAGGACAGCTAATCCCCCTCCAAAACGTGCTAGACTCGCTACGAAATCCATATAACATCACATACGAACAACTAACGCAATACATACTAGAAGTATACTCCGCCCCAAATCCAGTAGAAGTAACGAAAAAGTACACGGATGACATAGGAAAACTTATAAACACACTGAAGGATCTAAGAACTTACTTAACCCATAGAAAGATTAAATACAGATTTACTAGAATAATCACAAACATAAGCAAAAATATCTGGAAGGACCACCAGAGGAAAGCCACACTGATTGGAGTACCCAAACAACCTATTAAAATGGCCAATATAATACAATTTAACTGCAACGGATTTTACACAAGACTAAATGAAATTCAACGAATGATTACTGAACATCAACCAAACATTGTATGTCTACATGAAACGAACCTCAAAATATCACAACTTCCAAAACTAAGAGGCTATAGAATATACAGCAAATGTAGAGACACCAACCACGCCAGTGGTGGGGTTAGTACCTTTATCAAAAATGAGATTCATGCTGTACTAATACAACTTAATACAAACCTAGAGGTCGTAGCCGTCGAAGTTTCCTTACCCCAAAAATTGACAATATGCAACATCTACATAGCACCCAACTACAATCTGAAATTAGAAGCTTTAGAAAAACTAATTAGACAACTACCACAACCGTACATCTTGCTTGGAGATTTCAATGCACATCATGCCTTCTGGGGAGGAAAATATCAAATCTGCAAAGGCAAAGTAGTAATGTAACTGTTAGATAATCAAGAAATAACATTATTAAATGATGGACGACCCACACATTTCAACATTAGCAGTCAAACGCTATCCGCAATCGACTTATCACTGTGTCAACCACGATTACAACCACAAATCAAATGGTTTCCGTTGCCAGACCTATATGGAAGCGATTACTATCCACTGAAACTAATCACAACATATAAAGTAGTCCAACAACCCCCAATACAGAAATGGAATTTGCAAAAAGCAGATTGGGAATTGTTTACACAAAAGATACAAGAAAATAACTCGTCATACTCTGAAACAGTAAATCTCGAAACAAATACACAAATGATTACGCAAAAAATTTTACAAACTGCCGAAATATCCATTCCAATGAAAATTAACAAAACCACCAAATATCAAGTTCACTGTAGAATAGCTATAGATAAAATGTAACGAAGTTCCGTAATTTTTCTCAATATTGTTAAGTATTTTAAAATATATTTTATTTAATACCGTAATAATTTACTTAAAATCATCATCATCATCGTCATCAATATTGCACATACAGCTGACCGAAGTCTCTCCCAGGTATATTCTGCTATAACGAGCCACTCAGAGCGACTTCCCGCATGGTAACGAGGCGTCGATCCAATAGCATCGCAAGCAGCTTACCCCAAGCGTACCATATGCCAATAGGAGGGGGGTTGGTGGGAAAAAGTGAGCGGTTGGGATGGGTGGGGTGTCACAGAGCTTTAATGTACCGGCAGTAATTCCCCACACGATACGACTGTTGTAACACCAAGGTAGTTAGTAGGTTGTATCCCTAATGGGAGTTAGCGACACAGCCACACATGTTAGTTGTGGATAAATATACCTATAATATAATAATAAATACAGGGTGTTTCTTAAATGGCGGACACGGAGAGCACTACGCGATTCTCATCTTAAAACTGAGTTGAAAAAGTATAGGCGATGTTGTCCTAATGTATTTAGTTTCCGAGTTATTCGCATTTTAAAAATTTTAAATTTGACAACATTGCGCATGCTTGCACGGACTTTGTTTTAAACGTTTGGTGTTTTAATAAGGCAGTATGAACAAATTTCCTAGGTAATAACCTCATAGCTACAATGCACTGTTGCAACATATTGAAAACAATTTTAACAACAGATATTTATCAGAAAGAATGTCTTCGGAGGAAGGAATACAAGGTATAAAAAATTCCAAATTTATTAAGATTTAATATTTGATTGATGAACAATGCGGAACGGTTAAAATTTACCCGTTTTTCCAAAGCATAAAGGAATTGAATCTCAATCTTTGACTGAGAATAACTCTGAAACTAGCGAAGAACGGGCATTATTGTATTATATTTTTCCAATTGGTATCTGGAGGGGAATGTAGTAGTGTGCTCCGTGTCCGCGATTTAAGAAACACCCTGTATAATATATAATAAAAGTTAAATATCAACTAAAATAAAATATCGACTTTAACATATTTAATAACAAATGCAAAAAGATCCATCCATATAGCAATTGCTTATCTCTATTATTTTAACATTGCGTGAAACAGATAATAATAAATATAATATATAATAAAATATAAATATCAACTAAAATAAAATATCGACTTTTTCTGGCAGTACTATGACCTCTCCTAAGCCTCCTGGGCTGTTTCGTCTGCGATTCTCCGTAGTTCTGAGGCTGTCGTAGTGGTTTCTCTTCGCGTTTTCTGCTGATCGGTACGCTATTTGCAATACACGGCCATTTGCTTGTGGGAGGTTAGGTTCGTGACTCGAGGTAGGCCCGTCTTCGTAGTGTACTTCAATTGTTGCCTCTAGGATAACTGCGGTCGCGGCGATCGTAAAGCCTCCCCAGAAACCTTCTTGTTCGAGGTCTTTCAAGTATCCTGCTATCTGCAGCACAGGTCCAAGGGGGTGATCAAGATGCTCATATCGGGGGTGTAACTCGGCGCTATTGTCCATGATTTGAATTTGGTACTGCTGTAAATTGCTTCTCAGATGTGTGACAACCCTTGCCCAAAAGATCCTCGCTTCGTTCCTTAGCTCTTCGTGCGTCAGCGCCCCTTCGGTAAATTGGTCTGCCAAAGCTGCGAAAAGGCAGTTACCATCTCCTGCAATCTTTCTAACCGTCAACTTCTGAGAACGGGTGTACACTGTCTCCATTTTAACGTATAATGAAAGTCCCTGTACCTAACTGGGAAACGAAATAAGATAAACAAGAGAAGCAAGAAAAGAAAAACAAAAACGAGTACGCAACTGTAACCAATCCTAAAATAAAATATTATTATTATTATTATTATTATTATTATTATTATTCTTATTATTATTATTATTGTTCTTATTCTTATTATTATTATTATTATTATTATTATTACTATTATTATTATTATTATTATTATTATTATTATTATTATTATTATTATTATTATTATGATTGTTATTATTATTATTATTATTATTATTATTCTTAATGAAAAGATAGAAGCGGTTAAAAAGCCTATGGCCAAAACTAACGCTCGCTTTACTTAGACAAAACCCTTAAACTATAACTAATCACTTAACACTTAAAATAGAATTTTTACCAAGAAACCAACCCTCCAGTGAAGTCAAGAACGAAGCAGGTACCCGCCGTGAAACCTGATATATGCACCGCTATTGAGTTGGTCCGGCAGCTCCCCTCAGGGGTTGTTTATGACCGTAGCAAAACTGCAGACCGACGCTAAGCAAGCAATTTTGACCCTTACGCGACAAAACATTTTTAAACGAAGCTATTTATTCCTTTAGCTCTAACTAGAATAATTCTACATCTACCAATAATTATTCTAATTGGTTGATTAAACGGGTTAGGGAACACGCCATGTAAAACCCTAGACTTAGCTTTTGGAGCGGGTCCAGTGATCTTCGGGCTGCTTCCCTCGCTACGCTACCTGGAAGTACCTGTGGCACAGGTGTTTCAGGTATCACTCGTGTTGTTCTCGCACCTGCATGTCTTTGAACACACTTCCGACACACTTTTTTGTTGTTTTCCGACGGTATGACTGACAGAAATCGTCAAAAACTCTTAAAAACACTCGGGTCGTTTCACAACACGTCTGGTCTGGGTGAGAACCTCGACCGAACTCCACCGTAATAATTTACTTAAAATGAGATACTTATTTTAATTCATTGTTGCAATGTAAATATTTAAGTTTATATGTATTGTTGACGCTTGACCTCGCTCAGACCGGCCGACTTTAGTGTAGGCGATCGAGCGCGCGCGGTCTCGCACCTTCCCGTATAAAACCGAATTTTCTGGAATAATTACAGAATTTGAAGATCCGTCTTTTAAGGTTTAACAGCCAACAGCGACTAGGTGAGTTTACAACCCTCCGAATATTTGGTAAAGTGCGGTTTAGGGTTTGTACCGTTTTAAGTTAGGGTGTATTCAGGAATAGTTTTCCTCCGTGTTTAGTTTCAACCGTTTTAGCCTGGTGCTATTTATTTTACTTCAGACGGAGTCTGGCAACCACGTCTTCAAGCGGGGCTGTGACCGTGGTATCCGAGGCTTTCGTATTAGCATTTCCGTTTAGATTTCCCATTTTAGTTTTGCTTTCCGTGTAGGAACTTGTACGTTCTGCTTTAGACGGGGTCGAGGTGGAACCACAAGGTCCTGGTGCTCTCATTACTGCTCTTGACAATCATTTCTTCAAGCGGGGGCTGTGGACTTGATTTTCGAGACTTTAGTGTTAGCAAACCCCTTTTAGTTTTGTAACTCCGAAAGGTCTTGTATATTTCTCTTTAGGCGGATTCAGAGAGAAATTACAAGCCCCAGGTCTCCGATATTTTGTCTGTTGGCGATCTTGACTTCAAGCGGTGCTGTGGTCACGATACCCAGGTCCAGAATATCCGAACCGAGTGCCGTATTTAGTTTTGGTTTTACCGATCATATAGGAGGCATTTTTCAAGTCTTGAAAGGGTGTAAGCTCTCCGTTTATACCGCTACCGTAACTACCGTTCTTTATATATTTTCTTACCAGTTATTTTCCATTTTATTTTATTTACTAGCGCATGCAGCGCTGACTGTATTTTTAGTTGCATCTTTTGGTTTACCGATTGTACATACTTTTCCGATTATTTATTTTGTGCTTAATAAACTAAATACTTTGGTTTGTATTTCATCGTTGTTATTGCACTACACTGAAGTTACCTAGGTCTTTGTTTCTCCGACTCCCGTAAAAGGAACGAAGCCGCTGGAGAGTAAACTCCACTATCAAATCTGGCGCCCGAGTATCACCGAATATTTTAAAAAACCACAGAAAACCGAAGTAGCGTCACAAAAAAGAAAAAAGCATTTAATAAATACTTGAATAATAGATCGTTACAGAACCTCATAGAATTTAAGAAAGCAAGAGCCGAATCTCGAAGAATAACAAAGGCTAGCAAGAAAGCATCATGGGGAAACTTTATAAACTCAATTAACACCAGCACAACAAATAAAACACTATGGAACACAGTTACAAAAATCAAGGGAAAGGAGACAACATTTAACATTTCAGCAATAACAATAAGAAACACAACAATTACAAATCCGATCGAAATAGCAAACAAAATAGGTGAAAAGTTCGCAGAAAACTTTAGTACCAAAAAGTACGGAAACTCCTTTGCAAACTATAAGAGAACAATAGAAACTACAGACGCCCTAGTCACACCTACAACAACCAATGAACCATACAACCGAAAAATCTCTTTATATGAACTAGAAGAAGCACTGATGAAATGTAAAGATGGGAGTCCAGGACCAGATAAAGTACATTATCAAATGCAGAAACACCTACCGTTAACAGTAAAAGCTGAAATTTTACAAATATATAACTACATATGGGAAAACGACGCCTTTCCAGAATCCTGGAGGGAAGCAACCGTGGTACCCATCCTTAAACCAGGAAAAGATAAGGCCAACACCTCTAGTTACCGACCCATCGCTATGACAAGTGTACTTTGTAAACTATTGGAAAGAATAATTAATCAGCGATTAATTTGGCATTTAGAGAAAGATGGAAAACTGATTAACGAACAAAGTGGCTTTCGCAAAGGTCGATCTACCTATGACAATATAGCCAACCTAGATACAGCAATAAAACACGCTTTTTTAAACAAGGAATAGTTAATAGCCATCTACTGCGACCTAGAGAAAGCCTACGATACAGTTTGGACACATAAAATAATAAGTAATACACTATTAGATTGGGGATTTAAAGGCAATATAATAAATTTTATCAAAAATTTCCTAACCAATAGAACATTTAAAGTCAGGGTAGGTAACAGTTATTCTAAACGGCTACATCAAGAAAACGGAGTACCCCAAGGATCAGTACTCCGTCCCACCTTATACTTAATAGCTGTAAATAATATTACAACAAATATCCAACCCTCGGTAAAAACCTTCTTGTATGCAGATGACCTACAAACTGCCATTAACAAAATAGAAGAATGGAGTACAGCAAATGAACCAAAACTCTCCCCAGTGAAAACAAAATGTATCCGGTTCACAAAGAAACATATTGCTGTAAACCCCTCAATTAAACTAAATCTTGGAATACGTAACCCAAATAAAAATCTTAGGTTTCACATTTGACCAAAAACTGACCTGGATACCCCATGTAGAAAACCTCAAAAACGAATGTAAAAAAATTCTCAACACAATGAAAGTAATTTCGCATCATGATTGGGGAGGTAAACAGCATACTCTTCTTTGTATATGGAAACTCAACACAAAATCTGACCAAATCTATAACCGCTACATACAACAAGGGACTTATTAGAATTATTACGGGAACATATAGAACAAGCCCAACCGTGAGCCTATACAGTATTGCAGGACAAATTCCACTAACATATGTTAAAGACCTACAACTTCTATACTACACCCAAACAGTCCTTGCAAATAAATATAACCTAAACTTCCAAGAAACAAAAAACCGTTCCTTTATAAATTCGTACAAACAAAACCCCAAACTGAAAGCGACATACTCGGTAAACCTCCAACATTGCATTGAAAAATATAACATATCACAGTGCTGCTTATTCCGTAACGACACTTCCATAGAACCTTGGTTATTCATCCAACCCCAAGTCATCTTCCATCTAGCTAAATTTCATAAAGAATGTACCATTCCTTTGATATACAGAAACAAATTAAATGATATCCTAAAAAATTTTCAAGAATATAAACACGTATATACAGACGGATCAAAAACGGAGAATGGAACAGGATGCGCATTTCTCAGCAACGCAAACAACGAAACGTATAAACTAAACAGAAACTGTTCAATTTACACTGCAGAACTATACGCAATTAAAAAATCACTTGAATATGCGCTCAATGACGATCACAATAAATACCTGATACTATCGGACTCACAAAGTGCCCTAAAATCTATACAAAATATATATAGTAAGAACGAACTTGTTGTGGCAGTTAACCAACTTTTATATAGATTAAAACAGAAAACGGCTCAGATAGTGTTTATATGGATTCCATCTCACGTTGGAATCAAATATAATGAAGCAGTAGATCAAAAAGCTAAAGAAGCTACAATTAAAGACGAAACCGACGATATCCAGGTAACGCTAAACGACCAAAAAATACATAACAAACATCAAATGTATCAAAGCTGGAAAACACAATGGAATGAAATAAATAACAATAAACTCAGAGTAATCAAACCAGATGTATACGAATGGTCAGACACCAATAGTATAAGCAGAAAAGACGAAGTAATAATCAATAATTAATATACTTAATAGGACATACTAGAATAACCCATGAATACTTGATGAAGAAAGAAGCAAAACCGCAATGCAACGAATGCAACCAACCAGTTATCGTGGAACATCTGTTGTGTGTGTGCAACAAATATCAAAACCATCGAAGAATATGACGTAACCTTAAAAATAACATATCAGAAGTGCTTCAAAACGACCAATTGACAATATCAAACCTACTAAGATTCTTGAAAATCACTGATCTATACCAACTTATTTAAAAATTGTTGTGCCAAAAACCCTGGTAGTTATGGCACCAAAATACGGTGAATAAAAAAATAAATTTACAGAAACAACAACTTCAAGTTCAAAAAGATTTGTTTGATTTATTACAATTTGAGGAAAAAGAAAAACAAGTAGAAGAAGAGAAAGAAAAAGAAAAACAACATGAACCCAAAAGAATTCTTGAATTTCCTCGTAAACCTACTCTTTATACTTTGAATTAATAAATGGAAATGAAATTTACTTCATATCAACGCAAAAACGTTGTAGACGCATGGAACAAAAATAAAAACGTAAATTTGGTAATTGAAAAAACAGATAATAGTCTACAAGGTCTCAAATAAATAAACGAGACGAAGAAAAATTAAAAAATCAAATCAAATCAAATTCCAGTTACACCTTAAAATTATCGAGTAAACAATTAAACAGATTTATACTAACTCCACAATCTGTATCCGACACTTTTAAATATGCAAAAAAATTAAAATTAAAAAATTTTCGAGACGTGTTTTTAGAATCATTTCCAAGTAAATTTTCAAAAAACGAATGTGGATATTATTTTACAGTAATCATGCAACGTGTTATACAGGGTGGAATGCGAAATTGGAAACACCTTTTTTCTCGGAAGTTATTATAGATACCGAAAAATTGTTTAAATAAAGTTTTTAGTACTTTGAAGAAGCTAACTAAATCTGTATAAATTTGGTAAAAAAAAAAGTTTAATTTTCGTAGATATTGCCATATTTCTACGTTTTTTTAAATGGAATACCCTGTATATTATTACACTAATTAAGAGAAAATAATTTTTGCTTTAAAAAAGTTTAAGGGTTCTTACCTTCTAAACTTGATAGTTTTTGAGATATTAATGAAAATATTGAAATGTTTCTTCTCAAAATAAAGTGTGCATTGTACAACCAGTACAATTATTATTTGCGAGTCGTAGACGTTTAAAAATATCATTCATCAAGCTATCCAACTGTGGTTCCAGAATTTTACATTCCTAAATTTAAAATTTCATTCTGTAAAGATGAAAAACAAAATACATATTATTCATTCTATCAAGCAGATCATAAATATAATAATTTTGACGACTTCAAAGACAAAATCAGATCAAACTTGATTGAATTTTCTGAAAAATATATGGTAAAAAAAAGATGTTGGAAAAAGACCCAAAGTTGACGATTTTAAAATTCATTTTGATAAAAAGGATTTTGTTAAAATTTCATATAATCCAGACAAACAAGATTTAATTGATGAATTGTTGGAAAATAAGGTAACAGTAGATGTTCAAGGAACCAAGCTTCGTTTTAACGGTTTCTGTGAGTATCTGAAAGATCAATCTAAACCAGGAGAATCTGTATTTTTAGCTAAAAGAAGTGTCAATAAACTATTTCATCAATTTCCATATTTCATGAGAGCAGTCATTAGTTCTAGAGCAACGATAAATGACTTTAAAATTGAAAAAATAAAACTAATGTGGAGTGTACTATCTCCTATAATAAAGAAAATAAATTAGAAAACAAAATTATTGAGTCAGTTTTAAGCAATCCAGATGCACTATCTTACTAAAAACGTAGAAACAAATGAACCCGGATTACTCGTTTTAAATGTTTTAGACATAAGCAAAAATAACTTGGTAAAACTTGAACCTTTTCTGAACGATGCTATTAAAACACTGGAAATACCTTCATCAATTGATATTAATAAATTTAAATTTGAAATGACTGAGGATGAAACTAAAATTTCGTTTCCAGTAAAAACGATACTAGAAAGTGAATCAAGTTATTTCGAAAAAATATTTGGAGTTCCAAAATATACAATTCTCGAAGCAAACAAAGAGTACAGTTTTAAAATACATCAATATTTAATTTAGTCATCAAATCGAGCATGATTGATGGACCGATATTTAGATGGAATGTAGAACATAATAGAAATAAATCTTCGTTTATAACAAACAACATTTTATATTTTCCTTTAAAAGACAAACAATCGATACTAGACGAAATAAAATTCACATTTGAAGTAGATAAAAACGACCTACCTATATCAGTATTGGTTGATTTTATTGCTGAAGAAAAATTAAGTGATGGTAACGGAAACGTTTATAAAATACTACATGTAATAAATGACGTTCACCAAAGGTTCACGAGACAAGGTCGAGTTGTTATTACTATCTCTCTTTACACACAATCGTTTGATCTATCGTCATACTTGGAAGAGTATGGAAATAAAGATAAAAATTTAATAAGTGATAATAAAACGTCAACGGAAGCACTAATGAAATTTCAAGAATATTATGGTTTGCCTATCGATGGAACTTTGAATGAAGAAACTGAAAAGTTAAGAAATACGCCAAGATGTCAAGTTGCTGATTTTAATCTTGTTGGAACAAAATGGAATAAAGAAGTTTTAAAATGGAATTTTTATATGGGAAACGATACTGTCATTAATATAGCAAAAAGAGCTTCTAATGAATGGGAGAGGGTATCTGGATTAACATTTGAATTTTCTAAAAACAATCCAGATATTTTAATTCAATTCTCCAACAGAGTCACAGGATATCACAGTAATAATATAAAATGTCAAAAAGGACTATGTCTCAGTGAATTTGATGGTAAACCAGGAGGAAAACTTGGACACGGATATTTTCCGACATCAAATGGAAAATGTAAAGAGATTCATTCATCTTGATATATCAGAAATTTGGTATTTCGGTGATGGTGAACTTAGCTCTGATAAACAGATTTATATTTTGTATTATTACACGAAATCATACTTTAGGAATTGAACATTCAAACGATCCAGATTATATGGAAAACCAAAAAGTAAACCAACTTCTAAACCAACTAGTAAACCAACTTCTAAATCAACTTCTAAACCAACTTCTAAACCAACTTCTCCTACTCCACCAAATTTGTGTTCCTGACAATTTTCTAATAACATCAAGAAATAAAATGTATGTGTTTTTTCAAAAATGGGTTTGGATGATAGACTTGATTACTAGACAACATTCAGAGGCTAGATTACTAACTAATGTTTTAAATATTTTACCAAAACATTTTGAGAAAATTTCTCACATTTATCAAAATTCAAACGGAGATGTCGTTATTATTATAAATGACATGTTATATATAGGTAATTCAATATCCAAGTTTCCAAATAAAATCCGGATTTCACAAGAGACCTCTAGACGCGATAGGAATTCCAAAAGATTATAAAAAATTAAATTCCATA
Organism: Hemicrepidius hirtus; assembly: GCA_963082805.1. NCBI lineage: Eukaryota > Metazoa > Arthropoda > Insecta > Coleoptera > Elateridae > Hemicrepidius > Hemicrepidius hirtus. The sequence continues at coordinate 10,692,289 of OY720168.1, forward strand.
TTCAATTCATACTTTGGAAAATCATTTGCTATATACAACGATATTTTTTACGTAGAATTGGATATTTGTCTTTATAGATCACAAATGCACGGAATGATTCAAGAAAAATTTCCAGCTATACCCCTAAATATTACTCATTCGTTTAGATACTGAAACGGAATGATTTATTTCTTTAAAAACGATACTTTTTATGAATTTGATGAATTAGCAATACGTTGATTAGAACTAGTAAATATAAACATGATTTGTTTGGAATAAATTGTCCCACAAAAAATATTTTCAATCAGTTAAAAGAGATGGTTAATAATCTTGAAAAATATATTCTGTAATTAAATGGACAATGGAATGTAAAATGGATCAGTTGAAAGAATTAAGAAACGCATATGAAACAACTCAAATAGGGGGTGATTATGATTCGAGTCTAATTTCATTACCTGTTTTGAAAAAAATACAAGACGGTATTAAAATTATTGAAAAATATGAGGAATGTGAATTAATAAAGGGTACAAAAGTAAAGTTTTTAATGTGTTAAAAAATAAACTAGATGTATTTGTAGATCCAGTTTTTCCAGACGATTTTGATTTATAAAAAAGTGGTGATAATTAAATGGAAAGAATATTTGAAGGTTCAATAAACGTATAGAGGAATAGAAAATCATTACAATGAGTTAAACAAAATTTTATCGGATGTAGATGAAATAGAAATTGAATTTGATTATCCAATTGAAGATCCCGGTTCTATGAAATTTACTATTAGGGATAAAGGATTTTGGAGTAGGTAATCGAGATGACTTTACGCTAATGTCACTAATTTTATTTATTCGAGATGGTTATATGAAAATTTATGAAGATGACGAAAAATAATATAATATAATATTTATTTTGTGTAGTCAAAAGAACCCTTTTATACATGCGTCATTATACCAATATATATGGGCGATAGCTTCGATTACATTTAGATATACATTTTACATACATAATATTTACAATAAAATTTACAATAACATTAAAATAAATCTTCGTCAGTGGTGTAGCAGGCCGAAGCCGTACGATAGTTCAAGCCGGAGTCCAGGCGGTCACTGCAGCTGTGACGTCACAATTGAAGACGGCGAGAGAAATTATTTCTAAGTAATGCAGTCGGCAATATGCGTTATTTTACGTGGCTTATTTGGCGCTAAAGTTTCACGATATACAGTAAACCACTGTCTATGCATTTTAGTAACCTAGGTAATGGCCAGAGAGGCCAGAGTTAACTGCTTTTTATTCAGAACGCGCCCCTCTAGATATTAGAGAAACTATCAAAAAACAATGCCTTCTCATTGTTGCGTCCCGGGTTGCCGAAGTAACTATAATAAAAACGAGAATGTGTCGGTTTTTAGATTTCCTAAAAAAATTTAAATGAAAAATAAATGGATGCGAAGCATTCACAGACAAGATTTTGCCCCCACCGCATCTTCAAGAGTCTGCTCGAAACATTTTTCGGACAATTTCTTAATTAAACAAGATACAGCAGTTCGTTCTGATGGAACAGTAGTCGTTGTCCCGAGAAAAGTTTTGAAATTGACTGAAGATGCATACCCATCTATTTTTGACAATCAACCTCCTTATATGTCTACAGTTTTACCCCCGAAGCGTAAAGAGCCCAATACAAGACGTGACGAGGTAAACAAACGGTTAAAGATAGAAGAGAATCAAATAATTTTAGCTGACAATTTAAATAGTTTTGAGGAACTAAAATTTCATATATTGGAACGAATGGCAGAATATAACTACAGGGACGAATTTTGTCAAAAAAAATTTGAACAATGTATTTGCTTTTATAAGTTTGTTGAAAACGGTATTCTCAATCCAATCATTCAGTATCTATCAATTAAACAGGATTTAACTATTGAAATATATATACAGAATGAACAACTCCCAAAGATAAAATATAGTAATATTCTCAACAAATCAGGATTGTGTAAGAATTGGTCAGAGTTATTTAAATTATTAGATTTTGTGAATTCTTGCACCGCAGATTTGAGTAACAATAGTGCAGAAGAATACTTATAAAAAATTTCAAAACTGTTTAATGAATTATTAGAAAGTGACAATATGCCTGGTGAAAAGAGTCATAAAATTAAATTTTTAAAGGAACAGACCGATTTGATTATAAAAAAACAAATAAGATATTCCGCTGACACATTAATTTGGTGTAGCAGTTTATTTTTTACTTTCCCAGGTGCGTATGGGTTGTTAAAAAAATCCAAATTATTAACGATGCCACATCCAAAGTATCTGAAAAAATTATTGTTGAAACTTGGTACAGAAAAATCTGGAATGAACAAAACTCATGTAGCTTATTTATCTGAGAAACTTAAGTATTTAAAAGATAATGAAAAATATGTATCGTTAATGCTATATGAAATATATGTTAAAGAAAACTTATCGTATAAAGGGGGTAAACTTGAAGGGGTTAACGTAATGCAGTCAGAAGAAGACGACGTCTCAACTTCAAAAACAGCTTCTACAATACAAACGTTCATGATCCGTTCGGTTTTGTCACATAATAAAGATGTTGTTGGACTTTTCCCTATATCTAAATTAAATTCAGGGTTTTTATATAAACTCACACTACAAGTTTTGAAAATGTTGACAGAAGTTGGATATCATATTGTAATATGCGTAGTAAGTGATAATAATGGCGTTAACCGCAAAATGTTTGAGACCCTTTGTGGTGGAATATTGAAAAATTATATCATGAACCCCTATGATGAGGAACGCAAATTGTTTATTTTGTTTGATGTACATTTAATAAAATGTTTTCGCAATAACTGGTTAAATCAAAAGGACAATAAACAAACTTTAGTGACTCCTGAAATTATTGAAAATTTTTCCTCAAAAAATTATGTGTTTAATAGTGGATCAAAGACAGTTGCTAGCGTTATGGATTTAAAGAACATTTATCGGGAAGAAGAAAATTCTGTTTTAAAATTAGCTCCAAGTTTAAGTCGGAAAGTTTTATTTCCTACGTCAATTGAGCGCCAAAATGTGTCCCTATGCCTGCGATTGTTTGATGAAAAGAACATTGCGGCATTAAAAACCAAGTTCTCCGGTAAGTTTTCAATGGTGGAAGGTACAGCAAAATGTTTAAAGCTTATAGCGGATTGGTGGAATATTGTAAATTGTAATTCTCTTTATAAGGATGTGAGATTCAGAAATCTTCGTTGTGCCCCCATTAAAAATGTTGAGGACGACAATATTATATTTCTCGAAAATTTTGCTACCTGGTTGAAATTGTGGGACACTTTAGTTATCCAAGGCGAACCATTCAATTCTAGAAATGGAAAACTCAGCAGACAAACGCAAATTGCTGTTTTACGTACTACGTCTACGTCATGTCTAATAGAATTATCCAAATATCTAATATCAGAATTGAAGTTTGATTACGTTTTATTAAGCCGGTTCCAAACAGACGACTTGGAAGGCCGTTTTGGACAATACCGTCAGATGAGCGGAGGAAATTATCACATTTCAGTTGTTCAAGTTTTAGAATCTGAGCGTAAACTCAAAATGATAAGTTTATTGAACTTAAAATCAGCTAAAAATGGAGAATTATCATTGACTGAGTTTTTAGATATATGCTATAATTGTTCAAGTGACGAGGAAGAAGATGACGTGGAAATATTTCAAGATGCTTTGATTTTAACGGAAGACGAGACAATCTCTAATGATGAAGTGGCAGTTTTAGTTTATATTTCTGGATATATTGTACATATTGTTAATAGAAAATTGAAATGTGAATTGTGTAAGAAGTCAATTTGTTACAAACGGGATTTAATTATAGATGATACGTGTTCCCAGAAAGATATTTGTAATTATTTAAAACTTTTAGACCGGGGCGGTCTGAAATGACCTAAAGATATAATTGTTAATATAATTTCAAATATGTTTCTACTTTTTAAAGTATTAATAAGTGATATGTTTGAACATACATTTATGAATTGTAAAAACCAAAGATCTATCTTAAGGAAACTTTCTTTTGAAATGTTTTGTTATAAAGACCTACCTTTATACGGGACTTCTTACTCAGTTGGCTTATATGCTCGTGGAAATTCAAGTGGTTGTCTAGGTGGATGCCTAAGAATTTTATCGCTAGTTTTTGCTCTCTATTATCTGTTGTAAAAGTTAGTCTTTGAGTTTTGTCGGGGTTTATTTTAAGTTTATTTGATGAAAACCATTTCTGGGCTTCTATAACGGTCCTGTTGGTTTTATTAGTTGCATCATCTTTATCAACTCCCGCATTAACAAATATGGTGTTTGGGGCATAATATTGGAAGTTTGTTTATTGAGAGAATTTATAAAGATGACAACATTTTTACTCTATCAATTGGATCGTAAATCTTTTTAATTGTGTATCCGTTTTAATTTTTTATAATCGTTGAGCAATGCATTTCGCATGACCTACTTAGCTCAGATGCTTAAGTGTGTGGGCTACTAACCCAGAGATTGCTGGTTCAAATCCAGCTACCGCCCAAATTTTTATAATTATTTTTTCATCTATACGATTTTTGAAGTTAAAAATTAAAATAATATCAAAAAAAATATTTTACTCAAAATAAAATTCAAATTCAAATTTTTTTTAAAAAGGGCCTTATATTTACAGTTTTCTGTTAATGTTCAATTAACTAATTTTGCCACTAGATGGTAGGCTTTCTACTATTTTTATTTAATAACGTACCTAAATATTAAATATATTAAGTGTATTATACCAAAGTTCGTTTTACGAAATCACGAAGTTCTTTTTGCGAAACCACAAAGTTTGTTTTGCGAAACACGCGAATGCATTTGGGGAAAGTAATATAACCTTGAGATAATTCGGTGTGCTTGATGCTAAATTTAGCATGCTTTCTCACTAAAATAATGGTACATCATTCACACTAATAATTTAAATATTCAATAATTGTTGTCTGCACATTTACTCGCATCTAACCATCTATCTAAGCAATTTTTACAAAATATATGATTACATCTTGTTTTAGCTGGCTGAGTTAAATTCATCATACAAATTGGACAATTATCGTTGATTTCTTCATTAATCAATTGGTATGGTTTAAATATCTCGTCTGAAACCTCTTTAGATATTTTTGTATTCTTTTTTAAATCATCAAAAGAAATTTTATTTTGAAATTCTCTTATAAAATTTAGAGATAATTCCTGATAGATTGAAATATGGTTCCAGTCAACTTTATCTTCGAATTCTTTAATAAATGATTCTGATAATTTTTGTTTCCATGAAATATTTTTCCAATGAACTCTGTTTTGAAATTCTCTAATAAAGTATTCCGATAATCGTCTTTTTAAGAATGAAATGTTTTCCCAGTCTATTTTATCTTGAAATTCTCTAATAAATTTTTTTGATAATTTCTGTATTTTTGAAATACCGTACCAGTCAACTCGGTTTTGAAATTCTCTTATAAAATCTGTTATATCCTTTGGGGCCAGTGCAATACGTCACCCTTTAAGGGGGCTTTGGAGAGGGGTTAGGCAATATGCCATGCAACGTAAAAGTTAGCGAAAACACGAAATCTTTTGTCAAAGATTACGTTTCCAAAAAACATTTTTAAAAGCAGATCGCTAGTTTATTATACCTTTGGACGGCATAGAATTGCTTGTACAGAGCTAGTTTTTTGAAAAACGGTTTCATATAATTTATAGAGGTCAATTTAGGTATTTTTTATTATTGAAAAATAAGGCTAAATTTTGACTTATCGAAAAAACGGCTCTGTACGTGCGTTTATTTAGTTGGTTAGAATCAGAGACATGCTACTTTAGGTGGACCGCGTCTGGGTACATCAATCATGTTCAATTACTGTTGTCAACATGGGTAGGCAACCTATAAAGCATAGCCCGGCAGAAAATGTATTTGCTTTAATGCAGTATGGTAACAAATATTCAATTAAATGGAATATACAATATTTTTAAACGGGAAAATACAATATTAGGAATAAAAAACCTTTATTATTAAATTGAATTTCAAAAAAAGTAGGTACAGTATTAGGAATAACAAGCCTTTATTGATTATTAAATTGAATTAATTTGGTATGTGGACTCACTCCACTGTAGAATAAAAAGAAAAATCATTTACTAATAACTTAGGTATAGTATAGTCTGCTACTATTGCATTTCATAAATAGATTAGCTCTAACTTTGTTTTGTACTATGTACCTAAACATGTTAATGTTGTGTAGTAAGTAGAAATAGATACTACTTACATTTTTTTAGATCGTTTAGTAGATCTAGGTGTAATTTTCTTATGCAAATGTAAGGGAAAATCAAAATTACTTGGAATTAAACCATTTTTAAGTCTGTTCCTTCCAACAGAAAACATAACGAAATCGGAAGAGGCAAAATGTTTGCTGCATAATACCGCACTTAGTGACGGATTATAGTCTTTTCTGCGAGTAGCAAAAATCCATTTCTTGCGTAATAGATTATCCCTGGGGAATCTGCAGTAAATTAAAGCCAAAATTGAGTATGTATTGTTTAAGTAAAAGTTATAAAAAAACTCTGAGAAGACGTTATAAAAACATACAGATAACCTTATTTACCTATCGCTACAAATTATACGCTCGGTAATTAATTTCCATGCACGATACATTTGTTCGATTCAAAATTCTAGTTGCAGGGTATTTTATCAAACGCCCGATAAAAATAGAAAATGCTGGGTAAAATAATAAATGCTCGATAAAAAGAATAGATGCCCGATAAAAAAACTAAACTCTCGATAAAAAGAATAAACGCTCGATACAAAGAGTAAACGAAATAAACGCTCGATAAAAAAAATAAACGCTCGATAAAAGTAACAAAACCTTAATAAAAACGGTAAACGCTCGATGCTTAATAACGAGAGAAAATGCTCAATAAAAATAATAAATGGTTATTTCTTTACAATATGAATGGTTATGTATAAAAGAAGGTTATATATTCAAAAAAAATTTATTATTCTAAACAATTATAAAAAAATGTATATTAAAAAACAAGTAGAATGTCCTAATATATCGAGCAAAATTTATCGAGCATTTATTATTTTTACCCTGCGAAATTTAATATTTATCATGCGTTTATTTTTTTTTTACCGTGCAAATCTTATTTGAATATCAAGTATTGCATTTCTGCGTTTGCAATATTTTAGCGGACATTTCAAATATTTTATTTTGCAAAACACCTTTAAATATCGAACATTTTATTCCTACCCTTTACCTATGGAAGGAAATTGAGGATTCCTTAGAATCTCTTTCTGTGCAATTATAAGCAGCACAAGATTTGCCCATTGTAAATCAAATTTTCGCACACTTTTAAATAAAAATAACTGGAAGAACCAGGAAACAAACAACTCACGTACATTTAAACAAAACCAAACACAATGATCCAATGATCTTTTGACCGTCTTGCCGGTGTATGCAAGCAAGGTTGCCTAATGATGTTGACAACAACTCTCTGTATGAATGCGCGGTCCACTAAAGTAACATGTCTCTGGTTAGAATAGAATAATATGTAGAAAACGATAGCCCCGGTAGTCGAGCGACTAGCATGCTAGGCTCCTACTCCGCGGGCCGGGTTTCGATTCCCGGTGCCGGCAACTTCTGGCCAAGGTTTTCTGCAGTTTTCCTTGGCTGTAACATGAATATGAGAGTTGTGCTATTCCATCTCTAAGTCGGCTGCAGACGCAAGCGGGCCCGCTTAATAATAATAGCCCCTTCCTCCCCCCCGCACAAGCATTGCGCTTCTGGGACCTGGCAACAGGATATGGGTAGTGTAGAGATTATTATTATTATTATTATTTCAACTACACCCATTTTTAAAAAATCTTTGTCAAAGCAATATGTTTGAAGACGTTTTCTGACCCTACTAACAGCTGAATGAAGAAAGTTAGGCAACACACTTACTAATGCATGACTAATGCCGTTTACCTGCGTTTATGCATCCACCTTTTATCAGTTAATCCCATCTGGTTTTGAAAGTGATGTTTCGCAACTTATTTCAGTATTAATAGTATTGAAAGTTTTATGGAAGTACCAGAGGCTAACGGCCGAAAATTGAAAAAAAATTAATAACAAATTAATTTAATATAATAATATTTTATTAATAATATAATAATATAATTAAAAATAATAATTAATATAAATTAATTTAGTATAATAATAATAATAAATTAATAATATAATTAAAAAATAATAATAATAAAATAATAATAATTAATATACTAATAGTATATACTTCGATTATTGCAAGACAATATTATTATGTAACAAATAAAATAAAAATAAGGGCAAACGTAGATTATTGCAAAAAAACCTCTCTTATCATCTGCTGACGACATCTTCGCGAATCTACAAGTTCCGGTAAGAAAGAGTGCATGAAAAACTCGCACAATCTCTTTTCCATTTTCTGTTTCCAAAAAGTATCGTCTCTGAAATAAGTAACGACATTTTTAAACCAATTCACATACCGTAACAAATTTGGCGCTCTAAACGTGGGACCTTTTTGAGTTGTGTATTTAAATTCTCGCTTTGGGATTTTTGTCGTGAAACTTTCGCTAGTTCCCTTGTATCGTTGTGCTTTTGGGTTGATTTAGGTCCCGAATATTTAGTTGGTTGTTTTAACATTTATAATGCGTTTTAAACTTATTATTGACCGCTTATCGAAGGTGGAACTCCAGTACGAATTAAGTATACGGGGTTGCACTTTACTTCCGAAAACCACAACACAATTACGAACCCTTTTACGTCAAGTTTTAAGAGACGAGGCCGCTGGCTCAGCACCCCAACGCCCGGCGACTCGCCCTTTCTCGTTTGAAGAAGATTACGCTGCATTAATTACAGTTAGGGGGGAAATACGTGCCCTTCTTGCCAGATTTACAGATCAACCAGATAGAAATACCGCTCAAGCTATTGAGACAAAATTCAGTCACGAACTGGCCCGTTTGGATGCAAGTATCCCTACGGCTGATGATCATTCCGCGCGTAAAGAGGCTTTGTTTGTCGAACTTTCAGTTTTAATTTCGCGATATGGATTATCTCGTAACCAATTACAGGTTAATATAAACCGTGACCCAGATTTACCAACAACTAGCGCTACCCCGGTAGTACCCTTAGTGGGCTAATATGTAGAATCCGGGGCCGCTGTCAAACCGCTGTATTCCCCTTAAATTACTAATGACCAATGATATTATTTATTCTCTGTTCTGTTGTTATGGAAATATTAACTAACATTATTGTAATTTGTCAAATTTATTAAAATAAATCATTGACATTTATTACACAAGATTAAATCAGGTAAATATTTCCATAAATTTGGATTATTGAAAGGCAGGCATGTAACTATAACCGTCTAAGAATTGGCAATAAATGATGATTGTAATTTATTTATGTGAACATGGTATTAAAATCTGTATACATGTGGCCAAGGTAAGTGCCTCTTTGCAGGTAATATATAATAAGAATTTGAACGAAATTGTAATTAAAGCTGCAGTATGAGAACATGGTACCAAATTATATCTAAAAGAGACCAAGGTTGGTTGCTCTTGGCAGGAAATATATATAAGAACTTGAACGAAATGGTGATGGTTAATGCATTATGTGAACAATATACCGAAATATGGGTACATGGAGGCGAGGTTAGTTGATCTTAGCAGTTAATACACATAAAAACTTGAACGAAATGGTGATGGTAGCTAAAGTCTGTGTACATGGTACACAAGTCAGTGTACCTTCTGGGACCAAGGTTAGTGGCTCTAAAATCTGTGCACACGGCGCCTCAGTCTGTGTTCAGGTTAGTTGCTCTTCGCAGGTTATATATATAAATAAGAAATTGCACGAAAAGGAGATGGTTAATGCAGTCTGTGTACATGGTACGAAAATCAGTGCACATGGTATTTAGTAGGTACTTTATGACCTGGTCGTCTCGGCATTAGAAATGTGGCTAAAAAAAAGAAGATGGTAACACAAAGGGATGCTCATCGCTCATCCCTCATAAAATAAAACAAGAAATGGTTAGGGGGTAAGCTGAGGGATGTTCATTCCTCATAAAAGAAAACAAGAAATGGATAGCAGGTAAGCTGAGGGATTTTCATTCCTCATAAAAGAAAACAAGAAATGGATAGCAGGTAAGCTGAGGGATTTTCATTCCTCATAAAAGAAAACAAGAAATGGATAGCAGCTAAGCTGAGGGATTTTAATTCCTCATATAAGAAAACAAAAAATGGTTAGCAGGTAAGCTGAGGGATGTTCATTCCTCATAAAAGAAAACAAAAAATGGATAGCAGGTAAGCTGAGGGATATTCATGTTGAATCTTTGTATTAATTATTTTTGTATTTGAAAATTTTGAATTTTGTTATTTTTGCGAAAGCAATGTAGTGGTTAGCTATGATTTTATAAAATCTTGTTTTTGGAAACATGGCAACCAGTAAATAATATAAATTTTTTCTCGTAAAGTTTTAACGTGCGAATTTAGTGTCCGTGTTTTTAACTTTTATTTCCCATATTAATCTGATTATTTTCATAAACAAGAATTTATATTTACCTATTACTGAAGGATCAAGATCGACAGGTCAGTTATTTAATTATATTAATTTACTTGGATTTTGTTTACCTCATATAAATTTATAGTTTTTAGAATTTATTTTGTGTTGCTAATAATCTGCTTTCAGGAACAACAGTTATTTTAATTTATTGTTCATTTATATATTGTGTAAATAATAATTATGTACTTATAATTAACTGAATGCTACATTTTTAATAAAATATGTGTTACATTTGTTTAAGGTGAGCGACTGCTGAGGAAAATCACCAAGTGGAAGAACAGTGAAATTGAAAAATTGTTTCTTCTAGTGTAACTAGCGCAGGTACTGATAGTATGCACAATTTTATTATCAAGTTTTATTTAAATTTGTGCAGAATACCAATGCCAACGCAAGTAACGCTAAAATTAGACATTTGTCAATTTTATTTGTTTTCAATAGGGTACCTTGATTGAGTGATAGTTATCATTCTATCATGGCACTCTAAATTTCATCATCCACGTGATTTACCTACGCAGAAACTCACCTGTGTTTATTTATTTTGGTTACCATGGTACCTATTTATTAAGGTTACCATGGAAACGGGAGGGGAAAGGTGGTGGGGATAGCGGCCCCGGATTCTACATTTATGCCCCTTAGTGTCGACAATACGTTCTACGTCGCCTGTCGCGCTTAAAAGCAAAATTATCGTTACGTGCCGTCCGTCCCTGTTGCAAAATGGAATTTAACCTTTACGGGAGATGCCCGAGTTCTTTCAGTGAGTGCCTTTTTGGAGCGGGTCAACGAGTTATCAAGGGCGCGGAGTGTCCCTGATACGCAGCTGTTTGTGGAAGCATGCGATTTATTTGCCGGTAAAGCTTTAATTTGGTATCGCGCTAACGTGGATTTAGCTAGCAATTGGGAAGAACTAGCGGCCCTTTTGCGACTTGAATTCCAACCAGTCAATTACGATGACCGATTACTTGAAGAAATCCAGAGGCGTACCCAGGGGGCTGACGAATCCATTGGAATATTATATTTGTTGCCGTTATGAAAAATTTATTTTCACGTTTATCGCAACCTATTCCGGAAGAAAAGAAATTACGCATTTTAATGCGAAATATAACGCCTTTTTTTCAGACGCAATTAGGACTTGTCGAAGTTCAATCTATCTCAGAACCTATCAAATTTGGTAGAAAAATTGAGGAACGTCGGTACGCTGTGGAGAATTATGTTCCCCCGTCACGCAAGAGGAATGACCTCGAATGGACTTAGCCTATCTAGATACCGCTCCGGTCGAAATTAACGTACCTAATCCGGTTTTAGACGTTGCAACTGCAAATATTAGAGAAAATACAATTTCTAATACTCAAGAAATTCCCGTCCGGGCTAATCAGCGATTTACCGCGTCGTCTAACGCTAATCCACTTTTATGTTGGAATTATGGAGAGTCGAACCATCGTGCGGGTCAATGCCCTAAACCACGCACCAAACTTTATTGTTATCGTTGTGGGAAACCGGAAGTTACCGTAAATACTTGTCCTAAGTGTGGAAAGTTTAATAATTCACGTGCTCTGTCGGGAAACGAACCGAGGAAGCATTGGGAGGTCGCGTAATAAAGTTATTTTAGATTATTTCTTTGATAACGCTACCGCTGACGAACGCCCTCACGTCACGTTTAATATTTTGGGTTATAACATGTTAGGATTATTAGATTCAGGAGCTAATCGCTCCATTTTAGGAGGGGTAGGTTGGAAAATTTTAGCGCCTTTAGGACTTACGCTGAATACGGATTCTCGCCGAACCTGCTCCGTCGCTAATGGGCATGCCGTACCCAGTCTCGGCACCCTTATGCTACCAATACGGTTACGTGATCACGTATCGACTATCGATGCTTTAGTTGTACCGGATGTTCCGCATGTATTGATCCTAGGGATTGATTTTTGGAAATCAGTGGGAATAGTCCCAGATTTATTTCGCGGTGAATAGAAATTTGCCAAACCTTATGTCGCTGCCGTCTCGTCTTCTTCGAAGAATTTACCGACTCTCGCTGCCGTTTCGACTTCGTCGGAAAATTTATTATCGGCTCACCGTTTCGCAACGTACCGATTTGGACCGTATTGTCCAAAAACATTTTTCGAGAAACCCTAAGTCCTTAGGACGCGCTAAACAAGTTGAGCATAGTATCGTTACGTCTTCTCGCCCAATTAAACAGAGATATTACCCTCTCTCACCGGTCATGCAACAACATATCGACGCCGAATTAGTTAAAATGTTGGAAATGGGTGCGATAGAGCGTTCCCAGAGCGCCTGGTCTAGCCCTATTTTATTAATACGGAAGAAGGATTCCTCGTACCGCTTTTGCGTTGATTTTCGTAAATTAAATCAAGTTACAGAAAAGGATGCGTACCCTTTACCTTACGTTTCGGCCATTTTGGACCGTCTTCGTGATGTGCGTTATATAACCAGTCTCGATATTAAGTCTGCTTATTGGCAGATCCCGGTCGCAGAATCTCGACAATATATCGCCTTTACGATCCCAAATCGTGGACTTTTTCATTTTAAACGAATGCCGTTTGGGCTTCATAACGCTCCCGCAACTTGGCAACTCCTGATTGATCCTGTCTTAGGTCCGGAATTGGAGCCTTTCGTTTTCGGGTACCTCGATGATGTCGTTATTTGTACGTTGACTTTGGGCCGTGATAAATGTCACTTTTGCAGTTGCAGTTACGTGGTTAACGCTCAAGGATTGTTAGCGGACCCAGATAAAGTAACAGCGATTGTAAATATACCGGGACCTAAAAACGTCTCGGAAGTTAGGAGAATTATAGGTATGGCAAGCTGGTATCGACGTTTTATACCAGAATTTTCAGTTATTATCGCGCCACTTACCGCTCTTTTACGAAAAAAGCAGAAGTTTGAATGGACCGAAGAACGCGCTGTCGCTTTCTCGACAATCAAGCAACAATTGGTTTCTGCTCCAATATTATCGTGTCCCGATTTTAATGTCCCTTTCGTGGTACAAACAGACGCCTCAGCTTTTGGGATTGGATCTGTTTTAACGCAAACCATTGACGACAAGGAACCAGTAATCTGCTATATTAGCCGGTCGCTAAATAAAGCAGAGCGTAATTATTCCGTTACCGAGCGTGAATGTTTAGCAGTTTTATGGGCAATTGAAAAACTGCGGCCCTATTTAGAAGGGACTCGCTTTACGGTGATTACAGATCACCATTCTCTCGTGTGGTTAAACTCCCTTAAGGAACCGAGTGGTCGTTTGGCCAGATGGGCTGTCAAGATCCAACAATATGATTTTGAAATCATACATCGTAAGGGGAAAGATCACGTCGTTCCGGATACTTTATCGCGTTCCGTCCCGATTATCGATAACGTTCTTGTAAGTCCCGTAGGAGATCCCGCTCCCGATACCAAGGTAGAACCTGTGGTTAATTCTCGTACCGATCGGTGGTACAGCCGCCTAATGAATAATGTCAAGCAGAACCCCCTATCGTACCCTTTATGGAAAATAAAGGAAGGAAAGTTATTTAAATATCTTTCACCTAGGTACCCTGATTTAGCGCAAGATGAAGATAAGTGGAGAGAAGTAGTACCAAAGTTTAATCGTTCCGCTATTCTCAAACAAAATCACGATGAACCAATTGCCGGTCATTTAGGAATTTTTAAGACTTTTGCGCGCATCGCTCGAAGATATTATTGGCCTAAACTAAAAGCTGATGTTGCTCGTTACGTCAATCGTTGTACCGTTTGTATCGCTCATAAGCCCGAACAAAAGAAGCCTGTTGGTTTTATGTCTCGGCACCCTATCGTTAAGAAACCTTGGCAAATGATATCAATTGATTTGGTAGGCCCGCTACCTGGGTCGAGCCAAGGATATTCTTATATCTTTTCAGTTGTCGATTATTTCACGAAATTCACGCTGTTCTTTCCGTTACGTTCCGCTACTGCTTCAGCAGTTATTCAAAGAATTGAGGAGGGTGTGTTCCTAACGTTTGGAGCACCCCAATACTTACTTACCGATAATGGGGTACAGTTTCGTAGTAAAGAGTTTGCAAACTTGGTAAAGTCCTACTCAACTACAATTCTTTTTAACGCTTAGTATCACGCTCAAGCCAATGCTGTCGAACGTGTTCATCGCGTATTGAAAACTATGCTCGCTTCTTACGTTAAGGAAAACCATAGAAATTGGGATTGATACTTAGCAAAAGTCGCTTGCGCTATTCGTACCGCGGTTCACGAAGCCATACGGTCCCTATTTCGCCAATTTTGGTCGCGAGATGATTTTGGAAGGAAATATTTTTGGTAAAGCTAACGATTCCGCTACCGCTGATAATATTCAGACCCCTGATCGCGAAGCACTTTTACGCCGAGCCCCTGCGCTCAACCAAATGTACGAAGATATCGTTAAAAGGCTAGATGTTGCCTATAAGAATGCCAAATCTCGTTATGACTTACGTAGACGTCCCGCTACTTTTGATGTTGGTGATACCGTGTGGCGTAAAAATTACGTTCTTTCCGACGCAGCCAAACATTTTACCGCTAAATTGGCTCCTAAATTTTTAGGACCCTTTTTAATTCATCGTAAAGTCTCGTATAATACTTACGAATTAGCTGACGCTTCTGGTATCTGTAAAGGCATTTGGCATGCGAAAGATTTAAAACTAAATCCCAGTGATGATTAGACATCCAAGTTGATAGGAGGCTCTTTCGTCCCCTGATTTTACTTGTGGGAAAATTACAATGGATGGATAGCGTGAAACTCAACGTACCCTCTTCAGTGTAATTTCTTTGGGACTTCGAGCGGTTGTTTTTGTGTTTTTCAAACACAAACCCCGTGTCGCCTTTGGTAGGTTGGTCGGTACTCTTCACGGGTGTAAGACTTCCCCCCCCCCCCCGAGTATGACATTTTACCCGATTTTGACAATCCTTTTACCCTTTTGGGGATTCATTCCGTGTCCTAGTATTAGGATCAATTCTCGCTTCCGTACCGGAATCTTTTCCGCTAACATACCGTTTCCCTTTAGTGAATTTTCTCGTCTCGTTATCGTCCCGTTTATCGTCTCGTTTACCGTCTCGTTTATCGTCTCGTTTATCGTCTCGCTATCGTTCTCGTTACCGTGCTTCCCTTTCAAAGTGTCAGCTACCGCTACGTACCGTTCTCGTTACCGTGCTTCCTTTTATTAGGGAGTTTGCTACTATTCCGTTACCGCTCTCGGTATCGTCTAGTCTCGTTGCCACTGTCCCCTTTCGGGATTCTCTTGCCTCAAGAGAATTTCGGGGAAATTCTGTTCACGTAAGGGGGGTGTTATATCCTTTGGGACCAGTGCAACACGTCACCCTTTAAGAATGTGGTCCAGTCCATGTTACAGGCTACCCCTTTCATTGCGTCCGTCTCAATCTCCATTGAGACAGCCGTCAGCATTCCGTTGTATACGTGTTCAAAATAAGGATTTGCACCGTAACAAATCTTCAGATAATTTTTGTTTATAAGAAATATATTCCCAATAAAATTTATCTTGAAAGTCTCTTATAAAATCTTCAGATAATTTTTGTTTATAAGAAATATTTTCCCAACAAACTTTATCTTGAAATTCTCTTATAAAATCTTCAGATAATTTTTGTTTATAAGAAATATTTTCCCAATAAACTTTATCTTGAAATTCTCTAATTTCGCGATATTCTCTTCCAGTCTAAATTTCTTCTACGAATTTCATCGATAACATACTGTTTCGTATTAAGGTCATTAAAATATTTAAATAATTTAGATAAACTGAGTTCGCTAACCAGTTGTTTTATTGTTGCCTCCATTTATAATATTTTAGTTGATTAACAATTTGATTCACTAACTAAATGGATTATTGTAAAATGTGCAAAACAAAAACTAAATCCACTGGAGAACCAAAAGTCTGATTAAATTAGCCCAGAGCCAAAGGCGAAGTCCCAAACGATGGAGAAGAATATCAACTTGTAGAATTTGTCAAGCAGTGAAAAATAATATTTCTAAATCACCGGAAGATATTTTAATTACTGAATTATTAAAACCTGCTAGGAAAAACTGTCCATCACGTCGCTTTGAACACAGAGGTATTGAGGATACTTGGCAAACAGATATTTATGTTTTTTATAGACCAAAAGTAAAATCAGAAGATCCAAGCTATACTTTAAGAACAAAAAGCCTGAAGTGGAAGACGACTAATTTTAATAAATTTAAAAGAATTAACAAGGGATTTATATATATATTCTCGTTGCTGAACACACATTTTCTAAATTTGTATGGGTAGAACCTTTAAAAACTAAATCAGGGTTAGAAGTAGCTAATGCATTTTTAAAAATCATAAAACAAGCGATTGAAGATAAACACAATCCACCTAAAAATTTACATGCAGATAAAGGAAAAGAGTTAAAGATATGAGAGTTGTTTTAAATACTACAATATCAATCTTTATAGTACAGGAACAAAAAATAAGGCTTTCTTTGTTGAGAGATTCAATCGTACTTTAGGAAATAAATTCAAACCAATATTATGCCACAGTTTTGATTGGGTTTCGCCACTTCCAAAAATTATAAAATCTTATAACAATTCTTACCATACTACTATTAAAATGAAACCAAAGGATGTAAGTAGAAAAAATGAACGACAATTATTAGAAACCGTATATATGACTATACTAACAAATAAAAAACCAAAATTTGAAGTTGGTGATAGAATTAGATTGTCTAATATGGTTGATTTATATCGCAACAAATTAAAAGCAAACTGGACCGAAGAAATATTTACAGTTGTAGAAAAACGTGTATATAATGTTTGGATTTATTTTGTTTCTGATCTTAATGGTGAAAAAATTAAAGAGAGTATATACGAGGCTGAAATGCAACTAACATTATTATAACGATTATTAAAATAATACAAACAAGAATAAATAGAATTTTTTTCTTTTCTTTTTTCAATTGGAGAATTTTCTTGTTTGCCTTTATCAATAAATTTTCTGTATTCATTTATTAACTAGAGAAAGAGTATTTGCTAATCGTTTTTTTGCTCGTTCTTTGTTATTATATCTGATAATAGCATTTTTATTCAGTAATGCATTTATTTTTTCTTCATCATTCTCCTTTATTCTTTATTCACCTCTTTTAATTCTTGTTCCAATACATTAATTTTATTATCTTTATACTCAATTTCTTCGTCCATCTTTTCTATTGTTTCAACTGCAGCATTTCCTAATTCTTTTAAAACCCTATTTTCCATATACTGCTTTAACTTTATTACCAACAGATAAATTATTAAACTCAATGGAGTCTTTTGTTATTCTATTTTGAATACCCTTTATCTGATTATTATCTGCAACATCAATTAGTGCCATTATTTATTAGATATGAAATTCGCCTATGGTGAGTGGAGCAGTAGTCCCTTTTAGGGACGCTCATGAGCATGCTAAGCACTAGTCAAAGACGTTGACAGAGTCAAGGAATTTATAACTTTAGGTATCAAAAATTTTATCAAATTCTTCTTCTTCGTCTTTTCTACTCCCAGCAGTATGCTGAGCGCTAGTTCCTTTCAGGGACGCTTTGTAATCTGATTGAGGTGTGTTTGATTTCTGTTTAGATTTAGTTTGTTTTTGTTTTTGTTATATTTTTCTATGTTGTTTGATTTTTTATTAAGTTTAGTTAATGTTTCACCAGCGAGAAATTTTATTTGCTTCCTAATTGTATTTTCACCAATTTTATTCTGTTTAGCAAACTCTTTTAAGGTAATATTTTTAGAAGTAGGGTCTCCTTTTTGTGCTAAAAAATTTAGTGCTAATTGTCTTGATCGCATATTATTTAAATTCTTAACTGATGGAATACTAGACTCTGTTAAAGTGCAATCTTTTGAATTATTGTGTTTAACTTGTAGGTGTTTTGCGTACTCTTATTGGTGATATTGAATTAATCTGACTCCAATTGATTATCAAATATGTTTATTATATCAGAACAACTTATATACAACAGTTAAATAAAATCTTGTAAAGTGGGTAAAGATACCCTTTATTAATATTGTTAAAGAAAACTTTAATACATGTGAGGGAAATAATCCCAACAATGATGAAATTGTGATAGGTCTTCAGGTACTTCAATTTCTTGAGATCTTCGGTAATTGGATCTAACAGTGAATCTTCGAGGGTCCAAGTTGGATAAGAAGAATGGAGAAATTCTAATGATGCTGGTTGAAGATATCTTGAGAGGTTCAAGATGGTAACCAACAGAAGAGGGAATTTCTAAAGGATCTTCCTTGGACAAAATAACTGATTCTTGATTGTTGATAACCGAAGGTAAAGTTGAAGAAGTCTGCTTGACTGGTGATGGATGAAGTGGTGAAACTGATGTTGGAATTCTAGTATGATGTAGAATCGCTCGTAACGTGCTACGCTGTCTACTAGATTTGCTTGTTGCAGTTCATTTCTTCATAACATCCAGAAGGCTTAAATAAATGTATTATTATGGGAAGACCTGAGGAAACCTCTAGGTTATGTTGAGAGTAGTTAGGTGAGTTCACTCCAACTAGACTCTGAATGTTTTCCCAATTTGCTCCGCTTTATATACAAAACCCAGACAACCAAAATTCTTTCATTGGTTGGTCCAAATTGATTTTCACCAATCACATTGTTGAAAATCTGTGTGGGAGGAGTCTATTTGTACAACGACTGAGCTCGACTGCACTTCATAGTGGCACTTGCATTGCAATACAAACACTACGTTTCTATGCAGGTAAGCAGTTTGATTTCCAAGGTATCTTGATATAAATACTACCCTGGCATCGTACTGAAGCCCCGATAAACTTTTGGTTAGCTGATCGTTCCTTTTTTGTATTATGATCCATTTATTATGAAGTAATATCTTACTAATAAATGGAGAGTAAAGTTTGTCAGGTTGATCCTGAACAAACATCTCCGAATAATGAGTCGTTATTAAGAAAATGTTCTATTTGTAAAACAATTAAATCTCATTCAAATTTTGTTAAAAGTAAAAATCAGAAATATGGAATTGGATACATGTGCTGTGACTGTAAAAAAAGACAAAATGATAAATTTACATGTGATATATGCTTTATGGATGTACCAACACGATATAAAAAAAGACATTTCAAAAAAATATAGCATGAGAAATTAGAAAAATATATTAGCGACTTAAAACGTGAAGACAAAGTTAACTCCGGAAAAGTTGACACATCAATATTCCCTCATAGCCAATATGACGAATGGGTATCAAATTAAAATCATTAATGATAAAAATGTTAAAATCAACGTTGAGAATGGGGAACACTCCCAAACTCTTACTAAGATATTACATGAAAAAAATTATTCATGGTACTCCTACGAAAATAAACAAAACCGACCAATTATGGTAATGGCCATCAACCTTCATCACTCTTGTGATCCTGATGAAATAACGAAGGACATGAGAAGAAGAGGATATAAACTTCTTGAAGTTACTAGAAAACTGAAGTATAAAACAAAAGTCCCACAGAACATGTTCATGCTGTCATTCAGAAATGATGAAGATATTAACAAAATCTTCAGCATAACCGACATCATGGGCATAAGAGTTCAAATCCAGCCAATTAGAAAATCCAGATTAGTACCACAGTGTAAACGGTGCCAAGCTTATGGACATACGAAGAGGTACTACGCTAAAGAACCCAGATGTGTAAGATGCACTGGGAAACACTTCACAGCGAATTGTGAAAAACCAAAAGATGCAACTCCAAAATGTGTTCATTGTGGAAAAGGGCATCCAGCCAACTATCATGGGTGTTTAGTAGCAAAAGAAATGCAAGAAATTAAGAATAGGCAACTCAAGAAATGTAGTCTGCCTAAACAACCTGAAAGACCTGCTCAACTTAAAACAAACACAGTTTTAACTCAACAAGGAAACGGATCCAAGAGCAAGGCCTACAACCAAATAGTATCTGATAAAACAGATAAACACGATGAGAAAACATCAAACCAAACGAATTCATCCATCGACAAAATGCTTCAGCAAATACTACAGAAGTTAAATAAAATGGATGAACGTATTTCCAAATTAGAATATCGCGCACAAGGAGCGATCCCTAAAACTAAAAATGGCTAATCAGTTAAGAATCCTAGAGTGGAATTCCAATGGACTGTTGCAACATCAGCAAGAGTTGCAAGCAATCCTTGATATAGAAAAAATAGATGTATGTCTCATAGCTGAAACCCATTTCACGAAGGAGACATACATCAAATTTAAAGGATTTAAAGTCTATCATACGATCCACCCGGACAATACAGCAAAAGGAGGAAGTGCAATTATCATAAAGGAATCCATCTTACACCATCAAGAAATGGGTTATCAAATAATGGAAATACGGGCCACAAGTTATGGAAATAATACTATACTATCTTGTGCCGAGTTGCACTAAGATAAGAATAGTGCAATTCTTGTAATAGATAATAAGTTTTGCTACGGCAGAAATGTATTAGAATAATTCAGTCTTCGTTAGAAACTCCAACGTACATGTACTCTTTAAAATAAAACTTTTTAAAAACACTAAAATAAATTTATTGACATTCTCAAGCGTCACTTTGTTGAAATCCATGATTATATAAATAATAAATATTAAATAAAATATCGATTTCAACGGGAAATAATAAGATTTATTCGCTTTATACGTATTTCGGCATCATTGTGCCATTGTCAAAAGCTATTATAAAATATTATAACAAATGCAAAAATATAGTAACTCCTTGATTCTATTATTTTAACACTGCGTGAAGCAGCTGGCCCCAGTCAACCCGTCGGAGGTCAGTCGCTTATCAGTGTTTTAAAAAGATATTTATTCCAAAATCTTCAGTAAAGGAGAATCTAAGAGATCAATTTGCTCATTCATTAAAGGTATGTTGTTTTTTGTGTGTTTATAAATTTCAAAAGCTTCTAAAATGTTTAATTTATTTTTGTTATCAGAAAAGTGTAAAAATTTAATTGTATTATTAGATGTTAATGTGTGATTTTGTTCTAACAAATGTTTAGCAAAATTTGATTTATGTGCATGTTTATATTTGTAACAACGGATATGTTCTTTTTGCCTAATACTGAAATTTCTAATTGTTTGACCTATATATACTGAATCACAATGTGAACAATTTAATTTATAAATACCTGATTTTAGCAAATCATTAATTTTGTCTTTAGCATTGAAAAGAGAGTATAGAATATTTTTATTTGTTTTAAAAATGACTTTATATTTATTTGTGTTATTTATAATTTTAGCAATCTTTTCTGAAATTTTACCAAAATATGGAATTGAAACGTATTTTAGTGTTTTATCAGAGTTATTAATGGAATAAACTTTTTGAATAGCTAATTTATAATTTTTCTTTTTAATTAAAGTGTCAATAAGTGTAGTGTTATAACCATTGCTATATGCAATTTGTTTAATAATGGAAATTTCTCTATTAAAATTATTTTTATCTAAAGGAATAAACTTTATTGGCGCAGTCGGTAGGATGTGTGTAAAGATATATTAATCAGATTTTTAAAAATCAAAATCTGACGTGCATCTTGAATTTTTACTCTTTATTACGCACGCCTATTCATCAACCACTCCTGGAGATCCTGAACCTTAGGTGGACGACAAAAATCGCTGAAGCCGAGCAGAAGGAAATCCACAATTACTGGAAATCAACAATTTACTCATCACGGACAAACATCGCCACGGTGAGCATCGCTGGTTCCCGCAACTTTAGTCTATCGCAGACATCTAGCTATCGAAGCTTCCCTGACTGTTGGAGTCAACTAGAAATGCTCAACGCATCGTAAGTAAATTTTGTTTTGCAAGTGAAACAGTGGCTTTTAAATCTTTAAAACCTACTAATATTAATACTAATTATAATTTTAAGTGCATTTGCCAATAAAATCAATCTCCACATCTTGTAATTGATAGACAATTCAAGCCGTTGATTGATTTATTGCCGATCATTGCAATTTAAATAATACGTTCACTTGAACTACTTGTAAGCGAGAAATCTGGAGTATTGAATAACAATACTTAATATACCATCCAGACTACTAAGAGTTCATGGTAGGCACCCTAGAATAATAAGGATTGTTTACTAATCATAAAATAAAGTGAAAAACCTTATGAACAACATATTGAGACCACCAAGATTATTACTAAATAATAATTCAGACAATATGGCTCTATTTCCCCCTGGATTCCATGTATCGTTATTAAATGAGATTATTACCTATGACGGTAACCCTTCTCTGCTATCCGAATTTATACGATCTGCAGAAACAATTATTTTACAGTTCAGAACTGACAATGTGGGAGATTATATTAATAAATTACTAATTTCTTCGGTACGAAATAAATTAAAGGGAGCAGTCCTAGAAATTGTTACTGGCAACGAATTTCAAACTTGGGAAGAATTAAAGAATGTCTTAATTATTAACTTTGGCGACCAAAAGTCCGAGTTAAATTTAACAATAGATATGTCCAAAATTAAACAAAATAGTAAGGAAGGACCCATAGATTTTTATAATAGAGTTAGAAGTTTACTAGCCGTATTTAATTCAAAAATTTCATTAGGAACAGAACCACAAGCAATAAAAGATTATAAATTAGCAAGTGTTAAAGGATTAGCCCTGAGAGCTTTTGTTAGTGGATTAAACGAACCCTATGGAAGCTATTTAAGATGTAGAGATCCCGCAAACTTAGAAACCGCGATTACAACGATTAGAGAGGAACTAGATATCTGTTATTCTCAAAATCAATCTCAAAAATACAATATGAATAATAATGATAGAAATAGGACTATCATACAGAAACCCTTTAACAATCAAAATTTGTTTTCACCCAGAAATTATCTACCCCAACAAACTCCACCGAATTTTCGAAACCCCTTCTTTTCTCAAAGGCAGAATTTCACCCCTAATAACAACTTTGCTAGAAACCCATTTAATTTCAATATTCACAATAAACCGCAATCTTTTCCCCAAAAGAATGTATTCCAACCCCAAAAGGGTCACACAAATCATATTCCTGGTGAGCCCATGCAAACCAGTACGATTCAGAAAAGAGTAGACAAAAGACCCCTGAGTCAAACTCAACCAAATTTTAATAAAAGAGGAGTTGGTTATATACAACAATCCTCACAACCTAGAAACTTCATTGCAGAAGAATTATACCACAATAATTTAGAGCAAAACTTTGAAAATTTTGAAGAAACTTATAACATTGACGACGAACCGCAATTACAAGACGAAGCCTGTGGCTTAGCTGAATTTCAACCACATCAGGACCATAACCCCTA
Source organism: Hemicrepidius hirtus (assembly GCA_963082805.1). Classification (NCBI taxonomy): domain Eukaryota; kingdom Metazoa; phylum Arthropoda; class Insecta; order Coleoptera; family Elateridae; genus Hemicrepidius; species Hemicrepidius hirtus. The sequence goes on from OY720168.1 coordinate 10,716,163, forward strand.
TGAATTTTATTCAAATGATCTAAATCAAGACACAGAGGAGCAGGATTTTTAATAACTGCCTCGGAAATTCTTACATTTAACCTAAACATAAAATCTAACCTACCCTTTATTACAATAAGTACTGGTGAGAAATTACTATTAGATACCGGTGGCACCAAAACTATTATTTCCCCAAAATTTGTACACAAAAATTTCCCCGAAAGTATTCAAAATTTCAATTTCGAAATAAAAACATCCCATGGTATCACAAGGCACAATGAAGTTGCACTTTTACCCATCGGGACAATCTTTAAAGAAGACCAGTTACACCTTTGCTATCTTTTCGATTTTAGTCCAGAGTATGTCGGATTGATTGGATCTGACCTACTCGCAGATATCAATGCACGCATCGACTTCCAATGGATGCATGTTCAAACAGAGAAAACCGATATCCCCGTTTCGTATAATAAATCAAAAACCAAACAAGAACAAAAAAGAAATGAGTGCAATTTTTCCAAAATAAAAACCAATTTAGAACCAATAAGAATTATCACCATTCCCCCTAGATGTGAAATTAAAACTAGACTACCTACAACAGAAAGCAATGGAACGAGACTATGTAAAACAATTAATTTTAATAGTTTATGTAAAACCCCTAAAGCAATTGTTAAGGTCCATAATGATTACTTTTACACCACAATCATAAACACTTCCAATACAGAACAAACTTTCAAAATTTATAAACCCTTAGTACTAGACAGATTAGAGGATGACGATCAATCAATAAAGTTACATAATTTAAATGTACACCAGAAAAATTACCATATTTTGAAAGAAAATTTAAAAAACATTAACATTGACCATTTAAACTCAGAAGAAAGTACCAAACTACAAGAACTATGTTATAACTATAGGGATATCTTCCATCACCCTGACATACCCTTATCATTTACCAATATTACCCAACACAAAATCAGAACTAAAAATGAGATACCCATTTTTACAAAAACCTACCGTTATCCACATGTCCATAGGACTGAAGTACGGAATCAAATTAACAAAATGTTAGCTGACAATATTATAGAACCCTCAGAAAGCCCATACAACTTCCCCATTTGGGTTGTGCCCAAGAAAGCAGACCTCTCTGGAAAGGTTAAATGGCGCATTGTAGTAGACTCAAAGAAGTAATAGGGGTTAGGAAGGAGTGTAAGCAACTTTAGATGTAATTTAGATGGTGTCTGAATATGACTGCCAGACAAGAAATGCCCCAGTGGCGGCGTCAGAAAATTTTATTCGGGGTACCATAAATGCACACTATTCGCTACAAAAAAGAATTTGTGTAATTATGGAAAATAACTAAAACAGGATTACATTTCAACTGCACAATTAGGTATTAGAACGAAACAAGAATGTATTATTAAAAGATAAACATAAATGTAATTATACATACTCTAAACACTTGATTTACTGTCCTTTAACCAAAATTAAATGTGATTTCTTACACTATCTTTTATAGATAATGGTCTACCAATATAAAACAACCTTACATCTAAATAATAATTAATGATAGCTTTTGTAAGTAATATAGCATGGTTTTCCAATACACCCATTTCTAAACTATGTGTTAGCAAGTCGCAGAATACATTTTTCGTTGAACACTTTATTACAACCTCTTGCACCACTTTATGTTTAATTACTTTTAAAATAATGTTTATGATGTATGTACCCTCGCAAATTTTTTTCTGTTTCGGTACATATGTTAATTACATTATTACTAGGGTATGTTAGGCCACCTCTATTTTTAAAATCTATAAACGAATGTAACAAATCCTCTTTTTCACCGAATAAAGATGTTACACACGGTTCACATTTTAGAACTGCTCCTAATTTACGAGAAATATAACTACTGATATATATATAATAATTTGTTTAGTAAATTCGGATATGTTTCTTACATCAAAAACATAGTCATGGTCACTTAAAGAAATTTCCGGGTCATAATCGGTTATTATATCTCTATACAAAATTGGTGCACCATCATTAATTATTTCTTCAGGTTTCTTGGTGGAAGAACTGGAAGAAACACAATTTAAAATTGTTATTTCGTCTAATGGTACACAATTTCCTACTCCCCCGTCTCTTATTTCCGCATGTACCAATATTTTCTTGTATGCTGCAGTAAACTGCCGACAAGTGCCCTCCATGACTACGAATACTTCCAAAAAACAATTCGAGGTGGTCTTGGCTACATTTATATACTGGCAAAAAAATTAAGAAAGGAGACCCAACAGGAAAATATTGATGCACTGAATGGAAACCAATTAAAAAACCTAAAAATCCAGTTTTCCTCTTCGATGCCACCATTGGTGTCCCATCAAGCAATTTTAAACCCGTTACATAGCTGAAAAAATTGTTATAGAAAGTTTTTACACTTTCTATATTAGAATGGCAAAGAGGTTTCTTAAATTTATAATGGCTCAACCTCCTAGCATTTAAAATATCAAATGCATCATTGAACATCAAAATAAATTCAACAGTGGCATCGCAATTTTGAAATTCTTGTAGCTTCAAATTGTTTTTACAGTACATTAATGATTCTGCTACAGACCTACTCAAAAGTTGGGTAGCTAATTTCACTTTCATTTTTTGTTTAAAAAATAAAATATGGGCCTTTTTTAATTTATTGGTCAAATGCAACCCTTCACGTTCTTGAAGCATGTGTAACCGTGAAATAAAAACAAAATCAATAAGTTGGTTTTCCCTATTTCTAAATTGTTTATATTCCCCAAAAGTATTCCTAACTAATTTAACCATATGAGACGGATCAGGTAAAATATAAATAGAGTCTCCACAATTCGTCATCATCTTATTAACTTCTAAATCACACCCTAATATTTTTGCCATTGTAAAATTAGCAGGACACCCATCACCCATCACCAAGTTATGTTGGTAATAATAACACCTGTGCTATTTAAGGCATTCAAACATTGCTTAAGCAGTTCTGCTTTTTGATTGCTGTTTATCTCTTTAATAAAGAAATATGCTATTGGAAGTTTCCATGATTCATTAATAGCTACCACCATAAATACAAGTGCTTCCTTAGCTATGCCAGCACTTTCATCCTGTATGGAATTGCCAACGTCTACTAAACCATGGAATCGTTTGCCATCCCATTCAACATGTTCCCGAATTGACATTTCATCCATTACCAAGGAACAATAAATGGTACGACTGGAATACTTTGCTTTAAGTGCCAATATTTTTACTGCTTCAGATGTAATACCTGGTGCACTATCAACAGTAGAGTACCATTTGGAAAGAGTTTTAGGATGAGGTAAACATGCCCCAAACTTCTCTCTTACATACTTATACACCTTGGCTGAAAAAACTGCAATGTAACGGCAAAGCTCCTTACATCTTTAGAGTACGTTTTGCTAATCTTTCGGCCAGTTTTTTTTGCAAACATTCGTTTGAGTAGGTCTTGATTTCCACCAAATTTTTGAAGTAGCACTTCAACATTATCTTCGTTAAGAAAGTTCTTATTTTCTAGCTGCTTCACAAGTGTGGTCAAGTCTCGAATTCGCTTGGTTTGACGCCAAATGGTATGTTGCAATTTTCTTATTCTTTTGGATTGGAGAATGCCTTTTGAAGCCAAATCTTTTATTTTACGTTTTAATATTAATTTCCGAAGGGAATCTGGTTTCAAAGAGGGTTTTGATGCCCTTGGCTGCGAAATACAATTATTAGAACTTGCAGTCGTAGATATGCCACTCGAAGTTGAAGGTAAGCAATCACTTCCTGGAATTTTCTCCAATTTGTTTGTTAGAGTACTACATTTTTCTTGTTGCAAAGAGACTCTTTTGCTGAATGTGCAATACTGTAATTATAGTTGCGAACCTAAAACAGAAACACCTACATGATATGAATCTTCACATTTATATCTGTTTTGTACTCACATATTGTATTCGCTCTATGTAGATAGATGGATTTGCAGTTTCTCTAAGCTGAACTTTGAAACATGATGATCTATCAAATGATTCTGGGGTGAAATGTTGTGAACAAATAAACTTTCTCTGGGATCCATCCCACTTTTTATCTTTGTCAACAAATTTCATCCACAGATCTCTCCTTTCTGGTTTCTTTGGAAACCTAAATAAGTAATACTTACTTTTTGGTGTCTATTCTATGCACATTCAATCATACTAATCTCATCGAAATCTCATACATAATAAAATTTCACATACACGAATGCAATTTCCCCGAAAAATAGTGACTTCTCCGCCACTGTCATAACCTGACATGTAGAATTAAAAATGTTTATTTATATTTGGTAAAATACTCACGTGTGAAAGGTTATTCCTCTTTGCTTAGTACTCTTGGTGCTCGAGGAACCACAGCACACACAACTAACCATAATTGTAACAAAATATTCAGCAATGTTCAGATGATACTTGTACCTATCAATCACTTGTCAACAACGAATGAGTCATTCGTGGTGTATATGTTGACGTCATATCCGTTACATCGTAGGTAGTGCAATCAACGTCTTACACTCCTTCCTAACCCCCTATTACTTCTTTGAGTAGACTATAGAAAACTAAACGAGAATACGATAGAAGATAAATTTCCTTTGCCAAGGATAGAAACGGTTTTGGAAAACCTTGGAAAATCCGAGTACTTTAGTACTTTAGACCTTGCGTCTGGTTTTCACCAGATAAAAATTAATAAAACCGATAGGGAAAAAACTGCCTTCTCCACCGAGGAAGGACACTTTCAATTTAAACGCATGCCTTTTGGTTTGAAAAATACACCGGCAGCATTTCAAAGACTAATAAATCAAGCAATGACAGGTCTTACACCCCGTCAGTGTATGGTTTATTTAGATGATATTGTAATATTTTCGAAATCCTTACAAAATAAAATATAAATAGAGTCTCCACAATTCGTCATCATCTTATTAACTTCTAAATCACACCCTAATATTTTTGCCATTGTAAAATTAGCAGGACACCCATCACCCATCACCAAGTTATGTTGGTAATAATAACACCTGTGCTATTTAAGGCATTCAAACATTGCTTAAGCAGTTCTGCTTTTTGATTGCTGTTTATCTCTTTAATAAAGAAATATGCTATTGGAAGTTTCCATGATTCATTAATAGCTACCACCATAAATACAAGTGCTTCCTTAGCTATGCCAGCACTTTCATCCTGTATGGAATTGCCAACGTCTACTAAACCATGGAATCGTTTGCCATCCCATTCAACATGTTCCCGAATTGACATTTCATCCATTACCAAGGAACAATAAATGGTACGACTGGAATACTTTGCTTTAAGTGCCAATATTTTTACTGCTTCAGATGTAATACCTGGTGCACTATCAACAGTAGAGTACCATTTGGAAAGAGTTTTAGGATGAGGTAAACATGCCCCAAACTTCTCTCTTACATACTTATACACCTTGGCTGAAAAAACTGCAATGTAACGGCAAAGCTCCTTACATCTTTAGAGTACGTTTTGCTAATCTTTCGGCCAGTTTTTTTTGCAAACATTCGTTTGAGTAGGTCTTGATTTCCACCAAATTTTTGAAGTAGCACTTCAACATTATCTTCGTTAAGAAAGTTCTTATTTTCTAGCTGCTTCACAAGTGTGGTCAAGTCTCGAATTCGCTTGGTTTGACGCCAAATGGTATGTTGCAATTTTCTTATTCTTTTGGATTGGAGAATGCCTTTTGAAGCCAAATCTTTTATTTTACGTTTTAATATTAATTTCCGAAGGGAATCTGGTTTCAAAGAGGGTTTTGATGCCCTTGGCTGCGAAATACAATTATTAGAACTTGCAGTCGTAGATATGCCACTCGAAGTTGAAGGTAAGCAATCACTTCCTGGAATTTTCTCCAATTTGTTTGTTAGAGTACTACATTTTTCTTGTTGCAAAGAGACTCTTTTGCTGAATGTGCAATACTGTAATTATAGTTGCGAACCTAAAACAGAGACACCTACATGATATGAATCTTCACATTTATATCTGTTTTGTACTCACATATTGTATTCGCTCTATGTAGATAGATGGATTTGCAGTTTCTCTAAGCTGAACTTTGAAACATGATGATCTATCAAATGATTCTGGGGTGAAATGTTGTGAACAAATAAACTTTCTCTGGGATCCATCCCACTTTTTATCTTTGTCAACAAATTTCATCCACAGATCTCTCCTTTCTGGTTTCTTTGGAAACCTAAATAAGTAATACTTACTTTTTGGTGTCTATTCTATGCACATTCAATCATACTAATCTCATCGAAATCTCATACATAATAAAATTTCACATACACGAATGCAATTTCCCCGAAAAATAGTGACTTCTCCGCCACTGTCATAACCTGACATGTAGAATTAAAAATGTTTATTTATATTTGGTAAAATACTCACGTGTGAAAGGTTATTCCTCTTTGCTTAGTACTCTTGGTGCTCGAGGAACCACAGCACACACAACTAACCATAATTGTAACAAAATATTCAGCAATGTTCAGATGATACTTGTACCTATCAATCACTTGTCAACAACGAATGAGTCATTCGTGGTGTATATGTTGACGTCATATCCGTTACATCGTAGGTAGTGCAATCAACGTCTTACACTCCTTCCTAACCCCCTATTACTTCTTTGAGTAGACTATAGAAAACTAAACGAGAATACGATAGAAGATAAATTTCCTTTGCCAAGGATAGAAACGGTTTTGGAAAACCTTGGAAAATCCGAGTACTTTAGTACTTTAGACCTTGCGTCTGGTTTTCACCAGATAAAAATTAATAAAACCGATAGGGAAAAAACTGCCTTCTCCACCGAGGAAGGACACTTTCAATTTAAACGCATGCCTTTTGGTTTGAAAAATACACCGGCAGCATTTCAAAGACTAATAAATCAAGCAATGACAGGTCTTACACCCCGTCAGTGTATGGTTTATTTAGATGATATTGTAATATTTTCGAAATCCTTACAAGAACATTTAATAAAATTGAAAAACGTGTTTGAGAGTTGTAGAACAAGTAATTTCAAAATAGACAAATCTGAATTTTTAAAAAAATCTGTAAACTATTTAGGTCATGTCATTTCACAAAACGGAGTAAAACCAAATCCAGAAAAAATATTTGCTATAACAAAATTTCCACCTCCTAAAACTAAAACAGAAATCAAGTCATTCCTAGGAATGCTTGGCTATTATAGAAAATTTATTAAGGATTTCGCAAAACTAACTAAATTTTTAACTGTATGTTTAAAAAAGGATAATAAAATTATTCATGATGAAAATTTTTTGGATCAATTCAATCATTTAAAAGCGCTTTTGACCAATGAACCAATATTAGCTTATCCCGATTTTGATAAGACGTTCGAATTGACAACTGACGCCTCCAAATTTGCACTTGGGGTGCTTTCTCAAAATTGTAAACCAATATGTTATGCCTCGAGAACCCTGAATGAGACCGAACAACGATATAGTACGATTGAACGTGAGCTGTTAGCCATTGTTTGGGCTACTAAACATTTTCGACCGCATCTATTTGGTACCAAATTTATTTTATATACAGATCACAGACCCCTCGTCTGGTTGAAAAGTTTAAAGGAACCCAATTCAAAACTTACCAGATGGGCACTTAAATTAGAGGAATTCAATTTTGATATTCAATATATTCCTGAAAAATTAAACAAAGTGGCGGACGCCCTCTCCAGAATTCAAATAAACCCAATCTCTGTAGATGATTTAAACGAAAATTTAGAACCCAGACTCAAAACCCCTAAACCAATATTTGACAATGTTAGCATTTTACCCGAACGAGCTGATTCTCCTAATTTAGAAGACTTCATGACAATCCCTACTTTCATACCACCCTCCGAAATCTCTAACCCTTTTGAAATACCAGAGATAGAAAATGATACTTTATCTGATACTGTGCACACACAAGCCAGTTCCACGCCTGTAATGGATATATCAGAAAAACCATTACAACATTTTAAAAATCAAATCGAATTCATCATAGCCAATATCCCTAAAGAAATAAAAATTAGAACTTTTGATAATAATAAGCACATTTCGGTATTCGTTAACGAATCAAACAAAAATACCAAATTTAATGAACTACTGATCGAACATTGGCAACCAAATGTTAATTATTATTGCCATTTTCCCACTGATCATTTATGTCAAGAATTTTCCCAATATGTGAATAAGGTAACTAATGATAATACACCCAAATTTCATCGATGTATGACACAGGTAACATATATCACTAACCCTGACGATCGACTATCTCAATTACAACTGTATCATGAAGGTAAAACCAATCACCGCGGTATAAAAGAAACCTTCGAACATTTACAGAGAAAATATTACTGGCCATCCATTCAAAAAGACATCAAAAATTTTATAGATAATTGCCATACCTGTAAAACTCAAAAATATAATCCTTTAAGACAACCACTGAATTGAACCCCCACAAACAATCGTCCGTTTTATTCTCTACACATGGATATATTCAAATTAACAAACAAAAATATCTCACACTGATAGACCCATTTTCAAAATTTGCACAGGCCTATCACCTTCCATCTAGTAATCTCACCGATGTAATAGATCGATTATTCTATTTCATGTTGACTTACCCTTCTCCTCAATTACTTATAGCTGATAATGAATTCAATAAAAACCCTCTAAAAGATTTTTACGTTTCCACAAAATGCAATTTCATGCAACTACCCCTTATCATCATAATTCCAACTCACCTGTGGAAAGACTTCATTCCACCCTTATCGAGCAGTACCGCTTATTTGAAAATAAAGTTCCCGAACATAAGAAAATGCAATACTGCATTTTAGCCTATAATAATACCATTCACTCAAACCTAAAAATGACCCCTAATGAAATCGTATTTGGTCATACAGAAAATAGAAACCCCTTCGATTTAGAGTTCGACCAAGCCTTTTTAACGGATTATGTCAATGACCATAAGAACAAAATGAAAATTGTTTATCGTAACTTATCCGATATTCAACAACAAACAAAAGTCAATAGAAACTTACGAATTAATGATAAGAATACAAACCACAAGTTCAAAGTAGGAGACTTGGCCTATCTTAAATCAAATAATGGGAACAAAAACAAGCCCCGTTTTACTGGCCCTTATAGAATTCAAGAAGTTCTAGACCACGATACCTATACCTTAATTAACGACAAAAACCAATCAACAGTAAAAAGACATGCTAATGAATTACTACCATTTTCAGGAGCATTACCCTCCTCTTGTTCACCCTCTCATGGTGGTCAATTGGAAGTGACGTGATCATTGAAGGATTTGACTGACAACCCAGGACTGTACCCATTACCATTAGGTGACGCCATTCTGAAAAACTCAGAGTGGATCCTCATCAAAACCATAGACTATTCCCCTATATTAGAAAACTATAATAATCTTAGGCTTAATCTAATTAATACTATAACCACGCTTGAAAATCAATATTACCCAATATCGCATAGAAGTTATAAACAATTAAAAGATATACTTATTAGCCATAATAATCAATTATTAATTATACGACAATATATCAATAAAGCTGATCAGTTATTAAACCAATTATTTCCAGAAATTCAAATTAGTAGAAAGAAAAGAGGACTCATTGTCGGACTAGGTACTGTAATAAAATTTATAACAGGTAATTTAAATGCAGACGATGGAGAAAGATACGAAAAAACTATTAATAGACTTTCACAACAAAGCGAATCTCAGAATAATGCCCTTAAAGAGCAGGCCCAAATAATAAATGATACCTTGTCGACCATCAAAGACTTGTCCGACAATCAAAAAAACCGATAACCTAAATAGAATTGTTCTGGAAAACGATGAAATAAAACTGTAACGAGGCGTCTGACCAGTAGCAAATATTTAAGAAGCAGTTTAATGGCTTCTGTATTTGCTGAGGTCAGTCGTCCTCGTTTAACTCCGAATCTCTCCGATACTCCCGCCAGGACCTAGTTTTAATCCGCCCAGTTTCGTCCCGAGTGGGGAGCCTTGAGCTCTCCTATAAATTCAGAGCGCAGCTCATTTTAGAGGAGATTATTGCACTTATTTCCGACACTTATTTGTCAGTTATTTTTCCGAAATTAATTTGACTTATTTTCCGAGAATTATTTAGAATTTGTCTAAATAACTTGATTCCGTTAAAACCGTTTTAAAGTTTGATTTATTCCGAGACCCAGATTCAAAATTGACCTGAATATTTTTAGCTCTTAAAGCAAACCGCGTAGTGGCTAATAATTACAGTGATCTGTGGTGTATAGTGGCTAATAATTACAGTGATCTGTGGTGTACAAACGATAGCTGGTATATTTAAGTTTTATTTAATTTTCCTGATCGATTGATTGTTTAATTAACCCGCCTTGTCTCTCCGAGAATTTGTAAACGCTGCATGTGTATGATCCTAGGATCGAAACATAGCACTTTACTTATTCGAACCAATTATCCAGACGTGCATGTGCTAAACGTTGCATTCTGGTGGCCCCCGTATATCATTGGATTTTTGTATTAGTTTGATTGCAGTAGTAAGATCACGTGCAAACGTTGCTCTACTTTTGTGATCCTATTACTACTTGAATCTGGTGAATTAAACAATCAATTGTTTTGCTAGTTGATATCCTATACAGGGTGTCTCTAAAATATGGTGCCATAGCTTAACCACAGATTCCGGGGATCAAAATAAGGCGATTTAACGCAACTTACCTCTATCCGAAATTGTTTCGTTAAAGCGCTATCCAACGCCAAAGTTCCTCAAAAAATTTCTATATTTTTAAATAACAAAAGATTGTTTTTAGCGATTAGGATGAAATTTGGGATGTGATTCTTTACTGGAAAAAGGTGTTTTTTGACATCATTTTTTTGTTCAGGAGAGTCAGGTTAGTGGTCAAAGGTTGATCATCCACAGTCAAAGAAGCTCATATCTTTTTAACAGTTCGGCCAATAGTTTTCAAAATTTTTTTACAGGGAGACATTCTTATTTCAAATATTTTTTGTCTCTTGTTTGATTTCGGTATCTGCCATAGTTTAAACTGAAAAAATTATTTTGATTGGCTGCAGTGCATTTCTTAAAACAGATGTAGTAATCTAGTTGTCCCGTATGTGGAGAAATAAATCACGAAGAGACAATTTGATATAAAGTTTATTACTAGCAAGTATGTAAAAGGTGGCGCAAAATAATCCGAACCATTTTTGAATCAATGGTTCAGCTTATTTTGTACCACCGGTAGATTAATAGATTTACAGCAAATGCTCAATGTGACCACCATTTTCCCAGATCCAAAAGTTGATTCTACGCAAAAAATTGTCTCTTCGTCATTTATTTCTCAGCTTACGGGACAACTAGATTACTACATCGTTTTAAGAAATGCACTGCAGCCAATCAAAATATTTTTTTTCAGCATAAACTATGCGAGATACCGAAATCGAACAAGAAACGAAAAATATTTGAAATAAGAATGTCTCTCTGTAAAAAAACGTTGAAAACTATTGGCCGAACTGTTAAAAAAATATGAGCTTCTTTGCCTATGGATGATCAACCTTTGACCACTTACGCGACACTCCTGAACAAAAAAATGATGTCAAAAAACACCTTTTTCCAGTAAAGAATCATATCCCAAATTTCATCCTAATCGCTAAAAACAATCTTTTGTTATTTAAAAATATAGAAATTTTTTGAAGATCTTTGGCGTTGAATAGCGCTATAATGAAGCAATTTCGGATAGAGGTAAGTTGCGTTAAATCGTCTGATTTTGATCCCCGGAATCTGTGGTTAAGCTATGGCACCATATTTTAGAGACACCCTGTATAAAGTTAATTACATACCAGAGTGTTTTGTACATCCCTGAGATCACGTGAATTTAATCACTACCAGAATCAATCGTCGAATGACACTCAATTGTTTTATTTGCATAAGCAATTCAATTTTTACAGTAAATTGATTGGTTACCAGATTATTTTGTACATCCCTGACCGAATTCTTTTGTTCTCACTGGAATTAAATTCCGTATTAAAACCATTTTTGATATCACTTACCCGTTATACCAGAAGACTCCTGAAGGGGTCAAGTCCACCGTAACACTTGGAAATCACTTTCTTTTACATTTAATTCCACTACACCCGTTTCGCCATTGAAAATCCTTCGTGGCCATTACCGCTTTGTTCAACCTGCGCCAACCTCCTTAAGAGCAGGGTGCGCACTGAACTTTAAAGTCCGTTTCACACCCGAAAATATTAACTTATTTATTTTGTAACAATCTTATCCAACCTGAATTTTATAATTACATTATCCATGTTTTATTTTAATGTACATAAATTGTAAATATTTAATATTGTTTCCGAATAAATTGTTCATAAGGTTTATCTCCAGTTATTTATTTAACCCCTTTTATAAAGGACCCTGGATTTTCCCGCTAAGCTACCCTAGTGCAAAAATAAATACTGTACGTTCAAGGGGGAACGTTACATGGCACCCGAGCAGGTTTGACATTCCCCAATTAAGTACAGGGCGCCCGATACTAGGTATTTTCTTTTGTAAATAATTTTCCGTATTCCCGTAACTGGAGAGAAACCTTTTAAGTTAAACCCGTATCAAGCATAATTTTTATTTTTTTACAGAGTTTGACATGTTTAGTTTGTACAGTTTACAGTAGCCGACATCATGCCAATGTATTCCAGGTATCCAGATATAATTTCTTCTGTTGTTTACAAACAGGAAGCCGACGACATGCGGGTTTCTGGGTGATGCGGTCCATGGGTCTGTCCTCACAGTATTATAATAATACTGTGAGGACAGACCCATGGACCGCATCACCCAGAAACCCGCTTGTACCGCTGGTATGTGACGTCGTCCAACAATGGGGTGTCCGATTCAACGGAGAGGGTGATCCTGCCCCCTTCCTGGTAAGAGTACAAGAAATTATCCAGCACTACCACTTCCCACCAGACTCTCTTCTACCCGTCCTACCGTTACTGCTGGAAGGGAAAGCTTTAAACTGGTATCGGAATAACAAATTCGATTGGCATACTTGGTCCGATTTTGAGAGCTACTTCCGACTGTCCTACATGCCCGTCCGAATCCAAAGTAGAGCAACAGCCGTCCGTCCTCGACCGCTACCTGTCCAGCCGGATAAACCAGACACCGCCGAGAACAATCTGAAGTCCAGGTGTGAAGAAGGACCTCAAGTGATGGTTGCCACCACCGAAATTTCCGAGGCTCCATCGCGTTCGATCATCTCCACACCCACGACACCGTTGCCGACTCCAGCTCCCGAACAAGAAACCTGTGCACCGGTTCTTCAATTTCAAGGTCCCAGTGTCGATCCAGCCGCCGATTTGACCTCTCCAGGTGAGCTACTTGCGTTACAGCCGCTGGAGGAAGAAATCTGTCCGGATCCAGGTACATGGCAGTCCGAACCGGAAGCTGAAAAACCAGAAAATTATGTTCAAAAGTTTTGTCCGCCGAAAAGTACCGAAAATTACCTGTCACCGCCAACCGTAGACCGTGTCCAGGACCTCCGAGAGCCTCCATCGACTTCATATCCTTCAACGTGCATAGCCATGGAGCAGGAAGAATTCCACCTTCCGTTTCCCGTTTCCGAGGAACTTCCTGCTGCCAGCTTCTGTACGTCCGGGATGGAGCCTTTGGAGGGCCCAGCCATAGCTCCTGTGGGGGTACACGTGCCGATGCCGATCCAGGATTTTCCGTCCACACCGCCGCTGATAATTCAGGTACCTTCTGTCCCCAGATATTTTACAGTTGCACCAGACCACCGTCCAAGTAACCTGCCTGCCGATCGGGGTAAACAATCCGACAGCCGAATCCGCCAGTATAGCCGCCGGAGGAAACAACCTGTTCGCCAGAGATGCCCGCCTGTCCGCCGAAGTCACCAGCCGCTCCGCCTGAAATACCAGCCAGGCCACCAGCAAACACGGGTTCTCCTGGAACACCAGCCGGTCCGTAGGAGGAATCAGCTTACCAGGTTAAGCCACCAGCCTGTCCGCCCGCCTGATGCAAGTCCAGCCGCCATGGTGATGAGCCCGTCGGTCTAGACATCACCATCGAACCTGAAATGTGTATATATTCGTTTTTGATTTTTCTTTATTTTGTGTACATACCTTTTACTAACCGTCCCGTTTGTTTTTAATTTTGTTTCATTGAACCCCGTTTATTTTTCTTTTCCCCCGGGAAGGGAGGAATGTAACGAGGCGTCTGACCAGTAGCAAATATTTAAGAAGCAGTTTAATGGCTTCTGTATTTGCTGAGGTCAGTCGTCCTCGTTTAACTCCGAATCTCTCCGACCTAGTTTTAATCCGCCCAGTTTCGTCCCGAGTGGGGAGCCTTGAGCTCTCCTATAAATTCAGAGCGCAGCTCATTTTAGAGGAGATTATTGCACTTATTTCCGACACTTATTTGTCAGTTATTTTTCCGAAATTAATTTGACTTATTTTCCGAGAATTATTTAGAATTTGTCTAAATAATTTGATTCCGTTAAAACCGTTTTAAAGTTTGATTTATTCCGAGACCCAGATTCAAAATTGACCTGAATATTTTTAGCTCTTAAAGCAAACCGCGTAGTGGCTAATAATTACAGTGATCTGTGGTGTACAAACGATAGCTGGTATATTTAAGTTTTATTTAATTTTCCTGATCGATTGATTGTTTAATTAACCCGCCTTGTCTCTCCGAGAATTTGTAAACGCTGCATGTGTATGATCCTAGGATCGAAACATAGCACTTTACTTATTCGAACCAATTATCCAAACGTGCATGTGCTAAACGTTGCATTCTGGTGGCCCCCGTATATCATTGGATTTTTGTATTAGTTTGATTGCAGTAGTAAGATCACGTGCAAACGTTGCTCTACTTTTGTGATCCTATTACTACTTGAATCTGGTGAATTAAACAATCAATTGTTTTGCTAATTGATATCCTATATAAAGTTAATTACATACCAGAGTGTTTTGTACATCCCTGAGATCACGTGAATTTAACCACTACCAGAATCAATCGTCGAACGACACTCAATTGTTTTATTTGCATAAGCAATTCAATTTTTACAGTAAATTGATTGCTTACCAGATTATTTTGTACATCCCTGACCGAATTCTTTTGTTCTCACTGGAATTAAATTCCGTATTAAAACCATTTTTGATATCACTTACCCGTTATACCAGAAGACTCCTGAAGGGGTCAAGTCCACCGTAACACTTGGAAATCACTTTCTTTTACATTTAATTCCACTACACCCGTTTCGCCATTGAAAATCCTTCGTGGCCATTACCGCTTTGTTCAACCTGCGCCAACCTCCTTAAGAGCAGGGTGCGCACTGAACTTTAAAGTCCGTTTCACACCCGAAAATATTAACTTATTTATTTTGTAACAATCTTATCCAACCTGAATTTTATAATTACATTATCCATGTTTTATTTTAATGTACATAAATTGTAAATATTTAATATTGTTTCCGAATAAATTGTTCATAAGGTTTATCTCCAGTTATTTATTTAACCCCTTTTATAAAGGACCCTGGATTTTCCCGCTAAGCTACCCTAGTGCAAAAATAAATACTGTACGTTCAAGGGGGAACGTTACAAAACAATTAATAGCCGCAGACTCTGTTAAAAGCATACTAAACGAAGCCATTCAATCTCTCCAATTGTTCATCGACGTTTGGCTAGAATTAGAAACAGCATTGGCCTTCGCCCAAAATCAGCAACTACATATGTCATTAATAGATAACGAAAATCTTCTCCTCAACCTTAACAAAATTTCAAATTTTCTCAATAATGCACCTGACCACGAAAGGAAACCCCTAATAATTCCTTACCCAGCCACTTTAGAAAATCTGCATCTATACGAATCCATTATTACTATCAAAGCATACCAGAAAGGTAGCATATTTACGTCTATATTCGAAATACCCCTCGTATCTCAATACAATACCTTTCAACTCACAGAACTAATACCTTTTCCCATTCATATTAAAAGTGATCAATTTAGAATGATAGTACCCTCCTATAACGCTATTCTCTTTAACACTGAAAATAGTGTACCCATTGATATTAATCACTGTAAATCTACACCAACAAACAACTATTTCTGCCAACAAGATAATCATTTTGAAATCCCTAACTATAAGCTTTGTGAGACACAGTTATTGTCTTTTATCAACAACCAAACTTGTACTCCCTATATTTTCACTTTGACTTCAGTAAAAATATTGCAAATAAACCCTGTCACATGGTTAGTCAGTTCCCCCGAAAAAATAATATTAGATATAAAATGTGCAAAACAAAAATATCGACAAGAAATCATAGGTGCAAAATTGATAAATTTAACCCCAGATTTTTCAGTATTAGTAAATCGCGCAGAAATGTTATTTTCAATGAAAAGTTCCTCGACAGAAATTATTAATTTAAAATTACCAAGTATCGGTTCAATTACACACCCCCGAATCAAAACATATAAAAATCACCACTATCGATCTGATACCCATCAATACTCGAAATTTAATCAATAACCAAATTAAATTAACTGATCAACGAGACGAATTGAAAATGATCAATTATCCTCTATCTCATAGTTTCAGTATAAGTTTTATTGTATTAACCATTTTTATTATTGTAATACTATTAACTACCATTATAATTATAATATGTAAACGTAACTCCTTTAAAGAAAAACTTTTAAAATTTTTACAAAAAGAAAAAGCTATAGAAGTTTCAACACAATTATTACAAAATCGTACTTAAAAATGTCTTCTACATTTTTAAGATTCTTGGGATGGAGGAGTTATGGAAATAATACTATACTATTTTGTGCCGAGTTGCACTAAGATAAGAATAGTGCAATTCTTGTAATAGATAATAAGTTTTGCTATGGCAGTAATGTATTAGAATAATTCAGTCTTCGTTAGAAACTCCAACGTACATGTACTCTTTAAAATAAAACTTTTTGAAAAAACTTTACGTTGTAAAATAAACTTTATTCACATCTGTTAACATTAAAACAAAATCATATGAGGTAATAATTACAGCATTATACTGCCCACCAGAGACATTCTTTAAAGAAAGAACAGTATATAGATTTTCTCCATAGTCAAGGCAATAGATTCATCATCGGAGGTGACTTTAATGCAAAGAACACACACTGGGGATCAAGGCTAACTACAACCAAAGGTAGGGAACTTTTAGCAGCAACTAAACAATTAACATGCGAAGTATTATCAGCTGGTAAGCCAACGTATTGGCCTACTGATCCGCATAAAATTCCTGATCTTATCGACTTCTTTGTAATCAGGAATATCTCATCAAACTATATCCATATTGAAGAAGCGTGGGATATGAATTCAGACCACTCTCCAATACTTCTTACACTGAGTGATAGTGTAATCCAAAAAGAAAATCCACCGAGTTTAACTAATAAGATGACAGATTGGCAAAGCTTCAAAATTAAACTTGAAGAATTGATTGAGCTTTCAGTTCCACTAAGAACAGAGAGCAACTAGATGAGGAAATTGATCTTTTTGTTAAAAACATTCAACAAGCAGCATGGGATAACACTCCTGAGTATATTCGTAGAACAAAAGGAAATAACTATCCAAAAGAGATTAGGAACCCTTTTCGGAAAAGAGAAAACTTAGACGGAAATGGCAGCAAACCAGAGCACCAACCGATAAAACGGCTTTGAACAACGCAGCACAGCAATTAAAGCGTGAAATTCAGCGTATTAGAAACGAATCGATTGGAGACTACTTTAAAGAACTAACTAATGACAACAAAACAGATTACTCACTTTGGAAGGCTACCAAGCGACTAAAACGACCTGTTTTACATAACCCTCCAATCAGAAATACGGAAGAAATGGAAGTTGGGCCCGAAACAATACCTACCCAAAAAGCATATAGGTTTGCAGAACATCTCGAGAGCATTTTCCAGCCAAATGAGGGAGAAGACCCACAAGGATGGACTGAACCAGAACAAGAAGATATTGTCATAAGAACTACTTCGCCAAGAGAAGTCTCAGATGAAATTAAAATTAACATCAACCCGAAGAAAGCCCCTGGCTTTGTTTCATATTCAAGACTTGGGATATCACTAGTATACAATAGATAGAGTACCGGGCCTAACACACTACCTTGTGGCACCCCTGCTCTGATTTCTTTTAATTCAGAATAAACATCGTCTTGTTTAATTCTAAAATATCTTTCTGATAAATAAGATTGTAAGATTTGTGAATATTGCCGTGGCAGAAACAAGTTCAGGTTGTGAAACAAGCCTTCGTGCCAGACTTAGTCAAAAGCCTGAGCAACATCGAGGAACACGGTGGAACAGACTTTTTTTCTTCTAAAGATTTTTCAATGACGTTTGTGATTCTGTGAACTTGATCTCTGGTCGAATGATTTCAGTTAAAATAACAAAGTTGCTTATTGTATTGTGAAAAGCAAATGCTACTCAGATTTTTAAGATTCTGCTTCTGAAAAAAAATGCTACCAAAAAAACATGTCTAACTTCCGCTTCCGGTTTGGGGTTTTTTTGAAAATCTTATTTTGTCGATGAATTTTCGATATAACCCTTAATTTCAAATTTCATCAAAATCGGTTCACCAGTTTTTGCGTTAGAGGCGTCAGAGTACTTTTCATCATCAACTTTTTCATCTGTAAAAGGCATAAACTGATTTTTAGAACGGTAATTTCTGTGACTTCTACGCCTGTAATCAAAAAAGCATTGCCTTAAAGATCTGGACCCACTTTAAACAAACGAATGAAACTAGATATTGTTGAAGGAACGCTCCCAAATATATATATTCTGAAATATTGGTAAACTAGAAAGAGGGCTTTAGATGTTTATCACGGATTACAAGGCCCATAGGGCTAAGTTATTTAGGCAGGTACAAAGAGTGACTCATGCTGTTTGTAGTTAATGTAGGTGTCGCTTCGGTTTGAAAAACGAAATTTTATTTTAGTAAATACAAGCCTTAAGTCAGTGAATCGTGCTTTCTAGGAAGCACGATCTCACAAGTTCTGTTAGTAAGAGCATACGCCCAAATTACAAATTACATTGCAGTCCCAACAAACAAATAAAAGATAGGGATATAATTTTGGATTGACCAACTCCTTCCTGGTAAACAAAGGCAAACCTAAGCCCTAGCTTATATATTATAAACATTAAAATCAAATAAATATTCATGCACAAGGTTTATAATTAGTGTTTTAATTATTAGACCACACATTTTCCTTTTTAGCCTCGCAAAGAAAAAACACAACGTAGGATATTTTGACGACACGATGGAAGATAATATAATTTATCAAGTGTAAGCACTTGACTTAAAATAAAAGTAAACTGGTCTTGCACGGTGACAAACTAAATGCACTTATACAGAAAAATATTTGTTCTTTGATTACGAGGCTATAGGTAACAGGTATTCATTTATCTAATTTAGTTATATCTCATGATTTTAACGGTAATGTTAATTCCTTTAAGACTAACGAAGCTTTCTCTAAATGATTAATTTCTACAGATCATAAAGGATACACAGCTATTGCACATTATTCTAAAGGTTATGATTCTTACTTTATTCTAAAATATTGCATTGAAAACGGTATCAAACCTTTCTGCATATATAATGGATCTAAAATAATGTTAATGGAAATAAAAGCAATTAATTTAAGAATTATTGATAGTAGTAATTTTGTTCAGGGAGCTTTAAAAGAATTCCCTAAAACATATTGTTACATTTGGGTCATTTCAAAATAATTTCGTATTTGTTAAATTAGAATTGTTATTCAAATCGCAATTGGAATGTTATGCTTCATAATAACATTGGCCTAATTGTCCTAGATTTGAATAAAGTTGCAATGGTTCATTGCTGCAATCCTTGTTAGCTAGCCTACTTATTTTCAAAGTGCTGATAAGGAGGATTGCAGGGAAAGAACGAGTGGGGCATTATAAAAGGTTTAGTTCCTTAGTTAGGGTCTTAGTTCCATTAGTCTTAGTGCAGATTAGTCTGAGTTCCATTAATCTGAGTCTTAATTCGAGGTGTCTTAGTTCGAGTTCTAGTCTAAGTAGTCAGAGAGCTAAAATGCTGAGTCTCATTAATTTGTTCGTAGGGTAAGTTAAGTAGTTTTAATGTTATAATGTAATGCTAAGTTCGCTTAGTTTATTTTATCTTAATAAAAATAGTTGTTAGTGCAATAGTCGTTTGTGTTCTCATCCATATCCCGAAGGCTGGTGATTCTCTAATTTATATTAGGGACTCGCTGGCGTTACGCACCCGTTACCCCAGGGTGTAACAATATATTAATCCGTTCCGTAGTTAATTAATAATGTATAATTTATTATATTATGTAATTGGAAAAATTTATTAAACAAACCATATAGTTTTGAAATTGATTAAAAACTTGTCGATAAGTGGTACGTATCGATTGAAACAGTTGAATGAATAGAATTCAGCTAAGCTTCATGGGGCCAGGAATTTTTTATTTTTTACTATCCCACACCACCACTGGTATAGGGGAAGTATTGATATAAGTTGATAAAAGTTGGGAATGGAAATGTACCTAAGAATTTGTACTTTTTATCAACAAATACTAGATCGTTGGAAAAAATAATAACTGAAAGTATACATATTTATCATTTTCAAATAAATTAGGTTATCAATTAGAAATTCGTTCGGAAAATAGTCTTAATAAGATAATTTTTGCAATTAACAGGTTTGCCTACGTACACCGATTTGATGGTGTTACCCACAGGAACCGAAATAAGTGCAGATCAGGTCCCGGAAATTGAAAAAAATATTGAAAAGCGTTTGACACCTGTTGTGTTATTTAGTAATAGAAAATCGTCCAATATCAGTGAAACGACGGTAGAAGATTCTGGGTCCTCGTACCGGCCGCATGCCGATGACGTTCGTTCGTCTTCAGATGAATCTATGAAAAGCGTTGCTATAAAATGTGTTGATAATATAAGGGTTTTGGGATCGGTGGAAAAACTATGTATTAATGAAGACGATTCAGGAAAAAACAAAATGGAAGGTGAAGTTGAAAAATGCAATAACTTGAACAAAGATTTTAACTTCGCTGGAGCTGTGGATAGGTCAAAAAAGAATGCTATTTCAAATAAAAGAGTTTATGACAAAAAGGATGTATGCATTTTCTGTGAAGAGGCTGTTACAAATTTCACTCGACATATCTCAAGAAAGCATAGTGAAGAACTAGAAGTGGCTAAATATTTGTCACTTAGGAAAGGCTCAGTCGCAAGAAAAAATCTAGCTGATCAACTAAGAAAGAGGGGTAACTTTTTTTATAACGTTGGTGGTGTACCTTCACTGAAACCAGTTAGAAGGACGAATCAATGCGCTTCAGCCGTTTTGGCAATCGATTATTTACCTTGTAAATACTTTTACGGTCATTTTAAGACAAATTATTTAAGACGTCATGTAAAAATTTCTAATTTAAAGAAAGACGAGTTAAGTGGCAGGCACAGAAGCGTTCAAGCTGAAGCGTAATCTCTATTACTGACCTTCACCAGTGAAGATACCAAACTAGTTGAGGAAGTTTTTCCGAGAATGGCACCAAATGAGGTAGCCGCAGTCGTGAAGGATGACCCTCTTATCCGAGCATTTGGAAGAAGATACTTAAAATGTCATAAAGATAGCATTTAATCACAGTAGTCTCAAATAAAATGAGAGAATTCGCTCGATTTTTAATCGAAATGCGAAAAATTGAAAATAATTGCCGAACATTGCAAGACTGCCTAAAACCCACAAGTTTTGACTCGATCATTAAATCTACAAAAATTATTGCTGGTTATGATTCAACAACCGATAAATTCAAGGCTCCCTCATTAGTACTGAAAATTGGTATGTCGCCGAAGCAGTGTTGTAATATTGGAGAATATTTATTACTAAAAGAATCACCATTGTTACGCAAGAGTGAAAATCTAGAGAACACAGTTTAAACAATCAAGAGGGTGGAAAAACTCATTGCAACACAGTGGTCTTATGAGCTATCCACAAATGCATGCAAGGAAATTTATCAAAATAAATGGAACAAGCCAGCTTTTCTACCGCTAACGTCAGACAAAAATTTTCAAAGACCATTTAATTTCTGTCCAAAACAAATCCTTAGATGGGCTGAAAAAAAATTCAGAAGATATAAATGCATTTAAAAAACTGCAAGAAAGTGTGCTTGCTCAGTTAATTCTTCTCAACAGAAAGCGGGCGGGCGAAGTGCAGAGAATATTCTTAAGTACTTACTTAAACGCTTCAACTGAAACACCACAAGAAGAAATTGAATTATCATTGTCACCAGTAGAAAGACAGCTTACAAAGATTTTCAAACGAATTGTAATCCGCGGCAAACGAGGACGAGGTGTACCTATACTTTTTACTCCAAAAATTCAAAAGGCGTTGTCGGTATTGATAGCTCTCAGAGGATCATTCTGTAATGAAGCAATTGAGCACCTTTTTGCCATACCGAACACAGAGCATAGCTGCCTTAGAGCATCTGCAGTAATTAGGAAATTTATCGCTAGTGGAGCGAAAAAACCATCAACGCTAATATCCACCAAGTTGGAAGCAAGTTGCTACGGTTGCCCAACTTCTAAATTTCACTGAAGGTGATGTAGAGCAACTGGCATGGCATGGGCCATTCTAAAGATATACATAAGACCTTTTATCGGTTACCAGAAAAAGTTTTCCAAGTAGCCAAGGTGAGCAAGTTTTTATTAATGATGGAAAAGGGTACTGCAGATCAATACAGGGGAAAAAGTTTAGACGAAATAGACATGAACGTTTAGTATCGGACAATGACGAAAATGATGATACAGATATTAGTTGTGCGGATGAAGAAAGTGAGGGTCTTTCAACAGATATGCCAAATAACGTTCAATCGGTGGAAATGTTTCCTGATGAAGAACTGCAGCCACGTAAAAAATCTCTAAGCAAAGTACCACGAAAAGATAAAAACAAAAAACAAACAAAACCAAAAACAGTAGGTGGTACATTTGAACAAGAGGAAAACAAAAGAAAATTTGATAGAATCCCGTGGACGGATGCACAAAAGTCAATCACAACAAACTACTTTCAAAAACATATCTTACTTAAGCAGGCTCCAAAAAAGGCAGAGTGCGACGATCTAATTTCAATAAACAAAAAGATTATGAAAGGTAAATTATTTCATTACAAATTTACAGTATTTACTAATTATTTTATTTCAGGTAAAGATTGGCGAAAAGTGAAGACGTTTATCTATAAAATTTATAGACATAATAAGAAGTCTAATCTGTTATAAGTTATAATTAATAAATAATCTAACTAGAAAAATATAGTGCGTTCCATAATGTGCTACCAGAGCTACCACATGTCCCCGAGTGCACAATAGTGAGATTTAATCCGACTTACGTACAATATGTCAAATTACACCCTTTCCCAGTTACGGGGGTTTAAATCGGACGCAAAAACAGTTAAAAACTATTATTATTGCCCAACTTAAGCTAGGCTTATTAATATGCTGACACATACTGTCAATCATCAAGTAAAAGTGGGTTGAAGCAAGGGATAATAACGGTTACTTTCTTCAATTCCTTCCAAAATTTGTTCTCGCAAAATTTCGGAAGAAAATGAAATTTAAAGAAACTAATCGTAATTATGCCTCGTTTACCGCATTTTCCATGAATCGGATTAATCAAAACGATAACATTTTCTAGATCTCCAATGACAGAAGATACCTATGTACCAACATAATTAATAAGTCTAGCTTTGAAGGTTGATCAATAGTACTAGCTTTAACTGTTTTTGGATCCATTTTAAACCCTCAGCATTTAGAAGGTGTGCATTTTGATATGCTATAATTTGGTCGAGCAATTCTTACCATTTTGACATGTGGTAGCTCCGTGTAACAACATTTATAGGACATCCTGTACGTATTTAAATAAATATAAAGTTTCATAATTTTACACTGTAAGTCCAACTTACAACCCCAAAAAACCGCTCCAATTTATCCAAGAAAAGTTTTCGCTATTCTCCGTTAATTTAGACGTCGAATTCCATACGAATCCAAAGTTTTCGAATTTTACTATGTAATTTCAATTTTCAAATCCAAAAAAAAACCACGCCATTGATGCAAGAAGATTTTTCGCTATTTTCTGACAATTTAGACGTCGAATTCTAATACGAATCCAAAGTTTCAACATTTTACCCCGTAATTTCAATTACCAACCTTGAAAAACCACCTCTTTTATCCAAGATTTTTTTCCTCTATTTTGCCATTAATTTAGACGTCGATTTCTACATGAATCCAAAGTTTCAAAATTTTACACTGTAATTTCAATTTTCAACTACGAAAAACTACTTACCCCATTTCATGCATGAAATGTTTTCGCTATTTTCCAGGTAATTTGGACGTGGAATTCTATACGAATCCAAAGTTTCAGAAATTTTGCCATTGTTTATTCGACCCGAGGTAGTATCAAGTTAATACATAACTGACACCCATTAATCTGTTTTGATTCCGTAATGAAAGCCAGAAAAGCAATTTACATCGCAGTTACAACGGCAACATTGTACAGATCACATCGTTACTATACTAAACACGTTAGGATCTCCTATAGTCCATAAGTAACTAAGCCAAACGTGAACATATTTCGGAGCTCACAAAGCCTACTCGTGTTTTTTTCTCAGCTCGTATATGTCGGTGTATTTAATAGCAAACCTACTTTAGAAATCATGTTTCAATTTTTTTTTCTTAGTCCTACGTGACGTGACGTATTACATCTAGTGGATCTCAGAACGACCTATCTTACAAACGGATCTCGCAGAGTATAGTATGCACGTATGGGTGTATGTATGTATGTAACACCTCTAACGCAAATCTAGTGAACCGATTTTGATGAAATTTTAAATGAAGGGGTATATCGAAAATTCATCGACAAAATAAGCTTTTCAAAACAATCCGAAACCGGAAGCGGAAGTTAGACATGTTTTTTTGGTAGCATTTTTTTCAGAAGCGGAATTTTGAAAATCTGAGTTGGGAATATGAAAGAAGACTATAATTGAAGGGAGACAGTTTTTTGTCGGGCTCTCTAACTTCAAAATGGCGGCTGCTATGAATTTTTCAAAATTTCAACTTTAACGTCCCATAACTCAAAAACCAGTTATCTGATCAGGTATCTCAACAACTTGTTTGAAAGCCCTCTGGCGGTACTACACCATGTCTCGGAAAATATGAAATTGAAGAAACTATATAGTAAATCCAAAAACGGTCGCAACGGCACTCTTTCAAAAATTTTGAAATTTTTGAAAAATTATTACAAAAAAACTGGTCTAACGATTTTGTTTAAATATACAGCTTGGTATCATTTTTGTATTTTGATGAACGCCAGAATTTCACTGTGGCACCCTCTACGAGGTTTTGAAAATCGGAAATTGATGCTCCTATAGCGCCTTTATTAGTCAAAATATGAAAGAAGTTTAATATAAAAGTTATTCAGTATATAATCCTGCATTCTCCTAAATGTATATCACGTATACAGGGCGTTTGATTTCCCCAGTACAATAAGCAACTTTGTTATTTTAAATGAAACACCCTATATATTACTATATAATTGAATGCAAAATTTAATTGTCTGTTACATAGTATAAGGTATTCATATGGCTAAAATGTACGGTTGATGAGAAATTCGTGAATTTTGAATATGATGTTGGACTGTAACGGAAAGGATCGTCGGTCGGTAGCGATCGTCCGGCTTCGCCAGCTTTAATTTCTAGCCGGTACCTACGGTTGTCTTTCTATACAGAGATGGCGTGGTATAGTTAATTACAATTTACAATTTTTTTCAAAAGGTAAGTAAATATAAAAATAGTTAATTAAACGTAAATTACATCTAATTCCATGATTGAAAATTATTTAAAATATATGGATTCAATTATCCATTCATTTGACAACCTCAAATATCTGTTTTGTGGTCTAAAATTTCAATTTTCTTATAGTTTTTGAAAATATTGTATTCAAGACCTATGGTGTTTCGCGCGGGGGTGAAACGTTTCATCTTTGCTGAGTTAGCGGAATTGTTCTATATAATCATTTGTCATCCGGGGGGAATCTCACTTGCGATTGTATCTAGTTGCTTAACACAGTACAAATATAAGACAGTAGAATGAACTTGGACGAGACTCAAGTGGTCACCCACACCTCATCGCCGATTGCGCCGACTGCTACCTGCAGTCCGTAAGTAAAACAAAAAAAACTATTATCACCAACTTATTTGGTTATACCGGAAATAATAATTTGTTTCTTCTTTGTTTTTCAGAATTATTTGAAAGATTGCGTCTTCAAGGGATGTATGTGAACAGCGGTTATCAGCTCTCTATCATAACGTCGTGGGTTACCACCAAGATTGGCCCTGGGCGTATATACGTCGTGTGCCCTGGCGACAGATTTTTTGTATATGGGATAAACATCCCTACTGACTTTGTCGTCATACGGGTGCACGGCGTAGCACCTGGGGTGAGCCACGTAACTTTTCATTATCTGTATGAGGAGGACTCGCTCTTGCCTTTTGCTGATCCCTTTGGACCGCCCTCACCAGAAAGGATGGTGCCCATCGGTACTCCACCAATCCCGATAGGGGGTGATCAGTTGGGGGAACCCAGAGAAACTAGAGATTTCAACACCGAAGAATAAGGCTTCCATAAAATATTATTCAATAAAATTTTTGTAAATAGAATTACGTAAACTTATAAAATACTTTTCATATTTGCATTTAATAAATAATTAGTAAAATACCCTATAGTATTTTCTTTTGTGTTGGTATTTTACATTTTCAGAAATAAGGACATTTGAGTATGGGTTGCAAATGAATGCCTTTGCCGCCTCCTGTATATGATAATCTGCTCCGATTCACTCTACATGCGCAGTCAAAGTTACTCAGTAACTGACTGACAGCTACTCTGATTTTAAGGTGTTTGAAGTTTGTGTGCGTGTTATAAGCTTTAAAATTTACAGTATAAAATTAACTTGTATAACTATACAACTTTCATTATCAGAAGTTCGAAAAGTAATTTTCATTGCTTTTGCTAGAGTATAAATTTAGACAATAAGAAAACGTTAATCTAAGTATTGAAAATTCCTTACATTGCAACAAACACATCCTAAGAACAAAGAATTGGATACAGGCAAGAGTTTAGTTGGAGTAAACTCACCTAACTCATCATAACCTAGATGTTTCCTCAGGTCCGCCCATCATAATACATTTATTTAAGCTTTCTTGATATTATGAAGAAAAGAACTGCAACAACCAAATCTAGTAGACAACGCAGCACGTTACGAGCGATTCTACATCATACAAGGATTCCACCAGCAGTTTCACCAATTCATCCATCTCCAGTCAAGCAGACTTCTTCAACGTTACCTTTGGTTATCAATACGCAAGAATTAGTTATTTTGTCCAAGGAAGATTCTTCAGAAATTCCTACTTTTGTTGATTACCATCTTGAACCTCTCAAGATATCTTCAGCCAGCTACATTGGATTTCTCCATTTTTTATATCCGACTTGGACCCTCGAAGATTCATTGTTAGAACCAATTACCGAAGATCTCAAGAAATCGAAGCACCTGAAGACCTGTCAGTATTTCGTCATTGTTGGGATTATTTCCCTCACATGTATTAAAGTTTCTCTTCAACATCCGACCTCTATAAATGCGCAAAATTCCGTTCAATGAAAAAAGTACCAAAGCGTTGAACGCAGCAATCCACTTAAAAAATGATTATTAATGTTAATAATACCAATATAATTGCATAAAACGTAATTACTTATTGCTAATTGCAATTTTTAGCTCCTTGTAGTTACTTATTAAAGCCTCGGAAATGATTATTCTTCATTTCTATAAATTTTTTCGTATGAAAGTACACGAACGCACAAAAAGCGTAACACACCTCACAAACAGCGTTTTGACACTTTACTTTGACACATCTTGTCATAGACATTGGAACATTATTTGAAAAACGTTGTGTATTACAAAGTGTAAACAAGAAAAAAATCTGTATATTAGGCTATGATGTATTACCTATATGAAGTGAAAATATGAGTTAGTATGTATTGTGCAATGTACCTACAAGAAT
Organism: Hemicrepidius hirtus; assembly: GCA_963082805.1. NCBI lineage: Eukaryota > Metazoa > Arthropoda > Insecta > Coleoptera > Elateridae > Hemicrepidius > Hemicrepidius hirtus. Next base: position 10,744,329 of record OY720168.1, read on the forward strand.
AATCCCAAAATATGTTTATTGTTCGAGTTTATATAGTTTGAACTGAATTTGGAAAATCGCTATTTGTGATTGTGAAATAATACACGCAGTCTTACATGATACAAAAAAAGTAAGTACCTATAAAAAAAATTTGGGTTTAAAAATAGTACCAAGCTATAATGTTTTTTTCATTTCTATATCTTAGCGTTTTACGATTTTTAACTTCGGAATATAATTTAAATCGTAACAACCAATACTATACATTTTCGATTCAAAGAAATAGTAGAGATACATATTTTGCAAATAAGATAAAGTACCTACTCTAACCGCCCGACGCGATGGTCCCCTACTTTGCACTATGCTTGCACTTGGTAATACAGATAGTTTCTTTGTATTGATGAATCTTTGTCTGCAAATTTTAAAATAGTTTGCTTGAAAATGATCCTTATAAAACATAGAATACCCTGTATTTTTGGGAATATCTGCATGTATCTCTATGTACCTATATCAGTTTTTAGACTTTTCTGGCGAGATGAAATAAATTTTTTAGTTTTCTTGATAAAAATTATTTTTTTCAAATCAATACTTTTATTGATGATTATCGATTGCCATTTTTCTCTTTAACAAAAAAGTGATTACTGAAGCAGATAGTAGTAGTACCTACTTAATAAAATTGTCAATTCTGAATTAATTATTCCCAATTTAAAATTGTTTAGTCTCATTTTGAAATCGAAAAGGTATAGTTACTACATTTACAACATTATAAAAATAATTAGCATTTAACATTAAATGGAAACTAGAAGACACCATCCAATATGTAAGAAAGCGGCCTGGAACCTATCCAAAAACTTTCACATAAATCTCCAGGGGAGCGTTGTTTTAAGACTTGCAAATGCGGGCACCCAGCTATTAAAAAATAATTATCTTAACATTATAACCTGCTGATAGTTTTTTCTAATCGTCACACCAGAAAAGTTTTTCAAATTTGAATCATGTGTGTATTAAGCTGTAGTATATAGTGTACTATTAGTACTGCGGGCATTGAAAATTTCCCCAAAATTTCCCATTGTATTCTGAAGTTTAACTGACACGCTGTGGTTTAAACTGAGGTTGTAATTCCGAGTTTTAAGTATTTATCCTAAGGAACTTCAAGATCTCTTAAATGGTGATGATAATCGATCAAACAATTTTAGGAAGTATGTACAATAGCAGTTTGGCTATGGCATCCATGGGTGCCAATATAGTTGCACCTCCAGGAAATGGACCATACTGCTTTAAAATACACGGTCAAATATAACATAGGGTTGGCCCCGTGTACCCCGATGAAGGTGATACACCATCATACGGACAAATCTATATATTAGATTCGGAACTTGCAACTACAGAAAGGTTACGTAATTCAGCAAATTCTGGTTGCATTTCAGCGATAATGGGGCAGTTAGGTGCTCTTTTATCTCATATAAATCCATATGTTGCTTCATTGCGGATGATGAAAGAGGTTATTGAAGAAGAGGAAACTCTAGCTTTACTGCAAAATAGAACAAGTACATCTGTAAGAATGCTTTTTGACATACCTAAAACCATGGATCAAAGGCGGTATATTTGGGTATATTACACCAACTGCCAATGTAGCACGTGTCCAGAGATTTATTTCAAATGCTTAAACTTTTAGCGGGTATGACTATATGAAGTAAAATTAAGTAAATAACAATTTTTAGCTTTAATTATTAATTTTAACATTAGTAAATTTGATATGGTTTGTTTCCAATTTGAAGTTTAGTGAAGGTGAAAACCATTGTTTGAATGTTTTGAGAAAGTGCATTTCGATGGAATAAGTTTTTATGTTGACAAAATAGCAAATTGAGACATTAATGGTTTGCTTTCATATTAAGTTACTACACCTTGTTAGTCCAGATACTGCTTAATCACTGTTTATTACATTCCAGTGGAATTAAGATACTTCGGCGCAAATGACTATCTTTACCTAAAGATTTAATTTAAGCGGGGCAAATAGCAAGATTTAATGAGTCGGCGCAAGTGGCAACGGCGCAACTGGCCAGTAATCTTAGGAACGCCTACTTTTTTTTTCTGTTGTGTTACATCTGCATCCTACGGGAGGTGCTGCTGAAGATGATCCTGTTGTTGGGCTAATTATTGTAGATCTCGATTCCAGGATTTCCACGTCATTATTAGAATCGGCTCCCGAAGTATCGCCTTTTAAGTAAATGTCCTCCCAAGCGCTTCAGCTGTAAACAACAAAATAGTTTTTTTATATGTATTGTATTGAACTACTATAAGGAATATTACAACTTGGTGAGACCACACTACATTTCAAGAGGTTCTAGTTTGAAGATGGCTCCTGCCCTTCACTAATTAAACGAGCAAGATTGCTCGTTTTAGGCCAGTAACAATAAGCGCTTTTTGCTTTTGACGCACTTAAGATCCACAACCGTCCTGCTGCTTAGATCCACAAATTTCACAACCGCCAACGTTTTTTTGTTTGCAAAAGCCTGCAAACAACATGTTTATTAAAATATTTATTTTACTATGCTACAAAACTTTATTTCCATGATATTCCGATATCTGCGTCGGTATTTTAACGGTTGCAATTCAGTTTCGGTTCTATACATGGAGATCTTGGAAACCGTAAGAGATACGAAGTTAGTCAAATTGGGGTAATGTTACGTCTTCAAGTGGGCACTTATTAAATTAAATACATCTTTATATTATTAATATTTTAAAATTTGTGATTTTTCTGAGGTAAGTTCTCACGTCATTTTGACAAAAATAAGTACTACATTTCTTTTCACTAAAATATTAAATTTATTTCAGAAATGTAATGTAACGTTCCCCTTGGCCGTACTTATTTTTGCACTAGGGTAGCTCTAAGTTGTCCAGGATTCATACAGAGGAGGAATAAATAAATGGAGAGCTAAAACCTTTGAATAATTTATTGTTCCGAATAACTATGCTATGAATTATTTACATTTATTTACATACGTCGGAATAAAGAATTACTCATTAAAAATAAATACAATTAGGTTAGTTAAAAATAAAAGTAATATGTGGTCGTGTAAACGTTACTTTTGAGGGAATGCCCGAGATTTGATACTCAGGTCCGAGTGCGCGCGGTTCTGACAAGGTTAAACGTAAAATGCCGTCAGTAGTTTGTTTTATCAAAGTTTACAGTGGCGGAAGTCATCATTGAACCGGAAGTAGGGTTTAATCACCTCGGAAGCGTTGTGACACTACGGGTAAGTGATTTTAATTGAAATTAAATGAAATTTTATATCGGAATTGGTTGAATGTGGGTGAGTCCTTGTATACAAAAGTTACTCTGTTTTAAATCCATTTTACTCACAAAGGAAATGGTCGGTTAAGCCAAAGAATCGGTTGATTGTCCAATTAACAATGAGTAGTTAATTACTCAACAAATGTATGAAGCCAATCGGGTTGCGACAATAAGGCCTGTGTTTCACTTGCCAATTCGCCGTAGCAACACAGCTAGTCCATAAATTCGATCGGGAACGGGACTTGATTAGCGGTTGTACTGTTTATCACAAATACTGCCGGTAATTAATACTATAGGAACTTGGAATGCTCGTTGCAGTCTAAACGACTATGCACAAACAACTCCAAGACCTCTAACGAAGAAACAAGGGGTTACTTGACAATCAAAAATAAACGGGTTAATTTATGTCAATCAAAACAGCTGAGTATCTCTTTGTAAAACGAGGAACACTCGAAGTAATAGTTTAGACAATTGAATCAACAATTATAAAAGAAACTTGGGGTTGTTTGAAGAACAAACGGAAAATGAATTTTGAATACGAGTTGAAAATACGGATCAGGGGTTCAAAATTAATTTGCAAGAAAATTCGTTTTGACCCTAGTTCGGAAATCGGACTCGAAAAATTTTCCCTGGAAATGCGCTGCGCGACGGTTTTATGGGAGAACGATCAGTTCCCCACTAGGAGTGGATGAGCAGTCTAGAAACTCGGTCAGAGTGGGCAGACACGGAGCTCAACGAGGACGACTGACCTCAGCGAAGACAGAAGGTACTTATCTGCTTCTTAATCTTCGTCTACTGGTCAGTGGCCTCGTTGGAAAGAATGGACACAGTGCTCAACCTTCTTACACTCATGCATGATCAATAAAATGAACCATAATGCCTAACATCTTAAAAATCGCACTCTGGAATGCCAACGGCCTGACTCAACATAGCCAGCAGGTTAAAAAATTCTTATCTATACCCGATATAGACATTATGTTAACATCCGAAACTCATGTCACAACCAACACTTAAAAGATCCCAAGGTACTCAATAACTATAATGCCAAAAGTCAAATATGGGGTTCAAGATTGACATTAACTTGCGGCGGAGAACTATCGAAAGCAGCAGCAGGACATAACCTAGAGCTAGACTATTTATCCACATTTGAACCTACATATTGGCACGAAGTGCCTAAAATAAGTATTAAGGTAATAATAATAACCAATGTAATTACTTAAGAAAATCAATATTTGTCTAACATGCAAGTATCACGCGCTAAGCATGCTAGTATCACGTGTCAGGTTGACGTTATATTTTCATAAGATGTTGCAATACTGATGAGTCAGCATATCAGGTTTCATGAGAGATCTGGTGATGCACGTGTGTCCGAGGTCATGACCAAATATGGAGACAGGAATCGCTTCTCCATTCGATTCAGTGTAACTTACACTCAGCAACCAGCCAGCATCTAGACTCTTCGACCCAGCTCTAATTCCAAGTCTAACTGGTTGGGTCCTTTTTGAACCCTTGGGCCTTCATACAGGCCTACATCAAGACCAACCTGACCGGTGTCAACTCTGAAGACTACCGAACACCCTTTCGACCAACCATGGCTCGCTTGATGCTACTAGCAACACTTATGTAAGCTGACCTTAAATGGTGTATTTGTTCAATATGTAAACTTTGCTTAAATATAATTATGTTAAACTATTGACTTGCTTAAATCCAGACTAGTCACAATTTATCATCAGATCTTAATAAGATTCCAGATCTGTTAGATTTCTGTATTACCAAAGGCGTCTCATCCAATTATTTAAAAGCTGAATCCTGTCTGGATCTGTCCTCAGATCATTCACCAGTACTCATCACCTATAGCACTCAATTACTACAAATACAAACACTTTCCACAAGACGTACGAACTGGAACTACTTTCACGATTTAATTAACGAAAGAATACATCTAACTATACCGCTAAAAACAGAACACGAACTATTTAACGCGATGGAACACCTTAATCAATCTATTCAACAGTCAGCCTGGGATGACATGCCAAACTACGACAGCCAGCAGGTTGCTGAATTTTGTCCTATATCCATTAAACAAAAAATAGCAGAAAAACGCAAGTTAAGAAGAATCTGGCAAAATACAAGAAACCCTAGAAACAGAACTAAACTCAATCAAGCAGCTCGAGAATTAAAAATTCTTCTAACCAACTTTAGAACTAACTAACTAACCTTACCCCTACCGAGACCATAGATTACTCTTTATGGAAGGCTACTAGAAAACTCAGAAGACTAAAATCAAAAGTCCCACCGATTAGAATATCTGGGGCAAGAACAAATCAAGAAAAATCAAACATCTTCGCAGAACATTTAACCTCAGTATTTCAAGCACATGAAAGAACCTGTTCCACAGAGGAAGAATTATTTATACATCAAAACCTTTGAGAGAACCGAAAAACTTGCTCAACCCATAAGGCCAGTAAAAGTAAAGTAAAGTAAAGTAAAAAGTTAGTCAAGTTAATACCGTTATCAAAAATCTCAACCCAATGAAAGCTCCTCAGGTTAGTGTATTTTGCTTACATAAGTTACCATTGTGAATTTGTTTTTGATGTCGTGGTTTGTTGAGTAGTGTCATAATATTTTGCTGTAAAACTGTTAAAATTTCGAAAAAGTTGCTTGTTGCTGATTCGAACTGTTTTCCAAATGAAATTTTGCAAATTGATGTTGTAAATAAGTCAGATTCGATAAATTTGGCCATTGACAGAAATATTGATTGGAAAATTCGAGATCAGGTGCAAGCAATTGTTCAAACGTATTATGTAGAAGCAGAAAAACCACAAGTACCCAATATCAATTTGGAAATGGAATTAGTATTTAAAGCCCAATCATTCGCCCTTTTATCACAATCCGAGACGTCTTTCCTATTGTGAAAGGAAAGCTGTTTCTGAAATTAATTATTGACGATTTACTGCAACGTCAAATTATTCGACCAACTACATCACAATATAGTAACCCTATTGTGTTAGTCAAAAAAAAAAGAATTATCAATTTAGATTGGCCGTTGATTATAGCTAATTAAACAAAATCGCAATACGGGCTGTTTTTCCTATTCCGAGAATAGACGAACACATCGATAGTCCTCGCCATAAAGTATATTTTACGCGACTAGATCTAAAAGAAGCTTTTCATCATATTGAACTTCTAAAAATTCTATCCCGTATACGTTTTTTGTTACTTTTAAAGGGCAGTTTGAATTTATGAGGTTGTCATTTGGATTATCAAATGGACCATCCATTTTCATGCCGTTTATCAACGCAGCTTTTCGTTCCTTAGTAAATCAGAATAAAATATTAATATACTTAAGACGATTTGTTAATTGCGACACGAACGGTCCAAGAAAATTTGGATATCTTAGAGCCGTCTGACACGAGACTAATTTCAGTACTAAATTTAATACAATTTTTGCGCGCGCAGATTCAGTTAAAAATGAGTTCGTGACTACAAAATTGCTGTCTGACACGTAAGTACTAAAATCAGTACGTGAGCATGCGCTATACCTGCTTATTGTAACCTCTAAATTTGAATACGAGGTAAGAAGATCGTGATAAACTGTCATCAGAAAAGTAGAAAAGTGAAATAAAGCAGATAAAGATATGGATCGACAACTGCTCCTAGGAGCAGCCGCAAATATAATAACAATATTAATGATGCAAGTTAACAAAAAAAAGAAGGTAAAAAAGCGCCCAAAGCAAGCTCGAATTTGGGTAAGAAAGTGGATAAATCGGCGATTAGAAGGAAAAGGGTTATTAACTATGTTAAATGATGAATTTTTAATCCAGGACCCGTCTTCGTATAAAAACTTTTTACGTTTGGACAGTAATTCTTTTGAAAAATTATTAAACAAGGTTGACGTTCAATTAACTAAACAAGATACTGTCATGCGTAAAAGTATTCCGGCACGATCTAAGTAAACGGGTAGTATACTAATATAAACTATCATAATAGTCAATAATTAAACTTTTTGATTAGAAACCACACTCCGCTTTTTGGCAACAGGTGAATGCTACCGATCGTTGATGTACATAACTATAATTGATGAAACTACCATTTCACGATTTATTCCTACCGTATGTGATGTTATATACCAATTTCTCAAAGTTAAATATTTACAGGTGCTTCTACTAATTGTATACCCATTTGTTTACACGAATGTAATCAAATAATATTTCAGACGCCTAAAACCAAAAGGGAATGGCTACAAGTGGCAAACCAGTTCGAAGAATTATGGCAATTTCCTAATTGCTTGGGTGCTATTGATGGTCGCCATATAAAATTGAGACCACCTGTTTCTGCAGGCTCTTATTATTTCAATTATAAAGGTGATCATTCAGTCGTACTTCTAGGCATGGTAGATGCTCTTTATAAGTTTACTTATTACAACGTTGGGGTGAACGGTCGAGTAAGTGATGGAGGAGTGTTTAGGGAAAGCGGATTATCTAAAGCCATATCTAGCAACATTTTGAATTTTCCCGAAAATCGTGCATTATCTGGACAGACGAAAAAAAGTCTTTATGTAATTGTGACTGACGATGCTTTCCCACTTTCAAATAACATGATGAAACCTTTTCCGAGTAGGGGGCTCTCACATGAACAGAAAGTCTTTAATTATAGACTATCGAGAGCAAGAACAATGGTTGATAGCACGTGTGGAATTTTAGCCAATGGGTTTCGGGTTCTTATGAATCCAATTCATCGCCAGGAAAAGTGGAAACCATAACACTGGCATGCATTGCACTGCACAATTTCTTAGCCACCGAAAATTGGCGATCGTATACAGACCAGAATATAATAATAATAATAATAATAATCTCTACACTGCCCATATCCTGTTGCCAGGCCGCAGAAGCGCAATGCTTGTGCGGGGGGGGAGGAAGGGGCTATTATTATTAAGCGGGTCCGCTTGCGTCTGCAGCCGACTTAGAGATGGACTTAGAGAATGACGAAGATAATGAAGATCTTTACCTGCTTCAAAATATTGGGCAACAGGGTGATAACCGATCTGCTGCTAGTGCACTGGAAGTAAGAGATAATTTTAAAAATTATATTAATAGTGAATTCGGTGCTGTCGATTGGCAAAATAATGCAGTTGGAAGAAATAATATGTAACCGATTTACAATTATTGATTAAATATACCTACCAAATAATTATAAATTAGTTTTATTGAATAGTAAATCAACCAACGTAAAATGAAATGTTTCTTTATTATTATTTTAAGATAATACCTAAATATAAGTTGTATTAAAAATGGCAAATAACATTTATATTCTGCGATAAAAACCATTTTGGTCTTTTTAAATTATAAATAAAGTTTTTTTAATTTGTTTATTTTTGTACAGCTACAAATTTTTATTTCATTATTATACATTCTAAACATCACCCCAGCTTATAATGCAAAAATTTTGCATTTTAAAAAATTAAATTATACGTAAATTAATTGACAAAATGTAATTATTTATTACTTGTTTAAAATGTTAACTTGAACTACATAGTCAACCATAGTCGAAAAGTATTACAAAGTTTGAGTAGGTATTTGCTTGTTTTACAACGTAGAATCGCATGATGCGAATATCATTTGCCATTTTTAATACACCCTATACAGGGTGATTCAAAGGTACACCAACGACTCGCAGAGGTGAATCCTTTCGTCAAAAAAAAATAAATGACCCATGATCCGAAAATGTTGCGAATGTTCGGACCATGGGTCGAAAGGAATCACCTCCTACGAGTTGTCGGTGTACTTTTGAATCACCCTGTATATAAAAATTCAAGCTAAATTATGCATTTTTTTTAAAGATTTTTGCGAGCCGCAAACAATATTTCTGATATTTCGTGCTGAACATCGAGAAAAAGTTCTTCGTCGTTCTCAATATATGACAATTGTTTACTGACGAACTTCCCAAAAATGTCGCTTTGCGTTTCATTCTTTGCTGGAATCGAATTCGATGCAGTTGCAAGTATATCATCCTCATATATTTTTCTTTTTTTAGATTTTAATGTTGCAGAAGTTGGCGATTTACTAATGCCTGGAATTGGCGAAAGATAATCGATCCTATGAATCATTACCTTATTTTTGCCTTGATCATTCTTAATCTAAAATTAAATATTTTTTTGACTATTTGATAATTCTCACAAAATTTAAATTACACAATTACACTCACTTCCCCTAAAGTTTTCTTCCTCCTCCTGCGACCGTTCCAAATGAGTCTCATCTTCTTGACTGGGTTGAGACTCTGCCTCTACATCATCGTCTTGAATAACTTCGTTTGAAGATGGTGATGAAATACCGTTCTGTTGCTTGCCGTGGTATAGTGTGTTCCACAATAAATAGCATTGCGTTGAAATACCATATATTTGGTTTATAAATCTATAATAAGCAATGTAAAATATATTGTTATTAATTAACAGTAATAAAAACCCACCTCATCTTCACCAATTCCACTGTGGAAATAATTTATTTATCCACATTTGAACCTACATATTGGCACGAAGTGCCTAAAATAAGTATTAAGGTAATAATAATAACCAATGTAATTACTTAAGAAAATCAATATTTGTCTAACATGCAAGTATCACGCGCTAAGCATGCTAGTATCACGTGTCAGGTTGACGTTATATTTTCATAAGATGTTGCAATACTGATGAGTCAGCATATCAGGTTTCATGAGAGATCTGGTGATGCACGTGTGTCCGAGGTCATGACCAAATATGGAGACAGGAATCGCTTCTCCATTCGATTCAGTGTAACTTACACTCAGCAACCAGCCAGCATCTAGACTCTTCGACCCAGCTCTAATTCCAAGTCTAACTGGTTGGGTCCTTTTTGAACCCTTGGGCCTTCATACAGGCCTACATCAAGACCAACCTGACCGGTGTCAACTCTGAAGACTACCGAACACCCTTTCGACCAACCATGGCTCGCTTGATGCTACTAGCAACACTTATGTAAGCTGACCTTAAATGGTGTATTTGTTCAATATGTAAACTTTGCTTAAATATAATTATGTTAAACTATTGACTTGCTTAAATCCAGACTAGTCACAATTTATCATCAGATCTTAATAAGATTCCAGATCTGTTAGATTTCTGTATTACCAAAGGCGTCTCATCCAATTATTTAAAAGCTGAATCCTGTCTGGATCTGTCCTCAGATCATTCACCAGTACTCATCACCTATAGCACTCAATTACTACAAATACAAACACTTTCCACAAGACGTACGAACTGGAACTACTTTCACGATTTAATTAACGAAAGAATACATCTAACTATACCGCTAAAAACAGAACACGAACTATTTAACGCGATGGAACACCTTAATCAATCTATTCAACAGTCAGCCTGGGATGACATGCCAAACTACGACAGCCAGCAGGTTGCTGAATTTTGTCCTATATCCATTAAACAAAAAATAGCAGAAAAACGCAAGTTAAGAAGAATCTGGCAAAATACAAGAAACCCTAGAAACAGAACTAAACTCAATCAAGCAGCTCGAGAATTAAAAATTCTTCTAACCAACTTTAGAACTAACTAACTAACCTTACCCCTACCGAGACCATAGATTACTCTTTATGGAAGGCTACTAGAAAACTCAGAAGACTAAAATCAAAAGTCCCACCGATTAGAATATCTGGGGCAAGAACAAATCAAGAAAAATCAAACATCTTCGCAGAACATTTAACCTCAGTATTTCAAGCACATGAAAGAACCTGTTCCACAGAGGAAGAATTATTTATACATCAAAACCTTTGAGAGAACCGAAAAACTTGCTCAACCCATAAGGCCAGTAAAAGTAAAGTAAAGTAAAGTAAAAAGTTAGTCAAGTTAATACCGTTATCAAAAATCTCAACCCAATGAAAGCTCCTCAGGTTAGTGTATTTTGCTTACATAAGTTACCATTGTGAATTTGTTTTTGATGTCGTGGTTTGTTGAGTAGTGTCATAATATTTTGCTGTAAAACTGTTAAAATTTCGAAAAAGTTGCTTGTTGCTGATTCGAACTGTTTTCCAAATGAAATTTTGCAAATTGATGTTGTAAATAAGTCAGATTCGATAAATTTGGCCATTGACAGAAATATTGATTGGAAAATTCGAGATCAGGTGCAAGCAATTGTTCAAACGTATTATGTAGAAGCAGAAAAACCACAAGTACCCAATACCAATTTGGAAATGGAATTAGTATTTAAAGCCCAATCATTCGCCCTTTTATCACAATCCGAGACGTCTTTCCTATTGTGAAAGGAAAGCTGTTTCTGAAATTAATTATTGACGATTTACTGCAACGTCAAATTATTCGACCAACTACATCACAATATAGTAACCCTATTGTGTTAGTCAAAAAAAAAAAGAATTATCAATTTAGATTGGCCGTTGATTATAGCTAATTAAACAAAATCGCATTTCCTATTCCGAGAATAGACGAACACATCGATAGTCCTCGCCATAAAGTATATTTTACGCGACTAGATCTAAAAGAAGCTTTTCATCATATTGAACTTCTAAAAATTCTATCCCGTATACGTTTTTTGTTACTTTTAAAGGGCAGTTTGAATTTATGAGGTTGTCATTTGGATTATCAAATGGACCATCCATTTTCATGCCGTTTATCAACGCAGCTTTTCGTTCCTTAGTAAATCAGAATAAAATATTAATATACTTAAGACGATTTGTTAATTGCGACACGAACGGTCCAAGAAAATTTGGATATCTTAGAGCCGTCTGACACGAGACTAATTTCAGTACTAAATTTAATACAATTTTTGCGCGCGCAGATTCAGTTAAAAATGAGTTCGTGACTACAAAATTGCTGTCTGACACGTAAGTACTAAAATCAGTACGTGAGCATGCGCTATACCTGCTTATTGTAACCTCTAAATTTGAATACGAGGTAAGAAGATCGTGATAAACTGTCATCAGAAAAGTAGAAAAGTGAAATAAAGCAGATAAAGATATGGATCGACAACTGCTCCTAGGAGCAGCCGCAAATATAATAACAATATTAATGATGCAAGTTAACAAAAAAAAGAAGGTAAAAAAGCGCCCAAAGCAAGCTCGAATTTGGGTAAGAAAGTGGATAAATCGGCGATTAGAAGGAAAAGGGTTATTAACTATGTTAAATGATGAATTTTTAATCCAGGACCCGTCTTCGTATAAAAACTTTTTACGTTTGGACAGTAATTCTTTTGAAAAATTATTAAACAAGGTTGACGTTCAATTAACTAAACAAGATACTGTCATGCGTAAAAGTATTCCGGCACGATCTAAGTAAACGGGTAGTATACTAATATAAACTATCATAATAGTCAATAATTAAACTTTTTGATTAGAAACCACACTCCGCTTTTTGGCAACAGGTGAATGCTACCGATCGTTGATGTACATAACTATAATTGATGAAACTACCATTTCACGATTTATTCCTACCGTATGTGATGTTATATACCAATTTCTCAAAGTTAAATATTTACAGGAGCTTCTACTAATTGTATACCCATTTGTTTACACGAATGTAATCAAATAATATTTCAGACGCCTAAAACCAAAAGGGAATGGCTACAAGTGGCAAACCAGTTCGAAGAATTATGGCAATTTCCTAATTGCTTGGGTGCTATTGATGGTCGCCATATAAAATTGAGACCACCTGTTTCTGCAGGCTCTTATTATTTCAATTATAAAGGTGATCATTCAGTCGTACTTCTAGGCATGGTAGATGCTCTTTATAAGTTTACTTATTACAACGTTGGGGTGAACGGTCGAGTAAGTGATGGAGGAGTGTTTAGGGAAAGCGGATTATCTAAAGCCATATCTAGCAACATTTTGAATTTTCCCGAAAATCGTGCATTATCTGGACAGACGAAAAAAAGTCTTTATGTAATTGTGACTGACGATGCTTTCCCACTTTCAAATAACATGATGAAACCTTTTCCGAGTAGGGGGCTCTCACATGAACAGAAAGTCTTTAATTATAGACTATCGAGAGCAAGAACAATGGTTGATAGCACGTGTGGAATTTTAGCCAATGGGTTTCGGGTTCTTATGAATCCAATTCATCGCCAGGAAAAGTGGAAACCATAACACTGGCATGCATTGCACTGCACAATTTCTTAGCCACCGAAAATTGGCGATCGTATACAGACCAGAATATAATAATAATAATAATAATAATCTCTACACTGCCCATATCCTGTTGCCAGGCCGCAGAAGCGCAATGCTTGTGCGGGGGGGGAGGAAGGGGCTATTATTATTAAGCGGGTCCGCTTGCGTCTGCAGCCGACTTAGAGATGGACTTAGAGAATGACGAAGATAATGAAGATCTTTACCTGCTTCAAAATATTGGGCAACAGGGTGATAACCGATCTGCTGCTAGTGCACTGGAAGTAAGAGATAATTTTAAAAATTATATTAATAGTGAATTCGGTGCTGTCGATTGGCAAAATAATGCAGTTGGAAGAAATAATATGTAACCGATTTACAATTATTGATTAAATATACCTACCAAATAATTATAAATTAGTTTTATTGAATAGTAAATCAACCAACGTAAAATGAAATGTTTCTTTATTATTATTTTAAGATAATACCTAAATATAAGTTGTATTAAAAATGGCAAATAACATTTATATTCTGCGATAAAAACCATTTTGGTCTTTTTAAATTATAAATAAAGTTTTTTTAATTTGTTTATTTTTGTACAGCTACAAATTTTTATTTCATTATTATACATTCTAAACATCACCCCAGCTTATAATGCAAAAATTTTGCATTTTAAAAAATTAAATTATACGTAAATTAATTGACAAAATGTAATTATTTATTACTTGTTTAAAATGTTAACTTGAACTACATAGTCAACCATAGTCGAAAAGTATTACAAAGTTTGAGTAGGTATTTGCTTGTTTTACAACGTAGAATCGCATGATGCGAATATCATTTGCCATTTTTAATACACCCTATACAGGGTGATTCAAAGGTACACCAACGACTCGCAGAGGTGAATCCTTTCGTCAAAAAAAAATAAATGACCCATGATCCGAAAATGTTGCGAATGTTCGGACCATGGGTCGAAAGGAATCACCTCCTACGAGTTGTCGGTGTACTTTTGAATCACCCTGTATATAAAAATTCAAGCTAAATTATGCATTTTTTTTAAAGATTTTTGCGAGCCGCAAACAATATTTCTGATATTTCGTGCTGAACATCGAGAAAAAGTTCTTCGTCGTTCTCAATATATGACAATTGTTTACTGACGAACTTCCCAAAAATGTCGCTTTGCGTTTCATTCTTTGCTGGAATCGAATTCGATGCAGTTGCAAGTATATCATCCTCATATATTTTTCTTTTTTTAGATTTTAATGTTGCAGAAGTTGGCGATTTACTAATGCCTGGAATTGGCGAAAGATAATCGATCCTATGAATCATTACCTTATTTTTGCCTTGATCATTCTTAATCTAAAATTAAATATTTTTTTGACTATTTGATAATTCTCACAAAATTTCAATTACACAATTACACTCACTTCCCCTAAAGTTTTCTTCCTCCTCCTGCGACCGTTCCAAATGAGTCTCATCTTCTTGACTGGGTTGAGACTCTGCCTCTACATCATCGTCTTGAATAACTTCGTTTGAAGATGGTGATGAAATACCGTTCTGTTGCTTGCCGTGGTATAGTGTGTTCCACAATAAATAGCATTGCGTTGAAATACCATATATTTGGTTTATAAATCTATAATAAGCAATGTAAAATATATTGTTATTAATTAACAGTAATAAAAACCCACCTCATCTTCACCAATTCCACTGTGGAAATAATTTGAATACTTTCTGTACTGCGACAAAAAGTTAGTTCTAATATTTTTAATTTGTTTTTAATTTCGGGAATTCCTGTTCCCGGTCGAATCTTTGCAATTTCTATGCAAATAGCGGAAAACGAATTATTCCTGGCGTGCCTATTCTTATATTCTGGATTTTTAACAGCGTACAAACAGGGGTATATTTTATACTCAAGTCAATTAACTGTACTTGTTCTTGTGACCACGACATTCTTTCACACTTTTTAATAATTATTACTAATAACAATCAGATGAAACTCAACCAAATCAACAATACCACTTGATAATCTGACAGTTATGTGCCATATGATCAGACAGCAACGCGTCGATTCAGTCACAGTTTCATGCTGAAATTTAGAACCTGTTGTATTTTCTTGCATCTAAGCATACTGAATCTGCGCGCGCAGAAATTGTATTAAATTCAGTACTGAAATTAGTCTCGTATCAGACGGCTCTTAGTAGAAGTGGTTACACGGCAAATAACCGATTAGAATTAAAATACGAAAAATGTACCTTTTTAAGACAGGAAATTAATTATTTGGGATACCGAGTTAGTGCCGAGGGTATAAAGCTCCCACAGAAAACCTTAACGCAGTTTTAAGTTACCCAATTTCCAGAACAAATCACGAATTGCAGAGCTTCATTGGCCTAATTTCTTATTTTAGCAATTTTATAAAAAAATTTGCGGTTGTGGCGAAACCACTGTATGACCTACTAAAATCAAAGGTACATTTTAAATAGAGTGACCGAGAATTGCATTGTTTAAATTTTTTGAAAGAAAACCAATTTTGGCAATTTACTCCCCGACAGCTGAAACGGAGTTGCACTGCGATGCAAGCTCACATGGGTTTGGGTCAGTCATGTGTAGTATCCCTGAACCCAAGTATCACTTTAATTGTAATTACTTATGTTAGCATTAAGTTTTCTTTGTATTCTGTAAATGTTAAATCACCGTTTCCCATGGGAGCCGCAAGCTCAGCGTTAGTTTTCTGTGTAAATAAGGTAAACTGATTTTTTCTTCTCAAGATTCACTGTGGGAACGCAATCTAGCAAACTTTAGGTAGCGGATTTTTTTTTTAGAAAGAGTTCAGTTGTTAAGCAGCTGTTTTAGAGACCACACTTGAAATTTTATATAAACTAAAGTAAAAGACTAAGTTTTTGTCAATCTAACAGGAGCAATCCTACATTTTGCATTTAATTATAATAAACACTAATTAAACTGAGCACTTTGCTTTATTTTCTTACTTACTCACTATTCTTCAAAGAACTCATATTTTTGTAGAAACCTTAATTCAAGAATACTACAAAATAAAATTGGTGGCAGCGGTGCGATGAATAATTATTAATTAATATTCAATAACAAATTAGTGAGTAAAAGAAAGTCTTTATTAGTGTTGATTCAACGAAAAGTGTGCACAACAACCATCGTATATTATTAGAAGAAAAATTTTGCGACGTTCCAGAACTTCTTCATCATTTCGCTTCTTCGTGATATCCAGCAGCACTTAGCATCCAGCCAAACCTTGGTATCCAGCAACTTCGACACCACTGATAGTGTAGTGTTAGTGTTTGGTGTTCAGAGCAATTTTTTGGTGTTAAGCAGTGTGTTAAAGCCAGAAAGAAAATTCAGTTATAGGATTACTTCGTGAAATTATGTCTTTGTAAGTAATAAATTATTGTATGTCGATAACATTGTAAGTGTCGTTTTTCTGGCGATTATCCATCTATATTTACCTATATTTCGTCAATATTCGTTTAGTAAAAATAATTTAGAATTAAAATTAAATAAAAGATGGCTAATCAACAAGAAAATAATGGTAATTTAGATTTTGGTGATGCTTTGGGAGAGCATAATAATTTAGAATTAAATAATCAGCAGTCTTTTATATCGTTAGAAACCGCAGTTAAGCTTATCAAGGAATTTGATGGTACAAAAAAAGATATAATTTCAGAATTTATAGATACTTGTGATATGGCGTATGATTCTGTTAGAATTCAAGGTAGAGCACTATTATTTAGAATTATCAAAACAAAAATTTCAGGAAAGGCTAGGAATTTAATTAAATATAGAAATTTTAATGACTGGGCTACAATGCGAGACCACTTAGAAGAATTATTTGCAGAAAAAAGAACTGTATCGCATTGGCAATTAGAACTAAATTCGACCAGGCAAAATAAGGGTGAAAGTTTAATTAGCTATTCCAGCAGAATAGAAAAATATCTTTCAAATTTGTTAGACGTTTCAACCGTAGGTAAAACTGAAGAACAGGCTATAACCATTTCGGAAGTATTAAGAACACAAGCGTTAAATGTATTTTTGCAAGGATTACAAGAACCTTTGAAATTGCATGTAAAATCGCGAAATCCCGCAACTTTAGAAGTAGCCGTAGAGTTAGCAAGAATTGAAGAACGCGAATTATTAAGTAATAAAGATTCATGTAAATATTTTGGCTATAAGGTTTCAGAAGATACACCAAAAGGATGTTCCATTTGTAAAAGATTAGGTCATACCTCTGATAAATGTTTCCAAGGAGATCTAAGCGTTTGTTAGATAATTTTACTTATCCACAAAATAAATTTAATTCGGTAAAAATTAAACAGGAACCGACAATGTATACAATGCAGCAACAAGAAATTTGTTTTTATTGTAAACGTCCAAATCATAGAATCGCTAATTGTCGTAGAAGAATTTATAACGAAAAACTAAGGTCAGAAAACCAAGGGCATTCAAATTCGGGAAACGCAATTGTATCCTCAACACGAGACCAACTGGGGAAACAATAGGAGTTAATGGTCTCACAATTAATAAATCGGCCAAAGTTAGAATAGATACAAAATTCGATAGCAAATTGAAGCAAGAATCTTCAATTTTAGGGATAAAAGATAAACAGTTGTCACAAGTTAGGGAAAATGGGTATTCACAGTCAGAATACAAAGATTCGAAAAATAATTTTGTCGATATTCGTTCAGATAAATTTAGAAATATAGATAAAGGGGAGGCTAATTTACACGTTAATTTAACAAATAAATTAGAAGATACTTCCTCATCATTTAGTGCAGAGTTAGAATATAGAAGTTCTAAAACTAATTGCGTCGATATTCGTTTAGATAATGATAAACTAAAATACATAGATATTCAGTTAAGTTCGACTATTAATAGTTATAATAGACTTTTAATAGATACTGGATCAGATATAAGTTTGTTAAAAATCGGGGAAATTCGTAAAGATGTGCTATTCGATCCCGATCTTGCCACAGAAGTTAAAGGAATTACTGAAGAGTCAGTTAGGACATTAGGGGTTATTCGAGAAAAAATTAGAAAATTTAATGAAGAAATTGATTTTGAAATACATGTAGTTCCCGATAGCTTCCCGCTTAAATGTTCGGGAATACTTGGAAATAATTTTTTTCAGAGATTTGATGCGAAAATAGATTACGAACAAGAAAAATTCACATTTGGTGAATATTCCTTTGATATTATAGCTTTAGATACTATTCGAGTGCCAGCTAGATCCGAAATCATTGTAAAAGTTCATACAAATTCTAATGAAGTAGGTATTTGCGAACCTCAGAAACTTAGCGAAGAAATTTATTTAGGAGGTTGTATTACTAAACCAGTAGACAATCTATGTACAGTTAGCATAATGAATATTTCGGAAAACGATTATTTAACAACAATCCCTAAAGTAGAATTACAAGCCATAGACTTCGAAGAAGATTTGCGAACAGAAGATAAAACTTCGGGAAATAGAATCAATACGTTGTTAAACACTTTGCGCGTAGATCACTTAAATATTGAAGAAAAACAATCGTTATTAGAAATTTGTAAGGAATACAATGACCTTTTCTATTTAGAAGGAAACAGACTTACTACAACAAATTTAGTGACACACAAAATTCCAACAAAACCAGGTATAGGCAATAAATATAAAACCTTATAGGTTACCTCATCATCAAAAAGAGGAAATTCGTAAACAAACAGAACAAATGTTAGAAGACGGTATTATAGTAAACAGTACCAGTCCGTATAATGCTCCACTTTTGGTAATACCGAAGAAAACGGATGCCAGTGGTAAAGTCAAATTTAGGGTCGTGGTTGATTTTCGTAAACTAAACGAAGTCACTGTGGGTAACGCTTACCCATTGCCAAATATTATCGAGATATTAGATCAATTAGGACACTCCAAATATTTTAGTACGTTAGATTTAAAGAGCGGATTTCACCAAATTAGTTTAGATCCTGCCGATCAGGAGAAGACAGCCTTCAGCACTCCTTACGGTGATTTCAACTATACTAGGATGCCTTTCGGATTAAAAGGAGCTCCAGCAACTTTTCAAAATTTAATGAATTCCGTATTAAGTGGATTACAGGGTTTGAAATGTTTCGTCTATTTAGATGATGTAGTTATTTACGCTCAAAATTTGCAACAGCATAACGAAAAATTAAGAGAAGTGTTTGATAGATTTAGGACACATAATTTGAAATTAGAGCCGGACGAATGTGAGTTTTTAAGGAAGGAAGTTACTTATTTGGGGCATGTAATAACTAGTGATGGTATAAAACCGGATCCCAATAAAACTAAATCAGTATCTCAATATCCGATACCAAAGTCAGTCAAAGACATAAAAGCATTTTTAGGGTTAGCTGGATATTATAGAAAGTTTGTAAGGGATTTTTCTAAATTAGCAAAACCTATGACAAATTTATTAAAAAAGGATGTTAAATTTGAATGGTCAGAAGTTTGTCGAGATTCATTTGAGCAACTAAAATTAGCCTTAACAAGCACCCCAATCTTGCAATATCCAGATTTCGAAAAACCATTTGTATTAACTACTGACGCGAGTCAATATGCAATAGGGTCAATTTTATCGCAAGGAAAATTAAGAGAAGATTTGCCAATAGGTTATCATTCGAGAACTTTGAATAAGGCCGAATTAAATTATTCAGTTACCGAAAAGGAATTGTTAGCAATAGTCGATGCAGTAAAACATTTCCGACCGTATTTGTATGGTACAAAATTTACCATCGTTACAGATCATAAACCATTATCTTATTTATTTAATGTCAAGGACCCAGGATCTCGATTAATGAGATGGAAATTAAAGTTAGCCGAGTATGAGTACGAAATCGTATACAAACAAGGTAAAAGAAATACAAATGCCGATGCTTTGAGCAGAATACAAGTACTATCAACAGATTCAAAAATAACTATTTCTTATTCAGAATTTAAGGAGTATGTAAAAAATAATATAGTAATAAACCACAAAATTAGGGAACAAACAAATCTCGATTTGTTTGAAGTTTCAAAAGATTACGCCTTAGCGCATTGCGTATCTCAAGATTTAAAATTAGATAAGGTCATAGCCCAGCAATTTTCAAATAAATTCGGAAAATTAGAGGAATTAAGAAATCAAAATAAATCAATTCACGAAATAGCATATATACAACATTGTAATCAAACATTATACTATTTAATTATAAAACAATATTACTTTGATCAACCAACATACGAAGACGTGTGGATAACTTTGATAAATTTAAAAGAACAGTTAGATAAAGACAATGTAACTAGATTAGCTATCCCAAAATTAGGATGTGGATTAGATAGTAATTTAGAGTGGGATCAAATTAGGATTATGTTGCGATACATTTTTAAAAATACTCCAGTTGAAATTTTGGTTTGTGACAATAGTACCGACGATTCAAACACAAAGGCTCTAGAAACCGAAACATATTCGACATTTCTAAAAAAAGTAAGTAAGATTCTAGTAATTAATGATGATGTAGTAGAACATTCTGAAAGTAAAGTTAATGCATCTGCTACAATTGCGAGAGTATATTTCGTTCCACTTGACTTGGAACTAGAAAATGTTACTTTAGCAGATGTAAATTCTATTGATACAGAATTTCTTCGCGAGCAACAATTAGAATTGTACGAAGTAATAGCATCTCAAAATAATTTGAGTTATTTTGTAATTGATCGCCTAAATTACTTTGATAAAATTAACTATGAAGACGTTTGGAAAATGCTAATTAATTTAAGAAAAACATTTTTGGACAATAATCAAAACGAATTTGCAATATCTCAGATAGGAAGTCAGGATAGATTAAAGTGGGAAAAAATTCGTGTAATGATTCGTTATTTATTTAAAAATACAGGTATCAAAGTACATGTATATCATGGGAAAGATCTAGGAAATTCAAACATAAATGCAAGGGATAAGTTAGAAATATTAAAGGAATATCATGATTTACCTTCAGGAGGTCATCAAGGAATAAACAGAATGTATAATAGGTTAAAACAAAATTATAAGTGGGAAAATATGAAAGCAGATGTTAGAGAATACGTAAAAAGGTGCGCAGATTGCCAAATAAATAAAAACAATGTTCTAAAAACAAAAATGCCTTTAGAGATCACAACTACAGCCAAAGAACCTTTCGAAAAATGTTTTATGGATATAGTAGGCCCAATGCCAATTTCGTTCGATAATAATCGTTATTTATTAACTTTCCAAGACGATCTTACTAAATTTAGTGAAGCTATACCCATTCCTAATCAAGATGCTTCAACGGTAGCTACAAAATTTGTAACCGACATTATTTGCCGTCATGGAATACCCAAAACTCTAATAACTGATCAAGGAACCAACTTTGTTAGTGAATTATTTCGAAATGTTTGCAAACTATTGAAAATTAAAAAGGTACAATGTACAGCATTTCATCCAGAATCAAATGGAGCTTTAGAGAGGACACATAGAACCTTTGTTGAATATTTGAGACATTATATTAGGGAGGATCAGATGGATTGGGATAAGTACATTCCATACGCAATTTTTACTTTTAATACTACAACACATACATCAACAAAATTTACTCCTTTCGAATTAATGTATGGTAGGCAGGCAGAATTGCCTACTTCAATCACAAAACCACCCGAATTTCGGTATACCTATGATGACTTAGTATTTGATTTACAGCATAAACTTCGCTATTCAAGAGCAGTAGCTAGGCAAAATTTATTAGACAAAAAAGAAAAGAATAAAGAACAGTTTGATAAACGGTGTAATGCAAGAAAATTTAGTGTAGGGGATAAAGTCCTACTTTATGATCAGACAATAAAAAAAAATAGAAGTAAAAAGTTACGCTCCCAATGGCTGGGTCCATACAGCGTAATTTCAGTAGATTCGCCTGTGAATAGTACGATTAAGACGGGTAGAAGAACCATAAAGGTTCATAATAATAGATTAAAACATTTTTATGAATAGAATAATTTAGTGTTAGAAGGAGATGCTTAATTTAGTTTCTAATTGTTACAGGCATAGTCTTATTGCTATCCTCGCTATCTTTGGGGTACCCTCAACCATATCCGAACCAATGTTCACTATCAGCCAGTTCGAACATTCACCCGGTATCCATTACGAACAAGTAGGAGATATTAAACTTTATAATGATGAGTTAATCTTAGTTACGTATTTAGATATAAAGTATCATAACGAGAAGTTTAATCAATTGGAAAAATATTATCAAAAAACCATTAATATCTGCCAACATCCCAGTATAGAAAACTATAAATTTTTCAAAATTATAAATAATCTAAAAGTATGTGAACAGTTTGTAAAGGTTTCAAAGCAAACTTTAGATAAGATAAAAATGGAGAAAAACAATTTAGAACAATTAGTAGGTTATAATGAAGAAAGTCGCATTAGAAGGGGATTATTTGATGGGATAGGTAGTTTGTCGAAGTTTTTATTTGGAACTCTTGATGACGACGATGCAGAATATTATAATTCGAAAATAAAACAATTTTGCGAAAATGAAGAATCGATAGCAAAATTAATAAAGGATCAGGTAGTGGTAGTTAAATCAACTATTAGCAATTTTAACGCTACGATTGGTGATCTTAATCACAACGAAAAGATTTTAATTGATAATATTAACAAAATGGATGATATAATTAACAATAAAACCATGGATATAGATTATTTGGAATTTAAAACTATTGTTGATGAACACATATTAATTTTCAATTTGATGTTCCAACAATATCAACTAGAAACTTTAACTTTAATAAATGCCGTATTGGCAGCTCAAAGGGGTCAATTGCATCCAATTGTTTTAAGTCCGTTAAATATTATAAAAGAATTACAACAAATTGCACCTCAGTTACCCGAAGGATTAGAATTTCCAGTTTCGCTTACTATAGATTTAGCGCACATGCTTTTGAAGCTAATAGATTTAAATGTTTATTATAGAGACTCTAAATTAGTTTATGTAATTAATATACCCTTATCTAATAATCGAGAATACAATATCTTTAGGTTAACTCCTTTACCAGTAGCTTATTCAGAAAATAAATATATTTTTATACAACCCAGTTCGAAGTATTTAGCCATTAGTGAAAACAAGCAGCAATACTTAACATTGTCAGAGAATCAGTTCAAACTTTGTAAACAATATCGATCATTTAACTATTTGTGTAAACAAGAACAACCGATATATTTAGCATTTCATCATGAAATATGTGAAGTAAAATTATATCGTTCTGTAAGTGAAATTCCAAATTCGTGTGATAAAAGATTGACAGAAATTGATACGAGTATTTGGACACAGTTATCGAAGTCAAATTCATGGTTATATGTAGTACCAAATTCTGAAGTTTTAACCTTGAATTGTAAAGCACAAGTTCCAAAGGATATTACTCTTTCGGGAGTTGGAAAATTTTCTCTATCAGATCAGTGTAAAGCATATTCAAGCTCAGCAATGTTAACCCCTTATACTAAATATTCAAATCAAAGTATTTTAATTGAATTTGTGCCAAATGTTGATTTAGATTTAGAATGTTGTGAGGATTCTGAAAAGAACCATATTAACATATCACAAATAAAATTGAGCAAACATTATAAAACAGTTTCCAGACATTTGGATGACTTGAACATAGCAAGTCATAAATTAGACGAAATTGATAAGCTAACTGATGGGTTACAAAATAAGATAGCCAGTAATTTTAAGTTAAATACTTATTCTGTTTTTACTTATATCATAGGAATTTTATTAGTAATTGTATTCATTTATTATATTGTCAAAAGATGCGTTCGAAAGAACAAGTGTTGTGGTCTATGTTCAGGTATTTGCATTAAGATGGAACAAAAAATTGATAGCGGAAATTCGAGAACTAGAGTTCACTTCGACAATAGTACAACTGATCGTATTTCATTAAGAAGCTTCACAAATGAGCCAGGAATATCTAGTAATAAACTTTCGGAATTCGCTACTTGTAGCTCAGAGGACGATATTGGTGAAATACGTCCAGCCACAATAGTTGGTCGCCGAACAATTCGAAAAGATTCGTCTCATCTCTCATAATTAGATATGGTCGAATCTTCTTTAAGGGGGAAGGTGTAATATCCCTGAACCCAAGTATCACTTTAATTGTAATTACTTATGTTAGCATTAAGTTTTCTTTGTATTCTGTAAATGTTAAATCACCGTTTCCCATGGGAGCCGCAAGCTCAGCGTTAGTTTTCTGTGTAAATAAGGTAAACTGATTTTTTCTTCTCAAGATTCACTGTGGGAACGCAATCTAGCAAACTTTAGGTAGAGGATTTTTTTTTAGAAAGAGTTCAGTTGTTAAGCAGCTCTTTTAGAGACCACACTTGAAATTTTATATAAACTAAAGTAAAAGACTAAGTTTTTGTCAATCTAACAGGAGCAATCCTACATTTTGCATTTAATTGTAATAAACACTAATTAAACTGAGCACTTTGCTTTATTTTCTTACTTACCACTATTCTTCAAAGAACTCATATTTTTGTAGAAACCTTAATTCAAGAATACTACACATGGTACAGAAACAAAAGGACGGAAAATTTTACCCAATTTGTTATTTTAGTAAGAGAACCACTCAAGCTGAATCACGTTATCACAGTTTTGAATTAGAGGCTTTGGCAATAGTTTATTCTGTCGAACGATTTAGGGTATATTTACAAGAAATACCATTCACAAGACGTAGATAACGATATTGTCACGAAGTTTCTAAAATAATTATTAAGATAATAATAATAACCAATGTAATTACTTCGGTAAAATCAATACTAGTCCAACATGCATGTATCACGCGCCAAGCATGATAGTATAACATGTCAGGGTTACATTCTATTTGCATAAGATGTTGCAATACTGATGAGTCAGCATATCAGGTTTCATGAGAAATCTAGATGATGCACGTGTGTTCCGAAGTCATGCCCAAATATGGATACATGACCTAGATGGGGACACGGGAATTAGTATAAAAGCGCAACATTTCTACATTCGATTCAGTGTGCAATTTACACTCAGCAACCAGCCAACATCTAGACTCTCCGACCCAGCTCTAATACCAAGTCTAAATGATTGGGTCCTTGGTGGACCCTTGGGCCTTCGTATAACTACATCAAGACCAGCCTGACCGGTGTCAACTTCAAACAGAACTTAGAAAACTACAGAACAAGAACAACCCTTCAACCAACCATGGCTCACTTGGCGCTACTAGCTGTTTTTATGTAAGCTCACCTTGATGGTGCACATTTGCTAACTTTGTAACTTTATTTAAATATAATTATGTTAAAACTACTGACTTGTTTAAATCCACACTAGTCACAAATTACAACGTGACATTTGGTGGAGTGCCGTTTATCATTTTGAAATACTATTTTAATTGTATTAAACATTTCAAAATGGGCTTTGATTTCGTGTACATTATGTCTGGATCTAAGCATGTCAAGTCTGTAACTACTAGAAACCCTTTTTGGCAAAAAGCTCTACAACGTCACAAGCTATTCCAATTATTGCATTCATTCCAACTTATACAGCTAATTTTGATTTTAAATATAGTAGTTCAAAAAACTAAAATATTAGATAAATTGCATTTTTGCTACGAGTATGAGAATGTGCTCAGAAAATTTTGAATTAAAAATAATAAATATTGAGTGAAAATGAAAATGATATTAAACCGTATAAAAAAAAAATTTTCGGATAAAATTAAATAATTAGTAGGGGCCAACAGCAAGTTTCAAACATTATATATTTTTTACGCGGAAATAGTTTGTGTGAATTCCACAGAAGCAATTTTTGTTTTCAGAAAATGCAAGTCTAGTTGTAATTCATGAATTAAATAAAAAACCTGATGAAAAATATTTTAGCGAATACAATGTATTCAAATTGAACGACATATTTTACAAAAATGCCAATTAAGAATAACAATACGGTTACCTTTAAAAGAAATGTATAAATGAACATACAGCTTATAGTATGAAAATTTAAAACTAATCCCTCATAAAAAGAAATTTTAAGGAAAGTTTTAAAACCAGTTTTTCAAAGAATTTTTGGGAGCATTAATCTTGAAGTAAAAACTTAAACTACGAAATGTGATTTAAAGATAATCAGTAAATAGTTAAATGTTAGGGATTAGTGTTAGGGTACAGGTGAAAAAACGCCAGAATAAGAAATAGTACGATATATATGTTGAATATAGGTTACATTCTTAATACCAATATCAATTTTTAGTACTTTCAGATAATACCTAATATGACTTTAGAAAAATGACCTTATACTTGAATTCGTAAAGTTAAAATTAAAGAACCGCTAAAGTACATTTAATTTGATAGTCATTGATACGCCAGTTTTAAATCTTAAAATGCAACAATTTTTTCTAGCACTGTTGTTCGACTTACAGTCGCAGTAATCAATTTAAAACTAAACGATGTCATAACAATATTGCAAATTATTTAGAACCACTACACCTAAAATTTTTATTCAACAATTAATAATTCAGGAAATCATAAGTTGGCCTGAATAAAAAATTAAATTTAATAAATGACTAGTTTTGCTTATTATATGTTAAATTTATTATAAAAATGGACAAATTCTATCAGATACAAGTTCTGCCAAGAACATTGTGTGTAGAAAAAAAAAAACTTTGTGGATATTTAGAAAATTTCCCCATTTGATTTTAACAGCTTGAAATTCCATTTTTCCTAGGTAACCTCGAATTTTACTGTTCAATTGGCGATACTAATAATTCAGCATTAGTGATTGAATCTTCTCTAAAACACTTCTTCACTGAGATAAGATTTTTGCTAGAAAATAAAAACAAAATTAGTTTTCACAATTTTTACATTAGGTACATTAAATTTTATGTTACCGTTACAATCTAAGTGTATTAACACTAATTCAATAAATATCCTTACAAATTTAGTTTTGGCTGTTAAATATATTCTTTTCTATTTTATTCATATTATTTCTATTGCATTTTACCAAATGAAATAAAAGTAATTGTAAAATTACAGTTAAATGAAACTGACAAATCATCGAAAAATCTTTATAGAATATGTTTGCAAGAAGTTTATTTAGCCAAGCGTAAATTAATAATTGTAAATTGTAAACCAAGCAGTACAGATACTGAGAAGTAATAACTATACCTTCCTCTATTTATAGATACACATTGACTCATCTAAAGATAACGACTTAAAGTTGTTAGCAACTCTTAATATTAATTTTATAGCAACTACGTTCGGAACTAATTTTTCATAAATGCAAAATGCATTGGTTGAAAAAAAATTTTATGTTTTATAACCAGATAACAGTAGATATTTTCAAATTAAAGTGAAAGAAAATGACAAATATGTCCTGTATCAATTTACTGTAATGACTTTTGAGTTAACAAGTGTTTCCAGAACTTTTCAAAATATGGCGGATAAGATTGTTGTAGATCAAAATTTAATGAAATCTTTTTATATATGGACAATAATATATTTTCAAAAAATATTTGAAATCAGTTATCAGTTAGGTAGTGTTTCTTCTTCATGCACTCGACAAATTACGACAACATAAATTAACATTAAAACCTAGAAAATGTAGCTATGCAAAAACAGAAATCACTATTTTAGGAAACAAAATTAATAGTCAATCAGTAGTTTAGATAATAAGTTATCCAAACCTCCGACAACATAAAATAAATATAACTAGGTACATTCGTTTTTGGGCATGTAAATTATTACATAAAACATAAAAAACAAAAATTTTTGTAACTGAATTAGTAAACTTCTCCGTTTAAGTTGGTTCATGATTTTCAACAGTTCAATTATTTTTAACTACACCTACTGGTTAAATCGATAATGTTACAATGAACAGCGTTTTAGAATATTAAAAGAGTTAACAAATCAGGGATAAAAGTCCATATGACTCAAAAAACACAAATTAATTTTAATTTAATTAACAAATTTTGAAGTTAGTCAAAAAAGAAAGCACTTTACACCTATAAGAAAGGTGGGGAAAATCGAAAAAAAATTTACTACGATGATTTAGACCATATTCTAATGTCAAACAACTATCTGAAGTCGATTATTTACTTAAGAAATGCAAAACATTAAATGCTAAACAAGTTGCCCATATTTAAAGAATTTTACCTTACAAAGGTATGGCTGGTTTACTCCAGTAGATAGTAGTACATCCTGTACGGCCGGTGTAATTTGCGCGTAATTATACCTGGATTCCAAAATTGGACATGTAAAATGCGCGGGCTACATAGAATGGCCCGCAAATCCAACCTGTAATTTGCGCGAAGTATCTTATCTTACTAATGAGCTGCGTTAACGAGCACTTGGGAGCATTTTATTTTTATAATTGGAAACAAAAACAATTTTTATAAGATGATGCTTTATTACAAAACAAATTTAAATATATTACATACTAATACATAATTATAAAATGCTTTTACTTACATTAATTATAAATATTGCTAGTAGTTACTTAACTAACTTCATTTCAAATTACACATGTACTTTATATAAATATGAAATACATTTACTATCGTATTCCGTCAAATTTTTTTGCAACAATTTTCGACGTTCCCTAACTTGCCTATTTGGAAGCTGTGCGGCATTAATGAAGTTTGCACTTGTAATTTTAATATAGGTATCAGTTTGAAATGTAAGCAAAACGTCAATAAACACGTAAATAGACGGGTGAGACCAATAAAAACTTGAATTAAAACCCACATTTCCTATATTTGTATGAATTTGAATAATAAGTATGTAGGTAAATCAGAATTTCTGTTGCTATATAATGTCATACAAAGGTTAGCTTCGCCGAGCTCAGGAAATTACTTCTCATTTAACTGAAAATAATATTTTCACTTACTTTAGAATTAAAAGGGCCTTTCCTGTAGCATTAATTTTAGAGAAATGGATTTTTCTCGGTATATGAGTTCTGTCAAATTGATTATAGAGGCATAATCAAGTTTTTGGCAAAGAGGTTGTCTGAAATCCTATATAGGTAGGTAATACTTCCATTTATTGATAATATAATATGTCAGAGACATTATGAAACCCCTGTTTTCGCCGGGAAGTATACCTCAATTTTTTTGAGACACCTAGTCTCTTGTTTATTTCATTAGAATTACTGTCCTCCAGCATTGGAAAGTTTTCTGGGGCGCGCCAAGAAAATTAAGGAGTAGTTTTAAGAATTTAAAATAAGAGGAAATCTAACGACATTTGAGTTTATTTAAGTCGCGCATATATGAGTAAGGGGTAAATGAGAAGCTGAAACTTCCTAATTGAAAGGAATGTTTAGTCGTTAGATAGCTAACCGCCTTTTTAATTCAGATAAAAAGAGGGAGAGAAATTGATTAATTAATTAATAATAATATTTTCAAATACAGCTTGAATTAAAAAGAATAATTTTGTACGCTAAAGTACGATGGATAAAAAAGATAAGAGACAAACTTGGAACGTTGCAGAATATACAAACTGCAACATTTATATTGCAAGCCTAATGATCAGACAATAATGCATAAAAGGCTATGTGTTTATACTAAAACGCTTATGGAAGTAGGCCACAAGACGTCACACGAGCACCTGCAGGAAGTGCAATTGATAACAGTTATTAATAACTTACTTACAAGAGATGCATTAAGATTAAGAAAATAAAAGTAATATTCCTGACTAAGATATTAACACAGAAAGAGAATAATACAAGTCAATAAGCTGTGAAACTTACCCACAGATGATAATTGTAATTTTTTTTGTAGAAAGTAATTTTGTTATAAGGGAATCGTTCCTTAAGAATTTAGGGAATTAGAACTTCCAAAATCTTCGTAGGCCAGCTACCAGCTAAAACATGCAATAAATCAGTTGTTGAAAACTTTCAAATTAGCAATCCTCAAATTTAATATAAAGCTATCAAAGGTGCCTAAAATTTTAATAAAATTTACTTCAATTGTTAGACAATAATTGGCTTGTCTGAAATAAAATATAATATAAACTAATTTAGGTGTAATCAAAGATTGCACTAAGTACAAATAATTTGTCAAATTTGATTCTGTAATACCGCAGTTACAGGTAACGATCATTGCATTCATAAATAAATTTAATTAACTTGAACACTTCTTTAATACGCTTTGTTCCGCAGAACATAAGAAACAGAATCTGTAAATTCCAAATTCTAATGTATTAACAATTTTGATTTATCAAAATCAATTTAGAATAATTAGTTGGTCACTACCAAGATAGAAGTAAATGAAATCTTCTCGAGTGGTGCTGAATCATGTTTAAAAATTATATTTGATACATTAGAGAGTGAATCTTATGATAGAAAAAAACTATAAAATTTGAGGAATCATAAGCGAAAACTTCGCCAAGTTAATCAAGGAACAAAGAAAATTAATTAAATAGACAATTTACACATTAAATTCAACTATTTATATTGTCTTGCAGTTCAATAAAATAAAATTTATCAGTAAATAATCGCATAATTTAATTTACAATTGACTGATTTTGATTTTAAATGTTGTTTTAAAAGGTATAACTACCGATGCGTAAGTAGCTTTAGAATTTGCAAATGAGAAATTGTTAAGAATAAATCCACAAACTATGAATTACGGAAATTTTTGTGGATATATACTTGCTGTTAATCCTGCTTCTATTTATTACAATATTTGGTTGTTTTATGAATTCTTGAACTAGTTGTTTTTGTAATCAAAGAGAAAAATAATAACCCCCTAATCTTGATGCAAGCATTGGAAGTTTTGACGTATTGAATATTTTAACGATAAACCATAATATTACAATGAAAAAAAAAGGGGAAAAGAAAAAGTTATGTCACTTAAATTGCACAAAAGAGTTTACGTCAATACATGAGTCTTATTTAAATTAGTAAATGTTCCAAATAGTAACATGTTTAAAAAAACATCAGGCTCCTGTAAAATAAAATCAGTGTAACCCCTTCTATAGTCTATGTTTATAATAGTGAAATGAATAAGAAAGAAAAAGTATATGAAATTAATTGACATGGAAACGCTCTTTTTTCCAACTTAAATTTTTTGAACATTACAAATATATTTACCTACTCTTGTAACAAATTTCTAGTTGCACTGACTTTGTTATGCTTTAAAACTTTAAAGTTTTATCACTGTTTCGTTATACAATGTTGTAGACATACGAATTGTTGAACAAATGTAGTTCTTTTAAAATTCTTGTAATTGAATATGAACTGTAAACAGTTTGCAAAACATTACTAATATTTTAATATTTCCATCTTCTTCGAAACTAGAGCTACATGCTTAATTTAATTCAGTGATCACTGTTAGTCACATTTATTGCAGTTTAAAAAAATTATTTTGCAAATTGTACAAAATAACTATTGTAAGTTGTACTTACGGTTATCACAATAGTAATGTCGAACTTGTGACATTGCAGCACTGCACTGGCACAAAGCACGAAGAAACCGCTGAATTGCAAATACTATATTTCTGCATCTCGATGCAGCTGCAGTATCTATACGTTCAAGATAACTAACCTTGTAATCTTTTACTATGTAATGGTCATGCAATTTTTTATACAGTTAGGGTACGCATTTCTCACCAAATATTATTTACACACTATAGTCAATCGTATGTATACATTTTTTACTGTATGTACTACTTATCATTTATCTGCCATATATGTCTTTGAAACAATATTGTAACCAAGGAAACTTATCCTTGTAGAACATGATTAATTATTGTAACTCTTGCCTGTATACTTATACTGACTATGTTTGTCTATGCAACCGTTAGGGGTGTATTTTAAGGATGTGATATAATCACTTCGTGACGTATGACTCTCTCCTTAAGCGATCATGCTTCTCGCTTGATTTCAAGGGGGAGAAATGTCACGAAGTTTCTAAAATAATTATTAAGATAATAATAATAACCAATGTAATTACTTCGGTAAAATCAATACTAGTCCAACATGCATGTATCACGCGCCAAGCATGATAGTATAACATGTCAGGGTTACATTCTATTTGCATAAGATGTTGCAATACTGATGAGTCAGCATATCAGGTTTCATGAGAAATCTAGATGATGCACGTGTGTTCCGAAGTCATGTCCAAATATGGATACATGACCTAGATGGGGACACGGGAATTAGTATAAAAGCGCAACATTTCTACATTCGATTCAGTGTGCAATTTACACTCAGCAACCAGCCAACATCTAGACTCTCCGACCCAGCTCTAATACCAAGTCTAAATGATTGGGTCCTTGGTGGACCCTTGGGCCTTCGTATAACTACATCAAGACCAGCCTGACCGGTGTCAGCTTCAAACAGAACTTAGAAAACTACAGAACAAGAACAACCCTTCAACCAACCATGGCTCACTTGGCGCTACTAGCTGTTTTTATGTAAGCTCACCTTGATGGTGCACATTTGCTAACTTTGTAACTTTATTTAAATATAATTATGTTAAAACTACTGACTTGTTTAAATCCAGACTAGTCACAAATTACAACGTGACAATATTGGCGAAATTAGAACAAAGTTAGAAGAAAACGAGGATAAATTTCTTGAAATAAACAACGGATTAGTTTATAGAAAGCATAACGGAAAATTATTATTTTACGTTTCAAAAACAATGGAACATAACGTTATTAAGGCATGCCAAGACGATATTGGTTTTTTAGAATTAACCTAAAGAAATTATTTGCGGTATATACAGGGTGTAGAATTGGTTCACATACGATAGGGATTTCAATGCAAAAATCTTTATGTTCATTTATTAGCATTTATTATTAACAAGGATTCTTTTATTCTGAAAATATTCCCTAATTACTATAGAGCTAAAGTGCGTTTAGGTTTTTTGTATAGAGAAAAGAAACTTGCAATAGTGAGCGCATGCTATTTTTGCTATAATTTCATGTTTTCTCTGTTTACAATAAATGTAAACTTGTTTCCTATTATTCATTTTATGGTTTTTAAATTTGCTGTTTAAATAAGAAAAAATTAATACGAGTGTAATAAGAATGTAATTGTGCTTATAATGGTTGTTCGTGGTCAGAATTCCATGGCATCACTAATTTTTGTAGAAGTGGCAGTTCTTCCATTTTTTCGGATATTAGGAAAGCAAATAAAATAATAAGCATACAGATTTTTGTATTGAAATCCGTATGGTGTGTGAACCAATTCTAGACCTGTATATCTCACATTATTATTTACGGTTACCTATGCGGAAATTGAAGTGGGAATGGGTGTCGAGGAATCTTTGCTCTGATCTTTACAGGCCGTGTTTTTCTGGTGTCTTTGTCCCATTAACATTCGGTTTAGAAGGAACAGAACTGAGTTTGAGTGAGTTTAAGTGCTTAACTGTACATCTATTTTATTAAAATGGTAAGTATTAAATTTTGCCTATAACTTTTATTCTACAATATTAGCTTGAAATGTTATTCAATTATTCAGTTTTCTACCTATTTGTGACGATGAATCGTGGGAAAAAAATACTAACATTGGCATTGTTGCAAAGAGATCAACACCAAAATAGACGTAAACAGGGTAATTGGTTTTTTTGTTTGAAAAAGTAAAAAACTGATATATTTAGTTAATCATTCCCGGTGTTAGTACACCGTTTAATTAATTTTAGTTAACCCGGTTTAATTGTTTATTGTATTTATTTACCTGTTTTCATTATTATTTCTAAATTTATTTGGCAGTGCAATCTGATAGCGCTCGACCTTAGCTAGAGCAGCCGATCCGTGGCGTGACCCCACTTTCACTTTTGATTTTCCCACTTTCGCCGGGGCCGCGTATCTCTCAACTCCGTTTTCAAAATTTTGAACTGGCTGGGTATAAAAGGCGAATTTGGAGTCCAGAGTAACAGTTGTTGATGTCTTCTGCTCCAGTTCAACAGTCAACTCCAGTTTCGAGGATCATCTCCAGGTGAGCTAATACTCTTTTAAAGTGTTTGGTGCCAAGTTTATTTTCAAGTTAGTATTTTTCTAAGTGTTTGTAAAGACTTAGCCGATTTCAATTTTAAAAATTTAAATTTAAAAGATCCGAATTGAACTTAGCCGTTTAAATTATTGTTTTGGTTTTGTATTAAGTCCCAGTTTTGGACTTAACTGAATTTTAGGACATCTTCTCCGCAAATATAGGTGAATCCCGCCGAGTTGCTTATAGACCTGGGGTAGCTGGCTAATTTGCGAGATTCAGTTCTACGACTAGACGTCTTCTCCGGAGATATAGGTAATTCACGCTGTGTAGCTACAGACCTGGGGTAGCTGGCTAGTTTGCGAGATTCAGTTCTGCGACTAGACATCTTCTCCGAAGATATAGGTAAATCTCTCCGTGTTACTTATTGACCTGGGGTGGTTGACTAGTTTGCGAGATTCAGGTAAAGCCATCCGTGTTTATTCCTCCCCGGCCCGTTTATTTGCTTGGTTTATTTTTGCTTGGAGTATCTGACCCGTACAGTAGCGCACTATCCCTGTGTACTCGTCACCTGCTTCTGGGTAGAATTAAATAGAGCCTGCCCTCCCTGTTCCGACCCTGATTTCATTTATTTGGTTAGAGTTACTTTTACGTTTAGTTTAGCTTTGAGTACCGTTTCAGTAGAGGTGACACCTTACAATTTATTAGAGATTATAGCTCTGGTAATTATAAAACAGATTATTTTGTTTTCTGCTTGCTATAACCGCTTGTACCATAGACATTGCTTTGTCCCGCTTTCATTCGCATGCTACTTAATGCACCACTTGTGGCTGGCTTGCACAACCGTATTTTAGGTAGTAAGTTGTTGGTAACCATTGTATTATATTTGTGTAATATAATTTGTTCTCTAAAGTTTGGTGTATGATTTGTTTGCGTATGCATGTTCTGCTTCTAAAAGCTTTCAGTTATTCACGTGGAAGAAGAATCGACCCCTGGACATTTCTTTCTTCACTGAAGCTACCCATGTCTTTGTTTCACCAGGTATACAACGAAGCCGGTGGAGAAAACTAATAAATAAAATCTCGCGCCCGAGACTCCTGCAGAATTGTTGTGTTCAAGCAGACAAACAATTCCGCCCCAAACCCGGCGTACCCCTCATTCACAAATTCGCAAATTTGACGCCCGAACCGAAAGAGCGTCGCAAATGTGAAGAAGAACGAGTTGACGATATAGAGACTGACGTGGAAAGTGAATACAGCTTTCACGATACGGATACGGAACAATCTGGTTACGAAGCAGATGAAAGAAATAACAACAGGACAGCTGAAGATGATAATGACACCGAAAATCATAGCCATGATGAAAACTTTTTTGAAAATGCTCTTACTTATTGCGGAAAAGACGGAACAACTTTGTGGTTGAAGCATCCACTATTGTTAGAGATCGTACGAGAAAGCAGAATTTGGTAACACATCTACCTGGTGTAAAACTTATTGCACGTGCTGCCAAGACACCGCTAGAATGTTGGAACCTTTTCTTTCCTGACACTCCTATTCAAGAAGTTGTCGATTGTACTAATGTATATCTGCGATTGAAGCGTAAAAACTATACTCGTGAAAGGGATTGTAATGATACTAATTTTTACGAAATACATGCCGCCCTCTTAGGTATTCTCTACTTAGCTGGTGTAAAAAAAATAGTCACATAAATGTTCAGAAATTGTGGAAGGATGATGGCGCAGCTCCTGAATGTTTTCGAGCAACAATGTCCTACAGAAGATTGTACAGATTACTAAGTGCTCTACAATTTGACACTCATGATATGAGCGATTGTAAAGCCACGGATAATTTAGCGCCTATTAGGAAAGTATTCGAAGATTTTGTTGAACTTTGCAAATTAAATTATCAAATTGGTGAATACAGAACTGTCGATGAGATGCTAGAGGGTTTTCGAGCTCGATGTAAATTCCGGCAGTATATTTCAAACAAGCCGGCAAAATATGGCATTAAAATTTATGCCCTGGTCGACTCTAGGACCTTCTACACTTCAAACTTAGAAATTTACGCCGGAAAGCAACCAGACGGCCAATATAAAATGGACAATAGAGCGTTTAGTGTAGTCAAAAGAATAATAACTCCTGTTCTCAATACCTGCAGAAACATTACAATGGACAATTATTTTAATTCGGTGCCTTTGGCTAACGATCTTCTAATTAACCACAATACTACTATAGGGTCCGTTGAGGAAAAATAAAAGAGAACTTCCTCTTGAATTTCTGAACATAAAGGAACGACCACGAGCTAGTAGTATGTTTGCTTTTTCCAAGACAAGTGTATTGGTTTCATACGTTCCTAAGAAAATAAGTAAAAAGAATGTACATATTCAGCTCACACTTTTGGCGACAATCATATTTCTATTTTACATCCCGAGAATGTTTTTAAAAAATT
The DNA here is from genome assembly GCA_963082805.1 of Hemicrepidius hirtus. NCBI lineage: Eukaryota > Metazoa > Arthropoda > Insecta > Coleoptera > Elateridae > Hemicrepidius > Hemicrepidius hirtus. The sequence goes on from OY720168.1 coordinate 10,781,138, forward strand.
AGTTTTTTGTGAACAATTTGAAATTTACAAACACAATCATAACCCTCAATTCCATGTGGTTAACGAAGTAATTTTTGAATTTCCCCCCATAATTGCGAGTAGTAACTGTTAGTTCATTTTTGGGTTTATCCTTGACTTTATTCATATCCTGCTGCGTTTTGATATCGTTTGCTTCGTGCAGTTTTAATTTTAGCTTCACCGTTTTAATGTCTTTTAGTTGTAATTTGCATCTTTTATTGTTATACGTAGTTTATTATTGTGCATTTATTTATATGGGTAAGCATAGCTATACCTTTCTTGTTATTTTTATTTATTTATTTTTTATTTATTTAATTACGGCGCTTCGACAGCATGGCCATTAGCGCCCCACAATATTTACTATAAAACGAATAGAAAATTACGGTAAATAAAATAAATAGGTACATAATAATTATGTGCCTTATATACTATTGTAAAGATTAGCAGGTTTTAAAATTTCTAGTATTTTACTGTAGAGGTCTTGTGAGAGGGCTTCAGGTAGTACATTGGGGATTCGTAACGCACGGAGTCTGGTGTAGGTACTGCATTCAGTTATGAAGTGTGCCCTATTAGTAGTCTTGTGATTACAACTTCTTCTTTTCTTGATAGTCTTGATAGAGCGACTTTTGGTCTTGGTGCGACATCCGGTTTGATTTCTCTCAATTTATTGTTGGCTGAGTTGGACCACTTTTCTTGCCATGCTTCCTTGATCTTCTTTTTAACAGCACACTTGTAGTCCTGAGGAGGGGTTGGAATGTTTATCATGGGTTCTGTTGTAATTGCTGTTTTTGCTGCTAGGTCGGCTTGTTCGTTTCTGGTGATTCCAATATGCGAAAGAATCCATACAAATATAACTTCCTTGTCCATTGCTTGGGTTTTATGGAGCTGATATTTTATTTCTTTAATTATCGGGTTTTGTGGATACATCTTGTTTATACTTTGTAGGGAACTGAGTGAGTCTGTGCAGATCATGAGTTTGGATTCATTAGACCGCTTGATGTATATTAATGTTTGGAGGATTGCGAATAGTTCTGCGGTAAAGGAACATGTCATATCTGGGAGGTGGAATTTCATTGGCGTTTGTTCAGTTGTAAATGCTGCAGCAGTACCGTTGTCAGTTTTTGAACCATCGGTGTATATTTTGGAGTAATTACTATATTTATCACACATTTCACTAAATAACTTTTTGTATTGCACAGGATTAGTTGTTTCTTTGTCTAATTTTGAGAGATTTAAGAGTAAGTTGGGGGGGACTGTTGCCAAGGAATGTACAGATCTACCGGATTTTGGCCTATGGTTTTTGGAGGAGGTAGGTTCAAGTTAGTGGACATGTTGTATATTCTGTAGTTGATAGGAAGACTGCCTTTGGTTTTATTAGGATATATTGGGGGTTGAGGGAATATGCTTTTATAAGTGGCATGGGTAGGATTTGCTGCAATGTTTGCTGCATATCCCATGGTCAGTTGTTGGCGCCTGTATTCCAGTGGAGGTTCTCTACTGTGAAAGGCTCATGTTGCTAGTCTTAGAGCTGTTGAGTGTATGACGTCTATAAGTGGTAGGTTGCTGGGACGAGCGGCGCCGTAGAGGATGCTTCCGTAGTCTAGTTTCGATCGTATTAATGATTTGTATATACAGGGTAGCTATTAAAGATTGGACCAAAGTCGTAGCGTTTAAACGCTTTGAGATATTAATTTGAAATTTGGAACAGTTCAAAACGACATTACTTCGCATATTTTATAGTACTGAAAAATTTTCTTTGAATCATACTTTCGGAGCCCGGTCGCCATCTTGAATTTTCTTAAATGGCAATAGGGGTAACGCAATACACCATTAGAAAGCTTAATTTTTTCTCTTTCTAATTGTGGTAAATTATTATGGGGTTACATAAGAAAATAATGGAGAAAAATTAGAAAACAATTTGCCGTACGCTCGGGTGGTTTATTGTATGCTTTAATTCTAGGTGACTTTGCTTTAACAGAGCTTCAAAATTGACTAAAAAAACAATCAATAATTGTTTATCAGATGACAGTAGGTACAGTGTCATACGTTTCGTAGAAATTTAAGAATCTGAATTTTGGATTGGTTGACAGAAACTGATTAGGTATGGTGACACAAAACAGTTTTAACATCTTCGTGAATTTAAGCAGTTTTTTGATACCATACTTTTAACAATCACAATATGGTATTTGATTTTCGAATTTAAGAATTGTTTGTTTAATTTTAGTAGGTACCTTGGTTCTTCATTGTGTGTTTATTTTGTTTTTGTTGAATTTTGACGTTGTGTTAATGTCGAGCTAGCTAGATTTAAAGCATACAATAAATAGCCGTCTGACCATACGACAAATTGTTTTCTGATTGTTTTGCATTATTTTCTTATGTAACCCCATATTAATTTACCATGGTTAGAAAGAAAAATAATCAAGCTTTGTAACAATGTATTAGATTACCCCTATTACCACTTAAGAAAATTCAAGATGGCGGCCGGACTCCGAAAGTATGAGTCAAAGAAAAATTTTCTATACTGTAAAATATGCGAAGTGATGTCGTATTGAAGTGTTCCAAATTTCAAATTAAAATCTCAAAGCTTTTGAGCGCCACGGCTTTGGTCCAATCTTTAATAGCTACCCTGTATGTATTAGCGTGTTGGTGTCTGCCCCCTAATCTTGGTGTGATAAGGTTTTTAGTAGATTCAGTGTCTTCCAACATTCGGTCTTAAGATGGCGTAAGTGCGGAGTCCAAGTTGTTTTTTATCTAGTATTAAACCTAGGTATTTGATGTTATTTACGAATGGTAGTGTTCTGTTTTCTAATTTTAAGATTGGGTTTTCGTGAAATCCTCGAAGTTTGCAGAAATGCATGCATTGGGTTTTGGAAGTGGAGAAACGTAATCCCGTATTTTTAATCCATTTTTCTAATGTGTCTAATGTTAACTGTAGTTGTTGTATACATAGCATGTTCTTTCCTTTACAGTAGATTATTATATCATCTGCGTACAAGGAGATTTTGACTGGGAGTGTTACGTATTTTGTTATTTCGTTTATTGCTACAAAGAATAGTGTAACACTAAGAATAGACCCCTGAGGGGCGCCATTTTCCTGGATGTATTTATTAGATATATTGCTTCCAGTTCGAACCCGGTAACAGCGGTTTGACAGAAAATTTGTAATGAAGTGCATAATATGTCCTTCTAGTCCGTAATTTAAATAAGATTAGGTATTTTCCCTTGAATAAATCTTATGGTAGGCACGCAATGGCGGAGAAGCGCTGAAAATTCAATTTTTTTCAATTTTTTTAAGAATAAGTTAGTGGAAGCAGCGTTTATTTCAAATTGGCCAGAATACTATTGCATTAGTAAAATTTGATTCCGTTTTTCCAGTGCTTCGGTTGACGCTGCGTCGCAGATAGCGATCCCGGCGACGTCTAAAACAAGGAGTCGGGAACGTAAAAAACGTATCCTGTTATGCCGCAATCGCTACAGCTATTGGGGGACGTCTGCAAGGACAATTTACGATTAGAGTTTATTGACCAACGGCCGTTTTGTAGAAGTACATTGGGCGAAAGTAGCTCTGCGTCAGTCATTCTCTTAGCTGAAGAATTAATAACACTGCTAGGTGATGAGCAAAGAGGTGCATATAACACGACACATTCAAAACCCGACCCAGACACCACGCGAGCATCCAATTATTAACCATCACCATTATTAAATACGGAATTGTAAGTTTATTGGTATCATTTTTATCTTTAGGAATATTAACATGGTCTAATTTAATAAAAAAAGAGTTGATGAATGTGATTTTATTACCGCATAATGAAATATTAAGCTTACGCTAGAATATGTTCCACCGATTAATTTGGATCTTACCTACTCTGTTTTTTAAATTTTTCAAAACGTGTCACCACATATAAATCTCAGCTCAAATTATCGCTCCATACCTAAAAGTTTAGATGATTTAAGCCTGCTGATTTGATGAGATAAATGAGATAGCAACAAAAATTGTTAGTAACAAATCAATAAACTCCAATGCAAGAAGTTTTTCAAACATCCAATATTTTTTATTACCGTAATACGAGGTGTCTTTAGCCCGGTCAGGTGAGATTGTCACAAATGAAAAAAAAAGATTTGTGCTGAAAAATCTCAAAATTTATTAAAGCAATCTTCCCAAAAAAAATTAATTAGTACTACTGATTGTTATAGAACTAGTTATTATTTTTGGTTTTGTTTAATATGTGTTTATTAAAAAGAAAAATAAAAAAAAGTGAACATCGGCATGTTGGTGAAATTCTGTATGCGTGCAAAGTGTGTTGCTAACTTAAGTGCAAATGCAGCAATCTGCGATTTTGCTATTTCGAGAGCATTAGGGATCCTTTGTCATTAGTTCGACACGGTGCTAGTAGATGTCGGAAACATGTAGATATTTTAGATGGGTGAGTCAATCTCACCTCTACAAAATTGGGTCAAAATGCATACGAGTTTGACCCACGTACATGTGTTGTGAAATATAACCTTATATTTTGAAATCTTTTGTTTAACTGTGCAGTAAATTGTTTATGTTCCTTTTTTGTTTGATGTTGTATCAAGGCAAGTACTAATAATGAATTTCATTAGTATTATATCATTACTTACGTATTTATTAATGTTTCAGATGCCAAACAATTACAAAACCCCTTTGGGAAGTCGGACTTACGCAAATTATTCTGAAGAGAAATTAAATCAAGCCTTAGAAAGTATTCGTAGTGGTGAACTAAGTCAACGAAAAGCTGCGAAACACTACAATGTTCCAATGAGTACCCTGAAAAATAAGCTGAAGCAAAGACATGAAAAAAGAACCGGTGGCCAACAAGTATTTTCAGAAGAGGAAGAAACTTTAATAGCTAACCATGTTATTACGCTTTCAAATTTTGGATTTCCTGTTGATCGTTTTCAACTGCATTGCATTGCAAAAAGTTACTTGGATAAACGTGGTGTACAAATCTGTTGTTTTAATAATAATATGCCAGGTTTAATTTGGGGACAGGGCTTTTTGAAACGTCGTCATCGCGAATTAACAGTACGATTTTCGTCTAATATTAAACGACAAAGAGACGAAGTAGATGCTGTAGTATTAAACAAATATTTTGACAATCTCGAAATAGAGCTAAATGGTATTCCCCCTAATAATATATGGAATTATGACGAAACAGCGTTGTCCGATGACACAGGATAAAAAAAATACTGACAAAACGTGGTACCAAATATCCCGAAATGCTATTAAATAGCAGCAAACAGAATGTTTCTGTAATGTTTTGCGGAAACGCTGCTGGGGATATAATACCACCTTACGTTATTTATAAATCGGCCTGTATTTGGGACCAATGGATTCAAAATGGTCCGACCGGAGCACGTTACAACCACTCTAAAAGTGGATGAATGGACAGTTACTGTTTTGAGGAGTGGTTTGATGCGATGGTTCTACCTATTTTGAAAAAACAAGATGGAAGCAAAGCACTGATAGGAGACAATTTAATTTCGCATCTTTCACCTGCAATTGTACAGAAATGTCAAGATGGATAAAATGTAAAATTATACTGATAAATTATTGAATTTTTTCTTTAAATAGTCTGTTAGCAGTTAACCTCTCTTTACTTTTTCACTAAATGGTTTTATTTTATATTTTGTAAGTTATGTAGTTCTTATTTTGTACAATATTCTGTTTTACTGTATTTTTTACTTTTTATACCATATTTATATTTTCACACTTCATGTTTTGTACGTGTTAGTGTATTATATTGTAACTGAACGATACGTGTATTACGTGGTTCAATATATATTATTATTATTATTATTATTATCAGAGGCGTAACTAGCCTATGGCCGATATGGCCCCGGCCATAGGCGCCTTATTATAAAAAGGCGCCAAAATTATTGATTGAGATTTTTTTTTCATACATATCACATTCCGGTACTATTCGCGGTACGTTGTAAAAAAATAAAATTTGTAACTGGTTATTTTTTGAATTCATTCATTGCATCAAAATAAAAATACATAAAATAAATGCCCTTTAAAAGTTTAACACTCAAAATAAAAGAATGCCATAAATATCTTTAAAGCCTTGAAACTACCGAGTCCCTGGCAGCCGACTTCCGGCAAAAGATTATTGACAGGCAATAAACACTTCTAGAATTTTTCAAATATTCACATCCTAACAATAAGGTGAATAGCAGCAGCTCAAGTGTAGAACTGCATCTCAGCATCTGGGGTATCGGTATCGGGTGAATGCAATTTTAGGAATGATAAATTAGCATTCGCCTTTCGGTTTCTGTTTCAATTGTCTCTATATTTTGTTGCTTACATCTTGTACGGATAACAAGTGCATAAGTACAGATAACAAGAGAAACAGTAGTTTTAGTGACCCATAATAGACCCATAAATATAATTTTTTTAACATACATTTTCAATGAATTCGAATACTTATATTTAGATTACATTTGTATACGCTTGTACTTATAAAAGGCGCCAGTGGCGCAGCCACGGGGAGGACTGAGGGACTTGAGACCCCCCCCCTCCAGACTATTAATAATTAAATAAAGATAAATATACTGTGCTTCACACATCGAGACATTTCTATAGATCCTGATGATGTAGTTTCAGTTTTGCAACGACAAGGAAAGCGACGCCTTAATTTTGTTCTATAATTTCTTTGATTGCATTGATGTGTCAGGTATTATACATTATATTTTAAATAAAGTAATAGCTGCTTGTTTAAGTTATTTTTTAGCAATAGAAAATGAACTAATTTTCAAATTAGGACGACTATCTAATTTTGGAAAATAACATAGATAATATTTTTGAAATAATGAAATGTTTTACACTAAAAAGTTTAATATTTTGAGATTTTTTTATTTGACATCAAAATGTCTGTTCCTCAGATGCTCTTAAAATTGGCCACGCCCACTTTTGAAAAAAAAAATTCGCCTGCGGCGCATTTTCTGCTCGCTTCGCTCGCTTTTCTATTTCCATTTCCCAATAGCCACCCCCCTACATTAAATCCTAGCTGCGCCACTGAAAGGCGCATTTTTCTTGACTGGCCACAGGCGCATTAATTGCTAGTTACGCCTCTGATTATTATTATTATTATTATAACATCAAGTTTATATGTTTGCCACCAAATTTAACCCATTTAACACAGCCACTTGATGTGGCGTATCTTCGCCCAATGAAAATTCATTAGAAAAAATGTTTGGGTTCATATAAGCTCAAAGCTAAAAGATCAAGTTTGATAGAAAAATCCGAGTTTCCAAGCCTATTACGCCAGCTAGTGGATGCTATGGCTGCGAACGGCATTTCTATTTTGCAAAACGGTTTTAAGAAAGCTGGTATATATCCCTTAAATCGAAACGAAGTTTTATCTCGTGTACCTAGAGCTGATGATCCAGATAACATTCATATTGGCGAAGCCGTTTTAGAGTTCTTGCAAAAAATAGATGTTCAGATGTCGATGAACAAAAGCAGAAAGAAGAAAGAAATTGAATGTACCAGCTGGAAAAAGTATCACTGTCAATGATTTACCAACAGCTGGTCCTAGTAACAAAAATAAAAACAAAAAGGAGGGAAAGAAACAACAGAATAAGCAGAAACAAGTAAATTCTTCCGATGAAGCTTCTGAGTATTATCCAGTAGTGGTGCAGTATTCTGAAGGATATAAAACTGTTGAGATCAAAGCAATGGAAAAAGTTAGCAACCTTATATGGAAATGGCCAAAAAAAGAAGACAAAATATTTTATCCATTCGAGGACATTATAGATGTCATAAACACACCCAAAGAAACATCAGCTGGGCTATTTGAAGTACCATCCATCGTAAAAAATACTTATCAAAAATGTAATTTTTTCTATTACCTACTACCTATTAATAAATTTTCTAACTTTCAAAATATTTCAGGGCTCCCAAATGTCCTAAAAATCCTAAAAATCCTAAAATTTTTACATAAATCATTAAAATCCTAAAATTGTCCTAAAATTTAAGTACTGGTGCTAAAAATCCTAAAATTTCACTAGTTATTCAATTTGTAGAATGAGAACAGTTAGTTTGAAATACCCGCCATAACGATAACAGTAGATATTTTAAAGTTTCCCAAGTGGTATCAAAGCACAAGGTGTAATTATGATTCCTTGTCGACTTTGTTTTAGGAACTTTGGTATACATGATCTTGCCTTACAAGGTATAACCACTTGACTTTGCTAGAGTTATCGTAACTAACGGCTGCGCACAAACGTTTTGACAGACTGCACATCACCACGTGCATTATTATAATCAGTGTTGAGTGTGACTGTTATTTCAATTTTAAATTAATAATAAAATGCCTAAACGACAAACTACTTATAAGGAAGAATGGCAGTACCAATACATTTGGCTAACAAGGGTACCTACTGATAATACAATGGCTAAATGTAAGGTGTGCAATGTTAGTTTTAAAATCGACGGAAGTGTTGTACAACAAGTAAAAAGTCACTCCTTTTCGAAGAAACATAAGACAGTTTGGGAAATTTCACAGGGCAACACCTCACAAGCAGTTTTTGTGAAAAATAATAACGAGGACACATTAGCAACTTGGAATAACAAAACGATTGTTTTAACAGAAGAAGATCAGGTACTGAAATCCGAGATTTTATGGGCACTTGAGTGTGTATCCTCAAATTGATGAAAAACTTGCAGAAATAGAGAATTTCCTACACAGGGAGAACATCAATTTAAATATAGCTGAAAATTTAATCACCAGTGGAAATAATAAACTCAAAACTATGTTAAATGCAAGCACAAAATATGTAACCAAAGATTCTTCTATTGAAGCCCATAGCATGATCAGCATGGGGTTAGAAAGGTGTAATGCCGTTAAACATAAAATTTTTGAGTTGCAGCAAGAAAAGGAAGAATTAGTGAGCAAACAACGAAATTGAGTTTTTTAAATAAGTATAAGTCACTTAAGTGTTTAATGTTAAATAAAAATATATGATTTATTTTACTTACCTACATAAGTATTATTTGTATAAATACATTAAAATTTCGTTTTGTGCAATTTTCTTACGCTTTAATAAAGATTATGTATAGGTTAAAATGTCCTAAAATTGTCCTAAAATTTGAGGTATAAATGTCCTAATATTTAAAAAAATTGGTAACAATTGCTATTGGGAGCCGATATTTTTTTAAATTTTTTTCTGAAAAAAATGGTACAAACTAGCCTTGCTTAAATATAAGATTGACGCACTTTCATTTTCTTTAGCAATACAACGCAAACACGGAGCTGAGGCAAAGTCACCTCGAATCGTATGGTAAGATTGACCCACTAGAAAAAAAAATAAATTCCAGCTTATTGTTTACGATATTTAAAAACTAAACACACTGTTGGGTACCTTTAACTGCCAGTCAAATATATACACGCCCCAATGTTAATTAAAGATTATTACAAAAGAGGTAAATTAAATTATATGTTCAAAATGAGTCAAACTCGCCTCGTTTTACGGTACCTCGAAAAAATTATTTTTTTAAATTAATATTTTTATGGCTGATTATTGTTTGCCATAGTATTCTCTTTAATACTGTATTTTTAAAACAGTGATTACTGAAACCGTTACTTAAAAAAATTCATAAAATAATTATGTTATTAGTAACCTAGTTCACATAATTGCGATAATGACGTACAACTTTAAATGAAACAAAAATATGTTAACAAAGAAACCTGTAATTTTCCAACAATTTGGAACGTCAGGAGGATTGTATTCAATTTTTTTTAATTTTTATAGCGATTTAACGGAGTAAAACTGTAATGTGCTGTAAAGTTTACTCGCAAGCAATAAATTTTATTCCTTGATAGTTTCTGACATACCAATAAAAAAAGTATGTACTAATAGGTATCTCCAAAAAACAAATAACTATTTATTAATTAGTTTTTCATTAATAATGTTACAGAATACTTCAAAAACTACTTAGGTATTTAATTTAATAAATGTTAAAATGTATGCCCTTCCTCTTCTAAACAAAGATTTATTCTACGGTTAAAACTTCTTCTAACATTTCTTAATTGATCGAGGGTAATCGAAGCAAAGGCGTCACGAATTCTCCGGCGCATGTTTTCGGACGTTGTTGGTGCCTCCTGGTATACACAATCCTTGACCTAGCCCCACAGAAAGTAGTCTAAGGGCGTAATATCGGGTGAACAGGGCGGCCAATTTATCACAGCACCTTCTCCACGACCAATCAATCTTCTTCTAAAATTGGTACTTAAATAATGAACAACATCACGATGGATATGCGCAGGTGCCGCATCGTGCTGATATACAATTTGAGCTACTACCTTGAGAGGCACATTTTCCAATAGATCATCTAACTGTGTTCTAAGAAATTCTAAGGGTACCTCGAGGAAGTAACGTCCTATTACCTGATTTCCGACTAAGGTAACTGTCCATAAATCAGACAGTGACCTAAAAACCGACATATTATACCAATATTTAATAAAAATAAGAAATATTCAGCCCTAATTGAATTTTTAATACATCCAGAGTCATCTGTTATTCTTGTAGGCAACTTATCACAACGGTTTTTGTCACTAGCAATGAGCGGCTATAAACATAAAAACTATCTAGTTGTCAGTGCGTGGTGAATGTTTTGCAAGTGCTGTTATTCGCAAAGAAGCTGCATTTTCTTCTAAGGTAAGACGCTAACTTTAAGTTTTTTAAATATTTGTAAAATTGCTGTATGTGCCAAAATCTATAATATTAAACAATAAATTGACTTCAGGAATACTTTAATATATATTAAGTTCATTTATTTGAGGTTAATCATGTCGATTCTTTTAATTTTAAGTAATTTTAGGAGTGTCGGAATTAGGTACATTTTATTAATGTTATGCTAAAAATTTGACACTTGTGTCTGAATTATGGACAAGATCAATTTTACGTAAAACACATTCTATCTCTTTCTATCATTTTATACACACATACGAATTTTTCATTATGAACAGTTTCAATTTTTAAACTTAAAATCCTAAATCCGACATGGGTGTCGGAATTGTGTACAATAAGTGTCGGATTTACGGATTACGGATTTACCTATTTGCTAAATATGTTTTTACATTTAGAATATGAACTTAACATGGTGTACTATTTCTTCCAGAATGTCAACCAAAAAATATTCCAAAGAAGAAGTAAAAAGTGTTCTTGAAGTCATAAAGCATGGTACACCTTGTGCAACAGCTTCTAAAATGTATAATGTTCGTCGAACTACTTTAATTGGTAAAATAAAAGGTGTATACCCTGAAGAGTGCAAGGCAGGAATGCCCACAATACTAACATCTGAAGAGGAAAAACTATTGGTACGATATGGGTCAAATGGAGTTTCCCGTAACGAAATCACAACTGTTAGACAGTGTGCCAATTTTTGTAAGAAACTTAAAGCGCTCGAATAACTTTGCGGGTGGTCGTCCAGAACATCACTGGTATCCAGAAATTAACAAGCGAATGACACACAACTTAACTGTCACAAGAGCTTCAGTTACTGAGCATAGTATTAAAGCATGGTTCCAAGAAATAAATAACTATTTTATTGATGCTGGAGTACTTATTACTGACCCAGAACGAATTTTTATTGCGGACGAATCGGCGTTTTTTGTCTCTCCTAAAGGGAACAGCGTCCTAACTAAGAAGGGTAGCAAAACCGTGTATAATCGCGTAGGAGCAGATGACAAGGAATGTCTAGTATTAATTACTGGAAACGCAGCTGGACGTCTAGCACCACTTACGATAATGTATTCATACGAAAGAATACCAAAACACATTGTGCAGCAAATACCCAATGGCTGGGGAGTCGGAAAATCGGAGAGTGGTTGAATAACGTCGGAGTCCTTCTTTGAATTTATTAGCAATATATTTTATTCTTGGCTTGTCGCAGAAAATATTCAATTTCCTGTGCTACTATACCGAGTGGGTACTTTCAAAGCCGAACATAGGAGAATTGCAAAACCCTCTGCTCGACTGAATACGCGTTATTATTCATATCTGATATTAATAACAGAAACTTATGACTGATGTCAAATAATTTAATTGACAGATAAAAAAGTTGACAGTCGTAGCAACCTTTATTTAAAAGTAGCATTATTTTATAAATTTTTTTTACAGAAAAAGGTAACTAAGTACTAACATTTATTGGTACCATCGTATGCGCTGTATTTTTGTCGTTCTATTCATACCATTACCATTCTTGTGGGTTTAAATGGCTAGCAGGAATCTACATAAAGGTTAGTTACAATGCAATTCTCCTATGTTCGGTTTTGAAAGTACCCACACTGTATATGTTGATGGGCATAAGTCACATATTACCGCACCTTTAAGTGATTTTTGCAGAGAAAAAGAAATCATTTTAGTTAGTTTGCTGCCCAACTCTACCCATATACTGCAATCATTCGACGTGCGCCTGTTTAAATCATTAAAAAGTAGCTAGAAAAGGTGCATAGAAAAGTGGAGGACGAAAAATGGACGAAGGTCATTAAAACGTGAGAATGTTGCAAGTTTTTGGCAATGCTTTTCGTGTTTGCGGACTTTGTCCATTCAATCCGAACAATGTAGACTATAGCAAAATCCTTAAAAAGGAAATTTCATTTGTTAACTTATCTTGCGAAAAACTAGAAAATCCCGAAAACATAAAATATTTTAGGTTTCTGGAAACATACATTCCAGACCAAACGCTTCAAAGATTTTATGAATTAAAAGGATCTGAATGGAGTGGTGATATTGAAAATAAAAGTTTATATTCTGTGTGGTTACATGTTTATGAAGAATCTGGTTTAAAATTTCCACAACTAGCAGGTGCTAAAAATAATAATGATGATAATATTATAATAGAAACAGAAGATGGCATTATGTTGGAAAAATTGGAGAATCTGCTAGGCATGCATTACAATAAGGTACTGGAACATACACCTGCTGAAAATTATTTGAATATAGACGAAAATATAGGGGAAATAATAGAAGAACCGGAATAAAGACCACCATACAGAAATGGAAGAAATAGAAAAAAATGTGAATAAAGACCACCATACAGAAATGGAAGAAATAGAAAAAAATTAAATGAATAAAGACCACCATACAGAAATGGAAGAAATAGAAAAAAATGTGAATAAAGACCACCATACAGAAATGGAAGAAATAGAAACAAATGTGAATAAAGACCACCATACAGAAGAGAAGGAATATGGCGCCGGGTGTAAGTGATTCTCAAAATGCTCCCAGTAAACCATGCCGAAAGTGCAATAATCTTCCACAAGTTGGACTAAAGTGTGTAATATGTGGTTCGTTACACCATCCGGGTTGCGTTAAGTATATAAAAGGCATAAAAGTCGTAAGTGATACACTTGCAAACTGCTGTGAAAAGAGTGCTACGCTAGAAGTAGCTGACCATGGTGACCTCGACATCAATGAAAAAGTAAGTCACGAAAGAAAGCTACATACCTTTGAAATTAGCTATCTAAAAGACACGATCAAGCAAAAGGATAAAACGATTAACTATCTTGAAGAAACTGTAAAAGCATTAAAACAACAGATACAGTTAATAAATTTTATCAAACCAATGATTATGAATACATCAATGGAATTCACCTCAAACATCCTGACGCCATCTAGACAAACTGATCCACAAATACTAAATACAGAAATAAACCAAACAAACCCAACCTCATATCTCTCAAAAGTAACCCAAAACACGATATCAACACAAATATCCAGAACTGAAACATCTAGTAAAGAAAAAGTAGCACAAATGTTAAAAATCAAAAGGAACCAATAAAAATGATATCTAGCAACGATGTATCGACAGCAGTGTTACTTGCTGAATCTAAATTGGGCATCAAAAAAGCAGTACCATCAAATGAGACCCCAAATAACAACGAATAGAATATTGTGACACACAGAAACAGAAAATCTCAAGCAAAAAGCCGCCCCATCGTAGGAACTCATTTTGATAACCCAGGTGCAACTGGCCTAAAAGCGGCCCCAAAAACAATGTTACTGCACTATGCCGATTGGCTCCCGAAACTACGGCGGATGACGTTATAAAGCACTTAGCTCCGATAGGCAAGGTACAGTGTGAAAAATTGAATTCCAAATATCCAGAAGCATATTCCTCATTTAAAGTATGTATTAGCGAAATTGACAAGGAGAAAGCATTGAACTCCGAATTGTGGCCTGCGGGCGTAAAGATAAATCGTTTTTTTCAAAAGAGGACGACACACCCCCAAATAGGATAGCAATGACTGTCACTACAAATACAGAAGGCACACTGTCTTCAAAAGAACTAAAACTATGCGTGCTTCATTTAAACGTGCGTTCAATTATAAACAAAATAAATAATATTGAAGAAATGCTATCAGTGACAAATCCTGACTTTTTCTGCGCTACAGAACACTGGATTCCTGGAATTGAGACAAATTGTGTAAACATACAAGGCCACAAAATATTAGGGTTCTATGGACGCACTCATTATGGGCATGGTGGCGTTGCCATCTACGCAAAGGAATCTCTTAAGGGAGTAAGGGAATTGACTGTTGTCAAAAAATACTGTGTTGAATGCCATTATGAATGTGCATGTGTTACTTATAGTATAAAAAATAAGACTGTCTGTCTCTTAGCTGTGTACCGATCTCATGATGGAGATACTACTGTATTTCTGAGTAAGGTAAACCAAACCCTTATGACTGTATGCAAAACTTATAAACTGGTCATACTAGTTGGTGACCTAAATATTGATAGTATGAAAAAAAAATGACTCAACCAAAATTTGCTTTTTGATTTATTAAATAGTTACGAACTCATCTCGTACATAAATGACTCACCAACTCGTATTACTAAAATCTCAAAAACTTCTATTGATTATGTTATTACAAATATGTTAGATGTATATACAGAAATTCTGGACCTTGACATATCAGACCACACAGCCCAAATTGCAGTTTTTACCATTGAGCTTGACAAAACAAAGGACATTAAGTCCATTAGTAATAAATTATTCTATGCGAGGAACTGTAATAAACAAAATTTATATACATTACAAAATTATCTGCAAATGCAGAACTGGGAACTCGTTTATCAACAAACAGATGTAGACAAGGCTTTTGATGCATTCATGTCAATATTCACACGATGTCTAAATCGGGCATGTCCAATACAAGCAAAAAAGTGTAAACAGAAGAGCAAAATCGATACGTTGATTACGGCAAAAATATCAAAAAAGGGGTGGCAATTAAAAGAGTTCTGGCACCTAAAAAGAGAGGTAAACAGTGTTGAACTTGATAATCATTATAAGTCCAAAAAAAAAGAGTATAACGCGCTTATGCGGGACGCAAAGAAACTGTTCTATAATAAAAAAATCACTCAAGCAGAAAATTACTCTAAAGAAATTTGGAACATCGTGGACAAGCAATTAGGCCGTAGTAAAAAAAAACAGAGATATCTTTATGTATCAATGAAAACACTACAAATGATATGACCACCATATCTGAATTATTTGGGCTACACTTTTCGACTCAAGCGGAAAACAAACTTAAAAAACATATCACACAAAGCCATCTACAAAATACCGCGGTGCCAAGCTACAACATAAAAACCCTCTTTCTAAGGCCAGTTGATGAACAAGAAATCTCAAACTGTATACATAGTTTAAAAAATAAAAAATCTGTGGGTAATGATGAAATTTCCATACAAATGTTAAAAATCGCAGCTGCGTTCATTGAGAAACCCGTTATGCATAAATCTATACGTGGATTACGGCAGAAATATCAAAAAAGGGGTGACAATTAAAAGAGCTCTGGCACCTAAAAAGAGAGGTAAACAGTGTTGAACTTGATAATCATTATAGGTCCAAAAAAAGGAGTATAACGCGCTTATGCGGGACGCAAAGAAACTGTTCTATAGTAAAAAAAATCACTCAAGCAGAAAATTACTCTAAAGAAATTTGGAACATCGTGGACAAGCAATTAGGCCGTAGTGAAAAACACAGAGATATCTTTATGTACCAATGAAAACACTACAAATGATATGACCACCATATCTGAATTATTTGGGCTACACTTTTCGACTCAAGCGGAAAACAAACTTAAAAAACATATCACACAAAGCCATCTACAAAATACCACGGTGCCAAACTACAACATAAAAACCCTCTTTCTAAAGCCAGTTGATGAACAAGAAATCTCAAACTGTATACATAGTTTAAAAAATAAAAAATCTGTGGGTAATGATGAAATTTCCATACAAATGTTAAAAATCGCAGCTGCGTTCATTGAGAAAACCGTTATGCATATCTTAAACGGGTGTTTTACAATAGGAAAATTTCCAACTGCACTAAAAACGGCTATTGTTACATCGGTCTTCAAGAAAGGGGAAACACAAAATGTAAACAACTATAGGCCAATATCTATATTATCCAACCTGTGCAAAATCATAGAGAAACTAATTTCCCAGCGACTTGTAACCTTCATAGATAAATATAAAATTTTCTTTCCGACACCCAGCATGGCTTCAGAGCGGGTCGTTCAACTGAAACAGCTGTATTTGACTTCATTGAATATGTTTATAAAAATTTAGACGAAAACAGGTATGTCATTGGTTTATTTTTTGATTTATCTTGTGCTTTCGACTCATTAAGCAGAAAATTCCTAAAAGTGAAACTTGAAGCTATGGGTATTAGAGGAATTGCAAATAACCTGATTATGTCGTATACTGAAGGGCGTGAACTAAAAGTCAAATTAAAAGACGTTTTCTCTAAAAATTATAAAGTCAATCTGGGAGTTCCCCAAGGATCCCTATTGGGTCCATTGTTGTTTATACTATTTACAAACGATATTGATCTTAACGTTGAGACTGACTGTCTAGTAAGCTTTGCAGACGACACTTCCATCGCCGTATCAGCTAGTATAATAAATGAACTAACAGAAAAAGTAGCCACAGTGGTAAACAAATTTAAAAAATGGTGTGATGAAAACAATAATTTAAGTGTAAACATGGAACATGTCTGTATTTTCACAAAAGGCGAACCTTGACTGAACTACATTTTAATTGCAATGACTGTGTCATACGACCAATTAGCAGTTCCAAGTTACTTGGATTAATGTTAGACGAAAACTTAAGCTGGAATAATTAAATTAGGTGGATATTGTCTGTAATAAATTAAATAGGGTATTATAAATAATAAATATTAAATAAAATATCGATTTTAACGGGAAATAATAACTATTTATTCTACGGGTTGACTGGAGCCACCTGCTTCACGCAGTGTTAAAATAATAGAATCAAGGAGTTACTATATAAATCTGTTTGCATTTGTTATTAAATATTTTATAAATGCTTTTAACAATGGCACATTGATGCCGGAATACGTATAAAGCGAATAAATAGTTATTATTTCCCGTAAAAATCGATATTTTATTTAATATTTATTATTTATATAATCATGGATTTTAACAAAGTAACGCTTGAAAATGTCAATAAATAGGGTATTGTTTGCTATGAGAAATCTAAAAAACATATTAGATGTACATGCAACATATACAAATGTATATTATGCTATGGCTCAATCGGTATTATGCTACAATTTAATTATATGGGGTGGGTCTTCGGATATGAACAGAGTATTTATGCTGCAAAAAAAATAATTCGCCAAATTTTTAACTTAGAATGGCGAGAAACATGTCGAAACATATTCAAAGAAAAAAAATCTTACCTGTATATAGCCTATTCATATACAAATGTATAATGTTTGTTCGGAAAAATAAATGTAAATTTATCCTAAATGAACAGATTCATACACATAATACTAGGAATAAGAAAGATGTATATGTGCAAAACTTTAACATGACATTGTACACAAGATCTCCATTATGTATTTGTAGTACTATATACAATAAGCTGGATAATAATATAAAAATAATCAAAAATGAAAATAAATTTAAAGCTAAATTAAAGGCGTTTCTCGTTAGCCAAGCATTCTACACTGTAACCGAGTTTTTAAAGAAGTAATGTTAATGATGTAGATGCTTAATGTTTAATGTAAGATGTCTTTTATTTGTATATTCCCTGACAATCCCACCAATATTATGTATTGTAAAGGAGTAATAAATATTGTATTGTATTGTACAGAAATGGAAGAAATAGAAAAAAATGTGAATAGAGACCGAAATATGATGGAACAAAATATACAAGAACAAGAAACAAACGAAAATAAAGATATAAATATGAAAGAAATTCAAGAACAAGAAAAAAATGTAAGTAAAGACCAACATATCAATTACAAGAAATTGATAGTCATAGTCCCAAAACAAAAAATATAGAAAACAAAAAATCAAATCAGAGCATTCCAACCCCTTTTAAAAAGGCATTATTTTGGCCAGGGGAGTCCTTGAATAAACAATCAACAAGGAGAATCAAGGAAAAATTTCCTTCAGTTACAACATCTGATGCTTGGAAACAATACTACTTAAAAAAAGAAGCAGAAAAGGAGAAATTCAACACAGAAGGAAAACGTAAAAGAATAGAAAAGAAGACAACCTTGGATGAAGAAAAGAAAAAGAAAAAGCTGAAGAACAGTAAAAAAATCCAAATACTAAAGATACCATACAGGATAAAGAAAATTCTGAATTTGATAAAAGTAAATTCGCTCTAAAAGTCTATGTAATCCTTAATTATGAAGGAAGATATTTTCCAGGAGTAATTAAGTTGATTGAATCTGATCGCGCATTTATAAGCGCAATGTAGATGAGTGGTGTAAACAATTGGAAATGGCCTCAAGAACCTGATGAAATATGGTAAAAGGGGTATGCTAACACTAAAGTCTCGAAAATCAAGTCCACAGCCCCGCTTGAAGAAATGATTGTCAAGAGCAGTAATGAGAGCACCAGGATCTCGTGGTTCTACCTTGACCCCGTCTAAAGCAGAACGTACAAGTTCCTACACGGAAATCAAAACTAAATGGGAAATCTAAACGGAGATTCTAATCCGAGCAGTACGTAACAATTCGGCGCCGGCGATTTGGCACCGGCAATTCGGCGCCGGGCGATTCGGCGCCGGGCAATTCGGCGCCGGGCGATCTAACCGATGCCATAAGTCCATAACACAAACTTTTGATTTAAATGACGAAAATCAAAGAAATGAAAATCCCTCAGCTTACCTGCTAACCATTTTTTGTTTTCTTTTATGAGGAATGAACATCCCTCAGCTTACCTGCTAACCATTTTTTGGTTTCTTTTCTGAGGAATGAACATCCCTCAGCTTACCTGCTAACCATTTTTTGTTTTCTTTTGTGAGGAATGAACATCCCTCAGCTTACCCCCTAACCATGTCTTGTTTTCTTTTATGAGGAATGAGCATCCCTTTGTGTTACCATCTTCTTTTTTTTAGCCATCTTTCTATATATATTACCAGCAAAGAGCAACTAATCTGAACACAGACTAAGGCGCCATGTGCACATGGCACCTTAGTCTGTGTTCAGGTTAGATCGCCAGGCGCCGAATTGCCCGGCGTCGAATCGTCCGGCGCCGAATGGCCCGGTGCCGAATCGCCGGCGCCGAATTGCCGGTGCCGAATCGCCGGCGCCGAACTGCCGGCGCCAAATCGTCCTGCTCCGAATACGAGAGCCTCGGATACCACGGCCACAGCCTCGCTTGAAGACGTGGTTGCCAAGAGTCGCAATATTAGCACTAGGTCCTATAATTTTACTTCGACTCCGTCTGAAGTAAAATAAATAGCACCAGATCTAAAACGGTTGAAATTAAACACGGAGGAAAACTATTCTTTAATACACCCTAACTTAAAACGGTACAAGCCCTAAACGGCACTTTACCAAATATTCGGAGGGTCGTAAACTCACCTAGTCGCTGTTGGCTGTTAAACCTTTGAAGACGGATCTTCGAATTGTTTTCATATTCCAGAAAATTCGGTTTTATACGGGAAGATGCGAGAACGCGCGCGCTCGATCCCCTACACTAAAATCGTACTAATCGTACGGGAAGAGGCCAGCGCTCGCTGCTTCGCGGTCTGAGCGAGGTCAAGCGCCAACAATATATATAAACTTAAATATTTACATTGCAACAATGAATTAAACTAAATATCTCATTTTAACAATTTAAGTAAATTATTACGGTCTTAAATAAAATATATTTTTTAATAATATTAAGAAAAATTACGTTACAGTGGGTAAGAAGCAAGGATTTTGTTATATGTGGTACGAAAGCATAGCCGCTCGAGGTGCTTGTGAAATTGGCAGCTGTGTTTTTGAATTTATTAAATACAAAGTTACAAATCGCGTCAAGGAGTTTGCATTTTATAGTGATAACTGTCCAGGACAGAATAGAAACAGATTTGTTTATTTCATGTGTTTATTTTGTGCTGTCAATTACAATGTAGAAATCACTCATACATTTCTTGAAAGAGGACACACGCAAAGTGAAGGAGATTCTATGCATAGCACGATAGAAAAAGCATCTAGACACATACCTGTGTACACCCCAGCTTGATGGTATGCTGTAGCTAGAACGGCTTGTAGGAAAACCCCACACATGGTATCGGAAATGATGTTGGAAAACATATACGATTTTAAGGAATTACTTAACCACACTATAAAAAATACAGAAAAGGGCAGTAATGGGGATAAGGTCAACTGGACATTAGTAAAAATGGTTTGTGTAGATTCGGAAACCCCAAATATAATAATGATAAAATATGATTTTGAAGATGAATTTGTCCAAATTAATGTGTTAGAACGAGGCAGAAAAAAAATTGTACCACTTGATACTTACCAGTTAAAACCTTTACGCACAACGACAATTCCAATCAGTGCCAATAAATATAAGGCTCTAATTTCTATGTGCCAAGTGAATTCTATTCCCAAAGAATACCAAAACTTCTATAACGTGAGTGAAATTTTTAAATGTTTGAATTTTTTGTAGTAGCTAGTTCAGTTTTATAAACTAAGCAATATTTTTTGTTTAATATAAGTATTTTTAAGTTTCTAATGTTATACCACTTTATACTTAAGATTTTCATAAGTATAATGTATTATAATTATTAAAACTACTGCTACTAAATAAAACTAGTGAGTCGCTATTCAATTTTATTTAAACAACTATTCATGTCCACCATCTGCTACACGCGCATTGTATCCTATGTCCACGTTTATTACTTAGGATCATTCTGCTCCAACTACCTCTGCACCCGAAATATCCTATGTCCAATAAAATCAAAAGCCTGGGTGATATTAAAAAAAAACATCTGTATTGCCCTCTAACAATGACACATATAGGGTAGCTATTAAAGATTGGACCAAAGTCGTAGCGTTCAAACGCTTTGAAATATTAATTTGAATTTTGGAACACTTCAATACGACATTACTTCGCATATTTTACAGTATAGAAAAATTTTCTTTGACTCATACTTTCGGAGCCCGGTCGCCATCTTGGCTGGTTTGGCTATTTGCATACTTTTTCCCAATTAAAACTTCAATTTCAAATACGTCATTTCAATATTTGCATTCTGGGAATTTTCCTAAAAGGGCGAGTGGGTAATTCCAACCGTTCCAACTCAAAATTTTCTTGGAATCGGCAACCTACACTGTTCAAACACATATTTTGTGCTGTTATAAATCTTTTGGTGAATTCATGACTTGAATCATCGTTTAAAATTAAATTACACCTCTAAAACATATTTCTCCCATAGCACTGGGGTTGAAAATCTGGTAATTCGGTAAAAGATAAAAAATTCGAGGTGAAGATCCCCGGAAAATCAACAGAGTATAAAAAATTCATAATATAAAGTGTATTAATATTTTAAATTTCAAATTTCTTACTGTAGGGCACAAATAAATCAACGGTATACTGCAAACGACATATCAATCACTTTGTATCAATTCAAAGGGAAAGGCAGAAAAAAAAAGAAATTACGGGTGGTTTTAATGAGGAGGGAAATAATTTCTTGCTTGAGGTGGAAGATTTAGATTTGGAGCAAATTGCTCACCAAAACAGCACGTTATTTTATGTGGAAAACATACAACTGAATAAACCTGCAATTTCAGACTACCAAATTGTTAAAGGCGTTGCGAGTACCAAACAGTCCTATTATTATTAAAACTTCTCCATGAGGAAACTGTTGAACCCGGTTATTATTGCCATTTAGGCCTAGAAAGTAGAATTATATCTTGTTTTAAAGATATGGATCTTGCGATTCCTGATGTTATCCGACTCAATATCAATGTTGATGGATTGCCTATGTCAGAAACAGGTTCATTTTGGCCAATTTTGGAAAATGTAGTAGGATTGAAAGAAATTTTTGTGGTTGGCGCATATCATGGTTATCAAAAACCAACCGACGTTGCAGAATATTTAGAAAAATTTATCAATGATATTAATAATATTCATGCAAATGGTGTTGTCATACATAACAAACGTATTAAAACAGTTTTGAATAACATAATTTGCGATGCTCCAGCGAAAGCATACGTGCTATGTGTGAAAGGACATAATGCTACTGTAGGCTGTAATAAGTGCACTACAGATGGAACGAACCTATACGCAGAACTGCATGGACTGATGATTCTTATCGAAAATATTTGCATGCGGATTATCACAAAGGAGTATCTCCGTTAGAGCGAATAGTGGACTTTGATTTTCTGAAACAAATACCTTTGGACTACATGCATTTCGTTTTACTAGGTGTTACAAGAAAGGTATTACTCATTCTTTCAAGGGGAAAACTGGGATCTCGTCTGTTGCCTGATCAAAAAGAAGTTAATAGAAGAATTGCCAACTTAAATAGTATTTTGTCAAACAGCGTTTTCTAGAAAACCCAAATATTTAGATTCGGTTGATAGGTGGAAGGCCACTGAATTTCGCCAATTTTTACTATATACAGGTTCATTCATTTTAGACGGAATTCTAGAATATGAGCAGTATAATCATCTTTATTTACATGTGGCTATAAGAATGTTATGCCACCCTCATTTAAGTCAACAAAATAATCATTAAGAAAATGCAAATAATTTGTTACGGAATTTGGATATTTTTATGGGGAAAATAATGTAACTTACAATGTAGGTACATAATTTACTACACTTAACAGACGATGTCAGGATCGGCGATGGACAACTGCGCCAACTTAATGACCGCTCATTAACAAAGGAGACAACTGATAAGATAAGATAAGATAAGATATTTATTCTTGTTACCATACCATACATCATCACATGGACAGGTATATATGTATTTACAATCGTCACAAGTTCAGTGGTACAAAGAACATATTAAAAGCATTAAAAACAATAAAAAAACATATGGAGAAATCGTGCATTAGAGATCTTCCGTAAGAAATTCCTGCAGGCTGTAGTATGCGCCGCTTACGAGCATTTGTTACGTCTCTTCCATAAATTCTCGCTCAGGTAAGTTTCTGATAACTGGATCGAGTTTGTTAAAAAATTTCGGTCCATAGAATTTGGAGCAATTTCTTCCTTTCTCTAGTCGATGGTTTTGGATGACTACATTATTTTTGTTTCGTGTATCATGATAGTGGGCATCTTTATGAGATGTATATTTGTGCACTGTTCTTTTTACCTGGCATAGGCATAGGTAAATGTACATTGCCGGTACGGTTAGTATATTCAATTGTTTGAATTTGTCTCTAACATCAGCTCTGTAACTGAGACCCGTCATAGCACGGATAGCTGATCGTTGAGTAGGAAAGACTTTTTTTAAATGTTTCGTGTGCTCCCAGACTGTTACAGCATAGGAATACTTAGATTGAAATAGGGCAAAGTATGCTGAACACAGTACCTGCTTGGATAAAGTGTTGGCTAGGTTTCTTAGAATAAAGTCACTGCTAGAGAGTTTTTTTATAAGCGTGTTAACATGTGCATCCCATGTTAATTTGTTATCAATCGTAATACCCAGTCATTTTATGGAGTCGTGATCATTCACCTCGTTTATCTGGGGACGCAGGCTAAAGATCATTTGTTGCGTCTTAAGTGCTGTTTAAGAGCAGCCTGTTAGCATTGAACCAATCTAGAACTGCTGCCTTCGCTTGATGCAAAGTATCTTGCACTGTAGAAAGCACATCGTCTGTAGCTAGGATAGAGGTGTCATCTGCGTATAGAAGGAAATCAGTCTCCGGAGTAGATTTGGGCAGGTCGTTAATAAAAGTGAGAAATAGGATAGCTCCTAATACGGACCCTTGGGACACACCATATTTATTGCACTTTAAGCCTGAATAGCCATTGTTTATGAACGTTTGTTGGGTTCTATCGGTTAGGTAGGACCCAATCAGATTAATTGTAAAGGGGGCCAAAACCATACAGGTAAAGTTTGTCACATAGTAAGGAAGGGGATATGCTGTCAAAACCTTGCTAAGATCAAATAGAATATTACCAGCGATATTGTTTGCCTCGAAAGAGTCACTTATCTGTTGTGAAAAGGTCTTAAGGGCGGTTGTGCTCGATTTGCCTATTCTAAAACCGTGCTGACAGTTTGTAAAGAGTCTGCAGGACTCAAAATAATTACTGATTCTTGTTTTCAATAGCGATTCGTATATTTTTGATAGGGTTGGGATAAGTGTTGTTTAGTTCTTGTTTACTGCCATTTTTGTGGACTGGTATAACCTTAGATATTTTCAGGCAGTTTGGGTATATACCCGCATTAATGCTGAGGTTTACTAAATTTGTAAAGGGAATTATGATTAAGTTTTTTAGATTCTTAATTATTGTCATGTTGAGTCCATAGATATCTTTTGGTTTCTTGTTTTTCATATTATTGATGGTCTCCCGCATCTCAATGTAGGAGACCTTGGGAAACATAAATGTGGAGTTTGTTGCTTTGGACCGATTCAGGTGGTCGGCCAAATCCTTTGATAAATACATCATGGGATTTGTTTCTACAATAGGTACGGAGCCCACCAGGTTCTCAGCAGTACCAGTGAAATAATTGTTAAAGTCATCTGCATTGAGTGTATCCCCTATGTCAGATGATGAGACGCCAGTGTTTGCCCTTTTCAGGTTTATAATATCCCATGCGGCCCTGGTTGGGCTGTCGGATTTCTGTATGTAATGATCATTGGCTGCTTTTTTACTTTCTACAATTTTTAATTTGTATGTACGGCGCATACTAGACAATTCTGCGGTTAATTTTGGATTTGGACTAATAGCATTTAATTCTCTTAGTAAGTTGACTTTTTCCCGTAAAGCTTTTAGGTCGGAGTTGTACCACGTTATCATGGGTTTTGCATTTCTGGTTTGTTTAGGTGTTTCTGGAAAACACAAATTAGCGCTGTTTGTAAGAATATTTAGAAACTGGTGGAATTTCTTTTCTATGTCGATTTCTGCCCGATTTCTGGTGACTTTATGAAGTCCCAATCTGTGTTTTCTAGCATGTTATACATTTTATTTAGTCCCCGTTGAGCGACTGGCCTATGAAGGACCAGACTACTTGTGGTAGCTGAACAAGCGTCAAGGACGCAATCCAAGACAATAGCCCTATGATTAGATAGTCCCGTTGATACGACTTCAACGCTACATAATGACACATCAATATTTACAAAGAAATTAACAATACAGTTAAACAATCTGGTATTTGCTTTGGTTACATATGATAGGCCGTAGGTTTTAAAAAAGTTTACGACCTTAATAGTATGGGGATCACTCGGCTTGTTAAATTTTACGTTGAAATCACCGTTAATTAATACTTTTTTCCTGCTGAAATTTATTTTTTTAAATATGATATCTAGTGTTTGGCAAAAGTTGTCTAAATTGCCCAGGGGTGACCTATAGATAGTTATTATGCACATATTTAGACAAATAATATCTATACAAGCCACTTAACAGTCGACTTCTTTTGATAGCTGCACTATGTCGCATCTCTCGGTGAAATCCATCTCGTCCTGTACCAAGATGAGGAATCCGCCACGTTCGGGGTTCCTGGTTCTGCAGAAGCTCGAGGCTACTTTATAGTCAATCACTTGCAGTTGATCCATTTCACTAGCATTCAACCAATGCTCGGTTAAACAAACACAAAGGGATTTATTACGCGTTTCACACAGGAAGGATTCGAGTTCGTGAACTTTATTTCGTATGGATTGAATGTTGATACACATAATCCTATGTTTTGTGGTAGTTTTTTGGACTATGTTCGCACTTCTGCTTTTGATGTGGGTCTTGTCTCGCGATTGCCGAAAGGGCCGGATTATCGTATATTTGGGCCAGACGCCCGCGTTATAAATATCATGTTCTTTAGAAACTGGTACTGTTACTTTGAAGGCGGCTATGTTTTGTGATTGTATGGTTAATTTGTCAACGCTTAGAATATTTATCTTATTGTCTTGTAGGTGTTTCCGTATTTGTGGCTCCGTGGTTTCCGGTTTCAACCTCGATACGGAAATAGTCCTTCTGCTTTCAACTGCGGAAATTTCACAGGTATCTGCTGTACTAGACCCTAAGATAAGTTCTGTTTCTTTTCTTATCTTTTTTATGTGAGACAAGCGTGAAATTTGTTTCTGCGGAATTTCCCGGTTTCGCACAATCGGTAATATTTGGGAGTTTGTCCATATTTATGTTTATTATTTCTGATAAAGCCTGTCTTTGCGCGGTTTGTAGATTATCCCCAGCTTTATCATGTTCGTTTTTCCAGGTTCGGGGATGGCGAAGTGCGGAATTATATCCAAGTTTAGGTTTGTTTATTATTTTTGGGTTGACCTCTTCCACGATAGCAAACTCTGTCACCTGTAGTTTATCGTTAGCCTTGTCCGCTGGCATTGAAGTGCTATTTCTTATTTCAGAGACTTGCTCAACTTTTGATTTATAGTTGCTAATACCTATTAAGCAAATTTGTGCCTGTAGGGAGTCAATAAGTTCGCGCTGATAGCTGATTATGTCATCTTTTTGGTTTATACGGCTTTTCAAGTAATGTATTTCAATACTGATAGAATCAGAACTCACATTTGCATCTTTTTCTAAAACCGACAATCGGAATTGTTTAAATACGACAAATATAGTATCTTTGCTATATAGTAAGCAATGTATTATAAAATATAATGGTCTCTTACCCTTCGAACCAAATTAAAAATGTTAAATTGTAACATTTGGAAAATATAAATAAAAATCTTTTTATCACCAATTGTTTCATTTTCAATTTCATAATATGCAAGTTTTTGAATGTTGCAGGTAATTTTACGGGTAATTTTTTGGTAAATTTCGTTATGAAAGATGCGTAACTCTGAATCTTTCCATTGGCAGCGCTGCCTACTTATTCCTGTCAAATAGAAAACAAAGACAAACTCGATATCCGGGTAGCAGTTCCTGCCGCTTGGATCCGATTCGATGGTCTAAAGATTCCACCTTATGGAGACACCAGTTCCAAGTTCGCTACTTTGAACACCTGTTTAAATGACCAGTAGTTGCAGCAGTATGAAAATCACAAGCCTAAATCAGATTCAGTTTCCCATTCCCCACTTGGAATCCTCTATTTTATTGTAATTTCCGTGACTATTCTTGGATATCGCCTACACCAATACATCCAGAAACAATTCCTTGATTACCATCCTTTAAGTACGGTAACCCGCAGACCTACCGCCGCAGCCCCTTCCTTAAGAAGAACTCCTTCACCTCCAAGGATCCTTTCTCCAAACCCTAACCCAGAAAATACCTATCTACAACCTATTGAAAGTACTAAGGGGTACATACCGTTGATCCAACTAATGCAATCTGGAGGTCAAGTCTACAGTTCACCCGTAGAAAAGTAAATGCCTATGTCAAGCCCAGGAACACGCCCTGCTGCATATCTTTGAAATAGCAAAAAGATTAGTTTTGACGTGTCGTTGAAATAGCAAAAAGAATGTTTTAGGCGCAAACTGAAATTTGCAGCGGTGTTAAGCCGGTTTGAGTTGCTGAATTCAAATCTGCCCCGTGAACAATTAAAAGTTCGACTGTGGGTTCTCCTAAGATGCTGCGATCCACAAGAACTTTCCTTAATTATTTTGAATATTTATCTCGCCGCCATTTGCGATTATAAATTCGCAAAAAGGACTGGCTTTTATTGTGTGGGCTCTTGTGAAAGCAAGTGTTTTTCGAAGATTAGTGCAACCATATTAAATAAACCACTACAAATATAACAATTACTTATAAAGTGCTACTTACCGATTGAAGAAGAAGCCATGTTCACCATATCACTGTTGAAGTAAAACTGAAGAACGAATTTAACGTTCACTAGTGGAACGATAACGGTCTTATCGGCATCCTGTTGTTGAGAAGTGGACTTGGAATTAAAGCTGGGTCGAAAAGTCTAGTTACTGGCTGGTTGATTACTGTAGCACACACTAACTTGAATGGAAGTGTATTGTGCTTTTATACTATTTTGTGTGTTCCAAACATGGGTATGACCTCAAGTACACGAGGATCATTAGATCCCACATGAAACCTGATATGGCGTGATGTCTGAGTAAGCACTCAGTCCCTGTGTGGGTGGCTCCCATCAGGCGCATTCCCAGGTGGCGGATAGGGAAAAGGCCTTTGCGGAGGACCGTATGGGATGCAAGAGGTTAGTGTTCGCATATAAAGTCGCTCACCATACGTAAAACTATGGTTGGAAGTGACGGAAAGCAGCACCGCGGACCAGCTACCCAGCCCACTGTCATATCGTGGTTAAGGGTCAAACGGTGTCGGATAGTACTTAGCACTTCCGTCAAACCATGCACTCTTCTGCTGTCGTGGCCATGTCTCGCGGGCAAAAGAGTGCGGGGGTATTGGCTTAACCGCCCGGACAAAGTGGATGAGGACCACAATAAAGACCTCCCCAAATCCCAGGCTGAGGTACGTGGCCATTGGGATCACTTAGCGGGTGGGTGTTCCCGTTTTCTAGTAACCAAGTTGAGGGCACCTGGCGCACCCTCTCCTATAAATGCCTCCTGTGCGTGCAGGGGGCGCGCACGGCTTTATTTCCCCCACAGTAGTGGGACTGAATATGGATAATTTAGAATCTAATTCACAGACACCAGCACCAGCGGCAGAAGGAGAGAAGGATCCATCTGCCAAGGAGTTAAAAGAGCACCGACACCCTAAGATGTCGGGAGCTGCTAGGCTAAGCTCAAGAAGCAGAAACGCCAGGAAAGGGGAGAGTCTGGGGCCCACAGGGAAACCAGACCCAAACCCACAAAACCAAAAGAACCGTCACCGGGTACCAGTACCGGTGAACGGGGCAAGGAGGGCAGAAACGCAATCGTTCAGATGGCAGCACCCCCACAGATAAAGCAAGGCCAACAAAGAGAACTAACAGGGACTTACCAGGACCTGCCAAGTTCTTCAAGGACGCCTTGTCGGATCTCTATTTGGCCATCGTGCCAAGGGATTATCCTGATATAACAATTAACGACGAGCAGTTGGGGCTTATTAAGAACCACCTGCTTGCCAAAATAGACGAAATGGAGGGTGGACCATCCCCCAGATTTTCAGAAGCAAGACTGAGGGAGGGCGCTCTGATGATTTCTTGCCCAGACAGGGACACTTGAACCTTATTGTAATATTTGCTGCACATAGGTACCGCATCTTATTTATAATTATTCATCGTCTCAAAATATAGCTGCGCTCATATTTTTACACAACACAATACGAGATGGCCTTCTAGCCGTGTACGAATTTGTTTCAAATTTTACTTTATGATTAAAATTTTCTCATTGATCAATATGAAATACCACATCCTATGACACGGGCCGTATCCAGGGTGTATTTTAATTAAATGCTAAAGACGCACGAGTGTCCAACGGACGATAGTACCCCCCCTGTGCCATGTGGAATTGCTAAGATATTACTTTGTTTCAATTAAAATGTATGAAATAATAATGTCACAGCACGGGGAAGCGGAGGAAAAAATATGTTAATGGGATGGATGGACGCACAATTGTCCAGCGGCGGTAAGACTGAGACGATCTAACAACAAATCAACATCCAGTAAATCAATTGTAAAAACAAAAATCAT
Source organism: Hemicrepidius hirtus (assembly GCA_963082805.1). Lineage (NCBI taxonomy): Eukaryota > Metazoa > Arthropoda > Insecta > Coleoptera > Elateridae > Hemicrepidius > Hemicrepidius hirtus. Next base: position 10,811,167 of record OY720168.1, read on the forward strand.
TATAATTCTTTTAAAAACGTTTGTGTTTGAAACTTTTTTTAATTCATTTTATACATCCATATTAAGTATTTAAATTATAAATTATATTTTATTTGTTAGTCTACAATGACGTTTAATTCTACAGCCACACGAGAAGCCCAAATATAGGAAAATTATTAAAAATTAATGGGTATAACTTTGACATGGCATTTTCGTCAAAGTTAACGCGTGCCCAAACCACGTTGCAAATAATACTGCAGCAAATGGAACAAGAACATATTCCAATTATTGAAACATGGCATTTAAATGCGCGTCAGTACGGAAATTTAACCGGATTAACGAGAGTGAAAGCCTACACTAAATATGGGGAAAACGAAGTAATGCAGGTGCGTAAAATTTACTTAATTAAACCGCCACCTATAGAATCCAACAATCAGTCTAAGTAATAATGAACACAATCCGAAATGTGAATCTTTAGAACAGACAATTGGGAGTGTTATTCCTTTTTGGGATGATGTAATATTGTTCCTCATATAAAAGCTGGAAAATCCATTCTTATCATAGCCCATAGAAGTGTAGTTTGCGTGGTATTATTATGTATCTAGAACTAGAACACAATATGACTACGTGGTTCCGCACTGGGCCTCCACGTCGGCGGCGTCCAGCGAGAGCGAGGATGGCGCCGACATCGTCCTCCACAAACTTATCAAAGACGTCGAGGCGGCCATCCTAGCAGCCCGGGAGGCGCTGGATATCCCGACCTCCTCGATGGAGAACACTTCCTCATCGGAGCAACATTAAGGTATGCATACCTACGATGTACGTTCATAGTTAAATACTTTGTTCTAATTTTTTTGCTTTTATGTTTAGCTAATAACGTTCCCGGGGGACGAAGACCAAAAATAGTAAATACGTAATCAAGTTTTTTTTTATTCTTTAATTTGCTACACTTGTAAATTGTGTGAATAAAAATGTTTTAACCAAGTTTAAAATTATTTTGTTTTTAGCGTACCTAGTATACCTATAAGTATAGTTGCGCGTAACCTAATATATACGGGTGTTAATTAAGCAGTAGTACGAAGACAAAAACTCGATTGCTTTATCAAAAAAAAATGTATGATAAAAAACTGCAGCAGCAGCCGCCGCCGCCTTCAACGTCCTGCTAATCTGCCGTTCGTTAATTTGAATTTTTTGGATAAATTATCTACGGCCCAATTGCACCAGTCGTTACACTTAAAAAGAATAAGCTAACTTTTCAAGGAAGCTTATTATTTAAATGCAGTAACCGGTGCAATCGGGCCGAAGTCCGTTTAATTTGTATCGACATTAATCATCGAGACCCCTGCACTTTGTACTTATCTATTATTATTATTAATTAGAGTCGAGGCAGCATTTCCATGGTGATATTAAAAATAATGCCGTAAACTCCGATAAAAAAAATATATACAATTATCTTATTTCTTAGTTAATTAGTATCGAAAAATAACAGACTAGTAAGACGTTAAAAACATAAACCTTTTAAATTCCACACAAATGCCTTTCGCATAATACTATTTGTTTTTTTCGGAAATCCGCGGAGCACTCCGCGAAATATTCAGAAAATTAATAAAAATTCAAGTAAACAAAGTGCGAAAATGTTCACCCATATAATTATGCTAGTAGGATACTATAATACTGCCCTCCTAAAGCTAATAGACGTATCTACAAATCCTTTGTTTCGAGAAAATAGAGATTTTGTTTAGCTACCTCTGTAGTAAATGATAGATACGAAAAATATCTTAATGTAGTTTATGTGCGTTTACGATGCAGATACGTCCTTTAGCCTTAGTAGAATGGTGGAATATAGTCAGTAGTATGAAATTTTTACATAATCTAAAATTCGTCAAAATTGCAGTTACGTCCATTAGCCTTAGCAGGGCAGAATGCTTTGATGCGTTATTCTATAAGAAAAAAAGTTCCTATGGCGCTTGAACGTCCGGAATCGGTTCGATACGGAGTTATACATCAGGCTGATGCTACAGATATTTAAAAAATTGAGAATAAGAAAAAATGTATTTGCAAAAACCATCAAAACAAAGGTAGAGGTAGGTTCGTACGTATAGGAACTTTTTTTGTCTTCGAATATCGCAAGGCATATAAAACTCGGCGAAAATTGTTGCACTTATTTATATACAGGGTAATTTCTAACGAAAGGACAATTAGAAGAGACCAAAATATAGCTTTTTTTATACGATAAAGTTACAACGATTTCAAGTTCTTATTATTATTTAAATTAATAGGCCACAACTTTCGATCTTATAACAATTTACAAAACTTAACAAGCAATTAATATATTAACGGATTGTATAAAATAAAAAATGTTCAAGTTTAGAAATTTGAACTTTGATCAAAAGCGTTTGGTAAAAAAAACTGAGCCAAACGAACGTTTACGACGAGCAGGCTACCTTCCGGGTCTTCCCCTGCGTAATACCCACCTTCCGGAACTCCACGGTGCACAAGAGGTGCAACGACGGTCAACGACGCACCAACTGCTATCGTCTGGGACACGTTATCTTCGACGCATCGCTTGTGATGGAGAAAATTCTCTATCTGCCCACGCTGTTCGGACAGTGCGTCTTGGCGGCCATCACCGGTACACAGGATGAAACCTCCTCCTCCCCCGTCGTCGCGAAGAGGGCTCTCATGAAGCTCCTGCTGGCGACCGTCGATCACTGGCTTTTGTCCTTCGTCTATCCGCCGCGGGAAGGTCAAGATGCCCGTGTTATGTACGAGTGGGCTCCGCTAGACACGCCCACGCCCCAAGCGTCCCCCCCAACCGGCAGCTTCCGGCTGGTACCACCGCCCCCGCCCACTTCGAGAAGCGTGACGATCCGCTGCAATCCTCACCGGCAAGACTTCGTGAAACATATGCTGCTCCTCTTCCTCTCCTCCGGTTCAATCCTTTCCCGAGTCGGCAACTGCAAGACCCATCGTTCCTTTCCTCACACCGCAGCCCTCGGCCGCGGTTGCCACCACCGCGAGCCTTTCCTCTCCTCTCCGCCGACGACCATCCACCTCCTGCCCCTTCCCGATGACCGAGCTTCCGGCAAACGGTACTTCCGCCGTGGTCCGTGTTTTCCGATCCTCCTTCTGCTCCTTCCGCGCCCACTACAGCTGGCTCCCACCACCGGAGTACACCTTGGCCTTGGCCGACGATCGTGCCTTGGTTATTGCCGTGTCTGGCAGCGAGGTGGAGGTGGGTGGAAACCAGATATACAAAGACAACCGCAACGCACCCGATACTGCGAGGTAGGTCCTGGCTGGGTCTAAAACGCCACTTGAAGACCTTGGCCAGAAACAAGAGACTACAAAACCACCTCGACGCGAAGACGGCGAGGGCGCTGTACTCGAAACTCCGAAATCTCCTTTCTCATTTCCTTTTCCTGTTCCCTAACTTCGCCATTGCCGGTCGCAAGTCCGGATGAGAAAGGAGGAGAGGGGAATTATCCTACTTCGGTAACAACCCTAAGTTTATTTATTTTCTACATCGCTCTATTCTATGGTTCATATGTGACGGCCAAGCAGGGGACGGTACGTGGCTCCAGAACACAGCAAGGCCATTCCAAAAAGATGAAGAAATTGCGCAATCTTAGTTTCAGAGGATATATTTGTTATATCCTACAGAAGACCATTTCTTGCAGTGCCAAACGTATACTGATTACCTCTTAATAATGTTAGGTTCATCAACCATATCCGACATTGTAGACCAAAGCAACCTACATGCGAAAGGTATAAAGTTCTTTATGCAACTCAATAATACCTGCTAATAATAAAGACAAAATATTCAAAATCCGACCCTTTGTAAAGTCGCTAAATAAACAATTCGATTTGTTGTTCAACAGCTATCAAGAACGTTCAGTAGATGAAACCGTTATTATATTCAAGGGGTGATCAGCGATTAAGCAATATAATGCCATGAAAGCTATAAAGAAGGGGTATTAAGATGTGGTTCATCGCAGATCAAACGGGTTATATAAATGAATTCGAAATATATCAAGGGAAAGATGAAGTCGCTGAAGGAAAATTTAGTTCCTATGGACTTGGAGAACGAGTTGTTCTGTCTCTAATAGAAAGACAACTATTTTACGTCTCTTGATCTGCTCGAACAACTAAAAACGGAGAAAACCTTAGCCTGCGGAATGATCAGAAATACTTGACGTGGCTTTCCAAAAAATCTTACGCCCGACAAAGATATGAAAAGGGGTAAAAAAAAAATGTAGATTATAGGGTTTCCAGTTTGGACATAACTTTTTTCAAGTGGGTCGACAGCAGAGTGGTTTATCTGTTATCAAATTTCCAGGGAACCGAGGAAACCAGTCACTAGACTGCAAAAGATGGAACTTCCAACGCCGTTAACTGTCCTGGCATAATTCCAGATTATAATCGCTACATGGGCGGTGTTGATCACGCTGACAGATTACGTCAGGTTGATTGCGTTGACAAACACTCAAAGCAATGGTGGCATAGACTTTTCTTTGGTCTTCTGGATGTAGTCTTTGTAAACAGCTATGTGGTTTATAAAATACTAAATCCGGAGGAAGCTATATCTGTTAGATTTCCGACGCGACGTTTAGCTCTAGAGGTACTCCTGAGCCGTCACCGAAACGGAGAAAATATAATTATAGTGTGCCCAATGATGTAAGACTAGGAAACAAAGGCGACTATAGGATAATTTTCAACAAAGAACCAGTGGGGGCTATTCAGGTGCAGTAGGTGAAGGGGCTATTCACCTAATAATATTACTTCTAAACTGTATTTTATATAAATTTTCAATGAGCCCGAAAGGCCTACAAAAGCTACTATAATTTTTTTAATTATAGGTACTTTATTATTATTGTATACTATAGTATTGTAGTGTGTGTAGGTATTTTGAGGGCATTGCGAATCGACTAACTTCGCTTCTGCCGAAGCTATGGCAACCGTAACGTCGGTACGCTTAGTTGTTTGGTTTAAATAGTGGTCAAGTGAAGAGCCGTACAGGTGCTTTGCTTAGCCTTTCACTTCTACTTCCTATCTACATTTGAGTTTGTTTCGGTGAATAGCTTTTGTTCCTTACGAGTTATATTCAAGTTATGAATCCTGTTAAAGACATTGTATGTAATTTATTGGAAATTCCATTTTCTCTATGGAAGGAAGATGATAAAAAAGACGTTTTAAAATGTGGAAGCCCTACTAATTTTCTTTCAATTAAAATTAGGAAATAAATTAAAAAATCCTACGACATTAAATTTAAAAGCTCATGGTTTAGTGATTGTACATGGTTGTGTAGCAGTATAACTTTAATAAAATTATTTTGTTGCCCGTGTTTACTCTTTAACACAAAAAATAATACGTGGAGTAAAGAAGATTTCACAGAGTATTTAAATATAACTAGATCTTTGCACAAACACGCAGGTTTAGCACAATATCTAAAATGTCAATTGCAGTTAAAATACTTTGAAAAAAATATGAATACGATTGCTGACGCGATCAAAGAAAATGCTAGGGTGTTTGTTGTCCGGTTTAATGAAAACGTGCGATTAAATAGACAATTTATGCAGCTAGTAGTCGATGCAGTTTTATATTTGGGCAAACAATGTAACGTTCCCCTAGGCCGTACAGTATTTATTTTTGCACTAGGGTAGCTCTGAGTTGTCCAGGATTCATACAGGGCGGGAATAAATAAATGAGAGTTAAAACCTTTGAATAATGTATTGTTTAGAATAATAAAATTATGATACGAATTTTTTACATTTATTTATATATGTCGGAATAAAGAATGAATCAATAAAAATAAATACATTTAGGTTCAAGGTTAATTAAAAATAAAATTAATATGGGGTCGTATAAATGTTACATTTGAGAGGGAATGCGCGCGAGTTATTTTATTCAAATATTAAGACTTTACAAAAAATCTAATATGGCTAATGTTAGGTAAATATATTATTTCATTAATTTCAGTGGAGTGTTGCATAGTATTTAAGGTAATATCATCGATTATAATACTACAATCGTTGGGGATTTGAGTTAAATATGTTCCAAGAAGGGATTTCTTTAAATTTATATTACTACAGTGAATGTTTATAACAACTTCTGTAGGTGTAACAATTATCCAAGTGTCGTCGTTAATTTGCTGAATCTTTTTAGTTTGTAGTTCAAAACGATGAGGTTCGCAATTATTTGATTTTTCAAAGGTTAATAATTGATATTCACATAAAGTACTTTGCTTGGTTAATTGTTCCTGGGAATTACAAAGATATTTATTTAGTTCTTTGCATTCGGTATTGGTTGATATACATCCTTTATCGGATATCAATATAAAATTTTTATTGGGTATTATGAACTGATAATTGTTATCATGTTTCATTGGTAAGAAATATAATTTATAATATTCGTAGACTATTGGGTTGATCAAGGGTATTTCCAATATGAATACTAATTTAGTATGAATTTGATAAGCTTTAACATTTATTATAGTTTCGTAAACATTAATATTTTCTTCTATTGGCTCAAAGGGTAACATTTTATGTTTCAATTTGTCCTTTATAAATTTTAAACTTAGTTCTAATCATGGGGTTCGATAATGGAAGGATGCATTGTTGATAATTTAGCAAATACTGTGGCTTTTTCTAAAGTTGTAACTACATATAATAATAATATAATAATAATATGTTTATTTAAAACACGTTATACATTAATACATACAGTGTGTGGATAAAGTTTGGAACAAATTCAATATCTCCCGAAATATTGGATTTTCTGGAAAACGCTCGGACAGGTATAGCGATTTACATTACGGCGCATATTTTAAGATGCTTCAAAAAATTTTTCCGTTAGTCATTTTTATGTAGTGACGTCGTCGACTTTTTTTTTAAATAGAAACATGTATATTTGATTGTCGCATTGGATAGACACTGTTTTTCTCTTTTTAAGCTTCTAATATTTTTATACCCTTACATAAGAAAATTTTTGAGAAAATTGCGAAAATAGTTTTACGTCTCAGTAGGCCGATCTGGAACAGCGCGTGCAGCTCCAACTCAAAGCAATTGTTTATTTAAGCTTATTACTTTAAAGTGAACAGAAATGTGAGTATAATAGTATATTATTCAACGAGCATGTTAGGAAATAACCGGAGTGAATAATAGCCAATAACATGCGAGTTAAATACTATACTTTGTCCACGACTATTACTAAATAACAACAATTTTTGTAAAAATTTATAATTACCAGAAACATTTTTTTAAAAACTTCATCTAATCAGCCATGACATTGTACCTATATCAAAGGCAGCAATTGTTTTTGATGTTATTATAGAAACGTCAAAAAATTAATACTGTGCGCGAGATTTTGCTTTTGCAAGTATTTTGTATTAAAAAAGTTAAAAATGGACAAAATGACTTCTTTAAGTTTGACAAATCTCAGGGCCTCGAAACTAAGTTGGGGTATGTTGTATTGTATTGTATTTTGACATTTGTGATTTTGACGTAATCTCTAAAGAGTGAATTATGTACCATAATTCACTCCCATAATTCACGACAATTTATTATGGGTAGTCTTATGTTTAACAAAACACATAAATAATCGATGTATAATTTAGTAGTCGTGGATAAAAGTACATAAGATTATAAAAAAAGATAAATTAAATAAATTAAATTAACAAGAAATTGAAAAAAAATGTTGATAGCTTTAAATGACACACAAAGAAATGATGGATAAATTGTTATAGTAGATGTTCAAATTCATATCCGTCTACAGCTCGACAGTGTCCAAGACGAAAAATAAACTCTTGTTGAACAATTAAACAATTGCTTCGAGTTGGAGCTGCACCCGCTGTTCCAGATCGGCCTACTGAGACGTAAAACTATGTTAGTAATTTTCTCAAAAATTTTCTTATGTAAGGGTATAAAAATATTAGAAGCTTAAAAGGAGAAAAACAGTGTCTATCCAATGCGACAATCAAATATACATGTTTCTATTTAAAAAAAAAGTCGACGACGTCACTACAAAAAAATGACTAACGCAAAAAAATTTTGAAGCATCTTAAAATATGCGCCGTAATGCAAATCGCTATACCTGTCCAAGCGTTTTCCAGAAAGAATAATATTTCGGGAGATATTGAATATGTTCCAAACTTTATCCACACACTGTATATGACATATTCTATTTGTAATTACACGTGTTGTATACAATATTTTTATTCATTAATCTTGGTGTTTTAATTAAACTGTAATGGTACTCACTGAAGCATAGCTTGTGCGTGAACATTAGGTACCTACTTTAGATTCTTATTACATAACTAAAATTTTATTAACTACAAATTTACTTTAGATTCTTATTATATAACTAAAATTTTATTATCTACAAATTGCACTTAACTAATGATTCTATTTATCCTATCAGTCTTAGCAGATTACAGGTATTTTTCTACATAGGCTACAATTTTGTGTCGATCTTGGGTTTTCATCCAGTTTAAGAATTGGTTTTTGAACTGTGCAGTTGATTTTGCACATCTAATTTCTTTGGGAACAAGGTTGAGTAACCTTGGTCCAATAAAGTTAACGGATTTCTGGCCGACTTTTTTCCCAGTTCTGGATAGTTTATTGAGATTCTTGCTTTTGCTTCTGGTATTATGCTGATGGTCGATGCCTTCTAATTTATGTTTGTTTTTGAATTGATATATTACAGTGCTTTTGAAATATAACGATCCTATATCTAGGACTTTTGTATCAAGGTACAATTGATTTGTTGGATACAAGAACGGTTTGTCAAATATGATTTTCAGAAATCTTTTTTGTAGATTTTCAATAATCGTCAAGTGTTTTTTGGAGGACGTTCCCCATGTTGTTATGCCATATTGCAGTAGGGAGTCTACAAGTGCGTAATAAACTGATTTTAAGGTTTTTAGATCTAGTATCTGTTTTAATAGTTTAAATTTAAATAGTAGACATCGGAGTTTACTGGCCAGCTTGATTATGTGAGTACCCCATTTCAGGTGTAGGTCGATGTAGATACCTAAGTACTTAATATGATTGACATGTTCTAGTTGTACTTCATGTCCTTGGGTGTCCTCAACGGTTAGGCAATTGAACAGGGGGCGAGTATAGTTGTGACACGTAAAAGAGATAAATTTTGTTTTTTTATCATTAACTGTTAGTAGTTTCCAGTCAAACCATTTTCTTATTATTTTCATATCCGATTCCGCTTTTTGTTTTAGGTCATTCCACGTGTTTGTTTTGTAGAAAACGGCTGTATCATCCGCGAAGGCAAGGATTTTTCCTTTTGAAGGCAGCTCGAAAAGGTCATTTACGTATATTGTAAACAATATGGGTCCCAACACTGTGCCCTGGGGTACTCCGCAGTTTACAATTCCCTTCGTACTAGTAACATTATCAATCCTCACGTATTGTTCCCTGTCTTGTAGGTAAGATTTGAATAGCTTGTTTGCAGATCCTCGGATTCCCATGTCATTTAGGGCTGATAATCGTAGTTCATGATTCACAGTATCAAAGGCTTTGGCTAGATCTATGAAGATGCAAAGACAAGGGTTACCTTCATCGAGTCCTTCTTGTATCTGATTCACTAGGATGGTAATTGCGTCTTGTGTAGAGAGTTTATTTTGGAAACCATATTGATGTTTAGATGTTAGTTGGTATTTTTCTAGGAATGCTTTAAGTCTGGATACTATTACTTTTTCGAATATTTTTGCAATATTGGATATTAGACTGATGGGCCTGTAGTTTTCTGGGGCTTCCTTGTCGCCGTTCTTGAAAAGCGGTTTTATAACAGCTGTTTTAAAAGCTTTTGGGCAGTCTCCTGTCATAAGTATTTTGTTTATCACTTTTGCTAAGGGCTCGGCGATAATTTTTACATGTAATGTAAGATTTGTTAACATAATAACTTGAGAAAATGTTGAATGAAATAGGATTAAATCGTGTAGTTCTATTACGTCTAAGGATAATTTTTTAGCTTTAGCTTGAATGTACAAAATTCTTGATCCAAAGTTTTTTGGTTGGACTTGATTGATTCAATGGTATTATTTATCCTGTCAATAATTTGGTTTGTTAAAGTAATTTGTTTAATTAAAATTTCTTTTTGTTTACCCTGTTCCTTTTGTAATTCTAAAATTGCTTGTTCGTATCTCTGACCGTCTTCAGCATTTAGGTTACCAGTTATAAATTTTATAATATTACCTAAACCATTAATAAGTCCTCGTTTCTGTCTAGTGTGAGGGAATAATTGATTTAATTTTTTATTAACTTCTTTTAGAGTATTATTGGCAATCATGAAATAGTTATAAAATTCTGTAGAATAAGCGATCTCTGTTTCGTTTAAAGCAATTTGTAAGGCGTTAAGACTTTGAAGTAGCAAGTTGTATTCGTTAAATATTGGTTGGCATTCTACATTTTTTATTAGGCTCCAGTTATCTACTTGGTTTTTTGCTTGTCCTAACCTGTATGGTAACAACCCTGGGTTGTCTTTAATTTCGGTAATAATTGGTTTGTCGAATGTTGATATTATTGGGATGAAGATGATGATGTATCTGTAATAAGAGGTTTACTTAAGTCATTGATGTGTCTTTTAAATTGTCTATTATTCGTGTCAACTATTGTTGCGACCATTTTATCGCTAATGTCAGTTATGGTGTAGGGACCTTTAAATTTGTCTGCACTCTTATTTCTGGAATGTTGTTTTGTCATTATCTGATCGCCTATCTTATAAGAGGGGATAGTTTTATTTTTATTTTTGGTATTTATTAATTTTTCCTTTTGTTCGTGCATATTAGTTCTTATATTTGCGTATAGAGTTTGCAGTTTTTGTTTGTGTGAGTTGATATAATCCTCGTAGTATTTGTCCGTTAATAGAAGGTCACAAGGGTCTCTTACGTTAGTATGACCTGTTATAATTTCAAAAGGTGTGTATTTAGTTGTGGAATGAATAGTGTTATTATATCCAATAATGGCATATAATATTAATTGCTGTGGAGTCTCTGGGATATAAATTTTGCAGTATCCTGAAATTTTCAATGAGGGTGGAATGAACTCTTTCAATCATGCCATTTGAGCGATGATTGTGTGGGGTTGTATATGACAGTTTATCTTGTGTAAATCTAAAAGTTCTTTAATCAGTTGATTAACAAGCTCTGTAACTCCATCTAAAGTTACTTTATCTGGGGCTCCATATTGAGGAATAAGTTTAATTAAATTTTGAGTAGTTTCTATTGCATTTTTAGAGGAAATATGGTATGCTTGTGAAAATTTTGTAAAACTATCTATTATCGTTAAAAATACATTGTTTTTAATTTGGAAAGTATCTAAATGTAAGTGTTCAAAGGGTCTGTTAGGAGTTTCTGTGATATTCATAGGGACATCATTCGGGTGCCTATCATATTTTGTTCTTTTACAGATCATGCATTGATTAATAAATTTGGTGATCATTTGTTCCATTTTTTCCAATAATAATTCCGTTTAATTGATAAAAATGCTAATAAATGATAATTCGATATTATTTCAAGTTGATCGTTAACATTAATTATATGTTTAACTCTATTAGAACATTTGATAAGTTTAATTTGGTTGAATATACATATTTACTTTAATATAACAAAATAATTGATATACTTGTTCGTTAGGGAATAGACAATAGTATTTGATTTTTGGTTTACAATATTCTTTAATGAATTTTTCTATATCAGTTAATTTCGATGTGTTCCGAAGGAAAACAGTGTAAATTTTATTATCTCCTACTTGTTTAATTGTTGGTTTCTTTAATTGGGTATTATTTCATAATTCTATGAATATTTGATGTTTTTTTGAATCAATAGGATCTTCGGAAATTCGAATTGTATTTACTGACTCTTCTTGAGAATGTTGGGTAACAGTGTCTACTTGTAAGGGTTCTAAATTTTGTGTAGGTAAATTTTCTAATTATAATAATAATCTCTACACTACCCATATCCTGTTGCCAGGCCCCAGAAGCGCAATGCTTGTGCGGGGGGGAGGAAGGGGCTATTATTATTAAGCGGGCCCGCTTGCGTCTGCAGCCGACTTAGAGATGGAATAGCACAACTCTCATATTCATGTTACAGCCAAGGAAAACTGCAGAAAACCTTGGCCAGAAGTTGCCGGCACCGGGAATCGAAACCCGGCCCGCTGAGTAGAAGCCTAGCATGCTAGTCGCTCGACTACCGGGGCTATTTTATGATTTCGTTAGTTGAGGATCCAGTTTCTGAATTTAATATTTGATCAATGTCATTGTTTGATAATGGGTCTCTAACGTCATTATTTGTATCGTCGTTGTTTATTACGTCATTAATTATGTCTTCCATTGTTGTATCGAAATTTACTATCATGGATTGAGTATCTATAGGGTTAATTTTGATTCTTGAAAGTGCATCTGCGTTTGAGTTTAATTTACCTTTTTAATATATCACATTATAATCGAATTCTTCTAATCTTAGTCTCCAGCGAGTTAATTTTGAATTAGGCTCTTTTAAGGAATGTAGCCATTGTAATGGTTTATGATCAGTTAATATTAAAAATTTACGTCCATTTAAATATGGCCTGAAATACTTCGTTGCCCAAACTATTGCCAAAAGCTCTTTTTCTATTGTTGAATAATTTTGTTCACTTTCGTTTAATGTACGTGAAGCGTACGAAACAGGTAAGTCTTTGCCAATAGGACCTTGGGACAAAACGGCACCAATGGCGAAATTTGAAGCGTCTGTTGTGAGATTAAATTCTTTGGAAAAGTCGGGGAATTTAAGAATTGGTTGATTGGTTAAAATTAATTTTGATTTTTCAAAGCTATCTATGAATTCTGGAGAGTGAATGACTTCTGATCCCTTTATTAAACATTTTGTCATCGGTTTCGTTAGATTTGCAAAATTCTTTATAAATTTTCTGTAGTAGCCTAAAAGTCCTAAGAAGCCTTTGATTTCCTTTTGTGTTTTTGGTATGGGAAAGTTTTTTATAGCATGAATTTTGTCAGGGTTTGACAATACTCCTTCTGGTGTAATCACATGACCTAAATAAGCAACTTCTCTTTTTAAGAATTCTGATTTGTCAAGGTGAATTTTGAATTTTGATTCTCGTAGTCTCTGAAATACAAGTTTTAGTTTGTGAATGTGTTCTTGTAGGGAAGTGGAGAAGATTATGATATCATCTAAATAAACTAGACAATGTTCATTTTGAATTCCGCGAAGGATGTTGGAAAGTGGAAGGGGCATTTTTCAAACCAAAAGGCATTCTGGTGAACTCATAATGACCGTTTTCTGTGTTGAAAGCTGTTTTTGGTATATCATTTTCAACTAATTGAACCTGGTGAAACCCGAATGAGATCCACAGTTGAGAAGTATTGACATTTCTCTAACTTATCTAATAGATCAGTAATATTGGAGAGGAGACATTTATCGTATATTGTTTTCTCATTGTGCTTACGCTAATGAATTCCTAACTTTAATTTTTGTTTACCTGATGGGTCAACTTTTTTTGGAACTACCCAAATAGGACTACTCCATGGAGAGTCAGATGGTCTAATAATTTTTGTTTCTAACATTTTATAAACTTGTTTTCGTACTTCTTCTTTGTATATTTGAGGGTATCTATAAGTTTTTGTAAATATAGGGTTGCTATCATGAGTTTTAATTTGGTGTTTTATTTGATTAGTGAACGTTAGCGGAAGTTCTTCACAAAAGAATATGTCTTTATATTCTTCGCATAGATTTGTGATCAACGTGCGTTCTTCATCGTTTAGATGTTCAAGTCTTAGATTGGTTAAATTTTGTGTTAAAATTTTATTTGTTTCTTTTGGATTTTGATATTCATGAAATTGTAAGTCTACAGTTTCTAAATTTTCTTCAATTAAGTCAACGTCTACGGGTTTTTTCAAAGTAAGTGTGAGTTCATGATCACTTTTATTTAAAATAGTGGTTAAGGCGATTTGATTATTTATTTTAACAAGTGCTGAGGGCATTTCTAGCATTTCTCCAAACTTTTTGTAATGAATGATTCCGTGAGGATTGCAGGTATTTTAATAATAGCTGTTTCATTATGAAACGAATTGCTATGGGCTGCATGAATTTCGAAGGGTTCCTTTATTATCTGATTAGAAAAATACTTGTACGCTAAACTTGGTTTAATTAAAGTAATACTTGCTCCTGTGTCTACAAGAAAAGTTCCTTTAAATTGGGGTATATATACAGGGTGTCCGTTTTTCGAAGCTAAGCATGGGGATCTCGGTTAGCTTAAGAGATACGAAGTCGGTTAAATGGAGGCAAAGTTGCGTATTTTAATGCTGATCAATAATCTGAAAAGAAATTTGACCTACGACGTTTAGTTTAGAAAATATCTAAAAAAAAATCGAAATTCCCGATTTTTATTTTTCGCTGATAAAATGAAAACAAGTGAAACTACAAATTTTTAATTAAGACATTTTTAAGACACTTTTTTATGGGAAATCTAAATATGGGATTGTTGTACTAAATGTAATCAATTATACTATAGTAAAAATAAGTACTTCAAAATTATCTTGAAGTAAGAACACAAAAATTCACTTTAAATGTTTAAATGCTTACATGAGCGGTTTCATACTCGGTTATTTTCTTACTGGTTACTAGTTGATTTCTTAACTCTAACTCAAGCTTCGGCGATGTTTGTCCTCTGTTTGAGGGTCCTGCAGATTTGGCGATTCTTGTCCTCTTCTACAGTTGAAGTTGGCGTACTGTTTGGATAATTTTTCTTGACACAGCGATCTGTTGGCGATTCTTGCCCTCTGGATGCCAGTGACCAAGTTTTCCTTACAGTATTTGGGATGGTGGTTGTTTTTTTTTTCTTGTTTCGGGTATTGACACTTAATTGTAAGAACAAACAGATTCCAAATTTTCGAATCTGGTGCCAATCCTACCGACTGCGCCAGTTATTTTATTCAAATATTAAGACTTTAAAAAAATCTGTATTATTCGAACATGAGTTACATAGATGTTTCGTACAGTAAAGTGCGATTATAACTAACTACAAGTCTTACATCTAAACCTTATATATTTGCTTCTTGTTTAAAAAACGCATGCTTGTTTATATCAAACAGCCCTTTCCAGCCCTTTCTGGTGAATTAAAGGAAGAAACTATTTATCTATAGCATCCGTTATTTATTTATGGCAAGCATCCCCTAAGTGTGGAAGATATCTAATTAATGTATCCGTTTTACTTGTATTAACATCCGTTTACTTACAATATAACACGCGATTTATCACTCAGGTGCGAGTGCGCGCGGTTTTCACAAGGCTAAACGCTTTAGCTAGAAGACGGAATGTCAAATGGCGTTAGTAGTTGGTTTTATCAGTGTAAAGTGAAATTACAGTGGCGGGAGTGATTGGTGAACCGGAATGTGGGTTCAGTCACCTCGGAAGCGTTGTGACACAACGGGTAAGTGATTTTGGTAATATTGTAGATCCTTGTTTGGTTCTCCATTATAATTTGCTTGTATAGTGTGTTGCATAATGTAGCGACGTAAGGGGTTGTACAAAGTGATCATTTTACCGTATGACCAGTAACCCTCCATTTGCCTGGCTGCAAAGTGTGTTGCCTATTGTAGCGATTTTAACAAGTGGCTCATAGCAGTAAAATATTTTGATCCGAGGCCATAACCGTCGGGTATGCAACTCAAACTACGTGCATGTTTAGTTGGTTATGGTAACATAAAAAAAAACTTATGTTAGGAGAAAACGAAAAATCCGATACTTTTATTAATAAAATTAGACTACTGCAATTATTGCCAACAGGATATTGCTTTAATAGTGATAGTAAAAGTAATAGTACAAAATAAAGAAGTTTTGTGACCTCAGATTTGCTTTCAATTTATTCTTAGAACTTTGTGAAAATATACATTGAAACTTTTAATTTGCAATTATTTTAAAAAATACTATACAAGTTTCTAACGAACATGAGTCAAAAACCCTTATTCAATGAAGTGACGGAAGCTTAAGGCTTGTATTTACTAAGACCATCTTGACCCGTGTGCACATTAACTTTAAAATGTCTGTCGAATAGGTTGTAGCTTCCTGGATTGCCTTGGATCTAGAATTTCGGGCAACAGTGCCGCCTTATAATATTGCCAAAGTTTTGTTAGCATTGTTTGTTCCCAAAATGATTTATTGTATTGAATGCGTAGCGAGAAACACCAGACCATACGGTTTCGTATAATAATATCCAGGGTGTTTCAGTTAAAATAACAAAGTTGCTTATAGTACTGTGAAAAGCAAACGCTACTCAGATTTTTAAGATTCTTGATTCTGAAAAAAATGCTACCAATAAAACGTCTAACTCCCGCTTCCGGTTTCGGATTTTTTTGAAAAGCTTATTTTGTCGATGAATTTTCGATATACCCCTTCATTTCAAATTTCATCAAAATCGGTTCACTAATTTTTGCGTTAGAGGCGTCACATACATACATACATACACACCCACAACAGACATTTTTTTCTAGACCACTTATTATTTTTATTGAAATCCAAAGTACCCGCCGAACTTGAAAACTTTAAAATAATTATATGATTTATATGACACTTTTAGGAATTTTTGCTGTATTTACATATGAGAAATTGATGTTTCAATATGAGTTATGAGATTTTAACAAATACCTACCGTTATTTAATTAAAAATAAAGGCAACAAAACTTTAGTCGAGTTCCGTCCCGCCACTCGAGCGAGACGGTTGTGTCCTAAGCGTCCTACGAAATTATTTGGTTCAAAATCAACGTGCGAGTGTTACTCCGGGCCCGAGCCCCTCTGGACCTAGGTCAGTAATTTTTTACTACTATAATGACGACCACCAATGACTTCTCACCATACCCACAAATATCAACCCCGACAAAAACAAACAGCTCAAACCTCGAAAACCTACAAAGCTCCTTCTCCTCAGTTTCAAAATCTAAGCCCACTATGTTCCCCAAAAAAGACCAAGCAATAATAATAGACACGGTTGAAGGCCTGCCACAGATTGAATACATAAAAGCGATATCCCAGTTTATACCCTCAAATAGCATTCGATTCGCCTCAAAAATTTCTAATAATCGTTTCTGCATCTACCTATCTAATAAACATGTTGTTGATGAGATCATCCATAAAACTCAAAATGAAATAAAAATTGTACCACATACACTAAAACTACGACGACTGATAACCCCAGCAATCAGAATTGTGCTCTCAAATGTCTCACCTACAATACCGCACGAGGTCATAGAAAACGTACTTGCAATAAAAGGCTTAAAACTCGTATCTCCAATGACAATCCTGCGCGCCGGCCTTGTCGATAGCGGGTTCTACCACATCCTCAGTTTTCGGAGACAAATTTATATCTCAGAAGAATGCCGGGATATCCCTGAATCTTTCCTAGTACAGTACGATGAGTCAACATACCGAATTTTTGCATCAGCTGATGGAATGACATGCTACCTATGTAAGCAATCGGGTCATCTAGCTGCCCAATGTCCCAACAGTCCTAGCAATAACAACGATCTGCAAAATACTGCTACAAATAAAGACGCACTTCCCTACAAAGGCTTAAAAAGGCCTGTAACAACCAGCACCTCCACTGATATCCAAAACGAAGACCCACTTTTGCACACGCACCACGACGCCCCCACTTTGAATAGTGAATTGGAAAACGATGACAAATTCAAAAAACCTAGCCAAACCCAAAAACAGTACAAACTCTCTCAGAACACTAGTAACGTGTCTCATACCCTCGAGGAACAATTAAAACCAGTCGAACACCTACTTAAAAATACAGAAAACAACTATATCTTATCATACGAACTTTTTAAAGATTTCCTAGAAAATGCATACAGTGCCGAAGATCTGGTTAGCGTTACGCTTAATTATACCAAAGACACAGAAGGAATCAGCAACATAAGTACAGACATCTATCCACATCTTAAGCATAAAAAACAGATGTACCCGTAAAAAGAAAAAACTCTCCCAAACTCAGACCAGTCAAACCTCCGACTCCGACGCTTCAATCTATTAAAATTCACAATTATTCAATGGAATGTGAACGGGTATTACTCCCGTTTAGAAAATATTAAACTGCTCCTATCCGAACACTCGCCTGACCTCTTTTGTATCCAAGAAACAAACTTTAAAGAAAGCCACGTTAAAGGATGTTACCTCTATTACACAAATCGGCAGAATCAAAATGTAGCCAGTGGCGGAGTGGCTATATACATAAAAAAACTCGTATTCAAGCCAGCAGGTACCACTTAACAGTAATATGGAAGTCACTGCCATAACCATCTGTTTAACAAGAAAAATAACAGTATGTTGCGTCTACTCACCAAACAGTAAAAAACTAGAACATGATGACCTTAAAATCTTAATCCGCCAGTTACCCCCACCCTTTATCATTCTCGGCGATTTTAATAGCCATAACCCACTACGGCGACCTCGAAGAGCAGATACAAGAGGAAACATTGTAGAAAGAGGACTCGACGACCCAAATATAGTACTTCTAAACGATGGTTCACCAACACATATATCAATGTCTACGGGATCCTCATCCGCCATAGACTTAGCTTTCTGTTCCAGCTAACTAGCAGCCGATATAGCATGGGAAGTCCTCCCAGACCTTCATGATAGTGACGTGACCACTTCCCCATACTACTCAAATTTGAAAACTCTTCAGAACAAACTTACACCTTTATTCCTAAATGGCGACTTCCTAAAGGCAACTGGGATCAATTCTCTTACCTGGTCGATCCAAAATCGAGCAATCAAAACTATGACGATGAATTCACAAGTCACTTAACGTCCACAGAATCTGTGACGATACCAATCACCAATGACCCAATTACCCCTATGAATTCCCCACTCAGTATGCGGGAGATGGAGTACTCTCTACAAAGGTGCCGAAATGCAGCTCCTGGCCGATGATATTCCATTTTATATTCTTGCAGAAGCTACCCAATACAGCAAAAACCAAATTGCTCGATATATTCAACCACATACTGATGTCTCATCAATTTCCTCAAACTTGGCAAGAAACAATAATAATACCAGTTCATAATCCTGGAAAAGATAAAACAGACCCCTTAAGCTACCGCCCGATTTCGCTAACTTGCACAATGTGTAAATTACTTGAGAAAATAGTTAACTACAGAATATCCTGGTTTCTTGAGCAGACCAACCTCCTATCGACGTACCAAAGCGGTTTTCGTCAATCCCATTCTACACACGACCACCTACTCCGGTTAGAAAGTGACATATGTGATGCATTCGCCAATAATTCGCACCTGATTGCTGTATGCCTCGACATAGGCAAAGCATTTGATATGGCATGGAGATATCGGATTGTTAAAACCCTCTGCGAATAAGGTTTGAA
Organism: Hemicrepidius hirtus; assembly: GCA_963082805.1. Classification (NCBI taxonomy): domain Eukaryota; kingdom Metazoa; phylum Arthropoda; class Insecta; order Coleoptera; family Elateridae; genus Hemicrepidius; species Hemicrepidius hirtus. The sequence goes on from OY720168.1 coordinate 10,830,534, forward strand.
TGGCAACATACTAGCGTTCGTAAACAACTTTTTACAAGAGCGTCGCTTCAGAGTCAGGTATAATGGCCACTATTCCTCATCTGTTATTCAACAAAACGGAGTCCCTCAGGGGTCGGTCTTGAGTGTAACCCTCTTTCTAATAGCAATAAATGATTGTTCGCACTATATTTCTCCACCAATTAATATTGGAATATTCGCAGACGACCTTACAATCTACTGCAAGGGGAAAAACCTAAAAACTGTTCAGAACCATCTCCAGAGAGCAATAGATAACCTAACAAACTGGTGCAAACTGTCAGGGTTTAAATTCTCCCCCACAGCCATTCACTTTCGTAGAAAAGACACACGTTATCACAATCCACGCTTGACCCTAAATAACCAAGAAATTAAATATGGTGACCACATAAAACTTCTTGGAATGACACTAGACAAGCGCTTATCCTGGGGTATACACTTAGAGGAATTAAAAAACAAGAGTAAACAAAAACTTAACATCCTGAATGCAGTTTCGAGTAACAACTGGGTCACAGATACCTCAACCCTGCTTCTAATGTACAAGACACTGATACGATCCAAAATCGACTATGGTTCGATTGTGTACTCGTCAGCTAAGACTGAGAAACTGAAACTACTAGAAACAGTTCACAACACCGCAGTAAGGATAGCGACAGGCGCCTTTGTAACTAGCCCAATTAAAAAAGTCCTATGTAACGCGAACGAACCGACACTAAAACGCAGAAGAGAAATACTTACTTCCACACCAAAAAAACCCCGTGTACACCACTCCATCTTCAATACCCGCTTTCACACCTCATACAAAAATAAAGCAAACCTTCAGAAACCATTCCACTACAGACTATCAGAACTCCTACTGCAACTCGGCCAAACACTTCCGCAAATTATCCCAAAAACTACCTCGAAAATTCCACCATGCAAACACAGTACCCCACACGTTAACCTCGACCTTCTTACTTTGCCGAAAAACGAGACCAACCATCGAATTGTGCGAAACAAATTTAGTGAACTTTGTGAAAGCTACCCGTCCACAAAGTATAATTACATATTCACAGACGCGTCTAAAAGTGATGTAGGAGTAGGTGCGGCCTTCGTCAGAAACAACACAAACTCCAAATTTCGTTTACCCGGGTGCTCCAGCATTTTTACAGGAGAAACTATTGCTATCCTAAGAACCCTCGAATGGAGAAAAAGCAACTAAGTGGAGACTATCTTTTATGTTCTGATTCTAAAAGCGCCCTTATAGCTATCCAAAATCTATATTCTAATGAACCTCTAATCCAGCAAATCCAGGAGCTAATCTCTTCTACTTTCCCACTCAAGAAAGTATTCTTACGAAAAAGTAACCTGGAATGACATTCAGGTTATAAAAGTTCAAAAGGAGAATCCAACCTCCATTTTATACAAGACAAGTTACGATTCTGAGGTGTATAAAGAGATTAATATAACAAAATTGTAACGTGCTACCAGTGGCACAAAAGTTTTGGGCGTTGGCCAACATCGCCATTTTGTGTTCCACTGGTAGTTCACGTTTTGAGCGCGGGTGGCGCTGCAAGTAGAGAAGCGGAGAACAGGATTCCCACCACCGATCCGTGCAGTCCACCAATCACAGCCCTGGCTTGGGGGAGAACCCGCATAAAACCAGCTCCCCAGGCCAGGATCAACAACTCCGTTCTCGACTTTAAAGTTAAACTTCTAATTTTAAATCCGTTTATTTTCCGAGCTGTATAATTATCCGTTTATATTCCGATATTTTCAAATTATCCGTTTATATTCCCGTATTATTCCGTTTAATTATTTTTGATTTAATTCCGTTTTATTTCCGCATCATTTTATTGTTATTAATTTTTATTACCTGTAATTATTCTATTATTCATTTCAAATTTTAGTAACCGTGGCCCAAAGAACGTTTAAGGTTTACATCCAGGTACAAATCCCAAGTCCGAACCAGTCCCCGTTCCTTTCCGAGACCACCCGCTTCGTGAAGAACTTGAGCGAAAGGTCTCATCCTTAACCTAGACCGAGCACGCCTGTGCAAACTGGGCGAGGTCTAGGTCTGTTCCCCAGGACACAGCGCTGGTGTCCATTAGTGCTGTCCTGGTTCCCTCAACCGTGAGAAGCCGCTGCCTTTTCCCCCCAGGGTACAGTGCTGGTGTCCATTGGTACTACCCTGGGTTTTCCCTACCCGTTTCATTATCCCCTTATAAGTTAAATTACTGCCTACCTGTATTATTTGTCTCCGAACCGAATAAACCGTGTCCCGAGTACCTGGATGTAAAACGTTCCTTTGGTTCGTTTGTTTCGAATCTGTCCGAACAAGCTTTATAGCTTTTGAATTGTTGAATAGAACAGGTTTCAGTGGCTTGTTCTTTAATCATTCCTTAAAAGAATTAATTGGAATTAATTATAGATTCAAAGAGTCAAGGACCTTGAGGTCATAAAATTCCTTTCCAATTCCCGAATTATAAATTTTACTCACCGTACATTATCCTTAACCTAAAGATTCAGACTGCCCTTCTGGCCTCTGGGCAACGTTTGTTTATTCACCACAATTTAATTAAAACAAGGCAGATTTGCTCGATTTCTTTGTTCATAGGTTTTGTGTTCCGAGATCAGCTGTCATTCTCAAAGTCAACGACGCGCAGCCATCACTTACTGGTGCTCGCGCTGCCAACCCGGACGAAAATCCCCAACTGCCGGCGGGAACAGCCGTAATTCAAATAAAATCATTTTACTGTTTTACATAAAATTGTTTATTTTTTTAATTTTATTATTACAATTTATATTCAGAATACCGTGTACATAGTGTAAATAAATATTGTTAATCAGGTTTAAGCTTCTGTTTTACTTTTAAAGCACAACTCGACCCCTGGACAACTCAGAGCTACCCGAAATACAAATTTTGCAACGTCCACCCTTATTAGCCGGGGGTGAAACGTTACATGGCGCCCGAGCAGGGACTCTTGTGAAAATCCAGGAAAGGTGAGCGATGCCAGTCCGTCTATCCACCGAGAAGTCTGAACCGAGTCAACTCCAAGGGCTTCGTACAACCCCAGGACTTGAACGCCCAACTGATGTCCGTTTATCCGTTCCGCAGTAAGCCGTTTATCCGTTCCGCAGTATTCCGTCACCATGTCCTGGGCTCCACCACTGCTGTGTGAGTTTGTGATACGATCGAGAGTCAGTTTCGATGGGCAAGGTGATCCAGCCGCTTTTCTAGAAGAAATCAATGGATTCATAACCTACTACCAGTTCCAGCGGGATGTATTTCTCTCCGTTTTACCGATAATCCTGCAAGGAGAAGTGTTATTGTGGTTCCGGAACAATAAAGAAGATTGGCAAACCTGGTTAGAATTCGAACAATATTTTCGGCTCCGGTATATCCCGACCCGATGCCGAAGGAAAGAAGTAGTCTTCCGTCCTCAACTGCAAACATTGGATACCGCCAATGAAAACTGGACTTCCAGGTGTGGAAATGGATCAGCCGTCACCGAAACCACCGAGGCTCCATCTGGTCCAATCACCACCACACCAAGTTCTCCGACTCCGAGCCGTTGCCAAGGTTCCAGTACCTGTCCCGCCATAGAGGTATTTTGTCCAGGTGAGATTATTATGTTTCAGCCTTTGGAAGAACAAACCCCTGCAGGTCTAGGTCCTCTGGAATCTAAAATTGCAATCCGACCGTTACCGAAATGTTTTCCTCCAGAGGAGGACAATAATTACCGATCCCCATCTACCGCCGTCAATAGCCCCGATAATCCGAAGTCCCTAGTACCTACTGACACCCCGAAGAAAATGGTCATGGAGCAGGAAGAGTTCCAACCGCCGACTCCGATATCCGAGGAGCTTCTTCCTGTTGCCAGCCTTCGTCCGTTGGGAGTAGAGAGTCGAACCTTGGACACGATGGTGCAAGGGATCCAGTCCGTTCCGTTTCTGTCCCCAGCCGATCTCCCAGGTTTACCGTACCGTCATCAGCCCGATATCCGGAGTCCCGAACGTGTCTTGGAGATTGACAACTCCCGTGGTGAACCACTACGTGTGCCTCTGTCGTCACCACTACCTTCCCCCGAACCTCCGACGCTACGTCCGTTTGATCCGCCTTCCCGCCCCCCAGAGTTGTTATCCCGTCCACCTAAGCCACGGTCAAGACCGCCTGAACCACCACGTCCACCCGAGCCACCATCCCGTACACCAGAGTCGCTATCCCGTCCACCTGAGCCGCCACCAAGTCCACCAGATCCGTACCCCCGTCCACCCGAACCTCCAGATCTACGAGAGCCGCTACCCCGTCCACCGGAACTACCGCCACGTCTACCGGAGCTGCCGCCACGTCCAGCCGAGCCGTCACCGCGTCTGCCTGAGCCACCACCCTGTCCGCCGAAGCCGCCCTGTCTTCGCCAGCTCCCGAAGCATTTTCCCTTCAGCTCCCCCGGAGGAAGAGAGACGTGTAACGTGCTACCAGTGGCACAAAAGTTTTGGGCGTTGGCCAACATCGCCATTTTGTGTTCCACTGGTAGTTCACGTTTTGAGCGCGGGTGGCGCTGCAAGTAGAGAAGCGGAGAACAGGATTCCCACCACCGATCCGTGCAGTCCACCAATCACAGCCGTGGCTTGGGGGAGAACCCGCATAAAACCAGCTCCCCAGGCCAGGATCAACAACTCCGTTCTCGACTTTAAAGTTAAACTTCTAATTTTAAATCCGTTTATTTTCCGAGCTGTATAATTATCCGTTTATATTCCGATATTTTCAAATTATCCGTTTATATTCCCGTATTATTCCGTTTAATTATTTTTGATTTAATTCCGTTTTATTTCCGCATCATTTTATTGTTATTAATTTTTAATACCTGTAATTATTCTATTATTCATTTCAAATTTTAGTAACCGTGGCCCAAAGAACGTTTAAGGTTTACATCCAGGTACAAATCCCAAGTCCGAACCAGTCCCCGTTCCTTTCCGAGACCACCCGCTTCGTGAAGAACTTGAGCGAAAGGTCTCATCCTTAACCTAGACCGAGCACGCCTGTGCAAACTGGGTGAGGTCTAGGTCTGTTCCTCAGGACACAGCGCTGGTGTCCATTAGTGCTGTCCTGGTTCCCTCAACCGTGAGAAGCCGCTGCCTTTTCCCTCCAGGGTACAGTGCTGGTGTCCATTGGTATTACCCTGGGTTTTCCCTACCCGTTTCATTATCCCCTTATAAGTTAAATTACTGCCTACCTGTATTATTTGTCTCCGAACCGAATAAACCGTGTCCCGAGTACCTGGATGTAAAACGTTCCTTTGGTTCGTTTGTTTCGAATCTGTCCGAACAAGCTTTATAGCTTTTGAATTGTTGAATAGAACAGGTTTCAGTGGCTTGTTCTTTAATCATTCCTTAAAAGAATTAATTGGAATTAATTATAGATTCAAAGAGTCAAGGACCTTGAGGTCATAAAATTCCTTTCCAATTCCCGAATTATAAATTTTACTCACCGTACATTATCCTTAACCTAAAGATTCAGACTGCCCTTCTGGCCTCTGGGCAACGTTTGTTTATTCACCACAATTTAATTAAAACAAGGCAGATTTGCTCGATTTCTTTGTTCATAGGTTTTGTGTTCCGAGATCAGCTGTCATTCTCAAAGTCAACGACGCGCAGCCATCACTTACTGGTGCTCGCGCTGCCAACCCGGACGAAAATCCCCAACTGCCGGCGGGAACAGCCGTAATTCAAATAAAATCATTTTACTGTTTTACATAAAATTGTTTATTTTTTTTATTTTATTATTACAATTTATATTCAGAATACCGTGTACATAGTGTAAATAAATATTGTTAATCAGGTTTAAGCTTCTGTTTTACTTTTAAAGCACAACTCGACCCCTGGACAACTCAGAGCTACCCGAAATACAAATTTTGCAACGTCCACCCTTATTAGCCGGGGGTGAAACGTTACAAAATATATACTACGTTCATCTAATACCAGTACACAAGAATGCAGTTTAAAGAAATCACTGCTAGAACCTCCGCAAGTTTCCTCAAAAACTAAAGAGCACCTTCTAGAACTATGCAATAAAAACCTTATAGAAAAAGTACATCATAGGTTTTATCATGACCTACTACAATAATAGCCTAAGACAGTATTGACTTGTCGGTAATCATTACTTTAATTTGTTATAATTATTATTTAAAGTGTTTCAGCGTTCCTATATTGTATTATTCTATGCAGCTTTTTTATGTAAAATCTTTATGTAGCACCGCCACATCTAATAAAAAATTATAAATAGCATTGAAGTTTTCAATTCAATATCGCCTTATACCGGGTGAGTCAGACCACCCGTATCAGTCGTTTTCTTCGAAAACGGTTAATCGTAGAGAGTCGGGCCAAATTTTTTTATTACAAAAGCCTTCATGAAGAATCGAATGGTGACATTGGCATTCGCCGGAAAAATCGGCATCCTGAAGAGTTTGCTCCAGAATGTCAAGAACTCCAAAATTTCAAATAGCACGGGGGGTCAAAAGTAGTATCGTTGAAAAGGTCTTCAAAAAATAAGCAAGTTTTGTAGGAAAAATAATTTTATTGCCCCCACCCCTTCAGAGGAATATTCGATTGAAGTTATTAAGTAATTGTACTGTTATTGAGGCAGGATGTAAACGGCGTAAGTAACTACATACGTCCTAACAATAGAAATGCATGGAAACTCAGCAGTGGATGAACACGGGCTAAGAAGAAGAAGAAAACTGTTATTTAACTTTAGATTTAAAAAATATCTGAAATGTAAGTTTGACAATATCACAATAATTGTTCAAACTGTCGTCAATCCACTTCTAAACACTGTCGAGCTCTTCTAGTCACATTATCAGTGGCTCTCAATATTTCGTCACCACCTAATGACCGGCAGGCATTGCGAATTCTCAGCTTCATATCATCTCTTGTATCCAGTGGAGTACAATCGGGTGACCTATTGTCAAACTTACATTTTAGACATTTTTTAAATGAAAAGTTAAATAACAGTTTTCTTCTTCTTGTTGTCAGCCCGTGTTCATCCTCTGCTGATTTTTCATGCATTTCTATTGTTAGGACGTATGTAGTTACTTAGGCCGTTTCATCCTGCCTAAATAACAGTACAATTACTTAATAACTTCAATCGAATATTCCTCTGAAGGGGTGGGGGTAATAAAATTATTTTTCCTACAAAACTTGCTTATTTTTTAAAGACCTTTACAACGATACTACTTTTGACCCCCCGTGCTATTTGAAATTTTGGAGATCTCGACATTCTGGAGCAAACTCTTCAGGATGCCGATTTTTCCGGCGAATGCCAATGTCACCATTCGATTCTTCATGAAGGCTTTTGTAATAAAAAAATTTGGCCCGACTCTCTACGATTAACCGTTTTCGAAAAAAACGACTGATACGGGTGGTCTGGCTCACCCGGTATACCAATAATCAAGTTCTAAATAAAAATATTATATTTTATTATTTACTATCATGTCAGTAGCCTATTCATACTAAACAATATGAATTTTCGTTTCAATAGACTTCAAATAACTACAACAAAACTTGAACACGTTGTTTACACAAGTGTTCTTTTGGCTCTCCTGCACAATCAAGTGTTTTACACTTACGGTCCTATTGAACTAGCAGTATGATTTATATAAAGTTCATGTGTAATTTGAAATGAATTTAGTTAAGTAACTACTAGCAATATTTATAATTAATATAGTAAGTAAAAGCATGTAATAATTATGTATTACTATGTAATATATTTAAATTTGTTTTGTAATAAAGCATTATATTCATTATAAAAATAAAATGCTCCCAAGCGCTCGTTAACGCAGCTCATTAGTAAGATAAAATACTTCGCGCAAATTACAGGTTGGATTTGCGGGCCATTCTATGTAGCCCGCGCATTTTACATGTCAAATTTAGGAATCCAGGTATAATTACGCGCAAATTACACCGGTCGCCGACGAAACCATAGAGGAGGCCAAAGGAAAGTTTTTATATAGCTCGTAGTACTTTATTCTGGAATCTTTGGATGATTTCTACGTTTGACGTGCTAGCAGTGCCCCAGAGTGGGATTCCATATTTCCAAATTGGTTGTAAGATAGCTTTATAGAGCAATAATTTGTTATCAATCGTTAATACGGAGTTTCTACCCAGGAGCCAATACAGTTGACTGTATTTCTTCCCTAATAGTTTTCTTTTGGTAAAGATGTGTGTACGCCATGTCAGTTTTCTATCTAAGTGAAGACCGAGATATTTTAAGTTATCCGTGTGCGGTATGCAATGATGGGATCTTCGTGCGATGCCAATATGGTTGTATCATCTCCATAGGTTGCAATGATTGTTTGAGGAGTTTCAGGTAAATCTGCAGTGTAGAGGGAATATAGTATTGGACCAAGAAGACTTCCTTGCGGCACTCCAAATAGGACTGGGAAGAGGTTAGAGTGAGCTTCTTGATATTTGGCTTGAAAGGTACTATTTGTAAGGTAGGATCTTAATAGGGCGTAGATAGGGTGAGGTAAACTACGTTTAAGTTTGTATAGCAATCCGATTAACCAGACTTTGTCGAATGCTTGACTTATGTCTATGCATACGGCTGAACAATATTGTTTAGTTTCGAATACGCAGTTGATTTGATGGACTAATCGGTGAATCTGTTCTAGAGTGCCATGCTGTTCCCGAAAGCCAAACTGATGATTTGGAATGAACTGTTGTTCGTCAATGAGTGGTGTTATTCGATTTAGAATAATTTTCTCTAGAACCTTGGAGAGAGTTCAGAGAAGGCTGATAAGCCTGTAGGATGAGACTTCATTGGGGTTTGGTACCATCACAATTTCTGCGACTTTCCACTGACAAGGAAAATGTTCAAGTCGTAGTACTGCATTGAAAATATAGTGACATCATTTAAATACACCGCGCTAAAGGAAGAAAAAATATTTAAAAATTATATTCAGTTAGCTATTTAATATTTTTTCTTTTTTATAAATGCCTTCATAACTTTTTTCTAATTTCAAATTTCGAATTTTTGGCCCTTTAGCGCGGTAAGGAAAGGTTATAATAGTGTTGTTGTAAAATTTGTATCATTCCAAATGTATTTATAAGGGAGTTATTTGTATTTAAAATTGGTCAATTTATAGCGTTCTACCGACCCACTAAAAGGAAGCCTCCCTACGCTTCAGGAATTTAGTGGTCATGGATTCAAAATATTTTACTGCTATGAGCCACTCGTCGATTTTAGGAGTGGTGTACCCCGTAATCTTCCATTTGAAGGATGGGATGGAATCACCCCTTTCGACGGATTGAGTCCCTTACTTATTCAGAATCCTTTTTGTCTTTTTTATGAATCATTAAGAAACCTAGGTCGATCGTAGGTACGATATTTGTGTCGAATTGTAATTAATAAATACAGGGTTCCCTTATGATACCAATCATAAAAATCAATAATAAATTATATGTATCATAAAAGGGGTTGTATAGCTTGTTTTTATGCAGCGCTGGAAGCCCCTTAAAAATAGAACTTCAAGGTGGCGAGTTTAATACTCTTCGGACTCTTTTTTTAAATTAATTTATTTAATTTTTTATTATGTTATTATAATTCTTAATAAATTCGTTTTTTAAATTGCCTTTCTTTAAAACCTACAATACTTTACCAGTATTTTCTATGACCAAAAATAAGAAAATCTTTCTTATAAACATAGATCGAAAGATGCTTCCTAGGGTTCAACAGCGCCCTTCGAGGTTTTTATTAAATATCTTCAAAACCGTTAAAGATAAAATAATCAATATTATATTTTCTATAAAAAATGAACATTCCATCGGCAAAACTGGGTTGTCATTTTTTTTCACTTTTGAACCAATGAAAATCAGGCTCACATCAACCAACATAGTTTTTCAGTGACACAATATCAATTAATACTTGATACAACTTAATCAATAAAACGAACTTCATCCTGTTCAAAATGAATGAAAATTGGAGTTGGCAAAGAATCTTTAGAAAGCATTAAATATCGGTAATCGGTTAGTACATGACATAGTAATTGCAATAATTAACAAATATTTAAAGTTTAGAAGCGTGTTCTTGGAAATTGCTGTACTTTTTTTTAAATATTTCAAACAATCGCTGTGGTAACCTTCGGCAAGTACTAAGAGAAAATATGCAAAATTTTTGCAGGACCTAATCCGAAATGGTCAATCTTTATTCTTGCTAAGCCTTAACATCCCGCTCATCATAAAGCAGTACGTACTTATCGGTCATTGCTTTCGGTGTAGGTTTGTTGCACTTTTACCTAGATAATAAAATCTTGCCCATAAATGCTGAAAGCTTCTTGTTCCCAGAATTTCCATTCTACACTTCGTCTACGACAAATTATTATGTTATACATGGTATCTGGTACATAATTGATGTGACCCATTACAGACACCAAAAGCAGCCAAAACTCCTGATGAACATGTGTCCTTCGTTGTGAAGTTATAGCCTCTTAAACTTGACTTATTAAACAGGCTGTTATCGATAAGTGCCTATTGCTATAATTGCGCAAGCGTGTTTAAATTTTGCTTGACTTTTACGTTAGGCAATGTTAAGTTTGCCGAAGAATATAATAGGAAGTGCGTATGAAGTAATCAAAATATTATTTTCAAAAGCGCTTCAGGTGTTAGTGTGCGTACAGAAAGAAAGCAGATTGCCTGCTTACTGGTTACGAAGATAGATTTTTCCAATATATGAGGATGAGTTTGAATACCTTCAATTATATTTTGGAAATGGTGCAACACAAGTTAATAAAAAGTTGGTGTAACTGGCATAAGCAGCCGATATTACCAGAAGAAAGACTTGTAGTTACAATTAGGTAAGTGTTATCTATTATTTCATACAGTATCCTTTAACTAAATGAAAACAAATGAAATAATACAATAAAAAACATAAATCTAATCTAAATTTCTAAAATATGAATGGGGATCAGATGGAAAAATTAGAGTAGGTGAAGAGGAGCAGGAAGGTATATCAGATTGTGGAGAAAACTGGGTTACTTGGCGGTAGGCGAAATGATCGACAAGATCCTGTACCTGCCCCCTAAATGTTAATTTTCGCGTGGCTGGTATTTTATGGACATGTGGAAGCAAGCTTTTAAAAAACAAAAGATCATCATCATCTTCTTTTGGTTTTTCATGCTTTAGTTTTAAGTATTCTAACTTCTGCTTCTCAATGTTAATCATCGCAGCATTCCACGTATCTGTTTGAGATCGTTTTCGTTTCGTGGTTTTTGGAGTATTAAGCGTACTTATTTCTGTCTTCGATTGCTGAACTTCAGCTTCCTTATCTACACTATTTTCTTCTACTTCTTCTTCTTCCTCTTCTTCCTCTTCATCTTCCTCTAGATTTTACGATTCTGGTGGACTGCTGTCAGCACCTTGAGCCGATACTTCCTTGGACACCCGTGAGCAATTTCTCTTTGACGTTCTTGTTTTCACGGTTCTTTCAAAAAGAGCAGCAAATAAAAGTAGGGCCATTTAGAAGAAGTGGCTGAAATTGCCTAATCTCCTGAATGAGGAACTGGGATTTTTCCTAGTTCAACTGCAAACTGGTCCCTTAAATATTTCCACATTTTCTGTAATACGTTTGCTGTAAAAATTGATAGAGAAAATACAATTAAAAGCGACATTTTAACTAAAAGAATATTAAATAGGTAGGTAACTATCTATAGCTATTTAACTATCAATAGATCGAGATCGAGAATTATCCTTAGAATATTCGAGATCAAGATCGAGAATGGGCATAATCTCGTCTCGTCTCATCTCGTGGCAACACTAGCCGAAAGTAAACGGTCCGAGACAAAAAAAAAAGGAAGCTACTATGCTCGGTGGTCCTCTCCAGCCTACTGTATGCGGCAAAGATATGGGAAAGCGATATCTATAAAAGAGGCAACTATAAAAAACTAATAGCCTTGCAAAGGAGACTGAATATCATAGCTACCGGGGCATACAGAACGGTTGCAACAGAAGCACTCCAGGTTATGGCATCCACACTACCAATAGACCTGATGATCCAGGAGAGATCGGAAAGCTTTGGAGTCAACAAAGAGAGGAAGGAGCAAATAAGACAAATATACCTCAACAAATGGAAAGATAGATGGAGCCAAGAAACGGGCAAAGCAAGGTGGGCCAAAAGGCTGATACCGGATCTTACAAAGTGGATAAATAGGAAACACGGCGAGGTAAACTACTTCATAGCGCAAATGATAAGCGGACATGTCAGCTTCATGAACTTTAAAAAAATTATTTAAAAACGGATAACGAGGAATGCATGTATTGTAGGACAGCGAACGATCACGCAGAGCATACCTTTTTCGCATGCGATAACATAATAGATGTGATGCTACAGAAAGAGGAACACTGGGATGAAGTCGAAAGTATGGCAGAAAAAATATTGATAGTGAAACTGGAACAAGGAATTTAAAGTTGTAGACCGATGGAAATCACCAACGTAATGACCCGCTACCCTGAAGTAATAGGAAACTGGTTCCAGGTTAGTCGGATAGATCCGAATGAGGAGGGGCTTTAGCCAGTGCGAGTCCAGCACTACCCGCACGTAGAAAAGGGGTGTGTGTCCATAATGGATTTCCCCTCCTATAAAAAAAAAGATTAGGTCGGGGTCCAAGGGTGGTGACGCGTAATACATGGTGTGTACACCACTTAGCCTCTCCCACCCTCAAACATCCTCGTTGTGGACCCTGGGGCCTGCGGAGGGGTCACATGCCCAAGGTTGGGTAAAAACCCCCAGCGGAGGAGGGCCTTCAAAGGTAACAAAGCGAAAGCAGAGAGTGGCTGAACGCCAACCACGAAAAGACCGTATCCACGACCCACACTTCAAAGACCTCTGTGGGCGTACAGGGGTACGTGGTGGGAGGACTCGTGCACGGGGAGCTTGTCTTAACCCGCTGGCTCGCGAGGAAGATACAAACCTCTATAAAAAAAAACTAAATATCAAGGTCGGTGGTGGACTGGCGGTGAAGGGATGGATGGCTGATGGGCACCACAGTTCTGAGCGATGATCACCCTGTGGGGTACCTGGCGCCTCCCACAGTAGTTAGCCTTACCCCCGGAATGGTCGCTTCCCGGGGGCCGACGTTCTTTCCACCAAAATCGTGGGAATTATTTATGGATGAAAACTTATATGAAAACGAAAAGGAATCAGAGAGGGTAGAAGGTAAAGAGATTAGAAAGGGCTTTAGAGAAGGAGGGGGAAGGTCAACACCCCAAACGCACTCTAAATTAAAAGTATACACGTTGCCCCCACTAACAAGTGGTAGCGCCCCCATGAGCACGCCGAATCAGCGCAACGTAATAAACATAGATCTCACGTGGGACGAGGAAACGGGAAGGTCGGTTAAGAGGAAAAGAATGGCTGGCGAGGGAACGGAAGCTTCCGGACAACAAAGGGAGGAGACCATAGCGGAAGACAACCAGCTAGCTAAAAAGGTCAGAAAGATTATCCAGAAAATAGACGGGGAAGCAAGAAATCTGGCAAAATTAGTAAAGGACAACCCCAACACAAAACGGGACATTAAAGAGCATGTGAGCACAATGAGATCCCTGGTGAGCCAATTGCACGAGGTGCAGGGGATGCTGCAGATGCTGGGAAAAAGGGTGGAGGGTACAGTGGAGTTTATGTCTACTGAAGCAGAGACGGGTCGCGGTCAAATGCCCGCCGTCAAAATCCCGCCGGTAAATTCCCGACGGTCATTTGTCCGCGAGGTGAAATCCCCGAGAGATCAAAATCCCGCTGCTCAATGTCCCGTCTGTAAAAAATCCCGACGGCCATATACCCGCCAAATGTACTATCCATTTTAAAAATTAAAAAGCCTTTAAACCTTGATTCTTCTAACTAAAAAACCGACACTCGACAGCAGAACACCTCTAAAATCCTAACCTAACCTAACCAATAAAAATTACATTTGTGCAGTATCTCGTATGGTTTATTAACTATTTTTATCAGTTAATGAAAGTGCACTCGAAGCTGCTTTGCAACACAAGCGGATAGCCCTCACGATTCTGTACCCAACAGCTGAGCGTATGTATATACACAAGTCCACTGGGTTTGTGAAAAATAATTCTCAAACTGCAACTAACCTAAAGTCCCGCCCCACTAGCCTTTGTAAGGTCTTTGCTTTAGGTTAGTTGCAGTTTCTGAATTATTTTTACCCAGTGGACTTGTGTATAGTATACATACGCTCAGCTGTTGGGTATATTGAAAGTATATTTGGCGGGAATATGACCGGCGGGATTTTGTACTGGCGGGAAATTGGATAGCGGGATTTTGACCTCTCGAGCATTTCACCTCGCGAGCAAATGACCGGCGGGCAATTGACCGGCGGGATTTTGAGGCGGGTATTTTACCGGATAGGAGCAGAGACAAAGGAAGGAAGTACCCAAACAGAAAACGTAGAAGATAGACCCGCCACCAGGAAAACTCTAATATCAAGGGAATCACAAACTATTGATAAGGAAAGAGAGAAAAGATGCTCGAAGATTGAGGAAAAGCTGGAAGAAGAGCTAAACGAGGAAGACCTGAGAACGCTACTTGATGTAAACTGGCCGGAAGTAGCATACAAAAATTGCTTAATAGAAAAGGGAAAGCTAACAATCAAAGACTAATAACACATAAGGAGGAACAGAACCCAAGTATAGACAAGTTTCTAAAACGAAACCCCCAGCTGCAGTAGGAGAGAGGGGAAAAGAAAATGATCTGCAGCGTCGAGAGATGCGGAATACTGAAACAAGAACAGATAACGGGCAGCGTGGACAAGTTTACGTACTGGATTAAAACGGAAGAAGCAGGTGATACAAATAGAGCAGATTAAAAGCCAACTCACCGAAGTCGCAAAAATCGCAAAGAAAAACGACAGAAAGGAGACAATCTGCTCTGCTCCGGCCAAGACAGATACGTATATGGTTAGAAAGATACTGGAATACGTGTGTAGGAAAGAAGGCGTGCGCATCAACATGCAGAGCGGCGGAAAGAAGCAGGGGAAAGATGGAAGCGACGAAGTGAGAGAAGCTAGGGCTAGAAGACCGGGAAACGAAGAAACATTAATAATCAAGCGAGAGACAGGCACGTCATACGCAGATGTGATAAGAAACATGAAAAGTAGAGTGGACGCGAAAGGCATAATAATAGATAGAATAAGCAAGACGAACGAAGGGAATGTACAAGTCAAAATCAAGGGAAGGGAAGAGAAGGGCAGGCAAGAGGTTAAAGAAGCCCTATCTGCCAAGATGGAAAATATATCTAGAATAGAGGCCTCTAAATGGAAAACAACAGTAATACTACTAGACATCGATGAAACGGTGGAAAAAGAGGAAGTAATCCAGCTACTACTGAGGGAACTGAATAACCCGGAAGTTGCCCAGGACAGCCTGCAACTCAGACTGTCTGACAAGACAAACCAGGCAGGAGTAAAATACGCCTTCGTAACGCTGTAAGAAAGCATGGCCAATAGAGTACTGACAGAGAAAAGAATCGGCGAAGGCTGGGACCGGTGGAGGATCAGGGAAGTGGATACCCCTGTCAAGTGCTATAATTGCTACAGATCGGGCACGTCGCAAAAGACTGCAAATTGGATAGCGCAAAAGATAAGTGTTACAACTGCGGCGAAGCGGGGCATACAAGGATCGATTGCCAGAACGAACAGAGATGCTACCTGTGTAACGGCGGACACAGAAGTGAGTCAATGAAATGCCCGGAATTTAGGAAAATTGTAGAGGCAGGAAAGAAGAAGAAAGGGCGAAATACAAAACTCGCTCTATGAAAATACTCCAAACAAATCTAGGTAGAACAAGAGCGGCGCACAACATAGCTTATGCGGTCGCTCTAGAAAAAAAAGCCGACGTGATAATAATATGGCAACCAAACAAACAGCTTGCCAAAAACCCTGTCTTATCACGGATAGGGAACAAAACGCGCCTGTCCAAATAATCAATAAAAACTTAGGAATAAAAAACCATAAAGCAGAAGGGGGATACGTAATATTATCGTTCGAAAAATGGTTCCTGCTGTTATATCTCCCCGAACATTCCGCTCACGGAGTTCCAAAGGAAAATGAACGAAATCACGACGTTCGCAAAAAACAGCAGGAAGGAAGGAATTATTGCAGGGGACCTGAATGCCAAATCTCCTATGTGGGGAGCACCTACAAACGATAAAAGGGGAGAGCACGTATCAGGGTGGGGCTCGAAGCTAGATTTGGCTTTCCTGAATACGGGGGAACCAACATTCGAGAGAGGAACCAGTATGTCACTCATAGACGTAACGTGTGTCAGCCAAAAAATCGCCAAAGATATAAGAAACTGGGAGGTACTCCAGGGGGAAACCCACACCTTCCACCACCACATTCTGTTTGAAGTAGATGCTGAAAATGCAAGAGATAACACACATACGAAGAAAAAACCTGTATTCAACGGCGAGGCTTTCGCAACGAAGATACGTGCGCGACTCGACGGGCGGAATTGCGCCACAACAAAAGTCCTGACAGAACAACTTGCAGCGGCAGTCAAAGAGAGCAGCAGCTATCCAACCAGCGGTAGGCGGACCACTCCCTACTGGTGGAATGAGAACTTCCCAAGACAGTGGAAGGAGGCGGCCGTCGTCTTAATATGGAAGGGCAAAGGAAGGAACATGGAGTCGTACGGGCCGATATGCCTGCTGAACACTCTGGGCAAGCCTTACGAAAAGCTCATAAAAAACCGGCTAGAAAGGGAGGTGGAGCAATTGGGGGATTCTTTCCAAAGCCAGTTCGGCTTTAGAAAGGGCAGATCGACGGTACAAGCCGTAATAAAGGCGACTGAAATTGCAAAACAAGTACGATCAACCTGGGTGATGATGGTAACGATCGACGTCAAAAATGCGTTTAACTCGGCCTCATGGGATGCCATCATGAATAAGCTGGAAAAAAAGGGGGTATCAAGGAGCATGACCAACCTGATCGACAGCTACCTCAGCTACAGCCGTATCTGGGTGGACAAGGCCACGGAGATTAAAACAAACGTAGGCGTCCCTCAAGGCTACGTGCTGGGTCCGACGCTCTGGAATATATTGCACGACGACCTTCTTAAACTGCAACTCATATAAGGAGTCACGACGCTGGCATTCGCAGACGATCTGGCGATACAAATAGAAGCTGACACCGGCCGGGGCCTGGAATTCAGGGCGCAAGACGCATTGTCAGATATAGTTAGTTGGATGGAGGTGAATAAATTGGAAATAGCCCCACAAAAGACCGAGGCTACAATACTGAAAGGCCCTAGAAAGAGAGATGAAATAAAGATCAACATTCAGGGGGTGGAAGTAGTATTGAAAAAGTCCCTGAAATACTTAGGTGTAATCCTGGACAGTAGTATGCTGTTCGGGCCACACATAAAATATGGAATGGAAAAGACGGAGAGCAGGCTAGCGGCCCTCACAGGCATAATGCCAAATATAGGTGGCCCGGGCTACGCAAAGAAAAAAGTATTATACGGAGTCGTCCAATCTACACTCCTATACGGGGCGCCCGTGTGGAAAGAGGCCATGAGAATGGATAAATATAAAAATATGTTGCTCAGCACCCAAAGAAAGGCTCTGCTGCGAGTCGCCAGCGGGTACAGAACCATATCGGCCACCGCCATCCAGGTCATAACGGGGATTCCCCCCTGACCCTCCTGGTCGATAAAAGAGATAGACTATACAGGAGAGGGAACGGCCACCAGGAGCAGACGAGAAGGGAAGAGAGGGAGACTACACTACAGATGTGGCAAGAGGAATGGAGTGTGCAGGGGACGACAGCCGCCTGGACCAAAAAACTTATAAAGGATGTAACTGAATGGACAAAGTGCTCGCATCGAAGGGCAGACTACTCTCTTACTCAGTTCCTGTCAGGACACGGTTCATTCAGGCAATACACCAACCGAATTAAAAAAAACGGAAATAGTCTATGTCTATACTGCGGCGAAATAGATACGACAGAACATACGATGCTAGTATGTCCTCGGTGGACGGTACAAAGGACCAGAGCGGAGATAGAAATAGGAAATCCACTGGAAGCCGAGACAATCATTGCGCAAATGGTAGGATCAGAAAACAAGTGGAAAACGATCCACAAGTACATAAGGGAGCTAATGGAAAGAAAAGAAAAAGAAGAAAGAGCTCTGCAGCAGGAAAATGCGCAAGATGTATAGCGAATCTGCGATTGATTAATAACTGTGATACAAACAAAAGCGATACCCAACTGTGATAAACTGATGAGTGATACAAACAAAAATGATACCTAACTGTGATAAACCGAAGCAAACAGGATCGTCCAGGCACCGACGAAAGCCACCAGCGGTGTTACCAGTGCCTACGTGGGGCGAAGAGGCAGGGGTTTTTAGCCGGTAGAACCCGGCACTATGCACACCCGTGTATGTGCATGTCTTATTTAAGATTTTCCCCTGCAAAATAATAATAAAAAAAAAAGGTTAGGTTAGGTCAACTTCCGGGGGCTCCAGGCCCTTACACGTAGAACTTTCGCGGCTCCTACGCCTCCGACAGCGATCTCAGAAACGTATGAAAAATTAACTAGACATTTTCATTGGAAAGGAATAAAACAAGATATAGAAAATTTTATTAAAACATGCGAAACATGTAAGTCGGAAAAATATAATCGTCACCCTATTAAAGTCCCTTTGCAATTAACACCTACTAACAACAGGCCCCTTCAATCAATTCATATCGACATATTTCAGATTAATAAAATAAAATACTTAACCATAATTGACGCATTTTCCCGTTTTGCTCAAGATTATCAATTAAACTCTGCTAATAATACAGAAACTATAGACGCTCTTTTCTTCTTCATGACTTATTATGCGGTACCTAAAGAAATAATTGCTGACAATGAATTTGATAAAACACTTATCAATGACTCTTTAAAAATGCACAATATTAAATTGCATATAACCACACCATTACACCACGAATCAAATTCTTTAGTGGAAAAAATTCACTCCACCCTAATCGAACATTATCGATTTCTTAAAAATACTCCCGAAAGAAAAAGAATGCCTTATTACTGGCTTATAACAATAGTATACATGCTAACCTAAAATTAACACCCTATGAAGTCCTATTCGGACATACTGATGGTATTAACCCCTTTGACTTAAATAACGAACGTTTCTACAATATTTACACTCAAGACCGTAAACAAAAAATCCATATACTATATGACGAATTAAAAGAGAACCAAATAAAAATAAAAGAAAATAGAAATGACAAACTAAATCCTAACAGGAAACCGAAGACCTTTCAGATTGGACAAACAGTGTTTATTAAAAATGAACAAAGAAATAAAAATCTTCCGAACCCTTTAAGGTAATAAAAATAACAGATATTTTTAGACAAATGTAAATACTAACAATACTCTAGAACGATAGATTAACGAGATATCGTCTATTACAGACAAACCCTTGTCGCCCTTACCCTCTAATAATAATAATAATAATATATATATTGAACCACGTAATACACGTATCGTTCAGTTACAATATAAAACACTAACACGTACAAAACATGAAGTGTGAAAATATAAGTATGGTATAAAAAGTAAAAAATACAGTAAAACAGAATATTGTACAAAATAAGAACTACATAACTTACAAAATATAAAATAAAACCATTTAGTGAAAAAGTAAAGAGAGGTTAACTGCTAACAGACTATTTAAAGAAAAAAATCAATAATTTATCAGTATAATTTTACATTTTATCCACCGCTATCACTATAAAACTCTGCAACACTATAGTACGCCTTGGTAAGAAGAAAATTTCGTACTGACAACCGAAAGTGCTTTAGTGAACGAGAATTGCTTTTTATGCACTCTGGAAGAGAATTAAATAATTTCTTTCCCGAATAAAAAATTGAGTTATAAATTAGTAGTAGTTCGAGGAATAGGCAAGTAAATATTGAGCAGTAAGTTCCTAGTATTGTAGCCATGATTTGGCGCTGACATTAATTCTTCTTTATGTTTATATAGTAGACAGACTGTTTCTAAAGTAAATAGACAAGGTAGCGTTAGTATGTTGTGATTAAGAAAAAACGGTTTACAAGAATCCCGTGTTCTAAGATTAAATAAGAAGCGCATAGCCCGTATTTGAAGTATAAAAATTTCATTAAATTTATGCAAACAAGTGCCCCAAAAAGGTAGGGCATAAGAAAGATGTGACTCTATTAAAGCAAAGTAGGCTTGCCTAGCTACCGACAAACCTAAATCCTTCGCGATTATTTTTACTGAAAAACAGCCTTTGGATAATTTTGGGAGTAAATAATTTAGGTGTGTAGACCAAGTTAAATTATCATCTAAATGCAGCCCTAAAAACTTTGACATGCTGGTGCTTTTAATTTCTTGATTGCCAATAGAAATCTGATCCAATCTGCCTCCGTATGATATAATTGTTGTTTTATTGATAAGAAATTTGCATCGTACCATTGTTTGATAGTATTAATATCATTAGAGATAGTTTTATGTAATTCTTCCGAATTTTGGTGACTCCAGATGAAACTGGTATCATCCGCAAACTGTGTGATCTTTCCCGAAATGTTCAATTGAGTGATATCATTAATGTAGATTAGGAATAAAATAGGGCCTAAAACAGATCCCTGCGGAACTCCAGAGTCGATGCTTAGGACACTGGATTCTTTACTTTTAATTTTAACAATTTGTTTACGGTTGGAGAGGTAGGATTTAAACCAATCATGGGCAATTCCGCGGACTCCTATAGCTTTTAACTTATCTAATAGCACGACATGATTTACACAATCAAAGGCCTTTGAAATATTACAGAATATCACCGCTGTATGGTTTTTCTTGTTTAAGTTATCGTAGACATCATGCAATAAGGAGAAACTTGCATCACTTGTGTTGCAATTCTTTAGGAAACCAAATTGTTTACAATTTAGTAATTTAAATTTATTTAAATATTCAATTAGTCTAACTTTGACTAATTTCTCGATGATCTTGGACCATGGCGAAAGGAGTGAAATAGGTCGGTAGTTAGATGGATCAAGAGGATCGCCGCTTTTAAAAAGTGGTATAACTACTGCAGTTTTTAGATAAGAGGGAAAATAACCACTAGCGAAGCATTCATTAATTAGTGAAGCTACAATTTTTCGAGTTTCGATAGAGAAATTGTTTATTATCTTTATTGAAATGTTATCAATCCCGGATGCAGTTTTGTTTCTGATCGTAGAAATAATTTGCTTCATTTCAGAAGCGTCTGTAGGAAAAAGAAAAAATCTTTGATGTTGATTTGAATTTGTGTTAAGGCTTGATTTAGTACGAGTGGTATTTTTTGAATGAGAAATCTGGGATGTTACTTTTTGTGCTACGGAAGAAAAATAGTTCTTCGGGTTCTAAAGCTAGTTGTTCGCTGCGCGTAGCATCCTTTCCCCGTAGTTCGTTTATGATGCTCCACGTTTCTTTGCCTTTATTTGAGGCTGATCGTATTCGATCTTCGAAGTAATTTGACTTTGATAATTTAACTAGAATTTAACCCTATATAGGCTTCTATACTTTGCGTAGTAGATGTTGAAAGAGCAATTACTTGCAAATTTACGGATATAATTTAAGGAGCGCAAATTTCTGGCAGAACAACGGATTCCTGGAGTGATCCAGGGTTTGATTTTTCTAATATTAAAGCGTTTAAGAGGAAAGGCAATTTGAAATATGTCATTTATTTTGGTAAAGAAAATATTTAAGTTATTGTCAGGGGACCCTACTAGTAATTCCTGCCACCTTATTTGACTGCAAAGTTTGTCAAACTGCTTCCCGTTTTTTTGAGAATAACATCTGCGTAGTTCGTTTGTGTGAGCGTCTTTTTTATTTTTATGGTCAATCCTCAGTTTGGCATAAACAGCTTCGTGGTCAGTAAACTCTAATGATATAGCTTCTGTGCTAACGTCATTAATATTAAAATTTGAACAGACATAATCTATAGTGGACTCAGAGTTTTTAAGGATATACGTGGCTGAATTGACATACATATTTAAATTGAAAGAGTCTAACAACCGCACTAATCTATTTTTAATCAAGGAATCGAACATAAAGTTAATGTTGAGATCACCCCCTAACACAATATTGTTATTATGTAGGGGTAGTTCAAATAATAAGGATTTTAGGTTTGCAAAAAATAACGTGTCATCAGCTTTAGGACACCTGTAAATACAGATTATGTATAATTTAAGCTCTTTACTGTGAATAATACAAAATTCTAAATTTTTTTCCGATAACAGAAAATCAAAATTATTTATATGTTGAAATTGAAAGAGGCACGCAAAAGTATTTAATATCATTATCATTGTACCTCCATGGAGAGACGATATCCTGTTGAACCTCGCTAACACTGTATAATTTTGAATTGCAGTAGGTTCCGAGTCCGCGAGCCACTGTTCAGTTATTAGGACCAAATTTGGAAAGAGTAAATCTTCCAAAAACACTTCTAAATCGTTAACTTTATTCCTGAGTGACTGGATACTCAATAGCAAAATGTTGAGAGTGAAACTAATTTTAATATTAGATGTGTCAAATCGGTGATTTTTGGTTTCGTTCGTTGAACTGCGTAATGCAAATTAGCCGCTGACAAGACAGATAAGTTTGAATATAAATTTCGATAGCCAATGGTAACATTTTCGTCGTTGATAGTGATGACGTTGCTTGATTCTTGTCTTTCCTTAGGACATGTGGATCGTTCTTCGATATTAGAGCGCAAGAAACCTTCTTCGCGTTGTCTATTTCCTGTCTCGCACGTCATAGTGACGGTCTCTGTATTGATTGTGATTAAGTTGGAAAAGTTGATATACTTTAAATACGGGTTCTTGCTATCTTGGTTTAAATTCTCGCTTTTGTTAGAAACATAACTCGCGATGTATTTGCACAATTTATATTTACCCACTTTGTTCAAGTGGAGTCCGTACTTAGTAAAGTCGTTTATGCTGAGGAAGGAGTTAGTATCCAAAAAGTTCACATAATTGTGTTGTTGAATTCCCTGATAGAGTAATAGATTTACCTCGTAGATAAAATGATTTAAGACCTTTCGCCCATGACAGTAAGGCACAGATAAGCAGGTTACATTGGTATGTTTTAGGCCGCTGAAATCCTTATGTATGTAATCATTATTTAATTTCATACCTTTGAGCGCGTTGTTGACACCTGCTAGAATTATAATGAAATCGCGTTTATTGTAGTCCTTAATTAATTCTTTCGCACTAATTGTTACCTGTTCGAATTGAGCATTTGGTTTAAATATACAATTCACAGCGTACTTATCAGTTAATAATTACTTAAGATTTTCGCAACATGGCGACCATGACTGGCCAGAATTAAAACTTTTTGATTCTCGTGCTGAGGCGTAGGTGTCTTACATCCAGCTGTACTGATGGATTTAGCTGATTTAGCACATCCTACGGTGGATTGAATCACTGCCTTTGGAGTTTTCTTACTTGCAGAAGATTCAGTTTTAACGTTGGGATTTTTGATCAGATCAATTTTTTAATTTCATTTATACTGTTTTTATTTTTGTTATTATCCGTATTAATTTTTTGTTTATTACATACATTTCTTAAACTTTGTCGCTGAAAACAGAGTTTATTTGCTTTTTTAGATCTTTCCTTAAACGGGCCACCAACAATTCAAGTTCATTTATCTTCTTTCCCATATGCTGTATTTTGGATTGGTACGAATTGACGTATTTGTATCTCGTAGCTTTAACGTCGGTTTTTGAACTATTTGATTGTTTAGATACGTGTGATTTGTTATCATCCGTTAAGTAACTAGAGTCGAGAGCCGATTTCAACTTATTAATTAACTGTGGTTTATTGCCCGATTTTTCTATATTAAGTTTATCGAGTTCACTTTTTAACTCTCTCACCTTTAAATTGGATATTTTTCTTAAGTCCATTGTTTTATCTTCTGTTGCTTAGTTCAGTTGAGTAGGAGACGAAACTCACAACAATTTAGCGTCCTGAAGGAAACGCGTCTTCACTCAAAGACTGCTGGCAGCAAAACAGTTTGTAGTTACTTGCGATGTCACCATCGGGGTTAGAAAACCCCAACCTTGACAACAATTTAACTCAAAAGACATGAAATAAAATTAGTCAAAACGCTATTAGAAAACCATAGTAAACTATAAATATTTAAATTTAAATTTGAAAATCCAATTAAACATGGCTATTCAATAAAAATAAAAATTTAAGATAACACGATCTGAACTACATTAAATATGGAGTCGAAATACCATTTTATACAAAAATTAGAGATAACAAAAATTGAAAGTTATTTTACAAGCCATCTAGTGAGAAAAATGACAAATTGAAAACAGAAAACAGTAAAAAAAATTGAAATTTATGAAATATTAAAGAAAACTAAGTTGTTAAAATTGACAATTTCATTCAAAAGTAAATCTCTATTATTAACACTAGATTTATGAATCTCAAGCATTTCAAGGAAATTAAGTTTTAGGCCTTTCTTTTCAAAATGTAAAATCTTAGTATCAGAATTAAGAACAAAGGAATGATTACAATGATCAATAATATGGTTGGCAAAAACAGATTTTAAAGGTAAATTAATATCAAGATTGACTCTATTGTTTTTAATAAATAAAGTTCAATTTAATGAGTCTGAAATGAAATTGTTAGATAAAAGTTTAAAATTCAGTCCAATTACTGTCGTTGATTCTTCCAAAAAAGAGAAAATTGCTATTGATTCGGAATTTATTATCCAATGTAATAAATTCAATAATTTGATTTGATTTGATCAGAGCTGAATGTACAAGTTTAATTAAATCCAATTTTAATAATAATGCATCGTATGGTTATAAACTTGAAATTAAATCACTTAAAAAGAAGATCAAACATTCTCATATCATGTTTTCAAAACCAGACAAAAGCAACTGTCTTGTTATACTTAATAAATCTGATTATATAGACAAAGTTTCAATTTTTTTGGAATCTAACGATTTCAAGATTTTAACGATGAACCCATTCAAATCTTTTGTATCTACAGTTCGAAGCACTAAATATGAATCTCGTGCTATTCTTCAATCCTTTAGTGTTAATTACAATAGCCTTCTTAATATGAATCCTATGATCCCTAGATTGTATGGGCCTACCTAAAATTCATAAAGCTAATATGCCCATTAGACCCGTTTACACTTTCACCAATACTCCCATTTCCAAGTTAGCACCTTTTGTTCTTTCTATTATTCAAAATAATATTACCATTAATGACAGCCTTTCCATTAAAAATTCATATCAAGTCATTGAATTATTAAAATCCTTTAATTTACCCCCGAATTCATTTCTAGTATCTTTTGATGTTTCAAATTTATTCCCTAGTGTCCCCACTTCAGAATGTTATGACATTGCTTCTGATCTGCTTACTTCTTCCGACCTTTCTGATATTCAAGTAAATACAGTCCTAAAATTTTTAAAAGTTTGCTGTCAACAGAATTTCTTCTCTTTCAATAATTTAATTTACCAACAAGAAACGGGCCTCCCCATGGGTTCCAATCTCTCACCTCTTATGGCAGAACTTTTTATGCATTCTTTTGAAAAAAAAATTGTATTTACCCTTTTTGGATATTCTGATTATCAGACATTCTGAATTTTTATCTTTTAATGTTTATAGAAAAGACACCACTACGTTTTTAAATTTTATTGTTTGTTTTTTCAATTTCACTGTCGTTGGTAAGTTTTTATAATTTTAATGCTTATCTTTACTATTATTATAATGTTTTTATAGATTTAACTATCTGATGATGCTATTTTAAATAGCGAAAACGTTAATAAGTTTATAACAACTTTACAAATACAATTTTTCGTGGGATAGACAAGGAGTTTTTTTTTCTGAATTTTAGTCAATTATTGTTTTCTGTAAGAACTACTTCCACTAAGGAAATTATGTTAAAAACACCCAATATTGATAAACTACTGGTATCAGAATCAGATCACATAAATATTTCCAAAATAGATCTGGCACCAATAGATACGAATAGACTTACTGAAGATCAAGTAAAAATAAAGATCAATTTAATCAATTAAAAGATGTAGACTATTCTTTAACCGATCATTTTGCTTTATCTTCAATTATTGTAATTATTATAATAATCTTGTTATTATTATGTGTTGCTTTATATGTTTACTTTAAACGACATTTGCTTAAACACAAAATATTAAAATATGTAGAAACTAATCTTACTAAACAGGAAGAAAATCAATTTACTTTAATGCAATCCAAAGTTTAATTATTTTCTTCAAAAATTAATAAACATTCTTAGGTGGGAGGAGTTATATATTAACAATATGCAACGTTGCTAAGAACTTCGCCCACCTAGAATAATCATAGACAAACTTTGTAATGTTACATTTTATGAAATAAGCCCTTTAGTCTTAGTATTCGCTTCAAACCAGAAAGTTGGTCTATTGTACTCCAAAGTTTTAATTACGAATTAAGTATGTTTTTCGCTTTGTAAAATAAAGAAACGTTTTTAAAAACCTTGTTAAGAGGTTTCAATTCTTAACTCGCTACAGGAATGTAACAGGTACCTGGTCAGCGGTTTCGGGCGGGTGATTCATTGCGAATCGCGTCATTATTATACAGGAATTTGTATTATTGTTGTGTTATATTATTGAAAAATATTTTCGTATCTAAATATTTATTATTGATATTTTAGAACACGAGATTCGATACAGACATATCTTTAATCAACATTTTCAACGGCACTTAGTGGTAAGTTTGATGTACTTTTTAAGCAAGACCTTAGTAATATTTTAACAAATTTTTAGAGTGAATTAAGTACTGCTGATGCAGATGACGTTTTTCATCCGGCACCAACACCGTCACCAGCAGCTAGTATAGCTAGACAAGCGGATAGGTCTCACCATGGAGCTCCCAACAGCTGAGCGTATTTTACACCGCGTATGACGACTACGCGAGGTGGGAGTGTTGCTTGCATTAGTTTGACGTTCGTGCACCTGTCATTCGATGCAGTATGTGAGGTTATAATTATTTTGGTGTTGTTTAGTTGAGAGCAAGAACGCAATTGTCAATAAAATGCGGTTCTCTAAAGGCCAACTAAGGGTGTCATAGTTACTGCAAGTGAAAATAAAACGCAAATGCCCGACCAGACCAATGAAACGATACGTTACCTTGAAAATCTGGGTAAATAACGTTAATTTTATTCAAGTTTTAATAATGAAAAGGAATTGCAAATTATTTTGTAGGTGCAATACCCCTTCTGTAAGGAGGGTGTAGGTAATGCTGTAAATTCAGCTCGACAAGATGGTAAGGGAGCATCAAGTTAATAATATTTTTATTACAATTAATTAATACACCAAGACTGTAATAGCAAACTATTATCGGTCCATTACTGTTAAACGGAACTACTTATCAAGTTTTCCTTTCTCGGCCTGATGTAAGTATTGTATTGTAATGTATTTTCTCTTGTCGTAGCAGTTACGTGAATTAATCAAAAAACCGTCCTGGAAAAATATAAAAACGATTGCATTTGCCTTGATAGTACTCATGGTGTTAATGCCTACAGTTTTGACCTAACAACTTTATTAGTCTTAGACGATTTCCATCAAGGCTTTCCTTGCTGTTTTATGATTTCTAACAAGACGGGTGAACAAGTTAGGTCTATATTTTTAAATACTCCCACGTCCAATTGGAAAGCGCCTATGATGATTCACCACGAATGTTCTCCACTGATTGGTGATCGAATAACAATTTTTTTGGCTTTGCTGCTCCCTTATACACAAACACCGACACTTCTTCCTTCATATGCATTCCTTGGAGGTAATAAAGTTAATAACGGCAGCAATATTTTAATTTATCAACATACAGCAAACGACTTTTGGTAGGTCTGGTCTCCCCGTCGCTGCTCTTAGTCACATAAATGTGATTGACCTCTGTTTGGTATTCATTTCAGCCGTTGGTCGACACGACCCTGAAAGCAGGTGCTGGTTCCGAATGTTATGTTATATGTTATGTTAGGTTGGTAACGGCAGATCAAATATGGACGTACAACTAGATAGTACGCTGATCCTTTGTAACACAAAAGTTAATAAATACTGTCACGTTATAAATTAGTGACTGTCTGGATTGAAACACATCATTCACTTAACGATATTATATTTAAGCAAAGATTACAAGTTTAATAATTTGCACCATTAAGGTGAGCTTACACAATTGTAGCAATCAGAGTCCAGTAGATCATGATGGTAGAGCAAGATGGTGTTCTGTGGTTGTCAGAGTCCAGTAGATCTGGTTGATAGAGTGAGATGATGTTCTTTGGTTTTCTTGTTACGGGTTCAACCCTAGCACGGGTTGAACCCTGGTCAGGCCTGGCTTGGCTTGGTGACTTGAGTGTGATGACTTGAACGTGATGTCTCGACTTCTTGGCTGGTAATTGCACACTGCCTTGTATGAAAGCTCGTTGTGCTTTTATACTAGTTTGAGCTTCCAAATATGGACATAATGGACTTAACCTTTGGTTGTTCTACATTCACCAGCTTTCTCATGAAACCTTGTTAGTCATCAGATTTGCATTGTGAAAGTATAATGTCAAGTCTAATGTCAAAGTATTATAATAAACTGGCAGGTGATACCAGCATGCTAGCACGTGATGCTGGCATGTTTAGTTAACATTGATTTTATAAAGCTTATTCCAGGAATTCGTAATAAGTATTCAAAGCACTTCATGACATTTCTCCCCCTCTTAACTAAGCGAGAAGCTATGATCGCTTAAGGAAAGATTTTACGTCATGAAGTGAGTATACAACATTTGTAACACTCACCCTTAATGGTTACATTAACAGATATTTTATACAAGCATTAGTTTAAACAGACATGGTATTCTATGATACGTTGCGTAAGTTACATAATAATTGATTATACAGAGTAATAATGGTTAGAAATACAAGATATAGCATAAAAACAATGGTTACATATTACAATCACATATCAAGTTTAAATGCAACATTACTTGTTACAATGCTACTTAAGTTGCATATACATACTATACATTTTAAACATTGATCACCCTGTGGATGTTTAAGTTATGTGATACCTTTTATATCGGTAATGAAATAATTCTGCACTTCCAACAGAGGTCACTAACATAAGTAAGTATAATACATTATTCATAATAATATGTAGCTGTCTAATTGTTATCATATGCGTTAATACTTAAGTTCGGTAACTGATGTGTAGGTGGCGTGGTATACATTATTAACGTTTATCATTATTTGAAAATGTAAGTAAACATATAATTATTTGGCTAAATGTTAATTAGAAGTTAGTTAGAATATTTTGAAAATTAAACAATTGCCTTCCGAACATTTTCTGTACAAAAATTGTCATTACAAGTTGAAAAAATACTAAAAATTGAGAAAATGCTTTGCACCTGTCTTTTGCGTATGAGGAATCTTTATCTTTTGCTGAAGTTGCATTTTTTATTGTATATAACCAATTGTTTCTTCCTGAAGGAGTCATTTCATTTTTAAACAGTTAACATTTAACATTTAAATCAAAAATTTGTTCCCTTTTTTCAAAAAAATGAATTTTGAAACGACCCAAAGCCTAACCCACACTGCATCCCCCATCGATGCCAGTCTGCTCCCGGCAATTCGTAAGTAAAGGATTTTGGAAAGAATAATTTTTGTTTGGTTGTTTGTTAAATTTTATAGGAAGTTGCTAAGAACACAATTTCATTTTTATTTTTGTTTTTCAGAGCTCTTCGAAGGATGGAACCTACAGGAGGTGGTAGTAAGGGAGGGTTATCCCCTAACCATTATCACCTCCTGGATCCAGACTATACTGGGACCTGGACGAATCTATATCCTTAGCCGTCAGGACCAATTTGAGGTGTTTGGGATCAACGCGCCCATCGAATGTGTCACCGTGGCGGTGCACGACATGGGGGACGGGTGGACCAAACTGGAGTTGTTCTACCCGCACCCCGAGGACGAACTGCTCGGTGACGATGAGGTCGCTAATGATCCCACACCTCCATCGCCTCCTGTACCCGGAGTAGCAGCCACCCTAGAAAAGCCGATTCGCAACTACTCTCCTCCAGAACTGTCATACGACATCCTGGATGAAATTATGGCAGATCTGGAGGGGATTTTGTAAATATTTTGGTATTTTGTTATTATTATTGTATATATTTGGTTTGTACTTTTCAATTTTGTAAATATTTTTGTGTTTTTGTTTTCCCGCTATTTTTGTAATAAATTGATATTTTTAAAGATTTTTGCGTTTATGTTTAGTATTTTTCGTTAATTTCAGGAAAAGCATAAAAAATAATTAAGACGAATAATAAATTCATTATTGGTTGTAAGGCAATGTTTGAATACACGGTGGAGTTACAACCGTGCAGAACGTACTTTAAAATATAACCTTCAACACAATATTTTAACCAAGTGCAGTTACAAGTTCGCACATGCAGTGGTTTTGAAAGTGCTCGAAAGGGTGTGAACAAAGTGATTTCGTGAAAGCATAAAAGTACAGTAAGTATTTAATTCTACTGATAATATAAATATACTTATTCTATAATGACAAAGAAATTGAAATTTCACCTTTTTCCCAAAAAAACTAAGTACCTATATGTACTGTGTTTATAAAAACTATATCTTATAATTATATTTGGACTAGTTTGACACTCGTTACAAAAATCTCGACCTGAAGAAAATTATTTTCTTTTCTTGGTCAGAATTATTTTGTTGATATAATTGATAAAATAACAAATATGTAAAGTAAATATCTATTATTTGACAAAAACATGAGGTTGGGTTGCTTATTTTAAAATTATTCATATTAAATAGGTGATTACAAAAAAAAATCTCATATTTATGTACCGTCGCTCAGAAAACTTTTAAAGTTAAGTAACATTTAGATTTTTTGTATCTAAAATTTGTAGTTAACGCTGTGTACTGATAAGGTACAATAAATTATTATTTTATTACAAATAATAATGGTATTGACACGTTATATGGTCTGTATTCAATTTTTTAGTCCATGAAGATGTCTAATAAGATCAATGGTAATTTATAATACCGTTTTACAACAAACTATGTCTGCGTTCTACAGGAGTATTTTGAATAGGTCTTCCTAATTCAACCATGTTAAGATTTGTAGCTAATTCTTTTAAATTAACACGGGTTCGCCGTATTTGATTGCCTTTCAAGTACTTTAAGAAAATTCGAAACAAAATGTAGCAAATTGTCAGAATAATTACACTTAAAAGAAAATATTGAATGTGTGAGAAACTTCTGGCGTTAGAGTTTATTGAATTGTTAGTAATAATTTTTGTTGCGAACTCGTTAATTTCATCAAACCTATCACTTAGTACGCTTAAGTCATCTAAATTTTTTGGTATGGAACGATAATTTGCACTTAGATTCATTTGTGGTATAACGTTTTGAAAATTTTTGAAAACAGAGTGGTTAAGATCCAAATTAAGTGGAGCAACATATTCCAGCATAAGCTCTTTGCTTATTATTTCACTATGCGTTAATAAAATTACATTTTTGGTGTGGCCTGTACAACGTGAAAATAATATAATTTCACCAACTCCTTTTAACGTTATGTCTTTAGAGAAGGTATCGTCACAAACAATTGTTAGAATTTCAAAATCTGGTATTACGAATATCCAAGCATTTAATACTGACATTTGGGACCAAAGCGGATGATATAACTCAGTGATACGTTGGTCACAGGTTTTTGGTATTTGTTGGGATCCTTTAAATATCAAAATTTCACAAAGGTCACTTTGAGAGGATAGCATTAACGGTTGTTTTTGTTCACGAAGATAATTTTGCGTTCTAAATTTTTTGCAATCTGTAAAGTCTTCACTTGATAATGTAAAAAATTGGTGTCTTTCAAGTGTTATTGCCACATACTTTGAAGAGGGTTGAATAAAAGTATATTTTTTGTTACCAAGGGGTACTGGTAATGCAGAGATTTTTAATAATTCATACCGAATTGTATTCGATAAGGGAACATTTATTGTATATATTAAGTTTGTGTTTTGAAAATAAACAGTCAATTTAATCAACTTTAGTAGAATATTTGCGTTTTCTAGTAAAAGGGTAACTGGAAATTCTAGAGTTTTGGTAGTAAATGTGACATTTCTTGAAGTTCTTTTATGAATCTTTTTGGAGGCAAAATTGCAGGGTGTAATGTTCCTCGTGAAGCGAATAAGACTGCATTGAGTAAAGTTTTAACGTCGAATTCATATTCATGAAAAAATAAAGAAAATAATTGAATGTATTCATTGATCATATTTTTGACATCAAGAAAATATACTGATTTAGATAGATTATGAATCTGATCTTCTGTATTTTGCAAACTTGTGGCTAACAAATTTTGATTAAAGTATAAGTCAGCTGCTGTTGTATTGAGAGTTGAAATTGCAGATTTTATCAGAGTAGTTTGTTCTTTTATTATTTTGACGAAATTTTTTCCTTGTTCTTCAAACTGTAAGATCTTTTGATTATAAAATTCACCATCACTACTATCAAGTGTACCAAAGAGCATTTTTAAAAGTGATCCACCTCCGTCTAAGGGGCTTCGTTTTGCTCGTTTTTGTGCAAATCCTACCAGTTCTTCCAAATTATTTTGGTCAAATTCAACTCGCATAAGACCAACGGAAGCTGTTTGAATAAAATGGTCACACATTTTAAGATTGTCTATCATTTTTGAGCTATGATACCATTTCTGTTCCCGCTCGCGTTCCAGAGAACAAATATGTTTAATCTTATTGAAGTAATTTTGCAAATAAGTAAATTTTTCATGATAATTTTTCATATTAACAAAAGCAACAATAGTTACCTTATTGTTAAATAATTGAATTTGTCCGATTTTTTCGTAGTGTAATCCAGGGTTGTATTTAAATTGTGTTACGTTATACTCTGCTAGTTGTGCTACAGCTTGAGCTCTGTAACAATTAAAATAGGTAATAGTTAAAATTTGAAAGTGTATTGTAAAAATTAGAATTATGTGAAAATTGTAGTACTAATTAATGTCTTTTTATATGTTTTAGATAATTGCCATTCTATTTTATTCATATGTAAAGATTTTATTTCCAAAGAGGATTGAACCTTCAACAGAAAGGGGACCCGCTAAATCCCACTAATTATAGACCAATTTCCATCTTACCAATATTATCCAAAATAATTGAAAAATGCATGGCCTCTAGAATAGCATGCTTTCTAGAGACTCATGAGTTATTTACGAGCAGCCAATCTGGGTTCAGGAAGAATCGAAGTACATGTTTGGGAATCCTTGACATTGTAACAGAAATTATGCAGGGTTTTGAGAATAACGAATTTGTATTAGCAACACTTTGCGACTTAAGTAAAGCCTTTGACTGTGTCTCACATGAACTACTGATAGATAAACTACCCTTTCTAAATTTCCATCCAAACAGTATAAGATTGCTACAATCCTATCTTGAGGATAGGCACCAATACGTATATGTAGATAATAAAAAATCCGGCCAGAGGAAAATATCAACAGGTGTGCCTCAAGGCTCAGTTTTGGGACCACTACTCTTCCTAATATATGTAAATGACTTACCAATGAGCATCACACCAGAAAAATGTACGCTTTTTGCAGACGATACAACTATTATCGTGAGGAATCCTGATAAGGATACTGTGTACAAGGAGTCGTCTGAGACTCAATCAAGGGCCAAAAAATGGTTCACAGCAAACCGGCTACATTTAAATGCTGAAAAAACGCACAATATGATGTTTTCCATGAGGGCAATCGAAACTAATAATGAGGGAGCGCGTTTCTTGGGTGTCATCCTCGATCACAAGCTGACGTGGGATTTACATATAAACTCCATCGCAACAAAATTAAGTAAAAACATTTTTGTCCTAAGAAACATGACACAATGCGTCTCGCACGCAGTATTAAAGCAAAGTTATTTCTCCTTGTGCCACTCTTACTTAACGTACGCGATATTGATATGGGGGCATGCTAGTGGTGTCGCACAGTTGTTTAGATTACAAAGAAAAGCATTAAGACTGATTGCAGGTTTATCAATACGCGATGATTGTAGACAGGCTTACATTGATAATCAAATTTTAACACTACCATCTATATACATCCTAGAAAATCTAATGTATGTCAAAAATAACTTGATTTCCTACAAAACACACCAAAATATACATTTCCACGAAACAAGGAACAGAGAAAATCTTGTTCCCATTCACTGTCGACTCAAGAGGTGTCAAAGCGGACCAGGTTACCTAGCAGTGCACTTTTTTAACAAATTACCTGTAGCTATAAGAGAACTGCCACTAAAATCTTTTAAAAACAAAATCAAAAACATATTTATCAATAAAGCGTTTGATTCGTCTGAAGAATATTTTAATATGTCGTTTACTGTGACGTAACATCATGTATGATATGTGTAAGTAGTACCTATAGACATTGCGCTGTGAAAATTGCAATTCTGTATTAATTAATTATGACCTATGTAAACAATCTTGTAATAACATCAATAAACAAATACAAATACAAATACAATACAAACAGATGGTACTAGTCTAGACGAACACTTTTTTTTCCAATGAGGTTTGAATTTAACACCTGGAAATTTCTTATCAACAATATTTCCTGCAGGTACGTGAGTAGCCACGGGACATGGTTCAACGGTTTGGCATGGTCACACCGTATATTTTTTCTTCTTTTTTCTTTAATACATTGTTGCTTGATCATAAGCTTGCAGTAAATATAAATGCTGCAACTTTCATATTTGCTGCAACGTTCCAAGTTATCTTTTATCCTTTTCTTTCTTGCACTTAGCGTAAGTACAAAATTATTCTTTTTAATTCAAGCTGTTTAAAAATATTACTATTAAGTATTTAATCCATCTCTTTTTATTTGAATTAAAAAGGTGGTTAGCGATCTAACGACTAAACATTCCTTTCAATCAGGAATTTTCAGCTTCTTTTTCCCCTAACTCATATATGCGCGACTTTAATATACACAAATGTCGTTAGATTTCCTCTTGTTGAAATTTATAAAACTACCACTTAATTCTCTGCAGCGCTACAGAAAATTTTCCAATACTGAAGAACAGTAATCTTAATAAAGAAAACAAGAGACTGTAGGTGTCTCAAAAAAAATTGAAGTATACTTCCCGGCGAAAACAGGGGTTTCTTAATGTCTCTGACATATGTTATTAATAATGAATGGAAGTATTTCTTACCTATATAGGATTTCGGACAACCTCTTTGCCAAAACTTGATTATGCCTCTCTAATCAATTTGACAGAACTCATATACAGAGAACAATCCATTTCTCTAAAATTAATTCTACAGGAAAGGTCCTTTTAATTCTAAAGTAAGTGAATATTTCAGTTAAATGAGAGTTAATTTCCTGAGCTCGGTGACGCTAACCCTTGTATGACTCTATTATAACATTTATAACGTCATATTTATTTATTTATATAACTTGGAGTAAACTTGGACTGAATTAACTCGTTATCACTAAAGAAGCTAACAGACACGTGATAACAAAACTTCTTTTTGAGGCTACTAACTCCTTCTTCTAACAATTAACTTTATTTAATACATTTATATTTTTTAGAGCTTATTCAATATTCGAGCTCGTTTCTAATTCATCCGAAGGGCCAATCGGATTACTATTATTACTTGAATCATCTATATCATCATTTTTGAAAGAGTTATCATCATCTACTGGAGGAAACCAGCTATCTTTATAAGGTAAAATTCTTGAAATATGCACAACTTCTTGTTTGGCATTTGATGCTTTACCTTTCTTAATTAAATAATTAAATAATTGTTTTACAATATAATATGGTCCAAACCATCGTAATAAAAGTTTTTCACTTTTACCCACCTTTCGTACAGGTGTAAAGACTTTTACTTTTTGGTGAACTTCAAAATTTGTTAATCTATGTTTTGAGTCGTAACGACTTTTATCCTTTTCTTGTTGACTTTTAATATTTTGAACTGCTAAGTTCCTGGCAAATAATGCACGTTCGCGTGATTCTATAATATCGCTAGATTCAACAGGAATATTTAATTGAACATCCATTGGTAACCGTGGTTGTCTACCATAAACTAACATGAATGGTGATAGTTTAGTTGTTTCTTGACGAGAGACATTATAAGCCCATGTAACGTGGACTAGGTGATGATCCCAATCGGTTTGTTGTGTGTTTGTATAAACACTTAGCATATCCACGATTGTATGGTTGGTTCGTTCAACTAACCCATTACAGGCTGGGTGATAAGCTGTCGTGAATCTACTATCAATACCCATAATTCTTAGTAATTCCGTTACTAGTTGGGATTGAAATCCCTTCCCGCGATCAGAAATTATGTATTTTGGACTTCCATGTCTGCAAATAATTTGTTCTAATAGAAATTGTGCTACTGGTTCACTTTTACCGCTTGGTAAAGCCCGAGTTTCACAATAACGTGTTGCATAATCAGTAGCGACAACTATTGTTGTTTTGCCTCTTTGGCTTCTACGAAGTGGACCTACTAGATCGATTCCTATTTTTTCAAATGGTATTCCAATGGAAATTGGTTGTAGTTGACCTGGGGGTTTTTGAGTACTCCCTTTTCTTGCTTGACAAGATTGATACCCCGAAACATACTTCGTTACATCTTTTAAAAGACCATCCCAATAATAAGTAATTTTTATTTTATGGTATGTTTTGGTAATACCTAAATGTCCTGCCATTGGGGCATCATGGTTATTATATAAAATTTCAAATTTAAGGGTATTTGGAACAACTATAAGATACTGAGAACCTTCTGAACTAGTATTTTTTTTGTAAAGTACATCATTTATTAATGTGAAAGACTTAGCTCGTCTTCGCTCGCTAATTGTTAATATTGTGTCAATAGTATTGTCTAATGCCATGAAAAGTTTATTTAATTTTTTATCTTGACGTTGTAGGTGACCGATATCAGCTGGTATTGTTACAAAAGTTGGAACATAATCTGCTTGAATTTCATCAAAATCCGTAGCAATTTGACAAGGATTACGAGATAAAGCGTCAACATCTTTATTCAAGACTCCTCGTTTATATTTAATCGTATAATCAAAATCTTGAAGTCTTATGGACCATCGTACGAGACGTCCGCTCATACCTTTAGCGCTCCGTAACCAACAAAGTGCATGATGGTTGGTAACAATGGTTATGTGTTTACCGTAGACATAAGGTCGTAGGTAAGTTAAACTCCAAATAGCCGTTAGTGCTTCTAATTCCGATATGGAATAATTTTTTTCAGCCTTCGTCAGGCTTCTGGAAATGAATGCAATTGGAAAAAATTCGTTATCAAATTTCTGTAGGAGAATGGATCCTATGCCTTCATGGCTCGCATCCATCCGTAATTCTGTTTCAGCCTCAGGATTATAATGGTGTAAAATTGGTGCAGTTGTTAATTTAGTCTTAAGCGTATCGAATGCATGTTGTTGAATTTCTCCCCAGACAAATTTAACGGATGGTTTAGTAATTTCATACAGCGGTTTAGCTATTCTGGCATAATTTTCTATGTGTTTTCTATAATAGTTACACATTCCTAGAAACGATTGAACTTTTTTAGGTGTTGTTGGTGTGAGAAATTTTGTTATAGCTGCTATTTTAGTATTGTCTGGCAAAATACCTTTTGCAGTTACTGTATGACCTAGGATAGTTAATTCTGTTTGTGCATAGCTGCATTTACTAGGTTTTAATGACAGGCTATGATAACGTAATTTATCAAAAGCATGTTTCAAGCGACTTAAATGTTCGTCAAATTATAATATCGTCCATGCATATAAGTAATTCTTTAAATTTTAGATCTGCAAAAACTTTATCTGCCATGTTTTGAAATGTCCTAGGAGCGTTTGTTAAGCCAAAACTCATTACATTAAATTCATATAAGCCATCGGGTGAAATAAAAGCAGTTTTTTCCTTATCGCTTTCTTTTACGTTAATTTGAAAATATCCGCTAAACATATCTAGGGACGAAAAGTATAGATTATTACCTAAATAACTCAATATATCGTCAATTAAAGGAAGTGGGTAACTGAATTTTTTGGTGACCCCATTTAATTTTCGATAATCAACGCAAAATCTAATAGAATTATCTTTCTTTTTGACTAAAACTATCGGAGACGCCCATGCGCTTTGTGATTTGCGAATTGTGTTATTATCTCATGTTCCACTAAATTAGTTGATCCCATTTCTGAGAAGTTAGTTGCAAAAATATCCTGATATTCATCTAGTAATTTTTGTAATTGTTTTTGTTGATTCGTTGTCAAACTAGGATTCATGTTGTCTTTACTTTGATTAGGGTTTTCACAAACATCAAGAGTTGATACTAAATTCAAATTCTCAAGCATTTCAAGGTATGTCAATGTAGTTCCTGCTAGTAGCCGTATCTTATTTGAATTGGTGGATTGTATTTGAATTTTCCAATCCGTCAGCTTAATTTGTTCAATATTAGTTATGATTAATTTATGCTTGGACAAGAGAATTTCTTGGAAACATATTTTATAGGGACTATATGACAAATTGTCAGTATTTTCTAATTGTAAATCTACAGTGGTTACTGTGTTTGGTAGAATTTCTATGTCGTTGATTAAGCGTAATTTTCCCTTACTTTTTGTTCATATGGCATATCAATGTCGTCTAAAAAGTTTCTGAATTTACAAAATAAATGTGAAGAATTTGGCCAAAGGTCCCTGATATTTGTTTTATGCATATTAATTGTAATTGGTTGTACTGAAGTATTATTAAATGTAATAGTATGATTTTGAAAATTGATTATACTTTTGTGTTTTAGTAAAAACTTCATCCCGAGGATCAATGGTCTAGGTGAAGATTCTATTACTAATGCCGAAATTGTTGTTTTCCAATTTTGAATGCTTACATCTATCAATGATGATCCTAAGACGGATAATTTATGGTTATCTACTGTTGATAAAAATGAAATTGGACTAGGTTGTATTACTGTATGTACAAAATCTTTACTTATTACGTTTTCAATGGCACCTGTATCTATTATAATTTCTGCTTTCGTATTAGAAATATACCCTACAATAAGTAAAATTTGTAATTTATTATGAACATCAGGGAGCCTTTGATCAAAATGTAGGACAGCTTGTAGGCTCAGTGCTTGCGCTGTCCTGTCCCGTTTCCCGATGAATTTGGTAATACATAATTGTTACGGGGAATGGTTCTACCCCATGTATTTGTATATAATGGTTGATTTTGTCGCGAATTGGCTGGGTAACCAGTTGGTTGTTTTTGTCTTGAAGTGGTATAGGATGAATTATTTTGTCTTGTTCTACACATGCTAATAGTATGTCCCGGTTTATGGCAATAAAAACAAATCGGTCTTCCGTCTGAAGTGCGTGTTGGGCGATAGTTATTAAACTGTCCTCTTCTATTATTGTTAATATTACCTTGAACATCCCTATTATAGTTTGTAGGTCTTGTAAAAGTTCTTGAAGCATTTGCAGCATTAATGTTTAAAATTGGAGTTTCCGTTTTTTCTAGTTTAGATAAACTCTCGCGTTTCTTAGCATCACTAATTTTAAGTACCAATCGTTTAAGTTTATCCAAATTCATGTCATCATCAGTTAGCACCGAAAATTGATACTGATACGATGGATGTAAACCACATTCGAAATATTCAATTATTTCTGATTCAGGCATGTTGTCATCTAAATTGTAGCATACATCTAGTATGTCATAAAAGAAACTATTAATGTCCTCAAATTCGCCTTGTTTTCGCGACCGTAATTTAAATTTGGTTTCGCGATTAACCGCAGCTCCGGCGTATTCTTTTAAGAAATGAGTTTTAATGTCTTCCCATTTCAAGTTTCTATGAATAGGATTGGTAATAAATTTTTCGTACCATATTGCTGCAGGTCCCATCAGAAAAGAGCCGAAAAAACAAATTTTATTCCCATCTGCCCAAGAATTTACAGCAGCAGCCCTTTCATATGACTTTAAAAATTTTGCAGGATTTTTATCCTTGACTGGATTAAAAGTTTCTGGACTTATAAATTTTGGTAAAGTTGGGTTTGCTGGTGTTATAAATGCTTCGA
The DNA here is from genome assembly GCA_963082805.1 of Hemicrepidius hirtus. NCBI lineage: Eukaryota > Metazoa > Arthropoda > Insecta > Coleoptera > Elateridae > Hemicrepidius > Hemicrepidius hirtus. The sequence goes on from OY720168.1 coordinate 10,870,689, forward strand.
AAATTGTTACGTTTGCCATTGTTCTAATCGTACTTTCAGCTGATTTAAATAAATTTTTTATTTAATATGACTCGTTCTATTAAATTTGGAACTTGAGTTTTGTTATCTGGGGAATTAGACCCTACAGAACTTTCAAAAACTGTTTCTGGTGTTGCTACTAAATCAATAATATTTTGCTGATCGGAATCAACTATGTCTGACAAAGATTTTTGTTTGTATTTATCTGTATTACGTAATTCTAAATTTTTAGATCTCGTAACTGGTGGTGATCTTAAGGTCATTACCCGTGAACGAAAAACATCAGTTGGAGGAGATTTAATTGTATCCTCATATTCATAAAATGAACTAGACTTATTAAATACCTCAGAACTAGTATATTTTGGTTTAAAATTTGCTATATGCTCTGGAAGAGCTGTTGAAATTGATTGACCAGATTCAGATTTCTTTTTCAGTACAGAGGGTTTCCTACTTGATTTATGCTTGACATGTTCAGATCCAGACATTGTACAGGGATTTAAAGCCCATTTTGAAATGCTTAATACAATTTATAACATTTCAGAATGATCAACGCAATTTCCACCAATATGCTCAGTTTGAAATGTTACACATCACACAACATACTATACTCAACATACCATACACAACATACCATACTAACATTTCAAAATGACAATCGGCACTCTATTAAAATACTTTCATAAAAATGAAACTCGGCACTCCACCAAAATGTCACGTTATAAATTAGTGACTGTCTGGATTGAAACACATCATTCATTTAACGATATTATATTTAAGCAAAGATTACAAGTTTAATAATTTGCACCATTAAGGTGAGCTTACATAATTGTAGCAATCAGAGTCCAGTAGATCATGATGGTAGAGCAAGATGGTGTTCTGTGGTTGTCAGAGTCCAGTAGATCGGGTTGATAGAGTGAGATGATGTTCTTTGGTTTTCTTGTTACGGGTTCAACCCTAGCACGCGTTGAACCCTGGTCAGGCCTGGCTTGGCTTGGTGGCTTGAGTGTGATGACTTGAACGTGATGTCTCGACTTCTTGGCTGGTAGTTGCACACTGCCTTGTATGAAAGCTCGTTGTGCTTTTATACTAGTTTGAGCTTCCAAATATGGACATAATGGACTTAACCTTTGGTTGTTCTACATTCACCAGCTTTCTCATGAAACCTTGTTAGTCATCAGATTTGCATTGTGAAAGTATAATGTCAAGTCTAATGTCAAAGTATTATAATAAACTGGCAGGTGATACCAGCATGCTAGCACGTGATGCTGGCATGTTTAGTTAACATTGATTTTATAAAGCTTATTCCAGGAATTCGTAATAAGTATTCAAAGCACTTCATGACAATACTACATAAATAAAGTTAAATAATTATAGAATATCCTAAGGGATATGACATGGTGTCAGGTGTGAATTGAGTGAAAAAACGGTAGCCGTGCAGGTAGATAAGCAACCGCTATAGAAGATAAAAGTTGAAGGTCAAACGTGGTAAAAGAAAATCAAAATGGAATTCTTTAAACCGCCAAGTCCGTTGACAGATTATGATACAAAGAATTGGGCATTTTGGAAACAAAAATTTAATATTTACTTGAAAGCTGCAGATAAACAAGACGTTCCAGGAGACATGAAAATAGCAATGTTATTAAGTTGTATTGGTGATGAAGGCCTTGACATATATAATACGTTTGAAGATGATAAAAAGGATACCCTTCAACAATTATTAAAATCGTATGACCACTACTTTCTTCCAAAAAAGATAATTCCAATGGAAACCTTTAAGTTCAATAATTTAATTCAAGAGAAAAACCAGACTATTGAACATTATTTAACACAATTAAGAAAACAGGCTAAATTATGTGACTTTGTATGTTCGAAATCAGATTGTAAAACTAGTTACGAAGACCGTATGGTTCGAGATCGATTAATCGTAGGAATTAACGACAAGGACATTCAAGCAATACGTGAGTCAGATATTTCAGTAAACAAAATCGTATACTATTGCAAGTCGGAAGCGCTCAGCAAAGAACATCTCAAAACGTTGAATACTGAAGAGGAGATTTGCGCAGTAAAAATGAAGAATATAAAATGCACAAAGTGTTTATATGAACATGAATAGGTCATAGGTCATTTTGCAAAGGCGTGTACAAAAAATGAAGAGTCAGAAGACCCGCATAATATAGTTTCCAGTAAAAACAAGGAACTAAAGCCATCGACAACTACCACAACAGACAAACAACATTATGAAATGAAGAAAGAAAAAGAAGTAAGTCAAATAACACAGATAGAAACGGAAGATGAGCTATTTATAAACGAATTAAGAAAAGGAACTGCTGAATCTTAGTATGAATCCATTTATGTTGATAATGTTAAGGTAATTTTCAAGTTAGACTCTGGTTCGGATTGTAGTATTTTACCGAAATATATTTTAGATAAGATTGGTACTAATAATAGTATGAGAAAATGTTCTGCTACTTTAGTTTCATGGAAATTTTAAACATAATCCAATTCGTGAAATAATTTTAACTTGTAAACATAAAAACGTAGAGCGAAATGTGAAACTTAAAGTTGTAGATTTAAAAACTGATGCATTATTTGGGCTTCAGGAATGTTTAGATTTTAAGTTATTTCAAAAAATTAACTCTGTAGAATTATTACCGAAATCTTAAGAATGGTATTTATGAAAAATATAAACAAGTTTTTGGAGGAAAAGGTAGAATTCCAGGATTATGTATTATTGAACTTTCAGATAATTGTCAACCCGTAGTACAGTATCAAAGAAAAGTACCTTTGTCACTATATGCAAAATTAAAAGAAACCCTAGACAGTTTTGAACAAAAACAAATTGTAGAAAAACTAGATTATCCTACAAGTTGGGTAAATAGTTTAATGATTGTGGAAAAACCTGATAAAACATTAAGATTATGTATTGATCCAAAACCGCTTAATAAGTACATTCGTAGAGAACACTTTCCAATTCCTACAAGTAGTGATATCATAAGTAGATTAGCAGGTAAAACGCTGTTTACAGTCATTGACATGAAGGATGGGTTTTGGCAACTTGCATTAGATGAAAGAAGTGCTGACCTTTGTGTTTTTAACTCGCCCTTTGGTAGATATAGGTTTCAGAGACTTCCATTTGGAGTCTCATGTGCCCCAGAAATTTTTCAGCGTAAAAATTTTGAACTATTTGGTGATATTGCTGGAGTTGAAATCTATTTTGACGATCTAATTATTGGTGGTGAAGATGAGTTAAATCATGATAGAGCACTCAAACAAGTTTTAGATAGGGCTCTTAAAAACAATGTCAAATTTAATTTAAAAAAATTTCAATACAAGATAACAGAAGTTGTTTTTATGGGACAAATAATAGTAGATTGTTTTGGACAGTTCTGGGACACTCCCCCCACTCCTAACCTTGAATCCAAGGTCAAGGTCAACTCTCAAGGTCAAGGTCAGATCTCAAGGTCAAGGTCAGATCTCAAGGTCAAGGTCCTTGAATATTAACCAAGGTCACTCCCTTAGACCAAGGCCGAACGCAAGACTAGAGCTAGTAATTGAAACAGTGTAACATTTAATAATTTTATTTAGAAATGGTATACATTTATTAATACAGTATTTATTCACACAGTATTACACATTGAACATGTCGAGTATCCTCAAAAAATATCAATTTTCTTGCATGTGTTGTCCTCATGAAAATCAAGATTATCAAAATCTCCAGTAATCTCTAGGTGTATACGATTCAAGTATTTTGAGTTCTTCAAAGCAGCGTTCTTGATAAAAGTTTTGTCGAACCACTCATCGAATCGGGTATCACAATTTACTTCGGTATGTGGAATATCAATACTTTTAATTCCTTTGCTAATACAGCTGACAGACCCTTTAATTTGCAAACGCTGATCACAAGAGTTGTCTAGCATCACTAGTAAGTTATTAATAATTTGCGGTTTAACTTGTAGCATACAACAATTGTAGCAGTAACCTAAAGAAGCTACACCATCTAATACGTACTCAACAGTCAAAGTTGGGTGCAACATGTTTACAGCTCAAGATAAATTTTCAACTGCAGCAAAGTAGTTGTAACATCGTTTATATAGTTAGGGAAACACAGAATTAAAGTTTCTTAATATAAGTTTTATTACATTTAAACAAAGTAATACAAACAATAGGATTATTTAAAACAATGTCTAGAAATGTGCGAAAGCAGTGTGTTTATACCAAGTTGAACGTTCCGACCTGAGTCAGTATTTCCAGCAACATCTTCACCCCTTTGAGTGTGTTCGTTCGATTGCAATTTGTTTTCTAGTAGTTTTAGAAGATAATCAATTCCATTCAAGTTGGCAGCTAATTCGAAACCGTTCAGAGTGTTGAAAACCTCATCCAGCAAACCCTTAGCAATTTTTAATTCATTCATTAAATTAGCAAACTTGCAGCTTTGAGACCATCGGAGGTGTTCAGTTAGAGGATCATCCGCAGATTCCCACTCATAAATTCTAATTCCGCAGGAGTAGCATTGAACGTCGTCAACACCTTCACAAGCACGAAAGAAACCTGCACTGGCAAGGGATTCAGGAGATTGAGTCCTGATCCAATTTGTACGAAATGTTTTTAAACGTTCCAAATACGATTGGTAATGTTGACCGTTAACTTCGAAACACATGTTGGTTGTAGATGTCGAGAACAACTGACTAACAGGAAGCTGCTAGTCCGTGTTTATATAGTAGAAGTCGAATGGGCGGAGTCATATTGGTTGAGGTTAAGTGTGGTTGGTTCAGGTATTACTGGTCAGACCAGAAATACGCAATATGACCCAAATACGGATCGATACATCGAACCATAAATTTTAGTATTCGGTCCACAACCTGTTTCCTGTAGCAGTGGTGAAGCGATCCGTTGATAGGGAACGGTCGGCTGGTAAATTTCACCACGTCCTGGAGGAGCTCTCCGTGACTCATTGTCGTGCAGTGAATTGTTGCAACCGCATATAGTTGGCGATCCTCTGTCGGTGTTGATGGTGGACTTGGTGGTGCATCAGCCGGAAACACGCCTCCGACAAACTCTCGAAACATATTATAAAAGTAGTATTGGTCTTCCAGAGGAAGAACTTCATTAAAGTCGTTGTATACGAATGCCGCCATGGTAGGAAACTGATTGGTGCCACTTTCAAAATTCGATTAAATAGTGAATGTTGAACCTTGAACGGTAGCGGAACTGGTAATTTCAAGGTAAACAAGTAGACTGTCAAAAAGACCTTGAAGAGTTCCCCCACCCACTACAACCCCACTCTCACCCCCACCCTTCCCCAACCCCACCCCGCGAACTCATGTAACCTTGAAATATGTGTATATATGAATAGTTTTGAATCTACGGAGGTTAGTTCCAAATCGTCAGCGTGTAATAAGCCGTTCGTAACGTAAGAAACAAAAGTGCTATGGATAATTTATTACAGTGTATCGAAAATGCTGCGAATCAAGTGAAGCATAAATCTGCTGAAGCGTCTGTGATAAGCAGTGCAAAGTATTGTCCAGTACTACTACGACGTCGAAGCTATCCTCTCAATAAATCGAGGAGTAAATTCGTCGTTGTTGGTTTGTCTGGCTACACACCGTTTACACCTGTTATACAGTTGCATGGTGTTAAACATGATTTGGTAACATTAGACGAGACTGAATTGAAAATTCTGTTTGAAAATCGCGGAGCAATAGCAAATTATTTCGCAAAAGATGTTCAACTACAGTCATTGAATTTAAGCGGTTCAAAGAAAATTAACTTTCAAACAGTGGGTCCAGTCAAAGTAATATGTGTTAAGGACCTCACTGAAGGTGGTGGTGAAATTTATCTCGGAGTCGAGTCGTTGTTGGAATTGTGGAGTTTACAGCATTTAATTGGTTATGGCGCTGAAATGCTGAAAACATTGGAATTTTCAACATTTTATACAAGTATTATAAAAAGTGTCGCTCAAATATCAGGAGACGTAAAACAAAACATTGAAAGTATTTTGTTAAATCTGAATATCAAATCAGAAAACGTTGAGTGCATGATTGAAATGCTAAAATATTGCGAGGATATAATAAGATGCGATATTGAACTTGAACAATATTTACAAGTACAGACGCAATAATTAAATATGTGGATGGCTTATGCAGAAGCTTCCAGGCCAACGGCCACGGACTTACGTACATCAATAATCAGAGCTGAAAGTCAGTTTAGCGACTTAGTGTTCTATTACGAACACGAAAGTGTGTATAACTTTTGGAGCTACTGTAGCAGTGGACTAGAAGAACTTGCAAAATCGGCCAAATTGTATGAACGTGCTGCATCCCTTTGTCGCGAATTTCTAGACGGTGAAATTTCTGTAACGAACTTGATTGCACAACTGGACCGTATGAAGTTGGACACGGAAGAAATTAAGAAATTTAAGACTTTGGAAGATCGTAATGATGGTGGTAAAATTTGATATGACTAGAAACAAAGTGTATAATATGGTTGCATGGAGATATGCCTATGAAGCTGCTAGAAAAGGAACGTGGCAAATTGCAGCGTTAGATCGTAGCAGATTTAAAAGAAGAATTGTAGAAACGGCTACGGTCCTGGAGGAGGTTTTGAATGTGAATCATAGGACTCTCATATATATTGAACGTTTTTTATAACTTTATTAACAGTATTAACTGTGTTAACTTAACTATTACTAGCTTTTAGATAATAATGTACTATAAATGTATTAATCTTCTAGTATGTGCGTATTGGAAATAAATATATCTCTTAACTAATTTTATTTGAAATTTATTAAATGAAACTATTTCGTAAATAAAAAGATTTATTGAAAAACTATTGCATTACATAGTGTTGGTATAAATGATAAACGTTGGATAAAGCACAGTAACAAAGCGTTTTCAAATGATACATGCAGGCTGGTTTAGATGCGGTTAAAGCGGGGTGTTCTTCAATTTCAATGATGTTTTTGCAGGTATATGCTCTTAAAAATTTAGCCTTCTCATTCCCTTTTATATAAATGACATCAGCATCTCGAACAAGTCGCTGAAAGATTTTTGGAAAAAGGAAGACTGGTGTATGTCCATCATCCCAATTAATACAATGGTGGTTATTCATCAACCAAGTAGCTTGCTGCTGAAACTGGTGGGGTAGTGTTGAGAAGGAAAATGGGGATTTAAAGATGTGATGTGAAACAGTCTTTCCATCATACGCAGCTAATTCTTTTGGAGTAAATTCTTTGTCAGACGTCTTGAAACCTTGAACATCCACTATAACAAACATATTGATGCTTCAGTACTAGAAGCGACACTGCTTCTTCGAAGGTGTCCGACCAACTGGAGTACTAATCATTTAAAGTTGTTTAACCGCTTTTGTCAGAGCATTATACGAAAAAACGCGATCATGCAACACCAAGCAATACGCTGTTGTATCGTCGGCTACGTTGGTGGCTGTTTCAAATTCTAATCTAAACACCACTGCATTCGCCTGAATGTAGTCTTTTTGATTTGAGCAATCTACAACAATAAGAGGAGCTACTTTCTTGAAGTCCGGTAGAGATAGCATAGGCTCATCGTGTTTCTTGTAATATGTTGATTGGAAGTGGGAATACATGTCGTATAGGGTTGCATAATGATTATTAGCGATATCGATATTCAAATTATCATATGGATATCTTTCGGTGTTCAAGTATACTCTAATATTTTTGATATTGCAATGATCGAATGAACTCGAAACTTTATTTAATTGTCCAGATCGAGCCGTTTGGAAACCAAGTATAACTTGTCGAGGTGTTTGCAATTTTGTGCTGGTTGCGATAGCATGAGAATGGAGAGTATTGGTATGCACACCAGAGATTACATGAAGTTGCCAACTGCGAAACGCAACTTGTGTGTCGATGTTCTTATCAATGTATTTGGTTAAAGCCAGTTCCTGCGCAAGGCCTGCTGTAATATGGGGAACTTTCCAATAAATTTTGTCAATCTGAACTTTGATTGCATCAGTCGCCACGGCGTTGGCAAGATAAACAGCATCGTCATCAGTATTACTTCGGATTAATACCAATTCTTGTCGGATATTCAATACAACCTTATTATAATCTTCAGCGAACCCCAACAAGGTTCTGAGAGGGATGCAGACATTAAAATTACCGGAGGCATCCGTTATAGAACTTGAGCTATCAGGCAACCATCCGGCGTTTAGAAGTTTTTTAACATCTTCGGATGTATTGGAAACATAACCTTTCATAGTAGTTGTTATACCAGGCTTAGTTACAGAATCAATAACAACACCGTTCATTTCATATCGAATTTCGCTAAATAAGTGTGCGATACCATTATTTACAAATTTCGCGGTTGTAGGACCTCCCGTTGCTTTAAGTAGTTTTCCTTCTATGTACAAGTGGCTTAATCCGGGTAGAGTAGACATATCTTCTTGTATAGGTATTCGAATTTCATCATTATTGTTAAAACTGGTTGTGTACGGCTGATGGGTGTGGATTTGATTACTAACAATGGAATTGTCGACAAAGACCTTTTCACCAATATTCAAAATACTCATTGTAGCAACTGATAACCCAACGACTTGAGGAATGCTTTATTCTTGTTTGTTAACAGGTCGGAAGTCGATCTCTTACTGACCTTGGAGCGCTTGGAAGGGGGCTTGTTATATCCTTTTTGAATCGGCTGCAAAGGATTGCAACCGTAACCGTGCGAATGGAATATGAAACCCATTACACCTTCTTCAAATGTAAACCTACAGTTATGGTTTCTGAATTGAAACTGACCGGTCGATCGTCCTGATCAAGTATTTTAATTGTAATGTTCGTAATGGTTTTAGTACTGATAGGTAGATAAATAACTGGATTTGGAGACTCGACGATTTTGTAGCCAACCGGGACAGTAGGAAAGAATTGATGAATTGTATGGCTTGGTTTTCCATTGTTATAAGACCCCACAGAAATATTACAATGTATTAATATGGTATTAACTTGCATTATTTTGGTTATGTGTTCAGATTCAACCACTTTATTTTTTGAATATATTTTTTTGTCGAATCCTAGTATATCCCTTATAGAGTTGTCATATTCGAAGTCTATTTCATGAGAGGCCTTAATCTGGGTTTTCATAGTGCTTGCATGTCCTCGCAGGTCCACGTATTCCCTGTCGCCAACATTACGATTTAATTGCGACTGTATGTATTGGTTGATGCCATTAAGTTCATAAGCACCTTTCGGAAATACAATATCTGGTCTACCGACGAGTCTAAATACATTTTTTGGCTCCACAATATTAGGAATGCTATTGTACGATACAAAACTTAGTAATCCCAGAACATATTCTTGTTCAGATTCCAAAAAAATTGGAGGATCAAAATCGACGCTTAACACCGACGTATTTCCGGAAAGTGTGAAAATGGTAGACATTGCGATGCGTTGTATGCAAGAAACAACAGTACACTGACGTTGTAAAAATCATCTTGCACAGCTATATAAAAATTGCAAGCATAAATGTCCGCAATTGTATGAATTTAACTTTTGATATCGTTCAAAGTTGTATGTAATCTTATTCCTGCTACCGTCGCTGCGGAAATATTTTATTAATTCCGGTGGTGGTTTTAAATTCCCTATACTATCAAAGTATTCCACGTTGAAACTTCGCTTCACCTAGGCGGTCCAATGCGTACCAGCACCTATTTTATCGTCTAGGTTAACTACGCCCGATTCGTTTTCATAAATCGTCTGAGGTAAATCGTCACGCATGTAAACCCCTCGAAAATTGGGAATCCGTAATATCTTAGCATATTTCTCCAAATCCACGTTGGTAAGCGCTCGGCGCGGTAGCTTGACATTTAGTTTTTTGGCTGGTACGGATTTAAATACAGTCCAAATCCCTTTTTATACGGACCCAAATGCAAACCCTTTCCCACCGTTACAGCTTCCATCGCTCTGTTGTGACGCTCCTTTTCTTTCAAATCCTTTGCAGCGGCTTTGGCGTCACCGACTGCTTTCGCCACTGCTGCAGCACCGCCTCCCAAGGATCCAAGAGCGCTTAAAGCGGCAAATATGGGGATAAGCGGTAAAATACCACCCGTCTTAGGAATTTTCAAAATTCTACTTCTGGGCTGGGCGATTTTTTTGTTTTTAATACCGCTTAAAGCTGTATTTACAACATTCATTAAATTACCGGTGTTACGACCTTTAATTAGTTTGCGAGCCCGATTAACAGCACCCGCAAAGCTTAACACTTTTCGCGAACGTCTCTTCTTACGCAAAGAACCCATCCCCAGCTTCGTTTTACCCTTCATAACGCCTGCAATAGCTAGCGCAGCTGCTTTTTCTCCAATTCCAGCGTCTTTTGAACGAACTCGGCCCCAAGCCTTTTCAGCAAGCGTTCTATCAGCCTCGTGTCGGGTTTGAAGATCTTGATGTTGAGAATATACAATGTCGTGCTCCTTACAGGCTTCGTCCAACGAATTAATACCTCGATCTCCTCGAGCAAGTCTTTTTTTAAGCGAGTTCCAGGACCGCAATAGTTATACCCGGGAATGTGTAATTCTACAGGCAATTTGTTTATAAGAGTGTTCACTAGTCCAGAACCTTTCTTGTCAACAGCTCGACGTCGAATACCGACGCTACGTTCGTAAACCAACATTTTAAGGAACTGCGACAGATATTCGAGCGTACCGTATTATATATATATAATTTAAATCACATTCGCCAATACTTTAGTGTTTTGGTTACGCACATTCAAGAAAGGTGTCGAGAATGAAAAAAATTAAAATTGAAAAGCAAAATCACTCTTTGCCAATCGTAAATCATGATCAAACGTCATTGACTGCGAACTATCAGAAACATGGTATTTTACTAGGAGGTGGGTGTAAGCGTGGACTTATCGTTGGTAGATCTAACTGTGGGAAAACGAACGTAATGATTAGTTTACTAGAACATTCCAACGGGTTGAGATTTGAAAATGTTTATTTATATTCGAAATCATTGAATCAACCGAAATATAATTATTTAAGGAAACTACTGCAACCAATACGGGAAATCGGTTTTTATGAATACGAAGACGGCTTAGAGATATTGAAACCTCAGGAAGCCAAACCCAATTCTGTAATTATTTTCGACGATGTGGCATGCGAAAACCAAAGTGTAATTAGAGATTACTTTTGTTTTGGACGGCATGCAAACATAGATTGCTTCTACTTATGCCAAACCTATTCCTCTATTCCAAAACAACTTATTAGAGACAACGCCAATCTTATTATAGTATTTCAACAAGATAAGACCAACCTAAAACACATACACGATGATCACGTTAACGTTGACATGCAAACGCATTACAAACCAGAGATTTACATGTTAAAGTAGAGCCCACAGAATTAAAGATACCTCCTAAAAAGGAGATGCCTACGCGCACGCGCCCACAGCCTGTACCATCGAAGCCCCACTTTCTGAAAGCTGATGTAATTGCCGAAGCTTCACCGGAAGAGGAACTCTTGGAGTCTGAGGTCCTGAACGTGGAAAGTGATAATGAAGAATTTTTGGAACATAAGTGTTCGAGAAGCTCAACAAACGATTGAAAACATGTTACATCCAGATGTCCTCGATAAATACTTGGAACACTTTCAAGGTTTAGCTAGACAATACATCGAAGACTTGATACGGGACACGGAGGGAAAATTCGATGTTCAGTATGGTGTTCGATTCGATATTGAAGCAGATACATTTCATATAGGAAATAAAATTCTTGACTTCGACGGGGAAGACATGTTTATAATGAACGGCGGTCGTAAGGTTACATATAAAGGAACTCCTGGATTCTACGAATTGATGTTTAAAAAGGCTCCTATAGGCTATACTACAAAGGATCATGATCAGTATAAAGACATCGTTAATCGGTCTGCTGCCAACCGTAAAAATTACAACGACAGCGAGCAAATAAGTGGTAATACCGGTCCAAAGTATCGAAATATTATTCGCAGTATAAGTACCCCCAAATCAACTCGGTTAGATTAAGGAGTTCTAAACGTAAATAGCAGAAAGGTTGAATTTGTACCTTGGAAAAATCCGAATACTCTTGTAGAGAGAATGCAGATCTTGATAGCCTCGCAGGCTGCAGGACATACAGGACATAACAACGAAATTGTTAGCATCGTGAACGCTTTAAGGCGCGCAAAAGTTATTAAATAAGGTCAATAAATAGGCAAATGTTCAATAGCCACACCATACCCGCGTTAGCTCAGTTCGCGTTAACATGCCGATAGATAAGTTTGGAAGGCATATGCATCAACATCATCCTACCGATGTAAATCCGAAAATATATCTGGTGGAAGATGGCGAGGCTCTTAAACAGGAGATATCTGCAGAGACTGCAACTAAGATAGGGGATATGAAATCGGCTCTAAAGTATGATACCATCTTTTATGTAGTGGCTGTTAAAACTGATAGCAAAGGTCGGTTCGTAATTATTAACGGTAGTAGTAACGGCGAATATGAATACAGACTACCATCTGCACAAATAATATCAGTTGCTTGCACCCCATCTCTCGCGAAAATATACATAAATGGTGTGTTGCTGGCGCCTGAGACGCTCGGTACACTAAATCCAGGCGATAAAATATCGGCTACATACCAACCCAATAAGAATATCTTGTTGAGTTTAGAATTTCTCATGAGAGTTCCGATACGGGATCATTAATAACGAGTTTTGTAGTAGAAGCTTCTAATTAAAGATGAACGTTAAGGAAGACGTTGTAGCGGAACTGCACAAACCGGCTAGAAAAAATTTCAAACGAAGACGTGTGATCATCAAGGGTCTAAACGATTTGTTTCAAGCCGATTTGGTTGAAATGATACCATACCAAAAAGTCAACAGAGGATCAGATACATTTTAGTTGTTATCAATGCATTTTCCAAATATGTTTGGGCATACCCCGTCCAACGAAAGACCGGTCTAGCCGTTGCTACCGCGATGAAGAAAGCGCTTTCAACTACAAGTTCTAAACCGAAAAATCTACAAACAGATATGGGTAAAGAATTCTACAATAAAGAATTCCAAACCCTGATGAAGCAATTCAACATTAACCATTATAGTAGTTATTCAAATTTAAAAAGCAGTATCGTCGAACGCTGCAACCGCACTTTAAAAAATATGATGTGGAAGCAGTTCAGCTTGCAAGGAACGTATAAGTGGTTGGATCTTTTACCAAAAATTGTAAAACGATATAATTCCACAAAACACTCAACCATCGGAATGAAACCGGAAGATGTTAATGCAAGTAATGCCGATGAAATTTTGAAAAGGGTCTACAGTCATATGAAAACGGTTGACCCGAAGAACATCAACTTTTCTGTGGGAGACCGCGTTAGAGTTAGTAAACACAGGACCGCATTTGCCAAAGGATACACACCAAATTGGAGCAACGAAATTTTTAAAATCGTAAAAGTTCGACTTACAAACCCTGCAAGCTACATTTTGGAAGATGACGATGGCGAGGAAGTTAAAGGAGCTTTTTATGGGTTGGAACTGCAGAAAACAAAACATCCCGATATTTATTTGGTAGAAAAAGTTGTTAGGAAAAGAGGAAATCAGCTTCTGGTCAAGTGGTTAGGTTTCGATAATAGACACAATTCGTGGATATCAAAAAATGCTATTGTATAAAATGTACAAGTTTTATTCATGAATAAAATTTATATCACAATTGTAACTAAAATATATAAATAAAATACTTTTTCAACAATTATTGTTTATTTATATTCTTATCATTATAGCGTATGGTTTGCTTTCTGTAAGCAACTACCACAAATCATATAAATATTTACAGGTCAAATAAGCACATATTATGTACACACTATCTATACTTATAAATACACGTAAACTAAAAATCATATTAACAACTATTGTACAAGAAAGTTTCGGGATCGTATACCGTAGGACTTTTGCTGCAAAGTAATAACCAGTACCGCTACGACTGATGAAAAAATGGTTAATTTTGATCCCGATCGGAAGCCTCCAGTAAATCAATCAAAACATTTAATCTGTCATCAACGTCTAGACCTGGTGTCGGAATAGCCAAGTGACCCCACGCCAGAGTTTTCGTGGTATTGGGAATAAGGTAACGTTTATCATCAAACGCTGACAACCCAACCTTATTTATCAGCTCGGTGTACATAGTGTGTTTACGGGATCTAAATACAAAAAACTTGCAAAATACCTCACTCCGCCTGTTCTCAGCCACTTCTTGAAACAGGTCAGCGGTGAGATACTTTGCAACTGCACTCTTGGGAACACCCTTTGCCTTCCGATCGGCACCACTTTCGAGGTTCACACAGTATGATTTTGCACCTGCACCATAAAAACTCTGTATAGGGAAACCGCCATATTCGTCTTTCATCTTACCGACGACAGACACATTCTTGGGCATTCCATGGAGAGCGTTCTTAAATTTAGAAGTGTCAAATTTGTCGAGATGCTGTTTCATGTCGTCATAAAAATTGTCTGTATAAATTTCAAGTACCAAGGAGTCAGTATCGGTGTACAGCAAGGAAACGTTATTGCCATAGGTATTTTTCAGAAAACTGTAATAAAAATCGTACATAACGGTTTTTGAAATGTCTAAAACACAAAAACCTGCATAGCTAGGTTTGTCGTAGTAAACCGAAGTTCTGTTCAACTCAACAGCAACTAAATTTTCACAAAACACGGTTTTATTTTTAAAATTTGGTCTAGCAATTAAACTTTCGGCACCAATTCTGTTACCAATCTTCTCCCAATGACTGACTAGTCTGACATTAACCCTCTTATCCACGTTCTCGATCGTCTTACCGAACACGCTGTTGTTAAGCGCCTTAAAAAAATCTTTCTGAAATTCGTTCGTCGACCGGTTTCTTAATTTAGTATTTAAATCAATATAGGAACGCAACCAAGGGGTCTGTACAAATTTGAGTACTCTATGAACTTTGTCCAAAATCAAACCGGCTTCTAAACACTGTTTTAAATTTCTGTAGTGGATTACATACTTAAATTTGTGTTGTAAATTTGGAATTAATTTCACGTTTTTCAATTTACCGTTAGGCGGCGCGATAAGTTCGGGACAAAAGGGTAAATCATTGTGGAGATGATGCAGATTTAGGGGATATCGCAGGTCCACTTCCAGCACATACCTAGTGTCGGATTCGTCCGAAGCGTCTAAAACATTTAACGTTTCAATTTCTTCGACCCCTAACCAACTAAAATCGCGTTGCGGTAAATATTGACGCATGGCATAGCCATACAGATTTGTTGCATCTAAATACATGATAAAAGAATTGGGTTTGGCGGGATCATAATTCTCCACGAATCTATTATTAGCTACAGCCTTTCTACCTATACACGTACTGACTCCACCGCGGATACCTTTTCTGAAAAAGTGCAGCATATCCATGTCAGTCAACAGTTCTAACTCTATGCCCGTGTATTTCAACATGGCATCCCAGCTTAGTCCAGGCGAGGTGTAATAATGGGCCGGATCTAAACTGTAATGTCTCAAACATAGAGCTCGAAAATTTTCAAACACGTCTGCCAAAATTAACACGTCCGATTTTAGATAAACGTCAGAGTAGTCTCCCAAAGTTTTACAGTCGAAAGTCGTCCACACTTCCACAGCGCGATCGTAATCAGCTGCACTAATGCCCGTACCATGTAACGAATCGAAAAATTGATCGATAGTGGGTAGTGCGGTTTGATCTAATTTTGAAAAAGAGTCGATATGTGAGTAGGGGAACACACCTTTCTGCCTCATAAGGTCGAATTTGACGCCACCACCGAATTCCCTTTTAATCTCGATACACTGATCGGAAGATAGATTCTTAGCCAACTGCGATAGCGAACAATTCATAAATCGGTAGCTGTCTAGGAATCTCATACTCAAATAAATTTTCTTTACACGATCATTATCCCGAATTTCATCAACTAATACACGTTTGCCAAACGATACATACTTTTCTTTATTCCTCGGAATAACGTCAATTTCTTCATTATTTAAAGCAAGCTGCTTAACGAAAAGGTGTGAATCGTAATTTAAATTATGAAAAAAGATCGGTACGAACGTTGGAACATTGAAATTTAGATTACAAATCGAATGTGCAGCTCCCCGGTAGTTTCCAGTAAGGTGACAGTGGTCCTTAACTTTGTCCTCAAGTCGATCGAAAGCTAAGTCGCAAATATGACATGTAACGGCATCTTCGTAATTTTGAATTTCGGAGGGATTTAAAATTTTCATCGGTATCACACGCTTTAAATGGTTGTCATAAATCAAGTGCACATCCCTTTCCAGACGCTCCATGAATTCTGCTACGGCATTTCTACCGCGATAAATTTCGAATTTGGACAAATTATCATCGTATGAACATTTAACAAAGTATGCGAAAGAATGAGGCTGGTGTACACAAGCGGTGACCGTGAATGCCTTTCCAGGATGCGGTTCTACGGTATCCACGGGTTTCAAAACGGTTTCAAAATCTGCATAAACGACAAAGGGAACTGTCATTTGTTTTTGATAATTTTGAAATTTCAGAACGTTCTGGGGAACCTGCTTCCCCAGTTTGTCAGTAATTAGGTCGGTCGACGGTAATTTCGTGTAAACGTGATTACAGTCAAAAGTCTGATGTTTAACCAACTGGGCTTCGGTACGGAAATAATGGAGACAACCGTCGCAAAAATGTTTAGCGCCATCCCTAGCAGTTATCTGCTGGGATACCAATCTCGACAAATCTTTTATCCAACAGTAATGACGATTACCCACCGAGTCAGTAGCAAGCAATAAATTTACATGACAGCGTCTTTTTCTGTCGGTGTAATACAAAGGTCCCACAGTTTCGTACTTCATACCATTCTTTGTAAGAACCGCTTCAAGACCGTAAACATTAATCGAAATTTGGGGATTATATCTTTCAAATTTGGAAATATCGGATAATCTGACCGGAAATTCGATGTCGTTGAAGACTAGGAACTCCCGGCAGTTGGGATAAGAACTGACTCGATTGGGTCGACCGGTAGGCTCACAAATAGCCGCGGTGACAGCCCAGCCGAAGCAGAACTCATCGTCATTTTGAACGTTCACAACCGCTTTCTTGTACTGTATCGGTTTCGGAAGCTCGAAGTATGACGAAGCTCGAAGGGGGTTGTATTTATTAACGTTCACGTGTAGATACAATAACTCCTTCAAAGCCCAGCCTGTAACAGACAAGTAGTAAACATTAGTCCTGGGCAGGGGGGTGGGGGTTGCAAATCATTACCAGAGTCGCGCTCCTGAAACTCGGACGTCTTCTCATCCAGTATTGCAGTAAACTTATCATATAAACGATTAAGATCGGTGCCAAACGTTGCAACTTCATTTGCAGTGTTAAAGGATTTTATATCTTCTAATTCTTTCGCTTCCAAAATAAAATATCCAAATAATTCAAAATTTACTTTAACACTCTTAAACTTGACAATCTGCCTTTCCAGCAGCGGTATAATTTTATCTTTAATTTCATTCATAAACTCGGTAACATTTAGATGATAATTTACCGAAGTGATTTTGTAGCTGACAATACGGGACTGGAAGGCGGTTTGGTAGGTCGACACTCCTTCCCCCAACGGTACGAAACCAGCGCGACTGCAGTGTCTCCGGCTTCGAAGATGTCCGACGTAGCCGTTTCGAGACACGTTCTCATCGCAGACGTCGCAGTATCGGTTGGGAGTCGGTCTAAGTTCTAGAACACAAACGAATTAGCATCGCCGATGGAGTTCTAGAAAGGGGTACGAACCTATGGAGTCTTTAGTTTTCGGTCGTTTGGCTGGCGAAGGCTCGACACCTGCAGGATCCATCGAAGGCTCCACACAACTGCCTAAAACAAGCGAACCACTCTTATATACTCAACACCTCCAAAAAACCTTCAAGTATAATACCGTTTTGCGATGGTCGACCTAACTGTTGGCAGCTGTCTCTTCGATGGCGATGCAAATTGTCGAGCCTGGTGAACCTCGAACCGCACGTGTCGCACAGGAACATCTCGACTCGACTAGGATCTGAGAAGCTACTATCTGCACAAACAAGGATTACGAAAATCGTTCGCGGCCCTTAGTAGCCTTCCCAGAGCTTATCTAAAAGTCGGAGAACACTTCCAGCTGGCACGACGTGGACGTTGGGAAACCAGCCACAAAAGGAAGGATACAAGGACTGGGCAGGCGTGGGTAACAAGAAAATTAGGTTGTTGCCAGAGAGAGCTGTCTGAGCAACAGCGACTTCGCATCTATAACGCGCATGAACCTGAACTTGAGCAGTATGGTGTTTAACCGCAGTTGTTCAACTTTCTTGAAGTTGTCGGTGGACATCCATCTGTCAGTCAGGTTCTGCTTACGTTCTATGATGGTTTGGAAGCGGACAATCTTCTGTTCGAGCTCTCGAAGTTTTGCGTGTAACGCTAGCAAATCCGCTTCCAATTTGCGAACGCTGTTCTCTTTGGCAGCAATCTCGGCAACGACAGCATCGTCAAAAAGCGAATCTTGGAATACGGTTGCGGGTTCAATGGGTATACTATCAACGTCCATGGAGTCCGCAACAGACGCCACCGAAGAAGTATGTTGCGATACATCCACATTCTCCACCATCTCATCCTCACCCTCACTGAACAGTTCGCCACTAGCATCGTTGCAAACTAGTGCGAATGTATCGTCACATACTTCTTATTCCACAAACATTGATTCTGAGTCACCGAACGCCGGTGGTGGTGGTATTATGCTCTGGGTCGTGGAAAGCATAAGCTGCGAAGAAGTGCCACAAGAAATACTTTCTAAGAAGCGATCTACAATTTGAGAGCGAACATCAGAATTTAATAACGAATCGTCTGAGGCGTCCATTGCACGTCTAAAATGGGTCGCTTTTTTTTTGGGGGGGGGGGGGTATTTTCGTGTGGAACATTTTTTGGTTTTTTTATTTTTTTATTTTTTTATTTTTTCCATCCCAAATAATTTTTTGAGTACTTCTATCCATCCCACATACTTTTTGTAGACAGTCTATCCCAGATAATTTTTCTAGACAGTCTATACCAAATACTTTTTTACTTAACCAGTTTCTTTTACAAAGGAATGCACTACCTTAACACCCCTCCAGACCCGTAACCACAGCTAAAAGTCAGTCGACTACAACCATCGTCGCAGTTATGTTGTTTTTCGGTAAACGTGACGGTGCACGACTCCAAGTGTCATTAGTGTCGTGTATTCTGAGGGAATATCAATCAAACACTTTGGACAACTGTGATAGGCAAAGACACTTCACGCCTTCGTGGGAATTGGCGGAGATCATCATACAGCACCTGGAGGGTCCCACATTGGGAGAGGGTTATACCCTCTTCCATTCGCAACCGTTTGGTGGTATTTTTACCAACCGCAACGGTGAAGAAACATTCTACGAGCTTCACCAGGTTGCAGGTTTAGTAGAATACTCCAACCGGTTTTGCACGTTAGGGGCCTTCAGAAGGACAGTGCTGCAGCGTTGAGCGTTGGTATGGAGTGGAGTGGAGTGTTTTTTAGTTTAGTTTAATGTTTAGTTTAGTTTAGTTTAGTTTAATGTTTAGTTTAGTTTAATATTTAGTTTAAGGAATATTGTACAGTTTTTAATATATATTTATCATTGCTATTGTCCTTTTTTTATTTGTTGCATTTATTTTGTAGGAATACTGTAACTCCATAATATTTTTTCTATAAATTTAATTACAAGTGAAACAATTCCAAATTTAATTAAAACTACAGCTATATAATAAACATAATTTATTTATTATGCTTACAACTGCACATCAATACCTTCTACACCAAGCTTTTGAAGATATTTTAGAAACTGCAAGTCATCTCTAGCCCCACCACCATTACAATTTGAAAACAAGGTATTGTATGCTGTAGCACCATCAAGCACGCAATTATCAATAATTGCGTTATAGAAGTGCATGTTATCCAATTTCGCAAACGGTAGGTAGCAGTTTTGTAATACACACTCACTTTCGTCGACCACTGCACAAGCCATGTTTAAAAATGGTTTATCTTTATCGTCGTACCTTGGACATACACTAACACAATCTTTACACTTTTTAAACATATAATCACTACTTGCGATATAACCCTTTGCCAGCCATTTCCGTATAAATTTATCAGATAGAAAATATTCTTGAATCCCCTTCTCCATTTTATTCCAGAAACACAAGAAATTATATTCGCTCCAAACAGGTCTAACGATGCCTGCATTAACTAATTGTGTAGGTTTTCGCACGCCTTCTGATGTTGTTATTAATTCAAATAAGGCTTCTTTGTTACACTCATTTAAACGACGAATGTTAGCTCGATTTGCAGGATTTTTTTTCAACAACTTGCTATCGTACCACTGCGGTTTTGAGTTACTCGTCGACATTTTTAACACTTTACGCCATACCGTTTACGCGCAACTTTTATATAGTATCCCCCACCATCACGCCCTGAGTCTGCGCATTGTTTACAACTCCCCACCTTACTATACGAGTCCTTGAAAATCAGCCAGTTTGCTACAAACACTCCTACAGTCAACATGTTGTTTCTGTACGTTCCAGACGAAGCTGTTTATTGGGTTCATGATAATGCTGAAAGTCGATACCATAAGACTGGGGAAATACCAACTATAAACCCTGAACTGAGCTTCCCATTCCCCGAACCGCTTCATCCGCTAAATAGCGCATTATCCGCTTTTTTTGGAGCGCAATATGGCTTCTTCCACTATAGTGCATCAGTTATTTATACAATCGACCCCTTGCATATAATTTCCCAAGATCGTTATCCAGCTCTACACAATTTAGTTTTGAGGGTTGAAGTTTTCAAGAGACTTCATGATTTATCAATCGTGAGTACTAGCGAAGAAAGTGATTCGGAGGGATCTGAAGATTCCGAAAATGAAAAAATGCCTCTCGTTCGCAGGAGATTGTCATTCGAGCACAACCTGCGGTAGCGTCAACATGGTTCCGGTAAAGTTGTTAGTGGCTTTAGCTGCCGTTTACGATGGGTTTCTCTATGTACTACAACCGCCAAATTCCATTTCCGCATCTATAACCTATGATCGTAATATGAGTAACGCTACTTGGTATAAAATGAACAACTCCGTCTTGGCTGAAATCCCTGTATTTAAAATACCTGTGAGAAATTTTACTGAAAATGGTTTATTAACTTTCAAGATAAAATTCCAAGCACCTACATACGCCGTAACTTCCAATTGGCAAACTATTAAGATAAGTGATGATGTGTTTAAGAACTGTACTGGCTTTAACAATTCCTGTTGGGTATCTGTAATTATTCTAGGAACTGTACTATTAATCATAGCGTCATTATGTATTGCATATTTTGCATATATTGGTCAATGATGTCTTATAATCTTAGATAGTGTGTTAATGATAATTTTTTCGTTTCTGTGAAATACTGTACTAATAAATGTATACCATTTCTAAATAAAATTATTAAATGTTACACTGTTTCAATTACTAGCTCTAGTCTTGCGTTCGGCCTTGGTCTAAGGGAGTGACCTTGGTTAATATTCAAGGACCTTGACCTTGAGATCTGACCTTGACCTTGAGATCTGACCTTGACCTTGAGAGTTGACCTTGACCTTGGATTCAAGGTTAGGAGTGGGGGGAGTGTCCCAGAACTGTCCAAAACAATCTACTAATAATCTACAGTGAAGGAGTAAAACCCGATTTAGACAACATAAAAGCGATTTCAGCAATAAAATCGCCTAAGAACAAAACTGAAGTGTTAAGAGTCTTCGGACTTTTAAAGTTTTTTTCTAAATTTATTCCCAACTTGTCGCAATTAACAACCAATCTAAGATAACTAACAAAAAACAATGTTCCTTTTTTGTGGACAGATACACATGAATCAGAATTGAATATGTTAAAATCTTTAATTATTCAGTCCCCTGTTCTAAAAATTTGTAATCCAAACCAATAACAATTCAGTGCGATGCTTCTAGTGAAGCTTTAGGTTGTTGTTTGCTTCAAAAAGGACATCCTATTTTCATTTGCCTCTAGAAGTTTATCAAAAATAGAAAAAAGATGGGCTCAGATTGAAAAAGAGCTTGCAGCCATAGTTTTTGCTTTTGACAAGTTTCATTATTTTGTATATGGATTTGATATAGTTGTCCAACTGATCATAAACCATTGATCCCAATTTTTTCAAAAGATTTTGATAAAGTGACTGCACGTTTACAAAGAATGCTCTTAAAATTACTTAAATATAAAATCAATATTACATATTTACCTGGTAGGGACATGGTAATAGCAGACATTTTATCACGATCCTATATTAATCATCCCGTAGGAGACGATCCAGACATGGAATATATAATTCATGCCTTGTATAACAATGTATCCATTAGCCCTGTGCATTTGTATCGATAATTCGAATAAGTTATCGAATAATTCGATATATCGAATAACGATATTGAAAATATTTTTATTCGATATATCGAATAAATTTTCATTCGAATAATTTTATTCGAATAATTTTATTCGAATAATTTTATTCGAATAATTATATCCGAATAATTCTATTCGAATAATTTTATTCGAATAAATTTATTCGAATGATTATATTCCAATAGTTTTATTCTAATAATTTTCCGGAAACATGATTATAATAGTTACTAATCTGAAAAGCAATTTTTTTATCTATTTAATGGTGTGAAATTCCAATATGGCGGCCATAAGAAATAAAAAAGTTGAGTATCGCAGCTTGAAATCTAGAAGGCCTAAAGACTGATATAAGATCAATTAGAATAAGTTATATTCGATATATCGAATAACGATATTGAAAATATTTTTATTCGATATATCGAATAAATTTTTATTCGAATAAAATTATTCGAATAAATTTATTCGAATAATTTTATTCGAATAATTTTATTCGAATAATTTTATTCGAATAGTTTTATTCGAATAAATTATTCGATAGTTATTCGTTATTCGATAGTTATTGGTTATTCGATATATAAAATTTATTCGTTATTCGATACCTACTTTCGGATATCGAACAGGGCTAGTATCCATGTCGGACGAAAAAAAAAGACAGTTCAAGAAAGGAATTGATTCTGACAAAACTTTGTGTAAGGTAAAAGAATTTTGCAAGACTTCATGGCCTAAAGATAATAAAAGTTTAGATAGTAATCTAAAATTATACTATAACTTAAAAGATGAAATTTATCTATCAAATGATTTATTGTTGTTGAATTCTAAAGTTATAGTGCCTTTGTCATTAAGACTAAATATCTTACAATTAATTCATGAACCTCACTTTGGAATAGAAAAAAGTAAACAAAGAGCACGTCAAATTTTGTATTGGCCTCGAATGTCGAGTGATATAGAAAATTTCATAAGTAAATGTGAAACCTGTCAGACACATAAAAAATCAAATCAGAAAGAAACATTAATAGGTCATATATTACCTTCCAGAATATGGCAATATCTCTACTCTGATTTTTTTGAATTTAATAATAAAAATTATTTACTTATCGTGGATGCTTATTCTAATTGGGTTGAGGTTGATCAAACAAAATCAATAACTGCTGATGATGTGATAAAATTTTGTAGAAGCAAATTTCAGCAATTTGGAATTCCAGATAAATTCTTTGCAGATAATAACCCTTATAATTCAGAGAAATTTAAAAATTTTGTAAAAGAATGGAATTTTGAGCTAGTCTTTAATAGCCCTCATCATCATCAGTCCAATTCTTTAGCCGAAAGATAGATAGATAGATAGTAGGTATTGTAAAAAATATGTTAAGGAAGTCTAAAAATGAAAATGATATAGCATCATTTCTCATGGAATATCGTAGCACCCCTGTTCCACAAACAGGTTATTCTCCTGCTCAATTGTTTTTACATAGACCTCTTAAAACAAAAATTCCAATTTCAGAAAACGCTTTACAACCTGTATTAGTAGATCCTGTAGAAGTTAACATGAAACTTCAAAATAAACAATTAAAGCAAAAAGAATATTACGATCGAAATGCGAAAGACTTACCAAAATTGCAAAAAGGTGAGCATATTATGATGCAAAAAGGAAAACAGTGGGTAAAAGGAAAAGTAACAGATATAGTTAATGAACGTTCGTATATAGTTGAGGATACAAATGGTAGCACTTATAGAAGAAACAGAAAATTTATTAACAAATCAAAAATAAAATTTCATGAACATCCTCTGTTGTACGACTATGATTTTAAACAGCTTGAGGAAAATGCAAGTAATAATATCAATAGTAACGATAACCATAATGATAATAATGATACAGTAAAAGGTAATGTTATTGTTAGTAATGATGATCAAAATAATACTGATGTCCTACAGAATAATGATAACGATTTCCCTGGTAATGAAGGACCTAGTATTATTATTGTAAGTAAGTGATAATAGTGATGATAATGCTGATCACACTCATGGAAATATTGACGAAAAGCGAAAACGCAAGCCCCCAAAATACTTGCAGGATTATATCACTGATGTAGATTCGGAGGGTGCGCGTCAATTCAGCACCAAATTTAATCCTGTGCACTAATGATAGGTCAACTGAGCACTGCTAAAGTAGGTAACTTTAAATTATGCAAGCATGAGATGGGTCATCTCAGCACTTTAGTATCTTTACTGTTAAGTAATAATTTAACAAGTACATATGTAAATCTGTTTACAAGTATAATGGATTTAATAAAAAAGAAAAACGTACCACTGCAACCAAAAACAATTATAATTGACTACGAGTTTGGTATTCATAATGCTGTTAAAATTATGTGGCTTTGTGTAACAATATTTGGGTGTCGCTTTCATTTGGCGCAAAGCTGGTTTAGAAAAATTCAGAGTTTAGGGTTAGTAAAAACTTACCGACAAACTACTGACGAAGGCAAGTGGTTGCAGCATCTGTTTGGGCTCCCATTTCTTTCCTCCAATAGAGTGTCGGAATGTTTTGTTAATAACTTTATGGCAGATCTTCCAAAGTTAAAGGCGTTCGAAAAACTGGCTGATTACCTGATAGAAACATATATAAGCGAAGATTCGCTTTTTCCGCCGGTTATGTGGTCATGTCATACGAGCCATGTAGGTCTAACCACCAGCCCATGCGAATCATTCCATGCACATTTTTCAGACTGTTTCTATCACGCGCATCCAAACATTAACGTATTTGTCAATATGTTGTTGGAATTTCAGACAAGTGTATACCTACGAATTCAAAGTGTAAATACCCGCATATTTGTAAAATGTAAAAGGGTTAGGCAGGCAGAAGATGTTCTCGAAAACAATATTGAAAAGCTTAAATCTGGAAATATTGAAGAATATGATTTTGTAAAGTTAGTTTCGCATAGATATAAGTTGTAGTTAGTAGATATGCTTAGTTTTATGATATATTGTAAAAAAATAGTGGTAAATATGCGAAACACAGAATTGTTGTATTTTTTTATTTTTCCTCTTCGAAAGACAGGTCATTAGTCCTAATTAACATCGGTGCTGAATTGACGCAACATCAGTGCTCAGTTGACGCATGTCCTCACAGCACTGGTGCCCAGTTGACCCATCTACTTACATGTAAAAACATGTAGGAGGATTTAAAGTGCTCAATTGACTATCGCCCGATTCGGATAATGTTTAGTTTGTTAAATAATTATATTAACTTTTGTAATCCATTTATTCTAACTTTATAACATTAATTATTAATTTAAGTTTATAAAAAAAAGAGAAAAAAACTGTTATATGTTATGTTAGGTTGGTAACGGCAGATCAAATATGGACATACAACTAGATAGTACCTACGCTGATCCTTTGTAACACAAAAGTTAATAAATACTACATAAATAAAGTTAAATAATTATTATAGAATATCCTGAGGTATATGACACCGAAAAGCCCTTTTTTAATTCACGTAACTGCTACGATAGGAGAAAATACATTACAATACAATACTTACATCAGGCCGAGGAAGGAAAACTTGATAAGTAGTGCGGCTTCCGTTTAACAGAAATGGACCGATAATAGTTTGCTATTACAGTCTTGGTGTATTAATTAATTGTAATAAAATATTATTGACTTGATGCTCCCTTACCATCTTGTATTGCGTTCTTGCTCTCAACTAAACAACACCAAAATAATTGTAACCTCACATATTGCATCGAATGACAGGCGCACGAACGTCAAACTTATGCCAAGCAACACACCCACCTCGCGTACGCGTCATACGCGGTGTAAAATACGCTCAGCTGTTGGGAGCCCCATGGTGAGACCTATCCACCTGTGTATAGTTAGCACCTCTGGTAGTACGATTACGATTAATTCAACAGTTTTCAGCGAGGAAGACGAGGGAGGTAAATGAAAGATAATAATTATTATTATTTATTCACCTATTGTTGATCACCAGTCAAATTGACAATGCGTTTTTCATTTGCACTTTCATTTGAATACATTTTGGTAAATATCTCCGTTATTTATCAACCGATTTTGAAAAACTTTTTTTTATTGTATTCAACATACAAAAAGCTATCATATGAGGTATCGGAAGGGTTCTTTGCTATTTGAATTTTTATAGTTGGAGTTGACAGCGCTTAGGGGTTGGGGGGTGGGGGGTTGAAAATTACATCTCTAAATGCTAATTTAAAAATAACAATCGACGTGTCCGAGCATTTATTTGAAATATTCTTCTCAACGATTTTATTGAATTTATCCGTTACTTTCGGGAAGCACTGTATAAAAGGACAACAGGGAAAACCACGTGCTGCCAGAGGACTGCTCTATAATGCGTACAGAGCAATAAGATCTACATTGCAGTCAGTAGGATTATTACCAAAACAAGAAGATCCAGTTACTCATCAAGGTAAGAAACCGCATCTCTGATCGTTTCTAATACAAATTCCTGCCTTGGTAATTTTTAGAGGAAACCCAGCTCCACGAAGAGGATTTGGAATGGCTCAAAAATAATGTCGCTCCATTTAACGAGGTTATAACCAAATGACGAAATACGTTTAATGCTCGCCTGTCATTCAAGACATCAATCCGAGAATAATAATAATAATAATAATAATAATAATAATAATAATCTCTACACTACCCGACACCTGTTGCCAGGCGCCATAAGCGCAAGCTTGTGTGGGAGGGAGGAAGGGGCTATTATTAATTATTATACGGGTCCGCTTGCGTCTGCAGCCGACTTAGAGATGGAATAGCACAACTCTCATATTTATGTTACAGCCAAGGAAAACTGCAGAAAACCTTGGCCAGAAGTTGCCGGCACCGGGAATCGAATCCCGGCCCGCTGAGTAGGGGCCTAACGTGCTAGGCGCTACACTACCGGGGCTATAAAAAACATTGCACGTTTCCCATGCTTGGCGCAGCCCGTAGGGTATCTTTTGCTTGAAGCGGATTTCGACAAATTGCATCCACATAAAGGGCATTTCGTTATCAGCAAGTGGGCCGAATTATGCCCTAAGCTTTTTCAAGTGCTCAGATTACAAAAAGGCCAGTTGCTTCAAACAACATTGGAAGAAAATCAACACCTGTAAAATGGTAATTTCTGACGTTCAGCATAGGTTTAAACATATTAATTTGTTTCGATAAGGTGTTTCTACGGACTGTATTGCCACTTTTATTCCCGGCGGTGAATTTGAAAAAGAAACTCCCAGGAACATTGGAGAAACCATCAAAAATAGAAGTTCGGCAGGGTTTTATTCTGCATGTGAAGATAAACTAGTACTTATTCAATATTTGCACGGCGATATTTTTAGTTTCTGTATTTCGTTTACTCATTCCTGAAGAAAAAAAAGATCTACAAATACAGTTGAGAGCCGACGCGAAAAATACAATACTTACAACGTAACCAGTCAGCCTTTTTGTGTCTTCGTCGGAGACATTGAAGCATTTGTATACGTAGAACAGTTAGAATATAAACTTCCTACACCTCTAAATGCCGTAGATATTTGCTTCAAAGTATTTTCGGAACATCTACGACTAAACATATGTGTTCAGAAGTATTTAGAACTAGTTGCACAATATTTAAATCATTTTAAACCTAAGCACCACCTAATGTCCAATTGTGCATATCTGGGCTATGCGTTTTGAACAAAAGCATCGTGAATAAAAATTGACTGCAAATATTTCAGGAAATTTAAAAATTCAAACTTTGTCCAAGAAATGTTAGCTTAAACTATGTCACCAGTTACAAACCTCTTTTAAATTTCAACTACAATACAAGACAAACTTCCTACACGATAAAGAAGATATTTTCAAATATTTCGAATTAGAACAAATTTACAATGCCGAAATAGAAGCAACTAAATCTATTAAAATACACGGTACCTGTTACCAACGTGAAACTGTAGTTATAATTGATGCTAGAACTGACCTGCCCATATTTGGTATAATTCAAAACATATTTGTGATTCATGGAAATGAAGTTTATTTTTCATATGCTTTATGTAATACTGTGCACTTTGAAGGACATTTTTTTGCCTATGAGATTGAAAAATTGGATGAACTAAAACAAATTGCATACAACGACATTCATGATTGTTCACCTTGTTTAATAACTTTACACGCAGGAAAAATGTATGTTTCTATAAGCGTCTAATTTGATTATTTCAAATGAAATACTTGTTTGGTTGGATTGAATAACTATGAGTTTTCATATTTAATAATTTTATAGGTATCCCTCCAATAAAAGTCGAATAACATAAAACAATAATTAGCTTTACCACAACAATTTGTGTTTGATTTGATTTTGAATTCTCTTTAATTTGTTTATATTGTATTATTCTTCTAGTAACATTTTGTATAAGTATTATTAATTAATAATAATAATAATTTTATATGTACAATAAAACATTTAAATTGTAATACAATCTTTTATTGAAAACTATCCCAAAGATGTACCTACAGAAGGTACGAAATCGTGTGTACATTAGCAAAATATTAAATTATATGAGGGTACAATTTTGCAACATAAAATGCATAACGCGTTGTTACTAAATGACGTTCTACTCTCTATTGTACCTACAGTTTGTACAACTATTGGGGTGTAGCTATGAAAATAGGGGATTTTACAAACGGAGAAGTTTGTACTCTTGAAATCTACACTGTGTGTTACTAACTAAATCACTACTGTACTACTTTATGCCACATGTTAAGTTTGCCTCGTTTTACTTTTGTACTTGGATTATGTGTACATTCGTGTACGAATACTCGCTTTAACATTGTATCAGTTAGGTATCTAAGAATAGTACACGCTGAAATACGGAACTGTACTGCTATCATGCATTTATTTTAAAGACATTATTGTGCACCCTGGAAGTACAAGTTGTCCCCGGTTGTAAAAGGAGTATGATTTGTACAGTCAGAAAGAACTTTTGAACCAGAATCCTGCAAACATTTTTTTCGGTGTAATGTCAGAATAACTGTCATTAAAGCTTTTAATGATTTGACGTTAATGTTTGTTGATTACTGTTCAATATCCATAAAAGGTAACATACCTATTGATGTTAAAACTCCAAGATCTTTATTTTATTGATTTCCATAATGTAAAGAGGGGAATTGAAAATCTAACAAAACTGAAATTGTGGCCGTAGTAGACTAGTAATAAATTTTTTTTTTGGGTAAGAGCTATAAATGCGCTTACGATTTGCATAATTTAGCAATGATTTTTTAAATTTTTACTAGAGGTTTTAATTTTTAGATTTCAAACAGCGGGTAGGAATTTCAAATCTTTAAGAACGGTTTCCAAACATCCCATGGCTAAGTTTATTATTTTTTTTTTTTTTAATTTAATTTAAACCGGATCAGCACATCATGCTATACACAGTTATTTTACAATAATTAGTAAACTTAACTATAGGTGGATAATTTTAGAGGACTGTCCCTCGTATCTAAAGTGTATAAAATAAAGTGATGTTAAATTAAAAGTAACTTTTAACACTAATCGCCTGTTAAATCTTGGGGAAGTTTTCTTTTCAGTCTTACGTGTATGTCTTTTCTGCCTAGGTTATAATACACTGCACTAGGACACATGTTAATTTTGTCAAAAAATTTGGTTTTCACCTGATTTATAAATACACGAACGGTTGGTATACTGAGTTCATGGTGAAGCTGGCTATTACGTACAAACCACGGGGAGTTTGTTGCTATGCGTAAAATTTTATTTTGTAATACTTGCAGCTTGTCCAAGTTTGTTTTTGTTGTGTTGCGCCATACTGGACACGCGTAAGTAAGAATTGGTCGCAGTATTGATTTATACATTAATAGGGCACAGTCGATCTGCAAGTGAGATTTTCGATTAATCAGGGGGTAAAGAAGCATTAGTCTTGCGTGGCACTCGTTTATTTTTTTGTTAAGGTGAAAACCCCATCCTAGCCTTGAATCTAAGTAAACTCCAAGGTATTTAACAGCGGAGTCTCTAGAATCCCACTGGATTTCTTTGCGGTTCACGTATATATTAGGTATATTTCCTATTCTCCTGAGTGGAAAACTTTTACCTGACATTTGGTTTCATTAATACATATTTTCCATTTCTTGAACCATCTATTAGTAATGTTTAGAGCATTCTGTTGTTCATTTACTGCAGTTAAGAGGTTTTCATTTTGCGTAGCTATTGCAGTATCATCTGCAAACATCGCTAGTGTGGAGTTTATCATGACAGGTATGTTGTACACGTATAGGTTAAATAGAATAGGTCCAATAATGCTTCCTTGTGGTACACCACAATTAATCGGTTTTGTTAATGAGAAGGTTGAGTTAACCCTTACTGCGAATGTCCTATTACTGATAAATGAGACAACGATCTTCAAAAGGTAGTGTGGTATATCCAGTTTGATTAGTTTGTATTGAAGGCCCTCCAACCAGACTTTGTCGAATGCACTCTGAAGGTCTATGAATGATACTACCGTATATTTTAAGTCTTCAAATCCTTGTTCTATTAGTTCTGTTAATCGTAGTAGTTGTTGCGTAGTAGAGTGATTTTTCCTAAACCCGAACTGATGGGTGGGTATTACATTTCGATCTGTGAGTATTGTTTCTAGTCTCGCATAAATAACTTTTTCCAGCAGTTTTGACACAACCGACAAGAGGCTAATGGGTCGATAACTTTCAGGTTTGTTTTTGTTTTTGCCAGGTTTCAGAAACGGTAGTACGTGTGCATGTTTCCAACTATCTGGAAAGTATCCTAGTCTGAGACAGGCGTTAAATACATTTACGAGGTAGACCACGCCCTTTCTTGTTAGATGTTTTAGGATATTGTTTGTAATCATATCAGGTCCAGGCGATTTTTTAATAGATAGGTTTGCTATGTATGTTAGCACTTCCCTTGGTGAAGTTGGGCGAATTTTTCGAGTGGTTGTTGATAGATGTGGTTATTATTCGTGTCATTCACCTCTTGCATAAATACCTGATTGTTGCTTGGTTCTGCAGTAAACACGTCTTCGAGATGTGATGCAATAACATTTGCTTTTTCCTCGTCTGATGTATAATTTACGTTATTTTTAGTTAAAGGATGTATTTGATTCGGTTGTTTCAATAATCTCTTCGTTGCCTGCCACATCGTTGCATCTCGTGGTTGGAGTTCTTTGATGTATTTATTGTACATGTCATATCTATGGTTGTCAAGTTCTGTTTTAACTCTATGTGTGAGTTGATTCATTTGGGTTCTGATGTGTGGTTGACGTGTTCTTTGCCATTCTCGCCTGGCCCTGTTTTTCAGTTTTATTAGTTTTAATATCTCCAGTGGTGGTGGTCGGTTGTCGGAGTTTGTTTTTCTTTTCCAAGGTGTTACTGCTGGTATGACGCTTGCTTTAATTGCTTCTGTATATTGGAGCACAGCGGTATTCACGTCCTCTGTTGTTCGTAGGCTTGCTGGTACTTTAATATTTTTGTCTAATTCGTTTTCGAATACTTCCCAGTTTATTTTTCCATTTATTAGTTTTGGTAATGCTGGTGTGAGTTGTGGAGTACTAAAAAATGAGATAATGATTGGCTGATGGTCTGAATCGAGTTCACAGAGAACTGTTTGATATATAGGTTTTCTGAAGTTCTTGTGTAATACGATATCTAATATGTCTGGTTGGTGTTCAGGTCTATACGGATAATGTGTGGGTTCATTAGGAGTTGATATTTGTATACTATGATCTGCCATAATTTTATTTAGTTTCACTCCGTTCGGGTTATTTACTCTGCAACCCCAGTCTGTATGTTTGCTGTTTGAGTCGCCGATCAACAATGTGGGTTCATTGTTATGAAAAATTTTTAGGATATCCGCTTCCAGTATTGTTTTATTAGGTTGCTTGTAGGTTGAGTATAAATTTAGGTGAGTGTTATTGTCCAATAACAGTTTTATCGCTATGCCTTCGAGGTTAACAAAGTTTTGGTTATGTGTCGGGTAATGGTTAAGTTGACGTTTTACTATTATAGCTACCCCTCCAGAGGCAAAATTCGTTTCTCTATCACGTCTGTAAACATGATAGCCCGGTACTTTGAATGGTTCAGAATTGATAAGGTGCGTTTCCGATATGAGGGCGATGTCTATGTTGTGTGTTGCTAAGAATACTAGAAAGGATGATCTATGTGTTTTTAAGCCATTGGCGTTCCAGTTTAGTAGTGTTAGTGTATTAATGATTCGCTGATTATTTGGATACATGTTGGAGTAGTATTGGAATTAATGGTGTAATAATTGGTATGATTTTATCTAAATGTGGTAAGAGTATGTCAATAATTTTATTTATTACTACGGTCAGTAGGTTCGTATTTTCTTGCGTACTGGTTGATGTGTTTGGGTTGTTAGTTTTTGGTAATCGTGGAAAAGTTCTATTGTAGTCTGGTACCTTTTGTTGTTCTGTTTCTTCATAATTACCTGGTGCCGTTGTTATGGTAGTATTAATCGAGTTCCAGGCTCTGGGTTGGGTACGACTGACTTTTAGAAAGTAACTACAGCCTTTGTAGTTTGCTGGGTGCGACTCGCCGCAATTTACGCATTGTGGTGGTTGTTGCTGAGTTTTTGGGCAGGCCGTATACAAATGGTTACCAGTGCATTTGACGCACCGCGGTTGCGTTCGGCAGTAGTTTCGGGTGTGCCCGTATAGTTGACAGTTTTTGCACTGTGGTATATCCTTTGCCTTCCTTCTGGGTTCTATTTCAATAATGCAGTGCTAAAGTTTGGTCAGTTTAAAGATTTCTTTACCATTTTCTGAGTTTTCTAGTTCAATCGCGCACAGTGGTATTGGATGTTTATCTTTATTGCATAGCCGTTCTACTTTTTTAATAGGATATTCTAATCTTTGTAGTTCGTTGTGTACTTCTTCTTTAGTTATTGAAACTGGAAGATTACGAATTATAGCTGAAAGGTTATTTGCCTCTGGGTCCCTAAACGTATGGTAATCTAGCTTATTATCGTCTAGCAACTTGGTCACCTTTCGATAGTCTACCACCGCGGTAAGATTAATTTTTAGTTGATTTCCTTTTTGTGTAATAGTAAATTCTTCTGTGGTTTGCTCTTTCAGGTCATTTACAATTTCCTGATATTTTATCTTAGACGCATTGTGCAGGAATATCGGAGGAATTCTTACTTGTGTAGTTGTCTGTACAGATGCGCTCGAAGGTTGGTCGTTTGTATCCATTTGCGATATTACTTCAACAGCATTATCGTGGTCTGAATTATTTCGTACTTGACGGATTTGATCCGGGGAAATGTAATACTTGTTGTTTGTTATGAGCTGGTTAGGTTCAAATAAATACTTTTTGTTCATTATTATTGGTGGCGAAAAATTTTCAGAGCTCCGTTTGGTGGCCATTGCGTAGTAACTAGAACCCCCCCCGCAGGGGTTCGTTTGGAACTATGTCACTGTTTATTATCAATGTTCAGTTAATTTGTAAAAAGTAAATTTGGTTATAGGTAGTAACAAGATTTTGTTTTCAAGAAGAAAACAAGTAATCTGTTGACACAAGAATCTCACTGTCGCAAACGTGTTAACTCGACCGATGCTCAGTTCGAACTTCATGGCTAAGTTTAACCCAGGGTAACAAAAAGAAGATTTATTGTTCTTCCATTTAAAAAAAAACCTTGAAGACCATTTGGAATTTAGATTTGAATAAAGAGTTCTTCGCCCTAAATTCATTTTCGAAACACATCGAGAAATCGGTTTTATGCAGCCAATTATATAAAATTAAATTTTTAAGGTATTATAAAAAAAAAACAAAATATTTAGAGGAGAAATGGGGAAAAAAATTAGGATAACAAATTACAATAGTAGGGGATGAAAATGCATTTTATTTTACATTTCGCTTATTCTATAAAAGTTACATGTTAAAAAATGATTACTACTTATAGGACTGGGTAAATTTAATTAGAAGTTAAAGTTTATGATTTAAAACACA
The DNA here is from genome assembly GCA_963082805.1 of Hemicrepidius hirtus. NCBI lineage: Eukaryota > Metazoa > Arthropoda > Insecta > Coleoptera > Elateridae > Hemicrepidius > Hemicrepidius hirtus. Next base: position 10,905,109 of record OY720168.1, read on the forward strand.
ATTGCAAGTGTAAAATCCATTAATGAAGAAAAATGTTAAAATGGTTTAATTGAAAACGTTTTTTATAAAATTTTTTGAAATTGTCATTTTAAATGCATAAAATCAACCAAACCAATTTCAAAAAATTTTATAAAAACGTTTTCAATCAAATCATTTTAACTTTTTTCTTCATTAATGGATTTTACACAATGCGTCATGCAATTGCGTTTTAAATTAGTTTAAAGTAGTGCAATAATACAAACATATTATGAAAACACAATAATAAATAAAGTGAAAGAAAATGTAACTAGTGCAATAATAAACAAAGACAAATGCGATGATCATAATAGAAATAGAGTAAGCAATAGTATTAACCTAAGTAGAATAGAATTAACCGAAGTAGATAAGTCAAATGTAAATATTACTCTAATAAACCCTAGTAGTATAAGAAATAGTAACAAAATGTCAGAATTAGAAATTTTATTGGAGAGAGAAAAAATAGATATATTACTTGTAGCAGAAACATGGACTGAGGAAGAGGAAGAGACTTACTATAAAATAAACGGATATAATTGTGGATTTGAAAGCAGAAAAGGAAGGGGAGGGGGAGTCGGTTTGTACATACGAGAATGCTTATCATACAAGAGAATAAAGGAAGAAATCATAGAAAGTTGCAATATAATAGAAGTCTATATGACAGATATGAAAATAAAAATCATTGGAATATACAGACCGCCTAACTATCAAGAGAAACATAATTTTATTAACAAAATGGATATGATGATGGAGAAACACAAAAAACTAACTGTAATACTAGGTGACATAAACATAGACCTTCTAAGCACGGAAGCAAGAACCACAAGAACATACATGAAAGTTATACAACAAAATGGCTACCAGGTGATGAACAATATAAACAATGAAAACATCACTAGATCAAATAAGGACAACAGAAATGGAGGTACAATAATTGACCATGTAATCAGCAACATAAATGGAAAATTGAAATCTGTTGAGATCCTGCATATGGATCTATCACACCACAACATGGTGAAGAGCATATGGGACTTTACAATAGAGAAAAAGAGAAGAAAGATCAGGAAAACATTAACAAAAGTAGACAATAAAAAACTAAGAAAAGTAGTGCAAGCTAGCTTAAATGAACCAGGTGCAAAAGAAATTAGTAACTTTGAGGAGCTCACAGAAATCATAAATAATGCTGTTAAGAGCAGCACCAGTTGCAGAACAATCAAAATTAGAGAGGGAAGCAGCTGGATAACTGAAGATGTAATTAGAAAAACAAGAGAAAGAGACACATGTACAGAAAACTCCTCAAAACCTCCAAAAAACAAAACATTGAAGAAATGACGAAGATATATAAAAACATAAAAAGAGAAACTGAAGAATTAGTGAAGAATACTAAAAAACAATATACAGGGTGTCTCTAAAATATGGTGCCATAGCTTAATCACAGATTCCGGGGATCAAAATAAGACGATTTAACGCAACTTACCTCTATCCGAAATTGCTTCGTTAAAGCGCTATCCAACACCAAAGATCTTCAAAAAAATTTCTATTTTTTTTAAATAACAAAAAAAACACAAATAAAAATAAACAGTACGGCGAACTGAATATAATGTTAAACAATGCAAAAATCGAAATAACAGAGAACTACAAGTACTTGGGGCTGTGGATAGACAAGCATTTAACATGGAACACTCATGTTGAAAAATTGAGCAAAAAACTAAATTCACTAATAGGTGCCTTAAGAAGGGTAGCACAATACCTTCCTTTATATACCCTGAGAAGCATTTACTGCTCATTCATTGTATCTAATATCAGCTACCTACTAGGTATATGGGGTAATACCACAGAAAACAATAAAACACGAATACAAAGATTGCAGAACAAGGCATTAAAAACAATTAATAATTTACACTTTAGAACACCGACAGCAATTATACATCAGGAAGAGATGCTTGTAAAAACAAGATTGGATTTCGAACTAATATCCATAATTCATGCAATAGTGAATGAAACCAAGAAATCAAAGATTAAAATTAATACAAACCAGCAAGTGCATAAATACCAAACCAAAAACAGGGAAAAACTTCATCTCCAATTTCAAAGAACGAACACAGGAAAAAACAGAATTACGTACATAGGAAGCAAGATATACAATACCATAGCAGATGAACTAAAAGATACAAAACCGGAGCGAAAATTCAAAAAAGAATTAAAAAAGTACTTATTAACAAATCAGGTACTATATCAGTAGCTTAATAGTTAATAACTTGAAATGTTACCATTAGACTTAAGAATAGAGTAGTTTAGCTAGCAGCGTAAGTCCAAATTATTAATATAGGCACTTTGGGTCCAAAAGAATTAATTTTAATTAAAAACTTTTGTAAAAGTGTAGGATTTGCATAAATAAATAAATAAATAAATAAATAAATAAATAAATAAATAAATAAATAAATAAATAAAAATAAAAAAAATAAATCATAAACTTTAACTTTTAATTAAATTTACTCAATCCTATAAGTAATCATTTTTCAAGATGTTACCTTTATAAAATAAACGAAACGTAAAATAAAATGCATTTTCATCCCCTACTATAGTAATTTTTTATCCTAATTTGTTTCCCCATTTCTCCTCTAAATGTGTTATTTTATAATACCTTAAAAATTTATTTTTTTATAATTGGCCGACTAAAACCATTTTAAACTTGTTTTTTAAATTATGGAAACACAATTTAACCATATACATACATGTAAATACCTGATATTAATCCGTTAGCGTAATGCTTGTAAATAAATAAAAAAAATCTGAATTAAAATTATTAATTGCCATGGCTTCCTATACAAAAAAGCTACGCTTGCTACATGTCGATTGAAAAGCAGAAAGAAATTAATTTCTTCTTCTTAAATCAATTTCTTAAATTAAAGAAAAATAATTTAAAAAAGGTAATTTTGGTCGATTTTAAGAAATCAAAATTTTACTGTTCTTATATACGGTACTAGGTACAGGACCGTACAAATTGCACATTAGAGTACAAGTCTGTACTTGTAACTAAGCAAAAAATACAGGATGTCTAAAAAAGAATTACATCTAGTGTGAATTTCCCATACAAACGTAAGATATGCTGTTCTTGCGCGACTAGAAGTAAGCGACCGATGAGTCATCAATTCGCGGGGTCAATGACCTTAATTCGCGGTTTCGCGGGTTGCCTAACCTGATTAATTGAGGGTTACGCCCACTTTTTGCGTAATTCGGTATTAATTGTACACTTTTATATGCATTTTGATTGATTGATCTAATTAATTTGTGCAATATGTGACTTTGATTGACTGGATTAATTAAATTCTTGTTTAATTTGTGGTCGCTGGTTGCCTAACCTGATTGAATTGAGGGTTACACCCACTTTTTGCATAATTCGGTGTTAATTTCGCACTTTGATGCGTGTTTTGATTGATTGATCTAATTAATTTGTGCAATTTGTGACTTTGATCGACTGGATTAATTTAATTGACACGTGTGTATGTGTGTGATTAACCTGATTAATTTAAATTATACGTGATCTAATTAATTTTTATTGATCTAATCTTGATTGACCTGATTAATTTAATTGAAACGTGTGTATGTGTGTGTGTGTGCGATCTAATTAATTTTGATCCAGCCGCGGGGATGATTCAAGGTTACGCCCCTTTTTTCTTAGAAATATGAAATTAATTTTTATTGATCTAATTAATTTTGATCGAGCCGCGGGGTTGATTCAATGTTACGCTCTCTTTTTTTTTCGTGGAAATATGAAATACAAAAACAGCAGGCCGAGACGTGTTTAGCAGTTTAAAAAACATGACGTCATCTTCGAACCTTCAATGAGTAAGAGTGAGATAACAGACATTTAAACAGAGAAGTAAATAGTAATTAAAATAGAAATTTTGAAGTAGGTCTTAAAGATTACATGAAAAGTCCCTTTAGTGATTTGTATAGCTTAAATATCTTAAAGGAATTTTTACCTAATTTTGTACTTTTCGATTGGCCTGTGATTTTAATTTGCATAAAAACATGCGCATGATGCAAGTTTTAATATCTTTGCGTTTTTGTGTTTCCGCGGCAAGAGCCTGAAAAAAGTTAGTAAAGTCTACTTTTACCAACTGCACGAAGATGTACCCCAGATATAGTCGTTGCTATGAAGATGGTTTTCAACAACCAACACCACGTCAAGGAGGTCCAGCTAAACAAATCAAGACAGCTTCGTCGGCGTCTCCAGGTCCTTATTTTCGTCACCAGTTTTTGAACCTACCACTGAAGATTTCAAACGTTTTGAAAATGAAGCGATGAAAAAATGTTGCGTGACAAGGGCGTTAAGTGGACCCGAAAAGCAAATAAAACGTGAAAAACTCAGACTCCTATCGGAAATACGAATCCCTTTAAATAATTGTGGTACTATATTTGTAGCTGTTGGTTTAGATCCGTTTAACAATATTTTCAAGTGAGTGTCAGAATTTTAAAGCTGGTATTTGAAGATGGTGTGATTTTTACATCAAAAACATTTAATACTTTCATCGAACAACTACATGATGTGTTTATAAATCTTCGTGATGGTAACGCTAGTAAAATAAAATTGGAAGATTATGAAGTTTTCTGTTTTCAAAATAAACTCGTGCAGTTCAGATCTAAATTGAACAATGAGCTGCAACTCTGCATCGCTGAGTCAGCTCTATTACGACTGTATGAAGTGCAACCGTTTTTATTAGCTAAGATAAATTCTCTGGACAGTGTGGAAATAGCATTTAATAAGTTTTGTGAGGACGTTGTGGACGAGGTTGCAAATACCATAGATGTAAATGTAACCGATGAACTTATTCGAAATAAAACAAACTCAGTTTATCGCGATGATATGTTAATACGCGAGTTAGTATGTAAGTTTCCGACTTTTGTAATAAATACAATTTATGAGATGATGGATGTATCTGATAGAATTAAACCCTATATTTTAAATTATTGATGTTCTGTAAATATGTAGAATAAAATTTAAAATAAAAAAAAAATAAACCCTATATTTTAAGCTATTGAAGTTTTGTAAAAATGCTGAATAAAATAAAGATAATAAAATATGCTTTAACACAAACTTATTGTTTAAAATGTTTTCTATGATTTTGAAAGTATGCAGGAGACCCCACTGGAAGGCTCCGTCAACTCCAAGTCATGTCCTGTTTAAAGATATATTTATAATTTTAGTCTAGGCTCAACCATGCATGTTTCAAATTGTAAGAAGAATGCGAATAAACCCTAGGTTGAGAACGTAGGGATCAGCATCAAGGTTAGGGAGATCAACACAAGTAGGATGAACTTGATCAGTGGCATGAACTCCCAGAAGGTGCTATAGACTTTTAGAAGTTTAAATACACTAATCAGTAATTAACACACACAGCAGAGTTAAAATCTTGCAATATTTTAGAATTGTAAATCCAAGACTTTGAACTTTTTCGTATAAAATTTAAATGTAGGTCTTCAGGCGGCCACCCAAACGAATCAAAGTCAGGTGTTGATCTACAGCGCCTTAATTCGCAGTTTTTGCGTAATTGGGGCGCACTTTCGAGGTTTGATTGACCTGATTAATTTAATTTGCTGAATGATATGTGTAATCCACGGTTTTGATTGCTCTAATAAATTTTGATTTGATTGAACTGAATGTCGGTTGAAAGGTTTGGGTGCTTACAGTCCGCAGATAACTTACCTATAATAATACATAAATAAATAAATAAAAATAAAAATAAAAATCTTACATGATCTTCGAGGCAAACGCAATCAACGTCCATGCTGGTGGTGTTCATTTTCATTCTCGCTCTATTTTCGAATGATGAACTGCACGCGAAAGCCCCTACGAATTTTGGTAAGGGTATATTAATTAACTTTCGAAAAGTAAAACCACAGCTTACCCTTATAGGCTTTAGAAGAACATGAAAATGTTACATTTTAAAATCCCCAAGATACAGATTTTTCATGCTGATTATAAACTTCCGCGAAAAAGTCTACAACATCTAGCGTGCAGGGACAGAAGATCGGGGTCTCGAGCCAGCAATTTTCTTCAACGGTTTCTAAAAAGTCTGTAATACTTTCAGGGGTTCGTGCAGCTGAGCAAGTGCAGTCTCCGGGTGTTGATGCCCAAGCGTTCCCAGCGTTCCCTGTGCTCCCAGCGTACCCAGCGTCCCCTGCGACCTGCCGCGGATAATCTCTGATTAATTGAGGGTTACGCCCACTTTTTGCGTAATTCGGTATTAATTGTGCACTTTTATCTGCATTTTGATTGATTGATCTAATTAATTTGTGCAATTTGTAAGACTTTGATCGACTGGATTAATTTAATTGACACGTGTGTATGTGTGTGATTGACCTGATTAATTTAATTGATACGTGATCTAATTAATTTTTATTGATCTAATCTTGATTGACCTGATTAATTTAATTGATACGTGTGTGTGTGTGATCTAATTAATTTTTATTGATCTAATTAATGTTTGTTGATCTAATTAATTTTGATCGAGCCGCGGGGTTTGATTCAAGGTTACGCCCCCTTTTTTTCGTGGAAATATGAAATACAAAACTGCAAGTCGAGACATGTTTAACAGTTTAAAAAACATGACGTCATCTTCGAACCTTCAATGAGTAAGAGTGAGTTAACAGACATTTAAACAGAGATGGAAAGAGTAATTAAAATAGAAATTTTGAAGCTGACCTTAAAGATTACATGGAAAGCCCCGTAGCGATTTGTATAGCTTAAAATATCATAATGGAATATTTACCTAATTTTGTACTTTTCGATTTCGTGGTTTGATTGGCCTGTGATTTTAATTTGCATAAAAACATGCGCATGATGCGCTTTGCGTTTTAGGTGTCATTAGTGTTTTTGTGTTTCCGCGTCAAGAGCCTGAAAAAAGTTAGTAAAGTCTACTTTTACCAATTACACGAAAATGTACTCCAGATATAGTCGCTGCCATGAAGATGGTTATCAAGCACCAACGTCACATCAGACAGAGCGTCGAGGAGGTCCTGCTAAACAAATCAAGACAGCTTCGTCGTCGTCTCCAGGACAATACCCTGCCAAACGAACCAAGGCAGCTTCGTCGTCGTCGTATCCAGGACCTTATTTTCATCAATCCCCAGTTTTTGAACCTAAAGCTGAAGATTTCAAACGTTTTGAAAATGAAACGATGAAAAAATATGGCGTAACAAGGGCGTTAAGTGGACCCGAAAAGCAAATAAAACGTGAAAAACTCAGACTCCTGGCGGAAACACGAATCCCTTTAAATAATTGTGGTTCTAAATTTGTAGCAGTTGGTTTAGACCCGTTTAACAATTTTCAAGTGAGTGTCAGAATTTTAAAGCTGGGACTTGAAAATGGTGTGATTTTTACATCAAAAACATTTAATACTTTTATCGAACAACTACATGAAGTGTTTATAAATCTTCGTGATGGTGACGCTAGTAAAATAAAATTGGAAGATTATGAAGTTTTCTGTTTTCAAAATAAACTCGTGCAGTTCAGATCTAAATTAGACAATGAGTTGCAACTCTGCATCGCTGAGTCAACGCTGTTACGACTGTGTGAAGTGCAACACTTTTTATTTGCTAAGATGAATTCTCTGGACAGTGCGGAAATAGCTTTTAATAAGTTTTGTGAGGACGTTGTGGACCATGTTGCAAATACCATAGATGTAAATGTATCCGATGAACTTATTCGAAATAAAGCAAACTCAGTTTATCGCGATAATATGTTAATACGCGAGTTAGTATGTAAGTTTCCAACTTTTGTAATAAATGTAATTTATGCGATGATGGATGTATCTGATAGAATTAAACCCTCTATTTTAAATTATTGATGTTCTGTAAATATGTAGAATAAAATTTAAAATAAAAATAATCCCTATATTTTAAGCTATCGAAGTTTTGTAAAAATGCTGAATAAAATAAAGATAATAAAATATGTTTTAACACAAACTTATTGTTTAAAATGTTTTTTTTTGTTTTCTATGGTTTTGAAAGTATGCAGGAGATCCCCGTGGAAGGCTCCGTTAACTCCAAGTCATGTCCTGTTTAAAGATATATTTATAATTTTAGTCTAGGTTCAAAAACGCTTTGACAAGTACATGAAATTTACTTTAGTTTTAGATATAATATCTCTACCCCTTTCTAAAATGCCTTTTATTTCTATAACTTAAATACCATACAGGAATTTTACTTAATCGATTTCTAAAAAAATAATTCCCGGGGTTGAGAACGCAGGGGTCAGCATCATACCAGGCGAGGGAGATCAACACCAGAAGGCTGAACTTGATCAGCGGCATGAACTCCCAGAAGGTGCTATAGACTTTTTAGAAGTTTAAATACACTAATCAGTAATCACCACACACAGTAGAGTTAAAAAAAATCTTGCAAAATTTTAGAATTGTAAATCCAAGACTTTGAATTTTGCGTATAAAATTTAAATGTAGGTCGTCAGGCGGTCACCCAAACGAGTCATAGTCAGGTGTTGATCTCCATCGCCTTAATTCGCAGTTTTTGCGTAATTAGAGCACACTTTTGTGGTTTGATTGACCTGATTAATTTAATTTGCTGAATGATATGTGTAATCCACGGTTTTGATTGCTCTAATAAATTTTGATTGAATCGAATGTCGGCTGAAAGGTTTGGGTGCTTACATTAAATAACTTTTTTTTTTCACAATGTTTATCTGTATATTACAATATTTACATGTTTAAAATATAGGGCTATCGTCTACATCTAAAATCTTGTAAATTTCTTGAATAACAAACGTTGGAAAAACACAAACTAGTTTGCGTAATAATAGATTTTCACGATACCTTCAATGTGCTATATTTGAGACAATCATCTCGTTTATCACATTTACAGTTACAGTATTTCCCACAACGTCTACTACATCATCACAAAACTTACTAAAACCGAAGTCCAAACTCGCCAACGAATTTATTTTAGCAAACAGAAAATTTTGTATATCTAGCAACGTTAATAAGAATAACGTTGATTCCGCTAGAAAAGGTTTTAGGACTAACTCGTACAGTTTTATTCTGAAGGCAGTAAATCACGTAATCATCTAGTTTTATTTTATTTGTGCTACCATCGCGCTAATTTATAGCCACCTCATGTAGTTCATCCAGAAAAGCACCAAAAGATTTAAAAGCAAAAACCCTTTTCATTCTAACGAGCAGCTTAAGGACTGGTGAGCACCCAGATCTTCAAGATATATTACGCGAGATGGGGTTATAGTCGATGTCCTATACTTTTTGGCTACATAGACCACCAGCATTACACCGATCTGAAACTAACCCTTTTGGAGTTGCAGGTAGTTAGACCCTCATTATGATAATCCGTTTAAACAAATTGTAAGAAATAAATTCCAACAAAAGATATTTTCCGCAGGGTAATATTTAGAGATTGGTGTTATTGGAAAGAAAACGAGTCATTGTCGTGCTACAGAGAAAAAGAGATAGATATGTAGCATTATTTGGAAAATTATTTATTCGCAGCCATCATAGTAATGTGACTGTTTGTATTATGTATGGGGGTGAAACTTACAACTCTTATCAATTTTTCTTTCAGAACTTTTTTGTGAACCACGGTATGGGTTTGTAAAAAAATGAATTACATAGGTTGATGAGTCTGGAAACTTTTTTGTGTCTTTCGTATTTCTCATAAAGACTATTGATAGTTTTCAAGTAAAACAATAAAATGCGCTTTATTATATTAAATTAATTTAATTTATTTAAGTTTTGTCAAATGAACGCGTATTTTATTTTTTGTTTAGTGCAAACCTCCCCTGGACTTTCCCATACTAAAAATAAATGTTTTTAGTATTCACAGTATAATTCGCGAGACAGACCTGCAAATCATTTGAATGCGTAGCTAAAAAAACGAGAGTATGCGGGTTCGATATGAACAGAAGTATCTGTAATAAACAGCTTGAAATTACAGCTGGCGAAGCCAGACGATCACCGCCGACCGACGCGCACGATCCGATTCTGTCAGAGTCCAGCCTAAATATTAAAAATTCACGAATTTCTCATCAACCGTACATTTTAGCTATATGAACACCTTATGGCTTATACTATGTGATAGACAATTAAATTTTTCATTCAATTATATAATAATATATAGGGTGTTTCATTTAAAATAACAAAGTTGCTTATTGTACTGTGGAAAGCAAACGCCCTGTATACGCGATATACATTTAGGAGAATGCAGAATTATATACTGAATAACTTTTATATTTAAACTTATTTCATATTTTGACTAATAAAGGCGCTATAAGAGCATCAATTTTCGATTTTCAAAACCTCGTAGAGGGCGCCACAGTGAAATTCTGGCGTTCATCAAAAAACAAAAATGTAGCTAATACCAAGCTTAATAAGTATAGAAAATTTAAACAAAATCCTGTAGACAGTTTTTTTGTAATAATTTTTCAAAAATTTCAAAATCTTTGGAAGAGCGCTGTTGCGACCGTTTTTCGATTTAGTAAATAATTTTTTTTCATGGTATAGTACCGCCAAAGGGCTTTCAAACAAGTTGTTGCGAAACCTGATCAGATGACTGGTTTTTGAGTTATGGGGCGTTAAAGTCGAAATTTTGAAAAATTCATAGCGGCCGCCATTTTGAAGTTAGAGAGTCCGGCAAAAAACTGTTTCCTTTCAATTATGGTCTTGTTTCATATTCTTTACTCAGATTTTCAAAATTCCGCTTCTGAAAAAAATGATACCAAAAAAACATGTCTAACTTCCGCTTCCGGTTTCGGATTTTTTTGAAAAGCTTATTTTGTCGATGAATTTTCGATATACCCCTTCATTTCAAATTTCATCAAAATCGGTCCAGTAGTTTTTGCGTTAGAGACGACCCACCCACAGACAGACATTTTTTCTAGACCACTTTTTTGGGTTCCTGGGGGCCCAAAACACGTATTTCCGCGAAAATCTCGATTTCGAAAATTTTCATGATATCAATACTTCCCCTATACCAGTGGTGGTATGCACTTGTCGGTTTACAAAATAGTAAAAGTTTCCAGAAGTTTTAGGTCAGGTATGCTGTAACAGGATTAGAGTGGTAACAATAGTGCGATTTAGTCCAGTCAAATAGGGATTTAACCTCGGAATGGAAGATAATAAGCTATAAACTTGTATATACCTTTGTTTTGGCATTCTATAAGTTGGCTCAAAAGTCTCATATAATCTCGTGTCCGCGTCACAAGATATCAGAGGTCAAAGGTCACGAAAATCGGTTTCTTGTAAATATCTTGTTTCCTTTGCTCAAAATGACATTTAAAGTTATTACAAAAGTTGTAGAGCATAAAATTATCTACAAATTTTGTCTGAGGTAATATTGCATACGATCAACCGTTCTTGAGATAGCGCGAAGAGTGGGAAGTGCTCAGCCGTATGTATATACCTAGTAATATTAGGTCAGCTGTGTAATTCAGTACATAATATGTTTTATGAAGTAAAATTGCATGAAGTATTAAAAATAAGATATTAAAATGAAATATATTAAATATATTTTAATTATATTTATTTAATGATATTTTTATTCCTCATCAATTTGTTTAAATTCCATTACAATTCAAATAATTATTATATGAATTTAAATTTGAAATTTTATTGTTAATACCAAGTACCCAGCTCAATATTACGTTTATTCGTCATCGTCTTCTTCTTCTTTTTCTTCTTCTGCTCGTTCACCTTGAATTTCTAAATCATCATCATCCTGCTCGTAGTCTGCTGAATCCGGCTCTAAAACTTCAAGAACTTCAGGCACATCATAGGTATTCACTTTCTTCATCAAGATTATTTGAATCTGATGAAGAGTTGAGGCATGCTTGTCCGTTGCACTGACCACAAACTGAAGAGCATTGCAACCCTACTTTCCTACATCCGCAACTCGAACCACAGCCTTTTTTGCAATTGCAAAATATCACATTCAGCAGCTCGTCTGGTGCTGGTGGTAATAATGTTGTTATTGGTTACAGAGTTACATTTTGCAGTACCCAAGCCCATTTCTGGGGCTCTAAATTATTCCCTAACCAAGTTTGAACCTGATAGTAAACACGATTAATATGTTGTCGAGCTGCTGCACTTGTAGGTGGAAGAGATTTTAACAATGGAACATCTGTCCCAACTTACTTACTCTTGGCGCTATCTCAAGAACGGTTGATCGTATGAAATATTGCCTCAGACAAAATTTGTAGATAATTTTATGCTCTACAACTTTTGTAATAACTTTAAATGTCATTTTGAGCAAAGGAAACAAGATATTTACAAGAAACCGATTTTCGTGACCTTTGACCTCTGATATCTTGTGACGCGGACACGAGATTATACGAGACTTTTGAGCCAACTTATAAAATGCCAAAACAAAGGTATATACAAGTTTATAGCTTATTATCTTCCATTCCGAGGTTTACCCGTTTTTTTACCTTATTTGACTGTATTAATTAGCATCTACTCTTTTCGGACTCTACCTGCTTGGCCGCAGCTCTCTGTCTCTTTCTTCCACCCTCTTTCTCTCTCGTGCCGTAGACACTGGTAATAGTATCATTTATATATCTTTTTTACTTTTCTCGAGTTGTATTAATTTCTAAAACCTATACTTGACGTGAGACGATGTAAAAGTGATCCCCGCAGGGTATGACAAAATTTTAGCACATTCCAACAGATAATTATTGAGTTATTACGTTTATTGTAGCGCTGGGTATCAGCATCAAGGCGCTGGTGATCAACACCCGGAGACTGAACTTGCTCAGCTGCACGAACCCCTGAAAGTATTACAGACTTTTTAGAAACCGTTGTAGAAAATTGTTGGCTCGAGGCCCCGACCTTCTGTCCATCTGTTCATTAGGCTAAGATACTTCTACACTACTCCAACTTATGCTCTGTTTAAAAATATGTTTAACTAAATATATCGCATGTTTAGTCTTTGAGGTCGCTTTTTTCTTTCTTTCTACTGGATGATTTTTAAAATTCATTTCTAAAAGACTAAAGCAGAGGTTTTGTATGACAGCCAGGACGGTTATATTTAAAAATTCTTGAGTGGATACGTTATTAATTCTCAAGTCTAATAATCTTTACAGGTCATTAGAATAATCCTTAAGCTGCTCGTTAGAATGAAAACGGTTTTTGCTTTTAAGTCTTTTGGTGCTTTTCTGGATGAACTACATGAGGTGGCTATAAATTTCGCGATGGTAGCACAAATAAAATAAAACTAGATGATTACGTGATTTACTGCCTTCAGAATAAAACTGTACGAGTTAGTCCTAAAACCTTTTCTAGCGGAATCAACGTTATTCTTATTAACGTTGCTAGATATACAAAATTTTCTGTTTGCTAAAATAAATTCGTTGGCGAGTTTGGACTTCGGTTTTAGTAAGTTTTGTGATGATGTAGTAGACGTTGTGGAAAATACTGTAACTGTAAATGTGATAAACGAGATGATTGTCTCAAATATAGCACATTGAAGGTATCGTGAAAATCTATTATTACGCAAACTAGTTTGTGTTTTTCCAACGTTTGTTATTCAAGAAATTTACAAGATTTTAGATGTAGACGATAGCCCTATATTTTAAACATGTAAATATTGTAATATACTGATAAACATTCTGAAAAAAAAAAGTTATTTAATGTAAGCACCCAAACCTTTCAGCCGACATTCGGTTCAATCAAAATTTATTAGAGCAATCAAAACCGAGGATTACACATATCATTCAGCAAATTAAATTAATCAGATCAATCAAACCATAAAAGTGTGCTCTAATTACGCAAAAACTGCGAATTAAGGCGATGGAGATCAACACCTGACTATGACTCGTTTGGGTGACCGCCTGACGACCTACATTTAAATTTTATACGAAAAATTCAAAGTCTTGGATTTACAATTCTAAAATTTTGCAAGATTTTTTTTAACTCTACTGTGTGTGGTGATTACTGATTAGTGTATTTAAATTTCTAAAAAGTCTATAGCACCTTCTGGAGTTCATGCCGCTGATCAAGTTCAGCCTTCTGGTGTTGATCTCCCTCGCCTGGTATGATGCTGACCCCTGCGTTCTCAACCCCGGGAATTATTTTTTTAGAAATCGATTAAGTAAAATTCCTGTATGGTATTTAAGTTATAGAAATAAAAGGCATTTTAGAAAGGGGTAGAGATATTATATCTAAAACTAAAGTAAATTTCATGTACTTGTCAAAGCGTTTTTGAACCTAGACTAAAATTATAAATATATCTTTAAACAGGACATGACTTGGAGTTAACGGAGCCTTCCACGGGGATCTCCTGCATACTTTCAAAACCATAGAAAACAAAAAAAACATTTTAAACAATAAGTTTGTGTTAAAACATATTTTATTATCTTTATTTTATTCAGCATTTTTACAAAACTTCGATAGCTTAAAATATAGGGATTATTTTTATTTTAAATTTTATTCTACATATTTACAGAACATCAATAATTTAAAATATAGGGTTTAATTCTATCAGATACATCCATCATCGCATAAATTGCATTTATTACAAAAGTTGGAAACTTACATACTAACTCGCGTATTAACATATTATCGCGATAAACTGAGTTTGCTTTATTTCGAATAAGTTCATCGGATACATTTACATCTATGGTATTTGCAACATGGTCCACAACGTCCTTACAAAACTTATTAAAAGCTATTTCCGCACTGTCCAGAGAATTCATCTTAGCAAATAAAAAGTGTTGCACTTCACACAGTCGTAACAGCGTTGACTCAGCGATGCAGAGTTGCAACTCATTGTCTAATTTAGATCTGAACTGCACGAGTTTATTTTGAAAACAGAAAACTTCATAATCTTCCAATTTTATTTTACTAGCGTCACCATCACGAAGATTTATAAACACTTCATGTAGTTGTTCGATAAAAGTATTAAATGTTTTTGATGTAAAAATCACACCATTTTCAAGTCCCAGCTTTAAAATTCTGACACTCACTTGAAAATTGTTAAACGGGTCTAAACCAACTGCTACAAATTTAGAACCACAATTATTTAAAGGGATTCGTGTTTCCGCCAGGAGTCTGAGTTTTTCACGTTTTATTTGCTTTTCGGGTCCACTTAACGCCCTTGTTACGCCATATTTTTTCATCGTTTCATTTTCAAAACGTTTGAAATCTTCAGCTTTAGGTTCAAAAACTGGCGATTGATGAAAATAAGGTCCTGGATACGACGACGACGAAGCTGCCTTGGTTCGTTTGGCAGGGTATTGTCCTGGAGACGACGACGAAGCTGTCTTGATTTGTTTAGCAGGACCTCCTTGACGCTCTGTCTGATGTGACGTTGGTGCTTGATAACCATCTTCATGGCAGCGACTATATCTGGAGTACATTTTCGTGTAATTGGTAAAAGTAGACTTTACTAACTTTTTTCAGGCTCCTGACGCGGAAACACAAAAGCACTAATGACACCTAAAACGCAAAGCGCATCATGCGCATGTTTTTATGCAAATTAAAATCACAGGCCAATCAAACTACGAAATCGAAAAGTACAAAATTAGGTAAATATTCCTTTAAGATATTTTAAGCTATACAAATCGCTAAGGGGCTTTCCATGTAATCTTTAAGGGGGCTTTGGAGAGCTTGGGCTTTCTGAAGTGCGCCTTACTTTTTTTAAATAGGCAACTGGTAAAACATACACCACTTACCGAAATGTAGGAAAGACCGGAACGCAGGTAGAAGGATTATCGACAAACGCAAAAATCCTTTTCTAAATACCCTAAAAATAGGTACAACGAAAATTCGTGTATATCCATTAATTTGTGGTAAATTTCTCTGTGACAGTTTTATTCGTGGGTAGTTTAGATTTCAAAAAAAATTGTAAATAGAAATTAGAAATTATTGGATTGTTTATGAACCTAATCAAAATTTTAATTTCAAATTTGATGCATACCATTGTCGCCATTGTCCTATGCCTGAATCTAGGTAAAAAAAGCCCCGCAAAAAAGGCCCCGATAAAAAAAACCGAAAAAAAATCACCGAAAAAAAGCGCTAGGAAAAAAGCCCTAGGAAAAAAACCCCCGGAAGAAAAGGCCCCCTGAAATTTTTTTTAAAGTTTGTTAAAACTAACTGCCAAGTACCTATTGTCTGTACTAGACTTCAAGTTCAGTGTTGGCAGCATAGGAAAATGTAATTCTAATGGGAAAATCTTGCACGGCGTTGCCACTTGTGGTTACCCTGGGGCTTGTTGACGGTCAACCCAACTGAGAAGTAGGTTTGTCAATGCCGGCCTCCATAAGACTAACACTGAATTTGAAGTCTGGTACAGACAATGGTATACCTTTTTCTAAATGTTTAGTCTATTATCATTTATAATTTCTTGTGATTACTTTTTGGGTAAAGAGCAGATAGGTTTGCTAAAGTTACTCAGGCCCGGTTCTTGGGGCAACGTGGGCAGCCGCCCAGAGTGCCAACTTCCAGGGGCGCCAAATGACAAAATTATAAACCGATTTGGCCCTACAAAAGCAAATTATATGGCATTATTGAACGAATTTGCGTTTACAGCAGCAGATTGCTACCATACTATTTTTGTTTGAAAGAAAAGCACGTCCACGACATTAATTTATCGAAATTTTTTCAACATATTTGCTTCGGGAATAAGCATTTTCTTTAAAATATTATAATAAAAAACAGTACAGAATTAATTCGGTTTCGCTAAAAGGGGCGGCAATTTGATACTTTTTGCCGAGGGCGCCAAAACTCCTGGAACCGGGTCTGAGTTACTATAGGTACATGTGTAAGATACTGGAGAAAAACACAACGAGCCTAATTTAAAATCTATCTTATAACCGTATGATGCCAAAATTGCGGGATTTTTTTCTGAACGCGCTTCTACCCGAATTGGTTGATTCAAGAAGATCGCGCCAACAAAATATACGTGAGATGTTTATGACGTAGAAATCTATTGGATTTTGATTATGATTATGAAATTATGATAAATCTATGTAAATAGTATCTAATAAATAAAGTGTATAAAATACCTTATCCTATTATTTCTTTTTTTCGTAAAGCTGGGAAAACATTTGTAATGAATACTTCATTTTGAAACAATTATTATTATTTTTTAATTATATTATTATATTATTAATTTATTATTATTATATTAAATTAATTTATATTAATTATTATTTTTAATTATATTATTATATTTATAATAAAATATTATATTAAATTAATTTATTATTAATTTTTTTCAATTTTCGGCCGTTAGCCTCTGGTACTTCCATAAAACTTTCAATACTATTAATACTGAAATAAGTTCCCAAACATCACTTTCAAAACCAGATGGGATTAACTGATAAGAGGTGGATGCATAAACACAGGTAAACGGCATTAGTCATGCATTAGTAAGTGTGTTGCCTAACTTTCTTCATTCAGCTGTTTCGTAGGGTCAGAAAACGTCTTCAAACATATTGCTTTGACAAAGATTTTTCAAAAATGGGTGTAGTTGAAATCGTTTTCTACATATTATTCTATTCTAACCAACTAAATAAACGCACGTACAGAGCCGTTTTTTTTGATAAGTCAAAATTTAGCCTTATTTTTCAATAATAAAAAATACCTAAATTGACCTCTATAAATTATATGGAATCGTTTTTCAAAAAACTAGCTCTGTACAAGCAATTCTATGCCGTCCAAAGGTATAATAAACTAGCGATCTGCTTTTAAAAATATTTTTTGGAAACGTAATCTTTGACAAAAGATTTCGTGTTTTCGCTAACTTTTACGTTGCATGGCATATTGCCTAACCCCTCTCCAAAGCCCCCTATTTTAATTACTCTTTCCATCTCTGTTTAAATGTCTGTATTAAATGTTTTTGATGTAAAAATCACACCATTTTCAAGTCCCAGCTTTAAAATTCTGACACTCACTTGAAAATTGTTAAACGGGTCTAAACCAACTGCTACAAATTTAGAACCACAATTATTTAAAGGGATTCGTGTTTCCGCCAGGAGTCTGAGTTTTTCACGTTTTATTTGATTTTCGGGTCCACTTAACGCCCTTGTTACGCCATATTTTTTCATCGTTTCATTTTCAAAACGTTTGAAATCTTCAGCTTTAGGTTCAAAAACTGGGGATTGATGAAAATAAGGTCCTGGATACGACGACGACGAAGCTGCCTTGGTTCGTTTGGCAGGGTATTGTCCTGGAGACGACGACGAAGCTGTCTTGATTTGTTTAGCAGGACCTCCTCGACGCTCTGTCTGATGTGACGTTGGTGCTTGATAACCATCTTCATGGCAGCGACTATATCTGGAGTACATTTTCGTGTAATTGGTAAAAGTAGACTTTACTAACTTTTTTCAGGCTCTTGACGCGGAAACACAAAAACACTAATGACACCTAAAACGCAAAGCGCATCATGCGCATGTTTTTATGCAAATTAAAATCACAGGCCAATCAAACCACGAAATCGAAAAGTACAAAATTAGGTAAATATTCCATTATGATATTTTAAGCTATACAAATCGCTACGGGGCTTTCCATGTAATCTTTAAGGTCAGCTTCAAAATTTCTATTTTAATTACTCTTTCCATCTCTGTTTAAATGTCTGTTAACTCACTCTTACTCATTGAAGGTTCGAAGATGACGTCATGTTTTTTAAACTGTTAAACATGTCTCGACTTGCAGTTTTGTATTTCATATTTCCACGAAAAAAAGGGGGCGTAACCTTGAATCAAACCCCGCGGCTCGATCAAAATTAATTAGATCAACAAACATTAATTAGATCAATAAAAATTAATTAGATCACACACACACACGTATCAATTAAATTAATCAGGTCAATCAAGATTAGATCAATAAAAATTAATTAGATCACGTATCAATTAAATTAATCAGGTCAATCACACACATACACACGTGTCAATTAAATTAATCCAGTCGATCAAAGTCTTACAAATTGCACAAATTAATTAGATCAATCAATCAAAATGCAGATAAAAGTGCACAATTAATACCGAATTACGCAAAAAGTGGGCGTAACCCTCAATTAATCAGAGATTATCCGCGGCAGGTCGCAGGGGACGCTGGGTACGCTGGGAACACAGGGAACACTGGGAACGCTTGGGGATCAACACCCGGAGACTGCACTTGCTCAGCTGCACGAACCCCTGAAAGTATTACAGACTTTTTAGAAACCGTTGAAGAAAATTGCTGGCTCGAGACCCCGATCTTCTGTCCCTGCACGCTAGATGTAGTAGACTTTTTCGCGGAAGTTTATAATCAGCATGAAAAATCTGTATCTTGGGGATTTTAAAATGTAACATTTTCATGTTCTTCTAAAGCCTATAAGGGTAAGCTGTGGTTTTACTTTTCGAAAGTTAATTAATATACCCTTACCAAAATTCGTAGGGGCTTTCGCGTGCAGTTCATCATTCGAAAATAGAGCGAGAATGAAAATGAACACCACCAGCATGGACGTTGATTGCGTTTGCCTCGAAGATCATGTAAGATTTTTATTTTTATTTTTATTTATTTATTTATGTATTATTATAGGTAAGTTATCTGCGGACTGTAAGCACCCAAACCTTTCAACCGACATTCGGTTCAATCAAATCAAAATTTATTAGAGCAATCAAAACCGTGGATTACACATATCATTCAGCAAATTAAATTAATCAGGTCAATCAAACCTCGAAAGTGCGCCCCAATTACGCAAAAACTGCGAATTAAGGCGCTGTAGATCAACACCTGACTTTGATTCGTTTGGGTGGCCGCCTGAAGACCTACATTTAAATTTTATACGAAAAAGTTCAAAGTCTTGGATTTACAATTCTAAAATATTGCAAGATTTTAACTCTGCTGTGTGTGTTAATTACTGATTAGTGTATTTAAACTTCTAAAAGTCTATAGCACCTTCTGGGAGTTCATGCCACTGATCAAGTTCATCCTACTTGTGTTGATCTCCCTAACCTTGATGCTGATCCCTACGTTCTCAACCTAGGGTTTATTCGCATTCTTCTTACAATTTGAAACATGCATGGTTGAGCCTAGACTAAAATTATAAATATATCTTTAAACAGGACATGACTTGGAGTTGACGGAGCCTTCCACTGGGGTCTCCTGCATACTTTCAAAATCATAGAAAACATTTTAAACAATAAGTTTGTGTTAAAGCATATTTTATTATCTTTATTTTATTCAGCATTTTTTCAAAACTTCAATAGCTTAAAATATAGGGTTTATTTTTTTTTATTTTAAATTTTATTCTACATATTTACAGAACATCAATAATTTAAAATATAGGGTTTAATTCTATCAGATACATCCATCATCTCATAAATTGTATTTATTACAAAAGTCGGAAACTTACATACTAACTCGCGTATTAACATATCATCGCGATAAACTGAGTTTGTTTTATTTCGAATAAGTTCATCGGTTACATTTACATCTATGGTATTTGCAACCTCGTCCACAACGTCCTCACAAAACTTATTAAATGCTATTTCCACACTGTCCAGAGAATTTATCTTAGCTAATAAAAAATGTTGCACTTCATACAGTCGTAATAGAGCTGACTCAGCGATGCAGAGTTGCAGCTCATTGTTCAATTTAGATCTGAACTGCACGAGTTTATTTTGAAAACAGAAAACTTCATAATCTTCAAATTTTATTTTACTAGTGTCGCATTTGGTTTTATAGGGTGTAGCTTGCGACTGATTTAGGGTTGCAAGACATAATAAAAGCATAAATACAATTAAAAGAATATATTTGAAAGTAAACTTACATAATGTGATAGGTGGTCATCTTGAGATGTTCTGGGGTCTTTTCACTTGTCACAACTGACTCTGATCGAACTGCCCAGAATGCCTCAAAACCACGGTATTTATACTCAAAATCATTGACGCAAAGAATAGAACATTCACCAGTTGGCCATGATCTTTCAAGGGTTAAACGTACGCGTTGGTTAACCTAGATCCGGTTCGACTCATCTATTACTACGAATCATGCGTGATCTAAGAGGATAATTATGGGATAATTATTCATAGCGGAAAGTTAGGTTCCGTGAAGAAAGGTCACCTTAAATTTATGGACAAAGGAACGTACGAATTAACTATTAGGTAACCAATATTATTAGGTAATCAATTATTATACGTGACAAATCTCCCCCGGTACTAAAACAGGGACACTTCTCCCGAAGTGAAAACATACTGACTACGGCACTGGTGTGATAGATTCTATTCTCATCGTCGCGTCAGGAAACTAGTTCCTTTAACAAAGAATAAAAAATAATATCTAAAACTATTCATGCAATCCTAATACATAGAAAGCCAAAGAGTCGAAAATATCATGTGAATTTTCATGAATGAACTTGTTTGCGAGAACGCATAAAGTTATCTAAGTTGTCGTCGCGTGGGCGTACTCTTTTTAGCTCTGTATGTACGTGGAAACTAAGATTATAAACACGTATATAAAATTCAAATATCAAAATATAAAAAATATAAAAATAGAAAAGGAAAAAGGAGTCCAGCGATAAAGAGAGGTATATAGAAAACTTCGAACGTAATCTAGTTCGTAATTATGAATATTTATTAATTATGCATTTCCGATAATGATTTCTAATTTGAAAAAATAATAGCCTCTGTTTATCCTAGCATCCTAGTACTGTTGTGGTCTTGTGTGTTTGCATAAGCACGTTTTGCGGTATGCAATCACGTTTTGCGGTTTTCAAAAACCACAAAGACCACAATCTCCCTTATTAAATATTACAATGTATACATATATCAGATTAATTAATTAAACAATTCGTTATTTTCAAATTAAAATATTAATTTCCGCAACACTCTCGAACAACAGGATGACGATAAGGCCGTTATCACTTTTGGCCGTTATAATTGCAAATTTTACGCACTAGTAAACGTTCAACTCGGTTTTCAGTCTTAGTTCAACAGTGACACAGTTAACAGTGAACATGAATTCTTCTACAAGTGGTAAGTAACACTTTATAATTAATTATTATTATATTCACAATTTGTTATTAAACATGGTCGAGGAAACCTTTGAAAATCACTTCTTTTGAAGGGGTTATTTAATTTTAATAGCACTAATTTTCGCGAAACACTTGCTTTCACAAAATAAATTTTCGGTTGATGTGTGCGTTGGTATGTATGCTGCTAGCGGAGGGGTTTGTTAAGTTTAATTTCCAAAGAGTTCAATAGAAATTATAAAAGGAGAACACCCATTTTATGGGTAACGTTTTCTTGGGGCGTTTTGAAAACCATTGGGGACTTTCATTGGATAATATGCGAAGCCTAATTTTGACCTCTTCGCGGGAACTGGACTTACTGAATGATGTTGAGGTGTAAGTAAGGGAAGAAATTTTAACTTGGTGAAGTTTTGTCTATTTAGGAATAAATTTTGATAATCCTATAGCATATATAAACCACCAAAATGTACAAAACGGGAACACTCCCTTGTACATCGCATGTGCCTGGGTTTTAAAAGTACTCCCTTTACAAGTAGCGATTATTACGATATTTGTGAGTTTTTAATCGCAAATGGGGAGGAACAGGGACGGGAAATCTCCTTTATACATAGCAACAGCTTGAAGGCCGTTGATTTACAGGTACGCCGTGGGGCGTGGTCCTCCTGGACTTGTCATAGGCAGGTATTCTTCCGTTGGTGAACTGTAAACTTGTCCTCCAGACTGCATCAGCTGACTTAAGGGTATGTATCCCCTAGTATTTTCGGTAGGAGGCACAAATACTTTGGCGCCTTCAACAGGTTGTAGATAGGCACTCTCCGGGGTTGGGTTTCGAGGAGGTAAATCTGGGGCGAACCGGGTTCTAGGCGGTCCATCCAAACGTAACGACGTTGGTCGTCGAGCGAGAGTCCTTGGAGGTGACGGAGTTCGTCGAGGAATCGTCCTCGGGGGTGATGGGGTTCTTCTTGAAGAAAAGGTTGGAGCGGACGGTCTACGTGATACCGTGCTCAAAGGAAGGTAATTAAGGAATTGGTTCTGGATTAGTCGATGTAGGAAAAATCCAAGAATAGCTAAGGAAGTTACAATAAAGTAAAGGATTCCAATTAGGGAAAGGGAAACAGTATCGGACTTAGGTTTATGATTCTCGTACTGTTGTAGCCATTTGTAGTTTAAACAGGTGCTCAAAGTAGCAAACTTAGGACTATAGTCTCCATAGGGCGGAATTTTCAGACCTTCTAATCGAATCCAAGCGGCGGGAACTGCTACCCGGATGTCGAGTTTGTCTTTGTTTTTCTCTTGACAGGCATAAGTTGGCTTGACTTCTACTCCATTGTAGTCTTTCAGAAAACAGTCACAAGGTAACGTGACCAAAAGAGTTCCAATCGAGGCATTTAAGGTTTGTTGGCTATTCGGACAGTGTACTTGCAGTTTTGGATCGGGATGAGTCACCAAAAACTTATTGAGTCCAATTGGCACTAGAAATTGGGTGTTTCTTCCAGTATCTTTACAGGATAAAGGGCACACATTTGATAATTGTTGCACAGAACCTCCAGCTAGAGCTTGTTTCACACAGGCGACTCCTAGGGCGTGGTTTCCGTAGTTGTTAGAAACCAAACACAATTCATCTTTAAATGGATCGCACTTAGGTAATAAGATGGTCCATTGGGAATCGAGTTCCACCAAGGCGAAGTTAAAGGCTGGCACATCTACAGAGCAGGTGTAATTTTCCCAAGCGAAATTAGGCGTTAACATTTTCCTCATTCGTAAACCTTTTAAGAGGTTGTGGATCATTGGTACGTGTAGACCAATTAGAGCGGATCCTTTAGACAAAGTACATTCGACCAAGGGTAGGTTATAGTACGATGCTATGTTGTTGAGTGCTGGGCTGTAACTTTCATCATTAATTTGATGCAAAACCTTACTTAATTCTACCATAGGGACTATATCTAATTGCAACTTTTTATTTTGACACATATTAACAAGTGACTTTGACCATTGATATCTGATAATCGCGTCCCAGTAAATAAATTCGGCTAATTTAGCATGAAGATAACCAATCCCACCAAGAATAGTTTTAAACTGATCTGGGTAAGATAAGTTGTACAAAGGTATTTGCCTTAAACTAGTTATTCTATCAATTAATTCCTCAATTTCACTATCAGAGGTAAACATTCGCGTTATATGATTTCGCGTTGCAAATTGATAATCAAAGATCTCACCATCATCTACTAATACGTCTGTTTTCTCTCTCTTATTATCTAAATTAATTAATGAAAAATATTCTGATACATCACTACGTATAAATTCACACAAAGGTTTATTTACCGCTGCTGTGCAGAAATTTGAACAATTTAGTTTATCCAATAAACTTTTAGGTTTCTCCAATTTAAACAAGATTGGTTTTGTCAATTGATAAAAACTTACATTAGGTAATCTCTGAATATGAATACCGGAAGTTACGTCAATACTTAAGAAGTCTTGGATTTTTTCTGCCACAACGATAACAGTTAAGATTTGAAAAAACATGAGATTATTCATGTTTAGTTAGTTTTTTTTTTCTTACTATCTAATTTATACCACTAATTGTTAATTGTTACTTAATTGTTTACTATTTGTTAATTATTATTCAAGCGTTGGTTAATACTCACTAAACTTGTTAATTAATATTCAATTGTTGATTAATACCCATTAAACTTAAACTTCTGACCTGTTCTTTGTTGAAAAACTCTTACACAACTTCTTGAACTGGTTTCAACTAATTCTCTGTCCTGACTGATTTATCTCTTTGTGACTTCGTTTATTTATGTGAATAAGACGGAAGACACGAAACCAAAAAGGAGGATACCATATACTGCCTTAAATTACGCAATCATCATGCGTTTTCCTAGAAAAAACTATCATTATCTAGCCTCATCCGTCCTCATTCGCGGATGTAGGAGACCACCTGATCCCAGAATTTTTCCTTGGGATAGCTTAACCAAAATCTAATCTACAATTTGTCATAAGTAATTTAGGAATGTAAAATAACTGAAATAACTGAAAATTTTGAAAGCGTGAAGGCAGAGAGTGCACTTTTTCTCTCCCCGCTTAGAAAGTCCGAAACATCGTGAAGGAATACTGTGAAAAATTGCAAATTCAGGGTCTTAATACTCTAGTATCTCAAAATCCATAAATTCTCATAAAATCTCATAATCATAATCCATAAAATTCTAGTAATCCATAAAATATAGCGCTTATCATCATCAAAAACATACAGCGATAATGGAAATCCGGCCTTAAAAGACATATTTAATTCAATTAATGTACTTACAACTTGGTATCCTTAAGCTCTCAAAAACAATAAAAAATTTTCCATTACCGTCCACCATGTGAATCAATTTATTGAGTTCCAGTGGATTTTTCCGGGATGGTACCCTGCCGGAAAACTGAGCCGGATTGAAGTGTCAATGTTACACTCTTTCCCACTGGCAGTTTCAAATTCTCTGTAGAAGTCTCAGCGACTGGTTCTTCTTCGATTGTGGTGATAGGAGCAAACCTACATGCTGTTAAAGGTTTATCAGTTTTCTTACCAGATTTAGTTTTTCTGTAAACCGGATTTTGAATCCATTTGTTATCTTCAAATATCTCCTTCAAAGGGATATGACGATTCTTCATTTTCCTAATTTTATTAAGTCGATAAAAGCAATATGCAATAAGAAAAATGGTAATAATTATAAAACCAGCTAAACAAAACCACATAAGGGATACCAAAAGTGTGTGATTAAATGATCGTGGGGGATTTCGGAAACTTTGGGACGCAACCGGACGAGCTAAATTAATTAATACGGCACCTCTTTTATGAAACAAATAGGCTACTACCGCTGATAGAATTATATTCCAAATTAAATAAACAGAATCACCGTGATAGGCATAAAGGTCTCCGTAGGTTTTTTCTAATGCTGCGTCAAGGGTGTCTTCTATGCGACTAAAAGTAGAAGCAGTAGTTAAATTTAAATGAGGGATCGAAGTTGACCAATTAACATTTAAACATTCCGACATGTTATCAAAAGTAGGTTCCGATAAGTGTACTTGTAATATATAAGTTTTTAAGTTAGACCAGATAGCTGGTAAAATATGAATTACTTCGTGAGTCTTTTCGCCTTGGGTTGTGCAAGGGAAACGGGGTGAAATAACTTCTTTGTTATTCACATGTAAAGAACAACTACAGGGTAATTTTAGTTGAAGGGCTCCCGGTTGATTGTAGACCGAAGGGTCTAAAGGAATATCTACGTCTGGGCACCTGATAATCGTTTTATTTTTCGGGTGGGTAATTGTAAAAATATCATCGCGAATTTCTGTGATAGTCATTGACTGACTTGTATGACATTGAAAGGGACAGTGTTTTCCAAGTTCATCCACGGTTGATCCCGTGAACATGCGATAAGCGCATTGCGGGCCGAAACTACTATCAGCTGTGAATCTAGGCAAATAGCAAAGTTTGTCTTGAAAAGGTCGACAATGATGTAACCCGGACCCGGAAATGGGTCGCATGGCTGCAATTTTGCTATTATCTGAGGTGGGTGATGCCACCGCAAGATACAGGGTGTCATGCATTAACGTACAAGTATCATTTTTCCAAGCGAAAGGGGTTGTCATAAGTTCGAATAAGCCCCATCGAAGGTCGCTGGGAACTATTGGAACTCGAAGGCTAACGATAATATTAGAATCAGTAAAAGTACAATCCGCAATCGGTAATTTATAATAACGAGAAATTTCGTAAATAGGAATTGCAAGTTCGTGCCCTGCAGGTTTTAACGTTTTAAGGAGCATAAATAAATCATGACGAAGTACTTTAGGATGTACCACTGCAGTCGGAATTTTATGATCTTTACATTGATTCATAATCTCTAAATTATTTACTGTGCGTTCAAAATTAATTAAACGTAATAAATTGTTATAAACATAAAACATTACCCGTTGAGTATTCATATCGGAGTGCGCAGCAGTCCTATCGATGGTATTCCGCAAGTTGTGGTCGATACGATCCAACTTGTCGATGTTGCGCCTAGTTTCTGCAAAATTTCGTTCGACTTGCCTGTGATATATTAAAAATGAATGGGAATTATTGGCTACATCGCGTAGGTGTCGATTTAACCCTAAACTAAGTTTCAACAATAGTTGTTGTAAATCATGCTCGTCCGTGCGCAGGGAGTCTACTTTACGATTTGTGGCTACACCACAACACCACGAGAAGAAATCAGCAACGAATTCTATGGCCCGTTTATCCTTCCTTGATGAGGGAGGTTCCATAGGTTGGTCCAATACACTTGGTTTGTAGGTTCCCCAATGCTGTGGATCGAGGGCTTCCCTTAAAAGCGTAAGCTCGCCATCGAAAACCTTCAGTAGTTCATCTATTTCAACGGCCATCTTGCAGAC
Source organism: Hemicrepidius hirtus (assembly GCA_963082805.1). NCBI lineage: Eukaryota > Metazoa > Arthropoda > Insecta > Coleoptera > Elateridae > Hemicrepidius > Hemicrepidius hirtus. Next base: position 10,932,514 of record OY720168.1, read on the forward strand.
ATGGGTTTCGTTGTGTCCGCATAAGGGGTCGTTTGGTATTCGCTTGTTTTGTTGAGGGATTCCATACCAGATCGCGATAGGTCAAAGGTATGGTTGCTGCGTAGGTGATTGTATCCGGCAATCTCTTCCAAAAGGCTCCTGTGGTTACCTTGACTGGAGTCCCTATTCCTATTTGTAGGTAGTTCACCACAATGGTTAAAACCAATCTGAAATCAATAAAACTCTGATCAGTCAGATATCTACACATAATTTATTAATATTCTTCTTATATCTTTATATCTGTAATGCTTACTCCATTACTCTTACTTAAACAAATAATTATCATTAATATTCAGGTCTGGGTACTAATCTCTAACACTAATCTTACTTCTAATTAAAGTTCATTTGCTTACAAGTATATTTGCTTATTTCTATGTACATTGTTTATGCTCTGGGCTTGTAGAGTCACTTTGTCATTTTTCACTGCACTAACTTTAGTGTCTTCTTCATTTTAGCAATCAGCAATCCAGCGTATGGGGTCGATGATGGTCCGGCTTATCTTGAAGTGGTGGGGGATCCGGGCCTCGAGGTGGGCCCTGGGGCCATTCCGGACTATGAGTCCATACCGGACTATGAGTCTATACCGGAAGAGAGGGGACCTCCTCCTCCAAGGTACGTCCCGATGAGGAGGGTCGTCCGGGCTGTTCGGACGGTTCGCCCTGCACTCCCGCTTCCTCCTCTAGAGGAAATAGATCTAGAGGGAGGCGCAGGTGCGGACCTAAACGCGATGGCCCGTGACGATGGGTAAGTAGCCGTCGTCTTTTCCATTTTCGTCCTTGTCATGTCTGTATTCCGTTTTTCAGAGGTGCCCTTGAGGCGCCCCGAGAAAGCTACCATGGGCTGGTAGTGGTTGGTTGCTACACCGTGGTAGTAGTAACCCTATCAGCCCTGGGGTACCTGATCTCCCGCCCCTGGGGGCGATGGTAATCCGTAGGGTGGAGGACCCGAGGGGACCGAAGCGGACTCACGCAAAGTCCCATGGCAACCCTGGTGAGTAGGGCGGACACGGAGACGCTGCGGGAGTATAGACCGGTGACGTGGGGGAATAACAATATACTTCCACTGGGGGACACTGCGGTGCGGACGGCGAATACTTTTGTTCTATCTGGCTGCTGTTTGCGTTGCTGTCGGTGTTGCTTGGAGGGATGGGCGAAGGCGTCGGTGTGAAGGTCGGGCTGTCGGGTATAAAGGAAGGCACGAAGAGCAATTCCTCTTCGTCGGAGGTGTCTTCTCCCGTGAGATCGATGTCGACCTGTGGCGGAGCGCGCCACGATTGTTTGCTGGCGACCTCTTCTTTTGGGTCGAGCTGTGGAGAAGCGATGTTGCTGCTTGGGGACTCAGGAGATGTCTCGTGGTTATTTGGAACCGTGGTAGTGGATGAACCTGATCCGCAATCGTTCTCTGGGGCGGGTCGTGTCTCGTCTATAACGGTTTCTCCCGGGGTGGTCTCTGTACTGGAGGTGGATCCTGCATCCGCTTCTATTGAAGCTGGAGTGGATGCTGGTTCGCCTTCTTCGGTTGAAAACGGACTCCATACAGGTTCATCCCAATTTTCAGCTGGCCGCAGTGACGATTCGAAAACGTGGGGTGAAGGGTGGACCGTGGGGAGTGCCGTTCTTCCCGTGATTTGTTCGTAGTGCAGTAAGTACATTGCTTGATATGCTGCACATTTCCCCCGCCAGATGTGATTTTTGCAAGGTGCTATACTCTGCAGGGGTAGCCGTGGACAGTTGAACTCCTCAATGTCCAACACCGGCACCATTTGCTGGAGGAACCTGACCTTCTCCAGCCCTTTCACCACCACTGAGAAGGGTGTCAAGATCTCCTCCAGGATCCTCACCATCTGACTATAGGGGACCTCCCCATCACTCCACCGTATCCCGTGGACGTGGTCTGTTACGTACCTGTTTCGTCCCTTCACGACTGGTGAAAGCCGCTGCCACGGACACGGTGGTTTGAATACGACTGAGGTGATCTTCCCCTCTGGTAACACCACCGCGAATTCTTTCAAAACATGCCGACACTCCTGGTCGTACATGAATTGTAAGTCCACAAAGACGGTCGGGCGCACCCTCTGCGCGACGGTTGGAGCGTTTGATGCTCTGTGGATACATTTTTAGGGTATGAGTGACAATGAAAATCTCTTAAGCAAATATAGCATTTGAAGCTTCGGTTTCTAAGCTTCACTTTCGGTTTCAGGTTCGACTTCAAAGGATGTGGACGCAAGAGGATCAGGAGTTGAGGTCCAAGGCTCGTGATGGGGTAAAATGCGACCTACGTGGACGACATCCGTTTTGGATCTACTGGTTAGACCTTTTCTAACAAGATAATTTACATCACTAAGCTTTTCTACAATCTCGTATGGACCGAAAAATCTACACATCAATTTAGGTGATTTTCCTACTTTTCTTACTGGGGTAAAAACCTTAACTTTATCCCCTATTTCAAAATTAAGCGGGCGATGTTTAGAATCGTATCGCTGCTTATCTTTATGTTGCTTATTATGTATATTTTCAATAACACGACTCCTGACGTGCAATGCGCGATCCCTAAGTTGTACGATGTCCTCCGTCTGGACATCTTGTTTAAGAGTTGCTTCCGTCGGAAGAACTGCCTCCCTAGCATAAACTACAAAAAAGGGAGATACTCGCAAGGTGTCTTGCCGAGTAGTGTTGTATGCAAACACTGCATGAGGGACGTACAAATCCCAATCGGTTTGTTGTGTATTCACATACAAAGATAACATGTTAACTAAGGTCCCGTTAAACCTTTCTGTTAATCCGTTACACTGGGGATGATACGCGGTTGTAAAATTACTTCGCACCCCCATAATTTTTAATAATTCTCCTACCAATTCTGATTTAAATGTTTGCCCACGATCACTAAGCAAATATCGAGGACATCCATGTCTCGCGATTATATTTTCAAAAATAAAATTCGCGATTGGTACAGCCTTACCATTAGGGAGAGCTTTTGCTTCTACCCATCTGGTAGCGTAATCTAGAGCTACTACAATCATAGTTTTACCACGGCGTGTTTTCACAAAAGGCCCTAATAAATCAATACCAACCCTATCGAAAGGTAAACCTACCGAGATGGGTTGCAGAAGTCCTGCTGGTTTCAGATACTTCTGTCCTTTGCGGGATTGACAATCGGGACATCCCCGAACGTATTTTTCAACATCTGATTGTAGTCCTTCCCAATAATACCTATTTTTTATTTTATAATAAGTCCTAGTGAAACCTAAATGACCTGACATTGGCTCATTATGATGACTATACAAAATTTCTTCCTTCAATTGCTAAGGAACCACCAATAAATCTGGTTCACCTTCGGTACTAGGGTTCTTTCGATAAAGAATCCCTTCTCGTAAAATAAAGTTCTTTGCGCGCCTACCTAACCCTATTCCTGCTTGTTCAGGATTTTTAATAGCATTAATTAAATCTAACAATTTCGGATCTGCTGCTTGTAATTCAGAAATTTCCTGACTTTCCAATAAATAAGTAGGAACCTCCATGGCATCTTCCTCATCTGTAGCCGTAGGGGCTGATGCAGGGTTCCTAGAAAGCGCATCTGTATCCCTATGAATTTTGCCTGGCTTATACTTAATCTCATAATCAAACTCGGCAAGTTTAATTGACCATCTAGCTAAACGACCTGTGGGGTTCTTCATGGTAGTAATGTAACAAACGGCATTATGATCGGTGACGATCGTAACAGGACGACCATGAATCAAATGTCTTAAATAAGTCAAACAATAAATAACACTAAGACCTTCCAACTCTGTTATACTATAATTCTTTTCTGCTTTAGTTAATGAACGAGATACAAAAGCTATGGGGTGCCATTCAGTCCCATTTTGTTGTAGTAAAACACCCCCTACCCCTGCTATGGAAGCATCCGTCCTGAGTTCTTTGGGAGAATCAGGGTTAAAATGCACCAACACAGGAGCACTGGTAAGTTTGTCCTTCAACTGATTAAAAGCATTATCTTGATGTTGTCCCCAATGAAATTCGACGTCCTTCTTCGTTATTTCGTATAAAGGGCGCGCGATAATAGAAAAGTTAAAAATGAATTTTCTGTAATAATTAGCTAATCCAAGAAAACTTTGTACAGCCTTTACTGTAGTTGGAATTGGGAAATGTGAAATCGCTTTTAATTTATCGGGATCTGGTGCTAAACCTTCTGAAGAAACTACATGCCCTAATAATTTAACCTTGTTTTGAGCATAAGTACATTTAGAGGGTTTTAGGGTTAAACCAGCAGCTCGAAGACGCTCGAATGCGTGTCGCAATCTAACTAAGTGTTCCTCAAAAGTGGAAGAAAATACTAAAATATCGTCCATATAAACTATAAGTTCTTTCCATTTTAATCCCTCGAAAACTCGATCAGCTAAGGCTTGAAAGGTTGCTGGGGCGTTACATAAACCAAAGGGTAATTTTTCAAATTGAAATAATCCATCTGTTGTAATAAAGGCAGATTTTTCTTTGCTAGATTCGTCTAAACCGCATTGCCAAAAACCGGCATAAAGATCTAAACAGGTAAAGAATTTTGCACCATTAAGGTATAGAAAAACATCATCAATTAGAGGGAGAGGGTAATTATTTTTTCGGGTTATGGAATTGAGTTTACGATAATCAATACAAAACCTAAATTCGCCACTTTTCTTTTTAACTAAGAGCACGGGGTTACTCCAGGGTGAGGTGGAGTGTGTAATTACCCCATTATCTAACATTTCGTTTATTTGATCTTTGATAATTGTTCGTTCTTGATGTGAAACTCGATAGGGGCGCGATTTGATAGGGTTTGAATCGCCAGTATCTATGTTGTGTACTATTAGGTCCGTAAAGCCCATAGCACTTGTGGATTCTGCAAAAATATCCGAAAATTCTGTAAGGAGCTTAGAGAGGGAATTATATTCGGTCTCACTTAAATATTGGTTAATATTATGCTGAATGGGTTGCCTAACTTCGGGCTCATTCTGTACAAGAAATACATCAATATTTGGACTGAAAGAATTTTGAATTAAATATCCAAGAGTAGTTCTAGAAAACAATTTGACTTTATCGACTATTAAAACTTCTAACTGAACTAACAATTCATCATTCTCAAAATAAGGGAATTTCTTAATAATTACTGATTTTTTCAGAAGTGGTGCTTCGTTTATCTGGAAAGAGAACTGCGTCATCACAGAAGGACAAATGACGTCAGACGCAGCTGGACTGGGGAAGATGACTTGTACGGGAACAGTGACAACACTTCCTTTGGACAAAATTACGTCATCTTGAAGCGCTACTTTTAAAACATTATCACACGTGGATTCCGGACTGATGACGAGGTTCGCGGTTGATGGTTTGCCATGATTAAAGGGTATTACTACTGGGATTTCAAAGTTGGTGTCATGCAATACTAATGTGTTATTTGAAAAATCTATAAATGCTGAATTATTCTGTAAAAATTCTACACCTAATAAAAATGCTGAAGGGAAATTATCAATTACTAAAGCCACTACGTCTATTTCTACATTATTTAGCAAAACTGGAACTAAAGCTTCACCTAATATTAAAATTTTATGGTTATTTGCGGTTGTTAGTGAAATCTGTTTGGTCAATGGTACTATATTATCGTGCGGTACACGATTTTCACAAATAATATTATAAAAACTACCTGTATCTACAATTATATTAGTAGATCTTCCAAAAACTTTACCCTTTACTTGAAGGATTCTCGGCGACTTATAACTAGTTTTATCTTTGGCGACATACGTCATTAAGCCTGCGTATGTCGCACCGGGAAGTTTAAAGCAGGCGACGGGGTACGGGAAAAAGTTACGTTCCTACCATTCCTGTTGGGAGAACGACTGTCGTTCCTTCTAACCTCGTTTTGATAACGATTGTCATTTCGTGGCTGATTATTACTAGTACCCCGATAATTATCTAAATTTTGCGCCCTATTATTCCCCTGATAATTAGAATTTTGATACCTATTCCGTAGGGGTTGGTTACAAGACCTCATGAAATGTCCCGGACGATCGCAATTGTAACACCGCGGTCTTGCGTCAGTAGTTCGTGAACGGAACGGGTTCCCCTGTGTGCGGCCTCTTTGTCCTATCGGACCCGGAGGTCTGGAAAAACCGGTCCTTGAAAAACCTGTATTATAATTTGGTGGGCCTTGGTCTTCGACCTCGGAATTGCGGCGTTGACCCTCGGAGGCTCCGCTGGGTGTGAAATCAGCGTTTAACGTCATAATGTAGTCATTCGCACGCGTCGTGATCGCGCCTTCTATCGCGGTTTTTTCAATATCCGCTAATTTCAAAACTGCTTCGCGGAAGGTGTCTTCATTTAAATGATCGTCTGAGGGTGACAATATTTGATAAGCGTTTCGTAATGGTGGGAGTAATCCCATTTCAAAATAATCTCTTAAATCAGACAAAGGTACCCCTGGTACATTATCTGCTAACCTTAACAAATCGTAATAAAATTTAAGGACCGTTTCCTTCTTTTGCTGTTTTCGGGACAGGAGTTGGCGTCGGGCCACCCTTATGCTACTGCTTCCGCCGAAATGGTGGGTGAACGCTTCCTTTATGTCGGACCATTTGCAAGTTGCATTTTGTGGATTTTCTACAAAGCGAATATACCACTGATTGGCCGAATCTTTAAGATAATTGCCAAAATGCCTAATCTTGTCATTATTATTCCATGCATTACAGCGGGATGCGCGTTCAAATTGTTGGAAAAATGTTACACAATTGCTTTCACCTGGCGTGAAAAAGTCAGGACAAGTGAATTTCGGCAAAATCGCCTGTTTTGCACTGGTCAAAACCTCACTAATCGTCCTGTCGTTTTGCGCCATTGCTAATACTGAGTCTGAATCAAAATGATCTGAGTTATCAGAATTACAGGATTTTGGGTATCTACAGGGTCTTCTACTTCGTCAGGATTATCTGAACTTCCCTCAGAATGTTCAGGATCACCCTGTACGTGCAATAAGGAAGTTGTTTCGGGTTCAGGGAAAATAAATTCAGTGGTTGCAATTTTATCTATAAACTGGTCTAAATCAGATTTTAATTCAACGTCTTCACCCGTTTGATTTTCTATTGTTAATGTTGTAGTAATAAGCACGTCTTCCCTAAGAATTTCTAAATCACTAGACTCGTCTAATTCTAAATTTGAAGAATGAGCAGCAATAAGCGTATCGTCGTTACTAATTTCTAAATCCCTAGATTCTTTTGTCCCTAAATTTTGAGTACGAGTGGGTGATCGTGATAAAGATGAACGAGGTTTAAAAACGTCGTCTTCCGCTGATGCCCCTGCTATCTCACTAACGTCTATTTTTAATCTTTGCGATCTTAAATCGTACTGTTTATTAGGCGTACTTCGTGATTGTTGCCTTCCTGACATTTATAATTTTTTCAAAACAAGCTTAACCACTCTAACTATAAATTTTATTAAATTAGTGAACATCTTATTTCCCTGGCAGTTCTGTATATAAAAAGGTCTTTAAAAAATCGATTAACCACCTAACCATTAAATGAAGTGAAAATTAAATTAATAAATGTTGTAACTTTAAAAAATAGCTTTACTTTCTGAATAAAAAACGAATATTACGTTAAATAAATGAATATTGTACTTGTTATTATTTTTCTATAAATTTGGAAAAAATTAATTAAACATGAAATCGTCAAATAAAAGTTAAATTAATCAGCATTGTATTGTTACTTTCTTTCCCCCCTTTGAAAGATTAAAATATGAAAGATTTTAAATAAAACAATGAAATACGAAACAAGTTAAAGGAAATAAAATACATTTTTTGAAAAATAAGTGTGGACTTTTGGCACCTCCACCACTTGTCGCATTTGGTTTTATAGGGTGTAGGTTGCGACTGATTTAGGGTTGCAAAACATAATAAAAGCATAAATACAATTAAAAGAATATATTTGAAAGTAAACTTACATAATGTTATAGGTGGTCATCTTGAGATGTTCTGGGGTCTTTTCACTTGTCACAACCGACTCTGATCGAACTGCCCAGAATGCCTCAAAACCACGGTATTTATACTCAAAATCATTGACGCAAAGAATAGAACATTCACCAGTTGGCCATGATCTTTCAAGGGTTAAACGTACGCGTTGGTTAACCTAGATCCGGTTCGACTCATCTATTACTACGAATCATGCGTGATCTAAGAGGATAATTATGGGATAATTATTCATAGCGGAAAGTTAGGTTCCGTGAAGAAAGGTCACCTTAAATTTATGGACAAAGGAACGTACGAATTAACGATTAGGTAACCAATATTATTAGGTAATCAATTATTATACGTGACACTAGCGTCACCATCACGAAGATTAATAAACACTTCATGTAGTTGTTCGATAAAAGTATTAAATGTTTTTGATGTAAAAATCACACCATCTTCAAATACCAGGTTTAACCAGGTTCTGACACTCACTTGAAAATATTGTTAAACGAATCTAAACCAACAGCTACAAATATAGTACCACAATTATTTAAAGGGTTTCGTATTTCCGATAGGAGTCTGAGTTTTTCACGCTTTATTTGCTTTTCGGGTTGTAACGTTGCTACCGTTCTACCAAGTTAGGGCGTTGTCCAATCGCCATTTTGGATTTTAGAACGGTAGCTATCTTCCCAACATTCAAGACCGCAGCTGACGTCACACCGCCCCACTTCAGTTTCCACCTCTTGAACTTCACGACCGCGCAGCATTCGGTCCAAAGAGGGGGCTTTTGGGCCGCCTTTATAAACAGCGGAGCAGCCAAAATTTGGAGAATTCCGTTAGAAGCCTCACTTCTGATATTTTCGCTTAGATTTTTCCGAAACCGATTTAAATTTTATACCGACCGCCTGACCCTTGATTTCCGACATTTAATTTAACCGACCGCTTTGCTCCTTGATTTTTCTGACCGATTTGGAAACTAAGACCGACCTTTTGCATTCCGTATTGTTTTATTCTGATTCAACCGACCTCCGCTAGATCCCTGTTCATTCCGATATAAAGCTGGAACCCAGTGCAAATTGGGGAAGTTTTATATACCCCTTTCAGCCGCATTTACCTCTTCGTGTCTTTCTCTGATATAACGTTGGAACCCAGTGTCCATTGGGGAAACTTTATACCGGATTTATCTCTTCCTGCCCCTTGTTTATAGAAAGTTGGAACCCAGTGCAAATTGGGGAAACTTTATATATAAAACTTGAACACAGTGCAAATTGGGGAAGTTTTATACATTTAAAAAAATTCAACCTCATACCTGCCGTTCCCAAAGAATAATTTACTGGTATCCCAGCTACCGTATCATCACGTCCTATTATAACACCGTTGGTGTGAGAACCTTTATAGTCAGACCTGATTTTTATTATAATTCACTTTCAGTCCTAGCATCCCCTACAATAAAACACCACCAATAATCAATTATTTATCATAGAGAAACTTAACCTCAAATTTTATAAAAGTTTACTGACCGTGATATACTTCATTAATATTGTTTAATTGCTTTTTAAATATTCCGTGGACCCCTTTTCAATTATTTTCATTAGTTTTTGGGTCGGTTTTCCTTTGTAAAGGAATTATTTCGTAACACTGAATTATTTTTAGTTCAAAACACCTATTTGAGGCGTTCCGCTGTTTACGAACTAAAACGTCACGTTCCGCAAAGCAACTCCGTTTACAGTACATATAGTTGTGTTGAGTAGATCCGTTTTACAGTTTAATTATATTTTTTGTGTTAATTAACATTCAAGAACAATCATTCGTTTATTTCATTGTACATATTACTAAATAAATATATTTAACAGGTTTATGTTGTTGGTGTTTGTTTCTGATTTCCACAGGAACCCTTGGACAATCTCAAGAGTGTATCCAGGTTTAAAAATAAATGTTTGTAGGTCCTCCAAACCCCATAAGGGAAAGGTTGAACGTTTCAGGGTCCACTTAACGCTCTTGTCACGCAATATTTTTTCATCGCTTCATTTTCAAAACGTTTGAAATCTTCAGTGGTAGGTTCAAAAACTGGTGATTGACGAAAATAAGGACCTGGAGACGCCGACGAAGCTGTCTTGATTTGTTTAGCTGGACCTCCTTGACGTGGTGTTGGTTCTTGAAAACCATCTTCATAGCAACGACTATATCTGGGGTACATCTTCGTGCAGTTGGTAAAAGTAGACTTTACTAACTTTTTTCAGGCTCTTGCCGCGGAAACACAAAAACACTAATGACTCCTAAAACGCAAAGATATTAAAACTTGCATCATGCGCATGTTTTTATGCAAATTAAATCACAGGCCAATCGAAAAGTACAAAATTAGGTAAAAATTCCTTTAAGATATTTAAGCTATACAAATCACTAAAGGGACTTTTCATGTAATCTTTAAGACCTACTTCAAAATTTCTATTTTAATTACTATTTACTTCTCTGTTCAAATGTCTGTTATCTCACTCTTACTCATTGAAGGATCGAAGATGACGTCATGTTTTTTAAACTGCTAAACATGTCTCGACCTGCTGTTTTTGTATTTCATATTTCCACGAAAAAAAAGGGAGCGTAACATTGAATCAACCCCGCGGCTCGATCAAAATTAATTAGATCAATAAAAATTAATTTCATATTTCTAAGAAAAAAGGGCCGTAACCTTGAATCATCCCCGCGGCTCGATCAAAATTAATTAGATCAATAAACATTAATTAGATCACACACACACACACATACACACGTTTCAATTAAATTAAACAGGTCAATCAAGATTAGATCAATAAAAATTAATTAGATCACGTATCAATTAAATTAATCAGGTCAATCACACACATACACACGTGTCAATTAAATTAATCCAGTCGGTCAAAGTCACAAATTGCAGAAATTAATTAGATCAATCAATCAAAACACGCATCAAAGTGCGAAATTAACACCGAATTACGCAAAAAGTGGGTGTAACCCTCAATTTAATCAGGTTAGGCAACCAGCGACCACAAATTAAACAAGAATTTAATTAATCCAGTCAATCAAAGTCACATATTGCACAAATTAATTAGATCAATCAATCAAAATGCATATAAAAGTGCAGAATTAATACCGAATTACGCAAAAAGTGGGCGTAGACGGAAGTATAACATCCCGTGCATAACCTCAATTAATTAATGACAGCTCTGGATAATGCAATACCAATATAATGGCACATAAACATTTACATGGGTTATTGCAGCGTTTAATTCGTAAAATTGGATGAAACAAAAAAAATAAACATATGGAAACTTATTTATCAAATAATGATACAAACGTTAATAAAATAAACAGTATTTTTCAGTTTATCGAAACGTTTTAATTATTACTATGCATTGACCATTGTATAAAATTTGGAAAATTCAACCTGTCAAAATAATTGTTTGTTGTTTCAGTAATTTCTAGGGCATAAGTGATTTTTGTAAAATAGACCATTTTAATTTTCACAATTCTATGCTTTCTGTAAATGAAAACTTGTATTCAGTATCATGTACGCATACAGTATTTTTTTCTCAACAAATAAGTAATTTACAGTTTATCTCTAAAATAATTAGGAAAGCAGACAATTGAACATTAAAAATGTAGCATTGAAATCCCTATGGCGCGTTGTTTAGGCATCAAGTAAATCACTGCGCGCATCGTCTTGCAATGGGAGGACTTGTTGGCCAAACAAATGTTCTGGAATTTGGTATCAGTAGCGTATCATGCACGTAATGCGTTAATTTTATTTCATTACACCTATTTATTTATTATAAATATATTTTTAATTAATTACTATTATATAGAGGAAGAGATACATTACTTTCTTAGAATTCGTTTGAATATTACTGTTTTGCATAATCAATAAGTTTATTATCTATAAAAGTTAATACATACACTGATTTTTTACCAGGACACCTTCTGTGACTTCTACACCCTTAAACTAAACCTAACATTATGCTATCGCAAACTACAGGCTTGCGTTGTACACCAGGGTATGTGTAAAATTGCTTTTTGTAACAATTTTACATACTGATCATGTTATTAGTTCATATAAACCGTTTGAGGTTAAACACTTCTTTATTTCACCTATCCGTTGTCATTGTTCCATATTTGTAGTATTGGTAAAAAAAGTAAACGTGACTGGTCTGCGCAACGCCTGAAGCACGACCCAACCCCGCCCACCCTCGCATGCGTATAAACTTCAGAAATTTTAGTTGAAAGATCTACAAAATTATCGTGATTTTAATTGAAATTAACTGAAATTTAATATGGGAATTGGTTTAATTTAGGTGAGTCCTTGTATACAAAAGATACTCTGCTTTAAATCCAATTTACTCACAGAGCAAATGGTCAGTTAAGTCAAAGAATCGGTTGATCGTCCAATTAACAATGAGTAGTTGATTACTCCACAAATTTATGAAGCCAATCGGGTTGCGGCAGTAAGGCCTTTGTTTCACTCGCCAATAAGCCGTAGCAACACAATTAGTCCATAAATTCAGTCGGAAACGGGATTTAATTAGCGGTTGTATTGTTTATCACAAATACAGCCGGTAATTAATACTACAGGAGCTTGGAATGCTCGTTGCAGTCTAAACGACTATGCACATACAACTCCAAAACCTCTAACGAAAAAACAAGGGATTAATTAACAATCAAAACCAAAAATAAACTGATTAATTAATCCAAAATTAATTTATTTCAATCAAAACAGCCGAGTATCTCTTTGTAAAACGAGGAACACTCGAATTAATAGTTTAGACAATTGAATCAACAATTGTCTAAGAAACTTGGGAGTTGTTTGAAGAACAAACGGAAAATGAATTTTGAATACGGGATGAAAATACGGATTGGGGGTTCAAAATTAATTTGCAAGCAAATTCGTTTTGACCCTGGTTCGGAAATCGGACTCGAAAAATTCTCCCTGAAAATGCGCTGCGCGGCGGTTTTATAGGGGAACGATAAGTTCCTCCCTCGGAATGGATGCGCACTGCGCAGTCTAGAAACTCGGTCAGGTTGGGAGTATCGGGGAGACACGGAACCCAACGAGCACGACTGATCTCAGCGAAGTCAGAAGCTACTTATCTGCCTCTTAATCTTCGCCTACCGGTCAGTGGCCTCGTTACAACAAGAACTTGCTTTCCGGGGGCACGATGAAAGTTCCCCCTCGATCAATCACGGAAATTTTAAAGAATTACTAGAATAGGGAAGAATCTATGTTTCTCAAAATGAAAAGAAGTAGCGTGTAAGGTAACAAATGTGTTTAAAATAGGTCTTATAAAGTTAAAAAAAATTACAAACGTCTAGGTGCTCTTAATTAGTTAAAATTTGAATTTCTATTGTCCCAACCGAGCACTAGCCGAGAATTTCCGACAAAACCGATTGTCTGTGACGTCATGTGATTTGGACTAGCACGCAGGTCGCACTTGGCTTCACGCAGGTGCATTGGTAAACGTTGTGAAATATTGTTTGGTGTGGTTTGCAAGAGTGTTTAACTTATTCCCGTGTCTCATACAAAACTATTTATTTGTGTGCAATAATATAATGGCTACGAACGATGATATTCCTTTTGTAAAAGCACAAAGTGATAATTTACCAAATATAGAGTTGTATATGGTAATGTAATTCAATGCGACCAATGACTGTTATAGCTGAAATAGGAGGCGTCAAGGCTTTGAAGTAAGTACTACCCACGTATTTAGCAAATACACTTTTCGCTGATATTGGTTATAAATATAAATGTATCTTTTACTTATTTGGTTAAATTTTAATTCTATGAGAAAGAATTATGTCAATTCTGCTGTTGGTTATGTGCATGTGAGAAGTGATGTCGTCCCCCAAACAGCAGCAAAGGCAAACACTGCGATTCAGATGCCCGATGACCTAAGGTATTCGCCGAAATACTATAAGGCGTTTCATGTTTCAATAATATGAACATTATTATGTCGTACAATTATTTCTAAAAATAGTGTTGTAGTTTGTTGACCACGCATGGCTGTGAATTCATTTTTGTAAGCAAGCTCGTTGCTTCCAGACGTATTGAATGTTAATTGGAATTTTATTAAAAGTAGATCTAATATTGTGTTTGATTAAAAATCCTTCAACTGCTAATAATTGTCATTATAACCTCACATGCAGTTACAAAGTAGAGGAGATTTCTATGAAGAAATTTCGCATGTTACATGCCAGGACCGTCCAGCATCAGCATAGATAGCCATAATATATTATGTTATCAGAAAAATAAAAATTTCATTAGGAACCTACTCATAAGATAAGAAACTATTTTCAATATACATAGTTAGGTAGGTACTATAGTAAATTAGGTATTAAAGCTTATAATTTCTGTACCTAATATTACCTACTGATGGCAATTCGTTGTCGTTCTACTAGAATTTATCCCTAAAAGTAACTTTGTGACATTTTCCAATAAAATCAAGATCCTATGCTTAGGTACTAATTAAAACAGAAAAGGAAAATTATTCGGGCATATTCCTCAAAACGAAGTAATCTTTACCTTCGTTAAATCCTTTTCTATAAACTAATTAAATAATTTTTATTGTGCTTGCAATTAAATTCATATAAGAATAACATAAAATTTAAACTGCTTGTGATTTGAAAATTAATATTAATATTTTTCTAAAATATTTATTGAAAAATAAGAGTTGTAGCCGAAGCTATCTGGAGTTGGCAGCACACTGAAGTTTTTAACTGCGAGTGATTTTGGGATTCAAAAATCGTACAATGTTCCTGGAGTTTCCACCTTTCTAGAGCTAAATTCTGGGATGTTAAAATATTACAAAGAACCTAACAAAGTTGAGCATGCATCGGTTGATTTTTCTATTTAAAAAGAAACAAGCGGCTTTTTCAGATTTTTTAATATATGCTTCTGCTGTACTGGAAGATCATCTTTGCAGAGAAGGAGAAAAAGCCACCAGAATGCAGGCCGAAAGCGAACTGTGGCAGGACTTGCGCTATGGGCGTATTACAGCTTCAAAGTTGTATGCAGCAGCACACTGCAAAATGGCAAAGGGAACACTTGTTGAGCAGATACTAGGGGCATCAATATTAAATCCCACCAAGTATATGATAAGGGGGCAGAATAGGACGTGTTACAGGAATTGGAAAACAATTTGCAAAGAAGATTTAAACGGGCAGGGTTACTTGTAACAGCTGAACACCCCGAATTAGGGGGCCAGCTGCGACACTCGGAGGTCTAACTAATGTACAATTGAGTGGTTGTAGAAGCACATCCATTCTTTTGAAACCTCGATCCGCCATTACAGAACAGCCCTGAGGCAGGATATTTAAGTATCCGCAGTGTTCGACTATAACTATGTCAGAAGTTCGGCCACCAAATCCACCAGATACATAATTTACTAATCCATCTGGTGAAGAAGATACTAAGTATTTTATAGTGTTTGCTTTTTTATATTCTGACCACTTTGTTTTATAGGATGAGTTGGTTTTTCAACTTCAATTTCAAAACAAACGATTATACTTTGGACATTGCTATAACGCATTCTAAATCCAATCGGGAGATTTAGCTGGATATCATCTGAATTATGCCAAATGATAAATCTTTTTAAGCACTTGGCAATTGGATCAACTGTTGTATTAAAATATTTGCTGGCAACACCTTTTGATACTCCAAAATCGTCTGCTAGCTGTTGGAATGGTATGAACCTCTGTACATTTTATATTTTTTAATAACAAATCTACTAAAAAATAAACGTCCTCTGGTATGCCTAAATAAAAAAAACTTTTTTTCTGCACAATATACCTTGACCCATCAGCTAACTTCCTCTTGTAATTTTCATCTAAAACATCGGTACTATCCCACGAAAAATCGCTGTTTGAACTGTTTGAAGAACTTGCAGAGAACCCTGACATAGTTACAGACACATCACTAGAAGTGTCGTTTGTTGATACAGATGTGTTGTGACAAAACTCTGTTTCAAATTCTACATTGTTATATTGAAGAGGTAAATATTTTATAGGAGAAGAAGCAATTGAGGCATATGTAACTTCCCTTTTTGTCAAGAGATTACACTGAACAAATGTACTTCTAAACTTTGGTCGACCCTGTATACCAACACTTTGGGAACACATTTGACTTGACTTGACATTTGCTTCTTTTAAAAATATATTACTTGATAAGTTACACAATACAGTTGTTGCTTGTAATGTATATTGCGGGGTTTGTTCGTGCGTAGAAAAGTTACACAATATTTTTCAGTATGATTTTCAGCTTCTGAGATTTGCAGATGATTTTGTGAGGTTTCGGAATGGTTTGTCGTACTAGCTATTACGGATTCAACCAACTTTCGCCTAGCTCGTTTTATGAACGCAGAACGTTCTGATGTTGACTGTGTTCGTTTTCTGTCTGGCTGGCACTTAAATATGTGTGGTACTACATTGGACTTGATGTGAATATGTGCTCTTGCATATTTGAATTTCATGTAGTTTCCACAGTCGGTCTCTAGCTAAAATAATATTTTTTTCCAATATTTCACATTCCATGATCATAAAAACACAATAATACTTACGTTAAAATGATCTTCACACAAATAGGCTACAGTTTGGTTAGAGAAATCTGTTGGCTTTCGCCTAATTGCTAAAAACCATGCTCGTATTCTTCTTATGTTTTTTTCATTTCCATGAGGCAATGTAATAAATACTTTTGTAGGGGCTGTTACCGTTGTGTTCGTGCACATGGGCACAATCAGGACCACCTTACCATAGCGGGCCGGCTCACGCTGCTCGCAAATATGTAAATTGGGGGGGGCTAACATATTGCAAGTGCAAAGCCTTGTGCGAGTTAGTGAAGTACGTTAATGTGTATTGCTATGTTATTCGGGTCTTAACAAAGCAAAACATTTAAAATTCTTTAAAAAAAACAAACCAATCTGGTACTCGCCCCGTTCCTGTCTTTTGATGCTCCGGCTAACTGCAATATAAAATTAAAAAAAAAACACTCTTATCTGGGTCTCTGGGTTGCTGCTCTATGACCTGTTTTAATATTATATAAAAAAAATATAGAAAATAAAATACAATGTTGACCTTGAAATACTGAACTCCCTTATTTATTTAAAAAAAATCAAATTAAACTTGTATTAACTAAAATGAGCACTTTGACATGCTTGTCACAAATTACTAAACGTACTATTACAAATTAAACATCCTATCATACCCTAATACATTATCTATAGTATATACTTCTACCTTATATTACGCCGCATCCTATACATTCCTCCCTATCTGCAGTTTGATCCTTCAAGGTTGCTACTCCATCTTTAACTCACTTTCTTATCAACTGCACTCAACACAATCTATCTTCTCTTCCAAATTTATTTAAACTGCATCCTTAAAACTGCATCCTCCGATTGATGACTTGACTGAATATTTCCAACGTTGACTTCCTCTACTCTGGTATGTTTAACTTTTGTTTACTGTTAATTATTTAAATTTTCTAACACCCCAAAAAGTTAGTTAGGTTAGGAACCCTGTTTTTATACTTTAAACTTTATTTAAACTTTTTGATTTATTAAAACAATTTTTATTTTAGTCACCAAACTTTACTGATAATTTTTATTATTTATTATTTATTTCGACGTTTTTTTATTAGGTTATGGTACAATTTTGAATTTCCTTTCTACTACAACGACATAGGGTTACAGAATCATTTGTGGAACTCCTCTTGAAAATGCTCTGCACTGGTATTTATAACTTTACCCTTTCTCTCCAAAATTCTACCCTTTCCTAAGGATTTTCAAGATGGCCTCATATAGTGACTTTTGGCTAATTCTTTTATTTTCTTTGTATCTTCCTTAATTTTCAGACGATTTCAAAAATAAAACCAAATTCAGAATCCTCGCATCCTTCTTTATCTTTTGATACTAAACTTGATTTATTTTGGAAATTCACATTTTATTCTTTTCTAATCTCCAAATTTTAATTTTCCAAACTTTTCTATTTTTAATGACTATCTCGACCTTTCTCTTACTTAAAACCTCTTCTCCTTGATCTAAGCTCCCTTTTGAAATCCACTTTAACTACACAACCCTTACTTTTATCAAGAAATTGACTAATTTAAAATTTATTTTACATACTAGCACATGTTATAATTCAACTTTATATTTTGAAAATCGAATGTAGCTGAAGGCTAGATAAGATTCTTATCGGCTCTAGCTAAAACATCTTATGATTACAAAAATACATCAAAATAATACATGATTGAAGACCTAAACTCAAATTAATAACATCGAACCACACCTCGGCAACTAACATCATTACATGAAAATTTGTACAATACAAGACAAGAACATACTAGCAATACATCTCTAGCTAAAAAACCTTTTACATAGTATCCTTTTTAGATACCTTTTAAGTTTTGATAATATTTAAATTGTTTACTAACCACACACTATTAAGTGCTTCCGTACATGTAAATATTACGGAAATTCAATTATTTCAAGTTTAAATTTAATTACAACCAAATTAATACACAATGTTACCATATCAGTACCACTTGACAAACTACATTTACATAAAAAAAATGAACCCAAATAAACCTGTCTAAGAGTTTAATCTCTAAACCACAACTTTAATCTTAACTACCATCGTAAACTTTTTAATACCATGAACCATATAAAAAGAAACAGGGCGATCGTGTGAATACCAGTTGTATTTTATATAAACTCATGAAAGCAATACATACTCCTCTAGGACTCATATAACATAGCAGTATGTATTACATAATTTTTTAATACAATTTACAAGAATTACTCAGTGAATTTTTTATATTGAGCATGGATTAATATAATACAAGTAGGTATATTACTTAATTAACATTTTTTAAATAATTTACTTGTGTTTTTATAAAAAGGATGCCAACATCTTGCTGTGTACCTAATTACAACAGCAACTATGGAAGTGCAGGTACTGTACATGTATTTAAATTTCCAAAAGACCCAGTGTTTTCGGCAATTATTGTATGGAAACACACAAATACAAAAATATAAAATACAATGTGTGCGATTCTTGGTCAAAACTACAGGATTTAATAGATTTAATTCAGTTGGATACAGAAAATGACAATTAAATTCCTTAAATTTTATGTTAAACAGTGGATATTTTAGAAAACTGTCGTAGATATAACACCGATTTATTAACTCTGACAAAACTGAATTTTTTAATTGCACAAATTAGACTGGTTATATGTGAAGACTCTCCGAAATATACTCCAGAAATATTAACGTGGTCTTGCACATTATTCTATTCTCATCCAGCTGCTTATAAATTTCTTAGAAAATCAGAATGTTTGATATTACGTCACACATGTCATATTTGAAAAAAATATGTTCTGTTGGAAGTGTTAGTCAGTCAGGTATAAACGATAGCCATTTAGGGCCGGTTTTACAATATTAGTATATACCTGGAATAAGTTATAACCCCGACAATTGTCATGGTTACAATTGTTAAACGAATTGTAATCATGGCAACTGTCGGAGGTATAGCTTATTCCCGGTATATACTAGTATTGTAAAACTGGGCCTTAAGATATTTACGTGAAAAGCCTAAGACTTTAGATGAAAAAGAAAAAATTGTAAACATTCAGTTTGATGAGATTTATGCCAAGTCACAAATTAGTTACAAAAGTGGAAAATTAGAAGGACTAAATAGACAATACAAAAACAGCGACTACTATAGAAACATTTATGTTAATGTCTGTTTTGTCCAAAAATAAAGACGTTATAGGATTATCCCCAGTTCAGAATTTAACATCGGAATACTTATGCCCGTATGCAAAGACCTGTCCGTTATCGGACCGATGGCTAACGACGCCGTTAACGTTATCGGTTTCGATAAATAGTTTGGTATGCAAAGAGCTTAAATTTGAGCAGTTTGGTAACATCACCTTTATATCTCCGATAAATTATTTAGTGGCTAATAGTGGTGCTGAGAAGTAATTTCTGTAAATTTTTAAGCCGTTCTGCAAATATTTTAATTGCAAAAGAAACTTGCTTTGTTTTCACACGTGTTTTTTAAAGGTTATGTTGGTTGGGTAAATTTGTCTCGTGTATTTTAAAGTTGGGTCAGGTTAGGTTCTTGTAATTACTTTTTTGTTTATATTTTTTAATAAGTATGGATAGGAGAAGTAAAAACTTCACGACTTTTGAAAAATATTTAATCACCGACATTGTCTTGTCAAGAAAAAATATAATTGAAAATAAAGCAACGGATGGCACTACTTTGGCCAAAAAAAAGAAAGCGTGGGAAGAGGTAACTGCTCAGTATAATGGGTAGTTGCCAGCAAAGTGGAGAAAGATGTGCGAAGCAGTTAAAAGAACAGTATTATAACATAAAACGGAGTGCAAGAAAACATTTGCACTGTGACAAGGTACGTCCTAATATTATGAAAGTTATATAATTCTGTGTACAATAAAAATTATTCTCAATTAAAGGTGGAAATTTTCAAAACAGGTGGTGGCACATTTGTACAAATGTCCACAGATCTGGACCATAAATTGGCAACCCTTTTAAAAGAGCAATTTGAGCCGGATGAAAATCCATTCGACTCCAGTGCGCAGCTATATTCAAGTAAGTACTTCAAACGTAATGAAATGCATTATTTTAATTCATATTTACAATGATTAAGCAATGTGGAAAGTTTATAATACAATAATTTCTAAATTAACGTTATTGCCTTTGATGCAGTAATACATTATATGATTAACATAGTACAATTTTATTAAATATATTTAAAATTCTAATATTTACAATGAGTAGGTTGTATGAAATAATTATTATAAAGCACTAATTCAAAAATAAACGTTATTGCTTTAGATGCAGTAGAGAAACATCTGGAATCTCAACCAAACCATCACACTACCAACCATCTCACAGAACCATCCAACAACTTCGAAGGCGGTGGACGAAGACATAGGTTCATTACTTTCCGAAACATCTAAGAAAACATTATAATGTTTACTCTTTCTCGAAAATACTAATAGATACTTTTATTTTAGCTATTATACTATTGGACCATGCACCTGAAGGTGACACGGTAACATCTGGAGCCACAAGTACGAAAAGGACTGGTACTGACTTATCACACATGGCCCCCAAAATACAAAGAATAACATCAATGATTTGGTTGGTGAAATAAGAAAGAGAAAAGCAAAAAAAAAATGAAATTTCAGAGGTAAAACTGCAGCAAAATAATGAATTAAACAATATAAAAAAGACCATAGCCCTACTAGAACTAAAGATGAAAGAAAAAGAAAATGTTCATAAAGATAAGTTATTCAATTTTGAAGAGCAGATTAAAAAATTCTATTAGATTGTGCAAATATTGAAACCAAATGTAAAACTGAGCAACTTACCCTTCTTGAAATTAATTTAAACAAAGAAAAACAATGTTAAACTGCATATTTGGTGTATATTTTTTTGTATTTTATTAATATTGATATTTAAAAAATAAAAAAAACTTACCCAAACACTGTACTTATTATTGCTCTTCTCACAGCGTTACCACGATGTTCTTGGTTATTCATTGCAATTTCTCCGGCTTCTGGTTCTTCAGGAATAAATGCTTCGTTTTCCAAGTCAGCAATCACCTTCCTCTATTGCCATATTATGCAAAACAGCAGTAGAAAGTAGTAGTGGCAAGTGTGGTTCGTAAAGCTGTCCTTGTACCTAATGCTAATACGGGGAATCTTCGCTTCGATACTCCAATGGTTCTCTCAACTGTATTTCTGGTACGAATATGAGCGAAATTATAATTTCTTTCTCCCTGTGTAACTGGATTTAATACAGGTGTTAACAGGTAATGTGTACAGGGGTAAGCACTATCCCCTAACAAATATGAATGTATAAATTCATCTGTTTCAAACCTGCCGTGGATTGCAGATGCATTGAACATTGTTGCATCATGTACCGAACCGCGCCAACGAGCTACAATGTCTCGAATTTTTAAGTTAGCGTCACAAATGACTTGCACGTTGTACGAGAAGTAGCCATTTCGCTTACGGTACAATTCAGCGTGCTCTCCACCAAGGGACTGTATTTTAATGTGCGTCCCATCAATGCAACCAATAACGGAAGGGAAACCATGAAGTGCATGAAATGCAGCTTTTATCACCAACCACCTGTTGAAATGTACCAGTCGCAAAATACCGCAATACAATTAAAATTTGATTCATCGGAGACACCGGATATTCTCGTTCAGTTTGATGTGCGATATTCGGACCAATTATATTTAATAAATTTTCCACCGCATGTTT
This sequence comes from Hemicrepidius hirtus, assembly GCA_963082805.1. Lineage (NCBI taxonomy): Eukaryota > Metazoa > Arthropoda > Insecta > Coleoptera > Elateridae > Hemicrepidius > Hemicrepidius hirtus. Next base: position 10,954,830 of record OY720168.1, read on the forward strand.
TTGTAGTCTACTGAATTGTGCCCTAAAGTCTTCGTCACTGTAGGAATCAAATGGATTTACCCTTGGTAGCAGTTCACGAAGTCTTGGTAAATTTTGAATAATTTCTAAGAGTTCTTCATCGGAAGATGATGAAGATGTAGTATCCATTATGTTAACTACTTATATATATATTATATTATATTAACAAATGAATAACAATTAACAATAAAAACAAATACGCCTCCACCATAAAACAGTACACAACAACTGTCAACCATAATTTTTAACTGCTTGCGTTTTGTAACGAGCCGATAACTACTGGATTTCGGGCTGTTAGATTTGACGAGTTGATATCCGTAGATATAACGTTAACGGACGTTTACGCATACCAAAATGTACTTATAGGTGGTGATATCTGTAACGGCGCATATAAGGAGTGTTCTTGCATACGGGCATTAGTCTCGTTAATAAGAACTGTTATAGAAAAATTAACTGGTATTGGGTACGAAATTTTGTGTTTAATATCAGATAACAACAAAGTGAATCGAAAAACATTTAAAACTCTTAGTGAAGGACCACTTAAGCATTATATAATAAAGAAGTTCAATAACAAGCCTATATATCTATTATTTGATTCAGTGCAGTTGTTTAAAAGTGTTCGAAACAATTGGCTGAATCAAAAGGACAATCAACAAACGTTTTTTATTCCAAAATTTGAAAACGACAATATTATAAACTACGAAACCAAACTAGGACCATCAAGAATAAGTTGTAATGCTAATCAAACTTACTTGAACGCGCAAATATATCATACTTTACGGTTTTAAATCCTGACGGCATACAAAGACAAAATTTGTTACTTTTGTGTTTTGTGTTTACTGGTTCATTTCAACCAGGTTTATGAAGACATTGACAAACATACAGATGTGATTCAAATTGAAAAAACGGATTATATGGTTTTGATATACAGGGTGTCTCTAAAATATGGTGCCATAGCTTAACCACAGATTCCGGGGATCAAAATAAGACGATTTAACGCAACTTACCTCTATCCGAAATTGCTTCGTTAAAGCGCTATTCAACGCCAAAGATCTTCAAAAAATTTCTATATTTTTAAATAACGAAAGATTGTTTTTAGCGATTAGGATGAAATTTGGGTTGTGATTCTTTACTGGAAAAAGGTGTTTTTTGACATCATTTTTTTGTTCAGGAGGGTCACGTAAGTGGTCAAAGGTTGATCATCCACAGTCAAAGAAGCACATATCTTTTTAACAGTTCCGCCAATAGTTTTCAAATTTTTTTTGCAGAGAGACATTCTTATTTCAAATATTTTTTGTCTCTTGTTTGATTTCGGTATCTGCCATAGTTTAGGCTGAAAAAAATTATTTTGATTGGTTGCAGTGCATTTCTTAAAACAGATGTAGTAATCTAGATGTCCCGTACGTTGAGAAATAAATCACGAAGAGACAATTTGATATAAAGTTTATTACTAGCAAGTATGTAAAGGGTGGCGCAAAATAATCCGAACCATTTCTGAATCAATGGTTCAGCTTATTTTGTACCACCGGTAAATTAATAGATTTACAGCAAATGCTCAATGTGACCACCATTTTCCCGGATGCAAAAGTTGATTCTACGCAAAAAATTGTCTCTTCGTCACTTATATCTCAGCATACGGGACAAGTAGATTACTACATTGTTTTAAGAAATGCACTGCAGCCAATCAAAATATTTTTTTCAGCCTAAACTATGAGAGATACCGAAATCGAACAAGAAACGAAAAATATTTGAAATAAGAGTGTCTCTCTGTAAAAAAAATTTGAAAACTATTGGCCGAACTGTTAACAAAATATGAGCTTCTTTGCCTATGGATGATCAACCTTTGACCACTTACGCGACACTCCTGAACAAAAAAATTATGTCAAAAAACACCTTTTTCCAGTAAAGAATTATGTCCCAAATTTCATCCTAATCGCTAAAAACAATCTTTTGTTATTTAAAAAAATAGAAATTTTTTAAAGATCTTTGGCGCTGGATAGCGCTTTAACAAAGCTATTTCGGATAGAGGTAAGTTGCGTTAAATCGTCTTATTTTGATCCCCGGAATCTGTGGTTAAGCTATGGCACCATATTTTAGAGACACCCTGTATATTGCAGGTTATATAGCCAATAAGTTAAAATCTAAACTAACGTGCCAGATTTGCAAAAACTCTTTGACGACGGAAAAAGAACTGGAATACGAAATAAATCCGGAAATTTACTTAACTTAAAGTTAAAGCTTAAAAGTACCAAAGAACTATTTACTGGAGATGATTGTTATAATGCTTAAAACGTTTACGGTTCTGATAAGTGAAATATATGAGGAATATTTTATTAATGTATCGCCTAGTCAGCAACAAGTTTTGTATAAATTAAACGAAGAAAATTTTATTGACATTCTCAAGCGTCACTTTGTTGAAATCCATGATTATATAAATAATAAATATTAAATAAAATATCGATTTCAACGGGAAATAATAAGATTTATTCGCTTTATACGTATTTCGGCATCATTGTGCCATTGTCAAAAGCTATATAAAATATTATAACAAATGCAAAATATAGTAACTCCTAGATTCTATTATTTTTAACACTGCGTGAAGCAGCTGGCCCCAGTCAACCCGTCGGAGGTCAGTCGCTTATCAGTGTTTTAAAAAGATATTTATTCCAAAATCTTCAGTAAAGGAGAATCTAAGAGATCAATTTGCTCATTCATTAAAGGTATGTTGTTTTTTGTGTGTTTATAAATTTCAATAGCTTCTAAAATGTTTAATTTATTTTTGTTATCAGAAAAGTGTAAAAATTTAATTGTATTATTAGATGTTAATGTGTGATTTTGTTCTAACAAATGTTTAGCAAAATTTGATTTATGTGCATGTTTATATTTGTAACAACGGATATGTTCTTTTTGCCTAATACTGAAATTTCTAATTGTTTGACCTATATATACTGAATCACAATGTGAACAATTTAATTTATAAATACCTGATTTTAGCAAATCATTAATTTTGTCTTTAGCATTGAAAAGAGAGTATATAATATTTTTATTTGTTTTAAAAATGACTTTATATTTATTTGAGTTATTTATAATTTTATCAATCTTTTCTGAAATTTTACCAAACTATGGAATTGAAACGTATTTTAATGTTTTATCAGTGTTATTAATGGAATAAACTTTTTGAATAGCTAATTTATAATTTTTCTTTTTAATTAAAGTGTCAATAAGTGTAGTGTTATAACCATTGCTATATGCAATTTGTTTAATAATGGAAATTTCTCTATTAAAATTATTTTTATCTAAAGGAATTGTTAGAGCTCTGTGTACTAAAGATTGATATGCTGCTAATTTATGTGTATTATGATGACAAGAGTTATGTGGTATGGTAATATCAGTTTGTGTAGGTTTCCTATAAATTGAGTATTCGAGTATGTTTTCTGAATTAATTTTTATGTTTAAGTCTAAAAAGTTAATAGATCTGTTTTGTTCAATTTCTAGTGTAAATTTAATTTTTTGGTGTAAAGTATTAATAAAAATTAAAAAGTCGTCAATGTATTCGAAAGAACTATCAAAACATGCCAAAATATCGTCAACATAACGAAACCAAAATACAATTTTATTTGATAGATTTGATTCAAATATTTGATCTTCTATATTTTCCATAAAAATATTAGCCAATAGTGGTGAAATGGGACTACCCATTGGTAACCCATCTTTCTGAAGATAAATTTTATCATTAAAAATAAAATAACTTTGATAAATACAAAGTTCAAATAATTGAATCAACTCTATCCTTTTTGTTAATTCAATGTTATTGTTAACTAAAACATTTTCTAATAAAGGAATACATTCCTGTAGGGGAATTTGTGAAAACATACTCGTAACATCAAAACTAACTATTTTACATAGTGGTGGTAAGCTAATGTTACTTAATTTATTAATCAATTCAGAAGTGTTTTTAACTGAATATTTTGGAGTGTATCCTAAATTATTAATTATATTATTTAATGTTTTAGCTAGCATGTGGTTTGGTGCATGTATGTATGAAACTACAGGTCTAATAGGAATGTTAGGTTTATGTATTTTAACTAAACCGTATAATTTTGGTGGTTGTGGATTTGGATATATTATGTTATGTTTCTCGTATGGTGTTAAAGTAATTTCACAATTTTTTATTATTTGTTTTATTTGGTTTTGGTATTTATTTGTTGGATCTCTATTTAAAATTTCTAGATTAGAATCTGTTATAAAATCATTGACTTTTTCTAAATAATCATTTTTAGGTAAAAATACTAAAGTGTTTCCCTTATCTGCCCTAACAGAAATTAAATTATTTACTCTAACTTTTTCCTTAATTGATTTAATTAATGAAATATTATTATTTGTATTATATCTAAATTTATCGTTTATCGAAATTCTTTTTAATAAATTAGAAATTTGAGACTTTGCATAATTTAAATGCCTCTCTTTTATAATATTTTCAGAATTGACTGCTAAAATTTCTTTTATATTATTATCTAATTTTGGAAAAGTCGAAAATTTAAAACCTTTATTTAGAAACGTCATTTCTTTGTCATTAAATATTACGTTAGATAAATTTAGTACACGAGGATGAAAATTTATAATTTTATTAGGTTTTTTAGGTTCAATAGATTTTTGTTCTCGTTCTAATCTAGAAATTTTATCTTTTTGTGTATTATATTTTTTAAATTTAATTTTACTAACTAATTCTCTAATGTCATTATCAAAAATGTCAAATTCAATGTTATGTAATTTGTTAACTAGTTCTGTGTATAGTACCTTTAAGTAAATGTGCAAATTGTCTCTGATTCTGAATCATCTTTTAGATTCTTCTTTCAACCATCTAGTTTTCGCATTTCTGATTATCTTCTCAGTAATACTGTTCTTTGTGTTGGTCTTAATATTGATATATTTTGGAATAATTTTCTTCTTAATGCATTCTTGGTTAAACCATACATTTTGTGAAGCCATCGCATGTTTTACCATTATTTTCTTATATAATTTTGCTTGATCTTCTAACGAAGATGTCATTAATTTATTGACATTCTCAAGCGTCACTTTGTTGAAATCCATGATTATATAAATAATAAATATTAAATAAAATATCGATTTCAACGGGAAATAATAAGATTTATTCGCTTTATACGTATTTCGGCATCATTGTGCCATTGTCAAAAGCTATATAAAATATTATAACAAATGCAAAATATAGTAACTCCTTGATTCTATTATTTTTAACACTGCGTGAAGCAGCTGGCCCCAGTCAACCCGTCGGAGGTCAGTCGCTTATCAGTGTTTTAAAAAGATATTTATTCCAAAATCTTCAGTAAAGGAGAATCTAAGAGATCAATTTGCTCATTCATTAATTTTGACGATATTAATTTTGAAAACCTTACAAGTTGTTTGTGTGGCAGTAAAAACGCAGTGATTCGCAAGACTGTAATATTCTCAAATATATTGTATAATAGAAATAATTCTGTTAATATAGCTAAATCTAAAAACGGAAAAGGATAAAAAAGAAAATTATCAACCTATGCTACCTTAACTACTGCGAAATAAGGTGTAGTAAGAAACGTTTTTAAATTAAGTTACTTCAGTAAGTTAGATTAATCGTTTAATGTTCACATAATAAGCAGATAACTAATATGTTTTCTTTGAATACAAAGAAAATAGTTTTTGTGGAAGAATTGTATTTTTTATAATAATTACTTAACTTTGCTTATTACTTGTTATTGTAATTTCTACTTTAACACATTGTCATTTAAAAGTGATATTTTTAGTTATAAATTAGGTATTCTAAAAATGATTGTGGTACTGTGTGTGTTTAGTAATGCTTTTTGGGTTCTGTAAAGTTTTATAACGATTTGGATAATATTAAGCAATGATAGTAAGCTCACATTAATTATGTATGTATATACCATAAATAATAAATGCAGTATTTTACTTAGAATCAGATTGACAATGCCAATTTACAACATTTCTTTACTTAAACTGCATTATAAGGCATGGGATGCCGTGTCTAGCTTGGGCTTAATCCCCTCCACTGCGCTGCGCCATGAGCCGGCCCGCTACGGTGGTCCTGGCAGAGTGCAGTATTTGTAAGCTATATTTGCCATAGGTACTTATTAAGAAATAATTAGGATAACACGAGATTGCACACAATAAAAGGCAAGATGTAAAAGTGATAAATAGGATCATCGATCGGGATCGTGTGACGTCAGAGCCGCGGTCATTTGTAATTCTGACGTCATCAGCGTGCTTTAGAGTTTTGCATAATAGCCAGTTTAAATAATATATTTTGAAGCAAATAAACAATAGATAATTTTTTTTAACTAGTTATGTGGTACTTTGAACAATTATTTATTTTTTTTTTTGGAGACAACCGTATTGCTAATATCAACAAGCTCTTTGGAAATTCAAAACCAATATTCAAAAATTAAAAGCGTGTTTAGTGGCAATTCGAAATTGATGATGCAATTGTTTTTTTCAATTCAAGTCGATGATGCCACGGATATTAATCAGACATCGTAATGCTCTGTCTTAATTAGATATGTGAATTCCGAGGGAATACTAGTTGAACGCTATTTTCAGTTTTTTCGTGATAAATCAGGAAGCAATCAAAATATCCTGGATTTCTTTTCAGATTCTCAATCGTCATAAAAACGCGAAAATTTTGTCTAGTTTAACCGACTTCGTATCGTTTACCGTTCCCGAGATACCAATGGTGAGCATCAAAATAATCACCACCCTCCCTCTATTACAAATTACTAAATTGGCATCTGTCATTATAAAATTACTAATTTCGATTATGTCGCGTATGTTAATCGTAAAATTAAATTCTGCCATTAGTATTTGAAAGCAACCGAAAAAAGATTTTCGAGATCTAAAACATCGATATGCTGCTATTTGGGAATATTGAACAATAATTAAAGTCAAATAATTAAAATTTTTATTGAAAAGTTTTCCCGAATAACTATTTTTTTACAAATAAATAAAACAGCAAGAGAATTGACAAACGACTAATGTTTTGTAGTTAGTTTTCGCACGTGTTTTCTTATTAACTTATAAGGTAGTTATAAAACCATAATAATTGTTCAAAATGCTGTCCGTTGAAATCGCGAAACAATACTCGTTCCAAAAGGTCCTTCACTAGAATTCACAGCAACCATACAACTAACTGACTTTGATGTTTTTTTAATGGAATTTGACCAAACTTTGATTTTTTCGAATAATTTGAAAAAAATAGTTATTCGGGGAAAAATTATTATTCCAACTTTGAGAGGCTCTGCCCAACTAGTTATTTACTTTTTGTTATGTTACCTAAACAGTTTTAGATAAGTATGCGGCAATTATATAAACAAAATTTAGTAAGTCATGGCACTCTAGAATCTCTACTTGTTTTTAATGTATCTTCAATTTATTTTTTAGAGAAGTACAGCACGATACTGGCTACACCGGCCCGGCAGAAAAAGAAGGCAGGGACAATTTAATCACAATTAAATCGGACCCTGCATGAGTAACAACTGCTGCTGAAGATGCAAACATAATAAATTATGTAATCCACCACCCGTTCCACTTCTTGTCCGCTGTTAGGGAAAACCTTAAAGCTAGTGGTTTCGAAAAAAAACATGGGCCGAAGATTGAAAGCGGGTGGTATAAAAAGAAGAGTTCCGGAAAAAAAATGCATTTTGACTCCAGAACTTGCAGCATGCAGAATGGAGTTTTGCAGAAAACCCAGTATTTGAGGTTCTTGAATGGCCAGCTAGATCTCCTGATCTCAATCCAATAGAAAATCTTTGGGCTAAAGTGGTTCGAGATTGGGAGGATGTAGACTGGCATGGCGTGGGGCGAAGGACGCAGCAGGCCCTCATGGAACATACCCAAACGGTATGGCAACACCGCACGTGTGTGGTAATGGGGTAATAAGCCTAGAGTACCCTCTGAGTACTGCCGAATGACAAGTCTAAAAATGAAGAGACCTAACCAAGTCAAAATTAAATTTAAAAAAAATAACGTCACTATATATTTTTTTAAATTTAAATTATGGCGTTTTTTTTATATTGTTTATAAATAAATATAAATGTCAAAATTTGACATATGAAATTTTAAAATTGTGACAAACGATAAATTATTTTAAAAATGATAAAAATGTTTTTGATTAATGTAAATTAAAGTATAAATTGTTAGATTATAAATCTTTAATTTGGTATTATATTATAGGTTAGCTATTTTGGGATTAGAAGATTAGTGGGGTTATGGATTTAATTGTGTAACGAAGTGTCGTGAAATTAGTGAAAATCTTGTGAATAAACAGTTTAGTTTAGTTCGTAATTTGTTTGTTAGCCAAATTAATTGGTGCATTTATTGTATTTTTTTATTTAAACCGATATTTAACTTTGTGAAACATTGTTCAATGGATGTTTATAATTTTCGTTCTTTTATTCTGTTAATAATTATTTAAAAGTATAACAATGTTAGAATATTTAAATTGATATTTAGTTTTACGCGCGACCTTCGCCAAGACCGCAGAGATGCGGCGAGTCCCTACCAGCGACCCAGCGCGCTGCCCATGATCGTCGCATCGAGCGGCCCGTGCCTCCGATAGATTTCCGGACCGTATAAAAGAAGAATTTTCGCATATTTTAGGACAGTTGAATTCGACAGCCGAGTTGAAATTCAACAGTCCAGTTGAAGTCAGCGACCTTTTGTAAATCCGACGAATACAGGTAAAGGTAATAACTCTCCGAATTTTGTTAATGCCGAATTAGGGTTGTACCTCCGATTGTAATTCAGGATTGTTTTAGTTAGACTTTGGTCTCCGTTTTATTTTAAAATTGGATTTTAGATTTTAGCTTTTGTGTTAGTTAGTTTGGAACTATAACTTTTGCTTTGACGGTGTCGAAGTGGAATTATAGGACCTGGTGCTCTGATATTTGGAACTTAACAGTCCAGGTTTCTGGCGGTGCTGTGACCTGGACATTTGAGTTTTGAATAGCAGAGGAGTTTAGGATTCCGTTACCCTTCCGTGGAGGAACTTGCGCTTTCTTCTTTGATGGGGTCCGAGAAGAAACACAAGGTCCTGGTGGTGCTACAACAGGTACTTGGTGATCTTGACTTCGGGCGGTGGTGTGGTTAAGATACCCAGGTCTTGGGGTAGTTACCAGTCCCCGTAGTTTCCCGTGCAGGGAATTGGTTTAATACAACAAGCTCTTGGAGATCTTGGTTTCGGGCGGTGCTGTGGCCACCATACCCAAGACTTGGGGTGTTGGCCATTCCTGGTTTTCCTGTACTTTGTGTCTGCTCGTCGTGGTTTCGGGCGGTACTGTGGTCACGTCGTCCAGGTGCAGAGTACTGAAAACCCCGTAGTCCGTCACTAGCGACCTGGTGCTGTTTTGGCATCTGGCGGAGCTGTCGTCATTGGGGTCCAGGTTGTTATTGATCTTTGTCCCGTCAAGTAAGCTTCCCCATAATTAGTTTTATTTTACCGTTCAAACAGGAGGCATTATTCAAACTTCTCAAGGAGTTACTTCCGAATACCGTCACCGCTACCGTTTGCACCGATAAAACTGTTATCCGATTGTATCTACTGTACAAACTTTATTATTATTTGATTTTCTTTTATTGTGCATATTAATAAAAGCTCTGTTTATTTACCGTAAGCTGCCTTCTCATTTAACAGCATCGGATAAGTCAAGGCATTGTAGAACGTTTCCATAGGTCACTTAAACAATCTATTAAATCTATAGATTCTGCAAATTGGGTACAGCATTTACCGTTAATATTGTTAGGATTACGTTCTGCGGTTAAAGATAAGGTGGGGGTTCTTCTGCAGAAATTTTATATGGGGCTCAGCTTAGATTACCAGGGGATTTTTTCCAAAATGAGGAGAAGTTTGATATTAATATTGCAAACTTTATTTTACAATTGAAACAACGTTTGCGTAGATGTAAGGTGTATTTTACGAAGGAATATAACACATCATTTTATATTCCTAAGGATTTATATTCGAGTTCACATGTATTTGTGGGAAACGATTCTCATACTTTTGGTTTGAAACCAACGTATTTAGGTCCTTTCAAGGTGCTTATTAGAAATGAGAGATATTTTGTTTTGGAAGATTTTGAAGATTCAGGCAAAGTTTCTGTTGATAGGTTAAAGCCAGCTCATTTCATAGATTGATTATTATATCAAGGGTTTGGTGTTAATCACTTAAATTTAAGGAATCATGTAAATACTAATTATGATTGTATTAGATTTAAATGGTTTAATTTAAAGTGGATTTTATTATTTTTAAACGGGGAGGGGGGTAAATGTGGTGCGTTTATTGAATTTTATGTTACATCAAGTAATGTTTTGTTTTTAGATGGATTTTATTTTAATGTTTATTAGTTACAACTATGTACTTTCACTACATAAAAAATATGTCATTAAATATTATCTTTGATTTAACTCTTTGTTTATATTGATATACAGGGTGCCAATTTTAAGTTGTCCACCATTGGTAACTTCGTTACCTTTGGAGATGGAAAGTTGGTTAAATGAGAAAAGATTCAGTATTTTTTATGCTCATTTAGAAAGTGAAATTTAATTTTTAATGGCACTTCCGGTTTAGTGAGAAATGGTGCCAACTTTTTATTTTTAAATGGAATACCCTGTATTTTTTGAAATTTTTCGATTGGAAATAATATTGGCTTTAAAAAAGTATAGCACACATGTACAATTAAAATTACTTATAACCATGATATTTAACGTTTATTTATTTGTATTAAATTGGGATCACAATTGGCTTGGCACAAACCAATACCTAACCAAACAGGAACAATAAAGAAAATAAACAATAATTATCAAATAAAACTATTTGAATACGTATTCAAGTTATGCTTATGTTCCAGGGTGGAATTCTTTGTCTTTGTTTCCGACATTTTGTGTACGTTTTTGTGAGTTTTTGTGTAAAGTTAAAAATGTTGTTCTGTGCTACAAAAAACTGCAATAACAAACAAGGCCAAGGATTCGCTTTATTTAGATTCCCGAAAGAGACTGACCAACGTAGAACGGTATGGGTTAAAGGCTGTCAGGTACAATTATTAAAGAGTCTTCACCGCGGTTATGTCAGGTTGGTTTTTGAAACATTACAGTAAATAGTACGTGTTATACGCTTTTAAATTTATAGTGCCACTTCGACGATTCCGAATTTTATCCCAGTACAACAACAAGAAGATTAAGAAGTGATGCGATTCCAACGATTTTTTATTTAATAATACCATTGTATTTAATACCAAACACAAAGGTTGGTAATCTATCATTTGTATTTTCACATACAGTGAGCACCAAAAGTATGGAACATACCAAATAAAACTGAAATGAATGTTTTTTTCTAAAAATCTGGAAACACGTCAATTTTGTTTTTTAAAAATACTCATTGGAATGTCAAAATAATTTTCCGGCCTTCATTTGTTTCTAAGTGATGACGTTATCAGTATTTTGTTGAAATGTCGACAAAGCGTTTTGGATGCATCTTTTAATTACTACTTAAATAAGTAGTATAAAAATGTTGATACCTTACATAAGAAAATTTTCGAGAAACAAATTATTTAATGTTTAATAAACACGCATTCTTAACAAATGTTAAACATGGTTTAATGGTATTAGTATTGATAAAAGAGAATCAGAGGTACCAAGAATCCGTAATCTAAACAAATACCCAATTGTCAAATATTCAAAAATGTTAATTGTCGTTCACTTGTAATAATTAACATCAGCTTCATAAATCTGATATGGCTCATTTAACAATTACAAGTAAACGACAATTAACATTTCTGAATATTTGACAACTCGTGGGTACTTGTTTAGATTACGGGCATTTGTTTCTTGGTACCTTTGCTTCTCTTTTATCAGTACTAATACCATTAAACCATGTTTAACATTTGTTAAGAATGTATAGAAATATAAATATCAAATAAAATATCGATTTTAACTGGAATAACAATATTTATTTTGCTTTATACCAAAACGTATTTCGGCATCAATGCGCCATTGTCAAAAGCATTTATAAGATATTAAATAACAAATGCAAAATGATTTATACAGTAACTGCTTGATTCTATTATTTTAACACTGCCTGAAGCAGCTGGCCCCAGTCAACCCGTCGGAGGTCAGTCGCTTATCAGTATTTTTAAAAAAGATATTTATTCCAAACTCTTCAGTAAAGGACAATCTAAGAGTTCAATTTGCTCATTCATTAAAGGTATGTTGCTTTTTGTTTGTTTATAAATTTCAAAAGCTTCTAAAATATTTAATTTATTTTTGTTATCAGAAAAGTGTAAAAATTTAATTGTATTATTAGATGTTAATGTGTGATTTTGTTCTAACAAATGTTTAGCAAAATTTGATTTATGTACATGTTTATATTTGTAACAACGGATATGGTCTTTTTGCCTAATACTGAATATTCTAATTGTTTGACCTATATATACTGAATCACAATGTGAACAATTTAATTTATAAATACCTGATTTTAGCAAATCATTAATTTTGTCTTTAGCATTGAAAAGAGAGTATAGAATATTTTTATTTGTTTTAAAAATGACTTTATATTTACTTGTGTTATTTATAATTTTAGCAATCTTTTCTGAAATTTTACCAAAATATGGAATTGAAACGAATTTTAGTGTTTTATGAGAGTTATTAATGGAATAGCCCCGGTAGTCGAGCGACTAGCATGCTAGGCTCCTACTCAGCGGGCCGGGTTTCGATTCCCGGTGCCGGCAACTTCTGGCCAAGGTTTTCTGCAGTTTTCCTTGGCTGTAACATGAATATGAGAGTTGTGCTATTCCATCTCTAAGTCGGCTGCAGACGCAAGCGGGCCCGCTTAATAATAATAGCCCCTTCCTCCCCCCGCACAACCTGGCAACAGGATATGGGTAGTGTAGAGATTATTATTATTATTATAATAAACTTTTTGAATAGCTAATTTATAATTTTTCTTTTTAATTAAAGTGTCAATAAGTGTAGTGTTATAACCATTGCTATATGCAATTTTTTAATAATGGAAATTTCTCTATTAAAACTATTTTTATCTAAAGGAATTATTAGAGCTATGTGTACTAAAGATTGATATGCTGCTAATCTTGTAACAGGATGCAAACAAAACATTTATGACCATTGTTCCTTGAAAAAGGCTCCTTTCATAAAAATGGCTTTTAAAAATTTGTAACTTGTAAAAGGGGATACTACAAATAGGAATGTTTTTTTTTAGAAAATCGACACCCTGACACTCCTATAAGCAAAGTTTTTGCGAAAGAAAATCATTAATCAGGTTGAATTAACCACAAGCAGTTCTTATTACTTCTCACATATTTATTTTGAAATCTTGACCAATTTATAATTATTTCCAAAATTAGAAAGGTATCATGGTTTTATAGGTCAATTAAAATGAATCAAAGAGGAATGTAAAATATTTTTAAAGTTGTAACGTTTCGATTTATTTAAATCATCTTCAGACAATAGGACATAATTATTATGATATTGATTATGAAATTTCATAAAGAACGACATTTCGAAAACTAAATCTAAAAAAGGATATTGTATTTTGTCCTTTTTTAGATTTAGTTTTCGAAATGTTGTTCTTTATGAAATTTCATAATCAATAACATAATAATTATGTCCTATTGTCTGAAGATGATGTAAATAAATCGAAACGTTACAACTTTAAAAATTTTTTACATTCCTGTTTGATTAATTTTAATTGACCTATAAAACCCGGATATGTTTCTAATTTTGGAAATAATTACTTCTAACTATGCTTACATTCAGTGGCGCCGGTACCAGGGGGCGGTCGGGGGCTTGAGCCCCGCGGAAATTTTCGGGTAGATGTAAAAGATGTAGATAACTTTTTTTATCACGGTAAACAATTTCCTTTAACTGTGACAAATAACGACTGGTGGACGGTGGTGAATTACATGCGGGTCATTTTAATTTAAAAAAAAATCCGAAATATAAGCTAGCGGTATGTATCTCAGATTTAATTACATTTTTTCAAAAAATGAAAACAGTAACATAAAAAGCATGTTAAAAGAGTACCTCAAGGCTCTAAAATTATGTATGACAATACCCACCACATCTTGTACTGCGGAGAGAAGTTTTTTCTGTCTTCTCGGTAGTACTATGTCTCAAAAAAGGCTGAACAGTATCACCATTTTAAATTGTGATGAAATTGCAAATAAATTTATTAACAGACAAAGTCAAAGGATTAATACATTTTCCCAAAATTAGTTTTTGAATATTTTTACTGTCCTGTCGACATAGTTATAATATAACTAAAGTGTTATAATCATATTATGATTATAACACTTTAGTTTTTAAGTTTCTGATGTTTCTTTTATATTTTCTATCTATTATTGATTTCTAAGAATTGTAAGCATCGGTTTATTTTTATAATGTATATTAAAATATTAATTTAACTGTTTTACTCAGTCTCTTTTATTTATTAAATACTTTAAAAAATTATTTTTACTCTTACCCCTCGGCAAATCCGTGAGCCCCCCCCGCGCATTTTGAAATACCGGCGCCTATGCTTACATTCCGAAGTCGGCGCGGCATGTGCTGCGGGTACCCAGCTAGTATTGATATATTTTGGAATCATTTTCTTCTTAATGCATTCTTGGTTAAACCATACATTCTGTGAAGCCATTGCATTTTTACCATTATTTTCTTATACCGGGTGGTGACTTGAGCGACGCAACATAGGGATTTCAATGGAAAATTCTTAATGTTTAATTATTGGCTCCCCTAATTATTTTAGAGCAAAAGTGTGTTTAGGTTTTTTGTAGAGAAACAGATTCTGCATCTTTTCGTAGTATTATTTACAATTTTCCATTTTCCAGAAGCGTAGAAATAGAAGAAATTAAAAATGGTGTTTTTAAAAAAATCACTGATGCCATGGAATTATAAAATCAAACAAACGCACTGACATTTCCGTCTCATTACATTTTTTTTCTTTTTAAAGCAATAAGACGAATAGGTAATAGTAACATATTTTACGCTAAACAAGGCACTTTATAATTTCTTCTTTTTCTTTCGTTGAATACATTTTAAAAATAATAGATTTTAATAATCGGTTATAAACTTCAACCCATAATGACAGATGTAAATACGAATGTTGTTTGTTTAGATAATTCCAAGGCATCACTGATTTGTTTAAAAAGACCATTTTTAATTTCTTCTATTTCTACGCTTCCGGAAAATGGAAAATTATAAATAATAGTATGAACAGATGCAGAATTGTTTTCTCTACAAAAAACCTCAACACAATTTTGCTCTAAAATAATTAGGGGAGCCAATAATTAAACATTACGAATTTACCATTGAAATCCCTATGTTGCGTTGCTCAAGTCACCACCCTGTATAATTTTGCTTGATCTTCTAACGAAGATGTCATTAATTTATTGACATTGATATTACCATACCACATAAATTACCAGCATATCAATCTTTAGTACACAGAGCTCTAAAAATTCCTTTAGAAAAAAATAATTTTAATAGAGAAATTTCAATTACTAAACAAATTGCATATAGCAATGGTTATACCACTACACTTATTGACACGTTAATTAAAAAGAAAAATTATAAATTAGCTATTCAAAATGTTTATTCTATTAATAACTCGGATAAAACATTAAAATACGTTTCAATACCATATTTTGGTAATATTTCAGAAAAGATTGCTAAAATTATAAATAACACAAATAAATATAGTCATTTTTAAAACAAATAAAAGTATTCTATACTCTCTTTTCAATGCTAAAGACAAAACTAATGATTTGCTAAAATCAGGTATTTATAAATTAAATTGTTCACATTGTGATTCAGTCTATATAGGTCAAACAATTAGAAACTTCAGTATTAGGCAAAAAGAATATGTTGTTACAAATATGAACATGCACATAAATCAAATTACGCTAAACATTTATTAGAACAAAATCACACATTAACATATAATAATACAATAAAATTTTTACACTTTTCAGATAACAAAAATAAATTAAATATTTTAGAAGCTTTAGAAATTTATAAACACACAAAAAACAATATACCTTTAATGAATGAGCAAATTGAGCTCTTAGATTCTCCTTTACTGGTGTAGCGTTGCGGAACGTTAGGATTCAAGTTTTACTTCCAATAGAAATAGACGGGAAGACCTTACAAGTTAAATGTCTAATCATTAAAAATCTAATTAAACCAATCATTTTAGGGTCAGATTGGCTTAATGACAGCAACGCGATTATAAACTATGAGCAACAATATATACGAATAACAGATAGCGAGGCGCACCTTTTAAAAATCCCATTTTGTTCAGAGATGAACTACGCAATTGAAAACGAAGCCAGGGCGTCAGTAGGAGCGTTGGTCCACACCACTGAGAATGAAGATCCTAAGCCGAAAGAAATTATTAGAAACAAATTAAGTAATATAGAAATTACACCAGCACAGAAAGAAAAACTACTGGCAGTCCTCTGGGAGTTTCGTAATCTGTTTTCCAGTAAACCAGGAAAACGCATGTATATAAACACGAAATTAAATTAAAAGATAGCACCCCTTTTATAATAAAATCATACCCAGTACCATTTGCACTTAGGCCAGCTGTTGAAGATGCTATTCAAGAAATGCTTGCATTAGGGGTAATTAAACAAGAAGCATCGTCGTATTGTAGCCCACTTACGGTCGTAAAAAAGAAAGATGGGACGGTCAGGGTATGTTTAGATGCTCGGGAATTAAATCAACGCATGCTACCAGATCTAGATGCACCAGTGTCTGCAGAAGAGATTCTGCAAAGGTTCGGAATGGTAAAGTATATGACGTCCATCGACCTCCGCTCGTCTTTTTGGCAAATCCCTCTTACTAAGGATAGCTGTCCATTCACAGCATTTATGTATAACGGGCGCACCTATACCTACCAAGTACTACCATTTGGATTAAAAACAAGTGTTGGTAGTTTTTCAAGGGCGATGGATACCATTCTTGGACCGGAGGTACGGCAGTTCGCAATAAATTACGTTGATGACCTACTAATTGCTTCTCCGGATTTTGATAGCCACCTCCGACATATTAGACAAGTATTTCATCGACTAAAGATGGGAGGTCTAACCATAAATTTAGAAAAAACACAGTTTGTCCAAAAAGAAATTAAATTTTTAGGACACATTCTTTCAGCAAAGGGAGTCAGGACCGATCCGGAAAAAGTTGATGCAATTGTACGTTTCCCAATACCCAGGAAACAAAAACAACTCAGAGCATTTCTAGGTTTATGTAATTACTATCGCCGTTTTACTTTAAAATACACTGAAGCTACCAAAGATTTAAATCAACTACTAAAAAAAGGAGTTACTTGGAAATGGGGCGAAGCACAGCAGTTATCTTTCGACACAGTCAAGAAATTATTTTTAAATACAGTAATGCTGGTCTATCCGAAACCTAGACTACCTTTTTATCTACAAACAGACGGATCCGCGTATGGGTTAGGAGCAGAATTATACCAAATAATAGAAGATGGGCGAAAAGGGGTGATTGGATTCGCCAGTCGTTCATTAAAAGGGCCAGAACTTAACTATACGGTGACAGAAAAAGAATTATTGGGTGTAATTTTTGGATTGAGAAAATTTAGGACGTTTCTAATGGGCCAGAGGGTAGTCATACGCACAGATCATAGGGCTTTAAAATTTTTAAAACAAAGTCATGTACTTAGTGAACGACTGACCCGTTGGTTGTTGTTTTTGCAACAATATGATTATGAAATAGAAATTGTAAAGGGTAAAGATAATATAGCAGCAGATGTGTTATCAAGGTATCCTGCGGATATGGGACCAACTACCAATCAGCGATACGAAGACCCCATAATTGCAGCTTTTGCGGTTACCACATTACCAAAATTAAAGGGTCAACTAAAGAACTTAACACAACTACAAGCAGATGACAAGTTTTTGAGTCAAATAATACAAGTACAAAGAAACCAAGTAGATACGAATGATCAGAAAATTTTAAGAATACTTCCCAACTATGAAATCTACAAGAATGTAGTGTTCTATAAAGATACTTTCAGGAATCAAATAAAAATAGCTGTTCCGGAAGATTTAAGGACAGATTTGGTGAAGCACTACCACCAAGAATTTGGACATTTTGGGGGAAGTAAGATATAGAATATAATGAAACCATACTATCACTGGAAAGGAATGTATCGTGATGTTAGAAGAATAACTAAAACCTGCGATATCTGTCAAAAGACCAAACAGATCAATAAAGTAATGAGAGGTCCCATGTATCCCGTATTAGCAAACGAAGTAGGCGAATTGGTAGCAGTAGACTATTTTGGTCCCCTACCGCCGAGTCGAGGGGGAGTATCGTACATTTTTGTAATGTTAGACGTATTTTCTAAATATGTAAAATTATACCCTCTAAAAAAGGCAAATGCCAGAGCAGCAGTAAAATGTGTTTTAAATGATTATGCCTATAACATCAAGCCAGTAACCATATTAAGTGACCACGGGTCACAATTCACCTCAAAATATTGGTATGAAAAATTGAAAGAAGCTGGGATTCGAACCGTCCATAGTTCAATTAGACATCCAGCATCAAATCCTTCTGAAAGAGTATTAAAAGAGGTTGGCAGATTATTTAGAACTTATTGTCATGCACAATACTCATCATGGGCATTACAAGTGAAAAATATCGAAGTTTGCCTCAATTCGGTTCCACATTCAAGTACAGGTTATTCTCCATATGAAATAATACAGGGAAAGAAAGCACCAACGTTGCTAGAGGGGTTTTTAAAAGAATTTATTACGCAAGAAACGTCACTCTCAGTGAACAAAATACACAAAGCCGTGAGAGAAAATTTGAAACTACAAGCATCAAACCGAAAACGAAATTATGATAAGACCGTTAATACTACGACTTTCAAAAAGGGCGACTTGGTGTTACTAAAAACGAATCCAGTGTCGGACGCAGAGCGACGAATCTCCGCGAAATTACAATTGCTGTACGAAGGACCATACATCATATTAAACAGACCGCACGCTAATGCATACACTATAAGTAACCGCGAAACTGGTGAAATTAAAGGTACTTACAATTTACAAAATTTAAAAAAATATGAAATTCATCATTTAAGTAATACCTCACAAGAAAGGACCACTAAAGATGCGGTAATTAAGAGGATTAAGATACAACCACCAGGTATAAAGAAAAATATACAAGAGCTTGAAGTTCTAAATTACGAACTAAAAAGTAAACCATCAAGAGGTCCCGTGAAAATTCCAGAGGGCCAAGCACCTGATGAAGACCTACTAATATTAGGGATTGAAGACGAGGAATGGGACGTGATGTTGGGGGCACGTCAACGGCACCCCGGGTGCAGCATCGGCCCGGTTATTCGAGCAGAACATCAAAAAACTGAAAGCAAGTATCAATTCCACTCCAGCATCACCAGAATCAAAAGTTAAAGAACCTCCGACAAAGAAAAATGAGAAGCCATGCTCCACGAAAAAAACAATCAAAAAATGCTGAAGGCGAAGACGAGGTGAACGAGCACGCGTACAACACCAACGGCACCAGTGCAGCGGGGGTGTAGTGCGATTTAAAAAAAAATAATTAAAAATTAATAATTAAAAAAATATATATATATATATAAATTAATTCGGAAAAGTGTAGTGCGGATTTAAAACAACAAATTAATTAATGTGGGGTGCTGGAAACCGCGTGTGAAAGTTCAGGTAACGGTTTCGCAATTTTATTCGATTTATGTTTCCCAAAATCAATAACTATATGTATATATTTATATATACAATTTTGATGCACCCTGTACATAAACCTGAAATTTTGCGAAAACATAAATCGGGGGAGTTTTGTAGCGTTGCGGAACCGACCCTTGTACCTGGAAGTGAATAGAACTAAAAGACTAGACAAGACATTTTACTGTAGATTAGCATAAGATAGCCATAAGACACCAAGTTGTTGCATTAAGTAATAAATAATTATTTGCAAATGTTGGCCAACCGATGGTGTATTTGTTTATGACTTCCGTTTTCAGTAATCCTATGAAAGGGTCGGCCGCTTTTGAGGATTTGCCACTGCCTCCTGTTTGGTTTGTAATAATTAATAAAATTTTAGTTAGCAATTGTTAAATTATGCCAGAGGCGTAAAACATGCCTCTGTGCACAAATTCTCCCACCAGTAAATTTTGTATAAAAAGACAAGAACGCAGAGCGTAGGGATCTTTTTGAAGACACACGTAACGAGAGTTACATGTCCGATAAATAAACGTGTTCTATTTTCAGGAAATTACAGGCTTGTCCTTCTAATATTAGCACTGACTTTCTTCGGCTGCTCTATTAGAAGTCCCTATTCCTCTTTCTGATATTAGCGCTGAATTTCTTCGGCTGCTCTATCGGAAATCCCTATTCTTCCTTCTAATATTAGCGCTGACATTCTTCGGCTGCTCTATTAGAAGCCTTTATTCTTCCTCCTAATATTAGCGCTGACATTCTTCGGCTGCTCTATTAGGAGTTTCTTCCTTCTAATATTAGCGCTGACATTCTTCGGCTGCTCTATTAGAAGCCTTTATTCTTCCTCCTAATAATAGCGCTGACATTCTTCGGCTGCTCTATTAGGAGTTTCTTCCTTCTAATATTAGCGCTGACATTCTTCGGCTGCTCTATTAGAAGCCTTTATTCTTCCTCCTAATATTAGCGCTGACATTCTTCGGCTGTTCTATTAGGAGTTTCTTCCTTCTAATATTAGCGCTGACATTCTTTGGCTGCTCTATTAGAAGTCTTTATTCTTCCTCCTAATATTAGCGCTGACATTCTTCGGCTGCTCTATTAGGAGTTTCTTCCTTCTAATATTAGCGCTGACATTCTTCGGCTGCTCTATTAGAAGCCTTTATTCTTCCTCCTAATATTAGCGCTGACATTCTTCGGCTGCTCTATTAGGAGTTTCTTCCTTCTAATATTAGCGCTGACATTCTTCGGCTGCTCTATTAGAAGCCTTTATTCTTCCTCCTAATATTAGCGCTGACATTCTTCGGCTGCTCTATTAGGAGTCCTTTCCTTCTAATATTAGCGCTGACATTCTTCGGCTGCTCTATTAGAAGCCTTTATTCTTCCTCCTAATATTAGCGCTGACATTCTTCGGCTGCTCTATTAGGAGTTCCTAACATCCCTACTGGTATTAGCGCTGACTTTATGGCTGCTTTACTAGAAATCTAAATAGTGAGAACTTCTTTTACAGGATAATTAATTACAGGGCCGAAAGGCTATAATTACGGCCGAAAGGCCATAATTAAATTAAAATAAATGTATATAAAAGGTTTCCTTGTGTTTTATTTCTTACTTGCAATGATCAGTTTACTGAATTAGACGAACTAGAGTTAATAAAATACAAAACAAATTCACAACGTAGGGTAAATTAAGAACAGAGTTAAGTTAGACGTCTTGCACCGTCACACTGGCAATTTTGGTTTAGAAGATGGCTTTAATGGAATCAAGTAGTTGCTATTGCTATATAAATCACTATTCATTTGTTATTAAACATCTTATATTATGCTTTTGACAATGGCACTTTGATGCCGAAACAGGTATAAAGCAAATGAATATTGTTTTCACGTTGAAATCGATATTTTATATAATATTTATTATTTCCATGTAAGTGTTTGCCTGAGTGGACTTCTCTTCACAGTACTTTGTGCTATTTGATTTTGACAGTTCAGATTGCTCTAACTGGATTAATGCTGTTGCAGCTTCTAAATTATGGCTATTTTCGGTTGTGGGGTGTGTGTGAACTCCCTATAAAACCATTTCTTTTCTCTGCATCATCCTGGCTTCTCTAGCCCGCCTCTGCTGTTCCTTATTTACTGTCTCTACTTTATCGGTTCTCTTCACCAGTAACTTTGGGATGGTATAGCTGTCACTATCTTAGTTTCTCACATTTACAGAATGTGGCAGCAGCATCGGTGGCGCGTCCCAATTCATTCCGACCGTTCATTTTTATTACTGACTGTTTACATACAACTGACTGACATTCAGTCCCCGAGTAAAAAAGTCTCCGGAAAAAAAGTTTCCGGGTAGAAAAAGCTCACGGAAAAAAGTCCCGCAGTAGAAAAGTACCCGGAAAGAAAGTTCCTCGTTAAAAAGGTTCCTGAAAAAAAAGTACGTCGGAAACAAATTCCCTAACAAATGTTAGAGATGATCTTGCGTTTCTTCCATTGGCAGATGTACCAAGGTGAATGGATTATTTAAAAGAAAATAAACCAGAAGACGCTGAAGATCTATTGACTTACTTCGATCAGACTTATGTTATCGGAACTTTCCGACGGCAGCTCATTGAAAACGGCAATGGTCGTATGCGAAATGTACCACCTGCATATCTTCCAAATACGTGGAATGTTTGTGTTGCAACATTGATAGGGGAGGATCGTACTAACAACCAAATAGAGGGGTGGAACAATCGCTTTTTTAATTTAGTTGGAATGCAACATCCATTGATCTGGACCATCATTTTAAAAATGAGACAGGAATTGGCAGTGGATAGCACCAAAATTTTACAAAATCAAATTGGGGTTGTTACACAAAATAGAAAACGTCCACAATATGAAGTTCTCCAGAGTCGACTGAAACAACTATGTGAAGATTATCGAGATGAACTACGAGATATTCGGGATTTTCTTCAAGCGATCAGCCACATCAGACAACGGACATACTTGGAACATTAATCTAAATTTATAAACTTTTGTATTTTATAGCAATAATAATTATATTTATTTCCAGTATTTTGACTTTTAATTTTCAAATTATACATTTTTTCTGGGGACTTTTTGTACCGGGTACTTTTTTACCGGGAGATTTTTTTCCGGGGACTTTTTTACCAGGGGACTTTTTTTCTGGTGACATTATTTCCGGAAGGACTTTTTATCCTAGATTCCCAATCTACAGCCAATATTAAACTATTGCGAGATTTACAATCATTTACGCCACTGTAGACCGCCTATGGCGATTCTTAAAGTTTTGCCGAGAAAGGATTGCATAAACCCGTGGTGTGAGTATAATGGTGTGCCCGTTTTGTGGCTCAAAATGGTTTCGGTTTGCGCATGACGTAACTCTCGATGCAACGCTCATTTCTATGCACGCGGTTAATGGTACATTGTCGCAATTAATAACGGTTTTCTAAATGTAAAATGCCTACTTGTGCTATGGGAGGTCAAAGTGACCACCCAACTCCATTGGACATTAAATATCGATTGAGATGGTACATAATGGGCAAGCACTCATCCGCGGTATTCACCCAGAATAAAAACACAGAGGAGGTAAATGAAAACTGTTTAGTTAAGCCGTTGAATGAAAGTACCGTTAACGATGACACTATTTGTTTGTCTCAAAAATTGTTAGCACCAGTTTTAGTAACGGCTTAAATATAAATTTTGAGAATAATAAAGAAAACCAATTACTTTGGGAATCTTTTATTGAACAAGATTTAGACATTCTAGAAGAAAATATTGATTTAACAGAGTCATCAAATGTTGAAACTTCTTCTAATCAAGTACATCTTTTCAATCGTTGTTCTTTCAAAGAACATATAAATAATGAAGGCCTCAAATATATAGCAGGGTATGTTGCACATAGGTTTAGAAATAAATATAAAAAGTTAGGTGTAAACAAATAAACTGTTTAAACACAATGAGCCAGATTGGCTACAATTTCTTTCAAGGGGAGATTTAATGCATCCAAGCGATGAATTCCTACAAGTGGCTGCAATCATGGAGAAGGAATTTCAATGTGGCATGGAAATTCACTTTCTAATGAAAAACAATTGTTTAATAAACTTGCTAATGCTACAATATCTAAATTACCCAGTTCGATTGAACTTCCATTTGAAGTAGTCCTATGTTTAGCTTGCACTCGCACTTACATTAGACTTCGAGATTTATACAAGAACTTAAGTTTCCAAAATTGCCAGAGAAAGCTGCAACGTAAAATGTCGAAATTTACAAATGTAAAAAAATAGGTGTGTATTAAAAATATTAGGTATAATACATTCAGAAAACTCCTGTGACATTTAAAGTGTTAAATGGTAAATTCAGTTGGTTAACAAAAAAAATCCCTATTGGCCATTAGTAATCAAAGCCTCATTTTCAAAAATTTATAGTGATTTTTATGCTAGCCAACTAAATTTTCCATTTGACACATTAAACGTCACGGTAGTTTCCTAAATTGATTATATGTATTTTTCGTTTTTCATACGTTTAAGTAATAAACAATATTACGCTTGACTGATATAATATTATGTGAATGCTATTTCATCCATCTTACTATGTATAAATAACGAACATGTTTTAGATTTACGTTTTTTATTTATTTAAATAAGGAAAAGACACAAAATATTTATTTAAAGCTCTAAGAAGAGCTGAATTTTTTAACCGTTATGCAGTTTAGTTTCATTATTTTTTTTAAATACACCTCTTACCCGGAGTGTAAGCAACGAAATAATAATTAACCATTAATATAGCAGCATATGCGTGCAACAAAACAAACAATAATATAACTATGAAAGAATTATATTAAATTCAATTTTAATAGCGTTGCGTCTTGCCTCCGTAACGTGGATCCGCTCCGTGTTTGCATCGAACGTGACGTCACAGCGCTAGACAAGGATAGACGATGTCTGCGCACTGACACACCATTCTACTCACACCACGAATAAACCTGATTCACGAACTTGCGGTCTGTGCTTATTTTATTCATATATGCTTATTAGTGCTTATGGGGCGTTTTGGTGCATATTTCTATAGTATTAGGATTAATTTTAATCAGCAACCAAGTGAAGAGTTTTAAATTTTTGGAGTAGGTACTAGCCAACTTTACCTGGAATTATTTATAAGGTAGATGTACCAATAGGTGATAGTGCCCCAGTGCATGACAAGAATTGAATATAAACTTTTAAATTAAGTAAATGAAACGGTTAAAATTTTATTTCTTGAATGCGGTGACATCTTACATCATTTTACGTAACTTCTGTCAATAGTTTAAATTTTTTCAACGGCCTCTACTTTACCAACAATGAGTTCAAAATTGAGTTGCGTTTAAAATGTGGTGATCGTTATCAATTGTATTGGCTAAGAGAGAGGTGCACGGATCGTAAGCTGCAATTTTGTTTTTCATCAAGCTAAGTAAGTATTGCTTGTGTTAGTACAAATGATATTATTGTTTCGTTGACTAGAATACACTATTTTACCGATAAATACATTTTTAACCCTAAAAAAGGTGGTATCATCTACTAGTACACTGATTCGAGGACATGTCCCAGTTGATGTTAGGTTATTACCTACTGGGACAAGCAGTCCAAAGTTCGTGGTACAAGTATATGATAATGCAGTATTTTTTGAAGTCTTATCGGAACAAACATTTCAATAAGTACTTTAAATAAGTGTAAGTTACCAAAAGTACATAATTAAATTATAATTCAATAAATAAATTTTAATATAACGACCTAAAATTAACTGAATTTTTTCTGTTGCTAGAATTATGCCGAAACAGAAGAAAAAGAAAACAGAAAAAAATAAGATTTTCTCTTATTCCCAATCTGCGGTAAATAGTGCCTTAGAAGAAATAAAGAGAGGCTCATATATTAATAGCGTACATATTAAAAATGGTACAACGTAAGAAGATTGACAAAAGCAGTTTGTATAGAGGGACAGGTTCGTTTTGGGTTTAACCCAAGAATTTTCTTTGTTTATACAGGCTGTAGTTTCTATAAATTTCCAGGAAAAGGGTAAACTTTAAAACCTCTGCGTATAAAATTGAAATGGCCAAAGGAGGAACAGTCGAAATAATAAAATATTATCAGAAGATGTGAAGTTGCCTGAAAATATTTCCATGGAACATTACATGTTTCATTTTTGAAATACGTACCATTAACCTCGGTGGACGTTGAAATGTCACTTTTAGCGTACCAATTGAGTTTCTCTGAAAAACTCAAATATTTCATATCCCATAATTTAGAGAGAGTATTGGTTAGTACCGGGTCTACTGGGCTGTTTTTCCATTTAATTTGCATTCAACCACAATTAACTAGACCAGTTATTTTATTCAATAGTCTTATTTATTTTATAAATAATTATATAGAGTGTTTACTTATTTGTTGTTTTTGATGGAAGCGTACATCGTTAATTACTTGATTATGATTTTAGGAAAAATATTAATTGCCATATTATATGTATTCTGTTCGTTATAATTAAAGATTATTCGTGCTTGTAAAAGTTTTTACTGGCTAATTTTTGCATGTTTGTGTTATTTGAATTTTATTTTAGAACTTAATTTATCATTTATTTGTGCTTAAAAATCCGCAGACTAATTACTTATGATGCAGGTATAATAAAAAGTATTAATTGCACCGCGCTAGTCAAAACAAATAAAAATCTTTTAATTGACAACAAATTTAAATTGGGGGGTGTTTGCTTAAAGTATAACATTTATACTTATTACTATCTACAAACATATAGTATGTTTACTAGTTCTTATTTAAAAAATTGAAGATTCTGTGGTCCAACCGTTGCAGTTCAAAAGAGTTGCCACGTACGACACTGCTGCAAAAGGTCCTAATCTACAACTTGGAATTTTCCAAGAACAGGGAATTACAGTTATTACTTCTACTAGTTTCAGCAAAGCACTTCGACTTCATTTACTTGTTGTACTCACCCTTGAATGTATCAGTGACATAGTCGGTGTTCTGCAAGTGTTTTTTACTACAACTGCAAGGTGTTTAACAATTATTTGTTGTTTAGAGTGAGTATAGACTTTCGTTATTACTGTTACATACTATATCTACTTGAAAAATTATTTATAGGGAATCATGAGTCTTCAGGTGCAAAAATATAGAAAATTGAATAAAATATGTAACAGTTTATGGCTAGAAGTTTAAATAATGAAAA
Source organism: Hemicrepidius hirtus (assembly GCA_963082805.1). Taxonomy (NCBI): domain Eukaryota; kingdom Metazoa; phylum Arthropoda; class Insecta; order Coleoptera; family Elateridae; genus Hemicrepidius; species Hemicrepidius hirtus. The sequence continues at coordinate 10,981,837 of OY720168.1, forward strand.
ACGCAAAACATTAAACGGGTTCTTCTTAGAGCTGATGATTCTCTTTTAACACATCCTATCACTTATCGAAAATGTTTAAATGCTTCAAAAGCTCATGTGCCATTGATAATTCGCAAGCAACCGCTGTATTTCCCGGTGGTAGTAAGTTTAAGACCAAGGATTTCCTTGGTGATGATTGTAACAATTTTGAAGATTTTTTAAAAATGTGGGCTCTGGAGTATAATATCATTCATGATGCATTAAGAAAATTACTGCATGGATTAAATAAATATGTCCCATCTTCAACGTTACCCGGTGACCCCCGAACTTTATTAAAAACAGATAGAAATACAGAGGTAACTGTAATTCTGAGTAAACATAACACAACAGGACAGTTTAAGTGTTTTAGAATACAAAATAAATTACTTGATTATTTGAAAGAAGATACAATAAGACTGCATGTTCAAAATTTTAATTTTAAATTATCCTTATTATTTAATATCGATGGGATACCCATATTTAAAAATTCAACCCTCCTATTTTAGGCAATTTCTGCAAAACTATTTTTACCCGATTTAGAAATGCATCCTTTTACTGTCTGTAGCTCTATATTGTGGTGATGCAAAACCCAAATCAGTTTCGGATTATTTTTATGATTTTATTAATGAAATAAGTTTTCATATGTCCAGTGGCATATTGGGTATGGTAAATGGGTATTGCTTGTGATGCCCCAGCACAGGCATTTATTAAATGCATTTAAACTCACACTGGCCATAATAGTTGTGATAGATGCCATGAAAGGCGATTGTATATAGATCATCGTATAATTTTTCAAAGTAATTCCACAGCAAAACGAACTAACCATAGCTTCCGAAATTTGATTGATTCAAATCACCATGTTGGTGAATGCCTTTTAACAAAAGTTGTTAACTTAGACATGATAAATAGGTTTCCTTTAGATTACATGCATTTGTGTTGCTTGAGAGTTATTAGGAAATTATTAAATTACTGGATTAGGGGTCCCACCACCAAGCATGCAATTCGCTTGTCGGTTAGGGACAGGCTAACGGCTTGTAGCAACCGTATCGTTTATACCTAACGATTTTAATAGAAAATGCAGACTAGTAATTAATTTAGATAGATGGAAAGCAACAGAATTTAGATTGTTTATGCTTTATTTAGGACCTGTTGTTCTGAAGAATTTGTTACCAAAACATTTTTACGAACATTTCCTACTCTTCTACTATGTGTTAGCTAAAACGTTGTCTCTACTGTTGGTAGCTGGTAATTGATTGGTGTTAAAATCGCCGGGCCACACAACTGCGAAAAGGGGTGGGTCAATCGTAGACAAAAAAATTAAATAAGGGCGCCAAGGCCTGTAATAAAACTCCCAAACACGGACTCCTCCAGGCCTAGAAAGAGTACAAAAAAATCGTTCACTAAGCTACAAAAAAAAATATCTCCAACCACAAAAATCAAACTACAGTTCAGTTTTCGACCAGTAACATGTGTATAATATCAGAATAATTTGTTAATTAATTGCGGTAGATACCCTGAAATAAAAATTCAAGCAAAAAAAAATAATCATAATAAAGCGCAACAACGTAACGTCTGTATAACGATGGGGAATGAGTACTCTCTCACCATGAAGAAATACAAGGCGCAAATCGCGACAATAAAAATAATAATTAAACCGCCCAACAAAACTACCCCAAATCCCGCAATTAGTTAAACTACAACTGAATACAAAACATAAGGTTACTAATAACTCGAAACTTATTTGTAAATCAATATCATTTGAATGACTTGTATCGACAGTGTAAATTAAATAAAAATATCTAAGATAACTACTATTTATATAAACACAGCTAGCCAATATTACTTTAGCTGCATCCTATATACAAAATATTACTTCAGCTGCATCCTATATACAAATAACAATATCTGACGTCACGATCAACAAACTGAAATGACAGTTGAACGTCAATGAATTTCAAGTGGCTAAAATGCAAAAATGCTGCACAATTCACCACAGAAGAGTTAATAATTACATAAATATAACGGATTTTTATAACGTATATTTATCAATTTCTTCTTTGAATTATAGTTGAATGTAGATTATACACAATCCAGGAGCAAAGAGATCTCAATAACAGATCTTACAGGAGTAAATGTAAACTAAATACCTTGGATCCCGTAGAGGTGCGAAAAAAATATTCAATCGTCTGCAAGATTCTTACACTTATGCCTCCAACTTCTCAGATCCTGTCGGAAAGGAACCCAATGTTGAGCTGGTACTGGTAGTACGATGTCCGTGGAGATTGTTTGGAAGATCAAATCCCGGAGGTAAGTAGTGATTTGAGCCCTTTACCTCTAAATTAAGCTGGAGCATCCACAGAACTTTATTTATTCCTCACTTCCAGAATTGTGACTTAGGCCAGAGAAGTATTGTAACTACGATTTGCTGCGGAGGACGAAGTACACGACAAAAATGTCTAAATATCCCAATAGGATAAGTAGAATAAAAAGTAGGAAGAAGCTCTACAATGAAAACATGTACGTTAGGGGCATGTGGACATAAAAATCAGGCATTTACTCACCGAGATGTAATTGAGCTTCGAAGGAATGCTGAGGTTCAACAAGCTGAATTAATCCTCAAAATGAGATATCCAACCCGTAAGTATACTCGAAATAACTTTAATATTCACCAAAAGTACTGATTGGAATGAGGATGCCTTTAATTAATCCAAGATAACTTGTAGAACGAATCTTAAAGACATCCATGCAGCTTGGACCAAACTCAGACAAGAAGAGATTTTTTTCTTTTTAAACTTTTCCCCAAGATTTTGCGCACCAAAAACCCAGAAATGCAGCAATTATGACCTCCAAAAATAAAATTGGCACCAAATTCAAACAAGAAGACATTGAAGTCGATGCAACCCAACATGCACATGCAAAAAACGGAAACAAAGAACGTAATGTCAAATTGGACTGTAACATATGGAATGAGAATATTGTGCTCTAAAGTATTTACTGCCGATAGGGTACACTTTGCAAGGAAAATGTTAACTGCATTTGTTACAAATTTTGCAAAACTGTATGGTCTCTATTCAACAGTTTATAATGTACATAATATAATACACATTGCAGATGACGTAAAAAATTTTGGACGGCCTGTAAATGCCATCAATTCTTTCCCGTTTGAAAATTATTTAGGACAGCTAGTTAAATCCGTCTGATCACGATGAAAACTTCTGCAACAATTAATTCGGAGGTTATTGAACAGTTGCACAAAACGTTTGTTAAGCCACAATATAGAATGTTTAATCAAATGGTACTTTCGGGAAATACACGAATTCCTTTTTTAAATATTACATTGTCCACCAAATCTCAGGCAGACTCATTTGTCCTGCTGAAGAATGAAATCGTTTTTATTTGATACTGAATAATCTAGAGTTACTATAAATGATACAGAAATAAAATCAAAATGTTTAGCGTTTCCATGTAAAGAGTTTTTTCTCTGTTTCGGACTTCTTCACTAATTTCAATTTCAATTTCATATTTCATGTTTTATTATATTTTTATACCATATATCAGAATGGATAAAACTTGGGACATTGTGGACCAAACAACGCGCAGTAAACTACGTGCTGTCATGTTGGGCTAACAAAGAAAAACCACAATATAAATGGCCTACAGGTCCATCACGTTCAGATCAACCATCAGTCGCAGATTTAATTAAAAACTGTCAGGACATTAATCAAAATTTTCAACTGTTCCCGGCTCAGTTAAAGAAAACGGTAAAAAGTTTAGCAGACGCAGAACGATATACAAAAAGGGGGAAAATGGTTATAGCGACCTAGAAGAATTAACCTCAGACAGTGCGATATCTTCTAGCTCTTCTGCGGACAGCATCAACAATCTGAATTTTTTAGAAGATGATGTGGTATCAACCGACGACGTAACCAATAAGTGGACCCGCCCTGTATTTGCAACCCAAAGTGGTATTTATTACAAAAATAATCTAGACAATATTATGATTAACATACTATTCCATTGCAGGTAACCTGAGGTCCATTCTCGTCGATGCAACAGCAGTATTAGATAATGCCACTCTAGATCCTACATGTACGTTATAGTTATATTTATAACATTATACTAGTCAGTTTCTGCAATGTATATAAACAATATATAACCAACGTACAAAGGATTATGATGTACCAATATTGCCCTCCAACAAAAACAATATGTTGAGTAAGTATTGGTTGACAATAAGTAACCTATATTCGTATTCGAGAATGGTTCAATATTGTCTAACACTATAGAACCAATGTTTCTTCTTATAATGGCATATCCTGACTGCCAATATACAGTGCGCGCATAAAGTTTGGAATAATGGAAATAATACTTTTCCCGGCAAATTTAAAGAAAAACGGTTTGACACGTCAAATTGATTTATTTTAAAAGAAACATTATGAGATCATTTTCATTTTTCTACCGCTTTCGGGTTTCAAGCAGCGTGACGTCATCGATATTTTTTTAAAATGGCAACCCCCTATGGTTTTGGCAGATTTGGATAGATAATGAAATTCTGAATTCAAAAATATCAACATTTATGGCATTCAGACTGATTAATTTATGAATGTAATCAAATGAGTGATTTCTAAAATAAGTTTATTTTTCAAAAAACAAACAGAATTCTCTTTAAAACAAACTTGTCGCTTTTGTTTCCATGGCACTCTGCGGACAAATGGATAACTTGAAATTGTAGGTAAAAACACAAGCTAAAGTATTATGTATCATACATAGTTGAAATCAGAAAAAAAAGTTACATTCAAAAATGCAAAAATCCAATATGGCGTCCATAAGAAAAACAAAAGTTGACAGTCGATTGTTGGCTATTTTAAACGATACGAGAAAAACAATCGCATATTTAGATTCCCCGTAAAAAAGTGTCTTAAAAATGTCTGAATTAAAAATTCGTAGTTTCACTTGTTTTCATTTTATCAGCGAAAAACAAAAATCGGGAATTTTGATTTTTTTTAGATATTTTCTAAACTAAACGTCGTAGGTCAAATTTCTTTTCAGATTATTGATCAGCATTAAAATACGCAACTTTGCCTCAATTTTACCAATTTCGTACCTCTTAAGCTAACCGAGATCCCCATGCTTAGCTTCGAAAGACGGACACCCTGTATAGATTGCTGCTCGCGATTTAAACGCACAAGAATGGTAATGGTATGAATAGAATGACAAAAATACAGCACATGCGATGGTACCAATAAAGGTTAGTACTTAGTTACCTTTTTCTGTAAAAAAAATTTATAAAACAATGCTATTTTGAAATATTATAGGTTGCTGTGATGGTCAACTTTTTTTATCTGTCAATTAAATTATTTGACATCAGTCATAAGTTTCTGTTATTAATATTAGATATGAATAATAACGCGTATTCAGTCGAGCAGAGGGTTTGCAATTCTCCTATGTTCGCCTTTGAAAGTACCCACTCGGTATGTGAACAGTGTAGCTCAATGTAATGTTTCTTGCTATGTGTCTATGACGTACCTTATACCATTTTATGTACTGGTCTCACGGGTAAAATATATTATTATTATTATTATTATTATTATTATTATTATTATTATTATTATAACGGCTACGACTGTCCGAGAACTGAAAGCATTTGCAGAATAAGGTGTGGAAATAAGAACCTTAAAAAAAAGACGCTATATATTGAACGACAACCGTATACGTGATGGAACAGCGCTGTTCAAGGAAAACCACGATGCTGGTTCTTTTCTGGAATATATATCGCAGGGCAGCGACGATTTCATTCAATTCGGTTAGACCGGTAGAATCTACGAGTCAGATGAGGAGCGCTTACTGGGCCCCCTGGCTGAAAATTTGCCGGCAGATTTTGATGTTAAGGTCTCATAATAAAATTACTCTATTGGTACTTCCTTTTTTACTCCTTAACAAAGTTCAGATTTTCTGATATTTTTCGATGCACACAATTCAAATAAACGATAATTAATTTTTATAGATTTATCTGTTATACATCGATGATGATATTTCTCACTAAACAGCTAGTGTAATTTTAGGTAATCCTGTAGAAGAAAACGAAGAGGAACAAGAAGAAGCAGCAGCAACAGCAGAAGAAGTACATGCAGATCCTGACCAAAGGCTATGCATTATCTGTGGTGTGTTTCCTCCCACAGTATTGCTTCAGCCATGCAACCATTTTGGGTTGTGCGAAGAGTGCAGTACAGAAATGCAACGGCGTGCTGAAGAACACCAAAGGCCTGATGAAGAATGGGGCTACACCGTCAATTATCCTATACAGGGTGGAATGCGAAATTGGAAACACCTTTATTGACATTCTCAAGCGTCACTTTGTTGAAATCCATGATTATATAAATAATAAATATTAAATAAAATATCGATTTCAACGGGAAATAACAAGATTTATTCGCTTTATACGTATTTCGGCATCATTGTGCCATTGTCAAAAGCTATATAAAATATTATAACAAATGCAAAATATAGTAACTCCTTGATTCTATTATTTTAACACATTAACATCTAATAATACAATTAAATTTTTACACTTTTCTGATAACAAACATAAATTAAACATTTTAGAAGCTTTTGAAATTTATAAACACACAAAAAACAACATACCTTTAATGAATGAGCAAATGGATCTCTTAGATTCTCCTTTACTGAAAATTTTGGAATAAATATCTTTTTTAAAACACTGATAAGCGACTGACCTCCGACGGGTTGACTGGGGCCAGCTGCTTCACGCAGTGTTAAAATAATAGAATCAAGGAGTTACTATATTTTGCATTTGTTATAATATTTTATATAGCTTTTGACAATGGCACAATGATGCCGAAATACGTATAAAGCGAATAAATCTTGTTATTTCCCGTTGAAATCGATATTTTATTTAATATTTATTATTTATGGAAACACCTTTTTTCTCGGAAGTTATTATAGATACCGAAAAATTGTTTAAATAAAGTTTTTAGTACTTTGAAGAAGCTACTAAATCTGTATAAATTTGGTAAAAAAAAGTTTAATTTTCGTAGATATTGCCATATTTGTACTTTTTTTAAATGGAATACCCTGTATATTATTACACTAATTAAGAGAAAATAATTTTTGCTTTAAAAAAGTTTAAGGGTTCTTACCTTCTAAACTTGATAGTTTTTGAGATATTAATGAAAATATTTAAATGTTTCTTCTGAAAATAAAGTGTGCGGAAAACTACTAACCTCAGAACGGAATGCTTCGGCCGTTCTAAAGCGAGGATGTGAGGAGCAACAGCAGCACGTATCGTTCGTAAAATCGATCTTTGCACATAGCGCAGTACCGACAATCAACGCAAATTCGGAACCAAATAGCGACAACGAACACGAACAATCAATGTAGGCAGACGGGTATTTACCGTGGATTCAAGGGAAAATTGAAAACATAGCACAGACTATTTTAATAGACACAGGAAGCGCGGTTAACGTAATATCAGAAGACGTATTTGAAAGTTTAAACGAAAAAAATTGCAATATCCCAATTCTTCCAGTAACAGGATTATCCATACAGGGGGTTACGGGAACAATTAGTAAAGTGAAGAAACAAGCGCTGTTACGAATAGAGTTGAGGGAATCTCAACACTATGCCAATTTTCTTATAATTCGGGGTCTAAATATACCGGTAATTTTGGGAATGGACTGGATGAACAATCAAAAAGTTCAGATAAATATAATCAAACGGCAAATACATTTTATAGTAGATGGGGGTGACTTTTGGGTGAATTTCCACAACGACAATGAAAATGAACAGCAGAAATCGGTGGAACTGCAGGTATATGGCGGAAAATTAGAGAATCGCAATAGGGAAGAGTTTGTAGCGGTTTGCGTACTCTTATTGGTGTATACTGAATTAATCTGACTCCAATTGATTATTAAATATGTTTATTATATCAGAACAACTTATATACAACAGTTAAATAAAAACCTTGTAAAGTGGGTAAAGATACCCTTTATTAATATTGTTAAAGAAAAACTTTAATACATGTGAGGGAAATGATTCCAACAATGAAGGAATTCTGACAGGTCTTCAGGTACTTCAATTTCTTGAGATCTTCGGTAATTGGATCTAACAATGAATCTTCGAGGGTCCAAGTTGGATAAGAAAAATGGAGAAATTTCAATGTAGCTGGTTGAAGTTATCTTGAGAGGCTCAAGATGGTAATCAACAGAAGTGGGAATTTCTGAAGGATCTTCCTTGGACAAAATAACTGATTCTTGAGTGTTGACAACCGAAGGTAAAGTTGAAGAAGTCTGTTTGACTGGTGATGGAGGAAGTGGTGAAACTGATGTTGGAATCCTAGTATGATGTAGAATCGCTCGTAACGTGCTACGCTGTCTAGTCTACTAGATTTGCTTGTTGCAGTTCATTTCTTCATAACATCCAGAAAGCTTAAATAAATGTATTATTATGGGAAGACCTGAGGAAACCTCTAGGCTATGTTGAAAGTAATTAGGTGAGTTCACTCCAACTAAACTCTGACTGTTTATCCAATTTGCTTCGCTTTATATACAAAACTCAGATAATTAAAATGCTTTCATTGGTGGGTCCAAATTGATTTTCACCAATCACATTGCTGTAAATCTGTGTGGGAGGAGTCTATTTGTACAACGACTGAGCTTGATTGCACTTCATAGTGACACTTGCATTGCAATACAAACACTATGTTGCTATGCAGGTCAGCAGTTTGGTTTCCAAGGTATCTCCATACAAATATTACCCTGGCATCGGACTGAAGCACCGATATACCCCCTTGCTGGAAATGGAGTTGATCTGGAAACGAACCGTTTTTCTTATTTTTCTACCTGATCTGGAGGTAGCGACAGGTACTGTTCCGGGACCGTCGATAGCTTCGGGCCTCCATGCAGATCTACCGTTGTGACGTCAGCATAACAGCCGAAAGGCTAAGCATATGCGCCGTGTATGTCATGAGCATTTGCTACTTAATGATTAGTGTAATTTTATTTTTGGGATGCACTGATTGATCAGAAGTAAATAAAAATAAGTATATGTATTGCTATGTTATTTGAGGTCGGTTTGAGTTAAGTTTATTTTTTTTGATATGCAGAATACACCTGGTACTCATACGATCGCTCTGATTTTCTTTTTATATGATTCCTTATCAATATTAAAAATTTTACTATCGTAAAGATTATTAAAAAGTTGTTTTCAAGAAAAAAACTCTTATATAGGTTTATCTGGGTTCTTTTTTATAAAGATGTAAGTTTGTCAGGTGATACTGATTTGGTATCATCATATTAATGTTTGTTTAAATCTAAATGAAGTTTTAAATAATTGAAATTTCATAATATTTTACATGTACGGAAGCACATAATAGAGTTTGGTTAGTAAACGATTAAATATTATCAATACCAGTATTTAAAAAGGATATTATAAAAGGTTTTATAGCTAGAGATGTATTACTAGTATGTTCTTGTCTTGTATTGTCCAATATTTCATGTAATGTTGTTTTCCGAGGATTCATCCGTCATGTCTTCTGATCTTAAATCAGGTATTATTGTAATGTAATTTTTATATTTATAAGATGTCTTAGCTAGAGCTGTTAACAATCTTATCTAGCCTTCAGCTACATTCGATTCTGTAAAATAATAAAATAAATTTTAAACATGTGCTCAGATATAAGGTTAAGTTAGTCAATTTTTGATAAAAACTTAAGATTGAGTCCTAAGTTGGAGTTCAAAATGAAGCTTAGATAAAGAAGAAGAAGTTATAAGTCAAGAAAGGTCGAGATAATTTTGGAAAATAGAGAATTTGAAAAATTAAATTTTGAGGTTAGAAAACAATAGAATGTTAAATTTTCAAAATGAGTCAAGTTGGATATCAAAAGAAGAAGAAAGACGCAAGGATTCTAAATTTGGTGATATTTTTGAAATCAAATGAAAATTAAGGAAGTTATGAAGAAAATAAAAGATTTGATATAAAGTCACTATTGAGGCCATTTTGAAAAATCCCAGGAGAGGGTAAAAATTTTCTAAAGAAAGGTTAAACTTATATATACGAGTGCAGAGCATTTCAAAGGGAGTTAGAATAATTGATACCGAAGAAACCACGTCGTGTGGTTTGGAAAAACCGTTTTATTGTCAAACGTTCTAACCCATGCTATATGAGAACGTCAAAATAAAATCTTTCAAACAACCAATTTCAACAAAGTTAACAGTAACCATCGTAATCTTACAAATAAATTTGGGGATGGAAACTTAAATAAATTAAACAAATTTTAACGTACCCAATAAAAGAAGAGGAAGAATTTAAGTTGGTGATGTGAAGTGATCATTCTTTGGATGCAGTCTGTCTTTGGATGCAGTGTTAAACAAAATTAAGAAGAGGAGATACGGTGTTATGTGCAGTGGATACGATTAAAGTCAAGATGGAGTAGCGGACTTGAAGGAGTAAATTACAAAGAGGCAAGAAAGTTTAGGATGAAACGTAAAATTAAGGTAGAGTAGTGATAAAAGTAGGGAGGATAGGATCAAATTTAGTATTTCTTTGGTAATTATAAAAACGTCAGTTTGATAATATTTTCTACGGAAATAATTTTATGTGTGTGTAAATAAATAAGCGTTCAATGTTCAGGTAATCGGTGTTTTTATTTGCATTTTTCTTTTATAAATCAGCAGCGACCCAGAGACCCGGAGATAAGAGTGTGTTTTTATGTTTAATTTAATAGTTAGCCGGAGCATAAGTAGAAGGAAGCTTGGAGGCCGTACGAGTACGAGGTGTATTCCAGGTTCTATATAATTTTGTATGTGTATGTTATTAACTCAGATAACATAGCATATTTATTTTGTCGCCGACAACGTGGGGCAATTATAACATAGCATATTTATTTTGGCGCAGCAAACGTGGGGGCGAATTTGGCAATTTTGAATAAATTTAAAATAATCAGAATTGACTTGATCAGTTGTTTGGGTATATAAGTTGATTTCAATTTAGTTAAAATGGTAGAGGAAAAGAAAAAGATTGTAGAGGAAATGAAAAAGTTAAGAATAGATGAGGAAAAACAGGGGGAAACTTCAGCGGAGATGCAATATAGGGAAAAGAAAGATGACAGTAGTGAATCGGGGGCAAGTGTCAGGTTATATGAGGAGGATTTTGATGAGACAATAGTAGAAAGAAAAGAACGAAAAAGTAGTAGTACAGGATTGTATATGGATAAGTTAATGGAATTCATGAAAAATAGTATTGAAGGGATGAATACAAAATCAGAACAAGATAGGAAAGAGACTAGGAAGTTATTTGAAGGGATGAATAAAAAAATTGATGAATCAAAAAAAGGAAAATGGGATTAAAAGAAGAACAGAAAGAGTTTATTAAAGTTATAGATGATAAATTAGACATGATACATAAAAGGATAGATAAGGGGGAAGAAGAAATAAAAAAATTTAAAAGTACAGTGAAAGAAAATAGTCAAAATGCAGAAAAACAAATTATGGGTCTTGAAAGTTACATGGTAAATCAGATAGATGTAGTAAAAGGGATACAAAAAGAGGAAATGGAAAAGGTAAAGGCACAATTTTTCGACATAGAAAAATTTATTGTAAAGGAAACTGATAAGAATGAGGAGAAAGTAAAGAAAGTGAAAGAACATTTAGAAGAAAAATTTCAAACGCACACAGAGTTAGTTATAAATGAATTGGATAAACATGAGGAAAAATTTAATAACCTAAGAGATAGTGTAATTCAAATAGAAAGGAGAGGTGATAGAGAGTCTCGGGGAAAAAGATTTAGTGGGATATCAGAATTTAACGAGGATAGTTTGTACATGAGCCGTATAAATATCAGAAAGCACGGACCAAAGTTTAATGGGGAAAAGAAAGATAATCCATTAAAATTTATGGAGGATTTGAAAAACTATATAGTGGAAAGCAAAAATGAATTAGGGTATAACTATGATAGGGAGGTGGAATTAAAGATATTACAAGAAGCAATGGTAGGAAAAGCGGAAAAATGGTATGACGCTTATAAAAGAAAATTTGGATCAATGGAAGAGTTTGAAAAAGGGTTTTTACTAAATTATTGGGGGGTAAACAAACAATGTGAAATCAAATACGAACTATACACTGGAAAATATCAAATAGGAAAGGGAATTACCAGGGAGGAGTACGTACTAGAGAAGTATGTATTATTTCAACAAGTTGACGAAACAAGAGACGAGGCTACAATAATTAGAATTCTAGCAGGTCAATTAGATGTAGAAATCAATGAGGAGGTTGTAAAGAGAGGAATTCAAAATTTAGAGGAGTTAATGATAATTATTAGGAATTTTGATAGAGTAGAAGAAGAAAGGAAAAATAATAATAGAACTAATTACAGGGGATTTATAAGAAATAATAATTATGGTTATGAAGAAAAAAGAAACTATCCTAACAAACAGGGTGATCAGTATAAACAAAATGTAACAGAAAGGGGAATGAAAAATAACTATTATAATAGGGGGGAACAAATTAATAGGAATAATCCAAACAATTTTAATAGTTTTACTAGTAATAGGGGGCCCAATAATAGTTATAACAATTCAGAATATAGGAACTATAACAGGTTTGAAAATAATAATAGAATGTGGAATAATTATAACAAAAATGACAGGGGTAATAATTATGAGAACAGATATGACAACAGAAGGGAAGATCAATACAATAGAAAAAGAGTAAGCTACGAAGATGAGAGAGATAATAGGGGGAATAGGAACGAAAGAGAAAATTATGATAGAAATAGATATGAAAGAAGGGTTAATGTAGTAAGACAGGAACAGGAAAATGACAGTAATAGGAATAAAGGAATATCAAGTGATAGGAGTGAGAAGGGGGATATTGATAGTGGTGAATATTTAAAGAGAATAAATAGTATAATAAGAAATAAAGAAAGAGATGATGACATGAATAGAATAGAGGTCATGTCAGAACAATAAAAGTAAATTTAAAATAGTGTTTAGTATTAAGTAGTTTTAGTTACATACGTCCTAGTAAGTTTACAAAAAGTTAACATGATACGAGGGAAAGTTATAAATTCATTCAAGATTTACCATTTATGCAAAGAAAAGTTATAAGATAATAATTAATAGTTAAGAACAGGAAAAAGGAAACAAAAGAATGTAGAACTATTTAGTTGAAAAATAAGGGTTGCTTAATAAAATAATATTATAAACAGAAGAATAACGAGATTTAGAATGAAAATTCAGGATAACAATTACTAATGATAATAAATAAGGGTTGGTCCTACGATGAAATAATGTTAATATAAAAAGGGGGAATATAATAAGCTACGATGATATAATAAATAATAGGCTACGATGATATAATAGTAATGAAGAATAAAGGATAGGCTGCGATGATATAATAAATAATAATCTACGATGATATAATGAATAATGGGGGAAATAAACTTCGATGATATAAATGAAATGATAATGGGTTGGTTTTATTGGTAATAAAAGAATAGAGTTATTCAGATGAGAATGAAATAAATAAATAAGCAACTTGGAGGATAAATTAAATAGGAAACAGGAATTTGTAACAAGAAATAAAAGGGAAAAATTTTAATAGATTGGTGAATAATAAGTCAGTATAAAAGATAGAAGGGGAAGATAAGTGAATTAAATAGGAAGTATGTAATTAAGAAACATATAGTATAAAAGGAGTTTGTAGCAAATAAAGTAAAAAGAATAGGAAAGAAAGCGTATTGTAAATAAAGAAAGGGAAAGAGCAGGAGTATGAATGGGAAACAAAGTAAAAAGTTTATTTTTATTTTTTTTTGATAAAGTCATAGTAATTTGAGTTTATAAGGAAGTTGCTTAGTAAATAAGTTTAGAAAGGCAACTATTTTATGTTTTATATAGGTAGGATTTATGTATGGTTGAAATTTTATCAAATTCAGTTTGATAAACTTAATTATAATAAGAATTTCAGGGGGGAAAATGCTATGTTATTTGAGGTCGGTTTGAGTTAAGTTTATTTTTTTTGATATGCAGAATACACCTGGTACTCATACGATCGCTCTGATTTTCTTTTTATATGATTCCTTACCAATATTAAAAATTTTACTATCGTAAAGATTATTAAAAAGTTGTTTTCAAGAAAAAAACTCTTATATAGGTTTATCTGGGTTCATTTTTATAAAGATGTAAGTTTGTCAGGTGATACTGATTTGGTATCATCATATTAATGTTTGTTTAAATCTAAATGAAGTTTTAAACAATTGAAATTTCATAATATTTTACATGTACGGAAGCACATAATAGAGTTTGGTTAGTAAACGATTAAATATTATCAATACCAGTATTTAAAAAGGATATTATAAAAGGTTTTATAGCTAGAGATATATTACTAGTATGTTCTTGTCTTGTATTGTCCAATATTTCATGTAATGTTGTTTTCCGAGGATTCATCCGAGGTTATTAATATGTCTTCAGATCTTAAATCAGGTATTATTGTAATGTAATTTTTATATTTATAAGATGTCTTAGCTAGAGCTCTTAACAATCTTATCTAGCCTTCAGCTACATTCGATTCTGTAAAATAATAAAATAAATTTTAAACATGTGCTCAGATATAAGGTTAAGTTAGTCAATTTTTGATAAAAACTTAAGATTGAGTCCTAAGTTGGAGTTCAAAATGAAGCTTAGATAAAGAAGAAGAAGTTATAAGTCAAGAAAGGTCGAGATAATTTTGGAAAATAGAGAATTTGGAAAATTAAATTTTGAGGTTAGAAAACAATAGAATGTTAAATTTTCAAAATGAGTCAAGTTGGATATCAAAAGAAGAAGAAAGACGCAAGGATTCTAAATTTGGTGATATTTTTGAAATCAAATGGAAATGGAAATGGATTAAGGAAGTTATGAAGAAAATAAAAGATTTGATATAAAGTCACTAGAGGCCATTTTGAAAAATCCCAGGAGAGGGTAAAAATTTTCTAAAGAAAGGGAAAACTTATATATACGAGTGCAGAGCATTTCAAAGGGAGTTAGAATAATTGATACCCAAGAAACCACGTCGTGTGGTTTGAAAAACCGTTTTATTGTCAAATGTTCTAACCCATGCTATATGAGAACGTCAAAATAAAATCTTTCAAACAACAAATTTCAACAAAGTTAACAGTAATCATCATGATCTTCCAACAACAAATTTCAACAAAGTTAACAGTAATCATCGTAATCTTACAAATAAATTTGGGGATGGAAACTTAAATAAATTAAACAAATTTTAACGTACCCAATAAAAGAAGAGGAAGAATTTAAGTTGGTGATGTGAAGTGATCATTCTTTGGATGCAGTTTGTCTTTGGATGCAGTGTTAAACAAAATTAAGAAGAGGAGATACGGTGTTATGAGCAGTGGATACGATTAAAGTCAAGATGGAGTAGCGGCCTTGAAGGAGTAAATTACAGAGAGGCAAGAAAGTTTAGGATGAAACGTAAAATTAAGGTAGAGTAGTGATAAAAGTAGGGAGGATAGGATCAAATTTAGTATTTCTTTGGTAATTATAAAAATGTCAGTTTGATAATATTTTCTACGAAAATAATTTTATGTGTGTGTAAATAAATAAGCGTTCAATGTTCAGGTATCGGTGTTTTTATTTGCATTTTTCTTTTATAAATCAGCAGCGACCCAGAGACCCGGAGATAAGAGTGTGTTTTTATGTTTAATTTAATAGTTAGCCGGAGCATAAGTAGAAGGAAGCTTGGAGGCCGTACGAGTACGAGGTGTATATTCCAGGTTCTATATAATTTTGTAAGTGTATGTTATTAACTCAGATAACATAGCATATTTATTTTGTCGCCGACAACGTGGGGCAATTATAACATAGCAGTATACAACCGTTTGCTTTTTTACATAATTAGGGAAAAATGCCTTCTAGTTGCTGTGTGCCCGGATGCAGCAGTAACTATAAAAATTCAGAGCGTATGAATGTATTCGTATTTCCCAAAGACGAATTCCGAAGGAATCAGTGGTTACGGGCAATTAATTAAACTAAGAAATGATATAACCAAAGAAAATGCTACCAAAAAAAGAAAACTAAAGAAATTTGCAGATACAAATACTACTTAATTTTTTATTGTGCAAGAGTGTAAGAGCCTTTTTACACGTCAGAGAATTACTCCGAATATTTCACTCATACATTGTTGTAACAGTAGGTACAGTACAGAACTAATAAGTGATAGTTCCAAGTTGCCAGGCCAATCTAGCGATAGTTCCACGTTGCCATGACATACTTGCAACCACAACATACTACTAAAAAAAAAAACAAATTTTGTTAAACGTCATGAAACGTTTTGGGAATGAGAAATTGACGAAAATGTTATTAAAAGTGAATGCAAAAATACGAAAAAGAGCAAGGACAGTGTCTGGAGACAGTCTACGTCATTTTGCGCCGAAAAAAAGTACACATTCGATCGAGAGACTCCAGTATCCGAACTTGCATTCATTTGAAAAATACAATTGGTTTCTGGTATTTTTATTCGAGAAATATTCTCCCTAAATACCATTCGTGCTTAAACATTAACCGGATAATTTTCATTCAAACACGTTGTCTAATTTCAGTCGCTCTACGAGCTCGTGAAATTATTAACAACGTGTTTTCACGAAAATTATCGGTAATTTTTAAGCACTCGTGATATTACCCCCGAAAATTATTGTGAAAATTACTCTGAAAATTTTCAACAATAATAAAATTATTTGACGTGTAGGTAAGACAGCATTTTACTCGCAAAATTAATAACGGTAATAACTTTCGCAATAATTTTGGGAGTAAAATGCTGTATTACCCGTCAAATAATTATTGTTGAAAATTTTCAGAGTAATTTTCACAATAATTTTCTGAGTAATTCTCTGACGTGTAAAAAGGCTCTAAAGCGTTAATTTGTCAAATTTATATTTTAGTTGTAGGTACTTGTTACTAATTTTTGTGTTATTTATAACCCAAATACTTTTATTTTTTTCTGACCTGCGACCCAAACAAAATAAATTTAATGTACTACGTAATACAATTTTCTAATCTAAATGTTCATTTTTCTATTTTCAATTTAGTTTTTGTACCTAATAATAATTGTTTATTTGTTAAAATGTTATAAAACTGAAATTCTTACATATTTACTGTACTGAACCAAATAAAATATTCACTATTTCATACTCTCACGGTAGGTAATATTTTAATACAATCAAATAAAATGGCTTATTATGCCGTATTTTGTTTAGGTAAATTTCTGTAAACAAACGTCAATGTTTGAAAAATGCAGTAAACGTGGTAAAATTTACAAAGTAACCATATAAAGCCCTGATTATAAACCGTAACATGTTTCAAATGGGATTTTCTTATAGCGTTCATAGGGTAGCCGGCCGCAAAGACCGGCCGTTGTCGTGACGTCATGAATCCTACATCGAGGCCCGAAGCTATCGACGGTCCCGACTGTTCCTGTGTCTTGTTGTTGGTTCGTTTCTTCTGATTTGTCTTCCATAAATTCAGGTTTTATGCGCTCTGCAGATACAGTAACCTTTTTATCTTCATTAGCAATGGTAATTGTATTTCTTCCTCGTTTGATGACCAGATATGGACCTTGGTATGATGGCTGCAAAGGTTTTCTTACTGCGTCGTTTCTGAGAGAAACGTGAGTTGCTGTATCTAAATCATTAAACACAAACGTTTTTTGTTGTCTGTGACTAGCTGTAGCTACTGGTTTGATGTTACGGATGTATATGCGTAGTTGTGTAATATAATTTTCGGGTTCCAAAGTTTTATTTTGTTTTGAATCACCCAAAAATTCACCGCGCAGACGTATTGTTTCGCCGTAAACCATTTCTGCTGCAGTTGAACCTATGTCTTCTTTCCATGCCGTGCGAATACCGAGGAGTACTATAGGCAAAGCTTGCTGCCATTCATAAGGAAGATGACAAGATAGAGCTGCCTTGAGATGTCGGTGGAATCTCTCTACAATCCATTTGCTTGAGGATGATAC
This sequence comes from Hemicrepidius hirtus, assembly GCA_963082805.1. Lineage (NCBI taxonomy): Eukaryota > Metazoa > Arthropoda > Insecta > Coleoptera > Elateridae > Hemicrepidius > Hemicrepidius hirtus. Next base: position 10,999,875 of record OY720168.1, read on the forward strand.
GCTGTGGTTCTTATTCTTGCGAACCTTGTAAGTTCCTCTAGTCTCTTAAATAGTTCTGCCTCAAATTGTCTACCTTGATCGGTTGTGACTCGCAGTGGTGTTCCAAATCTTACGATCCAATGTGTGAAGAATTCACGCGCTACTGTTTCTGCTTCGATGTTCTCTATTGGTATAGCTTCTGGCCATCGGGAGAAACGGTCGATGCATGTTAATATGTATCGGTAACCTCGTGAGATTGGTAGAGGTCCAACCAGGTCTATATGAACATGGTCGAATCTACCGGATGATAGTTGCAACTGTTGCATTGGTGGTGCATTGTGCCGAGTTGTTTTTGATCTTTGGCACTGCACACACTGGCGTACCCATGTATTGCAATCTTTTTTCATATTCGGCCATACAAATTTTTCAGAAATCAGCTTAGCAGATACTCGACAACCTGGATGAGATATTTGATGCATACTGTTGAAAACTTGCTTTCTAAATTTGGTCGTGATGGAAGGTCGCACAACTTTGGTTGAAATGTCACAGTAGATATTTGTGTTGCTATCAGGTATGCCAATCTTCTTGAGTTGCAGATTGGTGCTGTTATTGCTTAGGATCTGTTGAAGTTCTTGATCGGTTCTTTGGTCCTATCCAAGATCTTTATAATCGATTCCTATGCTAATTGCTTCTATCCTGGATAGTGCATCGGCTACAACATTGTCTTTTCCAGCGATGTGCTGAATGTTTGTTGAAAACTGGCCGATATAGTCCAAATATCTGAATTGACGTGGTGAACATTTCTCTGCATTTTGTTTAAATGCAAAAGTTATTGGTTGGTGGTCGGTATATATTGTAAATTCTCGACCTTCTAGAAGATGTTGGTAATGGCGAATGGTGCGGTAGATTGCTAATAACTCTCTGTCATATGCTGCATACTTTTGTTCTGCTGGTGACAGTTTTTTAGAAAGGAAAGCTAACAGTTTCCATTCTCCATCTTCTAGTTGCTGTAAGACACCTCATATCGCGGTATCTGATGCATCTGTAGTAACAACTAGCTTAGCTTGTGGAATTGGATGTGCCAGTAAAGCTGTATTCGCTATTTGCTGTTTACAGAGCTCGAACGCTTTTTCTGCTTCTGGATTCCATTTAACTGGGTGATTGCCCTTGAGTTTCCCTTTTAGTAGCTCATTTAGCGGTGCCTGAGCTTTAGCTGCATTTGGAATAAACCTTCTATAGTAGTTGATCATTCCAAGAACTTGTCGTAACTTTTTGGCTGACTCAGGTTTGGGAAATTCTTGGATTGCTTTTACTTTTTGAGTTAATGGTTGTGTTCCATGTTCTGAAACTATGTATCCAAGGAAGTGGACGTTCGGTTTGTTAAAAACACTTTTTGCTTGGTTGATTATGAGACCATGATCCTGGAGTCTTTGAAAAAGTTGCCGTAAATGTTTGATATGTTCTTCTTCAGATGCAGACGCTACCAGAATATCGTCTATGTACAGGGTGGGCCAAACTAGACGCTTTCTTATGGAAACTCATGTTTCTGTCAGAGATACAACAATTTTGACCCGCGTCTCCTGGCCCCAAATCTTATGAAAAAGGCGCTGGCGCAAACATAATTTTGCTATCTCTAACCGTTTGGCCACTAGGGGGCCTTTCTCGAATTGAGTCGATTTCTTTGACAGCCCATAACGTTTTTGTTATTAAAGATAAATGTTTTCTGAAAAAACTTTCTCGCAGCAGTCTTTGATGTAGAATAAGCTGGTGCAGTTTGTTTTAATGCAGGGTGATTAGTAAACTTGCTACAGCAAAAAAAATTTTTTGTTTATGGAACACCCGGTATATTTCTACATTTTCGTGTAGTCCTTAAAATTCCCTTTTCAAAAATATATAATACTATATATCTAACTTCAGCACTTTACGATATATTCGGCTTTAAAATAAATAAACTAAAAAATCAAGTAGCCATTATGGCACAGCGCCGCATGGCAAATGTTTTAAATCAGATTTAACAATAATTATGAAGAAAACAAAGGCGGCTGTCAAATTCGTCTGAGATTTTGAATTTGGACAGAAACTGTTTCTATATCCGTGTTCCAAAATTAATTGTGTTAAGTGTTAATTGTTCTAATTTTTGTATAGTAGTCCTATGCGTTCTTTAGTATAAATAACCGAATATTTCCTATTATTTTTAATGTTGTTTTCATGATTTATAATTATAATTTATAATTTGACAGCCGCCAACTTTGTTTTCTTCATAATTATTGTTAAATCTGATTTAAAACATTCAGCCGCCTTTGTTTTCTTCATAATTATTGTTATATCTGGTTTAAAACATTTGCCATGCGGCGCTGTGCTATAATGGCTACTTGATTTTTTAGTTTATTTATTTTAAAGCCGAATATATCCTAAAGTGCTGAAGTTAGATATATAGTATTATATATTTTTGAAAAGGGAATTTTAAGGACTACACGAAAATGTAGAAATATACCGGGTGTTCCATAAACAAACAAAAAATTTTTGCTGTAGCAAGTTTACTAATCACCCTGCATTAAAACAAACTACACCAGCTTATGCTACATCAAAAACTGCTGTGAGAAAGTTTCTTCAGAAATCAATTATCTTTCATAACAAAAAAGTTATGGGCTGTCAAAAAAACGACTCAATTCGAGAAACGCCCCCTAGTGGCCAAACGGTTTGAGATAGCAAAATTATGTTTGCGCCAGTAACTGTTTCATAAAATTTGGGCCCAGGAAACGCGGGTCAAAATTGTTGTATCTCTGACAGAAACATGAGTTTCCATAAGAAAGCGTCTAGTTTGGCCCACCCTGTACACGTAACAAAAATCTAGGTCCCTTAATATGCTGTCCATAAATCTTTGAAACGTTTGTGCTGCATTACGTAGACCGAAGGTCATGAATGGAAATTCGAAGAGACCAAATGGCGTAGTGATTGCTGTTTTGGGAATGTCTTCCGTTGCCACTGGAATCTGATGATATCCTTTAACTAAATCAATTGTTGAAAAGCATTTTTTCCTGTGCAGGCCCTGAGAAAAATCTTCTATGTGCGGCACCGGATACTTGTCAGGTAATGTTCTCGCGTTGAGTGCCCTGTAATCTTCACATGGTCGCCATTCTGCATTTTTCTTTGGAACCATGTGAAGTGGAGATGCCCACGGACTTTTTAATGGTCTTGCAATGCCCAATTTAATTAAAAATTGAAACTCTTTCTTTGCGAAATGGAGTTTATCAGGTGCAAGTCGCCGTGGCTTATTAGCAACAGGTGGTCCTTCTGAAGTATAGATGTAATGTTCTGTGTTATGCTGTTTGAACTTTGGTACACCTGCTGGTCTGGTTACTTCAGGGAATTCTCGCAGTAATGTCAGTAGCTGCGCATCTTTGCTAATAGTGCTGATCATGTTGTTGGTTGATACTACAGCTGTTCGTCCTTTGGCCATGATGTTTGTGAGTATATCATGTAACTTCTGCTGCCTGATGTCTACGAGCAAGCCATAGTGTGCTAGGAAATCAGCCCCGATGATGGGTTTCTGTGTGTCTGCGATGATGAATCTCCAGGGAAAACTTCTTCGTAGTTGGAGATTGAGTTCCAATTGTACACTTCCATATGTTTTGATTTCACTATTGTTGGCGGCATATAATTTGTAGTTTGTGACAAGTTGCTTCCCTGGAACTAGACGTCAGGGAAATACAAACACGTCAGCTCCAGTGTCGATGAGATATTCGATTTTGGAGATTTGATCTGTCACAAACAGGCGGCGGGGATAGCTAGGGAAATCGGTTACCGCTATTATCGACTGCCCTACTCGTTTTCCGAATTATTGGACATGCTGCATGGGAGAACGCATTTTCTGGCTCGTTCTTTGTATCTTTGATAATACCAACACTTATCAAATTTTTGGTTTCTGGAGTCGCTTCTATATCTACCCCTGGATTGACTGAGTGAGCGTGTGTTTGATCTACCTCGCAGTTGAGTCTTGAGTTGCTCAATTTCGTTCACGAGACGCTTTACAGTGTCGTCTGTGTCTACTTTAGCTTCGTGAACTTGAGTTTGACACATTGTAGTTGTACTAAAGATGGCATCTGCGAGTTCAGTAACATCTGTGAGAGGGTTTTTGGTTTGTGTTGCCAAAATTGCTTGAATATTAGTAGGAAGTCGGCTTATCCAAATGGAACGAAGTAGAGTTTCTGGTACTATTGTACCTGCTAACTGCTGAAGATGTCGTAAAAATTGAGAAGGTTTACGATCTCCTAGTTCTTCTCTCTCAAGGAGTTGTCTTGTTTTCTGCTCTTGGCTGATGCCAAGTCTCTGGATAAGGCTCTTCTTTAACGTCTCATATTTATTGGCTGCTGGTGGTGTTGTAAGAATGTCTCTCACCTCGGTGGCGTAACGTGCCTCTAGATTACCAGCTACATATCCATATTTGGTTGCATTATTGGTTATGCCGGATACAAGAAATTGGCTTTCTACCTGTGCAAACCATAATTCTGGATCATTTGCCCAGAATGGAGGTATTCTTGCTTGTACTCTTTGTACGGAACTAGGTAGAGAATATCTGTTGTCTGTTATTATTCAAGTTGTTCTGATCACGTCGGTGGTCACCAATTTGTAGCGGTTTGCGTACTCTTATTGGTGTATACTGAATTAATCTGACTCCAATTGATTATTAAATATGTTTATTATATCAGAACAACTTATATACAACAGTTAAATAAAAACCTTGTAAAGTGGGTAAAGATACCCTTTATTAATATTGTTAAAGAAAAACTTTAATACATGTGAGGGAAATGATCCCAACAATGAAGAAATTCTGACAGGTCTTCAGGTACTTCAATTTCTTGAGATCTTCGGTAATTGGATCTAACAATGAATCTGCTAGGGTCCAAGTTGGATAAGAAAAATGGAGAAATTCCAATGTAGCTGGTTGAAGATATCTTGAGAGGTTCAAGATAGTAATCAACAGAAGTGGGAATTTCTGAAGGATCTTCCTTGGACAAAATAACTGATTCTTGAGTGTTGACAACCGAAGGTAAAGTTGAAGAAGTCTGCTTGACTGGTGATGGAGGAAGTGGTGAAACTGATGTTGGAATCCTAGTATGATGTAGAATCGCTCGTAACGTGCTACGCTGTCTACTAGATTTGCTTGTTGCGGTTCATTTCTTCATAACATCCAGAAAGCTTAAATAAATGTATTATTATGGGAAGACCTGAGGAAACCTCTAGGTTATGTTGAAAGTAGTTAGGTGAGTTCACTCCAACTAAACTCTGACTGTTTATCCAATTTGCTTCGCTTTATATACAAAACTCAGATAATTAAAATTTTTTCATTGGTTGGTCCAAATTGATTTTCACCAATCACATTGCTGAAAATCTGTGTGGGAGGAGTCTATTTGTACAACGACTGAGCTTGATTGCACTTCATAGTGACACTTGCATTGCAATACAAACGCTATGTTTCTATGCAGGTCAGCAGTTTGGTTTCCAAGGTATCTCCATACAAATATTACCCTGGCATCGGACTGAAGCCCCGATAAGTTGAATACGGTTTTAAATGAATTGTCAAAAACAAATGATGAAGTTATAGAAAAAACAGCACCGCGTAATTATAGGTGTCAGGAATGTCCGGCAGTACTTCCATTTGTTAGTACATTTGAGCGGCATATGACTACACACAAATCCGCGGGGCAAAGTAGTACCGTTAGGGATACGGGAGAAGAGTTAAAAAGTATTGAGAAGGTTAAGGCAAATCATATTCGGGTGTTCTCGGGCAAGCCAGGGTTGTGCAAGCTGTATGAATGCAAATTACTCGTGTCGGATGAAATGCCGTTTGCACAAAAATCGTACCCCATCCCATATTCAAAAAGGAAATCAGTGGACCAGGAAATAAAGCGTATGTATGATTGGGGTATCATAGAACGATCAAATTCACCATTTTCGAATCCTTTAGTGGTGGTAAAGAAAAAAGACGAGTCAGTTAGATTATGTTTAGATGCTAAATAAAATTTTAATACCGGATCGGGAGTCACCACCGATCATTGAGGAAATTCTGCAAAAATTTAATGCCGTGAAATTTTTAACATCTTTAGACTTAGCTTGTGGATACTGGCAAGTGCCATTGCATCCAGATTCTCGCAAATATACCGCTTTCCTCGTAAACGGACGCAGTTACCAATTCCGGGTCCTTCCATTCGGACTTAATGTATCGGTAGCACAGTTTATCAAATGTCTAGACAAAGTTTTACGACCAGAAGCACTCAGTTTCGCAACAGTCTACGTAGACGACATTTTAATAGCGTCAGCGACAATAGAGGAACACTCGCGACAGTTAGATTTAATCTTATCGAAGCTAGGACAAGCGGGCATGACGGTAAAAGAGAAAAAATCCGAATTTTTAAAGCAAAAACTTAAATTTTTGGGTCACATCATTAGCCCTCAAGGAATCGGAGCGGACCCGGAAAAGATCGAAAGTATTTTACATTTTCCAGCTCCGCGAAATAAAAAGGAGCTACAATCCTTTTTGGGTTTTTGTAATTTTTTTAAACGGTTTGTGCAACAGCATTCGCAGTTGATAGCGAATCTCACACCTTTATTACAAAATAAAAGTAAGTGGTATTGGCGGGAAAAGGAAGAAACAGCATTCGCGAAAATTAAGGAGAATTTTTCAAAAACCACGATATTAGCGCACCCGGATTTCGGAAAACCTTTTTATGTAGCAACCGACGCGTCAAACAAAGCCTTAGGAGCGCATTTATTCCAAATAGATGATGAGGGTAATGTGGAAAATTTGGCGTTTGCCAGTCGGACATTACACAAGGCGGAAAAGTACTACATGATAACAGAATTAGAACTATTAGCGGTAGTATTCGCATGTAAAAAGTTTCGCACTTATATTTTAGGCTACCCAACAATAATATTAACTGACCACAAAGCACTCAAATTCCTGTTCAGTTGCAAAGCGCTTAGTGCCCAATTAATGCGTTGGTGTATGGGGTTACAGGAATATCAATTAAAGATTGAGTAAGGAAAAGATAATGTTACTGCAGATTTTTTGTCGAGATATGGCCAAGGTTCAGACAACCCCAACCAGCCAATAATAATAGCGGTAAATAAGGCTAGGACGGAAGATAAGTTAGCAAATTTATTAGACAGTTTAGGCGACAAACAAAAAACGGACCCACATCTATCGTGGGTATGCCACGAAATAAACACAGACGCAAATAATAAAAAGGGGGAATTACAAAAAAACTACCTAATTCATGAAGGAGTACTATTTAGGAAAAGTAGACGAGGAGAAGAGTGGTGGCTGGTGTGCATCCCGACCGAACTAGTAACGGATGTGGTGTGGGAATACCACAAACTGTATGGGCATTTTGGGGTTAAAAAATGCACCGCGTTGATAGGTGAGACGTGTTACGTCCCAAACTTGGAAGTAAAGGTGCGTAGAGTGTTGGCGACGTGCGATTTATGTCAAAAGACAAAAATTCACAGTAAACCGCAGAAAGGTCTAATGCGAACAGTTGAGGCGACAAAACCACTTGAATTGGTGTCGGTAGATTTATTTGGGCCATTACCACAAGGACGGGGAGGATTAGCGTTTATATTTGTAGTGCGGGATCATTTCACGAAATACGTCAAACTCTACCCGATAAAAAAACCAAATGCCAGAATATTATTACGGAAAATACTGGACCATTTCATACCAAGCGTAGGCAAACCAAAAGCAATACTATCAGACCATGGTTCGCAATTTACAAGCGAATCTTGGACTCGCGGTCTAGAGAACGCCGATATAACGGTTAAATACTCGTCCGTGTACCATCCGCAGAGTAACCCAGTCGAAAGAGTAATGAGGGAACTAGGCAGGCTATTCCGAGCATATTGTAGCGAGAATCATACGGGATGGGTATCATACGTAAACAAAATAGAAATGTGGCTAAATTGCGTGCACAATGAATCCACCGGATTTGCACCAAACGAGTTGATGAAGGGGGAAAGGACGTTGCAAAGAATTGAAAATTTTGTTGCGTTTCCAGAGCGAATAGATTTCAATAGCGATACAAAATTATTGTTAGCTAGGGAGAAGTTTTTAACAAAGGCAGAAAAACGAAAGACGAGGCATGATAAGGGAGTTAAACCTTTTAGGTATCAACCAGGGGAATTGGTTCTTATCAAAACGCATTTTCAATCATCAACTTCAGACAGGACTATAATAAAAATTTTCAGGTTATATGAGGGTCCTTATGAGGTAAAACAGAACATCGGTGAGAATGCCTATGTTTTGAATTACCCCGGAACAACTACTTATAAAACCACACAAAATGTGATTAATCTAAAGAAGTATTGTACCGCAGCGAAATAGCAGGCGAGGGTAGGAATTAGTGTATTTAGAAAATATGATAGTGATGTAAGAGGGTAGGATTAAATATTTTTTCACGATATCTTGCTGTCAAAGATCCTAAATAAATATTTAAGAGGGAATACCCTAATGGGTTAGAGACTCGAAGTGCAACCCTTTGTGTAAGGGGCAGACTAAGTTAGGAGGTGAATGTATTTAGAAAATAAGATATAAACATAAGGGGGAATACAGTAATAGGTTAAATATTTTTCACGGCAGTTTGTTCCAATGTCCTAAATAAATATTTAAGGGGGAATACTGTAATGGGAGCTTTCCCGCTCAACATTTTAAAATAAAACGTAAGATGTAGCGATTAAGTTAAGATAGAAGCGCGCACAGAGAAGCCTGAGAAGGGTGAAAGTGCGGGTGTTGGGGAAAAGACAGAAGCGCAAAGAGGGTTGAAGAACCCAGGTACGCGCGAGAATTATAAAGAGAAAAAGTGACATTTAAATTGAGAAGTGTTGGTAAAATAATAAAAAGTGAAACCGAGCGACACGTAAGCCGGCGGTGTGTGTGTAGGAGGTGGAAGTAAACCCTAAATAAAAAAGGGAAGTGAAGTGCACAAGCTTGAGCCATCGGGAACCAAGAGAAGCCACGCCACGTGCGGAAGATTCAAATGACATCATCCTAAAATATTACCGCCATCATCAGAGTTAAACAAAACTCCAGATAACCAAAAGGTAAATCGAACTCAAGACACGCTATTTTGCATGTGGATATTATTGTGCGCGTATAGACAATAGTTAGGAGAAACTAGTTATTAAGTATAGTAGTAGGCGTGAATTCTTATTTGGGTGTTACAACTCATGATAAAGTTTCACTACGGGATTAAAATTGTTGAATAATCATTTATGATCATTTTAGAAGGGGGGCCAAATTCACTTTGGGGGAGGGGGTTACGGGGATCGACTAGAGCGACCGCGTGTTTCCGCGACAGCAGTTAGCACGCTGCTACGGGGATTTTGAGTGTTTGCTGTTATTAAAATTAAATTTGTGAACCATTTTATATGCCTGCTTGCTACTTAATGTGCTAGTTAAGATTTTAGTATTAAGACAATCTATTTTTATTCCCCGAATTGATAACCTAACCCTACTTAAGTACGACGCGTTCGACTTCCTCGAGTTTTTACAGGTAACGTAGAGTTAAATTCTAGATTCAAGAAACTAACATGATCGGTTTCAACAGATATCTAATAAAGAATTAATTTTCAATAATATGGATTACGAACTTTGTATCATTTGCCAGAAGGATAAAAATGAAGCCTTGAAGTGCCCTGCTTTGATCGAAATTCTGCTGCAGTTAAAAAAGTTTATGATAATTTTCTTGGAGATTGGAATCTATTTCGTAACTCAAATATTTACTTTGAAACAGCATTGCCAATTTTAGATGCCAACGTTAACACCTTGTGCAATAATAAAGCCAAGTGGCACAAAAACTGTCGACGGGAATTACGCAAAGATAAACTGGAACGAAAACTGCTACATCAGAAGACAAATAGCAACAATAACGTATCTTGCAGTGTTGAGAATAGTAAGATGCGATAGATCGCATTTAACTAATAGTTGTCTATTTTGTAAGAAGCCAGGATGTAAGCGTAATGGGCTCCATTCATTCCAAAAAATAGAACTTACCGAAGAACTTCGTAAAAAAGCAATTGCTATGAATGACGACAATGTATTGACACAAGTGTCTGTAGGAGATGTAATAGCAAACGAGGTTCAATACCACACCTATTGCTTGGTACACTTTAACCGCAGGTTCGAAAATGCATCCACCAGAAAATCCAATAACACCGAAGATCAAACGGCTTCTGTGGGAAGTAGACTACTTGAAGAAGTATTGAGTGGTATAGAGGAGGAACTTGCTGCCGGAAGAACTTATTTTCCTTTAAAATTAGTCTACGAGGAAATGAGTGTAAGAGCTCTCACATATGGAACAGCTCCAATTAATAGAACCAGACTAAAATCTGCCATTCTAGAAAGATTTGATCCTCTGCTGAAAGAGGAAATTGGCTATCGAAACGAAGTCATTTTAGTCGAGCCAAAAGTATGAGAGATATGGTAAACTCTACCTCAATGAGGCTGTTATGAGAAAGCTGGAACCTGAAAAGAATTGTGACTTCTATGTTATCAACGGGGAAAGTATTCAACATGTTGGTTCTGGCCCTGATATTCTGGCTAAATGTGACCACGTGGAAGCCGATACAAAAATCGTTCAACATGTTCTATACGCTTTACAGAAGGGAGCAAAGACGGTATTAGTAAAAACGGTGGATTCTGATGTCGTTATTATTCTAATTCACCATTACATTCTTTTCCAATCGATTTCGGAAGGATGTACGATTTCGATTAGATTTGGTAGGTACCGGAAAGAATATAAGAAGAATCGATGTTAAGCAGGTGTGCGATTCTTTAGGGCCGGATCGTAGTCGGGGACTATGTCTTTGGATGGCTTTGACAGGATGTGATTCAACATCTTCATTGAGGGGAAGGTCCAAACGAACTGCATTTAACGCATGGAAAAAAAGTTCTGAGACATTGACTACCACCTTTTGTCAATTGACTGATCAACCCTTCACAAATCTCACTTTGGAGTCCACCCATTGTAAAGAATTAGATAGATTTTTCATTAAGGTGTATGGAGATGCTGCAGACACAATTAACGGTCTGCAGAAGGAAATATTTTATCATCGAAATCAAAATCCTGATATGATGCCCCCAACCCAAAATGCTCTTCTTCAATACTGTAAACGAGCTATTTATCAAATGAGTATTTGGGTTTTCATCACACTTGGCAAAAATGAATGTTCCAGACCCATGCGACTTTGGATGGAAAAAACAAGAAAGAAAATTATTACCAGTATGGATAACTATCCCAGAAGTCAGTGCCGCCTGTCAAGAACTAATCATATGCGGCTGTAAACGAAATTGCGCTAACGCTTGTAGCTGTAAAAAAATAATCTACATTGCACAGTTCTTTGTAAATGCCCTTGTGAAGTTTAAAATAATATATGTTTACCAAAAACAACGTTCATGTTTCTTTATTTGTTACAATAAAATTTGGTTCAAAGAAATGCGTTCATATTAAAATTTAGCTTCCCATCCCCTTGTCCTAATAGGTGTTCTATCTACCATGGAGGATCACAATAAATTTGGTTTGCTGTTATTAGTAGTATTTGTAATAATTAAAGCTATTGAGCCTCCCCATAGTTGAATTCTCAGTAAATAAGCATTTCAAATACCATTATTACGGGGTTGGTTATCCTGGTTACAAAATTGGGGGGGGGGAGGTTGGCCCCCCTTCTGAAATTACTTATAGTGGTCCAATGAAATTTCCTGGACGGCTGGTCAAACTTTATCATGCGTTGTAACTCTCATTGTAATTTTTAATGGTATTTCACACCTACTATAGTAGTAAAGGGGGCGCTAGAATTTAGGTAGAACGTACATGTATAAGGATTTTTAATTGTAATTAATAAAGAAAAACAGGAAATAGTAGTAGAAAAAGGAAGTGTTATTAATTTATGCGAACCTGAATCGCCCTGTAGAGAGTCCGCTGAGTTAAGTCGAGGTAGGTACGCGTTGGATACTTATTTAAAGTAACATTTAAAATAGAGGAATTACAGGTGCCATTGAAAGAAGGTTGGAGGGTTATAACGAATGAAGAAAGTCAATCTTGCTACCAACGTTTAACAGCAAATCACCCTAATTCTGCTCTTAATAAGCATATGTACGTATTGCAGCATGTTTATTTGCTGTTACTTAGGTACCTATTTAATGTTTATTGAGTAGAAAGAAACACCTCTGCAAGAACTGTTATGGAGGAACTTGATGATGGAGATGCGATACCAGAGTGGCTCGTCTCCCTGTTCAACAACATCCAAACATCATCATTTTTATTAAATATGGGTTTAAATCCCAACAATTATGATATGAAACGCTGCTGCAAAGATGTCTACACTGAGTTGTGCAGTTTTGACACTCTGAAACTTGCAATGACTGCTGCTTACGCATCTGAAAATTGGAAAATTCAGAGGAAGTATCGAATAACAGGTAAGCCCTATTGAATGTTGGATGGGGAAAGAAGAGCACCAACTACTTTTTTGCAAAAGGGTTTACTAATAAATTTGTACAGCATGGCATAGCATACGAGAAAGAGGCTCTGGAGAAATATAAGAACAACTTGGGATATGATGTGGTTGAACCTGGCTTCATAGTTTGTGTGAAAAATATTCATGGATGGGATATACGCCCGATGGAGTTGTTTTCCACCATCTAAATTGCTGGGAATTAAGTGTCCAATAATTGGTATTTTTCCCGAAATGGAATAAATATGCAACACTCACATGTTTTGTGTTTTAGAGAAAACTGAAGATGCCATCGAATTTGTGCATCACTGTAAGTATTTGAGTGTTTCTTCCACACATGGAATTTACTTGAAACGCCACGCTTACTATGGTCAAGTACAACTGGGCATGGCATTACTGAACTTGGTAACTTGCGATTTGATTTTGTACTCCACTAAATCCAAATCATTTTTAAATATCAGAGTACCTTTTGACGGGAATTTTTCAAAACAGTTAATTGAAAGAGTTTCGTTTAACTACTTTACCCATATGATTCATGTCATTTGTGAGAGTAAAGAAAAGGTACAATCTGATTCTGATAAATAGTCTGCATGTCCAGTTTAAAGAAACAAATAACATTTTTTTGTACTGCAGAAATGACCTTTATCCAGAACCAGTATATTATAAGGTCATAATTCTACTACTAAGAGATGTCTTATGGTATTAATAAAACACATGGGTCTTATAATTAAAACAATGGTAAAATCTTGAAAAAAACATTAGGAAATTTTAAATTGTTGTCAAAAGATGGATGGATGGATGGTAAGTAAATTAACAAGCCCTTTTTCGACCAATAATTTGTTGGATATGCCAAGAGAAGAGGATTATAAAAGATACCAACGAATTATATGCAGAAATAAGACTTTCTAGAGAAATCTCAGATTTTCTTAACAATATTCCACTGGAGGATATTCAAGAAATTTGGATTTTTAAGCAACCCACTGCGGAAAAAGTTATGAATTGTTTGAAATTAGTGGTAGAGTATCCAAATAACCAGCTAGAAAAAACATTTTTTTATCTCCAGAATTATCTTGGTTCTCTACCAGCACCTCAATTGACAAAGTTTTAGTTACTTACAACAGCTTCCGTCCATATACCTCGGGAAATTTCCGAATATTTTGGTGTAGCTCGACGTCAGATTGCTCATACATGTAGTAATAGTATTGAAATAGGTATGGCATGTGAATCACAAGATTTTGATGCAGAGATGAATCTCTACCTTAATGATAGTATTTCATTTGAATACGATCTAATGTAACCAATTACAGATCATCAAACGAGAAGTTTTACTTGAGATACGCAGAATAGTCAGCAAGACAGAGAAACGGAGCAAGTGCTGATAACATAAATATGCCACTGCGCACCTGTACTCAAGTGAAACTTCTTGTTTGATGAGCTGTATGTACTTTGACAGTTTATTAGTTTTATGGACATTCTTACATTTTTATTGTATTTGTATATTGCAATTGAAAGGGTGGTTGGATAAAGGTGTCATGTAACATTTTGTCAAAAAACGATATTTTCTGATGAAATTTGTTGTCTTGTGAAATTGTTCTAACATTGTTCATCAATCAAGTGTTAAGTCTTAACAAATTTGAATTTTTTTTACTGTATTCCTTATTCTGAAGATATTCTTTGTGAGAAATATATGTTGTTAACTTTTTTTTCAATATGTTGCAACATTGCATTGTAGATATGAGGTTATTACCTAGGGAGCTTGTTCATAGTGCTTTATTAAAACACCAAACGTTTAAATGAAAGTCGGTGCAAGCATGCAATGTTGTCAAATTTAAAAATATTAAATGCGAATAACTCGGAAACAAAATATATTAGGACAAAATCACTTATACTTTTTCAACTCAGATTCAACGCGTAGTGCTCTCCGTGTTCGCTACTTTAGAAACACCCTGTATAGGATATGTACATGACACCCATATCCACTCACCCCTTCTGTTAAAAATTACATTACATTTACACATTTAATACATTGTAAATATTTTTCTTTTGGTGTAGAGTTATTTTGTGATATTATTTCCAATTATGATTTTTGTACTTCTGCCAAGTTCATTGCTGCTGTGAATGCCGATACTTGACAAAGTGTGTCCATATTTACTACTGTATCATTAACTCCATATTCTTCTTTGTCGGACTCGAATAGCAAGATCATTATGCTTCTGTCAAAGCTGCATAATTTGAATTACAGTTTTCTAATATGCCATCTAACCAAATCTGACGAGGACTCCTGTTATTAGCAGTGCGTAATTTATGGCAATTCCATGCTTGCGTAAAAGATGTTAATCGTTCGTTAATTATATTTAAATACACATGGTGAATAGAATATCTATGTATGTAATTATCTGGATCAAGGAGACCTTCATCCTCTAAAGAAAATCTTTCATTATAAATTACACTAATGACTTCTTTATATACATCACGCCATAACCTTTCTATCCTCTGATTATGGACGGATTTGCCACCTCTATCAGTTCATTAAAATAGCAACAAAAATATTTTCGTAGCCATGATGTAATCGAACTCTTGAAGGAAGTTCATGTCTTGCAATGGCAGTACTAAATAGCTCCAAAACAGGTTCTGCTTGTATTGAAGTAGCACATGAAATATAAATCACCATACGGGAATATCCATCGATACGTCCATGTGTAACAAAAGCCCATCTGAAAAAGATAATAATACACATTGAAACTAGGGCAAAATCAATAAATAAATAATTATAAAATTTCCTCAATAAAAATGTAATAATTGAAAACGTAAATCACAGGGTGTTAGTTATAACACCTTAACTAGAAAGCATTAACTATAATTTGTAATTTCAATAAGGCATTCATGTTTTTTTAAATTTTTATTTAGAAAATAAAATATGTAGAAAATACGTGATGCGAACCAGGTTTTTATTTATTTATTTACATTAATTAGCAAGAATAATTTATCCTATAGGCTAATGTGCTAACATAGGACCTTAATAACTAAAATCCTTATATGTCGGGATGAGGCCTCTTCCAGTGAGGAGTCCCCTTTTATTACTTGTTCATCTGATGTCGTTTGAACAGCGACGTTTCAGCCCTCTGTTGTCTTGGGGATGTAGCAGTGGACGCATGAGGGGATTGCTGTGTGTGGCAAGTCTGTGGTGGTGCTTGTTGCTTCTTACTTGTATGACCTCGGTGATGTATGGAATGCGAAGATCGTTGTGTAACGTATGGTTGGACACATACCAAAGAGCATTTGTCATTTCACGTAAGATTTAAGATTGGGATCTTTGAAGGATGGAAATGTTTCATTTGCTGCCACACCCCCCACAATTCAATGCCGTACGTCCATATGGGTATTATTATTGCTTTATATAGTAGTGTAACGAAGTTCCGTAATTTTTCTTATTATTAATTATATATTTTATTTTAAGACCGTAATAAGTTATTTTATATAGTAAAATAAGGTATTTAGTTTAACTCATTGTTGCAATGTAAAATATTTAAGTTTATATGTATTGTTGACGCTTGACCTCGCTCAGACCGCGAAGCAGCGAGCGCTGGCCCCTACCCGTACCGGCCGCTAGTGTTGGGGAGCCGAGCGCGCGCGGTCTGATGTCTTCCCGTATAAAACCGAATTTTCTGGAATAAAATAGAAATTCGAAGACCCGTCTTCTAAGGTTTAACAGCCAACAGCGACTAGGTGAGTTTACAACCCTCCTAATTTTGTAAAGTGCCGTTTAGGGTGTGTACCGTGTTCAATTTAGGGTGAGTTCAGTTTAGTTACCCTCCGTGTTTAGTTTATACCGATTTAGACCTGGTGCTATTTATTTTACTTCAGACGGAGTCGAAGTAAAATCATAGAACCTAGTGCTGGTATTGTGACTCTTGGCAACCACGTCTTCAAGCGGGGTTGTGGTCGTGGTATCCAGGACTCTCATATTAGCATCACCGTTAGTTATCCCGTTTTAGTTTTGCTTGCCGTGTAGGAACTTGTACGTTCTGCTTTAGACGGGGTCGAGGTAGAACCACAAGGTCCTGGTGCTCTCATTAGTGCTCCTGACAATCATTTCTTCAAGCGGGGCTGTGGACTTGATTTTCGAGACGGTAGTGTTAGCAATCCTCTTTAGTTTTGTAACTCCGAAAGGTCTTGTATATTTCTCTTTAGACGGAGTCAGAGAGAAACTACAAGCCCCAGGTCCGAGATATTTTGTCTCCTGGCGATCTTGACTTCAAGCGGTGCTGTGGTCACGATACCCAGGTCCGGAATATCTGAACCAAGTCCCGTATCTAGCTTTGAATTTGCCGTTCATATAGGAGGCATTTTTCAAGTCTTGAAAGGGTGTAAGCTCTCCGTTAATACCGCTACCGTAACTACCGTTTACTATATTTTGATACCAGTTTGTTTTATTTTGTTCGCAAGCGTATGCACCGCCGACTGTTTTATTTAAGTTGCATCTTTTAGGTTACCAAATCTGTACATAATTACAACTCCTTTATTTTGTGTTTAATAAACTAAATACTTATTTTTGTATTTCATTTGTTTATTAGCATACCCTGTTTTCTCCACTGTAGACACCTAGGTCTTCGTTTCTCCGACCACCGACATAGGAACGAAGCCGTTTGAGAGTAAACTCATTAAAATCTGGCGCCCGAGTTCACCGAGAATTAAAAAGAAAAAGCACCGAAAACCGAAGTAGCGTCACAGTAGAATTTTATCTTCGAGTGGTAAGTGAGATTTCTTTCCGAGTAACCAGTGTAATTCCTTGAATCTCAGGTCTATTTGCTTTCTTTTTTTTTTTGCAATGTGCTCCCTCCAATTAAGTTTTTCGTCTAAATGTTGTCCTATATATCGCACTGAAGGAGATTGTGTGATGGGGGTATCATTGATGGTGACTGGAGGACATCGACCTTTTCTTAAGGTGAAAGTTACTTGTGTTGATTTTGTCACATTGATTTTAATTTTCCATTTGTTGGTACAGTTTTGTATTAAGTTCAGATGGTTTTGTAGATAAGATGAGGCAGTTTCATGATTTTCGTGACTGTATCATCGGCAAAAGTACCGGTTATGGTATTAGGTATAGTAGGGAGGTCTGCAGTATATAGTAAGTAGAGTAGAAGCCCCAACACATTCTCATTTTACTACAAATTAGTTTATATAATTATATATGTATAATATTTTTCCGCAACAGCAACGGGATATCTTTCACTATCTTCCAAACCTACTGCTTTGGTAACACCCTTTGAATCGTCCGTCGTTTCTACTCCTATGGGTACGTCGAGCGATATTGTGCGCGAAAGCAGCAGCATTCATGAGCCATTTTCAGATTCTGGAAGTGAATATGCTCCTTCCATTGTATCTAGTACAAGTAGTGATGACTTATCAGATCGTCGCGAAGATTTCGATATTGAACTAAAAACACAACGTGCCATAGTTTACACTAATAAAGACAAAATATCTCAAAAAGGTAATACCGCGAGTGCCGATGGCTTATCCGAAGATGTCGAATTCCCCCAAGAAAGAAATGTGATTATTACGGATGCTATGAAACTTGACGGCAAGAGAATTAGAAATAAAGGTCACTCTTGATGTTTTTGTCAAAAATTTGTAGAAAACAACTTAGCGCGTTATGTCCTGAATGTTTAGGTTTCATGTTAAAAAAACATATATCGCACCACTTATAATACTTCTGTTATTCTAAAACGGAAACCAGTGATGAGCCAAATTTGCAAAACAGAAAGATGCCCATAGCAGAAAGTGGTGCATTATTAAATGGAATATTGGGAACAAATGTATCGACTGAATTTCTGAATAATATTATTAATAAATTCAAAAATGATGCCATATCACAGTCTTGTAAAGACGACAACACCATTACAAAATTCGGTGCTTTTTTGTATGAAAAGTATGACGCGACTCAAAGTGAATTAATTCGGCAGTCTATGCGACAACTATGGAGCTGCGGAAGCTTGATACAGGCATTTCTGTTTTAAAAGATGCACTTATTCCTAGAAAATTTGATATTATTGTTACGCAACAAAACAATATTCCCTTTCAACGAAAGAAATTGCTAAACGGCCAGAATTCGGAATCCCATCTCTAGCCTTGAAGATAGGCTATGCCTTACGCAAATGTTTATCTATTGAAAGAGGACAGGCTTTAAGAGCAGCAGACCTTAAAGGTAATAAACAGTATTTATCATTTTTAACTTTGCTTGATTTAGAATGGAGTGTTCGCATATCTTCAAATGCGCTAGCAACTTTGTATAGCCGAAAGAAGACTGCCATAGATGTATTGCCGATCACCAGTGATCTAGTAAAACTAAGCAATTTTTAGGCAAAGAAATCAACCAAATTAAAATTGATATTGGTAATATAGCATCTACAAAATGGACTAAGTTAGCAAGTTTAACTTTAAGCAGGATAATTATTTTCAATAAAAGACGATCAGGGGAAGCAGCAAGAATTACAATGGCGGATTATTAGTGCTGTCCATTCATGGACACCAAGCCATAAGGCGTTGTGACTTTAGGCGCCTTAGCCTTACAGCCTACAAGATAATAGGTAGGTGCCTAAAAAAGCACAATATAATAAAAATATGGCAAAAGTCATTCCTGTTTTAGATCTACTAAAAAATTCACCACACGTAACTTCTCATAAAGATGGACGAGGGAAAATTTCCGCTGAGAAAGCATTTCTCCCTAGTTTATGGTACCTAAGTAACCAAGAAAGTTTCCGAGAGGTATCAGATAGATTTAATGTAACATTAAGCTCAGCTCATAGATGTTTAAAAAGGATTCTCCAATTTTTGTTACCAATTAAAGGTGTTATTATCAGATGGCCCATCGATGAGGAAGCAGAAGTTATTATGGAAGGGTTTCGGCACAAGAAGGGAATAGAAAATGTTATAGGTTGTATAAACGAGAGTCACATCGAGATTTTGAAGCCACAAGTTGATCAAAATGCCTATATAAATCGTAAAGGCTACCATAGTTTATTGCTGCAAGTAATAGTGGATCACAATAAGAGGTTTTTAGATGTGTATTGTGGAGAGCCTGGCTCTATGCATGATGCAAGACTCCTAAGAAAATCGAGCAGTTATGCAAAAATACACTATAATCCTAATTCAATTGGAGAAAATGTTGTGATTGGAGACACAGCCTATCCCAATCTACATTGGTTCGTCACCCCTTTTAAGGACTACGGTAATTTGACCCGTCATCGAAAATATTTTAATTACAAACTATCTGCCACTAGAGTAGTTGTTGAAAATGCATTGGGTCTACCAAAAGGAAGATTTAGGCGTTTAAGAAAGCTAGACAATTTAGATAAAAATACCTGTAGCGAAATAATTATGGGAGCTTATGTACTTCATAATATTTGTGTCAATGAAAGGGATTTCATCGAAACAGAAATAACTGACTTTAATCAACCCGTTCAGGTGAATTACGTTAACAACTTGAATATAAACTTTGTCGAACGTGTAAATCTTAATAGACAACAACAGCTGTTTAATTCAATGTATGATAATGATTAATATAATATGCTATACAATATTAAATGCTAAATACCTTAAATGAGTTTATTTTTGATGGCACAACAGACAGTATAAAAAATCAAATGCTAATATGAAATGTTTGTTTTAACTACTACTAATAAAGATTATCATCAAATAAAAACAAAATAATTATTCATAGGGAGTACTTAAACTTTTACAACAAAAATATGTACATTATAAGAATGTTGGCAATAACAAAATGTAAAAATTATTTTCACTCTTTTGATTGTAAGTATCTTTCCAAAAGGTCAAGTTTCCTATTTTCAAATTCAATTTTTGTTTGCTCCATAGCAAGTCTGTCTTCATGACGTGTTTGCTTCTTTGCTGATTCTTGATACTTAAATTCTATGTAGTTTCGCTTCAACTTTTATTGGCTTCGCTTAGGAGTTTTTGTAATTTGTGTTTGTTCGTCTGAGATGATATCCGAAGCATTACTGGTGGATGGTGCCGGTGATTCAGGAGTACTTGAACTAAGTGAATGAGAGCAGGAGTTTGTAGGATTTGACCCGAGTGCCTCATCCATTAACTCAAAAACAATAAAACGAGATGGTCCCCGGCCAGTTCTACTCTTATTGTCTTTAGCTTTTAAGAAGACTATTCCATTTATTCTGCACCATTACTGAATTTACTTCAAACTGCAGACTAATCAAATCGTTAGCTACATGTTCAAAAACATGTTTTCTTTTTTTGGGTGATTTAAATCTTCCATAATTGAACTCATTGATTTTATCAATTCCACCACTTGATCATATTGCGAATTATAATTGGCTTTTGAATTCTGCTCATTTATTCCCTCACCGCTATTGAATGGCTCGGGCTCAAACTTTTCATTTTTTGCATGATGCAACAGTGAACTTAGGTATTGTTGATCTGAAATTACATCAGAAAAATTTGCATCGGTTTTTACTTCAGTTCGATGGATTAATTAAAAATCACCTGTATTAGCTCGCTCATAATCTTCCCCATCAAGCAATAAATTGTACTGTATTCCACTCTGCGGAGTTATTTATAATTTACTAGCACTTCCATAAATTTGAAATGTATTGTTTACCTATTGCCCGTCCTCACATAACCTCAATCAACACAGTTAGGCGTGACGCCAAAGCTCTTTAGCTTGTCTTCAAGGGGTAAGGGGAAACAGTATTTTCGTGGCTTAATGCTCGACGCCCAACGAGAAAGGAACACACCGTATTCACGACAGCAGGCGCTGGCAGCGTCTCTTGGTAATGAAAGGAAAGCACCTTATGTCACTAGGCCGGTGTGGGACAGTACCGGAACAGAAGAAATGAAGAACTCGTTAACAACTTTCGAAAATAAATTAGCATCTAAGCTCACAATAGTTAGAATAACAGGAAAGCGTGGAAGAATTGTACCGGTTATTCTAACCACAGAAATGAAAGAATCAATTGATACGCTAATATTAAACCGAGTAAAATGTGGAATTGCTAATGAGAACCCTTATATATTTGCTTTAGCAACTACTGCCACTAGTCATTTGAGAGGACATGACTGTTTAAAAAAATGGTGTCTTGAAGCTCAACTTCAATCGCCAGATCTGGTTACTAGCATCAAGTTGCGCAAATATGTTACAACCGTTTGTCAAATATTTAATCTTAGTGAAAATGAATATGACTGGTTAGCACGACATTTGGGGCATGATGTACGTGTTCATCGTGAATTTTATCGCCTGCAAGTAAATGCTGTTGAACTAACAAAAGTCAGCAGGATCTTGTTAGCTGTAGATCAGGGAGAAGCTATAAAGAAGATATAAACATAGAAGGTATTTTAAAAATGATGATGTTATGTATGTGATAGAAAATTTCATTACCTTTTTGTCTATAGACCTACCGAATGTAGAGGAAAATGATTGCAACGAAGAAGATGAGGAGGAAGTAGCACTTGAAGAGTCCATGCAGTTTTATTAAACTTATTGAAGGTATGCCCTATCAAGTAAGGAGTCGCAAAACTGTAACCAGAAAGATATCTGATCTATTTAATACTCAAGTACAACTAATTTCAAAACTCAGAATCGTTGAGTACGTCGTATGTACGACCGCTGACATATGGTCAGCCAAAAAAAGTTTTATGAGCATTACTATTCATTGGATCGAGAATGATTTGACATGAAAATCTGCAGCCCTTTCGTGCAAAAAAGATTGCTGAACATTTAGAAAATGTAAACTTGAAGTTTGGTCTCGATCAATGCAAAATTGTAGCAACAGTTACGGACAATGGTAGTAATTTCGTGAAAGCATTCCGGGAATTCACAGAACCAAATGTGACTGATTTAAGAAAAGATGATGGGTCTACAGAAAACAGTGATAGTGATAATAGTGATGCTGAAACTGAAATTGAAGTGCTCGATTTAGACAAAATCGAACTGCGTCACGTTATTCCAACTCATGTAAGATGCGCCAGCCATACTTTAAATTTAATAGCCACCACAGATTGTCAAAATGTAAGGTTGTATGTTTTTCCTTTTGCGTTTTTTATGTATCATTAATTTTTCTAATATTTTTAGATGGAATAAAAGCTTGATCTATGTGCCAACAGATGTATCCGATAAATCAATCGTCAACTTTTATTGTGCATAAAAAAATTAACTGATGACATCATTGTATGGTGAGTTACAGTGTGACATCATTTCTTAGGGTACAGTGTGACATAACCTAACCTCTCTGTTTATGTTGACAATATTATTAGAACTTTTACTTTCAAAGTAACAAAAGTGGTCACAAATAGACAACGGAAGACGGACATTGGTTTGGTTGATGAATCCACAATGAAAACTGCAGTGCTTCGTGTTGTTATCAATAATGAAAGTGTACTACGTGGTGTAGCGCAAGAATTAAACATTAATCAGATGACCCTAAACCGGCATGTTAACAAATATAAATCAGCAACAGATCAACAAAGAACGACCTTCAGGTTTACTCCACATTATGATATTGTAGGTATGTAGTTGACTGCATTTGGAGGGGTTGGCGTAATTGTACGATCGTGTTTTTATTAATTTATGATGGAAGGCAAGGATAAATATGATGATGATATAGGGAATGCTTCAGATTTAGAAGATGCTTTAGAATATAATATTAAATATGTATATATTATATGATATGGCAACATGCGTGTTTTGCGGTAACCGGCAACGCAGCGTGGTAGGTTGCAGCGAGTCGGTCTTGCGCGAGATAGCAAGACGGAACGTCCAATGTGCAGAGACGAACGCAAACGCTTTTAGTTAACTATTATTTAATAACACGTATTTTATTTTATTTACCATTGCCCGGACTGTGACGTTTCCCTACGTGTTACGCCATGCTTTCGGGTGTATCACACCGTCGTAAACATTTAGTTTTGAGTAAGTTATTGTACCTAGAATGTATTTTTTACATTTTTATGTAATATTAGAGTTAATTCGGGTGAGCGAAGCCACCATTATTAATACATGTTTTCTGACAATAACAAAAGCTTTTTTTGCATTATATTGGGTTTAGCACAATGAGCTATGTAGTATACAATTTTAGACAGACTTTAGAAAAATTATTGGCGCATGAAGCGGTTAATAAAACTTTTACTCAAAAAATGGAAGAAGAATTGAAAGATTATCTCAAAACTGCAGCTGGAATTCACCACGAATTGACAAGGAAACAGGCAATGTCTTTCGCATATCAAATGGTAGTAGTGAATAAAGTAATTTAACATCCTGGGATAAAACTGAGTCTGCTGGTATTAATTGGTTTTACAGCTTCAACAAATGCTTTCCTGAACTCTCAATTAGAAAACCCGAAGGAACTAGCCTATCGAGGGCTAATAGTTTTAACCGAGTTACAGTCAAAATCTGTTTTGATAATTTGGAGGTTTATTCCCAGCTTACTGACAGTTTAACACCTCATATAATTTACAATTTGGATGAAACTGGTTTAACCGCAGTACACAATCCGTCAAAGATCATTGCTAAAAAAGGATGATATTGTTGGTCTTGGCATAGAATTAAAAAAAATACTCGTGATGAGTTGCAGTCCCAACTGTATACAGCTGTGGAACGCATGTTTTCATTTGCTTCAATTATAAATTCTCCTAGACGTCACGCACTTAGCGACCCAAATTTAAGATGTTGGTAGTAATGAAAGCAATTGGTAAAATGGTTGTACCTTAAAGCTTCCATTTCTGGATACCTGGCTTTCACCCAGGAGGCTCGGGTTGGATGTCCTGCACTCCACCAAAACGTCACGTTATAAATTGTGACTAGTCTGGATTTAAACAAGTCAGTAGTTTAACATAAATTATATTTTAGTAAGTTACAAAGTGAACAAAAATGCACCATTAAGGTGAGCTTACACAAATGTAGCTAGTAGCGCCAAGTAGACCATGGTTGTAGTCTTCGGAGTTCTGCTTAAAGTTGACACCGGTCAGGTCTGCGTTGATGTAGTTGTATGAAGGCCCAAGGGCCTAAAAAGGACCGAACCAGTTAGACTTAGTATTAGAGCTGGGTCGAAGAGTCTAGTTGCTGGCCAGTTTCTGAGTGTAACTTACACTGAATTGAATGGAAAAGCGTTCTGCTTTTATACTAGTTTGCAAGTCCATATATGGTTATGACCTCGGCACACGAGGATCACCAAATCCCTCATAAAACCGGATATTCTTAGTCAGCAGAATTGCATGTCCAATTACAGCTATAACCTTCAGTCAACGTGGACTAGAAGAGTCATATGGTCACGTTATAAATTAGTGACTGTCTGGATTCAAACACATCATTCATTTAATAAGACTATATTTAAGCAAAGATTACAAGTTGAATAATTTGCACCATTAAGGCTTACACAAATGTAGCTATCAGAGTCCAGTAGATCATGTTGGTAGAGCGAGATGGTGTTCTTTGGTTATCAGAGTTCAGTAGATCAGGTTGGTAGAGCGAGATGGTGTTTTTTGGTCTTCTTGGTAGAGGGTTCAACCCTAGCACGGGTTAAACCCTGGTCAGACCTGGCTTGAAATGGTGGCTTGAGTGTGATGGCTTGAACGTGATGTCTTGACTTCTTGGTTGGTGGTTACACACTGAATCGTATGAAAGCTCGTTGTGCTTTTATACTAGTTTGAGCTTCCAAATACGGACATAACCTTTGGTTGCTCTACATTCACCAGCTTTCTCAGGAAACCTTGTTAGTCATCAGATTTGCATTGTGAAAGTATAACGTCAAAGTCTAATGTCAAAGTATTATAATAAACTGGCAGGTGATACCAGCATGCTAGCACGTGATGCTGGCATGTTTGGTTAACATTGATTTTATAAAGCTTAGTACAGGAATCCGTAATAATTATTCAAAGCACTTCATGACAATATTACCAAATAAGGTATTCGTATTTCCAAATATCGACATGAAAAGTCCAGAGTGGAGTAATAAAGAGTGAGGAAATTACAGCACTATGTGCAATTATAACATTAAACTTAACATGTTGTAATAACATTGATTTTATGTAGGTAATAACTTCCAATCACTTTGATTACTTCAATAATTCTCTTAAACGCTTCGCGACATTTCTCCCCCTCTTAACCAAGCGAGAAGCTATGATCGATTAAGGAAGGATTCTTACGTCACGAAGAGATTGTACATCATCCTTAATACTCACTCCTAATGGTTACATAGACAAGTCGGTTATACAAGCAATAATTCTAAATAAAGATGGTATACTACGATAAGTTTCATAGATTACTATAGAAGTAGGTAGTGTTAATATACTGATACATAAACATTGATCATACAAAACAAATCAGTAATGGTTATACATACAAGAAACAACATAAAAGTATTAGTTATTAATAGGTTTGTTATAATAATTGCAAAAATTATAATGTGATTAATATTGTGTATACATACTGTACATTACAATCATTGGTCACCATGTATATAATTAGCTGACGCTGTATCTTTTGTAGCGATAGTGATAAGCTAATGAAAGCTTTACATGTGCCAACAGAGGTCGTAAATGTAAGTAAGTATAGTCACTGTTAACAATATGTTGCTATCTAATTGCTATCGTATACGCTAAAGGCTAAAACATAAGTTCAGAAAATGATGTGTAGGTGACATAGTATACATTATTATTTATAAATATTTTAAACGGTAAGTAAATATATAACATTTTTTTAACTAAATGTTTTTTCTTATTGTAAATTTTGGTACAGTATTCAAAATTAAACATTCCTCTTACAACCAAGTTGTCAACATCAAGTTAAATAATTACTGAAAATTCAGAAAAAAGTACTTCACATTTCTTATATGTAGGGGGAACTTTTTATCTTTTGCTGAATTTGCAAATTTAGTCTATAAAACCATTTGTTGATTCCCGGAGAAGTCATTTGTACGTGAAGATTTTTTGAGAAAAAAAAAAGCAATTAACTTCGAACATACACAAGTAATTACACATACGGCATCCCTTATTGACCCTGACTTGCTCCCGGCAGTCCGTAAGTAAAGAAATTTAAAATAATAATTTTATATCTCTCCCTTTTTTTCAATATTATGATATAAATCCAATGATTTATTGATTTACGTACGACCTGACAGAAACAGAAAAGTAACATAGTTTGATTTGTTTTTTTTTTCTTTGCAGAACTCTTCGAGGGTTGGAGAATACAAGACGTCCTGATGAGGGATGGTTACCCCCTGACCCTGATAGTCTCCTGGATGGAGAGCGAACTGAGCCAGGGGCGTATTTACATTATCGGGTGGCATGATAATAATTATGCCGTCTATGGTTTGAATGTGCCGTCCGATTTTGCAACGGCGATGGTGCATGACATGGAGTACGGGTGGACTCGTATTTAGATTTTCTACCCGTACCCTCATGACGAGGCTCCATCCGACGAGGATCCCCTTGAGCTACCACCCTCGCCAGGACTTCCAGCAGCAGAGCCACTGCCAGTGCCAGGGGTATCAGCAGGACCACCAGAAGTCCTCCCTCCAGCTCCCCTCTGTTGTAGGATGACATCCTGGGGGAGATTCTAACGCAGTTGGGGGGTGAGACATAACGTATAGTATTTTTTAAAAAAAATCTCTTTTTGCAGTGTTTTATATATACCGGGTGGCCGGTCTCAAAGGTGTACATAGGGATTTATCATTGTATTAAACATTTCTGCTGATTCCTACTCGCCAATTCAACTTACAGGAATGGTAATGGTATTAATTGAAAGGTAAAATGATTACGCTTCAAATGGCGCTAATAATAAAATTAAAAGTATATTTATTTTAAAATAACGATTTAAAATTTTGGGATTTTTAAATATGATGTGCCATGATTTTCAAATTTTACAGCATTTGTCAAAAAATGTGTTAAATTAGTTGTCATTTACAGAAATCCACTAATTTATGCCAACTAATTATCAAATTTTTTGACAAATGCTGAAAAACTTGAAAATCATGGCACGTCATATTTAAAAATCGTAAAATTTAAAATCGTTATTTTAAAATAAATATAGCACATTTAATTTTATTATTAGCGCTATTTGAAGCGCAATCATTTTACCTTTCAATTAACTCCATTACCATTCCTGTAAGTTGAATTGGCGAGCAGGAATCGGCAGAAACGATCAATACAATGTTAAATCCCTATGTATACCTTTGAGACCGGCCACCCGGTATATATATATGTATTTATTGTTTTTTTTTATTATCATATGTTTTTTAATAAATAACTTGTGAAGATACCGTATTGCGATTTCGTACAGCAGTTTTCTATATTTTCAGGATAAGCAAAAACATTCAAAGCAAATAAAAGATTTAGTGTTGGCAGTAAGGTAATGTTTGTTTTGGGGATTCATGAAGCGACTCTTAGGAAGCGCTTAAAATTAGATACAGTGCCACAGTCCCTAGGACGATTTAAGCGGGTGTTTAATCCAGATCCGGAGTAGAGCTTAGCAAATCACGTAATAGAGCGTGATAAATTATTCTTCGGACTTAAGCTTTTTAGAGAGTAGCCATTTAATTGAAATGTTCCTGTAGATTCCTCAGTACACCACGTTTCTTGCAGACACCTATAAAGATCTTCAACGATTAACCTTTCAGTATGCAGAACACCATAAATTAGAACACCGTTTTAATGTTCATAAAGCTATGGCAGGGAAGAAATGGGTGTTGCATTTTGCAAACGACATAATTTGTCTCTGCGGCAACCAGAAAAAACCAGTAGTGCTAGAGCAACAGGATTTAATAAAATACAAATACAAAGATTTTTCAACAATCTAAAACAATGTTACGAAACTTGCCAATTTCAAGGCACAAACATTTACAATATGAACGAAACTTCAACTTTAACGGTACCAAACAAAATATCCAAAGTTATTTCTCCTAAGGGAAAAAGATGTGTGGGAAAAATTGTCTCGGGGGAAAGAGGGCAGTTAGTTACAGCTGTTTGCTGTGTAAGTGCAGCTGGGAATTACGTACCTCCAGTCCTGATCTTTCCTCGTAAGAGGAAGAAACCCGAACTTTTGGATGGCACTCCAGTAGGATCGTTGTTAATGGTTTCCGATTCGGGCTTTATTAATACCGATTTATTTTTGGAGTGGTTGCGCCATTTTCAGAAGCATGTTAAAAGTTCAAAATCTCAGCTAAATTTACTCATTCTAGACAACCATAGCTCCCACATCATCTTACCTTACCCTATAGAATTTTGCCGTGAAAATGGGATACATTTGCTCAGTTTACCTACACACACCAGTCACAAATTGTAACCCCTCGACGTTGCCTTCTTGTTCCCACTAAAAGTAGCTTATGGACAAGAAGCAGACAAATGGGTGGTGACACATCTCGGACGAAATATTACCCAGTACCAAGTAGCTGGTATCTTTGGCAAAGCCTACAATCGTGTAGCTTCCCTGGAAAAGGCGCAAAATGCCCAGTGTACTGACCCACCAGCAACGGATTGGATTCAGTGTGACACTTGCTCGCAGTGGTGGCACGAATTATGCAGTTCCTTTACAGGGACAGGACAATTTATTTGCGATTTTTGCTAACACTACTTTTTAGTTCATCAAGAATTTCTTTTTTTTTTCTTATTATAATATTTACATATGTTCTTTAATATTTCCATATAAAATAAGAAAAATAAATAAAAATAAAATATAATAAAAGTTTCTGTTCTTTAAGAGATAGGTACCTACTACCTAATCCAAAATTTTCGAAAATATCGTTTATTAAATAAATGCATACACTTTGGCAACAGTGCTGCGTACTCTTAGGATGATGTTGCCTAAGAGTACGCAAAATCAAAAAATCAGAAATTCTTCATTTTGCAAAAAAACTATCAAAAATTAATACTTTTTGGGATCACATTAACAAATTAGAACATTCAAGGAACCATTATCTTCCAAATATATGTCATTGCATCGAAAATAGGATAAATAGTGCAATTTCGAAGTTAAGTTCGTGCTCTTAAGACACTTTACCCTATTAGGTACTTACCTATATAGGATTTCAGACAACTTCTTTGCCAAAAATTGATTATGCCTCTATAATCAATTTGACAGAACTCATATACAGAGAAAAATCCATTTCTCTAAAATTGATGCTACAGGAAAGGCCCTTTTAATTCTAAAGTAAGTAAAAAGATTATTTTCAGTTAAATGAGAATTCATTTCCTGAGTCCGGCGAAGCTAACTTTTGTATGACATTATTATACCGTCATATTCACTTCTAGAGAAGCTCGAAGGCACGTGATAACCAAAATTTCTCTCTTTGAGGCTCGTAACATCATTTTTTCTTCTAATAAATTACTTTATGTATTACCTTATAATAATTACGTTTTTATAATTTATTTTCTAGAGCTTATTCAATATTCAAGCTCTCTTCTAATTCATCCGAGGGTCCAATCGGATTACTGTCATTAACCGATTCATCTGTACTGTCACTGCTAGAAGACGTACCATCATCTGCTGGAGCAGACCAGCTGTCTTTATAAGGTAAAATTCTTGAAATATGGACTTCTTTTTTAGCATTTGATGCTTTACCTTTCTTAATTAAATAATCGACTTCAGATAGTTGTTTTACAATATAATATGGTCCAAACCATCGTAACAAAAGTTTTTCACTTTTACCCACCTTTCGTACAGGTGTAAAAACTTTTACTTTTGCTGGTTAATTTCAAAGTTAGTTAATCTGTGTTGAGTCGTAACGTCTTTTATCTTTTTCTTGTTGACTTAATATTTTGGATTGCTAAGTTTCTTGCGAATAATGCACGGTCGCGTGAAAGTTTATTCGCTTCTTGACGAGATACATTATAAGCCCATGTAACATGAACTAGATGGTGATCTCAGTCAGTTTGTTGTGAGTTTGTGTAAACACTAAGCATATCCACGATTGTATGATTGGTCCGTTCAACTAACCCGTTACAGGCTGGGTGATAAGCTGTGGTGAATCTAATGTCAATACCCATAATTGTTAGTAATTCTGTTACTAGTTGGAATTGAAATACTTTTCCGCGATCTGAAATTATAAATTTTGGACTTCTATGTCTGTAAATAATTTGTTCTAATAGAAATTGTGCTACTGGTTCACTTTTACCGCTTAGTAAGGCTCTTGTTTCACAATAACGTGTTGCATAATCCATAGCTACAACTATGGTTGTTTTGCCTCTTTCACTTTTACCAAGTGAACCTACCAGATCAATTCCTATCTTCTCAAATGATACACCAATGGAAATTGGTTGTAGTTGACCAGGAGGATTTTGAGTACTCCCTTTTCTTGCTTGACAGGATTGACATTCTTTACATCTTTTTAAAAGACCATCCCAATAATAATTCACTTTTATTTTATGGTATGTTTTGGTAATACCTACCTAGATGTCCTGCCATTGGAGCATCGTGATTATTATATAAAATTTCGAATTTAAGAGTATTTGGTACTAACAAAAGATACTGAGATCCTTCTGAACTAAGATTTTTGTTGTAAAGGACATTATTTATTAATGTAAATGACTTAGCTCGTCTACGTTCGCTAATTGTTAACGTTGTATCATGTATATTTTCTAATGCTGTAAAAAGTTTATTTAATTTTTTATCTTGACGTTGTAGATTACCGATATCATCTGGTATTGTGATAAAAGTTGGAACATACTCTGCTTGAATCTCATCAAATTCAGTAGCGAATTGACAAGGATTACGAGACAAAGCGTCAACATCCTTATTGAAGACTCCACGTTTGTGTTTAATTGTATAATCAAAGTCTTGAAGTCGTATGGACCAGCGTATGAGACGTCCGCTTATACCTTTGGCGCTCCGTAACCAACAAAGTGCATGATAGTCTGTAACGATGGTAATGTGCTTACCGTAGACATAAGGTCGTAGGTAAGTTAAACTCCAAATAGCTGTTAGTGCTTCTGGAATAGTGGAATAGTGGAATAATTTTTTTCAGCCTTGGTCAGATTTTTAGAAATCGCTACAAATTATACGCTCGGTAATTAATTTCCATGCACGATACATTTGTTCGATTCAAAATTTTAGATGCAGGGTATTTTATCAAACGCTCGATAAAAATACAAAATGCTCGGTAAAATAATAAACGCTCGATAAAAAGAGTAAACGCTCGATAAAAAGAGTAAACGCTCGGTAAAATAATAAAAGCTCGATAAAAAGAGTAATAACGCTCGATAAAAAGAGTAAACGCTCGATAAAAAGAATAGATGCTCGATAAAAAGACTAAACGATCGATAAGAAGAATAAACTCTCGATAAAAAGAATAAACGCTCGATAAAAATAGAAAATGGTCGGTAAAATAATAAACGCACGATAAAAAGAGTAAACGCTTAATAACGAGAGAAAACGCTGAATAAAAATAATAAATGATTATTTATTTATTTTTTATATCCCTTAGATACCTAAGCGGGCAACCTAGGTCCCCCAAGTTTGAATATTTTGTACTAACTTTTTTGTTTGAAACCGTTGGCAACAATGCTTCCAGATATGTGTTTAATGACATTTTAAGGTTATGTATCACTCAGTTTCAGTGTGGTGAAATTGTTATTCTTAGAGATTTTCACGAGTTAGGTAAGTGGGCCCCCAAAGTACCCCATTTCGGTATTTACGGTGTAATTATATATTCCAATTCTTTTGTCGTTTTTTGCAGTTACTTTTTGAAAATGAGCCGTTCAATTAGAAATAAGCCTTTATCAGAAGCAGAACTTGCACGGTTAGGTGAAGCATTTGGGGATTTATCAGATTCTGAGAATGAAATTGCTTACGAAAATATATCAATCAATCAATCAATCTTTTATTAGTCAAAAAGTACACGGTTTAACAAGTCGACACGATATAATACATATACACAATAAAAGACATTAAAATATAAAAAAAAAAATATGTAAAATAATATATACTGTATAAACCAACAAATCTATTGTAACGACGCAAATTCTTAGGGTGTGGAATTTGGTGCGTCGTAAATAAGACGCCATTTTTCACATATCTAAGATAGCGTCGTTTTGCCGAGAAGTTGGCGCATCTTCCGCGGAGTCGGCCGAAGATCACGAGCTCGGCAGTTAAAAGGCGCTGCAGAGCATTGCAGCTATTGTTGGTTTATACAGTATATATTATTTTACATATTTTATATTTTTATATTTTAATGTCTTTTATTGTGTATATGTATTATATCGTGTCGACTTGTCAAACCGTGTACTTTTTGACTAATAAAAGATTGATTGATTGATTGATTGATTGATATATTTTCGTAAGCAATTTCATTCTCAGAATCTGATAAATCCCCAAATGCTTCACCTAACCGTGCAAGTTCTGCTTCTGATAAAGACTTATTTCTAATTGAACGGCTCATTTTCAAAAAGTAACTGCAAAAAACGACAAAAGAATTGGAATATATAATTACACCGTAAATACCGAAATGGGGTACTTTGGGGGCCCACTTACCTAACTCGTGAAAATCTCTAAGAATAACAATTTCACCACACTGAAACTGAGTGATACATAACCTTAAAATGTCATTAAACACATAGCTGGAAGCATTGTTGCTAACGGTTTCAAACAAAAAAGTTAGTACAAAATATTCAAACTTGGGGGACCTAGGTTGCCCGCTTAGGTATCTAAGGGAAATAAAAAATAAATAAATAATCATTTATTATTTTTATTCAGCGTTTTCTCTCGTTAGTAAGCGTTTACTCTTTTTATCGAGCGTTTATTATTTTACCGACCATTTTCTATTTTTATCGAGCGTTTATTCTTTTTATCGAGAGTTTATTCTTCTTATCGATCGTTTAGTCTTTTTATCGAGCATCTATTCTTTTTATCGAGCGTTTACTCTTTTTATCGAGCGTTATTACTCTTTTTATCGAGCTTTTATTATTTTACCGAGCGTTTACTCTTTTTATCGAGCGTTTACTCTTTTTATCGAGCGTTTATTATTTTACCGAGCATTTTGTATTTTTATCGAGCGTTTGATAAAATACCCTGCATCTAAAATTTTGAATCGAACAAATGTATCGTGCATGGAAATTAATTACCGAGCGTATAATTTGTAGCGATTTCTAAAAATCTGACCAAGGCTGAAAAAAATTATTCCACTATTCCACTATTCCAGAAGCACTAACAGCTATTTGGAGTTTAACTTACCTACGACCTTATGTCTACGGTAAGCACATTACCATCGTTACAGACTATCATGCACTTTGTTGGTTACGGAGCGCCAAAGGTATAAGCGGACGTCTCATACGCTGGTCCATACGACTTCAAGACTTTGATTATACAATTAAACACAAACGTGGAGTCTTCAATAAGGATGTTGACGCTTTGTCTCGTAATCCTTGTCAATTCGCTACTGAATTTGATGAGATTCAAGCAGAGTATGTTCCAACTTTTATCACAATACCAGATGATATCGGTAATCTACAACGTCAAGATAAAAAATTAAATAAACTTTTTACAGCATTAGAAAATATACATGATACAACGTTAACAATTAGCGAACGTAGACGAGCTAAGTCATTTACATTAATAAATAATGTCCTTTACAACAAAAATCTTAGTTCAGAAGGATCTCAGTATCTTTTGTTAATACCAAATACTCTTAAATTCGAAATTTTATATAATAATCACGATGCTCCAATGGCAGGACATCTAGGTAGGTATTACCAAAACATACCATAAAATAAAAGTGAATTATTATTGGGATGGTCTTTTAAAAAGATGTAAAGAATGTCAATCCTGTCAAGCAAGAAAAGGGAGTACTCAAAATCCTCCTGGTCAACTACAACCAATTTCCATTGGTGTATCATTTGAGAAGATAGGAATTGATCTGGTAGGTTCACTTGGTAAAAGTGAAAGAGGCAAAACAACCATAGTTGTAGCTACGGATTATGCAACACGTTATTGTGAAACAAGAGCCTTACTAAGCGGTAAAAGTGAACCAGTAGCACAATTTCTATTAGAACAAATTATCTACAGACATGGAAGTCCAAAATTTATAATTTCAGATCGCGGAAAAGTATTTCAATTCCAACTAGTAACAGAATTACTAACAATTATGGGAATTGACATTAGATTCACCACAGCTTATCACCCAGCCTGTAAGGGGTTAGTTGAACGGACCAATCATACAATCGTGGATATGCTAAGTGTTTACACAAACTCACAACAAACTGACTGAGATCACCATCTAGTTCATGTTACATGGGCTTATAATGTATCTCGTCAAGAAGCGAATAAACTTTCACGCGACCGTGCATTATTCGCAAGAAACTTAGCAATCCAAAATATTAAGTCAACAAGAAAAAGATAAAAGACGTTACGACTCAACACAGATTAACTAACTTTGAAATTAACCAGCAAAAGTAAAAGTTTTTACACCTGTACGAAAGGTGGGTAAAAGTGAAAAACTTTTGTTACGATGGTTTGGACCATATTATATTGTAAAACAACTATCTGAAGTCGATTATTTAATTAAGAAAGGTAAAGCATCAAATGCTAAAAAAGAAGTCCATATTTCAAGAATTTTACCTTATAAAGACAGCTGGTCTGCTCCAGCAGATGATGGTACGTCTTCTAGCAGTGACAGTACAGATGAATCGGTTAATGACAGTAATCCGATTGGACCCTCGGATGAATTAGAAGAGAGCTTGAATATTGAATAAGCTCTAGAAAATAAATTATAAAAACGTAATTATTATAAGGTAATACATAAAGTAATTTATTAGAAGAAAAAATGATGTTACGAGCCTCAAAGAGAGAAATTTTGGTTATCACGTGCCTTCGAGCTTCTCTAGAAGTGAATATGACGGTATAATAATGTCATACAAAAGTAAAATAGTATATACTGTATAAACCAACAAATCTATTGTAACGACGCAAATTCTTAGGGTGTGGAATTTGGTGCGTCGTAAATAAGACGCCATTTTTCACATCTCTAAGATAGCGTCGTTTTGCCGAGAAGTTGGCGCATCTTCCGCGGAGTCGGCCGAAGATCACGAGCTCGGCAGTTAAAAGGCGCTGCAGAGCATTGCAGCGGGAAGATCCGCCAAGAATTCTTGGATACTTTTATTTTCCGATTTTCGAATTAAACATTTAACTTTAACACTTCCGAGATCCCGAGTCAAAGTTTGTTAAATTTAGATTTTGTTCCGAAACCAGAGTGCATATTTTTCCAAGTTTAATTTTGCTTTCCGATTTGCAGTGCAGTAATTATTTTTACAGTCATTCAGTATATCTGATCAAACCTAGACATTCCATTTTTGTGTAGTGCAATACAAGCCAAACCGTAAGTAATTCAGTTCTTTTTGACCTAGAGTACCCTGAATTTATCCGAACCTACCCCATCCCGTAGCATAGTGAGCTCTTGTGAGGGTATATGTGACATTCAGTAACAAGTACCTTTGCAAGGGGGAGCTTCCTGGCAGGTATATGTTTATACAACAAGTAGCTGCCTTGAATAACCCCAAACCGATCCGAATATACCTTCACCGAAATACCCCTGGGCTGTGGAATTCTGTATGTGAAACGAGGAGAACAAGCAGAATCCAACAGTCGAGTGTCCTAAGATTCCTGACCGAACCCTCTAGGTCAAAGACTGGATTTTGGGTTCTTCAGACCAGCCTTTGTAAATACCAGTAACCAGAATTTTATAAATTTTACCGACCCTGTAGATTCACAGACCGTAATAACGTAAAGATATTATTTTGAGACTTACCTGGCCACACTTTCACTGATTCACATTGTTTTGCACCTCATAGCCTGTTGGCTTCTCACATACTCTTTGTTTTAAACAAACGCTCTGGTTTTACAAATTTCTTTGTTTGATTTTTGGCCATATTGCCTTAATAACGTCAAACGATAAGCAATTTCATTTAAGTTCACTTAACGGAGGCAACCCCTCTGGTTGACCCCGGTAACCTGCCGCTTTTACCAGTACAGATACCTGTAATTTGTAATCAAAGTTCAGAGCCGGACTTAAAAATAATCATTCACAATTGGTAAATTTTATTAATTGTACATATTATTACTTTTTCATACATTTGTTAATTTTTATTATTAGTTATATATACAGAGTGATGATAAAGTATCGCACAAAAATCATATTCTGGTTATTTAATGGTTTAGCGGAAAATCCTGAGACCCGTCGATTTTTGTTTTTAAATTGCCATTCAGACATATAATTTTCAACCCCCACGCCTCAACCCCTAAGTGCTAGCAACCCCAACTTTAAAAATTTAAATAGAAAGATACCCTTTGTGATACCTCTTTGTATAGGTCTTTTTATTCTTAATATAACTAAAAAAAGTTTTTCAAAATCGATTGATAAATAACGGAGATATTTAACAAAATGTAATCAATGTAAAAAATGGGGTTGACATTTAAAAAAAAATTATGACGTCACAGCGTAGAAATAATGGGCGATCAAAACCACACTTTTAGGTAAGGAAGTGCCCTTTTTAATGTTACTATTTACGGCGTGTTTGAGCCGTTTCTTGTCGAACATTGAAATTTCCATTTGATTACATTTTGTTAAATATCTACGTTATTTATCAACCGATTTTGAAAAACTTTTTTGCTTATATTAAGAATAAAAAGACCTATCAAAAGAGGTATCACAAAGGGTATCTTTCTATTTAAAATTTTTAAGTTGGGGTTGCTAGCACTTAGGGGTTGAGGGGTGGGGGGTTGAAAATTATATGTCTAAATGGAGATTTAAAAACAAAAATCGACGGGTCTCAGGATTTTCCGCAAAAACATTAAATAACCAAAATATGATTTTTGTGCGATACTTTATCATCACTCTGTATATAAACCGTTCATTTTGTTAATTTTCAGTCACCTTGAACAAGTGTTCAACCCTTGTGTAAATATTTCTGTAAATAAACTTGTTATTTTGATTCCTAGATTTTATTTTCAAAGAGTCCAACGAACCCTGGGTACTCAGAGCTACTCCCTGGCACAAATAAATTCTGCTACGACCACCTCTCCATAAGCTAGGGAGCTAGGTCGTTGCACTATGCATGACACATATAAGTGACGGAGTGAAACAAATGTCCTAATGGATAGTTGTTGGCGTAAAATCATCTATTTTATAATAAGCGTGGCTAGAGAGGCGTCTTCTTAATAGTAGTTTGAAAGTTTTGAGGGGTGTGTTTTTTATTTCAAGCGGAAAAGAGTTGAATAGTTTTATTCGTAGATTTTTCCTCCTTGTGCTTTCCAATCTTTGTTGAGGTATCTGTATATCGTCTCGGTAACGGGTACAATAGTTATGGGTATCACCGTTTTTTGGATGTTTACAAGTGTGCTCCTTAAGATATACCAAATTACAGTATATTATTCCTGAAGGCAGAGTTAAGATTTTGAATTTAATGAAGTATGGCTTGCAGCTATCCAACTGACTCACGCCTGCCAGAATTCTTACAGCCGTTTTTTGAATTAAAAAGATTTTCTGTATTTGTTTGGATGCGCCCCAGTTTATCAAACCGTAGGTCATGGTGTTGTGAAATAGGGAGTGGTAAGCCATTATAGCGGCTTCCAAACTAATTCTACTTTTTATTTGCCTGATAGCATACACAGCCTTCGACAGTTTTGTTGCCAAGATATCTATGTGTGCGTGCCATGTTAGTTCATTATCTAATGTGAGTCCTAGGAATTTTGTTGTTTCTGAGACAGTTGATTTTTTTGAAAAAACTAAAGTGTTTGTTTTATTGGTGTTCGGACATAGCTTATTTGCATTGAACCAATCAGTGGCATCATTGACAATACTAGCTCTCAGTGCTAATCTGGTCTTTGTAAGACACACACTGTGTCCTATCGGACAAGTAAGATGACATGAGTTGCAACGTTATGCCTCTAAAACCGTAAAACTCCAATTTAGTAATTAAAATATCTTTCGAGACACAGTCAAAAGCCTTACTTAAATCTAGGAATAGTGCTACCGTTGATGTTTTGTTTTCGAAGCCTTCCGTTATGTAATTAATAAGTTCTGATACTGCATCGGAAGTGTTTCTACCTTTTCTAAAGCCGAACTGGTTTTTTTGTGAACAAGTGATTTTGATCGAAGAAGTTCTGATGGAAATGATTTTTTCAACTATTTTAGCTAGAATGGGAATTAATGCAATCGGTCTGTAATTACCTGTGTCTTCAGTGTCGCCTGACTTTAAAATGGGTACGACTTTGGCTTTTTTAAATGTTGTTGGAAATATTCCCGCGCTTAGTATGGTATTTATAATGTATGTGATAGGCGTAGATATGTGTAATACATTTTCCTTATACATCCCGGTTGTGTGGTTGTAGAAGTCCATGGATTTCGAGTTTTTCAACGATTTAATGACCATTTGCACTTCTGCTTCTGTAGGCATGAAAAAAAATTGAACTATTATTTTTTGTGAAATTTAATTTTAAATACTCCTCGTGAGTCTGGCGCGATTTAGGTATTTTGTTTAGAATGTCAACTGGTATTTGGACAAAGAAGTTATTGAACATTTGAGGTATTATAGAGGTTGTGTTATTCTTGTTGTTGCTTTACCGATATTGCTGTTGATGAAGTTCCATATCGTTTTTCGTTTGTTGTTAGAGTGCGCTATTTGGTTATTTACGCGTTCCCTCTTAAATTTAATGATTAACTGTTGATATAAATACTTTTTACGTTTAAATTTGGATTTAATTCTGTCAGAATCATTCAACTTGAGTTTTATAATATTATCTATTTTGTCGAGCTCTTGTTTGGCAACTAAGATCTCTTGATTTGAGAGTAAGGCGTGGTTTTTAAAGTTGTGATTTGTTTTGATTCTAATTATGGAAAATGCTAGGGTTA
The DNA here is from genome assembly GCA_963082805.1 of Hemicrepidius hirtus. NCBI lineage: Eukaryota > Metazoa > Arthropoda > Insecta > Coleoptera > Elateridae > Hemicrepidius > Hemicrepidius hirtus. The sequence continues at coordinate 11,039,216 of OY720168.1, forward strand.
GATAGTGATTTAAAGTGTTGTAGAAAATATCTATAATACAATTTGGATCGGACTCTGCGTATAAGTTCACCCAGTTTTCTAATTGTAGGTATTTTGCAAATATATTTTTATTAGTACTGCTAGTATTGAAAATGGTATCTGGCAACGAAAGCGACGAGGACCTTATTTTGCAAGAAAACGTGTCAGAATCAGAAAATGACAATGTAGAAGTCCAATCTGAAGAAGATTCCGATATTGAGCCGCATGCTGATGATTATGAAACTACTGATGTTGCGGAAGGTAATGAATATATTGCAAAATCAGGAATTAAATGGACCAGTAAACCTGGAGCGTGTACCAGACGTCTTCAAAGGAATATTGTGACTGCACGTCCTGGAATTACACCTAACAATTGTATAGCGGAGTCATTTGTAGAAATTTTTTATTTATTTATAACAACGGATATGAAAGATATGATATGTCTTTATACCAAGAAGCTGAGAAATATTTTTTACTTCGTGGAACGAACTTCATCCAAATTCGCAAAAACAATGGAAATTATTAGACCACATCGAGTTAGACTGTTTTTTAGGAATTCTAATCAAGGCAGGCGCGTTGAGATGCAGAAGAGAATCAGTAAAAGAAATGTAGACCACTGATCCTAGTATACGACGATCATTTTTTCCGGCTGCAATGTCACGAGATAGGTTTTTAGCCATTTCGTTTTTTTGCGGTTCGACGACAAACTGACAAGAGCTGACAGAAAGAAAGAGGACGAACTAGCGGCAATAGCTGATATTTGGAACTTATTTGTCCAAAATTTCAGACAATCTTTTGAACCATATGAAATCGTGACCGTTGACGAGCAGGTGGTTGCTTCTAGGGGACGCTGCCCTTTTAGGCAATACATAAAATCAAAGCCTGCTAAATACGCCATCAAAATTTGGGCGGCTGCTGATGTTCGGACCTCTTACTTCTGCAACTTGCAAGTGTACACCGGCAAACTTCCTGGTGTGGCAAGGGAAAACAATCAACGATATCGTGTGGTAACGGATTTGGTTGAGCCTTATCATAATAGCGGACGGGGCATTACTACCGATAATTGTTTTACATCGGTTGCTTTAGCTAACTTCTTACTGACTAAAAATCTAACACTACTTGGGACATTTCGCAAAAACAAGTTTGAAACACCAAACGAACTGAAAGTAACTTTTCTCCCAGAGCATTCCTCTAGGTTTGCGTTTACAAAGGATTTGACCATTGTGTCTTATCCCAAACAAAATAAAATTGTACGTTTGTTGTCTTCTCATCATGATTACAGAACTTCCAAAGAAGATGCACACAAACCAATAATTATCTTAGACTACAATAACAGCAAGGGTGGTGTTGATAATGCAGACAAACTGATTAGAGAGTACACATGCGCTAGGAGAACTGCACGGTGGCCTTACAGGCTCTTCATGAACGTATTAGATATATGCGCTCTAAACTCTTTTGTTATATACATTCAGAAACGTCCCGAGTGGCAAAAACAAAGCTCCTGTCGCCGTCGCCTCTTTCTATTAAAACTTGGGGACGATCTAGCACGCAGTAACACGGAGATTCGTGCTAAAAATAAACAACTTCAGAACCACATAAAGACTGTCCTAAAAGATTGCGGGTTCGAAATTCCTGCTCCTTTACAAGATGAGGCAGTCGAATCCAGAAAACGTGGTAGATGCTACAAGTGTTCGCGAAAAGAGGGCAAGAAAAGCAAAATAACGTGTGACACTTGCAAACAATTTCTATGCGAAGCCCACAGAAGAAAAGTAACAACAGTGGTCTGTACCGATTGTGCTTCCAATGAATAAGTGCAATACCAATACCAATGAATATTTATTTTCTTATTCTATTTGGAATTTGAGTTTTATGTTTCATTAGTAGTTAACTATACAGTAAATGTTCAATTTCGGTATTATTATATAAAAGAAGTTTATTGTTAATTAGTTTTTGTTATCCGGGAAAGCCAAAACTTGTTTTTTATTTTCTTCGAATTTGAGTTTTATCTTTCCCTATTTTTATAACTTTTTGTAATTAAATATTAAATAAAATCATTCAATATGTTTCAGTATTATTATATAAAAAAAGGTTACTGTATAATTAGTTCTTTGTTATATCAAGAAAGCTTAATTCTACAAAAAAATGTTGGGGGACCCTTGTGACCCCACATCGGTCTTTACGTAGATTTGCGGAACTTAGGTATCTAAGCGATATATTAAAAAAATGGATTATTCTAAACAATTATAAAAAAATATATATTAAAAAACAAGCAGAATGTCCTAATATATCGAGCACAATATTTATCGAGCATTTATTATTTTTTATCATGCGTTTATTTTTTTTATCGTGCAAAACTTATTTGAATATCAAGTATTGCATTTCTGCGTTTGCAATATTTTAGCGGACGTTTAAAATATTTTATTTTGCAAAACACCTTTAAATATCGAACATTTTATTCCTACCCTTTAGAAATGAATGCAATTGGAAAAATTCATTATTAAATTTTTGAAGTAATATCGATCCGACCTTCACGGCTTGCGTCTATTCGTAATTCTGTTTCAGCCTCAGGATTAAAATGGTGTAGGATTGGTGCAGTTGTTAATTAATCCTTAAGTGTATCAAATGCGTTTTGTTGAATCTCTTCCCAGACAAATTTAACAGATGGTTTAGTAACTTCATACAGTGGTTTAGCGATTCTGGCATAATTTTCTATATGTTTTCCGTAGTAATTACACATTCCTAGGAAAGATTGTACTTTTTTTAGCTGTTGTTGGTGTAGGAAATTTTATTATGGCTGCTATTTTTGTACTGTCAGGCAATATAGTGATAGTATACAGTGTGTCCCAAATAGAGTAGTATTGCATGGCTATCTTTCTTATTAATAAAGATACAGGTTCGGTTAAATGGGCAATGTTGTGCAGTTTTTCATACTGGTTTAGATGCTGCTTAGAAAGATCAAACATTCCGAACCCTTCAAAAGATATCCGCAAAAAACCACAAAATCCATTTTTCGAAAAAGTCGATTATTTCGCTTATTATAAAAGTTACAGAAAATTATTTTATACAAAAGTTACTCGATTCATTAAGATAAACAAAAATATGTTTACAAAAAAATATCGCAAATGCCGTGTTCGAGATGTTGATAGCAACTTTCTTATTTTAAATGGGCGCCATCGTGGATTTTCAAATGAATAAATTGCATTTTTTTTCTGCATTCAACGATGTATAACAATCTATGTTAAAAATAAAAAATAATGGCATACTTAATAGTTTTTGTATTAAATAAAGTAAGCCATGAAAACAAGTGAATTTTAACAAAAAGAACTTCGAACAAAATGTATTTACAGTTATTAAGGATATTTACAATAAACGTTAAATCTACAATAGCTAATTTTAATCACAGTAAATGTTCAAAATGTTGGCCATTGTTAGCTAAACATAACTGGCATCTTTTTAAAATACTTGCAGTTACTTTATGTGATGTATGGCGATTAATACTATTTAACGCTTCTTGTACAGATCGTTCCAATTCGTTGACATTGTTGTAATTAAAATTACTACCACACACTTCACTTGTTTTCATGGCTTACTTTATTTAACACAAAAACTATTAAGTTTGTCGTTATTTTTTATATTAAATATAGATTGTTATACATCGTTGAATGCAGAAAGGAAAATGCAATTTATTCATTTAAAAATCCAAGATGGCGCCCATTTAAAATAAGAAAGTTGCTATCAATATCTCGAAAACGGCTTTTGCGATATTTTTTTTGTAAACATATTTTTGATTATCTTAATGAATCAAGTAACTTTTGTATAAAACAATTTTCTGTAACTTTTATAATAAGCGAAATATTCGACTTTTTCGAAAAATGGATTTTGTGGTTTTTTGTGGATATCTTTTGAAGGGTTCGGAATGTTTGATCTTTCCAAGCAGCATCTAAACCGGCATGAAAAACTACACAACGTTGTCCATTTAACCGAATCCGTATCTTTATTAATAAGAAAGATAGCCATGCAATACTACTCTATTTGGGACACACTGTATAGTAGTAATAGTATAGTAATATAGTAATATAACTTATAATATTATCGTATGGGGTAATTCTGTAGACAGTAAAAAAATATTTGTCTCCCAAAAGAAAATTATACGAAACATCTTTAATGTTCATCCCAGAGATTCTTGCAAACCTGCTTTCATTGCAAATAAACTGATGTCCTTTCCTTGTATCTACATATACAAGTGTTTGTTGTATATAAGAGAAAATATCTCCAACTATACAAAAAAATTATCTAGCTACTATGAAACCAGACATTATGACCTTCTAATCATCCCTAAACATAGAATTAAGAAAGTTGAAAACTACATGTCCATCATAGGCGTAAAATTATATAATCACTTAGAAGCTATATACAAACTCTTAAATAACCATATGTTTAAAAATTCTGTAAAACAACTATTGTTAAGAAAATGCTACTACAGTGGTCAGGAATACCTTTCAGACAAAGAAATATGATAATTGAACTATTCCATGTGTTCATAGTATAAGTACTGTCCGTAATATTTTATTACCGTTTGTTTTTCTTGGTTTATTTCTATCTATATACTTGACTTATCTAATACATTATAAAAAATGTCCCAAAGGATCAATAAAGATTATTATTATTATTATTATTATTATTATATACCTACCTTTTGCATTTACCGTATGTCCTAGGATACTTAATTCTGTTTGTGCATAACGGCATTTGTTATGTTTTAATGACAATTTATGATATTGTAATTTTTCGATTGTTGTAAACGAACTAAATGTTCTTCAAAAGTTTTTGAAAAATTATGATGTCATCCATGTATACTATAAGTAATTCTTTACATTATGCAAAAACCTTATCTGCCATGTTTTGAAATGTCCTAGGCGCATTTGTTAAGCCAAAACTCATTACATTAAATTCGTATAGTCCATCTGGTGAAATAAAAACAGTTTTTTCCTTATCGCTTTGTTTTACGTTAATTTGAAAGTACATATCTAGGGATGAAAAGTATTGATTAGATCGAAGGTAACTGATCAGGTCGTCTATGATCGGGAGGGGGTAACTAAATGTTTCCGTTCAATTTTCGGTAATCGACACAAAATCTAATAGAATTGTCTTTCTTTTTGACTAGGACTATCGAAGATGCCCATCCACTTTGTGATTCTCGAATTATGTTATATTTAAGCATTTCGTCTATTTGGTCCTGAATAATTTGTCTCTATGGGATACTCTGTATGGACTTCATTTGATTGGTTCTGAGTTTTTAACTATTATTTCATGTTCTACTAAATTAGTTGATCCCATTTCTGAGAAGTTAGTTGCAAAAATATCCTGATATTCATCTATTAATCTAATAATTGTTCTCGTTGAGTCATTGTTAAAGTAGGATTAATGTTATGTTTACTTTGATTAGGGTTTTCACATACATCAAGAGTTGCTACTAAATTCAGATTTTCAAACATTTCGAGATATGCTAATGTAGTTCCTGCCAGTAAACGTACTTTAGTTAAATTGTTGGAATGCATTATACTTTTCCAATATTTTGCATTTATTTGATCAATATTAGTTACGAATAGTTTATGCGTAGACAAGAGTATTTCTTTTAAACATATTTTATAGGAATTATATTATCGGGGCTTCAGTCCGATGCCAGGGTAACATTTATATCAAGATACCTTGGAAATCAAACTGCTTACCTGCATAGGAACGTAGTGTTTGTATTGCAATGAAAGTGTCACTATGAAGTGCAGTCGAGCTCAGTCGTTGTACAAAATGACTCCTCCCACACAGATTTTCAGCAATGTGATTGGTGAAAATCAATTTGGACCAACCAATGAAATAATTTTGGTTGTCTGGAGTTAGTATAAAAGGGGAGCAAATTGGAAAATCATTCAGAGTTTAGTTGGAGTGAACCACCTAGCTACTCTCAACATAACCTAGAGGTTTCCTCAGGTCTTTCCATAATAATACATTTATTTAAGCCTTCTGGATTGTTATGAAGAATAGAACTGTATCAAGCAAATCTAGTAGACAGCGTAGCACGTTACGAGCGATTCTACATCATACTAGAATTCCAACAGCAGTTTCTCCACTTCCTCCATCACCAGTCAAGCAGACTTCTTCAACTTTACCTTCAGTTGTCAACAATCAAGAATCTGTTATTTTGTCCAAGGAAGATCCTTTAGAAATTCCCCATTCTGTTGGTTACCATCTTGAACCTCTCAAGACATCTTCAACCAGCTACATTGGAATTTCTCCATTCTTCTTATCTAACTTGGACCCTCAAAGATTCATTGTTAGATCCAACTACCGGGCAGGCGTAATTTGCGCCGAATTATACCTGAGTAAACCGGCCATTAGTTGGGTACCTTAAGCATACCCGTAATTTGCGCCGACTATCTTTAAGGTCCGTAAATCCTACCTGTAAAATGCACCGAAATGCATATTATACCATCTGCCACCACCATTCTTATATTCTGAAATTTTTGAATTCAACAAGGCCGCCCGTTTCCTTACATCTCTATTTTGCATCGATGCGGGTTCATCCAATTTTACAGTTTGTATTTTAATATACGTATCTGTTTGAAAATTATTTAACCTAACCTAACCTAACCTAACCTAACCTAACAAACATAAAGAAACGGGTGAGTAGGGTAGAAGTTTGAATTAAATTTAGAATGAAAAGATTCGCATGCATTGGTCGTTCTTTCCATGCTGTCACTAGCTGCAGGCCAGATGATTGGTGAAAATGTATCGTCTTCGGATATATAATTATCCACTAGGTAATCGGAAATTTATATTATTCGCGAATCTTCAGGTTGAATATTCAGAAAATCAAAGGCGAAGCAATCGCCTACTTCATCCGGATTCAGAAATGGAGCACCAAATAAGTATGTTAGCCATTTACCAATATCGCTGTCTTTATTCTGTATTCTACCACAAGTCCGAGCTCTTGAATTTTCCTGAATCAAGCTTGGGCTAAGTGAAACCTACATCCAATAATTTTTGTTTCGGGCCAAAGAGTGGTTATTGCACCATGAATTGCTTTCTCAAAATCTGAGACTATAATTTTAGGGTTCAGCAAAAACAAAGTTTCGTAAGTTTCCTGTTTTTTGTGGTAGTAAACAAAATGCCAATGGAATGTAGTGTCCCCCTTGTAAAACATGCAGGGTGAACAATTGTAAAAAGAATTTTGTGCAATAAGAAAAGTGCCGTCCAAGTATATTTTGGGCGAACTCCAAAGAAATTCCACATTGGTTTTACATGAAAGCACCACAATTTTACTTGATTTGCCAGCAGCAAATACAAAAGTCATTAAGGGTTGATAAAGATACTCGGCGCAAATTACATTAAGGATTACCAAACATTTACAAGTTCTCGGCGCAAATTACGTTTGAGATTACAGGGCCAGGTAAAATTCTGCGCAAATTACAATCGCCGCAACTACCGAAGATCTCAAGAAGTTGAAGTACCTGAAGACCTATCACAATTTCGTAATTGTTGGGATTATTTCCCTCACATGTATTAAAGTTTTCTTTAACAATATTAATAAAGGGTATCTTTACCCACTTTACAAGAATTTAATTTAACTGTTGTATATAAGTTGTTCTGATATAATAAACATATTTGATAATCAATTGGAGTCAGATTAATTCAATATCACAAATAAGAGTACGCAAACCGCTACAATATAATAAATTGTCAGTATTGTCTAATTGTAAGTTCACAGTCGTTACTGTGTTTGGTAAAATTTCTATATCGTTGATTAAGCGTAATTTTCTCCTACTATTTTGTTCATAGGGTATATTAATGTCGTCTAAAAAGTTTCTAGATTTACAAAATAAATTTGTCCAAAGCGGCGATTGTAAACTCGGCCGCTTAGTGTAATTATCATTAAGATACTATGTAATCTCGGCCGTTCTAAAATTTGCTATGATAATCCTAATATGTAAACTCGGCCGCTTGTTACATTCCACAATATTCTTAAGTTCTATTTTAATGATTTCTAGTAAAAGTATCTTATATATTATTGTATAATGTGCATTTGTTATTATTTTTGTTTCCCTGCTATGATTGGTTATATTTCATTGAAAAACAAAAGAAGGGGTAGGGGGCATGTAGACTATTTACTAATTTATTATGGTTACATTATTTTAGTTGCATTTTCGAATTCAAGTTCAAGTGCATAGTCAATTAAACGAGTCCACAAAAATGACAAGTGTTTCAGTGCTTACCAGCCAAAGAGGAAAAATTATGTTATTAATAAACAATTACAAGTTTAGTTTCAAAGAAGAACTACAAAGTGGTGAAAAGAAATGGAGGTGCAAAGCTCCAAGATGTCAAGCGAATGTTTATACTGTGGGTGCAGATAATGTAATATCGAGGTCTACTTTAACTTTAACTCATAACCATGAATCTTGCAACAACCAACTCCTGCAACGAGAAATAATTTCCACCGCAGCAAAGTGTAAAGCTGTTCAAGATATTTCCGATCGCCCTGGCAAAGTTTTGAGATGTGTATTGACCGACCAAGATACCACCCATATAAATACAACAGATCTTTCATACATAAAAAGAAGTATGTACAATGCAAGACGAAAATTGCTGCCAACACTTCCGAAATGCAGAAACGAAGTTCACAGTGTGTTAAAGAGTATGACTTTTGAAACTAGTCGCAAGGAAGGTTTTCTTTTGGTGAACAGTGAAGAGTTTAATATTCTTGTATTTAGTTGTATGACAAATTTAAAACATTTATGCTTATGCAATAAAATTTATGTAGATGGTACGTTCAGCTATTACACAAAGTTTTATTTACAACTTTTTACAATACATGGATGCCTAAATGGTCATTACATACCTTTAGTGTTTTGTGTGCTTCCCGATAAAACGATACAGAGTTACAAGAAATGCTTACAATTTGTTATTGAACAGTGTCGTGTTCATTTATTATCTTTTTGTCCTACCGAAATTGTGGTTGACTTTGAAATAGCAATTCATAATGCGGCTAGAATTGTATGGCCAAATATTAAAATAACTGGCTGTAGATTTCACATATCTCAAGCCTGGTGGCGAAAAATTCAGGAGATTGGCTTGACAAGGGATTATAAAGAGAACACCGAGTTAGGAAAATGGCTAGGTTATTGTTTTGGACTTTTATTCCTTGATCCAGAAGAAGTTGGGGATGCGTTCGCGTTTAAACTATCGGAAATTCAACCTACTGATGATAAGCTTACTGTTTTCGCTGATTATTTAATAGATACATATGTGTCAGAGAACTCTATTTCCCCCCCCCCCCAGAATTGTGGGCAAGTAAATCAGCTAGCTGTGCACGCACTACCAACGCCTGTGAATCATTTCATTCACAACTGAAGAATAGTTTTAATTCACCACATCCGTCTATTTTTGTTTTTGTAAACTTTTTAATTAATTATCAATCAGAAATATATGTCAAACTGCAAAGTATTGGTAAGCCGTACGTGCCTAATGCAATGACTAGAAAACGGCAACAATACCTACAAAATAAAATTAATGACTTTCGTAATAAAATGATTTCTACGTTAGATTTTTTGAAATTAACATCGCATCATTATAGCACTCTGGTAATGTAAACATTTGTATTTGTAGCAATGTGTATATTATAATATGTACTTACTTATATGAAAATACATAAAATATAATAAAATAAACATTTAAATATTTGTAGCAATGTGTATATTATATGTTCTTATATTAAAATAAATATATTGAAATAAATAAACATTTAAGTATTTAGTTATTTCATTCTCATTAACATGTTTATCTCTTTCACTTTAAGTTATCGGTCACTAATCGGCCGAGATTACAATTTTCTCTACCGGCCGAGTTTACATATTACTTCTGGGCCGTTTTGGGTCATTACGGATTGAAATGTCTTAAGCGGCCGAGTTTACATCTGCCCGTCCAAAGGTCCCTGATATTTATTTTATGCATTTTAATTGTGATTGGTTGTACTGCAGTATTATATGTAATAGTATGATTTTGAAAATTAATTATACTCTTGTGTTCCAGTAAAAATTCCATCCCAAGGATCAATGGTCTAGGTGAAGATTCAATTACTAATACCGAAATTGTTGTTTTCCAATTTTGATTGGTTAAATTTACCAATGATGATCCCAAGATAGATAATTTATGATTATCCACCGTTGATAAAAATGAAATGGGACTAGGGTGATGGCACCAGTGGTTGAACACCCACCCGTAAATGAACACCTTCCTGGTTATTGCTAAATATTAAGAATACAGAAGTCAAGGTAAAGCTTTAGGCTACTTTGGGATTAACTATGTAGTATTATCTACCATCTGTCAGATGGCAGCACTGCTGTGAGCCACCATTAGTAAACTGCAGTCTATTTCAACGTGTTATGTAAAGTGGGCGTGTTGTTTTAAAACAAATAAGGTACGTCGGGGTAACCGGGCCCACGAGGTAACTGGGCCATAGGTCATTTCCCACCATAAAGTTTAAATTTTTCAACATTTTACGGTTGGTAATGTTGGCTGACAGTGCTTCCGTTACCAAACAACCGCCGTTTCCGAGCTCATAGCTCTATTGTCGTGTTTACGAATATCGGAGTGTTCATCAATCTGAATAGTTATACATCGTGCTGTCTGTGAATTCATCAGTTAGCATAGTGACGAAATAGTAAGTAGTATTCTATATTTTCTGTGTTTTGAAGTATATTTATACAAAATAAAGTGAGAAATGAGGTTAGAACTATGTTTGCATGCTGTCATCCGTTTTCAGAGGGGGTGGTCCAGTTACCCCAAAAATAATGTTAAATGGGGTAAATGGGCCATATGTATGGGGAATTTGGGCCCGTTTAGACTGGTTCACGTCTTTTCGACGTAGGAACCACTTGTCTATTAAAAAGTCGCAAAGTATTGAACATGTTAGATGTGATCAGGTCAATCCTTGGGTAATTTACGATTATTTTGATAAATTAACAGATATCGTTAACAACTTGAAATTGGGCGGAAAGCCGGGTCAAATTTATAACTGCGACGAAACATCATTCTGCCACGACCCATCTAAAACAAAAGTCGTTGGCGCTGTTGGGGTAAAAAGTCAACGTAAAACAAGTTCATCCGGTCGGGAAAATACAACAGTGTTACTCTGCTGTGCTGCTGATGGAAACATGCGACCCTCGCTATGCGTCTTTAAAGGCAAATACGTGATGGAAAACTGGATAAACGAGGATGTTACAAAGACTGCCGTATCCGTAACTGAGCGTGGATGGATGGAAACGACGTTATTCTACAATTGGTTCAAAAATATTTTTTGCCGAATATTGGCACAGAAAGACCAGTGTTATTGACATACGATGGACACGTCACGCATATTTCCACAAAATTGATTAAATTAGCACAAGAAAATTACGTGACGATTATGAAACTGCCACCTCACACGACGCACATACTTCAGCCATTAGACGTAGCAGTTTTCAAGGGTCTAAAAACGAGATGGGACCAAGAACTGTGTTAAGTGGCAACGCCACAACCCGAGAAGAAAAATCCCAAAATCAGAATTTGTAGCTATCCTAACTAAGGCTGCAGAAGAAATGCCCAAACAAAATATTGTCAGCGGGTTTAAAACCACTGGTATTTATGATCCGAATATGCACAAGCCAAACAGAGACGCAATTCCACAATCTATTTTTAACGCAGCCGACCTGCGACGGTATAATGAAAGTCTTCCCTCCGTTGATTCTCCATCATCGTCTATGACGACAGCTCGGCAAGATGCTTCAACTACATCAGCTGCTGTAGAAAAGCAGCGAGAGATTTCAACTACATCAACCACTCCACAAGTGCAGCAGGATGTGGCAACTACATCAACCACTTCACAAGTGCAGCAGGATGTGGCAACTACATCAACCACTGCACTAGTGCAGCAGGAGGTGGCATCTACATCAAGTGCTGTGGGAAAACAGCAGAAGAGAAGCTTTGAGCAATTGCTTCTAAATGTTTTAAAGAAAGAATCAAAACAACAAAAAGATATCAAACGCAAAAGGCTAATCACGAATTGTGAAGTGATTACAACGGAAGAATACTTACGTTGCAAAGAACAGCAACAAAGGGATAAGGAAGAGACTGCAAAACGTAAAAAAGATGCAGCTTTGGTAAAATCACAAAAGAAATTAGAAAAACAGACAACTAAGAAGTGTCAATATGAGGACAATGACGATGAGAGTGACATTAGTGAAGCTTATGCCCTACAAGAAAGTGACGGCGATTCCAAATTTATGTCTTCGGAAGAAGATGAGGACATACTAAACGATGAATTGTCATCTCTTCAACAAGGCGACTTCTGTGTAGTTAAAGTGTATGGTAAAAGCGCTGCCTCTTTCAGGCTTTACGTAGCCGAAATTATTGACAAAGAAAATAGGGGCTATGTGGGAAAGTTCTTCAAGCGACATTGCCAGACCATGAAGTTCATGAAGACTGATGAAGAATCGTACATAGCAGGTACTGACTTGGTTCGTAAATTATCAAAACCAATTACAAGCAGTTCAGCCAGGTACACTGCCCGACAGAACTAATGACGCTAGGAATAGTGTGGATAGACAACACACTTGCCAGGGTAGAGCTTAGCTGAGACAAACGTTACAAAACTCATTTATTACCTACTTAATATTTAGCAGTTTGCCATAACGTCGGCTCTCGGCATATTGGTGACTAACAAAACGAGACGTAGTTGTAATCCTCCTTTGTTTTGCTTAAATCGTTTCTTTTCCACCGAGATGAATAGCCTTTTAGAATGCGCATGAATAAAATCTTGGTAAACCCAGGAATTTGTAATTTTAAACCCTACAACTAAATTTTATTATTTTGGAAGTAAATTTCCACATTTTTCGCTTAAATTTACATATCCATCTTTGATAGTTTTACATGAAATATTGAAATAGATTTTTATTTAGTATAATATAATAAATTGTATTATAATATAAAATGATGGATGATATCCTGAAATTCGTTAATTACAGGAAAAGTCCCCGGAGTAAGTTACTTATCTAAGAAAAAATAATATAAGCAAAACTCATAAAAGTAGAACTGCGAAGTTTATTTACACATAAAATATACATTTTTATGGTATTAAAAATACACAAAACCAATATGTTGATACGTTGTAACATCTTTTGTATTTAAACATAGATATAAATGCATAAAATAAACTTTTTTTTTATTTCAAATGAGGCACTCAGTAAAATTTTTACATATTTTGGTTAGTCTCTAAATTTCGCACTTTAATGATATATCGCAAGCACGTCCAAGTTGGAACCTATATATAGTCTTTCAGATTTTTTTGGGGGGGGGGGGCTAAATTTAAAACCAAAAAGTAGAACAGTGGGTAGGTAGAATGAGGCCGGAAGCGGTGAGTTTAACAGCGCCGCAGGCGAATTTTTTTTTAAAAAAGGAGCGTGGCTTCGGAAACTACCTTTAAGAGAAAGCTGAATTTTTTTATGCAGGTTTTTAAGGAGGAAAAAATATCTTTCGTAAAACGAGTATTAGTACGTATTTAAATTTTCGTAACTTTTTGCAATGTAATAAACTGTAAAAAACAGAATAAACATAAATTCAAAAATGCCTACAGCCCCTTTAGCCCATACCGATACGACTCTCGGCAATTCAAAGTTTAACAGTAAATATAAAATTTGAAAATATGCTTGCATTGCTTGGTAAATCGTCTGTTGACCAGATGTGATCATAAAATACTACCTACTATCTAGTAGAGCGCCCTTTTTGAATGTATACAAGCATTTTCATTTTTGTGAGTGTAAACAGTGCAGTGACCCAATGGAAGTATTAAGTTGTATTTTTTTAATGTCGCAAGCATAATAAATCTAAAATTTCTTTCATTCTTCATTTTGACGCCCCTAAGAAATTGCCGGCTGTGCACCCCTTGCACCTCCCGGACGGCTCGGCCAGAATTTATAATTACAACCCCCACAACTAAATTTTATTATTTTCGACATTTGCGTGTAATAAGTAACAATCGCAAGTAGTGTGCAGAATTATTCAACATGCCAAGACGTCCTGGACAACGTGATTCGACCTTGGAAATGCGTGGAAAATTAATAAGTAGGTGGGAGGCCGGAATTTCACAGGAGGAAATATCAGAAAGGGTAGATTTGTCGGTAAGTAAAACAATCTATTGAATTTTATTTTCATGTTATTGCATTTCTTTTTTTAATGTTTTGAACACTGTTTTTAAACATTTTCCTTGCTACTTCTACGATGTGACGTAATATTGTCTGTCTACAATAATTGTAGGAATAAAAATTCACGAACAAAAAATCCAAATTGTAAGATTTTGTTATTTCATGCCACCAAATTACAAACAACTTATATTTATATTACAACCACATTACCTATATTTACATTGAAAAAACACTGAAAAAGATACAAACTTTAAGTGAGTTGAAAATTCATTAATAATCATGAATTTAAATTGTTTGTTTATTTGCATTTGCATCTACGAGTATGTGGTTACAGGTCAGGCAAATAGAACGATGGCTACAACGAGAGCGTGAAGGTGACGAAAATAACAGGCCCTTGATGACTCGCCCTAGGACGGGCAGGCAAAAAATATTAACAAATAATCAAAGGGACATTTTGCTGCAACACATTCGTAATTCGCCGTTTTGGTCCGCGACAATTCTACGAGAACAATTACAGCTACGGTGCACCAACCCAACAATTCAGCGGGCGTTGCGTCAAAGCAGCTACCACTGTCGCAAACCGGCAAGAAAACCAGAAATAACTGCAATGAACGCTGCTGTAAGATTGCAGTTTGCAAATGAAAACATTTTACGAAATTGGGATCGTGTTATATTTAGCGACGAAAAACCTTTTTGCACATCAGCCGACTCAAGAAAAATCCTATGGAGACCTAATAATACACGCTACGAACAGCAGCATATACAACGCCTACGACGAAGTGGAAGAATTAGTAGTGGATATTGGGGGTGGATGTCCAGTGCAGGACCTGGAGAATTAGTTCGTGCAACCAGGAGATTCACGGCGGTAGAATACGTCACTATATTAGAAGACGTGATGCTGCCGACTGTCCGAGCAATCTATCCGGAAGGACCAATTTTGTTTGTTCAGGACAATTCTCCTATTCATACGGCGCGAATTGTGCGCAATTGGTTTGCGGAACAACCTGACATTCAGATCATACAGTGGCCCGCACGTTCTCCAGATTTAAACCCTATAGAAAACTTGTGGGCTGCAGCTGTGAGAGAATGGGGCGACCTGGAAAATGTAAACATTCGGTCCGAGGCTCAATTAGATCGCAATGTCATGCAGGTATGAGAAATTCTGCGAGGGACAAATGTTTGCCAGAATCTTGTAAATTCGATGAATCGTCGCTTGCAGGACTGCATTGATAATAACGGTTATTACACGCGTTATTGAAAATGAAAATGTAACTGTAACTGAATATTGCTTTTGTATATTTTTAATGTATATTTTATGTGTAATTAAAATTGATTCGTAATGAAACAGTTCTGCTTTTGTGAGTTTTGTTTTCCTTTTTAATTTTTTTCTTAGATAAGAGATTATTCCAGGGACTTTTTCAGTAACTAACGAATTTCAGGATATCCATCGTTTTATATTGTAATACAATTATTATATACTACTAAATAAAAATCCGTTTAATGTAAATCAAAGATATTAGAATTGGTGTTTTTCATAATTCTCAATTAATAAGTTTAACTTTTTTTAGTTATGACTTAAAATTTTTTTTTTTAAATGTACTACTTTTGGTGGTTTGTGCGACATGATCAACAATTTAATCTCAAATTTGATACGCTCATTGTTTACATGCATGTCTAGGAAATAATGTAATTTTGTAATTTTTTGTCAATCGAAAATGATTTTATTAATATCTATAAATTTAATGATCAAATGGATATTCTCCATAATAAATGCGATTACTTAAAATTGCCCAATCCGATTTTTGTCAAATTTCCTTACCACTAGCAGCGTAAAGTTTCCCATCTTTTGATATCAAACTCTAGATGTAGTACAATTAACTAGAATGTGATTCTATCACCAAAAAGTTTATAATATTTAATTCCATAAATAACAGAACTAACTTTATACATGAAATGCTGCTGGGATAGAGCAGGTAAAAATCTAAAGAGAAGCTTGTTAGCTTTACGACGTTAATCTCCATTGTGACGTTATTCTTCAGTATTTGTACCGTTTGTCGCAGCTAAGCTCTATCCTGGCAAGTGTGTTGGCTATTCACACTATTGCTAGCGTCATTAGTTCTGTCGGGCAGTGTACGCAGACATGGTCAGTTTCAGCACAGATCTGACACACCTCGCTAATATTTTTTAAATGTATTCTGTATTACTTATTGTTTGATGGTAATTTTTGATATTTTTAGTTTTCTAATGTTTTATGCGTTTTTGTTAAGTATGTTTTATTATTTACTTCTTAATCAGTACCCTTAATACCATCATAAATTACAATAACGAAATAAAATAGAAATAAAAAAGTGTTATTTTCCATTGTTGTAGTATTTTTCATATGCCCTGACTGCAATATCCCCTGACATCGCTTCTACCGCTAAGATTACTTATTATGAGCCACTACAAAATATTAGTTTAAATTCTTTCCCTGTATGTTTATAGACCCAGTTACCCCAAATATATTTAAAGGAACATACTGAGAAAATAGGTGGGGTTGGTCCACTTACCCCAATTGTCTGGGACAATTGGGCCCACAACCTAAAAAATAATTTAAATTTTTTTTTTAAAATGAGAAATATTAGCCAACTAGCGCACATTCTACTATCAAGAACAATGCTATTTTGACTCGGAAAAAAATCCCAAAGTCTTTGAAATGGAACATATAGTTTTTTGGCGATTTCAAAGTCAATGCCAGCATAGTAACGCGTAAAATCATGACCCACTTACCCCGACATACCTTAATTTACAAGGCCAAGTTGACTCAACTTTTGAAAGAAGTTTGTGATGTTATTTTTGTAAGTAGGAATAAAATCCGTATAAACACAATTAACTAAATATGTTCAAGTATTATATTGTTGACTAGAAAATGCCGATTAACCTAAAAATAATATTATTTTGTCCAATGTTCATTTTCTGGTACATAATTTCCCTCAAAACCAATAAACCAATTCATTCACTAGAATTTCAACATTTCATCGTATCGTGCTAAAATGATCTCTAAATAAGAATATCCATAAGTTTCTTTTTGATTTTATTTGTCACATATAGCTACCATTTTCGAGACCAGTAGTTGAACATGTATTTTTACAGAGTTCATTCACTGGTTCACGTACTTATTCCTATTAAAAACTTAAAACTACAGAATGAACATTTTTCTTTTTTCTTTTAAAAGTAAAAATCGAATAGAGAAACGGATCTTAGACAAGGCCAAGCTGGGTTTCCCAATGCACCCTGAAGATGTCAAAGATGCTGTTCAAGGTATACTAAAAGCTCTTAAGCAAGAAAATCCGTTTGCAGACAGTAGACCAAGCAAAAAATGGCTGCAATTATTTTTAAAACGCCACCCGAAGATTTGTAAACGACAAACGGAAATAATCTCCAAAGCTCGTGCATCAGTTACCGAAGATATGATCAGATCGTGGTTTGAAGAATTAAGAGATTTTCTTACAGAAGAAAATTGTTTAGACGTACTTGACAACAGTAATAGAGTTCTTAATTGTGTTGAAACGGGAATTCAGACTTGCCCAAAAACTGGTGTATTGTTAGGCCCTAAAGGTTACACGAATTTCTATAATATCGGAAGTGGGAAAGAAAAAGAATCGATTACAGTTCTTTGCACTTTTTCAGCTCAAGGGGACGTTTTACCACCCATGGTTATATTTCCCTATAAAAGAATGCCAAATCACATAATAAATTCTGTTCCTGATGATTGGGCCTGGGGCAGGTCTGACTCTGGTTGGATGGCATCAGCAACTTTTTATGAATATGTGTGAATATGTGAATTGTGATGTCGCAATATTTGGGCCCCTTAAGGTGTTTTGCAAACAGGTTGTAAGAAAGCACAAACAAAATATACGGAATTCGGAGTGCCAATGGTGGAACTAAAGGAGAACATTAGAAAAATGATAATTCAAGCAGCAACAGAAATTGAAAAACAATCGATTGTTGAAGACGACTCCCCAGATGAAGAATGTGGTGACCAATTTTTTGATTTTAATGAAAAGGAAAACCATTCTGAAAAGAGAACTGGGGATGATGGTATTATTGGTCTTGGTATAGAATTAAAATAAATACTCGTGATGACTTGCACTGTATACAGCTGTGGAACGCATGTTTTCATTTATTTCAATTATAAATTCTCCTAGAGTTCACGCACTTAGCGACGCAAATTTTGATATGTTGGTAAAATGGTTCTACCTGAAAATTTCCCTTTCTGTGAATTTATAGATGTAGTCAGTGACAAATGTTTTCACCAGTAGTATACCACTGAACCTGCTTTTCTGAGAAATATAAGAGGCCACATAACGCCTTTTTTTATTGTTTTACATAGGTATGTTGGTAAACTTGTCAACAAAATGAAACGCAAATAGAGAAACGTGTTGTACTTCTCAGTAAAGCGGGTTACAGTGGTACAAGACTGGTGAAAACATATGTCACTGACTGTACATACAGATGCGAACAAGGTACCTATTTCTTATTCTTACATTAAAATCCTTAAACAAAACAGTGTTATACATATATTTTTCCCTATCCCCGATACTCATGATGAGGACCTCATCACATAAAGATACTATTTTATTGCATTTTTGTGTTTTTAGTTTCGAAAATTATGGTATATAAGAGCCATTTTAAATGAAAAACTCTTCAGAAACTTGCATTACTTAATTATTAAAAATACCAAAGTCGAACCTAATTTGTTAATTTATATATTTTGTAATCAATAATCATATACCTACCAATGATTACATCATTATTACAAAAGTAATCAGTAATCGATTACATTTTTCAATAGTAAGTAGTAATCGGTAATGGATTACATTTTGACAGAAGTAATTATAATCAGTAATCGATTGCTCTTTCCCTGTAATCGGCACAGCTCTGCCTACCACAAATTCTTGAAAACATTTAAGCTCAAATTTATAAAAGCTACTGACCGTGTGATCCTTTAGTAGTATTACTTAACCTTAAAGCAGTCAGTGGGCCCCTTTTTGTTACTCTCATTAAGCCCCGTTCTTTGATATTTGAATTTTTAAAGTTGGAGTAGGCAGCCCTTAGGGGCTGGCGGTGGGGGGTTGAAAATTATATCTCTAAATGATAATTTAAAAATAAAATCGACGTGTCCGAGCATTTATTTGAAATGTTTTTCTCAACGATTGTATTGAATTTATCCGTTACTTTCCGAAAGCACTGTATATTATCCGATATTGATGTGTTTGGCAAGGTACCATGGGCAAAACCACTAAAACTCAAAACCGCAAGTTCAGTTGTAAAAGCATTTAAAGAACTATTCACAGAATGCGGCACAACCCCGGTAAATATTCAGACTTGTAACGGGAAGGAATTTATACCCAAAAACGTTAAAAAAACTTTTAAAGGCGCGGACATTAATTTTTAGGTAACTAACAACCCTAATGTAAAAGGCACAGCGCTTTAACAAAACCTTAAAAACAAGGACGTGGCGTTACTTCACGTATTGACCTTCAGATATGTAGATGTGCTAAAAGAGTTAATTTACTCGTACAATAATCGATATCAGTCAAGTATTAAAATGGAACCTAAAATCGTTGGTGAGCACAACATCCTTCAAGTTCGGAATAAGTTGTATATAATCGGTTTGGTTTATAAATAAAATCAATATGTTAGAATTAGTAGAACTAAACAGGTGTTCGAAAAGGGTTATCATAATAATTGGAGCCAGGAAGTGATTAACACGTTGACTGCCATGGAAATTTTGAATTTTCCTCCACCCGGCCATTTATGCTAGGTTAATTTGATTAACAAATGACACAATGTTTCGCGGCCAAAACTTCAAAAAAGGCTCTAATTTTTGCAAAAAAAATAAAACGTGGCCAGTAGAGCAAAAATTTCGGTCTGTGGGCCGCTGGTCCCTCTCGTGAACCTAACCTTACATACTATTCATAAAAAGGTGAATGTGCTGCTCACAAATTTAGTGAATGTTCATATAGTTTGCTCGTGTTTTTTCTATACTGACGGTAAGGGTAACCTATAGTGAATCATGTAATTTTTTTCAACCCAGATGTCTGATAAACGAAGACCTTTGGGACCTGAAGATCTGCTAAAATACGCCGATAATTTTGGCTCTGACGATAGCGAAATAGATCCCTACGCCTCTAAGGATGATCAGGATCTATATGTACCCTCTTCGTCATCAAGTTCAAGTAATGATTCTGATTTCTCAAGTCCGGAATGGGAAGAGTTCCCGAAGGCCTCGAAGGGTTTGGTTGTTTCTGGTACACGCAATAGTACCGAGGCCACTACCGTAGTCCCGCAGTCAACCGCAAATGTAATAAGCAATAAACGCCAAATTGTAACACCATCCACCTCTACAAGTTCACAAATGGCGTCAACAGCTCCACCACCATCTAAAAGGCAACTTGTAACGCCTCAAGCAGTCGGAAGGAACCAGATTGCTCACCATTCCCAGGCACCCCAGATCCCCCGACTGTGAATAATTATGCTACATTGAAGTCAATAAATATTCCAGATTAATCAATATCACCTCAGCCTCAAGCGGCAACGGATCCAGCTGGTGAAAATCCTGTAGAAGCAGCTCGTACACTGTACAAAGAGGATTGGGGTCCAGTTGCAGGAAATTATAAACCAATACCTCAGTTTGCTCCTACAAATGGAATTGACCCTACTGTAGCAGCATTGCTTGCTAATGGAAACCCTGAAGATTTTTATAACTACGTGATTGATGATATCATAAAAAAGATTTGCGACGAAACGAATAATTATGCCACTCAGATTTTGCTTGCTGTAAACGTCCCTCCCCAATCTCGACTTCATTCTTGGGAACCGACAACTAAAGCCGAAATTCGACACTTCTTGGGGCTGGTTAGCTGGATGGGGTTAGTGAAGTTGCCGTCCTTAGCAGACTACTGGAGCAGAGATGAGTTGCTTAGACAGACTTTTCCACGTACAGTTATAAGCAGAAATCGATTTGAACTATTGTTGCGTATGATTCACTTCAACGATAATTCTGTGGCCAATCCCCAGGATAAGCTCAATAAAATTTGACCCCTAATTGAGCAATTGAATCACAATTTCAAAACACTGTACGTTCCAGATAAGCTTGTGTGCATTAACGAAACTCTATTTACCTATTAGGGGTCGACTTGGACTAAAGCAATACATTAAGAATAAGCGGCACAAGTATGGTGTAAAGATTTTCAAACTGTGCTCAGGACAGGGGTACACATACACCTTCAAGGTATATGCTGGCAAGGAATTAGATGGAGAAGCAGTAAATGGGGAGAAAGTAGTCCTTAAATTGGCTGAAGGCTTACTACACGAAGGCAGGACTCTTATCACCGATAACTGGTACACCGGGCTACCCATTGCTACTAAAATATTGAACGCTAATACCCACTACATTGGCACTATTCGTAAAACTAGAAAGGGGCTTCCAAAAGATGTTGTCAATGCAAAACTGAAAAAGGTAGAAGTAATTGCCAGGGGAAATGGGGATGGAATAACAATTTTGAATTGGAAAGATCAGCGCAATGTTCTAATGTTATCTACACGACATGGAGACCAGATGGTCGAAGTACAACAAAATCAAGCGTCCAAATCAACGCCTAAAGTTGTAATGGATTATAATCTCGGCAAAGTCACAGTTGATTTATCAGATCAAATGGGAGCTTACTCCAATCCTCTCCGTAAATCGCTCAAATGGTACAGGAAGGTGGCTTTCGAATTATTACTACTGACCGCATCAGTTGTCAATGCATACATTAATAATAATAATATTTATGTATTAGGATACAGGTTACATAAAAAGGAAAGAAAAAAGAGAAAAAAAAACACTAATTAATATAGGAAAATATAACCAAGTATCCTAACCACAGGGTGAGATTCAGTTTCAAGTTGCCCCTACTCCTGTTCTCCCATCTACACCCAGGCAAACCTAATGTATAGTTAATGTGTATGATGTAAAAGTATCTTATCCTACATACCATGTGGATTAAAAAAAATAAAAATATAGTCGGATTTTTTTTAGATGTCTTCTCTCGGTTTACAAATTTTTGTTTGTTTGAAAGATAGAAACATACGTTTCTCTAATGGTACAAAAAAAATAGGGAGCTCTGTTTCTTCCTTTCAGCCTCCCTATCTCTTTTTGTCGTATTAGGGAAGCGTCTGTTTCTATATCTTTCAAACAAACAAAAATTTGTAAATCGAGAGAAGACATCTAAAAAAAATCCGACTATAATAATAAAAAGAATAAACAGAGTTTAACTAATGAATAAACTAAAAATAGGAGAGATGTATTACCATGTAACATTAAATAAAATTTTATTTTAAAAATATTATTACTGTGTCCGCAAAAGTAGCGAGTGAATTTATTTTTGAATAACCTATCATTGAGTGTTTTGAAATTCAACGGTACGTTATTATACATAAAATATATTTGAAAAGAGAAGGATCTTTCAAACAGCGCGGTTTTATGAGGAGGGGGTGAAATTAAACCCCTAAACCTAGTTGTAATGTTATGTACATCAGTTCTAAATGTTATTTTATCATAAAGGTATGCTGGTTTCTTAGTTGATAATACATGATGAAAGAGACATTGTGTTTGTAATACTCTGCGATTTTTCATTGACAACCAACCACCGAGCTTCAACTAATTTATGAGATATACTGTCATATTTCCTAACACCATAGATAAACCTCAAGCAGGCGTTTTGCACTTTTTGTATTCTATGAGTAGTTATGGCATCAAGCGCAAGGTGATAAATAGGTGAGCAATAGTTAAATTGAGATAAGACAAAGGCTTCGCATAGTAGTTTTTTTGTTTTGCAGTTTAGGTAGACTCTATGCGGGTACAGTTTTTTTAGATTTTGGTAACTCTGCCTAGTATATTTTACAATTTGGTCTTTATAGCGAAAGGTGTTATCTAGTATTAGTCCTAAGCTTTTAGTCTTCATTAACAGCGGAATTTTTACATTATTAATATTTATATTTACAATTTTGGACAGATTACAGCATGTGTTTTTATTACCAAATAAAATCGCAGCAGATTTATCAGGGTTAATTTTAAGTGCATGTTGAACAGAAACATTATAAATATAATGCAGGTCCTGATTTATTTCATCAATTGCTTGTTTCCAATTTTCAGGTGCAAAAGAAAGATACAACTGGGTATCATCGGCGTATATGTGCACCTTAGAAAATTTAATGCCTTTCATAAATACGGACGTATATATTGAATACAACAACGGAGCCAGAACCGACCCTTGCGGTACTCCTCGATTAATTAACAGCGGGTGAGATTCAGTGTCGTCAATTCTTACTGATTGCTTTCTATTAGATAAATAATTCCCAATAAAGGCAACAGCAGAGCCACCCACACCCAAATAACTTAAAATTTTTAATAGTGTATCATGACATACCATATCAAATGCCTTGCTGTAATCAAGCAAAACACAAACAGTGATCAAACCCTGATCAGTGGCATTTAAAATATCATCCCTTATTTTTAACAAGGCGGTAGTACAGCTATAACCACATCTAAATCCAGACTGCACAGCCGGTAAAATATTATAATTATTTACAAAATTATTAAGTTGATTATGAACAATTTTTTCAAATATCTTCCAGAGCGTAGGAAGCAGACTGATAGGACGTAAGTCTTTCATTTCAGAGGGTTGATTGTTTTTGGGCAAGGGCTTAATAATTGCGTGTTTCCAAAGGTCTGGGACAATATTATCAATGAAACACGAATTGATAATATGTGTTACATAGGGAACAATAAAAGGACAGCACAGTTTAATCATGGTTATATTAATATTGTCCACTCCATATGCAGTTGATTTAATTTCATTAATGGTTCGTAGGACAGTGGCGGTATCAACCAGAGAAAATTGAAAGTCTAGATTTGATATATTATCAGTATAAATATTAGGCAAATGTCCAGTAGTGTTAACCCCTACTATAGAATTTACAAAGTAATCGTTAATTAAATTAGGATCACGAAGATTGTCAGGTATGTCAGAATTTTTTGTCTTACCAAGGTCCAGCCAACTTAAATTTTGCCATAAGGATTATGTATTACGGTTGGAAGAAACGAAGTTAAAATAGGCTTTTTTTCATTTTTTACAGAAATATTCGCTAAATTACGTAATGACTTGTAGTATTCCCAATGTCGAGGAAGATTGGTTTTCCGAAACTTAGCCTTGGCTTTATCTCTTAATGATATAATAAATCTTAAGTTGTCAGTTCACCAGAGAGCATAAGGCTTTGAGAATTTATAATTTTTTATTGGGGCGTGTTTATCAAATAATTGCAAGATCAAATTATTAAATATTTGCAGTTTTTCATTTACATCTGGAACCCGGAGTAAATCAATAAAAGGTGCAACATTCTATATAAGCAGGTGACAGGGGACGCAACGTCAATCACAGATTTTAAAAAAGCTGTCATAAAACACCTCAACACTGCGGGAGATGAGGTTAAGTGGAGAGAATGGATATTGCAGTTCAAACTGTGAGAAGAGTTCTAAATAGACATGAGTTGAAAGAAAGAGCAGGTATGAAGCATATTGTAAGGCGAATGTGCAAGAATTGCTGCCAGAAAAATAATGAACTACATGGTAGAAAACATGCAACCAACAAAACCAAGAAAGTCAACACTTACTGCAATTTATGTCCAAATGAACCATTCTTGTGCTTAAATTGTTTTAATGATTTACACAAATGAAAACATAATTATCTGTTCTTATATTTTATTTCAATAAAAAAGAGTATAGTTTTGGTATGATTAAGTTTTCTTTATCGACGAATTAGCTTTTATTCTGAATTTCAGATGTTACGAAACAATATTACTTACGGGGGACCACAGTCAGTTATGTTGGCAAACTAGGCAACCAACCATACAGTACTCTCCTTCTAGCCCGCGCTGGTCCTTTCATACCGGCAATTTGCAGTTCACAATGGCCAGCACCGTGACGGAGCAAAAAAATATTGCTGGTCCCATGGGACCAGCGTGGCCGGTTTAGGACACTCGCTTGTAGTCCCATGGGCCGTAGCCTACCGATAGTACAAGCCTCCGCACAGATCCCCTCCACAGCGCCTACGTCACAACTGAAGCAGTGCAGTCTGCAAATATTCCCAAGTTCTTTATATACCTGTTACGTGCAGAATCGGCAGAATAGACGGTTTTCAAAGTATCTTGGGCACTTTAGGCAGTGGGAAATTTAACTACTAAGTAGTAATAATTTTTAACAATATGCCTACGGGATGTTGTGTACCGGGCTGTACAAGTAATTACAAGAATTCAGAAAGAATGACCGTATTTAGGTTTCCGAAAGACAATGTGCGGAAGGAAAAGTGGTTACGTTGTATTCATAGGGAAAACTATACAATCAAAGATTCGACTAGAATTTGTATAAAGCATTTTGGCGAACATGTTATTATTCGCGAGGATAAAGTTACCAGACCCGATGGTTCAGTCTTGGTTGTACCGAGACAACAAATTAAATTGACTGATGATGCGTATCCCACAATTTTCACAAACCAACCTTCCTATATGACTACTATGTTACCACCCAAACGTAAATAGGACTCATGCGACTCATGGCCCATGTTGATAAAAATATTAGAATATTTAAAAACATCCGAAGGACCTAACTCAGCCGAAGATAGTTTGAAGTATGTTTCTAAAATTTTAAATAGAATTGAAAGCGAAACAACTGGTTCAGAAAAATTTGAAAAAGTCAAATTTTGTCGCGAACAGATAAATTTAATTCATTCAAAACAAATAAGATATTCACCTGAGACATTAATATGGGCCAGCTGCATTTTTTTATGTTTCCAGGGGCATACTGTCTAATAGAACGAAGTAAATATTTGACTCTTCCTTCACCAAAACATTTAAAACGTTTGTTAATGAAACTTGGTACTAAAAATTCTGGAATAGATGAAAGTCATATAAAATATTTAAATGATCAGTTAACATTTTTATCAGAAAATGAAAAATACGTGACTTTAATGTTGGACGAAATATACGTCAAACAGAGCATTTCCTATAAAGGCGGGAAAATTAAAGGTTTTGCGTGTAGTGAAAATAAAAATGAAAATTTGGCCCCGGCTTTGACTATACAAGCATTTATGACATCTGTATTTTCCAAAAACAAAGATGTTGTTGGATTATTTCCGGTATCTACAATGAAACAAATTTTTTTGCAAGAGTTAACCGTTAAAGTCCTGGAATTGGTAACAAATGCTGGTTATCAAGTTGTTTCTATTATATCGGACAACAACAGTGTTAATAAAAAAATGTTTGTTGCTCTCTGTGGTGGTACTTTAAATACGTATTTTATTAATCCATTTGCCAAGGAAACCGAGCAAAAGATTTTTATACTTTTTGATACAGTGCATTTATTTAAATCTGTCAGAAATAACTGGCTTAATATCAAAAGACACCAAACAGTCGTTTATTATCCCGGAAATACCTGAAAACATGCAGGAAAGAATTACCAAAGTTGGCGAAGAAAATCGAACCTGTGCATGCATTAGTGATTTAAAAAACATTTTTCTTGAAGAAGAAAACAATATTTTAAAACTAGAACCGAGCTTGTCACGTAAGGTATTGTATCCCTCGTCAGTTGAAAGACGAAATGTAAATTTATGTGTACGTCTGTTTGATAAAAAAAATGTTACTGCATTAAAATCCAAACATAAAGATAGTATATCATCTGTGGATGGCACTAAAAAATTTATTATTTTGATTTCGAATTGGTGGAAAATTTTTAACTGTAAGTCGAAATTTAAAGGTAATAGATTTAGAGATACCCACTTCGACCACATTGTTAATAGTGATGATGACAAAAATTTGATATTTTTGGAAAATTTTGTCCAGTGGCTAAATTCTTGGGAAAAATTAAACATACAAGGCGAAGCCAAAATTTCAACGAATGGAAAGCTGTCTAAACAGACACAGTTATCTTTGACACATACCTGCAGTAGTTTAAAAGAATTGTCGAAGTATTTGATGAATGAACAAAACTTTGAATATGTATTACTGGGGAAATTTCAAAATGATAATTTAGAAGGACGTTTTGGAAGATATAGAGAGATGAACGGCGGCAATTACCATATCTCTGTTGTTCAGGTATTAGAATCAGAAAGAAAATTAAAAATGTTAAGTCTGTTAAAGCTGTAATCATCATCAAGTGGAACGTTTCATTTAAATTATCAATTAGAAATTTCAGTATTAGGCAAAAAGAACAAATCTGTTGTTACAAATATAAACATGCACATAAATCAAATTATGCTAAACATTTGTTAGAACAAAATCACACATTAACATCTAATAATACAATTAAATTTTTACACTTTTCTGATAACAAAAATAAATTAAACATTTTAGAAACTTTTGAAATTTATAAACACACAAAAAACATCATACCTTTAATGAATGAGCAAATTGAACTCTTAGATTCTCCTTTACTGAAGATTTTGGAATAATATCTTTTTAAAAACACTGATAAGCGACTGACCTCCGACGGGATGACTGGGGCCAGTTGCTTCACGCATTGTTAAAATAATAGAATCAAGCAGTTACAGTATAAATCATTTTTCATTTGTTATTTAATATCTTATAAATGCTTTTGACACATTGATGCCGAAATACGTATAAAGCAAAATAAATATTGTTATTCCAGTTAAAATCGATATCTTATTTCATATTTATATTTCTATAATTATGCATTTTAACAAAGTTACGCTTGAAAATGTCAATAAAAAATACTTAACTTTCATTAATATTTACATTATTAACCTATTTCCTTTGTAAGTAGGTACCTATTAAATAAACAATATTATCTATCTATATTACATTTTCGTATTTTTTTGGCGGGGGGGCACCAAAATATTTTTTATCTGGTCGACGGTAACTTATTATCGTTGCTGTTCGGTCAGTTGATAATTTTATCTTGTTAAATATGATAGTGTTGTTTTTTTTTAAGAAAATAAGTGTTTAAAAGAAGAATTGCAAGATGGGTTTGGGATAATAAGAATGAGAAATGAAAGGAGAACAAAATTACATAAAGACACTTGGCAGAAGGATAGTTTTTAATTAACAAAATTTAATTAAAAAATACAGCAAATACTAAAATTTATTAATCCGCAACAAATCAATTTAGATATCAAATTATAGGAAAAAAATCGAAGATTTCAAATGACATTTCAATATTTTAACGCGCTAGGAAGATAAAAGTAATTAAAGATTTGACAGTTAAAAATAATTTAATGCGTTTTTGTTTTTAAAAAATTCCGGAAAGAAAGGGAAATTTGTAGACAGTATCCATGACGACGAGACCGATGTATTAAATAGAACTAGGGTAAAGGACCCAAATAGTTGCCACTGGCCCGGTTATTGGCATTCCTATTTATTTTAGCTTTTTATAAAGTGTCCTTTACATTGTAGTTCTGGTTTAAACAGACTTCGTGAAGATGGCACTATACAGGGTGAGTTATAATTAGGTGCAAAAAATTTAACCAAAGCTTCTTTAGGGCAAAACAAAGCAATTAACTTAATCCACCTTAGTACCAAAATGATTCCTGAAAAAGATACAGAGTGTTAATGAAAAACTTTTTATTTCAATTTTTGGAAAGTAAACATTTGAATTGTTAAAATTAAGTAGCCTGATTTTGATAGTCAATTTTAATTTTGAAACAATATCAAGACAGTGGCTGTCATAAACAGTCGTTAATTGTTTGAATGTCTATGTTGTGGTTTTTAAAAGATCGGTTTTCTTTCAAAATGGGTGATTTTACTCCAAGAGAAATAGCAGACCTCATTTTCGTGTATGGCTTTTGCAACGGAAGCGCATTAGCAGCCGTTAGGTAATACCACCACAGATTCCCTAACAGAAGAATCCCAAATCATCAGGTACTTACTTGGGTGAGGTTGGTCTTCCGCGAGCTCAAGGGGCTGGTGCACCGCAATGCGAAAATGTAATGCAAGTAGAGGAAGCTGTGATTGGTTTGGTTTTAGACAATCTTACTACAAGAACACTCCGAATTTCTGCTCAGTTAGGACTTTCACAAAGTTTTGTTTCACGAACCCTGTGTAGGGAGCAATTGCATCCCTACCATTATACGGGTGTTCAAGCTCTTCATCCTGGGATGCCGAGCAACGTGTAGTATTTTGTCGGTGGGTTCTTGAAAGGATAAATAACGATCCCAATTTTATTCTATATATTTTATTTACCGATGAAGCGAATTTTACCAGGGACGGAATTACAAACTTTTGAAACCTGCACTATTATTCGTGAGACAACCCCCATGTAAGAAGGAGTAGAAGGTTCCAGCAACGATGTTCTGTCAATGTAAGGGGAGAAATCTGCGATGGTTCTTTACTGGAGTTGCAATCGGCTCAATAGGAATGGTTATCGGGACTTTCTTGAACAGCAGCTAGATGATCTACTTGAAGACATCCCGTTAAACATCAGACAACAGATGTTCTTCCGACAAGATGGGGCACCTCCTCACAATGGCAGAATTGTCACGAAATTGTTAAATGACTATTTCAGTGGTAGATGGATCGGCCGGTTTGGTCCTGTGACTGTCCTGACTTAAATCCGTTGGACTTCTCTTTATGGGATTTTTTAAAACAGCTGGTTTACCGTGAGGTAATTAACACGAGGGAACAGTTACAGCAAACAATTTTCGAGGCCGCAAATGAAATTCGTCAAAATTATAATATTCATCAAGTGTATGGATCGGTAGTACAACGGTGCCACCCAGCTAACACACCATTCGTTTCAAAACGGTTTTTAAAAAACGGTTTATTGCAAACGTTAGACTAACGTTTGTAAAATGTTAAATTAATTATTATGTGTTTTATAAACGTTTGTTAAATATTATCTTCAAACGATTGTAGGAGTAACGTTCGGAGTACGTATGGACAACGTTACATTTCAAACGTTACAGGGTACACGTTTCTAAACGGTTTATTTTCCGTAGCGATTGAAATCGTTTTAACACATGCATTTGGCAAACGTTTATGAAACCATATAAATATTACGGTTTGTTTCGTACATTTTTTAAACGTTTCTCGAACGTGCATCAAGTAACCATATTTCCTGATACATTCAGAGATGGTTTGTTGGACATTTCAAAAATGACGTTGTCTGAGATACGTTTCTCAGAGGTTCAGAAAACGTTCCATTTCAAACGTTTCCAGTCATACGTTTCTAAAAGGTTTATATTTCGTAAAGATTAAAACCGTTTCAACACATACGTTCGGGAAAGGTTTATGAAACCATATAAATATTACGGTTTGTTTCATACATTTTTTAAACGTTTCTCGAACGTGCATCAAATAACCATATTTCCTGATACATTCAGAGATGGTTTGTTGCACATTTCAAAAAATTACTTACCGCTATACAAATTATCAGAACAAATTGTACAAATGATCGGGAATATGTTTTGCGGGCAGGCGGCTAGTTTTCAAAGCGCGTAAAGTTGAACGTTCAAATCAAATGGACGCATTCAGCCGACTCAACAGTTGTGGAACTGTTGACAGATTGGCCAATAACAGTGCTAGAAATCGGCAAATTATGTTTATGTTAACGGTAACTTTTAAATAATAATGTTGTTAGAAAAAAATGAAATTGCTGAGGATTCTAAAAACTGATTAACAGCAATAATCATCATTCATTATCAAGAGATAAAATCCTTGAAAACTATATGAAAATAGAATAAAATGCAAAAACCCTTAAGTACCACAAACAGTTTAAGTATAACGCACTGTGGGAAGTAAGTTCCCGTTAGTAGGACCCTCTTGTCGTAAGGGATTTTTGAAATTTGATATAGTTATTGTCTAGAAACGGAACATATTTTATTTAAAAGCAATTTTCAGCATAACTCGTGGAGCCCTCGCCATTCACGCTATACATTTATACATGGTGTGTCTAAAATTGCGGATACCGAGCACAGTACGACATTCCCCTCGAGATACTTATTAGAAAAGTATAAATGTCTTTTCTTTGCTGGTTTCAGAGTTATTCTCAGTCAAAGATTGGGATTCCATTCTTTTATCCTTTGGAAATGGAGTTAAATTTTAACAATTCTTTGTTGTTGATCAATCAAGTATTAGTCTTAACAAATTTGGAATTTTTTCGTTCGCTGTATTCATCATTCTAAAGACATTCTTTGTAATAATTTCTTGTTGTTAACATTTTTTGAATATATTGCAACATTGTAGTGTAGCTGTGAGGCTATTATCCAGGGAACTTGTTCATACTGCCTTATTAAAACACCAAACGTTTAAAATATACATCGGTGCAAGCATGTAATGTGGTCAAGTTTAATGATTTTAAAATGCGAATAATTCGGAAACTGAACACTTTAGAACAAATTACATAATATTATACTTTTTCGACTAAGTTTTAACAGGAGAATCGCAGAGCGCTCTCCGTGTCCACCATTTTAGAAACACCCTGTATACTAGTTCTCAAAAGCTAGGACAAAAAAGACAGAAATTGCAAGATAGATACATATATTTTTGGATTTTCATTGAACTGATCATCAATTATTACCAATCGTATTGTTATCGTCAAATGTACGATTTTAGCTTGGACAGAATTTAACTGTTTACCGAAGTGTAAAGAATATTAAAGAATAATGGAAGTACGTGACACAACAATAAATATTTTTGGAGGCAGTAATAAAATTTCAGTATTGTTAAATTTGCATGCCAGGCCAAGTAAAAGCATAGTTACGGGTAGCAAGGGAAAGGCGGCTGACACAGTAGCTGTAGCTTATAGGTTTGTCGGAACATTGAAAGTACTATTAGGAAAGCATCGCCGGCGACGCGCCGTCCGTCGTTTTAATTATAACTAATTTTACAATCTCCTCTCCCCTGTAAATAACAAAGCAATCGTTTTTATTGTTGATATTTAAAATCATAGGCCAGTTGTCATCACTGTTTAAAATAATTTTCTGATAAAGTTTCCCAACTTTCTTAAAAGAAAATGTGTTTGAAGAACGTTTCATTTCGAATCGGTAATTATCAATTTCGGAAATGTTTGTGTGAGGTGAATCATAAATTTCTTCCACAAGTCTTTTACTAATTTGTACTAATACACTTTTACCGTCCCGAACAGTCTTTAATTTTTTCCCGAAAATTTTCAAATTTAAAGAGACTAAATTTATCTAGAGATCCAAATGTTTTTACATCATCGCAGCAGGCACAAAAGCTTTTCCATAAAGTTTGGAAAACTTCACTACAAATTTTTGTAAATATACCTAATTTGATCATAGTTAATTCTTATTTTGAAATTATACAAGGTATAAATTAATTATGGAGCAAAAAGTATAGCACACCGTTCACTAAACTACTCAAATGCCAAAATCGAAATTTCCGTGTTCAATGCCAGTGTTGTTAACTATACGGTAATTACCGTGTTTCATGGTAATTTTTTAGGGTTCCCGGTCCTGCACCTAGGACCATGTATAAAAAGACGGTACAATTTTAATTTCTTAAAATCAACCAGAACAAAAAAATTTTTATATTTATTTTTTACAGTAAATTTAAGACCCAAGGTCTCGGTTTTAACGATTCCCACGCCGCGCCGTGTCGCAAACAGCTAAAATTACTTTATTGCCTTGCCCTTCCTTCTTGTTTAGGGTTGACAGCAATAAAACTAGGTAGGATTCCGATGAACAACGTGTACCTAAAATGCATATTTGCCTGCTTTCCAAAGCGCACTACCCGATATGGAACAATACGAAAAGCAATAAAATAACGACAATAACGTGCTCTAATGGTCGAAGGGTTTAGCATTCTGCTTTTCAAAGGGCACCGCGCGCGTGTCTTGAAAATAGGAGATCGCTGCTTACGATGTGCGCTTGTAATAAACACCTCTCCGCACCTCTCTTATAAATGTAAATGTTTTTTTTTATCTATTAAATGTTTTTTGTCTATATATTTATTGTTTTTGGAATTTTATTTGAATTATAAAATGATCTTCTAATACACGGTAAATTTATTGTATAGATGAACAAAACTATTACGGATGATTGCGTTATTACAATTTACAGCTAACAAATCCTTAAAGAACCTTCAAATGACTGACGAGAAGAAAAAATAATAATAAAAGCAATACATATTTCTTTTATCTTCATATTCCCTTTGTATACACCCTAAGGATTAGCACTTTGCACTTTTGCTCCACAATTAATTTACACCCGTGTGGCAACAAAATTCTAGCTGATACATTCAAAGAATAAAAATTGTTCATAGGCTTATTTCCTTAATATTGTATGTATAACAAAAACTGTTGCTTTCCAGTCTTTATAAAATCGGTAATTTATGTAGATGCTCTACCAAAATCAAATATAATGCGCAATTGCACATTATATTTGATTTACC
Source organism: Hemicrepidius hirtus (assembly GCA_963082805.1). Classification (NCBI taxonomy): domain Eukaryota; kingdom Metazoa; phylum Arthropoda; class Insecta; order Coleoptera; family Elateridae; genus Hemicrepidius; species Hemicrepidius hirtus. The sequence goes on from OY720168.1 coordinate 11,072,908, forward strand.
AATTCTAGTGTTTCTGGGACTTTTATCCACCTACCAAGAGATTAACCTTTTGATTAGGCCTAAATTAACGATTACGACTGTACCAGTAATCGAAAAATTCTTGAAATAATTCCAATAACTCTATTCAAATCATTGCTTTTAAAGGGGGCTGAAAACTATTTAGCTTTTTCGACACTCGCTTTTTTTGGTCGGTAATTTTTGGTTACAGTATTCGCTTGTCAAAGCTTGTACCGCTGCCTGCGAAAGCAATAATTTGAGTGGGGGTGTAATTTACCTACATTTCCTTTCCGTTTCCAGTTTCCTAATTCTTATCTTTGCTCATCACCGCATCGCATCGGTAAGGACGCATCTCTGCTGCATAACAGTGAATTTGATAAAAGTTCAGTTTTTCTTATTTTTATCAACTTATTATAATGGTAAGTACTTATTCTTTTCTGTAATGTTTCTATAAGTTTTATAAATACTTTAGTATGTATCGTAATATGGAAAGTGCTTACATACTCTCATAACATGTAGGTAAGCAGTAGTATACCGGACTTGAAAATTAAGAAAGAAGTTCATTCACACATATGGGTCAAAATGCATCGTTATCGAATTATAGCTCATTGTGTTTCAAAAATAGTATTGTTTTTTCAGAATTAAAAGTTTTAATCCTGCATACATTCCCCAAATACTTCCCACATATTATGAAACATCAATCAATGGCGCAAGAGTGTTTGCGCCAGAGATTATATACAAAATTTTATCCACAACCAGAAACAGTTACCGCAGTAAAAAAATAATTTTAATTTTATTAAATCATAAAATATATATAATCTAAAATAATCTATATATAATATCAAGAAATTGGTTATTTCTATGACAACGATATAAATATATTCAGCTATTTTCAAATTTATTTCCATGACAACGATGTAAAACAACTATAATACTACCTACTTCTGATAACGGAGATATCCAGCTGATTCTTCTAGTAGACTCACCATGCATAAACTGTTTTCTTAATTTTCACTTCCCGCATAGACATACATCTCCCAAGTACTTCTTACATGTTATGAAACACCTGGATATCAAACGTACAATATCGGATTAAGTTCCCTGTTTTCTCTAAATTATTAAATCACAATATATAAAGTGTTTAATACCATTTTAAAAGAATTAATTTTCTATATCTACCTTTTTTTTCAAAATTACTCGTTCAACCCTTATTATGTTGCGGTAACATTTTGATACTTTCAATTTTTACGAATAAATCCCAAGTAAAACCTTGTTTCTTTTAGATCGTGTTTTAATTATATTTTGGCTATGTGTACGATATGTATATTTTTGACACCTACCTACTTGTACTGTTCTATTTGTAGGCTAATATTGTAAGTGAACATACCTATGTGGTAGTTCAATTTTCGGACAAGTCCACTAGGGCTGTACCTGATAGCTGCCTGGAGGGCACAAGAAGAACCGGCCAGTTAGTTTGCTACTGGCCGCCAAAAAAATTGGTGGGGCGAAATTAAAGACGTACATCGAAGAAGCAAGAGAGGTGCATAACAAATGGGGAAAAGTCTCATGCATAGCTGTAATCATTGGCCGTAAGTGTTTAACTATAAATCCGTTATTGAATTAACTATTAACTTTGCAAGAATATTAATTAGTAGAAAATATTCCCGTTGCTTTTGCATATAACGCCTAATCCCCCCACCCCCAGTAAGGACGCCTCTGAACAACAATTTGGAAAATATTGCAACCATTAAGTTAAACATAAAAAAACCAAGACGAGATGCAAAATTTCATAATTTTAACTTTTAGCCTTATTTTTGTTAGTACTACATGTTCTTAAAGTTTAGGCTATTCTTTTGTTAATACCCTTAATTAACATAAAATAAATGTATAATGAAAACCACAAATCACCACAAGATTCATTTGAGCATATTGTGGTAAATACATTTTCTGATTTATTGATTTTGATTATGTAAATCCGATTTAAAACTAAACATTGTACTTTTAGACGCTACCCTGGTGCAAGCACTTAAAGCCGAGCAACGCTTTCTGAAGGAGAACTCGGAAACAGAGTCAGTTTTAAAATGTCAATGTTATGCACCCATTATATAGAATTTATTTATCAAGGTGCCTTATGCCACTTTCAATTTTTTCCGACATAAAAGACGACTTACCTACTTTTGTAACCAGAAATCTAGTGATATTGACCATGTCTCAATGGGTATTCCTACAACTATATGGTTTATTGATATTTTTTAGTGGCCGAGTTACAAGTGGAGATAAAAACCCTTAAAATAGAACTGCGAACGTACATGGACGATCAGGGAAGCGTGCTACGAGTAATCTACAATTTGGTGGAAGCAGATAAAAATGGACCACCGGCCAAGCTGGCGTTCACTGCCAGACCGCTACCTGTTTCGACTGCCAAAGAAGTAAAAAAACTAAACGAGATCCTAGTTGAAGAGGACAACAGGAAACACTTTGTAAGGTTCTATTATAATCTATAATGTATTTACTTATACGGCCACAAAGTTTGGCTGATAAATAAACTGCCTTATCTCTATACATAGATACTATAATTTGGTTATTACATTTTTGGAGGTCTATTTTTTCTGCCCATTGGCGCATAATCGCAACGGCGCCTTAAGAAATTGCATTACACTAAAATTTTCATATGACAAAAAGGTTTTAATTAACGTGTATTTTCTTAAAACCAGATTATATTGGTTTTGTTTCTTAGTTTGACAACTGCAGTTTCAGGCGACTTAATATTTCTAAATATTTAAAAAATCATATCGAAATGGTAAATTATAAAGAATTAAGCCGAATAAAATTTCTAGTAGTGAAAAAAATATTATATTTAAACCACAGTAGAGAAGGCTTTTCTCAACCTCGCAAGTTATTTTCCTCGATGCTTCGCATATCGGAAAATGATAATGCCTAATTAAGAAAAATGTCTTCTCTACCTTGGCCTATAAGATCATGTAATAGTAGGTACATTATAGGCCAAGTTAGAGAAGACATTTTTCTCCACTGAGTATTATTATTATCCGAGCTGTAAAGCAGCGAGGGAAATAAGTGGCGAGATTGAAAGAAATCTTCTTTACGGTAGTTTATGTACTACTAGCAGGGTACCCACAGCGCAAGCCGCGCCCACTTCGGAATGTAAGCATGGTCAGAAGTAATAAGAACTGCTTGTGGTTAATTCAACCTGATTAATGATTTTCTTTCGCAAAAACTTTGCTTATAGGAGTGTCAGGGTGTCGATTTTCTAAAAAAAAAACATTCCTATTTGTAGTATCCCCTTTTACAAGTTAGAAATTTTTAAAGCCATTTTTAGGAAAGGAGCCTTTTTCAAGGTACAATGGTCATAAACCTTCTGTTTGCATCCTGTTAGAAATATGGGGTGAAGATAGGGGCAATAAACAACAATTTTAAAATAACCACATGCTATTTTACAACTTAAAAGGTTTAAGAACCATTGAATCATTACACTGAAACCTTTTCAGCGCCGTATTTTTCGGACCTGAAAACATTTTTGGTTATTTTAAGGTAAACAAGTATTAGCTAATTATAATATTAATTTTATCCTGTTTCACCAATTTGGATGTTTAATTCAAGAGCAATATCAGATTTTAACTGGTTTTTGTCAGGCACGGTTACGGGGGGGGGGGGGGGCAATGGGTGCAATTGTCTTCCCCTGACTCACAAGCGACGTACCTTTTTTTCAATTTTTTTGTTTAGAACGAATTTTGCTCGATTATCTCCAAATTAACATACGAAAAAGTTTTGTAACCAGAAATCGAATGATACATCTACAGTTTCTATCAATATTGTTTCTGCTATGTGTTTAATCTTTTAAGAAAAATTTCTCCCCTTCATACCAAAAAAGAATGTTTTGCTCATTGTCTTGAAAAAGTACCTGTACATAAATTCTTTAAATCTGAAGAAGAACTTTTTCTACACTATTACTTTTTGGTTTTTTTACATTTCAGAATCCCGATAGGTTCTGTCCAAACTGCGGGATGAGGATGATCAACCAAAAAACATTGCAATTGGGCAAGTATTTATTTGGTCTAAAAACTCATATTGGTTTCACAACAAAGCGGTTTATGTTAAAAATATGTTTACAATACAATCTGTAATATTTGTAGATAAATGTCCGTGGTGTACAAAAACTTTAGCAATTGGGCGGCTAGTGCAGGATGCCGCCATTAGAACACGCTGCATCGAGTGCGGTTTATACATATGTGGTAAGTATAACTGTTAAGATATCTGGGACTATACATGATTTTAAAGTTAAGTAACAAATATGTAAAATCTACAACCACTTATTGTGAAATTACAAAATTGATCCGTTGTTACTTTTAGATTTGAACAAATACTGTGAAGCTTGTGGAAATAGCGTTGGGGTGACTTTAACGACAATAGTCGATGCCAACGCAAAAATTTCAGCTAACAGGGCTAAAGCAATAGCAATAAGGAGAAAAAGGCATGCGGCAAATAAATTGGCGCTTGAAACTTCTCTGGTAAGTTCAATTACCATGCTTAACAAATGTATAACTTCGGTACCAATAGATACTATATCCTTACATATGAAATGTTCATATTTAAGTATTATTTTGGTTTTATCAGTTTCATGTTACTTTAATCAATAAGTTACACAAACATATTTTCCGTCGACCACTATGAAATGTGACTAAATTCACATGGTTTACTCTTACTGAAAATAACAAATTTCCCACAACAACCAAACTGTGATGAAATGAGCCGGAAGGCGGGGCTTAGCCTTATGAAAAGTAACATTTCACACGCTCGACAAAAAGTAGGCGGGGCTCAAATATCACAATTAAATAATTACATTATTTTTAAAAATAAAATTTGTAAAAATTTGCAAATGTATGTACGATAACTATTACACAATTCTTATTCATAATAAATTTAGATAACTCACCGAAAAAATTGTAGTAAAATGTAAACCGATAAACAACACTTCGGTCTCCGGAGCTTTTATAAAATGTTAGCAACGGGTATAAGTACAAAGAAGTGTTGTCTTCAGGACAATTGGGAACACTTTTAACACTTGTTATTAATGCAGTAATGTTTATACATGTTTTTATTGTTGGATCTCTTAAAAGGTTTCTTAGTTTTGAGATTATATTATATTCACTTTTGTTTACTAAACGCATGGACTACATAAGTTTGACTTGTATATACATAACCGACTGGATTAGACAACTTTTTGCTCACTCGTTATTATCACAGTATGCACACTATTATCTAATTTTAAATGTTAAATTTAAATGCAGGTATTATATTTGAATGTTGACCAAACCGCAGCGGCCGCTGACAGCGTTCGCAAGCAATATTCGCGACGGCGACCTGCCTTATCGACAGTCGTAATTAATTTTAATAAATTTGAATTGTGTTGCTGGCCTTCGTAGACTAATTTTTCATAAAAAAATTGGTAAAACGAAATAAATAGGTATAAGGTGTAAATTAATTAAATTAATTCACATATTTTTAGACTTTGTTAAGATAATAATAAATTATGCATTCTGAATCGAACAGTGAGCAAATAAGTTGTACTCTTCCCGATGTGATACAATCCGCACTGATTACAACCCAGAATTTGCTACCTACAATATCTAGAGGAAGATATGACATTGAGTACAAAAATTTCATGGAATGGAAACAGAAAAATAATGCTAACTCTTTTTCGGAAAATGTCTTGCTAGCGTATTTCGGAGAAATTTCAAAAAAATACAAATCAAGTACTTTATGGTCTATATACTCCATGCTAAGAACGTCAATTGTAGCAAAACATGATGTAAACATTGCTACCTATTCAAAATTAAAGGCTATTTTGAAAAGATATTCAGATGGATATGTAGCTAAAAAGTCTAATACAGTAATTGCCGAAGAAATTAAACACTTCATTGATACAGCTCCTGATGAATTATATTTGTTGGTCAAGGTAATAGGTATAGTCTGTACAGGGTGTCCGGTAACAACGTTCCGTAACTTCGGGAGATGATTCTATATCCAAAAATATGAAGAAAAGTTCTCATGAACAGGGGTCCGGAAAAGCTTTCTAACGGAGCTACGGCTCTTTGAAGAGGGGCCTCAAAATGTGTTGTTTTATTAATTAGTTAATCAATACTGAAACGACATTGATAAAATTTGGTACCCAGGGTATATTTGGTACGGGAAATAGTTTGGTAATTTTAAAAATAGAAAAAAAAGCCAGGGGCGTGCGTAACGGGTAGGGTGTATTGATTAACTAATTAATAAAACAACACATTTTGAGGCCCCTCTTCAAAGAGCCGTAGCTCCGTTAGAAAGCTTTTCCGGACCCCTGTTCATGAGAACTTTTCTTCATATTTTTGGATGTAGAATCATCTCCCGAAGTTACGGAACGTTGTTTCCGAACACCCTGTATAGTGTTTCGTTTACATAATTGTTTATTTTAATTAATAGGCTGTCCTAGCTTTCGGAATAAGTGGAGCACTGAGAAAAGTTGAATTATGCAACATTAAACTTCGTGATTTGAAGGACCTAAATTCAACCTTATTAGTTATGATTCCTCATACTAAAAATAAAAATCCTCGGAGTTTTACAATAACAGGAAAGTTTTACGAAATATACAAGAAGTATGCTAGTCTTCGTCCAAAAAAATTGATTAATCCAGATGAGCGTTTTTTTGTAAATTATCAAAAAGGGAAATGTACGAAATTTTTCTATCAGAGGAAACTGAAAATCCGGGAGAACAACCAATCCAGAGTATTAATCAACAGATCATCAGGGAAAATTCAAATCCCCCTATTCAGCTACACAACTGTTCAAATTTTACGATTAATTACGTTTTCAAAAATTAAATAAAAAATAAAAACCTATTTTTTATTCTTTTGTGAAAGAAATTTTGTTTTTGTTGAATTATATTTTATTTTATTGTCTGTAGATGTAATATTATTTTAATTATCTATTAAGAATTCTTAGTTTTTATTATATTTGTGTGCCCATTCATTTATAGAATAAATTTTGTTTCTATTAAATAAAACTACCCATAAATATAATTAAATCCTGGAGGGTTAAAAAAGCTCATTTGGGGCTGATGATTTTTCTTTTGAAGGCAGGGTAGCTACTTACGTTATTATAGGTAGGTAGTTATTAATAGTTAATAAATGGAAATATGATAATTCATTGTTTATCAGGATACGAAAGTGTTGGTATGCATTAAATATTAAATTTGTTTTTACATTATACTATGCGTTTTTCAGAACCACACTAACGGAAAACCTCTTATTGGTATGTACAGTTTTGACATATTAAACAACGGTATACGGAAAATTGCTCGAATGCAATTGCTTGAATGCAATTGCTCGAATACAATTGCTCGAAAACCAATTGCTCGGATGGAAAATTGCTCGAATGGAAAATTGCTCGAATGACAATTGCTCGAATGGAAGATTGCTCAAATGACAATTGTACGAATAACAATTGCTCGAATATAGCAACAAAATTTTTTAAAAATTCAAAAAAAATACTTGATTTAAATTTTTAAAACCATCCTAATATATGGAAGTTTATACAGGCAATAAAGCGGCAACAACGCCTCAACGAATTAAAAATAGAACAATTTTTGGCTGGTGCTCCACTTCCAGTGGGGAGTCGTAAATACCGGGATTGTGCGGAGCGAATAGGGCACATTATGCAAAATTTTAAAATGTTTTGGAGATACAGACATACATTCGCACATAATATAGGTTTTTAAGACAATTTTGTAATAATAATAATAGAATTAAATAGATAAATTATGTAATTGTGCAATTGATACTTCTGAAATAAATATTTTATAAGTTATTACGATAATTTTGTAATACTAGAATTAAATAGATATGAAACTTAATTATGTATCTAATACTTTTGAAATAAATATTTTTTATTTTACATACCGTCCTATTATTTATTATTTTATTCTGATTTATAACAGCCTACAATTATTATTATTATTATTCTACTGGGCGATACAAGACCGCGGTACAACCATGCTGCTTTTTTCATTTTTGAACCGATTTAAATAAAGTTTTTGACCTATTTTGTTTTTGTAACTTTTTAAGTCAGGATACTTGCTATATTCCAGCAATTTTCCATTCGAGCAATTGGTTTTCGAGCAATTGTCATTCGAGCAATTTTCCATTCGAGCAATTGGTTTTCGAGCAATAGCATTCGAGCAATTGCATTCGAGCAATTTTCACCAAACCTTAATCAACACAGGTGATGGTAGTATACCAAGAGCTTATTTGGAAGCTATGCAAATTATGCAATTGTAGTGTAAAAATACGAAATCGTTTTTAAACAGGTGGTCAAATCAGTCCTCTGCACTCAATTGCTGTAGATATGTATTACTAAAGGCAAATCAGCTGGAGTTTGTGTGTATGTCAAACGCTTAATATTATTAAAACTGTCCTTTTCCAATTACCAAAGATTACTAAAAGTCGTGGAAATTGCTAACTATAACCTGAAAATTAATAACATTTTAAACATATGAATATTATAAAGAATTAAATATCAGCTAAATGACATGCACGCAAGCTCACTGGTTTACTTTTATCTACCTATATTTTATAAAGATGTGCCCATATTTTAACTGAATTTATGTTTCAGGATGACGAAGATAAACTATTTCTGGTAAACATCACACTGATGATCAAAAACTAAATATTACAAGGGGTTTGTAGAAATTTCCAGGTACCCAGCAGCCTTACTTGTCATTTTTGTTATAATTTTACGACATATTTGTCAAAATTTTAGAATACAATTTCCCCAATCAATTCAATTATTCCAAGTAAAAATTTTTTACTTAGTAGGCAAAACATTTCAAACCATAATCAATATTGAATAATAATAAAAGTTGAAAATCTGTGAATTTTAAATTTGTGAATTCTAGAGATGCTCAACATTTGAAATCAATATCTTCATTAATCGAAGTTTTTAAAAATCTGTTGATTTTAAATTTTAGACAATGTATTTAGTTTAACATTGTGTTGGTTTATAAAAAAATATTTTTATTGACTTTCATGAATAAATCCAGATTTATAATAAAAATGCAAATCAAAAATTACTAAGACGCTTATGATTTGAGGACAACTGGGTAACCTGAAATTTTATAACATGAAATCTAATGATCATAGATAGATAGATAGATATATTTATTTTCCAGGACAATTTACAGTATGGAGTCGTCACAAAAACAAGTACAAACATATTAAAATTCAAAGTATTCATTTAAGGTATAAAAGCTTCCATCACATAGAAAACGTTTTAACAAATATTTAAAATTATTGTAAGTCCTACACGACGTTATACAAGTAGGTAGCTTATTAAAAACAGTAATACAGGAGTATGTCGGCGACTTTTTGTATTTTTCTGTGGCATGTGAATTTACCATATAGGCATTACACTGTCTAGTATCATAACTATGGTATAAATTGTTTCTATGAAACAAGTTTTTATATTTAAAAACAAAACAGCAACATTTATAAATGAAGATACCAGTAAATGTCAATGTATTGTGATCTCTAAATAACAATTTATATGTATCTCTAGATTTATAGTTAAAGATCAGCCTTAAGATTCTTTTTTGCAATATAAATATCCTGCTGGCCTTTTGCCTTTTTTAATTTTATACATACCTCATCTATGTGATGGCTCCATTTTAAATTAGTATCAATGTAGATACCTAAAAATTTTGTGTTACTGACAGCGTTTAAATTCGATAGTTTATCGTCGAAGTACAACTGAACGGTCTTATTACTGTTTAAAATAAGTTTGTTTTTTACACACCAATCATTCATTTGCTTATCGGCTATTTTTAATAGCTCCGTGAGGGTTTCTACATTAGATGCTGACAATAAAATTGTGGCGTAATCTGCAAAATTAATTACAGTACCTGACGTTACATAACTGACTAGATCATTTATAAAAAGCAAGAAAATCAGGGGCCCTAGTACTGACCCTTGCGCTACATCTATATCAACACGCTATTAGATATCTTATCATTTACTTTTACAAATAAGTCTCTTTCAGATAAAAATGATATAATCAAATCTAATATATTGCTTCGTATTCCAAGATTGTACAATTTACATTTAACAAACTGTGGATCTACTGTGTCAAATGCACATGATAGGTCGTACATAAGAGCTACAACACACTGTTTTGTATCCATTTTGTTATGGATGTATTCTACAAGACTAAAGGTGGCTGTTTCAGTCGATTTATTAGATACCAAGCCATGCTGTGAAGCTGACAATAAATTAAATGTTTCTAAATATGAGATTAATCTATTGTACATAATTCGTTCAAAGATTTTAGAAAATACACTTAAGATCGATATAGGTCGATAGTTTTCCACCTTTCTTAAAAAGTGGAGTAACTTTAGAACTTTTAAGTTGTTTAGGAAAACAACCCTTATGCACCGAATGATTTATTAGGTAGCACAACGGTTGAACTATTGCATCGCAAACACCTTTCACTACCGCCCATTGCACATCGTCCATTCCAGTTGATTTTTTGTTAGTTAACCTTTGATGACTGATGACACTTCATGAGGTTCAACTTGATAGAAGGCCATCGTTCTGTTACACATACTAGTAACTGTGCAAGAGTTCGAAACTTTGGTGCCAAAATGATTAGCCATTTTTGTAGCTGCAACAGATGAAAAGTATGTACCTAACACATTCGAGACTACAGTTGGATCTTCAATCTTATTATCTCCCTGAGTTAGTATTATCACTTCGCTAGTTCGGGTGTTTCCTGTTTCAATCTTAACCAAGTTCCATATCTCTTTCGTTTTGTTTGATGCGTTGGTAATTTTCTGCTGATAGTAGTTACGTTTAGCATCTACTTTTTTTTGCTTGTGCACTTTTTGATTGTGTTTGTAAATTAACTCAACATCGCTAGAGCTGCACTTTGTTTTAATCAGAAACAGATCTCTCAATTTTTCTCCGGATGTTATTATTTCTTGTAATCCAGGGCTTATCAGCCCTTTTGTTGTTACACCTTACAGTTTTAGTAGGACAGTTGGCATTGAAGTGTGTTAAAAATATGTTCATAAATTTATTAAATGCATCATTAACATCTTCTAATTGTATATCCCATGATACTGATTCTAAAATACTTTTCAGCTTGTCAATGTTGGTTTGTGATATCTGGCGATATGTTTTTACTTCAAAAACATTTTTCTGGTTATCTTTAGCGCGCTGGTTGCAGGTGACTGATAGACATTGTGCTAAGTGATCCGAAATATTTGCATTCACAATATGACAATCGAACAAATGTTCCGGTAGTGTTGATAACATGAAATCTATACCTGTGCTTGATGTGTAATTATTTTTGTTCGTATATATTCTAGTCGGGACTCTCAATTTATTAATTAACTGGTATGAATCAAATACATCGTTTAATATCCTAGATTCTAAGGATTTCGTCAAGAAATCTACATTCAAGTCTCTACATAATACGATATAGTTAGAAAGTTTGCTTGCTTCCGTAAGGACGACGGAGATTTCTCATAAAGCAGTCAAGATCACCAGACGGTGGTCTATAGATTGTGAGCAGGAAAACTTTTTGGTTGTTAATGGTAATATACACCGCATACATTTCAATATGCTTTTCAACACAATAATGTTTTATAAATTTAACAGCTTTTGCTTCTGTACCATCTTGAGCTAGGATCAAAACACCGCCGTGTTTGTAGGTTGATCGGCAGTTGTAATCACTGATATGATATCCTACGAGGTTCATATATGCAATTCCTTCTTGGGAGTCCATGTTTCAGTTAGGCACAGCAATGTGGGTTTGTTGTGAAATTAGAATTATTTACAGTTGAACGTTTGTTACTGGTTTTGATTAGAACATTACTAACTGAGGCAGTACTATCGAATATATCGGGTTTAATAGATGTGTCTTCTGCATGTGTTGTTGTTATCCGGCTGTTGTGTTGGTGGCTCTTCGAGTAAAAAACCGGCGCAGACAAGTGCCAATAGGCCACTTTGTGGGGTCCATTGCCACGTCAAATGTATCTAAAGGAACAGTAAGTTTAAAAGACGAGTAGGTTTCAGACCTCTGGGATGGTAGTTTTTCGCAACTTTGGATTGTTGTGAACTTTGACACATGTTCCTAAACATCCTTGGTTTTTGTACTTGGAGCAAGTCGATATAGATGCACAAATGCCACTTTCTGAATTGCAGCAAGTTCATTTGTATCAGCTGAAACAGCTGATCCCATAACAACCTGGTCATTCTTTCTTCTTGACTTTTTTGCATTTGCCACTTTCACCCACTGACTTTCATTTACTGAAGAAGCTCCCTGGAGATCTTCTTGCAGATTTGCAATTTGGTTCAGTTTCAGGGCCGCTTTGATTTCCAGTCTGCTCGGGATGTCAGACCTGTCTGAGGTTTTTTTATTTATTTCACACTTTTTAGCATTAATTGATTTGTTTATCACTGCTTGTTTATTTAAAACATTTCTAACCTCTACTTTGTGCGACTGCGTCTGCTTCTGCGCCGCGTGCGCCGAACTAGTGTGCGCGATTCGCTGAGGTGCTAGTGCAATATTATCAACTTTCGGAGTCTTATCTACTAGCATTTGTTTAGAAAGAAAGTCGTTTTGTTTCAGTAGCACCTTGATGAGCACGTTTTTCTGTTTAATTATGTACTTTAAGTAGTCTACTTCTGTTAACTGACCTTCAATATTTTCGAAAGCATCTGAGCACGAACTTTCAGTGTCATTTTCGGCCTCGTTTGCATTTTCCACATATTCACTAGGCTTGCAGGATATCTGCCCATCATCGAGCTGCTTGTGAGTTTTGTCTTTAACCGCACAGCTATTGTGAAAAAATAAATCACAGTCTAGTTTTTAAAACACAATCCACACAAGGTGTTTCCGCGACTACCATTATTGCCCGCCATCTTGAAGGCTATAGTAATACAAATCATTGTAATTTGCATCGACTTTCTCTTAATCATACAACAGAAAAAAGTATATAAATTTATCCATCTATTTTGTACGAAAGCCTGGAAGGGCCACACAAAATTTTTTTTTCTCTAATATCGACTTAGTAACTCTCACGACTTAGTAACTCGTGATTACGACTTAGTAACTCGTGATCACGACTTACTAACTCGTAACCACGACTTAGTAACTCGTAATCATGACTTACTAACTCGTAATCACGACTTAGTAACTCGTAATAACGACTTACTAACTCGTAATCACGACTTAGTAACTCGTAATTATGACTTAGTAACTCGTAATCACGACTTAATAACTCGTTATTATATACCACTGTTACAGGGGAGTCCCCTGTATATCAACGACGCCGACGTGACGCTGCTGCATTCTTCAGCGGAAGTAATTTGTTATACAGTTACTCTAATTTGTTGTAGTGTTATGCGTAACGGTGTGGTGTAAGTAAATTATTAAAATCGAAAGAATTTGTGATTTGCAATAGCCAAAGTAAGTACAAAAGTTATCTAAAGTTAAATATTAGTTGCTGCAGGTTGAAGAAATATATTCCAGCAGTAGGTAATTGAAGATATAGTATTGTACTTATTTTAAATCTCATTTTTACTTTCAGTAGGTACGTACCTACCTGAAACGTAACTGGATTAACTGCTGTGTGCATAATGGAAGACAAAGTTTGGAAGCCTTTTTGCGCGCAAGAGGGATTTCGGAAATCGTAGTGGCGTCCTTTATAGAGGAGAAGGTAATGTTGTGTAGAATGTTAAAATGTTTTACGAGAAAAAGGGCAGAATTAATAATAATATCTAAATATTTCAAAATCTAATACGAAGTCGGGAAATTGATATTGTGCATGTGGAATTTAATTTGGTTACGTATGTACAGAAAGTGCTGACAACACAATTTTGAAATAAAAGGAAGGTTTGATAGCACGTAGTCGTTAACCCACAGATTTTAATGTAACATTTTAAAGATGGTAAAAGCAAAACGTTTTCGCCCGTACAAGGGCATCTTCAGTGCTAAAAGTGTATAACAAATAAGCCTTAGGTCTAATTACAATTATTAAGAACTTACCATATGGTAGATGTAAAATACAATGAAAAAGTAATAAAAATTTAAAATTTAAACAACATGAAGTGTTAGTTATTGGTATTTCCACGTAAAGGCCGTAAAGGGTTAAGAAACAGGCATGCGGAAGTACACGGGCGTTAGAAATTTTGTGTACCTATTGGCAAGATTTTGAAATGCTGAATGCTGATTACAATTTACATTTTTAAATTTTAATTTAGTCAGTAGTTATTTATTACTCTGCCAACTAGCAGCTACAGCAGTGCCAGTTTACAATAATTACAGTCGACTTTATTTACAGTGGGTTGTGCTTATACTGTTTTGTGTGGGTTTTTAAATTTTGAATTTGAACCGTGACCATCATAATGGGAAAATACGGCAAATATGAAAAAAAAATATCGTAGTGAATGGGAGCGTTTACCAGAATTTGCGGGTAACATTAAAATTTATGTTTTGTTAACGGATTTGTTTTAATAATTTCTTTCGTTTGAAGGGTGGTTAAAAAGAGGAAACACAGATAATGCACGTTGTTCTGTATGTTGCACCCATCTCAGGGCACATAAAACAGATTTATTGAAACATGCAACTACCAAACTCCATAAAGAAAATATGGTTCGAACAACACCCAGTTGATTCCAAAAACAATTAGACACCTGTGGTATTTCAATTGTGACCCTGGGCAATCAACAGACAATAGTTGATTTAAAATTAGCTGCATTTATTGCAATGCACTCTTCAATAAGAACAATAGACCATCTAAGCGAACTACTTAAAGATATTGATAGTTCTAATTCATTTCAATCATTAAAATTGCATCGTACAAAGTGTACATTATTAATAAACAACGTGATTGCACCTGCTATTTTAGAAAAAAATGTAAATGAATTATGTTCTACTCAAGCGTTTTATTCTTTAATTATAGACGAATCAACAGATGTCAGTGCGAATAAATATTTGTGTTTAGTTATTCAGTACTTTAGTGTAGGAAAATGTGCAATGGTAACCGAATATTTAGGAATTATAGAAGTAGTTAGAACCCGAGCGGTTGACCTACACGAAAGTATAAAATATTGTTTAAGTAGTATAGGGTTAGATATTAAAAAACTTATAGGAATTGGTACTGATGGAGCTAGTAATCTAGTTGGGTGTCATAATTCAGTTTATACTTTGCTAAAAAAAGAGAATCCCAACTTGCAATTAATTAAATGCGTTTGCCACTCATTACACATTTGCCCATCGAAAGCAGCTGCCGAATTACCTTCCTCATTGAAATTTTTGCTGAGGGAATCCTACAATTGGTTTTCAAAGAGTAGTATACGAAAAGTAAATTACAAAAATGTTTATGATTTAATTAACACAGGAGAAAATACCAAAAAACCTTTTCGCAATTTAGTACAATTAGCTGCAACTCGGTGGCTATCCAGATATGAATCTATATCCGTAATTTTAGATCAGTGGCTAGAATTGCAAACTCATTTTAGTATAGCAGGTTTGAATGAAAAATGTTACACAGCACGCACTTTAGAAACTATATATAAAGATGAAACCAATCTTTTGTATTTAAACTTCATGAGACCAATTATGAAGGAATTGAATACTAATCTTTTATTTCAACACACTAATGCCCGATTTTTTCAAAATGTATGAAAATCTATGTTCTCTTTTTTTATCAATGTGCAGGCGAATACTAAAGCCCTTGTTTTTATTTGTTACTGAAAAAGATATGGATAGAAAATTAGAAGAAATAAAAAAATCATTGGGAAACAATCTTGCATTTTTAGAATTAGATTCCACTGATTATGGTATGGTTTTCTGCCAAAAATTAGAAAATAGCAGTATTACCGCAGATGATAAAAAGCATATAAAACAAAGATGTTTTATGTTTTTAAAGGTTTTAGTTTTACAAATGTGCGAAAAACTGCCGCAAAATATGAAAGTTTTACAAACTTTACGAAACTTTTCTCCGATAGTTTGCCTTATAGTCCGTACGCTAGGTCGGTTTTGCTAGCAAATCGATGTCGACACAGTTTCTCTTCAGAAACTGTTAGGGGACATCCTAGAGAGTACCCCGATGTAAGGTGGACATCCGGAAAATTGAGCAATCAGCCGCCATATTGGAAAATGTGAAAATGTGAAAAAAGTGTTTATCTCACGAACGAGTGGTCCGATTGTCACAAACTTTTTTTTGTTTTGTAGCTTATTTAATTGTTATTAATTTATATGCTGAGCGCAAATTAAATTCTGGACGTAAATAATTGAAAAAGGGCTTTAACTGAACCCCTGAAACGTACACAATTTTAAAACGCTTCCACTTTATTGAAACACACGGATTTCCTAAAAGTTATATGTATCATTGTAACCGGCATCATTAGTAGATCAAAATGTTTTTTTAAAGTGCTTGAATAATGTACTAGATGCCGAGATATTAATTATTTTATAATATTACGGCATGTGCGATGTCCAGAGTATGGGCAGTCGCGGCTGCTTGCGGGGGTAAGGGACGAAGGTCCCCACCAGGTTACGCGCATAGTACAAGAGCTGCACTTGCAATCTATCTCTAAATAGGTGCAATTTGTTGTATTTGGTTTCTAATACTTACATTATTTGTTAATTTTCCAATAACAATGAGTGCACCTATTACTTTGACAAATAACTGTGAATTTTTTGATGATCATAAATGTATATTTAGTCAAAAATATACAATGAGCGACTTTCAAGTACCGAACATGGCAAAAGAAGAATGAGAGAGATATTGCTGCAATAAAAGGAAAACATACTGTAATCAATAAACATTTGAAACTATTAGACGCCAATAATTCCCCTTTTGTATATCGCTCGAGAAATCTATGCTGTAAAACGTTTACTTACTGAAAAAATATACCTACATAAAATAATGATCACAAAAATCAACAATCGAACAATCCGAGTACCAGTACATTGTGTCTATTTACTATTAGAAGTTAAACACTATAAAACCAAATTGTATAATAGGTAATAACATAAAAATGAAGGGAAATGCCAGATTTGCGAAAAACTCGCTTACTTTTTAGAGGCTACAAGTTACTTTGAAGATTCTGTTTTTTTGCGTACACCTTTATTAAAGTCTGTAGAAGATGTATTTGGACAAGACATTTATGGTCATAAAGATTGTTTTGCGCAAATATATAATCAAATATGAACACGCAGTTGCAATTGATGACGAAATCAAAATGAAATTTGGTGTAAGATTGACTTTACCTGCCAAGTGATTAAATGTTTCTCGGCAGGTAGTGCTTTATTTATATCTTCTCGAATATTTTCACCTCAATAATGGGAAACTATGGTTAGTAATCAAATCTATCACATCTTGGCAAACAGATTCAATTTTGATTTTGTTATCAATTGCAACTGCGTGTTCATATTTGATTATATATTTGCATAAACAATCTTTACGAACATAAATGTCTTGTCCAAATACATCTTCTACAGACTTTAATAAAGGTGTACGCGAAAAAACAGAATCTACAAAGTAACGTGTAGCCTCTAAAAAGTAAGTGGCACTCTTTTTTTCGCAAATCTGGTACTGTACGGCATTTCCTTTCATTTGTTGTTATTACATATTATACAATTTGGTTTAATAGTGTTTAACTTCTAATAGTAAATAGACACATGTACTGGTACTCGGATTGTTCGATTGTTGATTTTTGTGTTCATTATTTTATGTATAGGTATATTTTTTCAGTAAGTAAACGTTTTACAGCATAGATTTCTCGAGCGATATACAAAAGGGGAATTATTGGCGTCTAATAGTTTCAAATGTTTATTGATTACATTATTTTTTCCTTTTATTGCAGCAATATCTCTCATTCTTCTTTTGCCATGTTCGGTACTTGAAAGTCGCTCATTGTATATTTTTGACTAAATATTTATGATCATCAAAAAATTCACAGTTATTTGTCAAAGTAATAGGTGCACTCATTGTTATTGGAAAATTAACAAATAATGTAAGTATTAGAAACCAAATACAACAAATTGCACCTATTTAGAGATAGATTGCAAGTGCAGCTCTTGTACTATGCGCGTAACCTGGTGGGGACCTTCGTCCCTTACCCCCGCAAGCAGCCGCGACTGCCCATACTCTGGCCATCGCACATGCCGTAATATTATAAAATAATTAATATCTCGGCATCTAGTACATTATTCAAGCACTTTAAAAAAACATTTTGATCTACTAATGATGCCGGTTACAATGATACATATAACTTTTAGAAAATCCGTGTGTTTCAATAAAGTGGAAGCGTTTTAAAATTGTGTACGTTTCAGGGGTTCAGTTAGAGCCCTTTTTCAATTATTTACCTCCAGAATTTAATTTGCGCTCAGCATATAAATTAATAACAATTAAATAAGCTACAAAACAAAAAAAAGTTTGTGAAAATCGGACCACTCGTTCGTGAGATAAACACTTTTTTCACATTTTCACATTTTCCAATATGGCGGCTGATTGCTCAATTTTCCGGATGTCCACCTTACATCGGGGTACTCTCTAGGATGTCCCCTAACAGTTTCTGAAGAGAAACTGTGTCGACATCGATTTGATAGCAAAACCGACCTAGCGTAAGGACTATTACTGCCCTGTCACAATCATGTTAATGTTAGTGGTAATGGTAATGTTAGTTAAGATGTTAAAGTCCAGAATATACCATCTACATTCAAGTATTCACAATGGTGTTAATGTTAATGGTAATGTGAGGCGAACATGTTAGAAGTCCAAATAATTTCTGGATTTCTTAACAAAGCCGTTAACATCTACCAATAAAAACGCAGATTTCTCGCGCGTGCGATTTATTTAAGTTGTAAATTTGACGGACCAGGCTTGAAATGGCGGAGTTCTTCATCAGCTGATCCGGTTCCAACCTCGTGTATCTTCAAATATTCAGGCCATTTTTTTTGTGAAAAATGACGGTTGATGTGGGGATGCTGCTGGAGATTATCCAGCAGTACCCATTCCTCTACGATAAGTCTCATCGGAATTTTAAAGATGTAATCAAGAAAAATAATGCTTGGGTTGACATAGCAGAAACTATGAGTTGTGCAGGTTTGTACTTAATTATTTGCTGATTAGTACAGCCTATTTTTGTTTGCAATTACAGTAAATCAAACTACAGTACCTATATTCTATTGTTCGTTTTTTTATTTAAAAAAATTCGAGTACCTATTATTACAGGTATTTAATCTTTGAAGAATCTCTTTGTAAAGGATTTAGTGTAATTGTTAACTTATTCATTATTGCTTTAAGAATACTTTACAAAATATTTGTTTTTTTAGTAGCCGATGTTAAAACGCGGTGGCGAACGCAGAGAGAGCGATATTCAAAGGAATTGCGCACCCACAAGTGGAATACCACAAGTGGTGATAGCCAGGAAGATACCATTCTGCAGTGGGAATGGTATACAGCAATGGAGTTCCCGGCTATCCATGTGAAGTGTCGCAAAACCACGGCCAACCGCTTCAAAGATGTTCATCTCACCGAAGATGTAGCATCTCCTGGGCCAAGTGGTTCGGGGGGATCGAAGGACGATGAAGGTGCAGAATCAGCAACTCCAACACCCCAAAATCGAGTAAGGAGAGATTCAGGAGGACCTAGCCCTCGGAAATTACAGAAAATGATGGTGGAGAATATTGACAGTGAAGTCATTAAAACATTAAAAGAATTAGAAGCAGGACAGAAACAACAAGATGAAGACGACATGTTTGGCAAGGTGATCGCATGTGAGCTGCGAAAAATCAAAAACGTGGTCGAGAAGCAACAAGTTAAGGCCAACATTTATTCAATAGCTACAGGCATAAAAGACATTGATTAAATTACCAATCTGTATTTTGTATTAATAGTAGTTTGTTTTTTATTAATAAATACCTTACAAATTTATTGTTTTGCCTCTATTCACATAATTTATACTAGTAAAATAATTGCAGAATGTAATTAAAGCATAATTATTAATTATAAAATTTAGTTACAATTAAATATTATTACAGGTATGAAAATGTTTGAAGTAACAATATTAATATTTCATACGATACATTTTAAATAATAAATATTTTAATTTATCTTTTTGCCTCTATTTACATATTTAATTTGCCCTGGTAAAGCACCTGCAGGACTTATTAAATATTGTGTTAAGTTTTCTCTGAGTTGAAGCGCTTTTTGTCCTGGATTGTTTCCACCTCGACCTGTTTTCTCAATATTTTCCAACACGACATTGAAATTGTTGCCTACTTCTCTCCTCCATTGTCCTTCAACTACACAATTGTCAGTTTCCTTGTCGCACATTGATTGTGGGCAGTATTTTTTTTTTATCATCGGACACATTGTATTGTTTTTGTTTTATAAAGTTATGCAAACACACTGTAGCCTTGATAATACCGTCTACAGTCGTATCACTTGCAGATATAGTCCTTGTATATAACCTTGCAACTAAAATTCGAAAGGCATTTTCAATTACCCTTCTGGCACGACTTAGCCTGTAATTGAAAATGGCTTTTTTCTAAAGGGAGGTTCGCTCCTTTATACGGCTTCATTAGAAGAGGACCAAGAGGAAAGGCATCATCGCTAACAAAAAAGTAGGGCATAGTAATACTACTCCCTTGTAAAACTTCTTCTTTTGGCAATTGTAATTCCAATCCTGTCAGTGCTTTTCCAAACGCAGAGTTTGCTAAGATGCCACCATCACTTTGCGAACCATATGCACCCACATCTACATACATAAAATTGTAATTTGCATCGCAGACTGCTAATAGAACAATACTAAAATGATTTTTATAATTAAAAAATTCACTTCCAGAGTTTTTGGGGCACTGAATAGCTACGTGTTTTCCATCAATTGCTTCTAATGCATGTGGTAAATTTCATTTATCCAGAAACTGCTGTTCCATTTTTCTTAGGTCGTCTTGCTTTAATGACTTTAAAACTGTTTTGTTCAACATCTGCCATATAACATTGGTGACTTCTTTAATGATTGTTGAAGCAGTAGAAATTCCAATTTTATAGCCAGATGCTATACTAAAAACTGAATCGCCTTGTGACAAGTATCTGTAAAATTGCAGTTTAGTTTATATTGTATCATTATGTATTGCTAGCTGCCACAAACCTTAACGTTAAAGCTAATCTTTGCGCTGGATTTAAATATTCACGATTGCTTGTTTTCTGTAATGAAGGTCCCACAATTGTAAGTAATTCATCGAATTGTGCAGGAGTCATCCGCGTATATAAAAAAACCATTCGTGATCAATTACCTAAAATGGAATATTACCTACTACACACAATATTAATAAGGATTATTAATATTTTACCTTGTACTTTAAAAAACTTGTTACAAATTCTCCAAGTGTGTTTCGATCTCGCAACACAGGGCTTACACCCCAACGTCGTTTTGTGGTTTTTTTATTACTAATATTATATTTTAACTTTATTAGCAATATTTCTAATTTCTTCATAAGAAAAGTTTCCATCTCAAATAATCTTAAACTTCTGCTCAAACTGAAACTTTGTAGGTTATGTCAAAGGTTATTCGAGATACGGGTTATTCTGGACGAAAGGCTCCACCCATATTATGCCGCGAATTTTAAATGTGCAGTTTGAGTAAAAGTGGGTTAACAGGATTGTGAACAGTGTTAACACTAACATTACCATTAACATCTTAACAAACTTCTGCTCAAACTGAAACTTTGTAGGTTATGTCAAAGGTTATTCGAGATACGGGTTATTCTGGACGAAAGGCTCCACCCACATTATGCCGCGAATTTTAAATGTGCAGTTTGAGTAAAAGTGGGTTAACAGGATTGTGAACAGTGTTACCACTAACATTACCATTAACATCTTAACATCACCATTAACATTAACATGATTGTGACAGGGGCATTGGCTCTGTGAGACCACCTTTAAAAGATTTGCCAATTCATTTAAAAGATGCTAATGTAACATTAGAAAACTTAGATGATCAGTGGAGAAATTTAATTACAATAGATTGGGCGAGGGAATTTCAAAATTATATACCAAGTGACCCAGTAAAATTTTGGTCTATAGTGAAACAATTTGCAAATGGTGGAGAAAATTTGTTATTTAAAGAATTAGCTGAATTTGTTTTAATGTTACTGACAATTCCACTAAGTAATACTGTAGTAGAAAGAGTATTTTCAGTAATAAATGTTCTACCTTAGATGCGTTGCTTAGAATAAGACTTCATTTTCAAAACGAAAATATATGTTGCAATAAAAACTTCAATCCTTCCAAAAGAATGTTAGAATTATTTAATTATAGTATCTATTCTACACCACAAAACGCCGATGAAGATGACGAATCTCTTGAAAATGTAGTGGAATGCATTCCAGGAAGCTTTTAATTGTGGATTGTGGATTCTTATTTTGTAAAAATAAATAAATTTGTTAGATAATTATTATTTAAGTATAAAATTTGAATTGTTTTTTGATACTTTTAGATGTTTCTTAGTTGGCAATAAAAAAATTCGGAAAATAGAAATTTATATTTTAATAATTATATAAAATACAATTTTAAAACTTAGGCGATATTGGGCTACAATTGATTTCGTTGTTGCGATTTTGGGCTATTTTAATTTAGGCGATATTGGGTGACAATTGACTCTGTGGTTGGCTACCAAACTTGTGTAGATACTGGCAACAATGTTAAATATTGGCACTTGACGTTAGTGCGCATACTCCATCATATTTTCCCGCGTTATTTTACTCTGTAGCGTGGTTTGGTGTGGCTTGTGTAACGGTCGTTAAAGTGAGGATTTAAGTTTGCATTTTTCTCCTGTTAAATTGTTGTTTTATAATATTGGTAAGAACTGAATTTATATAAAGCTTGATACTTCTTTATTTATAGTTTATTTTTTTCAGATAGTTAGAATATTCATTAAGCTTAGCTGTATTCTATCCTTAGAAGTGTTTTTTATAGTATTGGTAAGAACTGAATTTATATAAAGCTTGATACTTCTTTATTTAGTTTCTTTTTTTCAGATAGTTAGAATATTCATAAAGCTTAGCTGTATTCTATCCTTAGAAGTGTTTTTTATAGTATTGGTAAGAACTGAACTTTTAAGCAGTTTTTTTCGGGTAGTACTTGTGCATGGTCTGCATTTTTTTTTCTGTCAGATACAAAATGAGCAGCAGCAGTTGTGTAAAAGTTATTAATAGCCAGTGGGCTACAAAAAAATTGACACTTTAATAGCATTGGTGCAAGAAAGGCAAGAAATTTTTGACCAATCTCTTCCGGGCCATTCGAACCAAACTGTGATGGACAAATTGTGGTGAGAAATTGCTGAATTTTTCTTGGCAAAAAACTTGCGAATTCAATTGTAATACTAACTTATTGATTGTATTTCAGAAAAAATATTGAAAAGTAAGTGGCAAATTTTGCGAGGGGGTATCGATAAAGAAGAAAAGATTACCAAACAGTGCAATCTGGCCAGGCTGCTAAAAAAATTAAAAAATGGGCATACTTTGATAGCCTAAGGTTTTTAGAACCGTATGTTGTAGAGCGGGCAACAACATCAAACGCACCAATGTATGTAACAATTAACCTTTTGTATTATATATGTATGTACTTTACCTGTTTTTAGTGTCGAGTACTACACCGTCAAAGACAATGTGGAGCTGCTTACTAAAACGCAGTCTACTGAAAACTTAGTGGACAGTATGTTGCAGAACAGGAAGCAACATCGAACGAATCAACGTATTAACAATTAATCTTTCCTATTATTTTCTGTATGTACTTTACCTGTTTTTAGTGTCGAGTACTATACAGTCAATGATACCCAGTCGGTTGAAAATTTAGTGGACGTGTAGCTACGCGGGTATTATTTTTTTATGTGTTTGTGAATAATAAATTAATATTACAAGTGCCTAGAAAACTTAATAATAGTGTAAAACGTAACAATGTTCAGAAGAGGCAAATATTTGGTAGAATTAGCTCTACAAAATGTAAGTTCCTATTACAATTTTGAGGTTAGAGTTAATACCTATTTTTGTTTGTTAATAATTTTTTAAACTCCTATAGAGTATTGAAACCGATGACACAAACAATAAGGAAGATCCACTCCCACAGGATAACAATGATGAAGTTTTTGACCCACCACTCTATTACACCTATGTCGATGACGATCCACCCCAAAATCAAAGCAATGAAAGCGACGTAATAATGACATTTGAGTTTAATGAATTTGGACAACAAATCACTACGGAAAATGATATTAATATGAGTGCTACAATATGTGAAAAAAATGTAGAGGAAAATGACGTCGTCAGTAAGATTACTGAAGAAGGGACAAACAACGAAAACACTGATAGGTCATCAAGTGGAAATGCAGAACATGTAATTCCTGAAGAAGAGAAAAAAAGTTCTGGTAGGCCTAAAAAAGGACGAAAGAGGACATATGGAAATCAAGATAGACTATTAAGAAATTTAATTTAAAAACCAAACAACCTAAAAAAGACACTTGCAACAAGTGCGATGAATTTGAAGCAAAACTGCAAAATTTAGAAGAGGATTCGGAAAATTTAAAAAGAGAAAGGGAGAAACATTGGCAGCAAGCAAAATGTGCGAGATTCAAGATGCAACAAGATATTTGTATGGCCAAAGAAAACGCATCAACAGAAACCCTAAGATTTGATTTAGAGAAAACTCTTCCTATGCCTCGAATACCTACTAATATAATTTACTATAAAAGGCAGGTTTGTGTCTATAACTGCGGAGTACATAGCGGCAAAACAAACAAAGGGTACTGTTATCTGTGGATTGAAGGTGAAGCAGGAAGCGGGGCTCAAGAAGTCGGATCAACTCTGAGGAAACACGTTTTGAAACATGTAGGAGATGATGTCAAAAACTTGAACTTATGGAGCGATTAATGTGGTGGCCAAAACCGCAACATAAAAATTGTTCTAATGTTACAAACTCTCTTTGCTGATCATCCAGCTATTGAAAATATATATTTAAATTTTCTGGTGTCTGGGCATAGTTACCTAGCAAATAACGACGCCTTTGGTGACATTGAGTGTAGTTTAAAAAGACAACAGTACATGTACAGGGTGGAAGACTTCCAAACCGTTATGGAAAATTGCCGAAAGAAAAATCCTCTTATTGCGGAACGTTTGACAAAAGAGGACTTCTTTTCTACTGAACAACTTGAAAGCCAAAGAACAAATAGAAAGACATCTATCAATAACAATAAAATAAATTGGTTACACATAAAAAAAATTAAAATATGCAAAGATCACCCCTTTAACATTTTTGTAAAGAATGATTACAATGATGATGGAGACTATGAAGTAATTGATTTGAAGAAAAGGGCACGGGGTAAGGCATCCTTCACCATGACCAATTTACCATTACTATGGCCTCAAGGTAAGCCTATATCTGCAAAAAAACTTAAAGACATAAAGTCCTTTCTACACCTTATTCCAAAACACTTCCAAGATTTCTATAAGAATTTCGTTTCCGACAATACTGTTGAAGATGATATTGATGGCTACAATGGGGACTTAGATTTTCAGATTGAGGATACACAATAAAATACTTACTGCAGTTGTTCGTTGTAATTTTTATTACTAATATATTTTTTATTTTCATTTATATCCTATTACCGATAGTTTCGTTTGTGTTTGTAGATTTTGTAATTGGGAACTTTCTATTATTTTCTATAATTTTATTTTGATTACATTAAATCCTTTAACAATAAAAACTAAAATGCTTATTATTGTACTAAATAACAGATCAAATAACCTTAATTTTATTCGATAAACGCAAATCTCTAACGTAAATATTAATATCATTATTATTCGACTGTGTAATAAACAAACATTTTCAATATGCAACATAGAACCAAGCAACAAAATATTAAATTTTTAATGAAAATTGGCAGTTTCTGATGCTGAATCATTCAAAGAAGGGAAATATAGACCTCTATAACCATTTTAATAACAAAATAAAACACTTGCAGCTTTTCAATATTTTATGTAATCAGAAAAACTTTGAGGCTCATTTACTCAAAACCAGTTGTATGTTGATTGGTTCTTCGTTGCATATCTATGTCCAAATGTTAGTAGTTAGTTACCTTTTTCTGTAAAAAAAATTATAAAATAATACTATTTTGAAATAACATAGGTTGCTATGACTGTCAACTTTTTTTATGTCAATTAAATTATTTCACATCAGTCATAAGTTTCTGTTATTAATATCAGATATGAATAATAACGCGTATACAGTCGAGCAGATGGTTTTGCAATTCTCCTATGTTCTTTGAAAGAACCTACTCGGTATATAACATGTACGCACAAAAAAAAAACATAACATTAAATACACTTCTAGCTGAAATTAAATCAAGACATATTATGGATATAGGAAGAACAAGTTTGTGGTACCTACTACGCAACATTGGATTTAAAAACGCCAAAGACGATAACAGACGTCCCCTCTGTGAAGAGTCATGTTGTGGAAATGAGAACAAAATTTTTAAGATAGTATATGAAGATGAGCTCGGCATTAACGCAACCAGGTCAATTTGTCTTCTTAGACGAAACGTGGATATTTTAGAGAGGTGGTAGCAAAAGGTCATGGCAGGGCAGCAGCGAAAATTCTATTAAAAATTCTGGTGGTGCAGGAAAACGGTACATAGTACTACACGCGGGAAATGAACACGGATTTATTAACGGTGCTAGTATAATTTTTTCTTCTAAATTGAAATCGGCCGACTACCATGATAGCATGAACGCAGACATGTTTACAAAATGGTTAAAAGAAAAACTGTTGCCAAACTTACAACAAAAGACGGTGATCGTGTTAGACAATGCTTCATACCATTCTGCAGTGTTAAATCAGCAACCAACTTGGAAGAAAGAAAATATCAAAAACTGGTTAATGGAACAAAATATAAGTATTCCGGAAAATTCATTAAAATCTGATTTATACAAAATAGCTGTTAGGAATAAAAAAACGAAAGAATTTGCTGTAGATAAAATCATTGGAGAGCATGGACACGAAGTACTTAGATTGCCGCCATATCATTGTCAATTTAATCCTATTGAAATGGTTTGGCGAATTACCAAAACATATTACGACAATCACATAGGCGAAAACGGTTATGCTGACAAAGAAGTTCTGGGCATGTGGCAAAAATCTTTAAATACTGCTACGACAGAAACTTGGAAAAACAGTATTAAATATACCACCACCTTAATTAATGAATGGTGGGAACGGGAAAAAATGATAAATAAGGTGAATCCAATAATAATTGCATTAAACGGTGATAGTGATTCAGAGTCGAAAGATTGGTGGGATCAATAATTTGTTTTTTTAGATTATTAGCTATAAGGCATAATTTTATTGTGTATTATAAGAAATTATTATTGTAGGAATAATATTTTGGTAATAAAGAAAAAATTATTTTAATGGTTTAAATTTATTTTTTTATTTGGTTACAATAAACTGTATCATGTAACACTTGTGCAGTTAATAAATTCAAGGTAGGTAAAAACATTAGCAGTTAGTAACTCTTTCAGATGCTTCTCTAAAAAATCGAGATGATTAATGTTCAATCGACGACACTTTGCCACAACTGGTTTTCCAATTGTTTGTATCTTATGAACTACTGAATGTTTTATAGGCGCATTTATATCGTCGGCTTAGTAACAAAAGGGCGTAACTACAAAAATACGAAAAATGAGATAAGCCCGTATTGAGATTGTATATAGAATGTTCTATATTACTGTAAAACAGGCGTAACTCAATTCCTATTAATAAAAAAGTTAGTATGGGCCTAACTCATAAAAAATATATAAATATTAGAAACTGAAAGGCGTATGTCTCTTTACGCCTCTTTGATTTTAAACTTTTCTCATACTTACAGATATCGCAGGGCTTAACACTCGTATATAGGCCTTTTTAACACTACTACTTTTCCAAAGCACTGGTATGGTACTCTGCTATATTAGTATAGTAGATGACCTAGTGACAGATAGTTAAACACGTGGTTAATCTGAAGGAAAAATTTATAAATCAAGAGCAGCAAGAATATTAGAAGCTTATCTAAAATTCGTTGTTGATGGAAAGGAACAAAATTTTTATTCCGATACATGTGGCGGACAAAATCGCAATGCCAACATTTCAGCAATGTTTTTCTACCCAGTTTCTACATTGAATGTTCCAATTATTAATCAAAAATTTTTGGAACCAGGCCATTCTCAAATGGAAGTAGATTCTGTGCATGCAAAAATTGAGACAATGAAAAAAGGAATGCATATCTATGATCGATCAGGCTGGTACACAGTCATTAGGGCAGCTGCAAAGAAAATTCCTTACGAAGTCATAGAAATCTCACAAGATGAAGTGTTTGATTTTCGAAAGGTTTCTTCTGCGTTAATAAAAAATAGAAAAATAGATTCGGATGGTAACAATGGCCAGTGCTTAAAAATCGGGTGGTTACAATACAGAAAAAACGATGTGAATCACATTTATTTTAAGTAGGTATTCTATGGACGCCGATTTTAAAAAACTTAAAGTTGTTCGTCGCAGAAGATCTGGCAAAGTTGTGTTTGATCGTTTATATAATGGCCCCTTCCCATAAAAGCAGAAAAACTAGAAAATCTAAAAGACCTCTGTAGAATGGATATTATAAAAAACCATACCATGCATTTTATGAAAGTCGTGCCTGCGGTGACGCTGAGTCCTATTTTTCAGATTCGGACTAGCAAAATTTCAAGTGTTAATTTCAAGTTCATTTATGTTAAAATGTATTATAATCACAAGAATGTTATATTTAATTAATAAGTTGATACCTATATGTGTATTAAAAACCTTAGAAAGTACAGTTCATATTTTTTTAGTAAGAAAAGGGCGTATCTCGCACAAAAATTTAACAAAAAAAGTGATTACTTAGTTAAAATTAAGACAGAAACTTCGCAACCTCTCGAATCAACACACGGAGTTCCTCAAGGAAGCGTACTTGGCCGGCTATTATTTCTAATCTATGTAAATGATATAAGTAACGCTATTAAATTGTCAAAATTAAATTTATTTGCCGATGACACACTAATTTCATTCTCCGGAAATGATTTTTAAAATGTAGTAAATACAATAAATCAAGATTTGGAAACTCTGTCGTCCTGGTTTACAATTCATAAATTAAAACTCAATACAGCAAAAACAAAATGTATGATTATTGCAAATTAAGTAAATTATAGAAAACTTGACATTGCTAATACGTACATCAGTATAAATAATGAAAAAATTGACATAGTCCGTGAAATTAAATATCTAGGTGTAATTTTAGATTGTTTCTTAAAGTTAAACAAACAAGTAGATTGTGTAGCCAAAAAAATTGCAAAAAATAGGTTTTTTAACAAGAATTTCAAACACTCTATTGCCCTATTCACGATTATTGGTTTATCAAACCATTATTAAACCGCATTTCAACTATTGTAGTTCACATTTATTTCTTGTTGGAGAAACTCAGGTTCAAAGACTGCAGGTTCTTCAAAATAGAGGGATGCGTGTAATATTAAGATGCAATAAATATACTCCTATAGCTCGAATGCATTGCATTTTGAATTTTTTTTACCAGTGCGAGATAACATTATACGTAATCTACTAATTTTCATGTATCAAATCATCAACGGCAATCGTCCAACTTATTTTAGGGATTTTATAATACGTAATAGTGAAATACGTGAATATAACACGCGATCTGCTGACCAATTCAAAACCGCGGAAACAAATAAGCGTAGCACTTCTTCAACAATTTTCAACGAAGGCCTTGCAATATTCAATAATTTGCCGCATGCTACGAGAAATTCCAGTAGTGTAAGAATTTTTAAACTAAATGTGTAAAATATCTTTAAAATGTGTCATTTGGTGTAATCTTTGTCTGTACCTATTGTTCAATGATATGTGATTTGTTCTATATGTATATATGTATATGTTATTAATAGCAACTAATGCTAAATAAAGCACAATTTATTATTATTACTATTTGCGTTTTTTTTTCTTTTAAAGGCGGTTGTGGTTTGAGAACATTTCAATACTTAAACAACATTAAAATCCCGAAAGTTGAGTTAATGTTAGCGGATTAACAGGGGAAAGAAGGATAAAAATCACGTTTTTGCGATCTCCTGAAAAATGCGTTATTGGTAGTTACGCCCTTTTGTTACTAAGCCGACGATATTATAAGTCTTTAGTCAATGATGAATAACGATCTAACAATTGTATACATTTATTGGAATGTATATTTTGAGATGATAAAGAAGTAGGTTGTTGAATTATTTGTGTTTACGAAGGATTGATAGAAGAAGATTGTTGAATTATTTGTGTTTGTGAAGAAACGATTGGTTGTTGAATTGTTTGTGTTTGTAAAGGATGAAACGATGAAGAATTATTAGTAATTATGTTTATTGGTGTTGTGTTTGAAGAATTGAGTGAAGTAAAATTGACAGAAGATTGATTATTATTGTTAATATGTTTGTTTTGTAAAGAATAATAAAATTAACATAATTTCTGTCAGATCGAGTAGCTAAAGCATGATGAATTCCTGTTTTTGAGTCAAATTTTATAAATTGATTATCAAAATACTTTGGAATCACCTGACCAGCCGCACAATCTATCATCAAATTAAAATGTTTTTCTAAATCTAAAATCGGAATAGTGATATTTACAACAAAATTCCATGATTCTGACTTTTTAAGAAAATTAAAAGAAACTTTAATTGTTCTGTAACCAAATGTTTGAACTTGAGTTCCATTTACTGCTTCCAACGGAATATAGCACTTCTGAAACTGATCATGGACATTGATTCCAGAAAAATTAAATGGTAATAATGAATAATTGCTTCCAGTATCAACTAAAAATGAATTATGAGTAATAAAATCTTTAACCAAAATTAATGAATTAAAACTTTGCAAATGGAAGCGATTTTGCAAAGAAATTAAAGGTTTTTTAAACAAGGAGGATTGCATTTAAAAGCTCTATCACCAAATCGATTATGATAATAGCACAACACACCTTCATTATTTCGTTGTGAAATATTTGGATATGTACAATTTTGAAAATTATTATGTTGAAGATCGTTATTTTGCGTTGGTGTTGACTGTCATAATGGTCTTTGTTTGGGGAATGTTAAATTAGCACGTAATTGTTCTTTTAACTCACGAAATTCATTACAAAGTATGTAATATTTATTATTTTGAATAATCGAACTGTCACCACCGTTGTCAGTATTAATTGTATTATAAATGTCATCTAGTTTATTGCAATATTCTCTTAAAGATAACGTTGTCTTCGCATAACCTTTAAGAGATATTGGTAATTTAGTAAAAATAATGCTTTTATGATAATTGTCTGGTAAACCTAAACCAGTACAAACCTGCAAAACACTTTGTAAAAGTTCATTACAAGAAGCATCAAATTTTAAAGCAGTTAGTGCAACAACTTTATCTTCATCAGATTTGTTGTATAAGCGAACAAGTTCTTCACTTAAAATTTCAAAGGGTCTTCGTGCTGGTTTATTGATAATTAAATTAGAAATGCTTGGTAAAATGTCCGCATGTAATCTTGAAATTAAAGTATCAAATTTGTTATTTGAATCTAAAATGTCATTTGTAACAAAATATCTGTCTACAAGTGTTAAAATAAAGTAACATCCTATTTGACTCAAGAGAATTATATACATACATACATAATATCATACAGTCGGGATTATCTTTCAGATCAATTTACCATTCATTGCGTTATGATACCTACTTTTTCATACCATTAAAAATTCCGCTACACCGAATTCCTGAGCAATGATTATGAATATTATGAAGAACGTGAATCTTATCCCGTATGGACTAAATTCTGGAAAGCTGGGAGTGAATGGAGGAATGAGTTGAATTCATTCATCGCGAATAGAGTTTGAAAATTCAACACGATCTAAACGAGCTCTCGAGCACGGAGCATTACCTTTTCTCGGTTGGATCAATCAGAAAATAAGTGGTATTGCACTCACTAGTGATCTAGATGATTTGAAAGTCCAATCCCAAGACCTT
The DNA here is from genome assembly GCA_963082805.1 of Hemicrepidius hirtus. NCBI lineage: Eukaryota > Metazoa > Arthropoda > Insecta > Coleoptera > Elateridae > Hemicrepidius > Hemicrepidius hirtus. The sequence goes on from OY720168.1 coordinate 11,105,062, forward strand.
TCAGATTATATTGAGATAATTGGAAATGATGGGCATATTCTAAACGACCTCCTTCATGACACTCAAGTCCTTCATTCATAAAGGAAGGATGTTTTTAAGCAGTTTGACAAATATATGCTAATTATAGGGGAACTTTGGAAGCAAGTTAACAATTAATATGAATAGTATTCTCTTACTAAAATTACTAGGAATAGTTATAAATCTCTCATTAAATCAAAATGATTGGCTCTCTTACCAAGATTCATTTACAGCTTGTCATTCTGGCCGATTATCCCCCAGCTAAATTCATCCGAAAGTTTTGGAGAATTTGCTTTATAAGTGGTACAGTGATGCGGAGAATGCGGGATTAATGGGTTGCGGACAATTCGCCCCAGGACGATTCGCCCCCGGACGATTCGCTCCCGCGGACAAGTCGCCCCCGGACGATTCGCCCCCGGAAAAGGATAAAAAAAATAAGACAGACCACCCCTATATTTTGTAACAAAACTTACAAATAGTTTAAATTAAAATTGAACTAATTAGAACGAATTAGTTAACTTTTGTTAGTTAAAGTCGTTAAATGGACTTAAGTTCTTTTAAATTGTTAAACTTAAAGATAATAATTAAAGATACTACGCAAATAGCTGTTACACATTAGAACTTAACTTTATATATAATAATAATCTTTAAGATACTGCACAACAAATTATTCTGTGCAGTTAAAAACCAATTAGTGGTAGTTAAACAAGTAGTTATTTAAAAAATCCAGGGTGGGTTAAGTATGATCCTGTAAATAATTAAAGTTACTTAATTATTAATACTTGTTATACCCATCAAAATAGTGTTATACAATTACTATAAATTGGATTTAGTGACATGTGAGCTTGGTTCATCGTCACTAACATTACCCATTTCAATTCCGTGTAGATACGCAAGTAGTGTAGGGACACCACTAATGGGATTAACTTGTATCCCTTGTTGTTGACCTTGTATTTTTTTTATTACCTGTCACCCCTTGTCACTTGTAATCTCTTATCACCATTGTTATTGTTTTTCCTTGTCAGTCAAAAATATTATTTTAATTTAATAATGTACAATTAAATTAGATTTGCACATTTGAATTAGTAATATCATTGATGAACATATAAGTTGGTGCCCGAAGAAGTGATTTCTAAGATACAAAAACAACTTTTTGCAGGCTCAGGCTTGTATAAAACGACTTTTTGCAAGTTCTGACTTGTCATATTCATACCCTTTGACGTTGCCATTTTCCATTCCCTTGTCGCTCTTATCTTTGAAGATCTTTTGAAATCCATACAAAAAGACGGAAAAAAATTAACACAGCCTCAGTATTCTTGACAGCCGAAGTGGCTTTATTTTTACACTAAACTAAACTATACTATAAAGATAGGTTCTCCCGGTGTATGTGCAGTTTTCTACGACACTTCGGTTCTTGCATTAATTTTTAATTTGATTAAATTATAGTGTTATTTGTTCCCAGTTATGTAAAAACATCAATAATAGCAGTTTTAATTTTTTAAAAGCTATTACGACCCTGCAATTAATTTTTGAAAATATGCATTGCGTTCAAAATATAAGAGCGCGGCAAATACAGCGCATCACGTGATGAATCCGACCCGTGACGTCAGCAGTCGTATGCAGATAAACAGACGCAAGCGCTACAGGTAAAATTGGTGTGTTTAGGCTGTGTTTTGTGTCTTTTGGTGATAGTGTATTCTTAACAATTTAATCCAAAAGTTTGTGAATATGGAGCCAGGCTTTGTAAAGTGTTCTTCTGATAATTTACCTTCACTTGACGTGTTTATGATTGCCGAATTTATGAAAGCAGATGATAGGTTTACAGCATCTGAAATAAGAGGTTCCAAAGCTTTAAGGTAATAATTGTTAAATTATTATTTTGTTTATAGCCGTTCCATAGGAATTTTTGGTGAACTAGATAAATTTTTCACATAAAATTTGCATACATAATGGACATCTTAATTTGTAAAATATTTCAGATCATCGAGATAAGATTATGGTGACAAAGCAATTGGATATGTTCAGTTGAAAAGAGAGGGATCTGTGTGTACAGTAAAAGGTAGAATTTGTTCGGAGCATCGTGTGCGAAATAAGGCCTATTCTGTCACCTTAGTCGTAAATGAGACTTCCGAAACGGTTACGAGTGTGGATTGTCACGTTTGTGCAGCATCTTCTGGTAATTATATAGCTTTTAGTAGTATACTAGTTTTAGTTGTTGGCACATGTTATTAAGGTTATCTTCAATATTATTTTACTTTATAGGTGGTTGCAAGCATGCACTTGCTTTTCTAATGTGGGTCCATAGACGTAACGAAGTCCCCTACCGATGTGGCATGCTACTGGAAAAAACCTGCTATGGCAGGCATTGGTAGCTCCATTAAATTTATTACAGTTAAAGAGCTAACGAAGGAAAACCAAAGTGCAGCTGTAACGTTAACCAACAATGAAACCGTTTTGAACGAGCTTGTAACAATAGCACAAGAAAATAATATTGACTGCCAACTTTCAAGACATAATTTTGAAGTGCCGGCTCAGCGTTTTCTTAATGCGAGTATTTACAGGCAGCTAATTGATTTCTGTCGAAATGGTGGTAGTTCGAGTGGGGATTTTCTTAAGTATATTGGCAATACAATGAAAGAAAAAAGTTGCCAAGAAGTTGAGGTAGCAACACGTGACCAAAGTAAATCACCATTATGACACGAGTTTCGATTTGCCGCATAACTGCTTCAAAGTTATACGAAGTAGCACGCTCTAAAACTGCAGACGGTGTATTGGTGGAGAACATTTAAGATAATATGTCAGACGATTATTCTGATCGTGAAGATTTTACTGAAACTCTATCAACTTTTGATCCTAAAAGAAACTCTTACGTAACACAATCTGTCATTCAGTCAGGATTGAGACTCTGAGTGATAGAGTTAGAAATATATCTACAGAGTTAAAGCAATACAAGGAGTCTAATAGAATTCCCAAGAGATCTTTTACAAACAAAATGGCTTCTTCTAAAAAAAGAGATCAAAAAGAATTGGGTGTGATACATAAGGATACTCATCCAGAAAATGTGTCAAAGAAACCTATTATATCAGAGAATATCCCAATACCTGTTGTAGATGAGCCAATTTCCTGTTCATGTGCAACATGTTTACATGATCCATGTCAGTGTAAAACATCTGAGACAACTTCTTCACCTATATCTTCCCAGGATATAGCAGTTGAAGTTGTATCTGAGTCTTATGATCAACAAATTGAGCCACAGAAATCTACCTTAGATCCCACAGCAGTTGTTTTAAGTGGAATTAATGATATTCAAAAGATATTACACTTTATATCAACACCAGTACACAAGAATGAATCTCATACACACGAGTTAAAAGAGGAACCTCTATTTCAAGTTTGCTCAGAAACTCAAGCATTTATACAAACCTTATCTTTAGAATTAACAAAAGATATGTTGGACATTAAGACTTGACTTGCTAATATAGAAGAAAACGAGCGAGAAATAAAAGGAATCATCAATGCATTGGCAATTAATGTTGAGAAAAACAATGAAGCACTAACATCGTTAATCCAGATTATATCCAAAAACACTCAAGATAATTCAGAAGAAGAAGAATCAGAGGATGAGCAGCAATCCTCACATGAAACATCTTCTATTGCACAATCAACCAAAAAAACTGCATATATAAGAAGAGACTTTGAATCTGATAGTGAAGAAGAACCTACAGAAGTTGAAGAAACCACTCTACAGAGCTCACCTCCAGATACCCCTACAAAAACTGACTTGATACTATGGGCCTCCTATGCAAACACTTAGAATGTACAGACATCTGGAGAATTAAATCTTGCTTAGATCTTAAAGATTTTAAGAAGCTGCTGATATCATGGAGAATCCTCCCACCTCATGATACTGCAGTTATTTTCTCAAATTAAATCTAAGAATTGGGGAGCAGCAGCAATGTCTCTTAACAGATTAAGGTGTAGATCTGTTCCATCAAATCACCCTTCTGAAGAGGATGAGCCATCAAGCACACAAGTAAAGATTAAAACAATCAAGAGAAAAGACAAGACGATATTTTCAAGGAGAGAGAGAGAGAGGAATTGGAAAAAATAACCAAAGATAGAGAACGTGTTAAAAGATCAGCCAAAAACAAATCTACTACCTCTTCTCTTGATACGGAAAAATGGATATAATTTATGAATATTCTACAAACAAGATATTGATAACCCAAGAATTCTATATAAAATTAATTAAAAAATTAAAAATAAAAACAAATTTAAAAATAAGAGTTAAAATAAAAAATAAAAAATTAAAATAAAAATAAAAAATAAAAGTAAAAATAATCATATTAAATTGAAATATTATTATAATAATAATAATAATAATAATTTATTTCTCAAGTACAAAGTACAAAATACATACGTATTTATATATACAAAATAGCCAAAGCTTTTGTACATATGTTGCCCCTTCAGGGGCGTGGAGAAACTACAAGATATATAAGTAAGTAAGTAAGTAAGTAAGTAAGTAAGTAAGTAAGTAAGTAAGTAAGTAAGTAAGTAAGCTTTATTTCATTTACCAATGGTATCGAAATAGTGTAGGTAAACATAAACATAAAAAACATAATAAAGTTCAAACTTAAAGATTTAAAATTTAAGAATTCCTCAACAGTGTAAAATGGCTCTTGAATAAACAATTTTTTAAGGTATTTTTTAAGAAGATTTACATTTTGAGCACATTTTACACCATCGGGCAAACAGTTATAAAATTTACTAGACATATTAAAAAATGATTTGTAGGATGTGCCGCAGTTTATAAATGGTAGTCTTATTTGCCGGCCGTTTCTAGTATTGTAATCGTGACAATTAGAATTAAGATTAAATAAATGAATATTTTTATAAACAAATACGATACATTCAAAGATATATAAATTTATCACAGTCATTATTTGCAATTTTGTAAAAAAAGTCGTACAGGACTCCCTAGGTCCAATACCTGCCAAAATTCGAATTGCACGCTTTTGTACTTTCAGAACATCTTCCAAATAGCCCGAACTGCCCCAGAAAAGAATTCCAAATCTTAACTGCGATTCAAAGTACCCAAAATAGACCATCCGCAATGTTTCTTTGTGACATTTACATTTTAATTGTCGTATTGCAAAAATAGCTTTGTTCAGTTTTGATATAAGTGAGTTGCATTGTATATCCCATTTAAGTTGTTGATCAATATAAACACCCAAAAATTTAGAAAAGCCTTCTATTTTAATAACCTTGTTTTGAAGTATTAGTCTATCATCTGTGGCTTTGTTATTAAAAATTACTATACTGGTTTTTTCCACATTAATTTGAAGTTTATTACTGAAAAACCATTTCTGTGCCGTGTTCAAAACATCCACCACGCGGTTCCTCAGCTCATCAATTGAGTTACCCAAAACCACAAAGTTTGTATCATCTGCATACATTGTCATATTGCAGTCGTTATCATATCGTAGAAAATTAGAAGGTAAGTCATTTATGAAAATGATAAAAAGGAGGGGTCCTAATATCGATCCCTGAGGAACACCGCAAGTTAGTTTATGTTTTTCAGACGTCACAGAATTTACAGAGTTTTCTTGATTGTACGTAATTTCAACTACTTGTGTCCTGTACTGTAAATATGATTTGAATAAATCTAAAGCCTTACCCCTAACACCGTAATGCTCGAGTTTCTTTAGGAGCAATTCATGATCTACCAGATCGAATGCCTTTGAAAGGTCACAACTTACATTTGCAACACATTTGTTCTCATTAAGGCCTTTATATACCTCCAAAAGATTATTTTGAAGCGCAGTTGTTGTAGATTTGTTACATAGGAATCCATGTTGTTCTTTGCAGAAGTATTTATGACGATTGAAATAGTTGACTAGTCTTATTTTGATAGCTGTTTCGAAAATTTTTGAGATGGACGGCAGTAATGTAATTGGACGATAGTTAGTAACATCATTTTTATTTTTGGATTTAAATAACGGTCGAACTTTTCCACATTTAAGGACATCAGGAAAGGTACCAGACTCAAAACAAGAATTGATTATGATTGACACAGGTTCACTTAAAACATCTGTGTTCAATTTAAAAATTTTAATTGGTATTTCATCAGTACCCACGGATGCAGTATTATTTAAACTATGAATTATTTTCGCAACTTCAGAGGGGGTAGTAGGAAACAGAAATAGGGATGTGTGGGTGGTAGGTGGTAACGTAAATGAAAAATCTGATATTTTAGGAATTTTTGCATGTAGTGTTTTTGCAATGCTAGAAAAATATTCGTTAAATATTTTTGCTATCTCTACGGGATTACTATAAGCAACACCCTCGGAAATAATGTTTATGTTTTCCACAAGATCCTTGTTTTTGTTAATGTCTGTTTTTATCAAGTTCCAGCTTGTTTTTGGTATATTATTTGAATTTAAGATTAATTTATCGATATGCATTTTTCTTGCGCTCCGTATTACATCATGAAAAATACGACAATATTTCTTGTAATAATTTATTAGGACTGGGTGTGGTAAATTTTTTGTAAGTTTGTATAGATCTCTTTTAGTTTTGCTTGATTTTCGTATGCTTGTGGTTATCCAAGGTTTTTTTTCTAATTTGATTGGCATTTTCTTTAAAGGAAAATTTTTGTTGAATATTCTGTTAAAAATGTTGTAAAAAACCGTCATATTATTATTGTTCTCAGCTTGGTACACCGGATACCAGCTAATATTAAGAAGGTCTAACCTAAATTTATCCATATTTTTTTTACTAAAAACACGACTCATTTTATGTAATTTTGGTTGAGGTAAAGGAACACACATATTGTCAATTCTCAATATTTGTGCATGATGATCAGAGAAATCACAAACAATATTAGCAGATGTGCAATTATTACTAAAATACATATTTGTAAAAATATTATCTAGGCAGGTACTGGAACTTTTGGTAATCCTTGTGGGGCTTTCGATTGTAGCTCTTAAATTATAGCGTTTCATCAATGAATGTAATCTTATTTTTCTATTAGAATCAGTCAGCAAATTTATATTAAGGTCACCTGTTATCACAACTTTTTTAAAACCGTTTAGTATTTGCATCACACTTTCAAATTTTTCGAAAAAGATAAATAAATTTCCTTTAGGAGGACGATAAATGGAAACAATAACAACCCCGAAATTTTGCATCTGTATACCACAGCATTCAAAGTGCGATTCGATCGCCAAATTGTTTATATCTTCCAATATTCTGTATTTTAAAGAATGTCTTACAAATATAACTGTTCCCCCACACTTAGATATACTACGAGCAAAAAATGTCGCAGTTTCGTAATGCTGTAGTCTACACATACTTATTTGATTTACATTGTACCAGTGTTCATCTACGCAAATTATATTGAACATGTGATCATCTAAAAAAATTTCTAATTCTAATAACTTATTCGAAAGACTTTGTATATTCAGGTGACAAACGTTAAGGACAGTAGTACTATTGGCTATCGCATCCACAGATTTAATTCCTGTACATGAAAAACCTCACTGTTAATGATTGTTTTTGTGCTCATATTAGAATTAGTTGAAGAAATTGAGGAAATTGAGGAAACTGAGGACACTGAGGAAACTGACCCCCGGCTATCATTAAGCACGTTAACATCACCATCTGACATGATTGTTTCTACATTGTCGCAGTTTATTTGTTTCAAGTTCGTTACGTTAGTTTTCGTTTCTCTAAAATGACAGACAAATTTAGCTAAATTGTTGCTTAGTTTTCTCTTTCCCCATTTATTCAGGTGAAGCCCATGCTGGGTATAATCCTTTCTATATATATGATAGTATTACAAAAAAAATTTTAATGTTGTTGCTTGGGATGCGTCATACTGTCGACCTGATTCAGGATTCTTTCTCATTCTCATTCTAATGATGCCGTTTTAAATTCTTCTAATGAATAGAACACGTTATTTTTGAGTTGTTTTAGCTTTTTTTTGAAAAGTTTTTGGATGCTGTCTCTTTCATGTCTGTGGGTAGTTTATTGAAAATTTTTATTCCTTCATATATAGGGCCTTTTTGTAAATAGTTCGTGTGTACTTTTGGTAATCTAAATTCATTGTTGTTTCGTGTTTGATAGTTGTGTATGTCATTTGGTTTTGTTAATCTGTCTTTCCTGTCAAAGATTAATTGTGTTATCTTGAAAATGTATAGGTTTGTAACTGTATCTATTTTATGTTCCTTAAAGTAATTTCTGCACGAGTCTGTATTTTTTAAGTTGAATAGTGTTCTTATTGCTCTTTTTTGTATTTTAAAGGTCAAATCTATGAATTTACTGTTGCCAAAAAATTCTAAACCATATTTCAATAGGCTTTGAAAATATGCGTAGTAGACTAACTTTGCTGTTGCAGTATTACTCATCGATCTGATCTTTTTTATGGCGAAAATTGCTGAGGCCAGTTTTTTGTTTAATTGTGTGATATGGGTTTGCCATTCTAGGGTATTGTCTATGTGTAGTCCCAAAAATTTCATATTTTGTGTGTATTTAATAGGTCCTATGTCCGTCGTAAAGTCGGTTTGTTGTGTCTGCAATTTATTTGCTTGGAATAGATAGATAGATAGATAGATAGATAGATAGATAGATGGTATATTTGCCATAGATACTTTAAAAATACATCGGCATATGTCAATACAAAATATATAAATACATAAACAAAAAAGATAAGATATTCACAGATAAAGTGACAAAATACAAAATATATAAACAGAACACCTTGGCTATAGCGTATCATTAATGAATTCCTGATAGCTGTAATATGCCTTACTAACTAACAGTTCATATACTCTTTTTTTGATGACTTTTATATTATCTTGCTTATATTTTGCGGAAAACTTGTTGTACGTGGTGATAGCCAAATATTCTGGACTTTTTTCGTATTTAACCGTTCGGTGTAATGGAATTTCTAGCGTTAAATTATTTCTAGTGTTATAACTATGATTGTACTTTAAACTTTTCATGCTGTGCAAGTTACTTGTAGCATACATAAATAGTTGGTAAATAAAAATTGATGAAGTTGTCATTATTCTCGCTTTGATAAAGTACTCTTTGCAACTATGTCTAGAGTTAAGTTTAAAAATGTATCTTATGGCCCTCTTTTGTAGTTTAAAAACACGCAAAGATTCGGGTGCGGACCCCCAGGCAATTATGCCATATGTAATAGCAGAATGTATATAAGCAAAATAATATAGTCTAAGTACATCTGTGTAGAGGTATTCCCTTAATGATTTAACTGTGAAACAGAAGGTACCAAGTTTTTTACATAGAACCGTGATATGACTATACCATTTAAGGTTATCGTCTAATGTGATGCCCAAAAAAGTGGTTTCGCTAACTTGTTTAATCGAGTTACCCTCTGCTCTTATTAGATTACTAAAATCGTATTCTTTATGACTAATGTTGAAATGCGTGCATACCGATTTTTTGCTGTTTAATTGTAGTTGGTTGGCAGTAAAAAAAGTATTTAATTCTAGAAGTTTTCTTGTGGCAATATCAGCGAGCTGGTCTGTTGTTGATGCTTTGATAATTATTGAGGTGTCATCTGCATAAAGTATACAATCCTCACTACACAAATCGTTAACATAGATAATATACAAAATTGGTCCAAGAATGGAACCTTGAGGGATACCTCTTTTAAGAGTTAGGAAGTCCGATTTTGCACCATTACTTTCAACATAGTGTTGCCGACCCTCAAGATAGCTTTTAAACCACCTTAGTGGAACACCTCTAATCCCATAATGGTACAGTTTATCTAACAATAGATCATGCTTAACCAGATCAAATGCCTTACTTAGATCTAAAAATATACCTATGCATGTATTTCCATTATCAATCTCTTTGTACAATTTATTTAGAAATTCAGTAATAGCTGAAGTGGTAGACCTTTTTTTCCAGAAACCATGTTGGTGCTTATCAAATAAGTCATACTTGCTGAAAAAATCAAGTAATTTGTTTGCAACTATTTTTTCAAGAATTTTAGAAAACACACTTAAAATTGAAACGGGTCTGTAATTTTCTACGTTTTTACATGAATCTTTTTTATGCAATGGTACTATTTTAGTAATTTTTAATGGATCAGGAAAATGGCCTTTTGTTAATGAATTATTTATGATGGATGTCAGAGGTAGACAAATCTCGTCAATACAGTGCTTAATTAACTTTATATTAACCCCATCATGCCCAGCAGAGTTTTTAGGTTTTAATTCCCGAATAATGTTGGCGACTTCTAAGGTAGATACTGGTGAGAAAAATAGCGATTTTTGGTTTTGATTAATTTTATGTTTATATGTTACAGTTTGCTTCGATTCCTTTACAAGAGTATCGGTAATAGTATTAAAGTATTTATTAAAATGGTTCGCGCATTCTTTATTATCTGTAATTGTTTTATTATCTACTTCTAGGTCAATAACTGTTTTTCTGTTGTTTCTGGTGTTATTGTTAATAATTTCCCAGGCAGTTTTATTTTTATGAGACGCATTTATTAAAAGATTGCTAAAATAAAGTTTCTTTGCATTTGCAATAACTTTGCGATAAATTGCTTTATACCGTTTGTAGTACATTATAATGTGCCTGTTACCCGATCTTGCCAAAAGATGTAGATCTTTTAATTTCTTTGATGATATTTGTATACCTCTCGTAATCCATCGATTTGCGAGCTTATTATTATTTTGCTGTGGTTTGCATCTTTTTAGAGGAAATGCAATGCTGATTTTTTCTGTTATAATATCACTGAACTTCTTAAATTGTAGATAAACATTATCGCAAGTATTTACATCATTCCAAATTACATTTTTTAACATGTCTTTAAATTGATTTAGGTTTGCAGTGTTGTTAAAATTTCTATAAAAGACTGGCTCATTTGTTACTTGAAAATTTTCTTGTACCAATACAGTTAGCATTTGTGCATTATGGTCAGATATACCGTTATAAACTACTTTGCCTACATACTTCGGTATATTTTGCTGTACACAGAAATTATCCAGACAGCTTTGTCCTCTTGTAGGTTCCTTGATTATAGGTTCAAGGGTGTATGAGTACATTACATCTAACAAGTTATCTAAATGATTAGAATGCCCTAAGAAATTGTAGTTGAAATCGCCACATAAGATAATTCTATATTTCTTAAATTTACTAACATGCTCTAATGCTAATGAAAGTTTTTCAGTAAATATATCCCTGTCCCCTAATGGGCTTCTGTATATAACCAATATAATTAAATTTAAATTACCTACAGATACTTTCCCGGCTGCAATTTCAAAGTGGATTTCTACAGACAGTTTCTTTACTTCTTCTATTACTTCCATGGAGATATGGTGTTTGCATAAAATAGCCACACCACCATGACAGTGTATATAATGTTGAAGGTTTTTTTGATATTAACTATGTGTTTATTGTCTGTCATCCAGTTGTTTATTTTCTTTATTATCTTCGCCACTGTCGTTTCTAGTGTTTCGTTAAATTTTTCTGATATTGTAATTGTCGCGTCGTCGGCGAATAGTGTGAATTTCGCGTCTATATTCTGCGGTAGGACATTAATGTAAATTAAGAATAGTGTGGGTGATAAAATTCCCCCTTGTGGAACTCCGCAACTAATTTGCTCCTCCTGTGATTTGTAATTAATGATTTTATTTCTTTCATTTTTATATGTAATGTTTACATATTGCGTTCTTTGAGACATGTATGATTCGAACCATTTGTTTGCGTGTCCCCTAATACCATACTTATTTAATTTTTCTAATAATATTTTATGGTCCACGCAATCAAATGCTTTCGTAAGATCTATGAAAATCGCTGCTACTTTTAATTTGTTTGCCAGTTTGTTGTAGATGTATTCTAAGGCTTCCATTATTGCTCCAGATGTGTTACGGTTTGCTGTGAAACCAAATTGACTATTAGTTAAAAAATTGTTTTGTTGCATATATTTTTGTAGTCTACTATTCATTATCTTTTCTATTACTTTTGAAATGCTCGGTAATAGCGAAATAGGTCTATAATTTGCTGTATCGGTTTTATCTCCGCTTTTGTATATCGGTTTAATTATCCCTATTTTGAGTTTTTTGGGGAATGTAGCTTGTGCGAACGATGCATTGATTATGTCTAGAAGTGGATATTGCAATATGTGAATGAATTGTTTAATTAATGTTGTTGGTATTTCGTCTATACCGGAAGATAGTTTGTTTTTTAGAGAGTTTACTGCATCTCTAATTTCTGCTAAACTACTTGGCGCTAGGAAAAAGTTTGCGTTATTATTGTTTATATTTGCTTTTATTAAATTATTAATGGCGTTGTCATTTATTGGGAAATTTTCGGTTAGTTTATTCGCTACTTTTGCAAAATATTTATTAAAATGTGCTCCGACTGACTGTGGGTCTGACGTGATGAGATTGTCTATTTTTAATGTTATTTGGTCGGATGCTTTTTCTTTTGGATGGTTATTACATTCTTCCTTTATTATTTTCCACGTTTCTTTTATTGTATTTTTTGTTGTTAATATTTTTAATTCGACACTGTGGGTTTTGGCTAATTTTATCACTTTTTTTAGTATTTTTATGTAATTGTTGATATATTCTAGTATTTCGTTGTTTGGACCTAACTTTTTGATGTCTAAAAGATCTCTTTTCTTTTTACATGATATTTTTATGCCCTTTGTTATCGATGTGTTTTGTTTGTTATTTGATATACGGGTGTTTTTGAGTGGAAAAGCTTCGTTGAATATTTTGTTGAATATCTCGTAGAAATTGTCAAGTTTTTGGTCTGGACAGTCGGTTTCGTACAATTTGTTATATCCCTCGGGGCCAGTACAATACGTCACCCTGTAAGAATGTGGCTTAGTCCATGTTAACAGGCTACCCCTCGCATTGCGCCGATGATCGCATGTTAACCTTCCCACATGCCATTAATACGTGATGGAATGCTGAAATACGCTCCTCATTTCCAGGATTTCTGTCTGTTCCTTTATGGATAAACAGAGTATCGAATTACCCTGAGTAGTAATGTCACAAGCACCCATCCCTTGTAAACCAGTTCGCCAATCGGCTGCCCGCTTTTCAAACCAATTCCCCCTAATATGCAAGTCACGCATGCTTGCTCTGAAGAAAGAAAGCTAAGTCGTTCCCGATCTGTCAACCCGACTTGACCTAAAGAACGACCAAGTACCGCTTATCGTCTCGAAACATTACCGTTTGTGAAGAAAATGAAGCTCTGCTTCATCTCCCGTTACGATTGGTGCTAAAGAATATTCTGATACCGCTAACGTTTCGTTTACCGATTATCTTTAAGTGAACTATCAGATTTTACCGTAAATAAAGTGTTTGCGACTCACTGAACTCTCAAGTTATTCGAGATTCGGTCGTGCTAACGTTAAGTTATTTCGCACGGCTTCCCGTCCCGGAAATGCATCATTTTCAAGTAAAGTGATTATCGTCTATCGAATAGTCGAGAAGTAATCCCGCCCGCCAGAAGAAGCTCGTACCGACTCTTCCGCCACCTTCATCGGTTCCCGTAGCTTAGGAGGCCCCAGTCGAGTTTCAAGGAAAAGATTCCGTCCCGCATCAACCCTTAAAAAGGTGAAAGTAATAAGGCCTCTGGTGTTAAAATTATAGTGCTAAAGGTAAACCATCTGACAGCCGCATCAAAAATAAGGTACTGCCATATTGTTGTCGCTTTAAAGACTTATCTTTACCGCTCATTAAGTAACGTAAATACCCTCTAGTAAGACTCATACTTATAGCTGTTGAACCCGGAGGTATTGAATTACCTGAACTTTTAATAATACCCCTCTAGGGTCTCCAGCATTTGACGTTCAGATTCAAGTTCCCGTAGTGGAATCCTCACCTTAGTGGTGGAGATTCCACCTCACTTTTGTATGTGTATACCATTAAAATCTTAGTTAAGTATCGAACTATTACCAAACTTGTGCAGGGCTGCGATTCCGAGATTCTAGAGTTTAGCACGTAAATATGAACTCGGACGCGTGAGTCCTGGGCGAATCGATTCCCCATTGTCTTGGCAAGTCCAAGACTGTTTACTTCGATTGATTATGTTCTTGTATTATAATCTGTGAATATTTTATGTAGATATATATTTGTGTTACCCTTCAGTAATTTACGTTTGATTATTAAAAGTCAAGTTGTTAAGCAATCCCGTTTCTTTATTTCAAAGAGTAAATTCACGACCTCCTCCCAAACCCGCCCTAGGTACTTTCTGTTTCAGGATCCAGGACGGGTCAGACTGTTTACCTCGACGCTGACAAACACACCAGAGGATTTTCCTATTTTTACCTCCAAGGTCTTAGGACCATCAGAAAAATAGGTGGCGCCCTTTTTAACTCTCCCTGTGTAAGTTATCGTTCCGCCCTTATATCGCGAATTCATAACCCACCCCCAATCTCCATTGAGACAGCCGTCAGCACTTCTCTGTTCACGTGTACAAAATAAGGGAATGTACCGTAACAAATTTTGACCGTCTACTTTATCAATGAGAGATTTAAATTTTTTAAGTGTTATTTTATTGAATTTCCGTCTCAGTTCGTAAGTATATTCAGTTATTGTCTGTGATTCGTCCTCTATTTTTATTAATTGTGCTAGATGGTCAGATAGGCCTGTTTCAATATTTAAAGAAGTTATGTGGTTAATATTTTTATTGGTCATAATGTTATCTAGGAGGGTTGCACTCGTGTTTGTTATTCTTGTTGGTGTTTTGATTACGGGAGCTAAATTGTGCATATTTAATATTGATAAGAATTCGTTTTTTTGTGGAGAATCCTGTAATAGGTCGACATTAAAGTCCCCGCTTATTATTATTTCTTTAGGATTTTTGCTTATTGAGTCTAATAGTTGAATAAGATTTTCAAAAAATAAGTCTATGTTCCCATCGGGCGACCTGTAAATGGTCACAACTGCCGTTTTACAATTACTAATTATTGAATATTCAAAATGTTTTTCAAGAGGTTGTGGTAAAGTGATACAATTCCATTTTGAAAATAAATCTACGTCATTTCTTACTAATATAATTACCCCCCATGTTGCCTATTTGTCCTGCAGAAGAATGTTATTATATTATAATTGTGTAGTCTTACTGTTTTCAGTTCTTCTGTTCGTAGCCAATGTTCTGTGAGGCAGATGACGTGAGGTTTTTGCTTTGTATCCGAAAGTTCTTGTAAAAAGATTTCAAATTCTTGAATTTTATTTTTGAATGATTGTATGTTTTGATGATAGATAATGACATTATTTGTTATCTTCCCACTTCCCGTTTCCTAGTAACTGATTTCTTTGTATTTGTTTGCTGATCGTAGACGCCTTCCGAACTCTCCTCCTACTGTAGTGCCGCTATGTTGGTCAAAGATTTTTGTTTGTTCCTTGTTACGTTGTTCTATTATTTCAGTGGGTGATTTTTTCAGATCAGATAGATTATACGCTTTACCATTTACAACTAGTTTATTAAATGCAAGATGAGCCCGTTTTCCATTCTGCTTTGCTTCGGCAAGGTACGGTTTCAGCAGTTGGCGTTCATTCTTTACTTTTTTTGAGAAATCTTTTGATATCGCAAATGTTGTTCCGTTGAGGTTCCTTCCGTTTTTAATGATTGTCTCTTTGTGTTTGTAATTATTGAATTTAATGATCACTGGCCGACTAGTTTCCTTCTTTTGATCTTTATATCCCAACCTATGAGCTCTTTTTATATCCATGTCATTAAGTTGTATTTGAAATTTATCATTAATAAACTTTGTAGCTTTCGCTTCTGTTTCTTGCCATGTTTCTGCTTCTTCTTCCTTAAGCCCGTATATTACGATGTTGTTTCGGCGTGATTGATTTTCTAAGTAGTCAATCTTATCTTCTAACTGTTTTATTTGATTTTTCAACTCGGAATTTTCTTTCTTTATAGACTCCATTGATTTATTTAACGTTGTAATGTTTTCGTTAGTAACATCCTGTTTATTGTTTAGCTCAATCAGTCTAGCCAATATTTCGTCTAGTTTTTCGTTATCCATTATCGAAGGCTGGGCCTATGCGATAGCTGGGTATGTCTGTTATTGGTGCGAGTTTAGCTTAATATTGGTCGAATTCTTTGTTTCTTATTCTTTTTTAGCTATTCAGGCACCCTTTATTTTACACTTATTAATCAAACTATTTAATCACTATTTATTTTACATTTACTTTATTTTACATGCACATTCACTTTTACACTGCCTAAAGATTCTCTTTTTATTTACGCGGTACACTAAACTACGTCCGTTCGCAACAACACCGTGCACAAGATATTCTATGATAAAAAAATAGACATTCATAATATTATTCAACTCTACACATTAAAGATAAAGAATTATATTTCTTATATTAGAATTTTTAAGGCAAAAAATATATTAATAGTGCATCTAATAAGAATCAAGACATGGTCTAAAAATAACTTAAATACACAAATATTATTATCAATAAATCTTAACAAATTAACATAAAAAAGATATATTATAAATAACTTCATTACAACAATACAATCTCTTGTTAATAAAAATATTTTTCATTGGTAATTTATTACTATATCAATGAGAGGATATAATTACACATATTATGTTTGTATACAATTAAGCTCAAACATTTGAACTATACATCCTGTAATATATCAACTAAGATAAATAAAATGTATTAAAAATAATTAAGATAAATTCCCTTTCTCAATATGTACCTAATATGATTTAGTAGTATTCATATTGATCCATTCAATGAATTGTTAGTCCACCATTATATTAACTTCTTTATAGTTCTTTTATATTATTGTTCATCTTTAAAATATAGGAGCTGCAAAAGTAAAGGATACGAGTGCAATGAAGCGGGGAAGGTTATTAGAAAAACAAGTATTGCAAGTTATCGAAAACCAATTGAAAGTAAATTTAAAAGAATGTGAACTTCTACTAATGCCAAAGTAGCCTATTCTCGGTGCATCGCCTGATGCTGTTGCAAGAGAATTTGTAGTTGAAGTCCAATGACTGAAAAAGCTGTAACACGGTATACAGGGTGTTAATTAAGTACGTTCGCAAACTTTAACCCTTTCCAGCCAGATGATCAATTGGCATCATGCTTGTTTCTAGAGTGTAGGTGTTACCTAAAAGGTTCAAATCTGCACTTATAGCATACATGAGGTAAAGAGTGGTGTCCAATAGGTGGCGCATGCTGCTTGAAACTGGAATTTTATTTTGTTTTTAGTTGTATCACATATTTGAATTTATGCGTTAGTGTTATTTATCAACGTAGTGAAAATACCGAAAATTACTTCTTGCAAACAACAGTAAGTTTTTCATTTATTGCTTAGGTAAAATTTTTATCTGAATCTACATGTGCTTCTTGATATTGTATGTCATGTTCAAAGTGAATTTCAAACTTTATTGGGGTATATGACCCCATTTGATCTGGTGATTCCAACTGGCATCATTGGGCTGCAATGGACTTTATTCTAAAATTCGTTTTAGATTAGTAGAGTCGGACTTACCGCCAAGAAAGAGCAACACCTGCTGCTCCTTCTCGAAGGCGATATTTCTGATGTGGATATTGAAGAAAGTGATGATGAAAGGGAGTTAGCGATTGATGTTCATCAACTGGGTGGTGGAGAATCACCCCCTGATATTGATTTGAATGTGGAAATCGAAGAGGACCAAGAGGATTTGGACGGAAGTAATAATGAACTGGAGTTAGCAACTGATATTCATCAACTGGACAGTGTAGTATTACCCCCTAATAGTGATTCGAACATGGAAATAGAAGAGGTTCGTGAGTATAAAAGTGAAGATGAAATTGCTCCTGTGCATCTCATACCCTCCACCAGCAAAGACAAAATTGGGGCCTAATGGTCTTGCAGCTTCTACGAGTAAGAGAAAAAATAAGAAGCAAAAACCAAATTGGCGCGTAAGAGATATCGATGAAGTCGTATCCACATGTCAAGTCACTTTCACAGATCCCCCAAAGGACGATATCAGTCCTCTAACATATTTCAAACTGTTTTTCGACGATTCTATAATTCAAAACTTTGTTGAACAAACAAATCTATATTCTGTCCAAAAAACTGCAACATCAGTAAATACAACGAAAGAAGAAATGGAACAATTTCTTGGAATGCATATCTTAAGTGGTATTGTAAAAATGCCTTCCTACAGGATGTATTGGGCGGAGGCGACTAGATATTCTCCTATTGCGGATGTAATGAGTAGGAATAGGTTTGACAAACTTAGAAACTACATCCATATCAACGATAATGCGAATATAAAGACACGAGACCATCCAGATTATGATAAGTTATTCAAAGTTCGGCCTCTAATTGATGCACTTAGAGAAAAATTTTCTAAAATTGAGCATGAAGAGTTTAATTCCGTAGATGAAATAATCGTCCCCTTCAAAGGTCGCTGTTCACTAAAGCAATACGTAAAAAATAAGCCACATAAGTGAGGTATAAAAGTTTTTGCATGTGCAGGCTCAAGCGGCATAATTTATGATTTCGAAGTATATGTTGGCAAAGAAACTTTGGCTGATAAATCAGAACTGGTTATTAGTGGGGACATTGTAATGCGCCTAGTAAACAATATTCCCAAATACAAAAATTACAAAGTTTTTACTGATAACTGGTTTACCTCATATAATCTCTATTGTGCATTGAAAAAGATTGGTATTTTAGCCGCAGGAACTGTCAAAGCAGCTCGATTATCTGGATGCGTTCTAAAGGCTGACAAAATTTTAAGTAAAGAAGGGCGGGGATCTTACAATTATGCCGTAGAAGTCGAAAACAACGTATTTGCTGTAAAATGGTATGATAACAAGGCTGTACATCTTGTATCTTCTCATAAAGGTCTAAACCCCGTCGCGCCAGTCAAAAGATGGTCAGTAGCAACGAAATCCTACATTGATGTTCCACGCCCTGCGCTTGTAAAGGAATACAATTGCTTCATGGGAGGTGTAGACCTTCACGACATGCTTGTTTCCCTATATCATACACATTTTAAAGTAAAGCGGTATTATTTACGCATACTCTACAATTTAATGGATACATGTATTGTAAATGCTTGGTTGCTGTATCGCAGGCACTGCAAACAAAAACAGCGTATATTCAAATCCCTATTAATTTTTCGGTCGAAAATTGAAAATGCTTTACTGAAGGCAAACAAGGTATTACAACATTCAAGAGGTAGACCATCTTCGGGATCGTCAGCAACTCCTAGTGAAACATCAACACCAAAAAGATTGTGCGTTGTACCACAACCAATTGCTGATGTTAGATATGATCAGATGGGACATTGGCCTTACCATGTGGAACAAAAGAAAAGGTGCAGATTGTGTATTAAGTGTTATAGTAGGGTAAAGTGTTTAAAGTGTAATATACACCTATGTTTAAATAAAGAGAAAAACTGTTTTTTTTCCTACCATGCAAAGTAGAAATAAGACATAACGGACCAATGATGCCATTTGTTATCATTAAATTTTGTCAATAAAGGCACTTTAAAAAATTAAAAAAAAAGGTTTTTTTAGCTATCTAAGAACAGTTTAAACATAAATACCAAAGGAAATAATTTTCTGGAAGAAAAAAATAATTTGGGCTGGAAAGGGTTAAGGGGCGATTCCTTGATAAAATCTAAGATAAAAAGTTCATACAAACATATTGGCTAAAAAACAGTGGCGTACCAGATTTTTTTAAAATAAGGTAACTGAGGTGGCCCCGATGCACGCCACAGGTGGAAATAAAATAAATTTATTTTGACCAAACAATGTCATTTTATGAAATATTAACCTACACCAAGTTTCATTAGAATACCTCTAGGCGTTTTCCAGATTTTTGAAAAAATAATAATTTTTGTTTAAACTTCAACATCCTGTATCTTGAAAACGAAGCCGTTTAGGTCCCGTGTTTGTATGAACTTTTTATCTTAGATTTTATCAAGGAATCGCCCCTTAAAGTTTGCGGACGTACTTAATTAACACCCTGTATAGATAACGGAAAAATTACCAAAAAATTTAATGCACAAATTCATTTACAAATGCTGGCTGCAAATAAAAAGAAAGGGGTGTTTTGTGTTGCTAAACCAAATTTTGAAGAGTCGAAAGAAGTTACTGTGTTCTGGGTTGATTATAATAAAGATTCATAGATCAGTTAATAGAACATGCTATGCAATTTTGGAGTGATAATATTTTTCCTAAATTGATGAAATCTGCAACATAATTTTTTTAGATTCATTTACAGCTTGACAGATGTAAGATGGTACAGGTGTTGCATTATTTAGTTTTAGAGCAATATTCAATCCATTTTGTTAAAAATTTGCTAATTTAGGAATAAGTACATATGTGTTTTTCCTTGAAATACACAAGGATAATAATATTTCAAATTGCGCGCGTTTTCTACCGAATGTCCGATGTTTTTGTGCCACTCTTTACTTTTTACGCGCATTAATCGCGATTTCCCCGAGCACTTCCGGGACCGTAAGATAATACAACACCTATAACAACAAATATTGATGGCTTGATCTTGGCCCTGGATATCGATTTCTTAAATAAAATTTACATTTACATTTGCTTTATAACATGGTCAGTTTTGCCTATTAAACTGTGATGAATTACAGAATGCGGTTTTAAATATTCATACTCTCTTAGTCTACGAATTACTCTTTCTATATGAATACGTAAGCTAGGAATTCTTTTTGTCTCCATAACTTCAGTTTTGCTGGGTTTTACTGAACTGTACACGCTGGGTGGCTTCACGAATTCACAGTTTTTATCTTCGACAAGTTTGTGTATATGTTGAAATCCACGGTCTGCAACAGAACATTCAGGTGGAAGCTGTTGTAAGTATCCACTTTGTTGGAACAACTCTGTATCAGATGTACGGCCACCATATCCACAAGAAATAAAATTTATAAAACCATCTGGTGTAGATGATATCAAATATTTCAGGGTGTTGCAC
Source organism: Hemicrepidius hirtus (assembly GCA_963082805.1). Taxonomy (NCBI): domain Eukaryota; kingdom Metazoa; phylum Arthropoda; class Insecta; order Coleoptera; family Elateridae; genus Hemicrepidius; species Hemicrepidius hirtus. The sequence continues at coordinate 11,126,059 of OY720168.1, forward strand.
TTCTTATACTCCGACCATGTAAGCGATTGTTTAAATGGGTCCATAGGTTTTTCTATCTGTATCTCGAGACAATCTATGATGGATTGAACATTATGGTACCGTGCTCTAAATGGAATGGGCAACAGTTCTTTAATTCTTACTTTATCTGGCAAATATATTAATTTCTTGAGCAAATGAGCAATTATTAAAAGAGATTTATTAAAAATTTTGCTAGCATGCCCTTCTGATAAATCAAACTGATCGCCTAATCTTAAAAATGAATCGTTCAATTTGATTTTCATTAGAGTCAGTAGGATATGTTCACTTGAAATACGGGTTTTTTGACGTAAAAAGTCTACAAGATGTTGAAACCAAGCATCCGTGACACCAACATAGCATTTTGGATTTTTTGATATTAAAGATATGGTTGTTTGTACACAACTCTTTGCACCAGAAACAGATTGGTCAGAGCCGCTGTCATTTTCTGTACAAAAATCGCTATAATTAGATTGTTCATCTTCACTTTCACTAGGGCTGGAACTCTCCACCGCAAAACTCCTCTTTTTAATTTGTGGGAAGTTGGATGTATTTAAAGGTATTTTGAAAGGAGAAGTGGCTGTATCGGGTATATTTTTGTAATGGGTGATGTTGATCTACTTATTTTACTTTTTAAGATGTTGACTGACACGTATTTACTTCGATAACTTGGTCGAACTTGCACCCCCACATCTACATGTTGAACTTCAACTAGGGCTTTTCTTTCGATTTCACTTACACATGCATTCGTTTCTGTAGAAGGCACTTCTTGTGGTTCGGGTTCTAGAGCAATTTCATTGTCATTTTCGGTTACCGTAGAAACGCAAACAGTTTCAAAACAAGAGCTCGTACAGGGTTCTGACTCCTCGTTCTCATGGGACTTCAATGCTTCTCCAACAAGCTGCATTCTTTTTCTTTTTAGAACTGCAGATCTTACCGGTGCTGTAGCTGTTCGTTTTATGTCTTCTTGACAATCAAATATGTGGGGCATTACCTGTTTTTTTAAGGATATTCGCCCACCCATCAACTGAAACTTAACATAATTTTAGGCGTCTTCTTCTAACTATAAAAGATTAAAAAATCTTTTTGTACTCAGTTCCTGGGAAACGACATTCCACAAACGCTACCGATGAACCGATACGTCAATTTCCCGGTCTACTCAACCGGCAAATATAGCAGAAAGGACTGGCCTTCTCAAACATAGTATAAGAAAATCGTTGCAATAGTAATTAAGTTTAATTTATAAAGTGTGATTTTCATTCAATAATATGTACACATAAAAGAAATATGGTTTTTAATCTGTCAATAATATTTTTGTTCATTACAAAAAATGTTGTACAAACCTTATGCTAGAAAGCGTCAACCACGCATTCGCGCGTGTCAAAACACACTCATGCAGGAAATTCGTCTTCCCGCATTTGGTTTGTAAGTAACTATCACATTTCAGCGACTTTCGGGTACTAGGTATGTACTTACATTAAAATGATTTTCACAACAGGAAAAAATCGTTTGTGATGTTGGTTGATCGCGTCTAGCCGCTTTAAACCACAAAAATTTCCGCTTTGAATCTTTAACAAGAGTAATAAAGATTTTATTAGGGGTACTTATAGACGTTGAAGTACACTTGGGAATGAAACACCACCTATTAGCCTTTTTTACTTCCATTATAGTTACTCTGCTATGCTTTAATGCCGTGCGACTAATATCAAAACAGAAGCGATACGAGCTATGACAGCGATGGCTGCCGGTTGCATTCACATTTTGGCGCGCTTTTGAGTGGGCGAAGCGGAATTCAAACTTCAAGATTGTTTTATGCGCTTATTTTTGACACTAAGAAAAAATGAAAAAATATGGAAAGAAAATTTTTCAGTAGCTATCCATTCGTGAAATAAAAAAAAGGGGCGGGAACCGAATTGCGGTAACCAAATTAATTATTATTTCGATGAAGAGGAGGCACCCTACCTACACCAACAGCGCAAGGTATTTTTATGGTGAAGATGACCGACCAACAGCTCTGCTCCCCGTCTTTAGGATCAGTGTTAAGTTTTCTATCAGAGGGCAATGTTATTGATTTGCCATCTCAATCTACCACAGATGAGATTATCGATTTAACAACTCCTGCAGAAGAAGACACGGCAACTCCTGCTGAAGAGGAAGCCATTTTTTTTAATGAATTATCGCCGGCGTCCTTTGAAGCGGGAGATGGAAATATTGATCTGTCACCAGGGGAGAATTATATTGAAGACAGCGAGGATAATTCAGAAATATCAATAAACATGATGCCTAGCAGCTGTAGCTTTATCAATAATAGTTTAGACAGTCTTAATTATTCCCCTTATGGGGGCCCAGAATATCATGGGGTTGAGAACGAGGGGGCCAGCACAACGAACGAAATGAACACCAGGATGTTGAGGTTGATCACTGGCCCGAACTTCCAGAAGGTGCAATGGAGATTTTAGATGACATTGAAGGGACTGGCGAGGAAGGTGGCCCCAACCTCCAGCAGGTGCCGTAGAAGTTTTAGACGCCTTTGAAGATAATCGTCGCTTCGAAAGGCCGGATCTACCCTCATATACGTGTGATGTCATTGACATTATTGAGAACTTATACGGTTAGTGTGTGTTAAAATCGCTTAATATAAACTATTTTGTGATTAAGTATAGATTTAAATTAGTAAAAATAAGTCTTAGTGTTAGCTAATTGTTTATCTATAATAAGCTATAACTCGTTAAAAAAATAAACAATATTGGGAAAGTGAAGTTTAAAACAAATTTCTTAAGAGGTTTTGCTTGTTATCGGTTATGAATCATCCTGTTTGCTGGTTTTGCTATAATATAGCTGGGGCTTGTGCTACGGTCTTACAGTGTTACTACCTATCATCCACACCTTCTACACCACCTCTTACAACCATCTCTGCTAAGTTACAAAATATTTTTATTTATTCTTAATTAATTTAAAAATAGATTACAGAATTATATACCAGCATCGTTTGTATGTTCTGTAAAAAAGGTGTTTATAAATTATTTTTTAATAAGTTTTTTATCTCATAGACTCGTCAAATACCGATCCAGCCGCCGCTACCCCTACAAAATTTAAAACAATTTAGAGTTAACCAAACAGGCCAGGGTTCACGCTTGGCTGACGTAGGTTTTTATATTATTATTTTAACCAGAGTGATGATTTATCTATAACAATTACAGAATTATACCCCGGGACCATCAACGTCTGGCCAACAACAAGCTCCATCGACATCAAACATTGTAAGACCAATATTAATATTCCTCATATATTTGTTTAGTTTTAAAATAATTTATTAATAATGATTTTTTATATTTTACAGGTTAGCTCAAACGCCCACTATCAACGTTCAACTGCCCAGACATCTTCTGCAGGTGCTCCATCTACCTCAAACAATGTAAGTGTGATTGTGTTTTATTAGTCCTAATATAGTGCTGTGTTCTTGTCTATTAAATTATTATATAATTTAATAAAGCCCCATATCACCAAATCAAAAATATATGCTCTGATAATTCGATTAAAAAAAAAACAATGCTACCTGGTACTCACTAATTTACCAAATTTTATTACTACTCCGGCTAACTGAAAATAAATATACACAAAAAAACAACAAAAGCACTATTATTCAGGGTTTCTGGGATACTGCTTATGTTCTCTTTCTTTAAAAATATTACTTTAAATCAATAATAAACAAAAGCAAATTAATTGAAATACACATATTATTATTAATCAATAACAAAAAACAAATTGAAACATCAAATTACAATTAAAAAATCAAAACAATCCTATCAATCCTGAATACTTATACTTATTCCGTACCCTCTTGTATATGCAACTTAACCAACTTTCAATTTTCGAAGTTTTTTTTAGGTTATAATTCATTATTGAGAACAATGTATCTCTTACATGTTAATTTTCTAAGTCCTCTCCACTTTTCTGTGCACCTCTATTTATAACTTTTCCCTTTCTCTTCAAATTTCTTACCATTTCCTTCACATTTCTAAATCTGTCCCCACTATTTTGAGAACCCGACATTTCTTTAATTTTCTTCATATCTTCCTTATTTTTGAATTAATTTCAAAAATGAAAACTTATTCAGAATTCTTACATTTTTCTCTATCTTTCCATACCAAACTTGCCTTATTTTGTTTTCCAAATTTTTTAAATTTTGAACACCCCCAATTCCATTTATCAAAATTTTCAAATATAATCTCGGCCTTTTTCTTCCTCAAAACTTCTTTTCCTTGATCTAAGCTTCATTTTGATATATAATTTATCTATCCAACCTTTGATTTTAGCTTTAAATTTTCTTTTTTACAATAGAATTTAATCTTACGTATTAGTAAATGGCATAATCACCTTTTATCAATTTCAGAACACAATTCAGCTGAAGGCTATATAAAAATCTAATCAGATCTAGCTAATACATCTTATAATTACATAAATACACCCAAAATATTACATTCTCGATGAAGAAAAGTCAAATTAAACAGATCGGAACAATCCTCGGAAACCACTATCATATGAAAAACTGTACAAATCAATACAAGAAAATACCAACAATACACATCTAGCTAAGAAACCTTTTACATAATATTCTTATTATAAAATTCTTATGTTTTAAATAATTTTTAATATTATTTACTAACAATTTATAATAATATGTTTCCGCACTTGGAAAATTTACTCAATTCTTATATTTCTGTTACAATTTATATGTTAAAATAATTAACATCATATGCCATTATTTCAATTAATGAAAGACAAACATAATTTAATATTAATTTACATAAAAAAAAACACCTTTTATCCTAAATAAGAGTTTTATCTCAATCAAATATTGAAATTTAAAGTTCTTTTATACTTTTAAAATAACATAAGCACTCATAAAACCATGGCAATACTGTGAATACCAGTCTTTTTATAAGTAAATATAATTTTTAAATTTCTGAAATCAATTTAACATTTCATGAACTTAAATATCATAGCAATAATTTTAATTTGATTTACTGCTTGATTTCAAATATTAAATAATTTTACAGAATCATAGTCATCAATTAGCAAATCCGCGGGGTACGGAAAACCAGTTCACCTATCTGGTATTAGTGGGAGAATCATCAAAGGAGATTAAAAAATCTAACACATTCGCCCGAAATCTTACATTCACCTTCAAACCTGTTGCTCACACGGATAACCCCATTGCATGGCTAGAGGTATGCAAAAAATAAAAAAAAGTCAGCAGATACTTTGTCTGCCCTCAAGTAACTGCCAAACGTATCTTATTGATTTAAGGAGTTTCGAAATATTTCCAGGCAGACGCTAAATACATTTCGCTTAGCTAAATTAATAGAAATGGGAATATGATAATAACAAACTGAAATATCTCTGAAAAACTTAATAGAGACGTGTTCTTTAACGTGTGCGGGTGTGTGTATTTGTGTGTTAATAATATTATTTATTTACAGGCAGCATTTCATGAGCTACGTGGTTATATACTACAAAACGCTACAGCATCTGATCGTCTAGGGGTGGTAGTAAAAAGCAGCAATTTCCCGGGAAACCCAATGGGGATTTCATTCAGAATAGTAGATCAGCTTAGCACCAATACTATACTATCGGTTATTGAAAAGATCCTCCAGAGCAACGCCACCTTTCTCTCGCAAGAATTCATGACTCTGGATGTAACTAAACTAACCTTACCCGTAGGTTATGGTCGTACAGCATTAAGAAGGGTGAGTTTTGAAATGTTCTGCGATAAGAAAATGGGTATATTGGTGGTCCCCAGTCAGAATAATTTGTGTTTCGCAGCTAGTATTGTTTTAGCTTGCTTCTAAGTAAATTAAACACTTTTTTTATGAGCCTAATTTATGCGCCGCCGCTCACGTCTGTCATAATTGCATTGAAAACGAAGATGTTAATCAAAATTGCGAAATCTATGGTAGGCACCTTAACATTTTTCGGGAAACTCCTGTCACGTCCTTTATGGATTATGTAACTCGACTTGGTCTGAAATTTAGAGTAACAGCACTGGCTCACAATATGAAGGGGTATGACGGGTGATTTAACTTGCAAGAAATTATTAAAAATAGGGATAGGTGGAACCCCAAATGAATTTCAACAGGTACAAAAATTATCTAGATAAGTTGCGGTCATATAAGATTTATAGACTCAATCAACTTCGGGCCCCTACCTTTAGCCGAGTTACCAAAAACTTTCGATTTACGGGGGGCTAAGGGGTATTTCCCGTATTTATTTAATACTCTCGCTAACAAAGAGTTGTCGGCCCACTACCTGACACACAATTTTATGCTCCAAATCAGATGAATTCGAGCGAGCATTGTAATATTTTGGCATTCTGACCAAATTAACAAGGGTTTTGTTTTCGATATGAAGCGGGAAATTCTGAAATATTGTATTTTAGATGTACAGATTTTACTTAAAGCATGTTTACGTTTTTGGAAACTTTTTTACAACAAAATTGCGTGGACCCTTTTCTAGAATCTGCAACTATATAGCAAGCGCATGCAATCGTGTTTTCAGAAGGGTTTTTTTAAACGACAACACAATAGGTGTAATTGCCCCGGGTGGAGGGGGGTTACAGGTTACAGCAATCAAATGTAGCAGTTAAGTGGCTACTTTGGGAAGAACACAGTTCTGCATTATCTATCCAACATATAGTGGAAAAGAGCGTGAATTTAGACTACCCAGGGGATTTTAGTACATGGGTTTTGCCGTGAAAATAATACAGTTTATGAATTTTTGGGATGCTACTGGCATGACTGTGAGGCCTGTTTTCCAAATCAGACAGAAGATTCAATGATAATAAAACAGATGCAATGTTTTTACGTAGAAAGCGGACAGAGGCTCGTGCTTCTCGTATTACGGGTACGATCTAATTCAGATGCGTGAATGTTCTTTTAAAAATTATTTAAAAACCAACAATGTAGCCAGGGATTATGTTAAAAACCACGGCATTTTAATACATACACCATTGGATCCTCGTGATGGGTTTTTTGGTGGTCGCACTAACGTCGTTAAATTATATTATAAATCACGACATAACGAGAAAATCTGTTATTTTGATGTTTATTCTCTATACGCTTTTGTTAACAAGTATTGTAAATATCCGGTTGGTCACCCTACAATTCACATAGTCCATGAAGTTTGCCCCAGGCTACCGATAGACACTACAGAGGGTTTAATTAAATGCTCGGTACTGCCGCCCATTGATTTGTATCACCTGTTACTACCGTGTAAAATGCATAAAAAGCTGGCTTTTATATTGTGTCGTACATGCGGACAAAATTTAAATCAAGGGGTCTATACGCACACCGATGAGGTGCACTTATGTAGCAGATCAGTTAAGGAAGGCATTGTTATTAAACTATAAAATTCGCGAATTTTACGAAATTTGGAAGTACAAGATCGAACAGTATGATAAGAAAACGAAAACGGTGGGGTTGTTTTCTGGGTCTAGATAATTTTCTAAAAATTAAACAGGAATACTCGGGATGGCCTACTTCATGTGTAGATGATGTAAGCAAGCAAAATTATATTCGCGAGTATTTATCGAGGGAGGGTATAGCACTAACCCCTGAAAATATATCCAAAAATCCAGGTTTGCGCTACCTTGCAAAGCTAATGCTAAATAGTTATTGGGGTAAATTTGGTCAGCGCGAAAATTTATTACAGTCATCGGATATTACAAACCTCCGGGAGTTTTTTAAGTTGTTAACCGACTCCTCAGTAGAAGTCCATTCTACGACACCGATAGACGATGATGTTCTCATAGTAAATTGGGCACGACCAGAAGACAATGTCAAACTTCTCAGTACTGTAAACGTTGTCATAGCAGCATACACAACGGCACATGCCAGGCTAGAACTTTATAGTTATCTTGAAAAATTAGAAAGGCGTGTTTTGTACTTTGATACAGACAGGATAATATTTATACATAAAGACGGGGAATGGAAACCTGAAACAGGCGAATTTCTCTGTCAGATGACAGACGAATTAGAACAGTATGGGGTTGGTAGCTATATAAGTGAATTTGTAAGTGAGGGGCCTAAAAATTACAGTTTTAACGTTCACTTAACCGATAAAAATTGTGATATACAATAAGTTTGTAAGGTGAAAGGCATCACACTAAATTTCCAAAATTCACGAATAATAAACTTTGAAACGATGAAAGAAATTATTTGTAATGATGATGATGATAACGCCAACACTACAGTTTATGCTAATTCTGATCGAGAAATAGTCAGAACTTCGGCATACGAAGTCATATCGAGGCCTGAACGTAAGGCTTATAGAGTTAATTATAACAAACGCAGAAGAATAGCTAATAGTTATGACACACTACCTTATGGCTTTATTGAATAATGATTAATTTTATGTTTTGTAAAAAAAATAGAATATAGACGCATTTATGATTGTAATAAAAAGAATATTCCCCATATTGGTCAAAACCTTTTTTCAATTAATTAATTTAAGAACTAACCAATATGTACCCATAACCAGTTGTAAATAAATCATGTTGTCTTTAATAATTTTATTTTATTAATAATATTAATTTGCGTTATACATTAAATTGTTTGTGCAATACCTTATGGCTTTATTGAATAATGATTAATTTTGTTTTGTAAAAATAGAATATAGATGCATTTACATTTGTAATAAAAAGAATATTCTCCATATCGGTCACAACCTTTTTTTTTTTAAATTAATTAATTTACGGACTAACCAACATGTACCCATAATCAGCTGTAAATAAATAAATCATGATGTTTTTAATAATTTTATTTTATTCATAATATTAATTTGCGTTATAAATTAAAATGTTTGGGCTATATTAAATAAACTAAGTGATATCATCAGTAAATCTATTTTTTCAAAATAACAATTGTACAGTAATTGTATACAGCTATCGTTATTAATTAAATTATCATCAAACATATTTAAAAATTCTAGGGTGGAAACATTATTCAATTTTAAATGTAAATACACTAAACAGTAATAACCACAAACAGATGAAGTAAAACTCTGTAAGATTTTGGGGTTGTAGCGCCAGGATTTTGAGTTGTTTTGTATAAAATTTAAGTGATATCCTGTTGATGGTCTTCCGTAAGAATCAAAATATTCACCGTATCCTTCCTTGCTAATGTAGAATGCACACCAATGTTGTCCTGGTTCTCGAGAAGAGTCCGTGTTTAATAATAGAGCAAGGCCGAGATATACATTTGGGTAATTGATGCAAATACATCTCGATGCACACTCCATGGGGTTTGTATTGTCTGCAATGCTTTGCTTATCTCGAAAATGTTCATTGTTGTTGTGTTTAAACCAATCGGATAATTTCAAACCATTTTCAAAAGCACAAACTAGGTTTTCAATGTTGTGATGTAAACACTGCACCGCTAGAACAGTTTTTTTTCTTAAAAGTGTCAATGGAGGACAGCCACACTCGCCTAAATTAATTATGTTTTTTTTCGAGAAAAGTTCAGCTTTTTTTTCTTTTCGCTGCCTTAAACGTAGATCGTTCCGAAACCTTAAAGCCTGCATCAACGTTGATTCAAAATCTTCAAAATTTATATTCCCGCTGCTCCATAAAATTCCGTGATAATGTCTCTCACGGTAGAGTTTTGCACGATTAAGGGGGACCAAATCTTGTGACAGTTTAAAAAGAAACTGGCCCGCTTTATACCCGTCTAAAGATATTATCCCGACCTCTTTAGGAACAAATATTCTTGCATCCGTGCAAAACCCTTGCAAATCCACAAACACCGACATTCTAGCTTGATGATTAGACCTCAACTAAATTTTTTACAGTCTTGCTCTTGTGATCTTTTTAACTGCTGAAGTGCACCACCACATTTCTATGTTCATCAATCTCAATAACGTTGTCAAACTCCGCATATACCAAGCAATTCACTATTGATGATAGTGCTTCATCAAATGCAACTTCCATTCGCAAAGATCCGGCTTTAGTTCCAATGAGTATTCATTTTGGCCGACAAAACGTGTGTTAGATCAAACGCCAATAAACACTACCCTTGAGAATAGTCATCTCGAGAAATAGCGATTCCCTCATTGAGAAAATGAATGCCGGTTTCAGAGGAAAGTGTGTGATAAGGTAGAACATACATTCCGTCTTTGGTAAAATCAGGTTGTAGTGGTTTGGATGGTATCTGCTGGCTGACCAGGGCTGCTTCGTCCTATCGTGCGACGACGTGTGCATCGCACACAGGCAACACCACGTGAGGGGCACCCTCCGAAGGCTCGTCTAACCGCCTAATGCTATTTATTAAGGTCTTTTATATTTTGTTGAAAATATTTTTGATACGATCGATATCAATTATACTTATAATTTTGTTGTTGTCACATTATGCCAGGCATTGTGCAGTTTCTTGTTTTTGTAATTGATACCTATAGTAGCTAGAAGTTACCACAAATTGTGGTTTGTAGTGTCAATTTACATGGAACGTGCAATGGTGCAATGTTATTCAAGCAAGCTCAGCAGTAATTAATGAGAATAGGCTAAATACTGCGGCTAGTTTAGAGAATTGCTCAAATGCAATACCTACTTGAGTTTGTTTTTGTAAAGAAATTTATGTGTGCATCGTGCGTGGAATAAGAGTTAATGGTAATTAACAGATTTGTGATTTTATATTTCGGACTCTGCGGTAATTTAGTCTAAGTTCAAACAGTTACGCCTGCAGATCTTGAAAATTATATGTTTCCAAAACGTAGTTTGTGCATTGTGCTGGTACCTACCTATTTTAAAACCATACTCAATTCACTCACGATATCAAGTAAGTAGATTGATGTGTAAAATGAAAATACTTTAAAAATAATAAATAATAGTGTTCGAAAGTTGTATTATTTACTTCCTTTTGGTATATGGTACTGATAGATAGAAGATCCAAGAAAATGCCAAGAAAGCAACTATCCGGGTATCAACATCGAAAGAAACAATTAGAAAAGAGAAAATGTATTGAAAAGCAAAAAGGAGCCCTTGAAAAATATATGAAAATTGACAGTGGCGATCCACAACCATCTACCAGCACTGAGGGACACAGCCCGGTTTTGAGTGAGAACATGGATGCAAGTACTAGGTAATATTCTAGCAATTCTAAAGATTTAAATACGAAATTGTTCAACTAAACAGTTTTGCAAAATGCTCAATTGATCACAATCAAAATATCAGTAGGGTGGCAGATTCTGAATCAGAAGAGGAAGAAAATTGATCGTCTACATCTAGATCGCAAGAAACCAGTGCTGTGACGATTGTGTCCGCTGAAATTGACGACGATGCTGGTTTGTGGCCTAAAAATTTGTCAAACAATTTAATACAGATTTTAGTAGAAAATTCACCCAAACAGGTGAAGCATCTAAATTACCCTGTAAATTAAGACGGAAGTAAGTTTTCAAATTTATGTTATGTGCGTAAATTACGAAACGGGGAAGAATACGGACGAAAATGGTTGCTATATTCAATATCTAGAAATGCAGTTTTTTGTTTTTCTTGTAAATTGTTTGATAATACTTCGAAAAATAATTTTGTAACTGAAGGTGTAACTGACTGGCGTCATTTATCTTTTATATTATCTAGACACGAGACAAACGTGACGCATATTCGGTATTTTAATAAATGGCTTCAACTTGATAAAAACAAAAAATAAAACTACTATAGATATAGTATCGGGTCTTGATTTTCCAACTTTTTCTCGATCTGTTATAAAGCACTTACCGATATTGCATCGTAATATACTATTATAGTCAATGCAAATTGTTCCCACCCCGAAGTACTGGTTTTCTTAAAACAAAGGTCTTAAAGCATTGTTTAAAATATCCACTATGTTCGAGTCGGGTAAAACTTTACCTTTTATACTGACAACGCCATGATTGTCCCACTCTATATCATGCGCGGCATTCAACCTTTTAATATAACTATCTGCTTTTTTCCTATAGCTTACAGGTACGGTAGATAAAATTTCAGCTGCATAAGCTCCGGGGGGATACAATAATCATCTTTTTAGCGTGATTAATATCTATTTATTTAAACGAACTGCCAAGTAATCCGGAGATAATCGGTGATAAAATAAGCGGAAGCAATGCAGCTCCTTTTTGTATAAGTAATTTTCGTTTCTGTGAGATTAACTCTTTTGGTTTTATTATAATATCCATGTGGTTTAGAAGTTGCATCTTCATAAGCCTCTCGCAGAAAATTTGAGGGCCAAATTTGTCCTGCCAGATGACGTATTTGTACCCCATCCCAAGGATTCTTGAAGGAAATAATACAGTGTGTATTAAGAGATATATCTCTGTCCTTTACCTTGATGAAATATATTCTGGGTTAGGAAAACTACACTCACATTTCTGTGATTAGTAAATATATCTACTATTTCGTTATTTGCCTCTCTCATCAAGTCATCAATAATAATTAAGTTTGGATTAAGTCAACCGAATTGATCCAAACATGGCTTTGTTGAAATTCTACCGAGGTCTCTAAATCTTTATATAAAGGTTGCCATTCATCGTAAAACCAAATTACTTGGTTAAACACATATTTTGTTTGTTTTTTAAAATATCTACGATGAAACAGGATTTACCACACCCCAAGGAGCCAGCCACAATAGCTGAAAAGGGGTGATAAAATTGATACTCTATGTTGAATGTGCACACTTCTAAATAGTACTGACTGAAAGGTTTGGGTGCTTACATTAAATAACCATTTTTTCTTTCATTATTTTTTATTCAATATATACAAAGTTTATCAATACTATATTACAGTGTTTACATGTTTAAAATATATGGCTTAATTCTATCGTCTACATCTAAAATCTTGTAAATTTCCTGAATAACAAACGTTCGAAAAATACAATCACGTAATAATAAGTTTTCGCGGTACCTTGAATGTGCTATATTTGAGACAATCGCGTTTGTCACATTTACAGTTATAGAGGAAAACTGCCTAATATGAGGATACTGCCTAATTTGGGGTAGCCGAATATCTACTAATCGAAAACACCGCCATCTATTATCATTGATGTTGTATGATGCTCTCATAGTGCAATGTAATCTGCGAGCGTTCGGTTTGCAGGAACCTACTGTGTCATTATATTCTAACCTCGAATTGTAAAAACCGCGAAACGAAATTTTTAGTGTGTGTGAAAACAGGCCGATTACCAAGATAAAAAGTAAGTTTGAAATATAATTTTGGCTTGTTTCTAGTCATTAATAACAGTTTAACAATGCCTGCATGTAGAAATTATAACAAACTCAGTATTTGTTTTTATTTTCCAAGTTTGTTTAACAACAATATTTTGCCTAATATGGGGTATACTTGGTTGTTTAATTTGGGGTACCCCATATTAGGACAACAATATTTTGCCTAATATGGGGTATACTTGGTTGTTTAATTTGGGGTACCCCATATTAGGACAAAAATGTTTCAATATATTTTTTTTTGTTTAGATGCCAAATCTACGAAAAAATGGCGTAATGAAAATATGATAGAAGCTGTTACGACATGCAGAGGAAAGCGCATGGGGTATATGAAAAGTGCAAAAACGTTTGCCGTACCGCAGTCTACGTTGGAAAGGTACGTAAAAATTGATAAAGAGCCGGAAGAAATTGTGAATAGAAAGCTTGGAAGAAAACCGGTATTTTCTGAAGACATGGAAAATGAATTAGTAAAGCATTAAATAATAAATATTAAATAAAATATCGATTTCAACGGGAAATAACAAGATTTATTCGCTTTATACATATTTCGGCATCAATGTGCCATTGTCAAAAGCAATATAACGACACAAGTCTGGAACATAGTGAACGAACAATTAGGAAAAAAGAAGAATTGCAGAAAGATTGTAGTAGAAAACAACGGAGAAATTATTCGTAATAGTGAACAGGTTGCAGAAATGTTTGGTGAACACTTTGCAACAATAGTATCGAGAAAATTAAGTGCCCATTTTAAACAAAACCGTGCAAGTGAACACAGTTGTACAACAAATCGTGCAGTGTCTAATTCTCTATTTTTTACACCAGTAACTGCAAATGATGTCTCGGAAATCATAAAAAAAATTCCCTCTAAGGAAACCGCAGGAATAGACGGTATTAATATAAAACTATTGCGATGCTTTTCATATCATATTTGTACGCCATTAGCTCATTTAATAAATAACTGCATATTGGAGGGTATTTACCCTGACATTCTAAAAACGTCAATTACTGTACCGGTACCAAAAAAAGGCGACAAATACGATATTAAAAACTTCAGGCCAATAAGTATACTAAGTGTTTTTTCAAAAATTTTTGAAAGTATTATCACCGACCAAATAGTAAAATACCTCACTAAATTCGATCTTCTCGCAAACTTTCAACACGGGTATAGGAAAGGCCGTTCAACAGAAACTGCTTGTATAGAATTTTTTAATTATGTAAATAGTGAAATAGATGACAGTAGATTTGTAGCTGGAATATTCTTTGACTTGTCATTAGCGTTTGACACTTTAAACTTTAATTTTGTAGAAACTAAGTTATATAATCTAGGGGTACGTGGAAATGCTCTGAATCTCATTATGTCCTACATGAGACAGCGCTCCTTTAAAGTCAAGATTAGTGACTTGATGTCAAAAACATACTACACAAATATGGGTATACCACAGGGCTCAAATCTAGGCCCTTTAATCTTTTTACTATTCCTAAATGACTTAGAAAGTTTTTTGTATCAACACTTACATAAGGGAATTGTAACTAGTTACGCAGACGACACATCTATCGCAGTTTCCTCTGACAGTCCTGAGAACTTATCAACCGATATAAAACGAATGATGACGGTCATGAATGACTGGTGCAAGAAAAATCAATTAATACTTAATATAGATAAGACCAAAATCATGCTGTTTTGTAAAAGTAATAAATACACCAATATTTACCCTAATTTACAACTTTCAAATAACGAAAAATTCCTAGGTATTGAAGTGGACAAAAATCTGTCTTGGGAATATCACATTAGTTTTGTAAGCAAACGATTAAACTCTTCTTACTTTGCAATCCTCCACTTAAAAAAAATCCTGAAGGTGGAATATATAATACAAGTATACTATGCCATGGCATATTCAAGCATGTCATATAATATATTAATATGGGGCAGGGCAGCAGACGTAAAAAGAGTTTTCGTAGCTCAAAAACGCTTAATTAGGCTAATGTTCAATTTGGAAGGCAGAGAATCATGCAAAAACACATTTACTCAACATAACATACTAACACTACCCTGTATATACATATTTAAAAGCGTTATCCATTGTAAATTAAACTTAAGTACATTGAAGAAAAACAACCATTTTCACGATTATAACACAAGAAATAGTGAACTATTAAGATCCCTAAATCACAACACAACCAGGTATGAAAGGTCCTGTGCTTATAGTTGCATATCCCTATACAATAAATTACCAGAAAAATTAAAATGCCTTCCTGTGAAAGCACTCAAGACTCAACTAAAGGAAATACTTATAAATAAATGTTACTACGATATAAGAGTTTATAGATGACGGCAACATTGACAATGTGTAAGACGAAAATTGCACGCTGTTTATTATTTTATTTTATTTTTAATTATTGTACCACATGACGTATCTATATCATAAGTTTCCTGTATGATCAAAAAGACAAATAAATATTATTATTATTATTATTATATTATTATTAATATAAGATATTATAACAAATGCAAAATATAGTAACTCCTTGATTCTATTATTTTAACACTGCGTGAAGCAGCTGGCCCCAGTCAACCCGTCGGAGGTCAGTCGTTATCAGTGTGTTTTAAAAAGATATTTATTCTAAAATCTTCAGTAAAGGAGAATCTAAGAGTTCAATTTGCTCATTCATTAAAGGTACGTTGTTTTTTGTGTGTTTATAAATTTCAAAAGCTTCCAAAATATTTAATTTATTTTTGTTATCAGAAAAGTGTAAAAATTTAATTGTTTTATTAGATGTTAATGTGTGATTTTGTTCTAACAAATGTTTAGCAAAATTTGATTTATGTGCATGTTTATATTTGTAACAACGGATATGTTCTTTTTGCCTAATACTGAAATTTCTAATTGTTTGACCTATATATACTGAATCACAATGTGAACAATTTAATTTATAAATACCTGATGTCAGCAAATCATTAATTTTGTCTTTAGCATTGAAAAGAGAGTATAGAATATTTTTATTTGTTTTAAAAGTGACTTTATATTTATTTGTGTTATTTATAATTTTAGCAATATTTTCTGAAATTTTAACAAAATATGGAATTGAAACGTATTTTAATGTTTTATCAGAGTTATTAATGGAATAAACTTTTTGAATAGCTAATTTATAATTTTTCATTTTAATTAAAGTGTCAATAAGTGTAGTTGTATAACCATTGCTATATGCAATTTGTTTAATAATGGAAATTTCTCTATTAAAATTATTTTTATCTAAAGGAATTGTTAGAGCTCTGTGTACTAAAGATTGATATGCTGCTAATTTATGTGTATTATGATGACAAGAGTTATGTGGTATAGTAATATTAGTTTGTGTAGGTTTCCTATAAATTGAGTATTCGAGTATGTTTTCTGAATTAATTTTTATGTTTAAGTCTAAAAAGTTAATAGATCTGTTTTGTTCAATTTCTAGTGTAAATTTTATTTTTTGGTGTAAAGTATTAATAAAAATTAAAAAATCTTCAATGTATTCGAAAGAACTTGTAACGAAGTGTCGTGACAAATGAAATGAATTAGTGAATTCTGTGAATAGACCAGTTTAGTTTATATTAATTAGCCAAATTTATTGGTATATATATTTTTTATTTTATTGTTAAACCCGATATTTAAGTTTGAACCATGGTTAAATAATTATTTTATTTCTTTATTCTATTAATAATTTTCATTCTGTTAATTTAATAATATTATGTTAAAATATTTAAGTTCATATAGTAAGTTTACGCGCGACCTCGCCGAGACCGCAGAGATGCGGGCGAGCCCCTACCAGCGACCCAGCGCTGTCCGTGAGCGTCGCATTGAGCGTGCCGCGCCGCCATAGGATTTCCGGACCGTATAAAAGCAGAATTTTTGCTTTATTTGAGGAGTTGAATTTGAAGAGTTGAATTCAAATATTGAAATACAACAGCCGAAGAAGTCCAGTTGAAGTCTCCGATCATTTGTAAACCCTCCGACTACAGGTAATAACCCTCCGAATTTTGGTAATGCCACATTAGGGTTGTATCTCCGACTATAAAGTTAGGGTTGAAATTTAGACTTTGTCTCCGATTCATTTAGTTGTTTTAGCTTTGTGTTATTTAGACTTGGAACTATAACTTTTACTTTGACGGTGTCAGAGTGGAAGTGTAGGACCTGGTGCTCTGGTATTTGGAACTTAACAGTCCAGGTTTCTGGCGGTGCTGTGACCTGGGCATTTGAGTCTTCGAGTAGCAGAGAGTGTTAGGATTTCCGTTACCCGTCCGTGGAGGAACTTGTGCTTTCTTCTTTGACGGAGTCCGAGAAGAAACACAAAGTCCTGGTGGTGCTACAACAGGTACTTGGTGATCTTGACTTCGGGCGGTGCTGTGGTCAAGATACCCAGGTCTTGGGGTAGTTACTAGTCCCCGTAGTTTTCCGTGTAGGGAATTGGTGTAACACAACAAACTCTTGGTGATCTTGGTTTCTGGCGGTGCTGTGACCACGATACCCAGGACTTGGGGTGTTAGCCATTCCTGGTTTTTGGTATTTTGTTGTCTGCGCGTCGTGGCTTCGGGCGGTGCTGTGGTCACGTCGTCCAGGTGCAAAGTGCTAGGAACTCCGTAGTCCGTCACTAACAACCTGGTGCTGTTTTGGCTTCTGGCGGAGCTGTGGTCATTGCAGTCCAGGTTATTATTGACCGTTTGTCCCGTCCTGTAAAGCTTCCCCGTAGTTAGTTTTATTTTCCGTTCACATAGGAGGCATTATTCAAACTTCCCCGAGAGTTATTTCCGACTACCGCCACCGCTACCGATTTTATTGTTATTGTTTACCGTCTGCACCGATAAAACTGTTTTCCGTTTATTCTACCGTATTGACTTTATTGTTATTTGATTTTCTTTTACTGTATATAATAATAAAAACTCTGTTTATTTACCGTAAGTTGCCTTCTCATTTAATCACCCTGTTGTATTCTTCACTGAAGTTACCTAGGTCTTCGCTCCTCCGACACCGACTACTGGAGAGAAGCCGTTAGAGAGAAAACTCTTTAAAATCTGGCGCCCGAGTAAAAACCGAAACCGAAATAGCGTCACAAACTATCAAAACATGCCAAAATATCGTCAACATAACGAAACCAAAATACAATTTTATTTGATAGATTTGATTCAAATATTTGATCTTCTATATTTTCCATAAAAATATTAGCCAAAAGTGGTGAAATGGCACTACCCATTGGTAACCCATCTTTCTGAAGATAAATTTTATCATTAAAAATAAAACAATTTTGATTAATACAAAGTTCAAATAATTGAATCAACTCTATCCTTTTTGTTAATTCAATGTTATTGTTAACTAAAACATTTTCTAATAAAGGAATACATTCCTGTGGGGGTATTTGTGAAAACATACTCGTAACATCAAAACTAACTATTTTACATAGTGGTGGTAAGCTAATGTTATTTAATTTATTAATTAATTCAGAAGTGTTTTTAACTGAATATTTTGGAGTGTATCCTAAATTATTAATTATATTATTTAATGTTTTAGCTAGCATGTGGTTTGGTGCATGTATGTATGAAACTACAGGTCTAATAATCTGTGCAAACTAGATTGAAAAGAAAATTAGCAATTGATCTAATAAATAGTGATAGTGAATAGTGTTGTCAACTGTTGTGTTCAGTTATATATGTAATCACCCTTCATGCCATATTAGTGATGACTATATTTGTTTTTTAATACATTCCACATCAGTCATAAAGGACCATAAGTGTCTCTAGTCATTAAATGCCCAACTGTATAATTAACACTGCCATGAATAGCACAGTGCTGAACTGGCACTATCTGTATTTAAAAAAAAACAGGTCTAATAGGAATGTTGGGTTTATGTATTTTAACTAAACCGTATAATTTTGGTGGTTGTGGATTTGGATATATTATGTTATGTTTCTCGTATGGTTTAAAGTAATTTCACAATTTTTAATTGTTTGTTTTATTTGGTTTTGGTATTTATTTGTTGGATCTCTATTTAAAATTTCTAGATTAGAATTTGTTATAAAGTCATTGACTTTTTCTAAATAATCATTTTTAGGTAAAAAAAAAGAATGTGCGGGGTCAAAATGACTTGCAAATTTCCTTAAACACCATCCAACTTTATCTTTTCGAAATCTCAGGGAATATCATATGCACGAGTAAAATCATTTACCAAAGCAAATGTTGCAAGCTTTTTTGATCTACAGTGTGGGTACTTTCAAAACCGAACATAGGAGAATTACATTGTAACTAACCTTTATATAGATTCCTGCTCGCCATTTAAACCCACAAGAATGGTAATGGTATGAATAGAACCACAAAAAATACAGCGGATGCGATGGTACCAATAAATGTTAGTACTTAAGTTACCTTTTTCTGTAAAAAAAGTTATAAAATAATGCTATTTTGAAATAACATACGTTGCTATGACTGTCAACTTTTTTATCTGTAAATTAAATTATTTGACATCAGTCATAAGTGTCTGTTATTAATATCAGATATGAATGATAACGCGTATTCAGTCGAGCAGAGGGTTTTGCAATTTTCCTATGTTCGGCTTTGAAAGTACCCACTCGGTATATGAAAATGTGTTAGAGAAAGTCCAGTACAATCCAGCTCGTATTTTCAACTGCGACGAGACCGGCATAACTATAGTACAACATAACCAACAGAAAGTTCTTGCTTTGAAGGGAAAGAAGCAAGTTGGAGCCCTAACATCTGCAGAAAGAGGCGCCCTTATGACAGTCGTTAAGTGTTTCAGTGCAGCGGGCCAGTATGTACCGCCCCTAATAGTGTTTCCAAGGAAAAATATGAAGCCAGAATTAATGAATGGCATGCCTCCTGGAAAAAACGAAAATATTCAAGGTGAATGTCAGTGTTTTTTAAAGTGCTCCGGTATTTAAGTCCAAATTGGGCCGTATCGAGCTATCAAAAAAAAACGAGGAAAGCAAGAAGTGAGAGGGTAAAAAGAGGCACAAACCTTGAGAGATAAAACATACAGCGTAAAACCCTAATTAGTGAGTAACATTAATATTTCTAAACGGTTGGAGGTTAAGGTGATAGCATTTAAGGCCAGAATTGCATGCTATAGAGAGATAAGAACAACAACATCACTCATATTAGCGGCGCACTAAAATTCCTGGAAACAGGCAACACATCGCGCACAGAAGTGTACACAAACGAAAACAACTATAGTGGCGATAGCGACCATGGAAGAGCTACTAAAGAAAATTAGCGACAGACTGGATGATATAGATAAGAAGCTAGGGCAAATAGGTACTGATGTAAACGCCATAAAGCAGGAAAACAAACATCTAAAAGAAAAAATCGAATGCCAGGATAAAAGATTAGAATTACTGGAAAAAGAATCTAGTGATAACAGGAGTGACTGATGAGGAAGGTGAGGGAGAAAAGGAGATGCTGGACAAAGTTTCATTGGTGATGAACAAAATAGGGGTCAGAATGGATGAAGAAAGGGATCTAGAGGATTGCATAAGGCTGGGGAAATACAAAGAGGCAGGAACGAGACCAATTCTAATCAAATTAAGTAAATTCAGCAAGAAAATGGAAATCCTAAAACAGTCCAAAAATTTAAAAGGCACAAAGATAGGGATAAATGAAGATTACACAAAGGAAGTGCAAGAAGAGCGGAAAAAATTAATCCCGATTATGAAGGAGGCCAGAGCGAAAGGACAGAAGGCACTGATTAAGTACAACAAATTAATAATTAACAATGAAGCATACGACGCGGAGAAAAATAAATCTGCACCCCAACATGCCCAGCGAAAGGTACATAGCGGTGAAGCAAGCGTTAGTACAAAGCGAACGATCAGCGTAAGGTCGCCCAAGGAGGATACGCTAGAAACGCAGCTAGAAAAAATAACTAAGGCTCCTCGGACAAAAAACTAGCAAAAAAAGTAGCGGGCCGGGAAAAAGGTGACGACAACGGCAATGAACACGGAAACGAAAGACAAGTTGACAAGGAAAGAAGCCCACACAATCGTAAAAAAGCAGAAAATAGAAATGAGGACAGACATGTGGAGGCAACTGCGAGGAACAGGAAAGTCAATACGGCAAATACCAACAAAAATATAGAAAAAATTAAAAAATGCACGAAAATAGGACAATGGAATGTGAGAACCTTAAATCAAGAGGGAAAACTGGCGCAAGTTATAAAAGAAATGGAAAGATATCACATTGACATATTGGGGGTGAGTGAGACGAGATGGAAGGGAAACGGCGAGATAACAACAACAGACAAATACTGCTTCTTATATTCAGGATTAAAAGGAGAAGACGATATACATGAATATGGAGTAGGAATAATCCTAAACGCAAAGTTTAAGAATGCACTAATAGAATGGCAGCCGATATCAGAGAGAATAATAACAGCCAGGTTAAAAGCGCAAAACCAAGGAGTTACAGTATTGCAGTGCTACGCACCAACAGACGTGTCTGAAGCGGAACATAAAGAATAGTTCTACAGCCTACTCGAAAAAACAATCACAAAAATTAATAAAAATGTGATAATACTGATGGGAGATTTCAACGCCCAAGTGGGGAGCAAAAACGAAGATCTGGAACATGTCATGGGGAAACATGGAATAGGTACGCAGAGCGAAAATGGTGAGCTACTAATAGAGCTATGTGGAAATCACGAGCTCAAAATTGGCGGAACCTTATTCGAACACAAAAAATGCCACAAAGTAACCTGGGTGTCGCCGGATCAAAAGTCAGAAAACCAGATAGACCACATCTGCATAAGCAGTAAATGGTGAAACGCTCTCATAGATGTCCGAAATAAAAGAGGAGCTGGCGCAGATACAGATCATCACCTGTTGATGGCAAAGACGCGGTTTGAATTCACAAAGCATAAACAAAATTGCAAAAATATCAAAAGAACAACGTATGATATACAGAAGGCTAGAAACCCAGAAACAAGAAACTCATTTACAGAAAGAGTGAGACGAAAAGTAGGAGAAACGAAGCAAACAATGACAATAGAGGAAATATGGCAGAAATGTAAAAGTGCATTTAACGAGGCAGGAAATGAAACCTTCTGTATCAGAAAGAAAAGCCGAGCAGAATGGATTAACCAAGATACCTGGGAAAAGATAAAGGAAAGAAGGAAATGTAAAGAACGCAAACTCCAAGCAAACGACGAAGAATCCAAAACACAGGCACAACTGGCGTACAGCAGACAAAGCAAGGAAGTAAAGGGAAGCATTAAAAGAGACAGGCAAAGATACATGGAAGAATTAGCAGAGAAAGCGCAAATAGCAGCCCACAAGGGCAATAGTAAGGAGTTATATAGCATAATAAGGAAGTTAGCAGGCAGAACAAACAGAACAATAAATGCGCCTATAAAAGACAAACACGAAAAAATACTAAGCACAGTAGAACAACAGCTACAGAGATGGAGAGAACAATTCCAAGAAGTGATGAATATGGAGAATGACGGCATACAACTGCCAGAAGAAACTATAGGTCAGGAATTAGAAATAAACACAGACCCGCCAACTAAAGAAGAGGTAGTGAAAGCAATCCAACAGATGAAAAGTGGAAAGTCACCGGGAAACGACCAGCTAACAGCCGACTTATTGAAGATTTATCTAACACTTACCGCTGATGTACTACACCCCCTGATGGAGAAGATATGGATAGAAGAAACCCTACCCCAAGATTGGAAAGAAGGTACAGTGGTGAAGGTGCCCAAAAAAGGAGATCTCCAGAAGTGTAAGAATTGGAGGGGAATCAGCCTTTTGAGCGTGCCGAGCAAGATTTTTTACAGAATAATCTTAAACAGAATAGAACAACCCCTCGACATAAGATTAAGGAAAGAACAAAGCGGTTTCAGATCTGGGCACTCCTGCACTGACAATATCAATACAATTAGGATTTTAATAGACCAATCACTCGAATACCAGGCCCCATTACAAATACTATTTATCGATTACGAGCGGGCGTTTGATTCAATTAGTAGAGAATACATATGGGTAGCCCTAAAAAATAGAGGACTCCCAACTAAGATTATAAAATTAATTAGAGCAGGGTACGAGGGATACAAATGTCGGGTGTTACACAAAGGAAAGTTATCGGCACCGTTTGAAGCAGCGACCGGAGTGAGACAGGGATGTATCTTATCACCCCTATTGTTCCTAATTGTCATGGACAATGTCCTGATAAATACGCTGAAGGACAAAAAGCGGGGTATCAATTGGAGCTTAACAGGAACATTGGAAGACTTGGAATACGCTGACGACGTATGCTTAATATCAAAAACGACGCAACAAATGCAAGCAAAACTAAACAGTCTCCAGGAAGAATCGCGAAAAACAGGACTGAAAATTAATAACGAAAAAACGAAAGTGCTCAATATTAACCTAACAACCGCGAGTGACCTGAGAATTATGGGGGGCCCCATAGAAGTGGTGCGCGAATTCGAATATCTGGGCAGTATAGTGTCGGGCGAAGGAGGGTCACTAATAGATGTGCAGCACAGAATAAACAAAGCCAGGGCATCTTTCGCGACAATGAGGAGTGTGTGGCGGGCAAGAAATATCAGTGAACTAACAAAGCTAAAAATCTTTAACGCGACGACTAAACCAGTGCTACTTTATGGGTCAGAAACATGGTGCGTTACTAACAAAATCAAAACCAAGTTGCAATCATTTGTAAATAGGTGCCTAAGACACATTTTACGGATATGGTGGCCAGAAATAATCTCAAATGCAGAGCTATGGGCAAGAACGGGGCAAGAAGATATCAACAACGAAATAAAGAAGAAGAAATATGGCTGGCTCGGACATACATTAAGGAAATCCCGTGAAGAACCATGTCGGGCAATACTGAAATGGAACCCGCAAGGGAAAAGGAGACCAGGACGACCACGAACGACCTGGAAGAGGACTGTTGCAGAAGAAAGTAGGAAATCATTCGCACAACTAAAACCAATCGCAGACGACAAACAACAGTGGAAAGAATTCGTAGCCACCCTATGTCCCGCAAGGGAATAATGGGAACTATTATTATTATTATTATTATTATTATTATTATGCCTCCTGGTTCCATTCATGCCTGTCACATATCAGGCTGGATCCAGCAAGAAATCTTTGTCGACTGGTGCAGACATTTTATAAAATATGTTAAGCCCTCCAAAGAAGATCCAGTTATTTTAATCCTTGATGGCCACTATTCCCATACTAGGAATCTAGACGTCATCAATTTAGCAAGAGATAATAATTTACACATTGTGTGTTTACCACCGCATTCTACAAACAAGATGCAGCCTTTAGATGTTGCTATCATGACTCCTTTTAAAACATTTTACGCTCAAGAAATAACAAACTGGTTAAAACAACATCCAGGCCGTGTTCTAACAGTTTATCTAATTGGAGAACTGTTTGGAAAAGCTTATATGAGAGCAGCTGGTTTAGAGACGGCAGTAAATGGTTTCCGAAAAACAGGCCTTTTCCCTGTCAATCGCAACATTTTTCGAGAGGATGAATTTGTAGCAGAATCGTTGAATGCAGAAGTTGCTCCAGAAGCAGATCGACTAACTCCTGAGCCTGAAGAAAATGCCTTATCAGTGAGAGAACTGCCCCACCATTCAACCCCAACAAAACTAGTATTACCTGCCGACTTGTTGCCTGTACCAACCTTAGGTAAAAATATAACAACAAAGAAAAGATCCAACACCGGAAAAGCTGTTATTGTTACTAGTACACCGTACAAAGACGAGCTGGAAGCAAGTATTTCTAAAAAGAATAATCCTTCTACATCCGGAGTCAAGAGAAACATCGCGTCTTGTAAAGGGACGAAATCCGAAAAACCAAATACATAGTCAGAAAAGAAGAAAACCCAAAAAACTAAAAGACGAAGAGTTTCTTTATCGTCTTCGGAATCTGAAACTGAAGTAACCCTGGACGATGGTGGTGAGTCACCGTTTAGTGAAGATGAAGACGATGCAATGTGTACCTTTTGCAACCATCTTTACTCGGAAGATTCTGCTGGTGAGGAATGGATACGCTGTCGTAAGTGCTTCAAGTGGGCTCACGAGGAGTGTGCTGGGGACTCCGGAAAAAACTATATTTGCGATTTTTGCAAATGAAACATATTTATATCTAATTATCTATCTGTATTTCTTTTTTACATTATTTTGTGTTACATTTTTTGAATAAATGTTTCTGTATTTGACTTTACCAAGTCCTTTACGTGCTTTGGTGTCTATCCCATATTAGGTTGTATTGGTACCCCGTATTAGGCCAGCTGTTTTCCTAATATGGGATTTGCAATAGGTTTTCGAAAGCAAGATATTTCTTATTTCATCAATTTCCCATCAATTTCGGATATTTTACATGGTTAGGGATAGAATAAACCACAAGTAAGTGTTCACAATTTGCTGAAAAAATATTTACTATTTATTTTAGACGTTTAAAAAAAAGTACCCCATAATAGGCGACTTTCTTCTAGTATTTGCCACAACGTCCACTAAATTATCACAAAACTTACTAAAACCAAAGTCCAAACTCGCCAACGAATTTATTTTAGCAAACAGATAATTTTGTATCTAGCAACGTTCATAACGTCGATTCTGCTAGAAAAAGGTGTAATCCAATACCCGTTTTAGGACTAACTCCTACAGTTTTATTCTGAAGGCAGTAAATCACGTAATCATCTAATTTTATTTTATTTGCGGCACTGTCGCGCAAATTTATAAGCACCTGGTGTAGTTTATCCAGAAAAGCACCAAAAGATTTAGAAGTAAAAACTATACCATTATCTAAACCTTGTTTTAAAAAAATGCAAAAATGCGGTGAAAAATGCTGACTAGATGGTGGTACAGATTTTCTGATTCGCTTACCCCCGTATCCTAGAAAACCATCTTCATAGCAACCTTTTGGTCCTGAATTCATCGCTGGTTCTCGTGAACGTTGATCGAGTTGAAAAAGTAATCTTAAGATAGGTACTCAATAGTTTCGGAGTTGGTGGATTTTAGAATACTGAGGCTGTGCTAATTTTTCTCGCCTTTTTTATATGGTTTTCAAAAACCTTCAAAACAAGAAAAGAAAATGACAAGGACAAAGGATTCGAATATGACAAGTCTGGGCTTTGCAAAAAGTCGTTTTATACAAGCCTGAGCCTGCAAAAAGTTGTTTTTGTATCTTAGAAATCACTCCTTCTAGCACCAACTTATATGTTCATGAATGAAATTACTAATTCAAATGTACAAATGTAATTTAATTGTAAATTATTAAATTAAAATAATATTTTTGACTGAGAAGCAAAATCAATAACAATGTTGATAAGAGATTACAAGTTACAAGTATTAAAAATTACAAGGTCAACAACAAGGGATTACAAGTTAATCTGATTAGTGATGCCGCTACACTACTTACGTAGATTACGGAGTTATTACTCAGTATTACAAGGCTGATTTACTTCCTTTCAAATTACACAATCAATTAGTTCAATTAGACATTGCTAATCAAACACTCTGGATGGTAGAATCTAAGAAGTTATTCATGATCACAAACCATGAGAAATTTTGTGAATATACAGCGAGCAAAGAGTTTGATTATTGTTTAATAAGACCTCTTGAATATTCATTAGTTCAATCTAACTCATGTATTCATTGAATTTGGCTTGGATCTACATTAAGCAGTATTAAGAGTGCATGCAAGATGAATTCGCTAGTACACCGTGAGACCTCTTGGATTAAGCATAATTCGACAACATGGATTTTTACTGGAAATCAGAAACCATTTGAGATTCACTGCCGAAAAACAGTAGAACCAATCCAAATCGGCTCAAATACTTCTGTAGCCCTCTTAACTATTCTATGTGGATGCTATATAAAAGACCATGATTAAGAGGTACTTATTCTAAACACTCAGTGCAAAAAGACTCTGCAAAAAGATTCTGTGCGAAATTGCATATATCCAAAATTATTATGTCGAAGATCGTTATTTTGCGTTGGTGTTGACTGTGATAATGGTCTTTGTTTGGGGAATGTTAAATTAGCACGTAATTGTTCTTTTAACTCACGAACTTCATTACAAAGCATGTCATATTTATTATTTTGAGTAATCGAACTGTCATCACCATTGTCAGTTTTAATTGTATTATAAATGTCATCTAGTTTATTGCAATATTCTCTTAAAGATAACGTTGTCTTTAAAAGCTTCGCTTATCCTTTAAGAGATATTGGTAATCTAGTAAAAATAATGCTTTTAAGATAATTGTCTGGTAAACCTAAACCACTACAAACCTGCAAAACACTTTGTAAAAGTTCATTACAAGAAGCATCAAATTTTAAAGTAGTTAGTGCAACAACTTTATCTTCATCAGATTTGTTGTATAAGCGAACAAGTTCTTTACTTAAAATTTCAAATTAGAAATGTTTGGTAAAATGTCCGCATGTAATCTTGAAATTAAAATATCAAATTTGTTATTTGTAGTACATGTAGTACCTAAAATTAGCAAAAATATCCGTGAATGGTGTATCGGAAAAATTTCAAAAAAACTTTAGAATAGTATATTTAGAGTATGTAAATTAATATTTAAAAAGTATTTCAAACAATACCTTTTTGCGAATCACGCATATTCTGTCTGTTCAACTTGGTCTTCACTTTTTACCCGTGATTTTTGGTTTTCGGGGGCGTTAAAATATTATTTTCCCGAAACTCGCGAATTATTTTTTTTACCGAAGTCTCACCATCCAATGTTTCGGCCACATGTTGCACAAAACGCCAATTAAAATTTCAGAATTTTGATTTAATGTTTCATTGTATAAATTAACAATCAACTCTTTTTCCCGTAAGCTAATGCACTGCCCCTTGCGATTGGAACTTAGATCAGGAGACAATTCAATTTTACAATACTTATAGAACCAACAACTGAAAAACTACACTGATACAACTAACTGAAAGTAATTACGTTAGTACGTACCTATGATAAGTAAGTAATAGTTACTTCAAGGTGCATGCAGCCCGCGCAAGACTTTCCCTTTAAGCAACCAATCACAGATCCTACTACGGCCATGTGACAACCGCGACTACGTTCGTTTGTTTACATGCTAGTCGCAGTGTCAGGGAATGAAGTTTAGAACTTATCTAAAATACTATCTTTCACTTTTTTTGTAGAAGCACGAATGTCGGAAAGCGAAGAGCGAAGAAGATGCAAGCGAACAGACTTTGTTGGAAAATCTTATAATATCGATCGAAAAGAAGACATCGCTTTCACGGAAATCTACATCAAATGATTTTGATGATGTAATGATACCTCCCTGCGATTCAGAATTTTATTATTCTGATGTAGATCCTCTGTATTCTCCGCACAGCGACATACGCGGGAAACGAAAGAAGAAAACATTGTGCACACTTCTTTCTCATCAGAACGCTGACATAAAATTCTCTACCACTAGTGAAGAAAGCGACAACCTGATTCACACAAGCAGAAAAACAGAATGTGTGGATATAAACACTCCAGGAAATTATCAACAAACACAAATATCGCGGCAGAGAAAAACGGTGAGAAAGTCAGATTTTGGTTATTTTTCTGAAACTGAAGTCTTAAATTTTGCACGACACATTATACAGAACCATCCACTGGAGCTATAAGAAGCTCAAGAAATTATGTGGAAGCCAACTGCAAGTAAAGAAAGAAACTCCTTACATTGCTTCGAAAGAGGGGAAACTATTTGAAAAACGCGAACGAATGTTTCAAGCCTGTTAAAAAGTCAGTTACACTGTAACGTTCCCCCTTGAACGTACAGTATTTATTTTTTGCACTAGGGTAGCTCTTGAGATATCCAGGGTTCTTACACAAAGAAAGGGGCAATTAAATAAATAACTGGAGATAAACCTCATGAACAATTTATTCGGAAACAATATTAAATATTTACAATTTATGTACATTAAAATAAAACATGGATAATGCAATTATAAAATTCAAATCAAGACAGAATATAAATAAAATATTAATAAGTTAATATTTTCGGGTTAGAAACGAACTTTAATAAAGTTCAGTGCGCACCTTGCTCTTAAGGAGATTGGCGCAGGTTGAACGACGCGGTAATGGCCACGAAGGATTTTCAATGGCGAAACGGGTGTAGTGGAATTAAATGTAAAAGAAAGTGATTTTCAAGTGATACGGTGGGCTCGACCCCTTCAGGAGTCTTCTGGTATAACGGGTAAGTGATATCAAAGATAATTTTAATACGGAATTTAATTCCAGTGAGAACAAAGAATTTCTGTCAGGAATGTACAAAATAATCTGGTAAGCAATCAGTTTACTGTAAAAATTGAATTGCTTATGCAAATAAAACAATTGAGTGTCGTTCGACGATTGATTCTGGTAGTGGATAAATTCCCGTGATCTCAGGGATGTACAGAACACTCTGGTATGTAATTAACTTTATACAGGATACCAACTAGCAAAACAATTGATTGTTTAATTCACCAGATTCAAGTAGTAATAGGATCACAAAAGTAGAGCAACGTTTGCACGTGATCTTACTACTGCAATCAAATTAATACAAAAATCCAATGATATACGGGGGTACCAGAATGCAACGTTTAGCACATGCACGTCTGGTTAATTCGTTGGAATAAGTAAAGTGCTATGTTTCGATCCTAGGATCATACACATGCAGCGTTTACAAATCCTCGGAAAGACAAGGCGGGTTAATTAAACAATCAATCGATCAGGAAATTAAATAAAAATTAAATATACCAGCTATCGTTTGTACACCACAGATCACTGTAATTATTAGCCACTACTCGGTTTGCTTTAAGAGCTGAAAATATTCAGGTCAATTTTGAATCCGGGTCTCGGAATAAAATCAAACTTTAAAACGGGTTGAACGGAGTCAAATTATTTAGAAAAGTTCTAAATAATTCTCGGTAAATAAGTCAAATTGATTTCGGAAAATAATTGACCACGAAGTGTCGGAAATAAGTACAGTAATCTTCTTTAAAATGAGCTGCGCTCTGAATTTATAGGAGAGCTCTAGGCTCCCCACTCGGGACGAAACTGGGCGGATTGAAACTAGGTCCTGGCGGGAGTATCGGGGAGATTCGGAGTTAAACGAGGACGACTGACCTCAGCAAATACAGAAGCCATTAAACTGCTTCTTAAATATTTGCTACTGGTCAGACGCCTCGTTACAACACCAAATCAAACGTTTTTGCCATGCAGCAATTGTCCTGCATTTTATTCTGCGAAACACTTATACCGCCACAGAAAACTGTGTTTACAAAAACCTACTAAAAGTACTAGTTCTCAAGTGGAAGGTCAAAACCAATTGGTGTCGCACATTAAATTGATCCCCAGTTAAAATAATTAGTGTTTCCAAGAATGAGGAATGACAAAATATCATTGGAAGCAAAACGGGATAACTTAATTTGTGCTTTCGGAAGCAGACGTATTAAATTTAACAGGGAAACACATTTTGTAAACGTCGCCTCCCGGAAAATGAGAGAATTATCAAAAATATTGCCTTGCAATCCCAGTATTTTGATTTGTTTGTTGAAGCCACCCAAGTAATTGCAAAATACTATACAGAAAAAGACCGTTACGGTGTTCCAAGTTTCGCGATCATTAAAACAATGTTGCGATATTGCAATTACTTTTGCAGCAGAGAGAAAAGATGTTTACACAACGATTCAGTTTGCTGAAGCGGAAGCTGAACTTAAAACAAAGATTCATTTATTTACAACAAATTGGAGATTTGATGTTTCCAGTCAAGCTAGTAGTGATTTGAACTTAAATAAATGGAATAAAATTACTATTATTCCACTATCCAGTGATTTAAAATTGCTTAAACAATATCGAATAAATATTGCAGACGATGCGGTATCCAGCCTTTCAAGCAATGTTAAGGATCCACGTTCCTATAAAAATCTTTTAGAATATGTTTTTGTATAGTCGTTTTACGCAATCGTAAACGTCCTGGCGAATTGCAACGAATGACTGTACAGGGTGGGCCAAACTAGACGCTTTCTTATGGAAACTCATGTTTCTGCCAGAGATACAACAATTTTGACCCGCGTCTCCTGGGCCCAAATTTTATGAAAAAGTCACTGGCGCAAACATAATTTTGCTATCTCAAACCGTTTGGCGTTCTCGAATTGAGTCGATTTGTTTGACAGCCCATAACTTTTTTGTTATTAAAGATAATTGATTTCTGAAAAAACTTTCTCACAGCAGTTTTTGATGTAGAATAAGCTGGTGTGGTTTGTTTTAATACAGGGTAATTAGTAAACTTGCTACAGCAAAAATATTTTTTTTGTTTATGGAACACCCGGTATATTTCTACATTTTCATGTAGTCCTTAAAATTCCCTTTTCAAAAATATAAACTACTATATATCTAACTTAAGCACTGTACGATATATTCGACTTTAAAATAAATAAACTAAAAAATCAAGTAGCCATTATGGCACAGCGCCGCATGGCGAATGTTTTAAACCAGATTTAACAATAATTATGAAGAAAACAAAGTTGGCGGCTGTCAAATTCGTCTGAGATTTTGAATTTGGACAGAATCTGTTTTTATATCCGTGTTCCAAAATTGAAAATGTATCAAAACTATGAGAAATACGATATGTTAAAATGTTTTATAGAGTGTAATGAGGATGTGGAAGCTGCCAGTCATCTTTATGAAAATCTATATCCAGAACGAGCACAGCCATTTGGTACAATGTTTAAAAGATTGAAAAGTAATCTAATAAACTTCGGTCGACTTTCTAAACCGCGACAGAACAACAATCATTGGTCACCAAGAATTAATGGATATTACAGTTTTGGGCTCAATTGAAAATAACCATAACTTGTCCACCCGAAATTTGGAAGCCGAAACCGGTATCGCAAGGACATCTGCAAGACGAATTTAAAAAAAAACATAAGTTTAGACCTTACCGAACTAGAAAAATACACCATATACTTCCTGAGGATCATGATAGAAGGCTGCAATTCTGTCAGTGGTATTTGCAAAAGTGCGCTCAAAATGAAAACTTTGGCTTGAACTGTATTTGGACGGATGAGGCATCTATCAGCAGCGCGGGGATATTTAATAGTTATACATGGAGCCGTGCTAATCCTCATGCAACGGTTACCTTAAGGAATCAAGGCCGTTTCAGTTTTAATGTATGGCTAGGCATATTTCGTGGAAGATTTATTAGTCCCTATATTTTTGATGGAATACTAAATTCTGAGCGATATTTACAAATCCTTCAGACGCAAGTTGAACCCTTTTTAAACCAGTTACCTTTAGTGCAACGGCGGGAGCCTATATTCTTTCAACAAGATGGTGCGCCGCCCCATAAATCAAGAATTATAAGTAATTACTTGAATGTGCAGTTTGGTGAAAAATGGAAAGGGAACGAAGGACCAATAGCTTGGCCAGCGAGGTCACCAGATTTGACACCACTCGATTTCTATCTTTGGGGAAGAATTAAAGATTTGACATATAAACAACCATTACCTCAAGAGAATTGCTTGAGGAAGCATTACAAAATGCATTTGCGACAATTTCTCACGTTGAGGTAAGACATGCTACAAATCATGTCAAAAAATGTTGCCGCTTGTGTATGAATCACAACGATGCCCAATTTGAACATATGTTATAAGTGCATATTGTTAGATAATAATATGGTTGGTTAATTTTGTTAATTGTTCTAATTTTTGTAGTCCTATGCGTTCTTTAACATAAATAACCGTATATTTCCTATTATTTTTAATGCTGTTTTCATGATTTCTAATTATAATTTATAATTTGACAGCCGCCAACTTTGTTTTTTTCATAATTATTGTTAAATCTGGTTTAAAACATTTGCCATGCGGCGCTGTGCCATAATGGCTACTTGATTTTTTAGTTTATTTATTCTAAAGCCGAATATATCGTAAAGTCCTGAAGTTAGATATACAGTATTATATATTTTTCAAAAGGGAATTTTAAGGACTACACGAAAATGTAGAAATATACCGGGTGTTCCATAAACAAAAAAAATTTTTGCTGCAGCAAGTTTACTAATCACCCTGTATTAAAACAAACCAGAAATCAATTATCTTCAATAACAAAAAAGTTATGGGCTGTCAAAGAAATCGACTCAATTCGAGAAACGCCCCCTAGTGGCCAAACGGTTTGAGATAGCAAAATTATGTTTGTGCCAGTGACTTTTTCATAAAATTTGGGCCCAGGAGACGCGGGTCAAAATTGTTGTATCTCTGGCAGAAACATGAGTTTCCATAAGAAAGCGTCTAGTTTGGCCCACCCTGTACATACATACCAGACGGCTGGCAATGATAAACAACATTATGAAGAATTCGGCGATGCAGTAAGTATCGCCCACGAGAAAATTTTGATAAAACAATTTAAGCGTTTAGTTATCAGAGGGAGAGGTATTCCAGTTTTAATTTAGTAGCGATGTTCAAAACATACACAAAAAGTAGTAGAGGTGAGATTCAATTTTATTCCATCTGATAATCCATATATGTTCGGAAATCCTAATTTGAAAACACCAATTAGCAGTTATAAAGTGTTGGATAAACATGCAAGAGCTGGTGGGGCACAAAATCCTTCTGCTATTACATGTACTTGCGTCCGGAAATATTTAGCGACACTTACGCAAATATTTAACATGAACGAAGGTGAAATAGAGCAGCTTGCCACTTTCATGGGACATACTCCTGGTGTGCATAAAAATGCTTACAGACTGCCGGACGATGTTTAAAAACTGTAAAAATATCGAAGCTGTTACTGTTAATGGAAAAAGGAACTGCCGGGCAGTACAAAGTTAAAGCTCTGGACGAAATCGAAGTCGACATGGAAGATCATAATGAAAAAAAAAACTGAAGAGCCCGACGAGGATTGTGAAGTACTTAGTTATAACATCACGATGCTCTTGTAAATCAGAGCAAGAACGAAAAGGTAGAAGGAAATTTAGCCATATCAAAGAAACGAGAGTTGGTGAGGTAGACAAAAGAGCAAAAGGATCTGGTCATTAATTTCTTCGAGGAGCATATACAAAAAAGGATATTGCGTTGCGAATTGTGTTAAGTATAAATATAAATTAACTAGGTATTACTGTCTTAATATCTTTCTTATAATAAAATATGACATGTTATTTACTTAATGTGTAACCTGATTGTTCTTTAAAAGCTAGTTATATAACGGATATAACTTGGGAACTACAATGGATAAATGTTGGTAAAGTAGACACTTGTGATATTGTCCTGGGTAGTTCATTTGAGTTGACATAAACCTACCGCGTCCTTAAAAAAATCGCAAATTTATATAAGTTTAAGTGTTTTGTAAACACCAAAAAGAACGTGCTGCTATTATTACAAGTATTTTTGTGCCGTCTGAAAAAAATTAGGTACAATCAATCGGGTAACTTTGACACTGGGTTTAACTTTACCCTACAAAATATGAGAAATGTAAAATTATTTATTTAGGCGTAGGGTATTTTCGCGCATACCGTGCCTTACTTGGTAGCTTTGTATTTACTGAGGCAACAGTGTTACAACTGAAGGTCATTACTGCATATTTTATAACAACCTGCATAAACACCAGTTATCGAGGTGAGTTTTCTTTTTTTTGCCTTATTTATTTTGAATACAAGTTGCAAGCTACAAGTTGTTTTTTTACATACAGTGCTTCCCGAAAGTAACGGATAAATTCAATAAAATCGTTGAGAAAAATATTTCAAATAAATGCTCGGACACTTCGATTATTATTTTTAAATTGTCATTTAGAGATGTAATTTTCAACCCCCCACCCCCAACCCTTCGCGCTGCCAACTCCAACTTTAAAAATTCAAGTAACACAGAACAGTTTTAGCCTAGTAAATCTAGACGAAAATAAGCTTAAACCCGCAAACAAGTTGCAATTGTTTTTTACCATCCATTACTAGAGCCGTACCAACGCCTGCTCGAATATTGGCACGTTCATTTG
Source organism: Hemicrepidius hirtus (assembly GCA_963082805.1). Lineage (NCBI taxonomy): Eukaryota > Metazoa > Arthropoda > Insecta > Coleoptera > Elateridae > Hemicrepidius > Hemicrepidius hirtus. The sequence continues at coordinate 11,161,296 of OY720168.1, forward strand.
AATACATTTTGGTAAATATCTCCGTTATTTATCAACCGATTTTGAAAAACTTTTTTTATTTTATTCAGCATAAAAAAAGCTATCAGATGAGGTATCAGAAAGGGTTCTTTGCTATTTGAATTTATAAGTTGAAGTTGGCAGCGCTTCGAGGCTGGGGAGTGGGGGGTTGAAAAATACATCTCTAAATGATAATTTAAAATAAAAATCGACGTGCCCGAGTATTTATTTGAAATATTCTTCTCAACGATTTTATTGAATTTATCCGTTACTTTCGGGAAGCACTGTATATCAATTATTCAATTAAGCATATTGGATTGTATTATTGGAAAAATTGTTTAAATATAAGCATGTTCAATGGAGGCAAGATTTGGGGTAACTTTGGCCCGGGGTCAATATTACCCTGAATATATTTACTTTTAAAACTAAATACCGCACATTTTCCAAAATTGTTTGCTTATCCAGAGAAACTGTATTAAATTGCCCAATCCTCTTCTAAATTTGGTAATACTACATCTTTTATTTGAAGATTATGCCGCGAAAAACGCAAATTGCCCCGGGTACACACCAATATGTAACCAAAACACGTTATACATCCGACCAGTTAAATGAAGCAATTAGTCGAATAAAAAACGGAAAAATTGCAATTAAACACAAACAGTAAGAGACTATGGCGTTCCAAGGAAGACCCTACGAAACAAATTGAGGGGAACACACAAAAAAAATATCGGGCGACCTCCAGTTTTCACTCTCGAGGAAGAAAACAGTTTCAAACAACATGCAATTCGGGAAAATAACGAAACATAGATGGCGTTGCAACAAATCAAGATGGCCGGTTCAGACGGGGTGTTTCAGGTAGTTGAACGTATGCTGTAGTGTTTTCGTCGGTTTTAATTTATCTGCAACTGTTGCGAACTTTGTTTAAAATGTCGCGTATTAATTTACACAAAATATTAGTTTATATAAACGAGGGCTCAAGACCTTTAATCGAAGGCGAAGCGGTTTTAAATGCAGGACATGTGATAATGTGTGGTGTTAATGCAGAGAATGGAGAGGAAATAGTTACTTTGTGCCAGCAGACTTCCAGCATGATGGGATCACCTCATACATTAAAATTTTCATTGAAATTAGGTATGTAAATGTTTGTCATTTGTGGTGTTAATATCTGCAAAGCGATAATAGAAAAATGGTTATATAATATTAACATATAACCTGAAAGCCTTTAGGTAGTGGTTGCAGGATCTTATGATCCGTGCGCAGTAAACCAAAATAATATGCTGACGTCACGAACTGGTATAAAGACCAACCTGAAAATATCGTTGCGTAAATATTTGTTGTCATTTTTATGCGTAGGAATTTTTCCGTTGTTTATATTCAAATTTCCCTGTGTTATTAGAAGAAACAGTTGGTTTGAAGACTGCAGCGGTTTATTTACTGTGCAGCTGTAGGTAGAAGTACCCAAATTGAACATTTTTATGGAATACTTATTAAAACTGATTTTAGGTTATAATCTACCTACAGGGTTTTCTCTGTAAAAGTAGTGCGTTATTTAACAACTTCGCAGCAGTACGTGTTGTACAGTAAGTAACAATAACATTCTATTGATCCACCAATTTATAGCTTTTTACCGGTTTTTTCCTTTTTTTCTAATTTGACTGGACTATAATATCTAATGTAATAATATTCTGTTTAGCCATTTTACTAATTAAAGTTTATTTACAGATCACTAGTAATTATGAGCAACGCCAAACGAACAGTGCACAGTCAAGACCGTGAAATAATTTACAGCGTGTATAAATTTATGAAGCAAGAAAAGGCTGCCATCAATAAAATCAGTCCGAGGTTTACGTTGGACTGATTTTACGGTGGATGAACACGGGGTGACAAGAAAAAGAAGAAAGCTGTTAACTTTACATTTAAAAAATGTCTAAAATGTCACACTGTCCATGGCAATTAAACTTTTAACTGACGCTTATTATTTAAGTATTACTGGATACGAGCGCGCTGTTAACATCATCGTCATCGTCCGGGCGATGTTGCGAATTGCTGAAGTTAAAAAGGCAAAGACTTTGCTGTCGACGCCAGGGTTAAGAAAATCAACGAAACACTACAGGCTGGTACGTAAATATGATGTGATTGCAGTAAGCGGAAAAAAACGTCTAATTAAACCTGTTGCTGAAACTGCGGAATGTAAGGTCCTGTACTACGTAACGAATGGAGAATTGTTTGATATTACCCATAGTGCTCACTTGGCAATCGGACATGGTGGATGAAATCGGATAGTTTCTGAAATAAATAAACTCTACTGTAACATCACCAAGGAAACAATAATGATATATCTTCGGCTTTGCACCCAATGTCAAAAAAAAATGGCTCTCCAAAAAGAGGATTTGTTTCGAAACCCATTCTGCATTCTAATTTTAATTCACGTGCCCAGGTTGATTTGATCGACATGCAATCGCAAAGTTACAACGATTATCGTTTCATTATGGTATATCAAGACCATTTAACAAAGTTTGTGTTGTTGAAACCTCTGAAAACCAAAAGGGCAGAAGAGGTCGCATTTCATTTAATATATTAGAGATATACACTACTTTTGGAGCACCTTTAATTCTCCATTCCGACAATGGTCGCGAGTTTGTCAACTCAGTTCTCGTAGAACTACATGAGATGTGGCCCGAGGTAAAAATTGTTCATGGGAAACCTAGACACAGCCAAAGTCAAGGATCGGTTGAGCGTGCCAATAGAGATATTGAGGAAATGATGGGGGCGTGGATGGATGAAAATAAAACTTAAAGACTGGCCTGCAGGGATCAAATTTATCCAATTCAAGAAAAATCGTACACTACATTCTGCGCTGCACTACAACGCTGCGGAGTTTGAAAAGGGTTCAATCCCCAAATACAAAATTTTTGTTCACAATGAATTGGAAGATCTCCGTATGAGGCTATGTTCGGATGTCCGGCTAAAGTAGGACTAGCCTCAGCTGGCATTCCACATGATGCAATCAACCATTTGGCTACTGAAGAAGATGTTGAAAGTTTGCTAACAGAAATGGGAGGAGAGTGTAATGACCCTGACGATCCTACTTCACATAGGGAAAGCGACGATATTCCAGAAAACGTCGAATTAGAACTTGAAAATGAAACAGTAGATGTTGGAAGTTTGACTGAATACAGTAAGTTCATTTCATATTCTTAATCAATGGCAACTATCCAGATACACCTGCCTACCAAATAAATAACATTCTATTGAATTTTTGTCGTAGGGTACGAGGACAGAATAGTATGTGACTCTACAGTATTACCACTTGGCGAAGAAGTTAATAATGATGGAAAATGCCTTAACTGTGAAAGACAGGAAAATATTGTTAATGAGCGTAAAAGATCCAGAGAATCTTTAGAAAAACAAGCCACCAAAATGCTGAAGCTATCTAATCAAAAATTCTCCGAGGTTCACGTTGGAACTACGGTTCGTGTAACCATGGACGTAAACCGAGCTCGTGGTTCTCCACGTTTATATACTGGCTGTTGTCAGTAGCGTAGAAGATGGTCTTTATAAGCTTTGTGAGTTTTCATTTTATGTGTGGTTGAAAATATAAATTACAGAATGGTTTTCAAATTTTAGGTACAACCCATGGCGTTTTATTTATTTATTTATTTATTTCAGCAGCTAACAGGCTCAGCACCCAATAACAAGCTACAAATATAATGTACAAACAGTAACAAACATGCAAGCTAATACCAGTAAAGTAATAATTAAAAAAAACAGAAAAAAAGGACAACCCTAGCTTAACATAACATTCTTTAGAATTTATGTCAATAATAATAATAATAGTAATTATTACTAGTGAAGCAAAATATGCAAGAAACTAAAGAAAGATAGCAACCTTTATTCATGGAACATGATTTCCACAATCTGACTCTTAAAGTTCTTTATATTCGGCTGGAACAAGTCAACACGATTATAGCGGTTCATTATCTCCATTAGCCTGACTAGTGGCGAGTTACGATAGTAATTTCTTTGAAATTGGGGTACAGTGAACATAGGAAAATATCTGTGGTTGTACATAGGTACAGTGAACATTAAATGTTGTAAAATATAGGAACAATCAATTTTATAATTGACAATTTTATACAAACAAACAGCAGAATTAATAACACGTCTATTTTCTAAGCTCTGGCAATTAAACTCTTGTAGTAATAGAGTATAGGGTCTAGCAAACGGATAATAGCCGTGCTTCTTATAGAAAATAAATCTAAGAAATTTTTTTTGAACTTTTTCCACTTCATTTTTGTAGAACTCATAATAAGGCGACCATATAATCGCTCCATATTCCAGTTTACTTCTGACATAAGCATTATATAAGTATAAAAACGACGTTAATTTAGTGAAACCCGCAGAATTTCGGATTATAAATCCTAACATTCGATAGGATCCTTTGACACAGTTCAACACCTGCTCATTGAAAGTCAGCTTATCGTCCAACAGAATTCCGAGATCTTTAATAATTTTAACTCTTAGCAACTTATCTTTATTCATTCTGTAGTCAAAGATAATCGGTGCTTGTTTTCGAGAGTATGTCATGCAGGTGCACTTCTTTATATTGAATTCAAGATGATTTTTTTGGGACCAATCTACTACCCGATCCAGATCCTCTTGCAGTTCAAAACAATCTTGAATTATAAAGATAGGTTTGTATAACTTAAAATCATCGGCAAATATTTGACAATCAGAATATTTCACGCACCCCGGCAGATCGTTTATTAAAACCAAAAATAATAATGGTCCTAGGTTAGACCCTTGTGGTACTCCCGACGGAGCATGATACATTGACGACCTACATCCATTATAGACAACGTATTGTTTCCTGCCTGATAAATAAGAAGCAAACAACAGTAATAATTCCCTTGAAAGTGCAAAAACATGAAGTTTATTTAGTAAAGTATCATGATGAACTCGATCAAAAGCCTTGGCAAAGTCTGTAAAAATTACATCCAAGTTACCCCCGCAATTCATGGTTTCGGTAATACTCTGAGTAAAGCACAAATGATTTGTCAAGGTTGATCTTCCCGATAAAAAACCATGCTGAAATGAAGAGATATAGGGCTTTACCTGGGCCAGAAGGTACTTGTACAATATACTCTCAAAGAGCTTGCCAGGAACCGATAGTAGGGCCACTGGTCTAAAGTAACTACATTCTGTTTTGTTTCCATCTTTAGGTACTGGACACACTTTTGTGATTTTCCACTCAGAAGGAAAGTGGCTAGTTTGTAGAATGGCATTAAAAATAACACTAAGAGGATATACAAAAAACTCTGAGCAAGCTTTATATATGTAGGGTGGTATCATATCAGGTCCCACAGAACGCTTTGGGGCTAGAGATTTGATGGCCTCTAGTATATCTGCATCAGTGAAGGATTCAATCTTTAAATTTACCGGTGGCAAGGAAATTATCTCATCAAAGGTGACATTGTAACTCGACGGAGTTTGCAGGAATACCGACTGAAAATGTTCCGCAAAGGCATTGGCAATATCTAGGTTATTTTCAAGGACATTGTTGTTGTATGTCATCACGTTCTGCACGGAATTGTTCCTCTTAACTGTTTTTAAAAATGACCAAAAAGAGTTAGGATCCCTATCCATGACATTTTCAATGCTATCTACATAATCTCGATATGCTACTTTTACTTTAGATTTAATTTCAGCTCTTATGTAATTGAGTTGTTGCCTAACATAAATATTCTCATTTTTCTTTAAGGATTTCCTATAACGATCCTTCCTTTTTAAATCTTTTATTATGTCAGGAGTAAACCACATCGGATATAACCGTTTTTTATACGAAACTTTAGGTACACAGCGGTCTAATATATTATAGAGCTGGCTATAGAAAATTTCTATAGCCGTCTCTACGTCCATCACTCCATCAAGATTCCATTTTACATTACTTAATTCATTATATAGACGAACAAAATCGGCTTTTTTAAAATTGTATTGCTCACCACAAAAATTACTGTGCACATACCCATTACAGTTCCTATACTCTATTTCGCACAACAAAGTAGGGTGATGAAGATCCTCCGGAACTAATGGTGAATCATATCTATGTACACTCACACGCTGCCTAGCCAGGACCAAATCGAGAGTACGACCGTTAATATTCTGAATTTCATTAAATTGGGTCAGACCATGGAGATCCAAGAACTGTTCATGTTCGATTCGCGTTCTTACGCTAGTACTAAATAGATTAAAATCACCTAAAACATACAAATCTTTATTCGATCCTAAGAAATTTACATCGAATGATTCAAAAAATAAACTATATTCATCAGACAGTGAGTCTGGTGGAAAATAGACACAACAAAAGTAAATTACAGAATTACCTATACATACCTTCACCCATACATTTTCCCCATTTGTTTCGAAATTTGACATTCTAACACTTTTATACTTATTATTGACCGCGATCAGGACTCCGCCCCCCTTAGTTTTGCCACATACGTTTTTCCGGTCTTTACGAAAAATTGTATAATCATCAGTAAATAATTCACTATCAATAACGAGGGGGCTTAGCCCTGTTTCAGTCAAGGCAATAATATCGTACTCTGAAGCCGATGCAATTAAATTAACCTTAAAAATATTACATTTAGTATTTAATCCTCTTACATTTTGATACAATATTTTAACATCGTGGGTGTGATCACTAGTGGACATCAGGCAGATCGGTAATTGATTTGATTACATATGCACGACTGCTTTCCTTTTTACGCATCAGAACTTTACCATCCTTTATCCATAAGAACTTGATGTTATGAGATTTTTTGTATTCACGACAATGACCAAACAGCTTCCTATTATCTGGAGATAGTGATTCGTTGACATATATAGGTCTTGGTGGACTAACTGGCAAACCTAGATCTTTTGTAGAGAGCTCACGTTTGACTTTCTTAGCCTTAAGTAGATTTTCTTTATCCATTCGACTGACGAACTTCAGAATAATGCTTCTGGGATCCTGTGGGCGGTTTGGGTTTGATTTCAGTCTGTGACAGGCATCAATCATTTCTTTCTTGATTTCGAAGTTGAGCGCACGTCCCACCGAGTTTACGGTAGCCAAGATATTTTCATTCTTCGGTTCTGGAATGCCATGTATCTCAACACAATTCAAGCGGCTGTATTGTTCAAGATGGATGACCCTAAGTCCAAATTCGGAGTTCAATTTTTTTAAGGTAGTATTCTCGGTTTCCAATGCTTCAATTTTGTTAACGCAGTCATTCAACTTTATATCTTTTTCCGCAATAATTTTTCGTAGATCCTCAAGTTGGTTATTAAAGAATTCCAAAGATTTCTGGAAGGAATTCAGTTTATCTACAACGATTTTGTTTTCTTCTTTAACTGCTTGTTTAACGGTCGAGGTTATTGTTTGCAGCATATCAAAATTGACACCGCCGATATCCTGTGCATTATCACCTGAACACTTGGACTTGCACGGTTTAAAACATAAGTTCACCAGATCTGAGTTTAATCCATGCATTGAAGTTTATTTTATTAGAGAACCTTAGCGATTCCGCAAAAAATAAAGAAATTTCCCTTAGAGAAGCTGCAGCTCAAAATAGTCTTTTAGGGGGACGGGGTTACCAAGCGTTGTCATTGCAAGGGGGGATGTAAAACCAAAAAATGTGCACGCGCAAACAAGAGAATTTGCAATTCAAAGTGCCATGGATCACTCTCATGCCACAACAAAAATGATCAATTTTGATTATTAATCTTTTGATAAATAAAATAATTAAAGAAAAATTGTATAGTTTCAATAATAGTAATAATCACGATACCTATATCAACATTCTCCAACCGTTTTTGGCCGGTATCGTTATTGACCGGGCAAGGATGTAAACATTACCATAAAATGAAAATATTAACAACATTACCCGCCCGCAACGAGCTATAACGTCAATGCCCGGCCATTAGCGATATAGGCCAGGAAAAATGGACATTCACGTCATTGTCCGGCCATTGTCGTCAATGTCCACTTATCGCCATTGTCCGTAACATATTCATCTCGTACATGGGTGTTCACAGGGCCGTAGCTAGGGGGGGGGCATAGAGGGGCAATGCCCTACCTTAACATTTCTATGCCCTACCTTAAAAATATAGAATTCCAAATTCCAACGTCGCGTCGTCAAAATTTTTTTTTTAAATTTCGCAGCAAGTTTGCTAAATATTTCCATGGCATAGCTAGATCAGGAATTTTGCTGTTCATATTGTATATACCAAGTTTTATTTAGTTAATTCATATGTATTTATGTGAAATACTTGTTTGGGTTTATTAAAAAATATATACATACCGTCTGGGTACTTTCAAAACCGAACATAGGGGAATTGCATTATAACTAAGCTTTATACAGATTCCTGCTCGCCATTTAAACCCACAAGGATGGTAATGGTATGAACAGAAGGACAAAAATACAGCGCATCTGATGGTACCAATAAATGTTAGTACTTAGTTATCTTTTTCTGTAAAACAATTATAAAATAATGCTATTTTGAAATAATATAGGTTGCTATGACTGTCAACTTTTTTTATCTGTCAATTAAATTATTTCACATCAGTCATAAGTTTCTGTTATTAATATCAGATATGAATAATAACGCGTATACAGTCGAGCAGATGGTTTTGCATCAACTTTTTTTTATCTGTCAATTAAATTATTTGAAATCAGTCGATGTTTCTGTTATTATTAATATCAAATAATATGAATAATAACGAGTATTCAGTAGAGCAGAGGGTTTTTATAATAAAGACATTACCATCCTTGTGGATTTAAATGGCGAGCAGGAATCTATATAAAGATCAGTTACACTGTAAAAAATCGGGGGAATTTTCTTATGGTAAAATGTAAAAATTACACCTAAAATCGATTTAATAATACATTAAAAATGATGTAAAAGAGAATATACCAAGTATGTTAGGTAAATTTAACACATTGTATGTAAATTGGCTGCGGATTTGTAATTATACAGTATATATTGGTTAATATTACCCTACATAATATTTACAATTAAACTAATGTAGGAAAATTTACCTGAAAGGGTATTAAAAATTTAAAAGGTGGTGATATTACATGCAGTAACATTTAAAATTAATTTTAATAGGGATTATTCCTTATTGAATGTATGTTTACCCGCACTAAAAAAGTGTTGGAATTTTCCTTTTACAAAATGTAAAAATTACCCCTAAAATGAGTATAAACATACATTAAAAGTGCTGTAAAAGAGCACATATAGTACCAATTATTTTAGTTAAATTTAAGACATGGTATATAAATTTGTGAAGGATATGTAATTTTAACAGCCTACTGCCTAGTAGATAATTATACCCCACATAATATTTATACTTAAACTGCTGTAGGTAGGTAATTTTACTCGAAAGGGTATTTATAAATTAAAAAGTGGTGATAATACACGCTATAATATTTAATATTAATTTTATTAGAAATTATTCCTTTTTGAATGTATCATGTAAGTAAATTTACCCTTCGAGGTCTTTAAAAGTAAAACACATGTTGAACTTTATAATTCTAATAACAGCGACTTGCAATTTCAAGGACTTTTAATTGTATCATTGCATTAAAGTTTTTATATTAGGCACGTCTCATCCGCATAATAATAACAAAGAGCCCTAATATTTGGCGGGATTTCGTTAAGTATAGCTTTGCGTCATTCATTTCCTTGTTACAAGTTTGTGAAGTGAAGTCGTGTTTTTGGATACCTACTGATAAAAAAAACTGGTAAGTACCAAAATATGTTTTTGTTTTGAATGTTGTAACTCTATATTTTAGATAATTATCGTAGTAATAATGTATACCTGTTTTATCTGTAAAAAGCAATTTAATAGTTTACCAGCATACAATGAACACCAATACTATAGCAGCGCAAAGGGCTTTATCAAAGACCGACTCAGGGAGGCACACTGCAACTACTGGAGGGCAGTGCCTGGATTGAAACAGTCAAAACTGTTTATTCGAGATCCATCCAGGGACTACACAAAGGAAATCCTGAAGCTCGACAGGAGGAACATAAAACTACTAACCAGTCTTCTTACAGGACACTGCAAGATGAGAAAACACCTCAGGGGATACTAAATGCCCAACGTGCAGAGCGTGTGATATGGAAGATGAAACTCCATCACATATATTCTGCCAATGCGAAGCATTGACTGCGAAAAGACTGAAGAGGTTTGGAGTTCCCTTCCTGGAAACACACGAACTCAAGGCCGTCTCCCCCAAGGACATCTTGGACTTTACCAAAGATACAAGACTACTTGTAGGAGAGTAATTCAACATGGGGGACAAGAGGTCAATTCTGGCCGCGGTGCAGTGGGCACAATGACCACACCCGAGGAAAAAAACCTTGGAGTGTACTTTCATCATGTAATATTCAATTTGAAGTGATGTGTTACCTTGTAACATTCAACCCAAAGTGTAACTTTTCTGGTTAATATTAACCTGAAGTGTCATTTTACCATATGTAATATTCAATTTAAAGTGTAATTTTACCATGTAATATTCCACCGAAAGTGTAACTTTTTCGGTTAATATTAACCTGGAGTGTAATTTTACAGTTTAATATTCAACCCACAGAGTAATTTTTCCTGTTAATATTAACCTGGAGTGTAATTTTGCAGGTTAATATTCAACCCACACAGTAATTTTTCCTGTTAATATTAACCTAGAGTGTAATTTCACCGCTGAATATTTACCATTAAAAGGAATTTTAAATTCAATGGGTTAATTTTCACTTGCAATTTAATATTACATAACTAATAGGAGGTAACCCAGTTGCCTCCTATTAGTTAGGTAAATTTCCCCTAAAAATTTTTACAGTGTACAATGCAATTCTCCTATGTTCGGCTTTGAAAGTACCCACTCGGTATATGTATAATAAATTGAGGATGGAAGCCTGTTTTTTTTTAAATATCAGTAACATAATATGTAGTAATCCATAATAATAATCAATCCATATGAAAATGGCAATCCTAATTATAATTTGAACTCGGACCCCCAAAACTTTGCGCCCTACTTCAAATTTCTGATGCCCTATCTCAAATTCGCTTCTAGCTACGGGCCTGGGTGTTCATTAGTGCCGTCAAATGATTTAGCGTCCAAAATCGGATAAGAATCGGTTCTGTAGGGTCATTACAAAAACGATTCTGGAAATGCATTTCCATTCCTGATTCTAAGACTGGATATTGATTCTTGATAGCACTAGTTAGTGTTTACCTTTCATCTACAACTGTGTATTTACATTTACTAATGTTTGGTAAAGAAATGCGGGTGCTCAGTATAAGTTTACATCGCAAAAAAACGTAAATGTGCCGATGTAAAAGCAGAAACCGAAGCCAGTGATCCCAAACCCGTCATCCAAACTGGGGTAGTTAACGTGGAGCATATTCCAATGCAGGGTTTAAAACGTGTTTTTACTGATTGGAAATATGAATATAATATTTCAGCATCTTCATTAAATCCAAAAGAAGAGGAATTTTATAATAACAACGTACCACTGTCGGTAGATTCAGCTATTAACCTTGGTGTTATTACTGTTGGACAGAATAGTATTGTGGAAATCAGTCAGGTGTTCCAGAATCACAGCAAGTCGGTGTTATGAATTGTATACCTACTGTAAAAACAAAAATGCCGATTGGAAGATAAAATATACAACCATTTTAATTCAAAATTCAGAGGCAATAAAGCTACTGAACATGGTAAGATTTTCGAACCAGTTGCTTAAAGCAATATGGAAAACAGTTTGGTCAAGTTTATTTATCGGGCGTTGTTGTAAATCCTGCAATACCTTGGGTAGCTTGCAGCCCCGACGGATTGAAATTATTTGAAAATCAATTTTATAAACTTATTGAAATAAAATGTCCTCAAGCTGGGGCACACAAAACTATTGCTGAATTAATTGGTGAATTGTCATACTTCTAATCTTTACCCCTATGGTTTAAACAAGTTATGAACAAGTACAATTATCTGTGGCAATTTTAGGGTTACAGCTAAGTGATTTTTTAATTTACGCTCCACATAAAAATGAGGTTGTAGTTATTGAAGTTGGACAAGTACAATTATCGTGGCAATTTTAGGGTTACAGCTAAGTGATTTTTTTATTTACGCTAGACATAAAAATGAGGTTGTAATTATTGAAGTTGAACGAGATGATGTATTTATAGAAGATTTAGTTAAGAAATTGCATGAAGTATATTTTACCTATTGTTTAAAAGCAGTGATGTTAAGTAATTAATTAGAATTTCAATTGTAATTAATTACATATTGTGAAATAATTTTAAATACACTGTTTACAAGCGATAATTGTATAGTTTCAGATTGTAAATAAAATTTTGAAAAAATGTGTTTATCGTTTATTCACCTTACAGTAGATAATTAACAAATATTGGGAACACGGATTAAATCTTAAAAACTGGCGAGAGAATATCCGAACATTGATAATCGTAAGTTTTAATGCATATTGTTTCCGTTTGTCTTTTAAACGTATTGAACAATTTTATTGCAGTTCAAGAAATCAAAAACACATCTATTTGTATTAAAATGTACAGGGCGATTTCTAACCTACGGAGGAAACTGAAAAGAAAGGGGACCAAAACATTTTTAACAATAAATTTTTGATCAAAATCGAATAACAAGAAAGTTACAACAGTTGAAACCTGAGCATTTTTTCAATAAAATACGGTAATTACTTATGTTGTTACGGTACATTCCCTAATTTTGTACACGTGAACAGAAAAGTGCTGACGGCTATCTTAGTGGAGATTGGGGTGGGTGGTTAATTCGCGATATAAGGGCGGAACGTTAACTTACACAGGGAGTGTTAAAAGGGCGCCACCTATTTTATGGAAGGTCCTAAGACTTTGGAGGTAAAAATAGGAAAATCCTCTGGTGTGTTTGTCGGCGTTGAGGTAAACAGTCTGACCAGTCCTGGATCCTGTAACAGAAAGTACCTTGGGCGGGTTTGGGAGGAGGTCGTGAATTTACTCTTTGAAATAAAGAAACGGGATTGCTTAACAACTTGACTTTTAATAATTAAACGTATATAAATGAAAATGATGACAAATGTATTTACATAAAATCTCCCTCAATAATGAGGAGAGATGACACAAACATATCTAAACAGCACCTATAATACACAAATAATATCAATATATGTACATAAAATATGTACCAATAATTTGCGATAAACAAATAATGGGGGAATCGATTCGGCCCAGGACGCACAAACTCGAGATCTTATTTACGGTAAGCTCTAGATCCTCGAGGTCGCCGCCCTGTACAGTAAACATAATATAAATTAGATTAAAAATCTGTAATTATTACAGAAGCAAAACTCTGGAACACAAAAGTAGCGTCTGCTACTTTATATAAGTAGACGGGATTCTTTACGTTATTTTACCCAAAAGCAAATGTCGTTACGGTGACCCAAAAGGGGATGATGACTTTACTTAAGTCTCAAACTTTACGTTAAATCGATTGACAAGAGGGTAAACATTAAGTTCGGTACCTGCTTGGTGAGGTGGTCGTCAGACGGTTTATCTCTTGGCACTTTTATTTTACACAATAGAGGCCTTTCACTTTACACCTTTTTAAGGGTTGATGCGGGACGGAATCTCTACCTTGAAACTCGACTGGGGCCTCCTAGGCTACGGGAACCGATGAAGGTGGCGGAAGAGTCGGTACGAGCTTCTTCTGGCGGGCGGGATTACTTCTTGACTATTCGATATACGATAATCACTTTACTTGAAAATGATGCATTTCCGGGACGGGAAGCCGTGCGAAATAACTTAACGTTAGCACGACCGAATCTCGAATAACTTGCGAGTTCAGTGAGTCGCAAACACTTTATTTACGGTAAAATCTGATAGTTCACTTAAAGATATTCGGTAAACGAAACGTTAGCGGTATCAGCATATTCTTTAACTCAAAACGAGACGAGAGACGAAACAGAACTTTGTCTTCTAAATAAACGGTAAGTTCTCGAGACGATAAGCGGTATTTGGTCGTTCTTTAGGTCAAGTCGGGTTGACAGATCGGGAACGACTTAGGCTCTCTTGCGGACGTAGAGCATGCGTGACTTTTAGTTTTAGGGGACTGACTTTGAAAAGCGGGCAGCCGATTGGCTAACTGGTTTACAAGGGGTGGATACTCGTGATTTTGCGGCCAGGGGGTAATATGATCTCTTGTTGACTTGAAAAGTACAGACAGAAATCCTGGAAATGAAAAGCGTATTTCAGCATTCCAACACGTTTAAATGGCAAGTGGCAAGGTTATCATGCGCTCACCGAGCGCAATGCGAGGGGTAGCCTGTTAACATGGACTAAGCCACATTCTTACAGGGTGACGTATTGTACTGGCCCCAAAGGATATAACAATGTTTTGAATTCAACTTTTGTATATTTGTAAGCTAATTGTCCTTTCCGTTTCCTCCGTACGTTACAAATCACCCTGTATATTATAACAGCTTTATTTTACACAGTAATTTCATAACCGAGGTGCATATTAGCTAAGAGCTTATTTGTTGCCAATATTGGTCGGCTTAAATTAACTATACCAACTATTACTGTCATTACATCGTCCATGTAGGGTAGCATTGACCAAAGCACTGGCCCTTTTCATATTTTATAAATTTTAATTCTTTGTATTACCCGTTCAACACGAACACGTGCACGTGCTATGGAAGCAGTTTTCATAGCATTATCCCTTGTTAATTGCTTACTCTTGCGAAGAAATGCAGGTTGAATAAGTTTAACGAAGTGATCAGCACATTCCTTTTCAATAAGTATGCCATTGTCAACTATTATTGAATCTCCAGGATCTAATGTTTGCACTATCTGCTCTACATTAAAAATTGCTTTATCAGATGCCCTACCTCCATATCCTTTACTTATAAAGTTATAAATGTTATTAACCCTGAAGGTGCTACACCAATTAAATATTTAATGGTGTGTTTACCCTTATAAAAAGAATACGTCTTAATTCTGCACGTCAAGCATTTACTTTTTTCTATCGGTATCTCAGTGCAATGTAATACTAGTCTAGTAGAGCGGTAATTATCAAAACATTTGGGCATGTTGCCTAAAATCTCCTCTTTCGAAGGAAACACAATTAATTGTTCGAGAACTTCACGTAACTGTGCAAGTGTAGTGATAAAATATGTTTGAGCTGTTTTTGAACTAATTTTAAAAAGTATGGCTAAACTACGAAATGATAAATCTAATTTTAATCTCATTAATGTTAACAGAACTTTTTGTTTGGCATTGAGATAACTGGTATCGCCAGATATATTTGAAGCAAAATTTACCAAAATACTAAAAATTGTTAAATTACTAACTACACTTATAATTAGTATCAACAATACGATCTAACTGATACGTAGCAAATTCTTCGTACGTATTGACTTGCACTGCTTTATCTGCATACGTTTTGCAGTAATTTACAGGAGTTTTCTTAAAATAAAGTAAATTGTCAACTGCAGTTTTTATATCTTCACCTTCAGATGTGCTGCTCGGTAAAGGGCTCTGCATTTCAAGGCTAACAGTGTCCGATTTCATTCTACAAACAATTAGAACATGAAATGACTTTGAACAATGCACTTTATACTGCCCACTACTTAAATATGTTAAAAGACCAACCCGCTTTCCATTTGTTTCTCTCGTCTTCGTTCCACTCTTGTTCTTCGTTGATTAATCAATTCCTGATTTACTATGCAATCATGTTTCCCAACTGGTAGGTTAATGGAAGGTACAGCATTTTTCTTTAATCTTGCCCGTTTGTTAATATAGTTTGTACAAAATACAAAAATAAAATGTAAAACATAACCTTATTTTTACATGCAACTGTTATTAATAAAATTCAATGCGTAATAATACTTTCACTACATAATTTCTTTAAAGTACTTACCTTTTAAAATAAAATCGTCGTCACGAAAATGTAAACTGCACACTTTCATATGTTGGGACACACGCTTTCCCATTTTAAACACAACTGTCCACTTATCAAACAGTAGTTTGCTGTATTTGGGAAATTTATGCAATGAAATATGTGCATTATTTCCATAAGTTGATGAGCATTGCGATACACAGCAATTATTTATGCTTTTCGAATCGCGAAACGCCATTGTAAACAAATACCAACACGTGATTCTACCCCGTCTGCAGAGTTTACAAATTTTACCGCAAGGCGACATGGGATTACCGATTTCTTTATATGATCTCAGATGTATAGTCAAAAATTATTTGAAGAGTCAGAAAAGGACCGTCCCAACGTTCAAAGACAACATGCCCGGGTGGGATTGGGGCGAAATATTCATGAAACGACATCCAGAAATAAAAGGAGTTTTTGGCCAAAACATTTCCAGAAAAAGAGCTCAGGTGGACAAACAGATGGTTGAACCATTCTTCGATAATTTGGAAGCGGGATTGGTTGATGTACCCCCTGAAAACATATTCAATTACGACGAAACTGGATTTCATGACAACCCCAAGAAGGTGAAGTATTTATTTAGTCCCCAAATCAGACACCCCGAAATTGTTTGGAACTCTACAAAGTCATGTTTCACAGTCATGTTTTGTGCAAGTGCAGGTGGAGAACTACTTCCCCCTTACTTTGTATTCAAGGGTAAAAATAAAATGTCTGGCTGGCTTTTAAATGCACCTAAAGGCTCACGTATGAACGTTTCTAAATCGGGTTGAGTTGACATGGTGGTGTTCGAAGATTGGTTTGAAGAACATTTGCTTCGAAGACTTCGAAAAAATGCAGGGAAAAAAGTCGTCATTGGTGACAATCTAACTGCCCAGTTGAGTCTCAAAGTTTTACAATTATGTCGAGATAACAATATTTGCTTCATTACTCTAATACCGAATTCCACCAATCTTTTCAACCTCTGGATGTTTCATTTTATTCCCCACTCAAAAGTCAGTGGAGAGCTGTCCAACAAAAATGGCGTGATTCTCCTCAGGGAAAAAAACACATCTCAATGCCAAATCATGTATTTGCCGCTCTCGTCAAAAGAGCTTTAGTGCTTGGTGAAAAAACAGCATCATCTAATATTATAGCAGGTTTCAGGGCAACCGGAATTTACCCTGTATCACAAAGCCATGTTGTCGCCAAATTGCCGGCTTATGCAAATCCTACCAAATCACAAGAAATCATCCCAGATACTATTGGAGAAAATTTTAAAGAATATGTGAAAGCATTGAGAGGAGATTTAGTACCATGTCAAAAGGGAAGGCGATTTCACCTACCCGTTCAAGCTGGTAAAAGCGTATCCTTTGATGAGGTTCAAGAATTTGTCAAGGCCCGTGAAGCTGCAAAAAAAGGAAAACCAAAGACTGCTGGCTCAGAAAATTTAGAAAAAAAAACTACTGAAGCAGCAATTTCTGAAAACCAACATAAAAGAAAGCGCCAACAACAAGCTATGCCATATGATGTAACAGCGTCTAAGAAGAACAAGCGTAAACGAAGAGCACAAGAAGAGGAAGACAGTGAATCAGAAATGGAATACCCACCGAGTGAAAGCGAACAATCGAAACAGAAGACACATCCAGCTCTGAAGTAACAGAAAGTACTTCTATTCCCATTGGTAGTTTCGTGGTTGTGGATGGATTTTTGGAAGTAGATAATAGTGCTCCTACCGCTCCTACACGGCAAATTGAATGAAATTTTTAAAATAGGAGATTACGTGATAGTTCAATATGAGGGAACTTTTTTTCCTGGTTCTATCACAAACATTAATATAGAATCCACTCAGGTGAACATACGTGTCAGTGCTATGTCGCGGAATGGCATACACTGGAAATGGCCAACACCAAATGAAATTGACGCTGACGTGATAAACAAGATACACCCTTCAGCAGTCACTCCAGTAAATGCTAGGGGGGACTTTAAAATAGACGATTCCATTTTAATTCAAAACATGGCTATATAATAATATGTTTACTGTTGCTTTACATTCATTCTTGATTTTCATACATAAAATCAATTTCTCAGTATGTAGTAGTTGATGTTTTTATTACTGTTTACTATGTACAATTTTTTGCATTCATTAAACATTGTAATTTTTAATCTTTTTAAAGTTATTTTAGCTATCAAGTTTACCTTTCAGCATTTAGACAAATGCACCAATTTTGTTTTTATGTTTACACTACTTCATCCTCAATTTCTAATAAGCTTTCTGTGGAAGCAGAGTTGTTATAATATCATAAGAAAGGGTCAAAGTTGTCCGGACTCTAAATGGCATTCCACAATTGGCTTTTAATACAAAAGTAGTGAAAGGAGTCAAAGTTTCCTCAGTTCCAGGTATAACTTTGACCCCCTATAGTTTATTTTTTTAAACATCTTTTATGATATTTGTATCCTTTTAAACATGTATAATATGATAAATACAGGCTAGATCCTTGGTAATGTTATATTACTTCAAGGATTTTATAATTACAAAAAGTAAAAATTATAAATAACATGTGCAGAGGGATCAAAGTTACCCCGATTGACTGTAAGTTTATAGCTACACATCTTAAGATTGATTTATACGTGACAAATAACCTAAAAATTGGTTTTTAGTTTATTTATTTATTTTTGTCTACAGAAACGCAATTAACGTAACTTGGGACAACATGAGAACACATAAAAGGCGACCTGGTGCGAGGAAATATAATGATTTCAGCAGTTAGGTAATGAATTCAGCTATTATTGATTTGGGTGAAGATAGAGCAAGTATTCGTCTCATAGCAGAAAAATATAATATTTCAAAATCTACCTTGCACAGAAAATTTCACGGTCAAAGTTATCGTAAATATAGAAGACCATCTGTATTTTCTAAGAAGGAAGAAGATTTGTTATGTGACGGAATATTAACTGCTGCTTAGTGGGCCTTTCCTTTTAAAAGACTGATATACGGTTAGTAGCGAAAAGTTATTTGGACAGGCGAGGTAAGATAGAAATATTTCATAATATGCCAGGCAATGAATGGTCGAAGTCATTTTTGAAACGGCACGGTGATGTTTTAACAGAACGACTAATTGAGAATATAAAATATAAACGAGGAGGTATTACACATGAAACAATTAACAGCTATTTTGATAGATTAACTACGAATATGGAAGGCGTAGCTCCAGAAAATATTCTTAACTTTGCTGAAACCAATATGTCGGATGATCCAGGAAGCTCTAAAATCATTACAAGGAAAGGTGCCAAACATGTCGAGATAGTGATTGATACGTCTAAATCTTCCACTTCAGATATATTTTGTGGTACAGCCTCCGGTTTGCTACTACCTCCGTACATCGTGTATAAGTCCGTTCATTTGCATGGTACATAGTGTGCAGATGGTGCAAAAGGTGCAGTATATAATCAAACTAAAAGCGGTTGGTTTGATGGCTTCACTTTTAACGACTGGTTTTTCAAAATTATTATCCCGTATTTCAAAGACAAACAAAGTAAAAAGGTGATGATAGGTGTTAATTTAGCATCGCATTTATCGGCGCATGTGAACAATTAGACATAAATTTCATCTTGCTGCCACCAAACAGCACAGAATTGAGCCAACCTTCAGACGTCTCTTTCTTTCGTTCCTTAAAGTGTGCCTGGAGAAACCAGCTAATGTAGTGGAAAAAAATATCGTGGTTGCTTATCAAAACGTGCTTTTTCAATAATGTTCGAAAGAAAACTATTGAAAGTATTGAAGAAAAAGCTGATCATAAATTACGTGCAGGGTTTAACTGTGGCATTTTTCCTCTGAATAGAAATGAAATATTGAGAAATTGCCAAAAGAAAAGACTGCAAAACTGCAAACTGACGTAAATCCAGATGTAGATGGAAGTTGAAGACTTAAATAAGAATGCAGGTTCTGAAGAGGCGGAAGGAGAAATACAAGATTTAGGATGCAGATATGGACGAAGATCCACAAGTTATAGAAAACACCGAAGAGGATAACCAGCCAGGAAATTCAAAAACACAGATCTGCAATGAATTTGTAATACAAGTTCACAAATTTAGACTTTGTAATAGCAAAGTTTACATACCGTGAATTTATTTTAACGTGCAACATATGTACCGTCAACTGGGGTCAATCGGGTCACAGGGGTCAATCGGTCCAAATCACATTAATCGAACTTATTGAATTAGCAGGAGAATGGGGTTATCCCATGGAAAAAATTGATATCAGGCTTATGGTAAAAAACTATTTAGACCGCAGAGGTGTGAGAATACCGAAATTTAATGACAATTTACCAGGAAGTGGCTGGGTGCAAAAATTTCTGGAGAGACATCGTCGCAGGATAACTGAAAGATTTGGTGAAAATATCAAGAGATGTAGAGCTGCCGTTACGCATGAAACCATAAACACTTATTTCGACAACTTGGAAAACGCCATAAGAGATGAGTCTCCAGCTGCAATCATTAATTATGATGAGACATGTTTTGTTGATGATCCGGGGAAGAAAAAGGTTGTAGTAAGAAGGGGTACAAAACACCCCGAACGCGTAATGGACTCTACAAAAGCTGCCACCTCTGTAATGTTCAGTGTATCCGCTTCCGGTGAACTACTGCCACCATTTGTAGTATACAAAAGTGAGCACCTCTACGAAGTATGGATGCATAATGGTCCCAAAGGAACAAGATGTGGCAGAAATAAAAGTGGATGGTTTGACCAACCTTTATTCGATGAATGGTTTACTAAAATTGCACTACCATATCTCAGAAGACGAGACGGCGATCGAGTGGTTATTGGTGATAATTTAGACAGCCACCTATGCTTCAATGTCATCCAGTTGTGTGAAGAAAATAATATTAGATTTTGCTTTTTACCAGTCAACTCGACTCATTTAAGACCAATCAAAATTAGCTGGCGCCAAAAATTGGAGAAATGGAAGAAAAAGAATAAGGGAAGCCTCCCAAAACAATATTTCCCATCTTTATTACTCTCATGTTTGAATGGTGTTAAAAATATGAAACAAAATATTTTATCAGGGTTTTCTGCTACGGGAATTGTTCCCCTAAACAGACAGCAAATTTTAAAGCGTTTACCCATGGTCCACCAGGTAGCAAACGACCCTGATACTTGGAAAACATCACTGATTGACATGTTTAAGGAAGCTCGTAGTGGTGAAAAACCAGCTATCCGAAGAAGGAAAAAAGTACTAGTCGAAGCTGGTAAAAGTGTGACCATTGGTGATTTTCCACCAAGACTGAATGATTCTCCCCCAAATGAAGATTTAGTATCTGATCCTGAAGAGACTTTTGAAAATGAAACCACAGAGACTGATGAAATTGAAATTCAAGATAATAGTGAACAGATAGAAAACAGACATGATGAACATCTTGAAGAAGTTCGCTGTACAACTAATAAAAAAGACAAATTTTTTGTGGGTATAATAAAGGATTTTGGAGCAAAAATAACCATACAATTTTTGAGGCCTAATAGTAAAATTGTCAACGCTTTTGTCTATCCCAATGTTGAGGATTTATCTGACGTGAACTTGGAACAAATAGTACGAAAACTACCCAAACCCACACTCTTGAGAAGAGGAGAATTTAAGTTTGTTGTGAAGAAGAATTACGATCATTTTGTTCTGATTTCTGATGGATGCGGCCACCAAAATCGAAATAGAATTTTATCAAGTGCATTAAGCGACATTCCTGTAAAAAAAACATTACAATTGAACAATTATATTTGGAAAAAGGACACACAATGATGGAGGCCGACAGTGTTCACGCTACCCTCGAAAAATATTTCAAGCCCCCCATAAACTCTCCAGCTGATTATTATGCGCAAATGATGGTTTCTCGTCCATCACAACCCTATAATGTACATGTTTTTGATTTTTCTTTCTTCAAGAATTTTGAAGAATTAACTACCAACCTAGCATCATTGCGACCAGGAAGAAATAGGGTCGGAGATCCAGTTGTTACTGATATTCGTCGTTTAAAATACCAACCAAATGGTGACATTTTGTATAAAATTAACAATCTCGATGAATATGTGAAATTACCACAAAGAAAACCATTTGATGACCGTATACAGATTAAACAATTGTACAATAAGCAGATACCTATTACAGAATCCAAATATTTACATCTCCAAGAACTAAAATCGGGTGTTTAAATCGATCACCACGCATTTTATGATAGTCTCACATTCAAAAAGGAAGAAAAAAAGAAAGAGAAAGCGACAGCCGCAAGTATATTAAGTAAAGAGAAAAAGAACATAGCAGGAACCTCGAAGAATTTTAACCAACCCAGCAGCTGTAGTAAGAATAAGAATGTTAATCAACCCAGCAACTGTAGTAAGAAATTGAATAAAAAGGGCTTAGGAAAAGGAAAGAAAAAAATATAATGTCAAGTAGAATTAGTTAACTAGTTTTAACATGCTCATGTCAGTCAAAGCATGCTTTTACTGTCAATCGGAGAAAAAAATTATATTTAAAAAAATACGATGATGCCATGGAATTCTAAAAACAAACAGCGCCCTAAAAAAATTAAGTACCTATAATACAGGGTGTTTCTAAACCTAGTACCATAAATTTTTCAGCTTCCTGACGCAAAAATAAGTCGAAAATGTCTATAAAAATTTTGTCCTAAACCACAGCATAGGGAAGCTACACGTGTTTGAAAATGGCGTTGAAAAAACGGAAAACAATTGCATTTTAAAAACGGTTTGAGATAAAAAAAAAGCCGCCTAACCTATTAATGTTATAAACTTTATACTATTTTTTCTTGTAAATTAACTAGGGGCGGCACGAATGGGGGTTATCACCTTTTTATTGTAACCTGTCACGTAAACTGAACCGTTTTGCCTGCATTTTGCTTACTTTGGTATGCCGACACCCTGCACTAGTGTTGTTTATGACTTACATCCGCCGGTCAGTGCAAAATACCGTTTTTAGGGTCTTGCAAAAGGACCGACAAAACACGTAGTTCCGCGAAAATCTCAACTTCGAAAATTTTCATGATATCAATACTTCCCATATACCAGTGGTGGTATGGGAAAGTAACAAACACATGAAATCACAGAAAAAAAAGTAAAAAAATTACTGCAATGTTAAAAAAAAACTATTTAACCCTGCATCACCCATGTGGTGTCTATCATACCCCCCGTGTACTAAATTACGTTGTAACTGTCGGTTTACATCACTCACGTTTTTGTGGTTGCCTATAGCTTCCTAAAATATATTTATGAAGAAGATTCTTAGCCGGTTTTAGTCTCTAGTTTGCCAGCAGGCGAGTGAAAACGAGACAAAGTGCGACAAGGTCTGAGAGACCCCACCTGGATTATAAAGTTATAAAGTTTTTGCATTTGCAATAAAGTGTTTATGTTGTAAAACTGCAAGTTTTGCATGGTAAAGTGAGTGGTTACTTTGATATAAATTTGTATTCTGTATACAACAATGTAATTAAATTCACAGCATGTCTTGTTACGAAAAAGAACAAGCTAGGCTTATGGAGCTTTGGGAGGAGTGCAAAGATGACGAGGATTTTGTAGACTCTGAAGATGATGATGAAATAGACCATTTAAGTGTCCACAGCTGTCATTCTGATAGTGAAATTGGAGAAACTGATGTCGAAAATGCCGAAGAAGTATCTGAAAATAAATTAAGTGAGGATAATAGTCGCTGTTATCTGGGTAAGGACTCTATTAGAAAATGGAGAAAGCATCGTAGCAATAACAAAGTACGAACTAGGGCAGAAAACATAATTTTAAAATTACCAGGGCCCAAGCGTTATGCTAGGGATGCGAAAACTCCGCTGGATTGCTGGCTTCTGTTTTTTGATTCAGCAATTCTTGATAGCATTACAGAATACGCAAACGTTATTATAGCCAAAAAAGCTGTAGGCTATAAAGATAAAGAGTATTGTGGCAATACTAATGTAATTGAAATAAAGGCTTTGTTTGGTATCTTGTACCTTGCTGGTGTATACCGAAATAGCCATCGCTACCTAAAGGAACTCTGGAGGACAAATGTCTTTCGTACAGTAATGGCGTTAAATAGGTTCACATTTTTGCTTCAGTGTTTACGCTTTGACAATGTCGACAACAGACAAGAACGCTTGAAACTAGATAAACTTGCTGCTATTAGGGCTGTGTTTGAGAAATTTGTTTCTAACTGCCAACAAGCGTATACACCAGGCGAATATTTAACTATCGATGAAAAATTAGAAGCCTTCAGAGGTCGCTGCTCTTTCCGACAGTACATTCCCAACAAACGTGCTAAATATGGAATAAAAATCCAGGCAATAGTGGATTCTCGCACATTTTATGTGCTTAATATGGAAGTTTATGCAGGAACTCAGCCAGAAGAAGTTTATCAATTAAGCAACAAACCTGTTGATATGGTGCAAAGATTGGTAGCAGTTATTTCTGGTAGTAATCGAAATATAACCTTTGATAACTAAATCAAGAATAGAAAACCTAAGAGTTCAATGTTTGGATTCCAGGAACATAATACAATAGTATCATATATGCCAAAGAAGGGCAGAAATGTTATTTTGCTCTCGTCTCTTCATCATGATGACACTATAGATGAATCAACGGGGGATAAGAATCTACCAGAAATAATAGGCTTCTACAATTTTACCAAAGGCGGCGTAGACGTCGTCGACGAATTGTCGGGAAGTTACAGTGTAGCTCGGAATTGCAGAAGATGGCCACTGAGAATATTATTTTCTCGGATGGATACAGCAGGAATTAATAGCCAGATGATCTATAGAGCCAACACCAACGACAATTCCAAAAAGCGTCGTATGTTTTTGGAAGTTGGGTCTAGCTTTGGTGGAATCAACTCAGCAACAAAGAAAAAATAACCCCCGACTCACAAGAGAACTTCGATCCAAAATTACTAGTGTGTTAGGCGAAACAAACCCTCCACCACGTAAAATACAAAAAACAGGTAGTGGGAGATGTCAAGAGTGTCCCAGGAACAAAGACAGAAAGTCGAAGTACTCCTGTGAGGAGTGCGGAACGTGTCTGTGTTTAGAGCACCTGCATTTTTTATGTGAAAACTGCAGCAAAGTAGATGACGAATAGTTGTTTTGTGTTTCTTTTGTCTGCCACACCATTTAAAGACAGTTTAGATTGAACATTTTTGTTTGCTGTTTGCAACATATTTTTATTAATTTTGAGAATTATATTTCTTGTTTCTGATTTTTTTGTAGACGTGTGTGTGTCTCAAGTATAAGAATTTCGATATTTTTTGATTTGCGACAATCAGACAATAAATGTAGTCTTCTTATGAAGTTTGTTTGTTTTTTTGTAAGGTATAAGTATGAATAAAGACACTTTTGAATAAAAATAACAAGAAAAACCAAAATTTTTTTTTCAAAATTTCAGTCAGGGCCTACCAGACCCCACCTTGACGCATAAAATTTTCACCTGGGTGATGCCGAGTTAATTCTAATTTCTAAACAATGATCCAACCGTCGCGGTCGCGTCGTAAAATGCTCATGTTTGTTTTACTAATTCCATGGCATTATCGACTTTTTTTTAAATGGAATTATTATTTCTTTAATTTTTTCGGTTCCGGAAAATGCAATATTGTAAACATTAAAGCTTTAGCATTGAAATCCCTGTGCTGCGTTTGCCAGATTACCACCCGGTATATGTATATATACTTACCGAGTGATCATTTAAATTTCAGCTTTAGTTATCCATATTTCATTTAAGAAAAAACAACGGGAATAAACAGACATGGAACAGAAGCCAAACATAAAATTTTAAATACCTAGCTTATTGGAAAACACCTATACTGTTTGAAAATACGAAATTTGAAAATCATGTACCCTACCTAAGTTATTATACCTGAAACCTACATAGAAGGTATTTCTTAGTAAAATTGCAAAAAAACTTAATAACTAATAATAAATATAATACAATACCTATAACTGTTTGTTTCCAATGAACTATTTAAACTTACTTTTTGTTGAGTGACTATTTACTCCGCGGTTTTTTATTTCACGACTATGTTTCTTGTTTTTTTATATTGCTGTTTTGACTGTTTTTTCCATGACCGTTTTATTCTAATATTAATATTTACATACCAGCACACGACAGCGACGTACTAGTTCCTTGCTTTATATGATTGAATATGTTTTCTCCTAGCCCACCTTTTTTCAGTTTTAGAACTAATATAGTGTCCACTTGTCGCGGATGAACCTGCGGGTTCTAAATACTGCTTGTATCTTCGTTTCGTGATGCTCATATTAATTATGAATATCGTATACTTAATTTCGGTTTTCACCATTAACTTTTTCTTAAAACCAGCATAACGAGTTACCCTATGAAAACATTCAATTTTGGCTACCCTGTACAGTCCGCTTCTTTTTACTTTCCCATACCACCACTGGTATATGGGAAGTATTGATATCATGAAAATTTTCGAAGTCGAGATTTTCGCGGAAATACGTGTTTTGGACCTCCAGGACCCCAAAAAAGTGGTCTAGAAAAAATGTCTGTCTGTGGGTGCGTGGGTATGTATGTATGTAACGCCTCTAACGCAAAAACTAGTGAACCGATTTTGATGAAATTTTAAATGAAGGGGTATATCGAAAATTCATCGACAAAATAAGCTTTTCAAAAAAATCTGAAACCGGAAGCGGAAGTTAGACACGTTTTTTTGGTAGCATTTTTTTCAGAAGCGGAATTTTGAAAATCTGAGTAAAGGATATGAAAGAAGACCATAATTGAATGCAAACAGTTTTTTCCCGGACTCTCTAACTTCAAAATGGCGGCCGCTATGAATTTTTCAAAATTTCAACTTTAACGCCCCATAACTCAAAAACCAGTTATCTGATCAGGTTTCGCAACAACTTGTTTGAAAGCCCTTTGGCGGTACTATACCATGAAAAAAAATTATTTACTAAATCGAAAAACGGTCGCAACGGTGCTCTTCCAAAAATTTTGAAATTTTTGAAAAATTATTACAGAAAAACGGTCCACAGGAGTTTGTTTAAATTTTCTATACTTATTAAGCTTGGTATTAGCTCCATTTTTATTTTTTGATGAATGCCAGAATTTCACTGTGGCGCCCTCTACGAGGTTTTGCTCCTATAGCGCCGTTATTAATCAAAATATGAAGAAAGTTTGAACATAAAAGTTGTTCAGTATATAGTTTTGCATTCTTCTAAATGTATATCACGTATACAGGGCGTTTGCTTTCCACAGTATAATAAACAACTTTGTTATTTTAAATGAAACACCCTGTATATTATTATATAATTGAATGCAAAATTTAATTATCTATCACATTGTATAAGGTGTTCAGATAGCTCAAATGTAGGGTTGATGAAAATTTCGCGAAGTTTCGTTGCGTTTTCGTGTCTCTCTTCTGTACGTATCGAAACCTTATAGTCTCGTTTTTCTCGCCACGCATTCAAGTGATTTCCAAAGAGTTTAAATAGAAACATTCTTCAGTAGTTGTTCAGTAGGTGGTTGGATTTTCATTGCCCAGCTTATATCTGCTGAAATATTAAAGATACAAGAAAAAGTTAAAAGAGCGGCTCAGCTGAGAGAACCTGGTGTACCTATAAAATAGCGCAAAGAGAAATTGATTAAAATAAAGAAAGTGTTCGATTTAAAAAACCTAAGTTACATAGTTTTCCGGACAATTAGTAGACCGTGGAAAAAACTTGTTTGCGCTATTTTATATACCAGGTTCTCTTAGTTCAGTCTCTCCTTTAACTTTTTCTTGTATCTTTAATACTTCAGCAGGTATAAGCTGGACAATGAAAAATCAGTCACCCTGTATAGCTCTGCGTTCTCTTAAATTTCTATCACGTATACAGGGTCTTTACGTTTCAGAGTACAATAGGCAAGTTTGACATTTGAAATAAAACACCGTGTCTATTATTGTAGTAAATTAAATTTTGTTGTATAAAATGAGATGTCATTTTATAATAAATATATGCGTTTTGTAACATTTGCAGATTTATTAAATACAGGGTGTCTCTAAACCTAGTACCATAAATTTACCAGCCGCTTCCTGACGCAAAAATAAGTCGAAAATGTCTATAAAAGTTTTGTCCTAAACCGCAGCATAAGGAAGCTACACGTCTTTGAAAATGGTGTTGAAAAAACGGAAAACAATTGCGTTTTAAAAACGGTTATCTTAAATTTTAAGTGATTTTACAGACTATGCAAGGGGTTGTAGGTACCTGCTTAACAATTCTTGCTTTCACAAGAAATTTTAACCTTGACAAACATTTGGTGCGGGGTGAGGGTTTTACATTTTATTTTCATCCTTGAGGATGCAAAAGCATTACACTGTCAACCTTAGAAGTGAACTATTCATCTGGTAAGAGAATTTTTGCTGCTTTAGCTGACATTAGTGGCCAAACATTGTTATCATTTTGATGTTTGTGCTATTATTCTGATTGTTTTATTTTTGCTAGGAGTATTAATTTACTTTGATTAGACTAACATAGGTAGTAGTTTATACCGTAGATTAAAAAATTGGCGAATTTTGTAAAATTGAAGTAATTATTTTCAATAATTTCAATCGTTTCTTAGAGTTGATCTATAACCATAATAGAATTACATATATAGTAAATTTACTTAACGTTTTGCGAAGAAAATTATTTTCATTAGGTATTTATTAGATACTCTATTTATTACTATCGTAACAAGATGAAATCAAAACGATTGAATTTTAAAGTAGATTCTGATTTTCAAAATCCTAAAGTAATAAAAGGAGGAACTTTTCATGATGGACACAAAACTTTTATACAGTCTTCAAATCTTAGAAATGCCGTTGTAGCTACCTGCTTTCGGATTTTTAAATCTCCGTATTTATGGGACGCCGGCCATATTGATGATATTTTGCAATTAGGGAAAAGTGAAGGGAAATGTGAATATGTCAAAATTAAAAATAAACGTTACATGGTCAATTCAAATCAGTTAGACATGAGTGAAGGCCAGTTTTTGGAGAATATTGAAGAAATATTGTCAAAGTTTTTTATAACTTTTCAAGCGGGTATATTATCCTGTAATAATAAATCTGTAGCTTTGTTTAAAGAAATTATTAACGATACTACCGAGTATTGGATGTTTGATTCAGCGAGTAGTTCGCGTATTACAGCGAAAAATGTCAAAGATGGGGTAGCGGTAAGCTGTAGTTTTGAAACACTCCATTATTTAACGCAATTGTTAAAATATAATTTTATTCAACGTTTAAATGCCCCTCAGAGTAGTATGTTTAAATTGTGTCCTTATACGATTGTCGAAACAGTCGCGAATAGGAAGGGTAGAAAAACTGACTTAAGTGGAAAACTACGTAACCAAAAATTACGACAAAATTTAGAACACAAGGAGAGAGAGTTGATACGTAATAGAGTAGCTATAAAAAAATTAAGGGGTAACGTAGAATACAAATCCAAAGAAATGATAAGAAACAGAGTAGGTATAAAAAAAATCAGGGGTAACGTAGAATACAAAGCCAAAGAGTTGATAAAAAACAGAGTAGGTATAAAAAAAATTAGGAGTAACGTAGAATACAAAGAGAAAGAGTTAATTACTAGAAATTAGGAATGAAAAAAATAAGGGGTAATGTAGAATACAAAGAGAAAGAGTTAATTAGTAGCAAATCAAGAATGAAAAAATTAAGGAGTAATGTAGAATACAAAGAGAAAGAGTTAATTAGTAGAAATTCGGGAATGAAAAAATTAAGAGGTAATGTAGAATACAAAGAGAAAGAGTTAATTGGTAGCAAATCAAGAATGAAAAAATTAAGGAGTAATGTAGAATACAAAGAGAAAGAGTTAATTAGTAGAAATTCGGGAATGAAAAAATTAAGGGGTAATGTAGAATACAAAGAGAAAGAGTTAATTAATTAGTAGCAAATCAAGAATGAAAAAATTAAGGAGTAATGTAGAATACAAAGAGAAAGAGTTAATTAGTAGAAATTCGGGAATGAAAAAATTAAGGGGTCATGTAGAATACAAACAGAAAGAGTTAATTAATGAACAAAAACGGAAACGGGAAGTTAGGAAAAACGACGACGAAATTAGACTATTTGAACAACAATGCGACCTTCAAAGCAAACGAAACAGGCGAGAAAATGATATATTACGATTTAGGGAACATGTTTACAATAATTTAGTAAGAGAAAACACAAATTCTGCGAAATTAAAATTAGAATTTATAAAAATTCGAAAATGTACTCCAAATTTTATATGTTGCTGCTGCGAAGGACTGTTCTTTAAACATTCTGTTATCAATTTCAATATTACAAAACTGGATAAATTTTCTAATTATTCCAAGGATACTTTAGTTAGTTTAATAATAAATTATGATTCGCCGTTCATTTGCAGAACGTGTGATAGATACCTAACCCTGTCAAAAGTACCCAAATTAGCCACTAGTAATGATTTAAAGTTTGTAGATTTACCCGATTGCATTCAAAAACTGTCACCATTAGAGGAAAGAATGACAACCCCTTACATAAATTTTATGCAAATTAGATCTTTAAAACCGTATGCCTTAAATCCCCAGTTAGGTCTTAAAGGTAGTGTAGTTAACATCTATCTCTGTTGAAATTAGCGATATGTTACAAGTTTTACCGCGAGCATTTGACAACATGTCATTCAGGTTAAATTAAAGAGGCACATTGAACACAAAACGGACTACATGTATGAGACCATCAGACCAGCTATAGTTTGCGATGCGTTGTGTTATTTGAAAGACACCCCGCTATACAACAATATTCAAGTTGACCGCGAATATTTTAGGCGTTACGAAAAGCAGTATAGCGAAAATGTAGATTTTATTGTAGAAACTAGGGATTGTATTGAAGAAAGTAGCGATTTTATAGCGGATAATGTAATATCTACCGAGATATCCACGAACGACAACACTTGCGAAGAAATCACTTTAACCGATCTTCCGGAGGAAGAAGCGGGAAGTGATGAGGTATTAGTGATAGACGGAAATGCAGATGCCGTAAATAACGTACAAGTCATAGCGCCCGGCCAAGGTAAAAAACCGATACCTTGGCGTATGATACCCCATATCGACGAATTATGTTTTCCCAAAATTTTCGCGGGCCATTCTTTCAACGGCAGTTCTAAAGTATCATACTCTGATCGTATAAAGTCGGAAATTAGGCGTAGAGATCGTAGATCGTGCGATCCCACTCGATTACTTTTTATGGCAAAGAAAAAATTATAGTTGTTTTGTCTTTCAAAAATTAATATTTGTATGCGGAAAACAAAAAATACTAGAAATGTTAAAGTGGGGAACGTGTTAAATGACGAATTTTTAGAAAACATAGTAAAATTTGACGACGGTTATAGGTTTTTAAGACAAATTAGATCCTCCCCTTCCTATTGGGAAACTAGAAAAAAAGAGTTGTTGGCTACCATTCGGCAATTAGGTAAACCCAGTATATTTTTGACGTTATCTGCGGGGGAAAACATTTGGCCAGAACTATTTCAATCTTTGGCGAAACTGGTTCATTCTAAAAATTTATCTCTTGTAGAAGCAATGAATCTTACTACTTATGAAAAATCCGATTTAATAAAACGCGATCCAGTTACATGTGCGCGGTATTTTGATTGCAAATTTCAAAATTTATGTGTTATTTAAAACAAAAAGACGGCCCATTTCGCGAGTATTATGTAGAAGATAGTTGTGAAAGGGTAGAATTTCAAAACAGGGGGTCGCCTCACGAACACATTTTATTATGGCTTAAAGACGCGCCTCAGTACAATCTCGAAATGTCAGGTATCGTGGAAAATTGTATTAGCTTTATAGATAGGTTTATTACGTGCGAGTATAATGAAAACGATCCGTATATTAGGGTGCAAAAACATAGGCACACGCATACCTGCAATAAAGGTAAACGAAATAAATTCAAATGCCGGTTTAACTTTCCAATCTTTGTTATGCCCTCAACAACCATTATGGAACCTCTTCCGGAAGAGGAACAAAACGAAAATTTAAAACGCATTTTGAAAGATATAAAAAAAATTACCCAAGATTTTTATAAAAATCCGAAATTAGTAGAATTTAATGATATTTTAGCTAAACTCCTAATTACGGAAGAACAATATTATCTCGCTATTCGTAGTTCATTAAAAAAAACCCAGATATTTTTAAAACGTAGTAGTTTAGAAGTCGGAATTAATAATTATAATAAAGATATATTGCATTTGTTCGAGTCTAATATGGACATTCAGTTTATTTTAGAAGAATACGCGTTGGCATCGTATATTATTAATTATATTAGTATAACGAACGCGGGACTTTCGAAATTGTTACGAGAAACGGCATCAGATATAAATAACGGATTTACTAATGTTAGAGAAAATTCAGAAAAATTTCTAATGTATTTTTAAATAGTAATTTAATGTGCGCGCAAGAAGCAGTTTATCATGCGTTATCTTTGCCTCTTTGGAAAAATTCGCGAAAAACTATTTTTATTAGCACGTTTCCACAGCAAGAAAGTGTTCAAATTTTAAAGTCTAGGTTAGAATTAAGTGCCTTAAATGTAGATTCGGATGACGTGTTTGTTGATGATATATTCGGAAAATACGCGAAAAGACCTTTATCTATGGAAGACGTGTGACTAGCAGATTTTGCTTCGAATTTTACTGCGCTGAAGACCGATAACCAGAACGCGAATGAAGACGATGATGATGACGTCATTAAATATAATAGGCAACGGCGAAAAACTGCTGTTATTAGATATAGGCGGTATAAACTAATTCAGGATCCAGTTAATTTTTATAGAGAAAACCTTCTTTTAATTTTACCGTGGAGAAACGAATACTCCGAGGTGCAGAATGTAAATTACGAGGAAACACTTTTAAACCATCATTGTACTATTGACGCTAATCGCAAAAAATTTCAAATTCTTGGCGACGATGTTTTAGACGAAGCCATGGGAAACGCGCAAAATAATGTTTTAGAAATCGAGGAAGAAGATATCGACGAATTTTCCAAAAGTGCATTACCTGAGCACCAGCAAATCGATATTTTACAGCAGGGGGTTCTGAAATTGTTAAAGATCGCGGTGCAAATCACTTTAGTTGTCCACCTAGAATATCAATCGAAGAAATTGTTCAATTAATACAGCAGTTAAATACGCGCCAGAGGGAGTTCATAATGCACATTTTACATTGTTTTGAAACTGATAGGTTGCCCATAAGAACGTTTTTAAGTGGATCCGCCGGCGTCGGGAAAAGTACGGTTATAAATGCAATCTATCAGTTGATCACAAGTTATTTTGATAAATTACCCGGTTCAAGTAAAGGAGAAAATTTTGTCTTGCTGTGTGCTCCATCAGGTAAAGCAGCATTTTTAATAAACGGTCTCACATTACACACCGCGTTTTCTTTACCGGTATCTCAGTTTGGTGGACAAATGCCAGAATTATCCAACGACATCGCGAATACACTACGAGCAAAATTATTTCATTTAAAATTACTTATTATTGACGAAATATCGATGGTGGGTAGTCGGTTATTATCACGGGTC
The DNA here is from genome assembly GCA_963082805.1 of Hemicrepidius hirtus. Classification (NCBI taxonomy): domain Eukaryota; kingdom Metazoa; phylum Arthropoda; class Insecta; order Coleoptera; family Elateridae; genus Hemicrepidius; species Hemicrepidius hirtus. The sequence goes on from OY720168.1 coordinate 11,194,815, forward strand.
GATACTAGACTTCGACAAATCATGGATTGCAAAGAGTCTTTTGGGGGCATATCGGTTTTAGTTGTAGGAGATTTAAATCAATTACCTCCTGTGATGGATTGCCCTGTATTTTGTTCATCAAACAGTAACAGTCTAAGTATTTTTCACGTCGAATCAAACCCCTTATGGGACGAGTTTAATTATTACGAATTGACACAAATAATGCGGCAGCGGGATGAAGTTCAGTTTATACATTGTTTAAATAATTTAGCTAAGGGAATTATGAGCGTTGACGATATAAAATTAATTAAATCGCGAGAAGTAGAAGAAACTCTAGTCCCAGAGACCGCGATTAGGTTATATGCGGAAAACGCTAACGTTGATGCGTATAATGAATGTCGTATAAACAATGCGCCTGGTGAAGAATTTTTATCTACTGCGGAAGACGTTATTTTAGGAAAAGTTTCAGAATTCACTAAAAGTAAAGTGTTAGGCGCGTTAAGAAAAAAGAAAACTTCAGAACTTGGAGGTTTACCAACACATTTACGTATAAAATTGGGTATTAAGTATATGGTAACTTCTAACATAGATATCGCGGACGGGCTTTTAAACGGATCTTGTGGAATACTTAGGGTTTAATGAATGCCGAAGGTATCGACTCAAAATTGACCCCTATAAGTAAGAATGCGTATCCTTTAACTGTCTCTAAAGATTTGTAGTATCAAATTGTACGCCGTCAATTTCCAGTGACAGCAGCGGAAGCTTTAACTATTCATAAATCTCAGGGGCAGACGTACGAAGAGGCGTGTATCGACTTTAAAAAATCAAAAAGAATTACCAGACAAATGATGTACGTCGCATTAAGTAGGGTAAAAAAGTTATCTGGACTTTACATTTTAGGTAGTTTCAAACCCCCGAAGTCTCCAAAACAGAACGACCAAATTCTAACAGAAATTTTGCGACTACAGCAAAATAAACCGCTCACATTCTTTTACGATACTTTTACCAATAGCGATCAGATTAAAATTTTATATCATAATGTTGGATCATTGCGGAAACATTTACGAAATATTATCAGTGATGAGTGGTACATTAGAGCCAATATATTTATATTTTCAGAAACTTTAACACAGAATTACGATGATATAGAAATTCCCGGTTTTCACATAATATTTCATTCGAATTCGGTTAATACGGGCGCAGTTATTTGTTTTATCAAAAACCACATTACCGTTTGTAATATTCAGCACGTTTTAAAATTCGAATGTAAAAATCATGTTGACATATTTAGTTTTCAAGTAGAGAATTTTTGGTTAATTAGTGGTTACAAATCGCCTTCGGTTAGGCATGCTATGTATGAAAATTGTTTTCAAGAAATTATAAGTAGTACGTTATCTAATGACGATGATAAAATTGTTGTGTTGGGAGATTTTAATTTTGATATATTTAATTTTAATGCTGCCTCATATTTTCCAAATTTAATGGCAAAGTTCGATTTTAAAAGTATTTTAAACCGTAATACGTCCACAACCGATCACAATACTCAAATAGACATTGTATTTAGTAACGACGAAACATTGATAGCAGGTGTTTACGACAGTTATTTTTCATATCATAAGCCCATATATGCGTTGCTCCCAATAATATCTTCTAGGCAGCCGGCTGCAAATTTTTGTAACGATTCGTCGGTAATAACAGTTTCGGATGAAGACGTTAATAATCGTGCCCTTTCAAGCAAAAATAAAAACGAGTACATAGGATTTATAAACAGGGATGGCGTTTCTTGTTATGCAAACAGTGTAATTCAATGCCTAATAGCTTTAGAACATTTTAAACAGGATTTAGTTAATAATAGTAAACCAGAACATAGTGTCAGTAGCAGTATCGTAAACATAATTAATCTAGTAAATTTCGGGAGTGATTGTATTTCAACTTGTCATGTTAGAACTATTTTAGATCAAAAAACCGACGTAAATTTCAATGCTACCATACAGCAATATGCCCACGAATTTTTAATGAAATTGCTGCAATGTTTAGAAGAAGAAAACCCTGCGTTATCTGCAAAATTTTATTATTCAAGAACAATTATACTTAAGTGTTTTAATTGTGATTATTCCCGGGAACGATCAGAATTAGATTCCTGCTATTTTCTTCGTTTCGAAGATGATATGCCTTTAGATTTTTCTAAATTTACTTGTTGGGATGACACTAATATAAAGTGTTCCTATTGCCGCGTATCAAATTTTTCAGAAAATCATATTATATCGTACGTCAACCAGTATGTAGTACTAGTTCTTGCCAGATTCCGTGCTGACACAAAGTTGATGAATTCGGTAGTAAATTTTAATGAGACAGAAGTTTATATAAACGATACGCATTTTGACGTACGCGCGGCCATCCTGCACCAGGGAGATTCGCTAGACCACGGTCATTACACCTGCATCATAAATGTGAATAATAGTTGGATCAGGTACAATGATTTACAGACGGAAAAAACTAGGTTCCCTGCAAAGTTAGAAGACGTGTATTTATTAATACTAGAGAAAAGGGGTAAATGAATGTCTACGCTGTACATATAGTTCGTTATGTTGATTCAAAATTTAAAACTTGTTTATTCTCAATTATTTTGTATCATTATTCATTTTATATACGTAATTGTATTTAACGTTTGCAATTTTTATCTAAATCCCCAAACACCCGCGGACGGAGCTGTCTGGATGCCGCCGTCGTGCAGCCCGGGCAAGCGCGCAGTCGGATATCGGCAGTCTTCGTTCCATTAATAATAATAATAATAATAATAATAACAACAATAATAAATCAATTTATTTAACTTTTGATAATTTTAATTTGATCTGTTTAGAATTCATCAACTTAAAGTCCTACAACTAAATCCCCAAACACCCGCGGACGGAGCTGTCTGGATGCCGCCGTCGTGCAGCCCGGGCAAGCTCGCAGTCGGATATCGGCAGTCTTCGTTCCATTAATAATAATAATAATAATAATAATAATAATAATAATAATAATAATAACAATAATAAGTCATTTTATTTAACTTTTGATAATTTCAATTTTATCTGTTTAGAATTTATTATCTTAAAATCCCTGTTCAAATATACAATGTGGCAACTAAAGTTTGGGATTGCGGGTTATCCGGAACAGAAACTCGCGGGTTATTAATTAATTAATTTAACGTTTGTCTAGGAACAGTTTATTCGTACGTCCACACATACATGTTATTTAAATTTTCAAAGCAGGTGGTAGCAAGGCATAGAAGCGGGTGTTGTTATTTGGAATTTGTGTTATAATATGTAATCGGATTTTTTTTTTGGTATAGAATAAATGTCGTTAGCAAATAGTTGCATTCATCCACGGGTTCTGCGTCTGAAAGTTAGTCCGCGACTTTCGATTTAAAATATCAAAAAACAAATAACGTAAATTGAATGTATGTGGCAGTTATCAAATTGTAGGTATAGGTAGTATAGGTTCATGGGTTTTGTATAGGGCTCCTGGCGAAAACTTCCCATGTAAACAAAAAGTTTAACGCGTCTGCCATTGTACCTCATGTTACTTTACTTACTGTAAACACTAACTAAGGTGATGTGGAAAGCTATGGATTAATAGATACCCCTCATTTAGATATATTGTTGACACTATTAAATTATGTTCAAATACCAAACTGACTCTTTGTACAATACCTTATCGTTACGATAAACCACATCTAAACAAGTATATATTAAAATTCAATTGTAAATTAGCTGAACTTGTCGACCTATTCAACTCTACTCATCCGGGTAATGACATAGTGGACATCATAGATATTAACAACAACATTTCGCGTGGTCATTACACAGGCCATGGATTGCATTTTAATAATAAAGGGAAAACCTCGCTCGTGAATATCATAAACAGTTATTTGACTGAAGGCAGCAACTTATCCGCAAATTTCAATAACATCTGCATCCATCCGATTGATATTGATATCGATATCAATACGATCTTGGACTCCAATACACACCAGGAAGATATTGTCGGAATGCTGTCATCACCACTGCATCTAACACAAACGCCCACCGTACATGTTGGTGCTAACCCTATAAATCGCGATACTCCGGTCACCGCAGAAGATGACATCGAACCTACTCTCCTTGCAAGCAAAACGAAGGTCTTAAGTATAAACAATGGAGCTGAAGGAAACCCAGACGCCGCCGTAGATGAATGACGCTCAGCAACTACCACTATTGCGCCTGGTAACAATATAAGTAATAACATAAGTAGTTTTCTAATTAAAAATAACCCGGGGAGCAACAACCATCAACGGATTAATAAAAATTTAAAGTTAAATATCCTGTTAATAAATATACAGTCAATTCGCTACAAGATTGATGATTTGTTGATGCTCCTTGATAGTATAAATTATCCCGATATTGTTTTAATTACCGAACACTGGCTTCAAAATGAAGAACCTATATCAATTATAAATTATAAACCTGCGTCTAGATTTAATAGAACAACTAGCCCTCATGGCGGCACATTAATATTAACACTGGCTAACGAATGTGACTACGAAAATATTGAAAAATTTGACTTCTTACAAATCGAAAAAAACTTTGAATTTTCACTTGGTTATAAAAGAAACATTAAACTCTATGTTATGTGCGTGTATAGATCTCCCTCGTCTAATATTTATATTTTCCTTGATAGGCTAGAACTGTTATTAAATGAATTGTCACTACATCATAATAATATATTACTTGGTGGTGACTTTAATATTGATTTTGGTAACGATAATAACTCTAAAAGGTTATTATTGCAACTACTTGATTCTATGGGCCTAACAATGCATGCAAATTTCAAAACACACATTATGAAGAACTCAGCTACTACTATTGACTACATATGTTCAAACCTAGATGTTACTAATGTGCGCTCGTCAGGAGTTTCAGTAGACTTTTCTGATCACGAAGCTATTCTTACAGAATTGGCAGTCCCAGCAGTGGAAAAAGCTAGTACTACCGTAGCAAATTACGGGCGAAATTATTCAAAACGAAATCTAAAAAAATTTGCTGACCTCTGTGACCTCTGTGTGTTGATTGGAACTCGTTCTTAAATAATTCAGATGCAGATACAAATTTTTCTGCTTTTATTAATAAAATAATTAGTATATCCAAGACTGTCTTTCCTTTACTATTGTTCAAGAATAATAAAGCAAAACCTTGGATTACAAAAGGTTTAAGAATATCTGCAAAAAATATGCGCTCCTTGCATTATATCCGTAAATTTACTGACAGTGAGTGTTTCCATACCTACTTCAAGAGGTACAGAAGTGTATATAAAAATACAATTAGATTAGCAAAATCCATTTACTACGAAACCCGTTTACTAAATTCAACCAACAAAGCTAAAGTAAGCTGGGCTATTGTAAATGAACTAAGAGGGAAAATAAAAAATACCTTTACAACTGATCTCACACCAGACGAATTTAATAATTACTTTTGTTCGATTGCAAAAGTTCTTACTTCAAAAATTGTTCCGAATCAAGATCCATTATGCTTCTTAAAACTAAATACACGTGGTATCCAGAATAACTTTTTCTTGTTTCCCACTGACACGAGGGAACTTAAATCGGTTATGGCAGAAATAAAAAATAAAAATTCATCAGGTTTGGATGAAATTTCCTTGAGATTATTAGATAAATTACCTAACAGTACTCTTGATGTTTTAACCGGTCTAATCAATAACTCTTTTTCATGTGGTTGCTTTCCCTCACTGTTAAAATCTGCAGTAGTTGTTCCCATACACAAAACAGGTGATAAACAAGATTGCTCTAATTTTAGACCGATATCACTATTATCTACCTTGTCAAAAATCATTGAAAAACTTGTTAAAAAAAGGTTGATATGTTACTTGACTAAATACAATATTCTAACTAAATCCCAGTTCGGTTTTAAAAACAATACCGGCACAAATGATGCCATTTTCTCTCTTCTACACCAGCTATATGAAGATGTTAATAATAAAAAAACTGCAGCTGTAATGTTTTGCGACCTATCAAAAGCATTTGATTGTGTTGATCACGGTATTCTTTTACACAAATTAGAATTTTACGGTATTCGTGGTATAGCTCATAACTGGTTTCAATCGTATCTCTCCAATCGCAATCAAATAGTAAAATTAGGAGCATCGTTGTCAGCTGCTCAAAGTATATCTTGTGGAGTTCCACAAGGATCAGTTCTGGGCCCAACCCTGTTTTTAATTTATATTAATGATATAGTAAACTTAAAAATTTCCGGACAAATTACTTTATTCGCCGATGATACTAGTCTTACGTGGAGCAACAAGGATTCAAATTCATTACATACTACAGTCAGTGATTCAAATTCTCTATCTCTTAACTTATTAAAAACCGGAATTATGGTCTTCAATGGTACGTTAGATGCAGTATCTGTCAATAACGTTACTATTCAGCAAACCGAGAGCATGAAATTTTTAGGACTTTACCTTGACTGTAACCTAAATTGGTCTAGCCATTTAAACAAGCTTACAAAAAAAAATATCGACCGGTTGCTTCACTATACGCACTATTTCCACTGAGGTCGGCCCCAAAGTGGGTAAGCAAGCTTACTTTGCAGTCGTCGAGTCCCACCTAAGTTACGCCATCCCCTTTTGGGGTGCGTGTAGCAATGAAAGGTTTTCCTCAATCTTCATTTTACAAAAAGAGCACTTCGTTATCTTTATAATGCCAAAGAAACTGATTCTTGTAAGCCTCTGTTTATAAAAAACAAAATTTTAACCCTAATTTGTCTCTTCATATTGGAAACTGTCAGTTTGTTCTTTAAGCACAAAACTAAATTACCTGTTCATCCGCAACACGGCTACCCATTTAGAAATCGTGATGAAAACATCTATCTCCCCCTTCCTCATTCAACACTTGTAAAAAATTCTATTTATTACAACGGCAAAAAATTATTTAACATATTACCAACTCATATAAAGTATGCTACCTCTATTTCCCAGTTTAGAAAACTCACGAAGCAATACTTGATCCGAAAAGCCTACTATAGTTTGAGCGAGTACCTCACTGACTCTCATAATCTGTAATACTTCTGCATATGTGCCGATGCTTGTTTGTTTGTATGTTGTTAAATACTGTTTTTTTGTGTAATATAATATAATTATAATTATAACTATACATGTATTTAAATTAGGAAGGTACAAATTTAGCAATTTATTATTGATTGTATTAATTTATTTTATTGTACTTGTCTATAGGAACTATGTTCCTTCTGTGACAATAAAGGATTGGATTGGAATAATTAATACTTTTCGTAAAAGATTTAGGCTGGACTCTAACAGAAACGGATCAAAACGGATCATCGGTCGGTGGCGATCGTCCGGCTTCGCCAGCAGTAATTTCAAGCCGGTTACTAGAGATAGATGCGTGTCTTTCTTCTGTACATATCGAACCCGCATAATCTTGTTTTTCTCGCTACGCATTCAAGTGATTTCCTACGCTGCCTCGCGAACTACTGTTGTATACCAAAAATAAAATGTTTATTTTTAGTATGGGAAAGTCCAGGGGAGGTTTGCCCTCCACTTTTTTTATTTTGTTCCTCTCTGTAGTAACTTTATTATAAAGTTTACATCCAACAAACTATATATTTTTGAATTCCGAATTAAAAACTCTATCAGATCATAAAAGGTATATTACATTATCTTTTGTTTTTTGTTTTTTTAAATTTTGATTTTAAACATTTTAGTTTGTCTTTCATGTCACTCTGACTTGGTAACATTCCTAAGTCAATATGACATGAAGGACATAATTACAATGTTTAAACTCATCAAAAACGAACATTACATTAATGTTGGTCTTTCCACTTTTTTGTCTGCAGTTCTACATTTTAAAGAAAAATCAAACGCCTGCTAGAGATAATTTATGATGGGACATACTTTATTTTGCAACCACATTTCATTCAAACCACAAAAATACATATATACCGATATCCAAATTTGAATATCGCCCACCCCTAAATTCATCAGCTACATATTGTAAAATGTGTTGGGCTTGGGAATCGTTTAATTCATCAATCCTCACAACAATTCCTTTAAATAATCCGCGCGACTTTCAAATTCAGACGATCAATTTTTGGGGTTTTTCTTAAAATGGAAAGCAATGCAATGTCCGGATTTAGTATTTCTAATTATGCAAAAAGCTTCTGAACTTATACGGATACGGATACTTATCGACATACTGATATAATTTTAATATCGATGTATCGATAAATATCGATATAATTTTAATATCGATATATCGACATATCGATATAATTTCGATATCGAATATCGATATCCAAATTTGAATATCGCCCACCCCTATTAGCAAACCTACCTAAGGAAACCTTCCTAAATTTTTGGTGGTAGAGGGTTTTGCTTATTTATGATTTCCATATCAACCAAAAGAAAATCTGCCCCTGTTCATTTTCAGTGGAACCGGGCTGCGTTAATTACTATCTATACTGTTACACAGAACCTCATTGCTCTGTACAGCAGTATGATTAAGAATTATAAAACGCTCAGTTTTGTTTCTAAACTATACTACTACGCAGCGTTTGTAAAAATTAATTCTCAAACTGCAACTAACCTAAAGCTCGAGGGGCGCCCCACACTAGTCTTTGCAAAGTCTTTGCTTCAGGTTAGTTGCAGTTTAAGAATTATTTTTACCCAGTGGACATGTGAGTATACTACCATACAGAACGACTAAGCGCTGCGTAGTAGTATAGTTTAGAAACAAAACTGCGCGTTTTATAATTCTTAATCATACTGCCGTACAGAGCAATGTGGTTCTGTGTAACAGTATAGATAGTAATTACGCAACCGGGCTTACCTATACCTATCTATCAAATCAAGGATTTGGTTTTCAACGAATTTCCTTTCTTCAGGACTTTTTCGTCCCATTTGTGTACTATTGCGTTCTCCTCGAATTGGTTGCTTGACATTTTTTTAAAAAATTGTTATGCGGCAATCACTCACCCCTTAGGTATTCTGGTGCACCGCACGAACACAAAAAAAATAAATAGCGGCGCCTATGACACCCTAACTGGGGGGAGAAGGGAAACTTAGCATAATATGATCGGCCCTGGAAGCCCTGTAATGTAACAGCGTAACTTAATTTGTGTCTGCAACTATTGAGCTTACAACCTGTTTGAGCTTAGAAAGTGTTATAGTGTTACTTAAGTATCGATCGCCCTGCTATTTTTTTTATTAACATTTATTTATATTTTATTATTCATTATATTGTTAATCGCCGTTGAAAATGTACGTGTTACTACGGTATTCCGAAGACAATATTGTACAAATTGTACACGTCAGTTGCATTAAGAAATGGAAACCCAAGAATATAAATTACACTAAGCTGTATAAGGTACTTATGGAATCGATAATGGCCGGAGTAGTAGAACTACTTTCAAAAGAAACAACAATAGAAACAGAAAATCAAGGTGGGGATAAGGACGTACCAGTGGCTGTTGGAATGCGTCAGAAAGGGGAGGTATGTCGATTAAAATAAATTAATTTGTGAGATTTTGATTTTGTGAGATTTAAATTTTTTGAATATCTCTATACTTACTACTACCTATTTGATATTTAACAAAGTGATTAACAAAAGATAATAAAAATTATATTAAATCAAAACAAATAAGAATATGTAGGTACTCATGATATACAGCAAATCTGATTAAATATGCCCTTTAGATTTTTTATCCTTCCTAAAACTCTAAGGAGCAGGGAATTCATTAATCAATAAAGCGATAAAGAACAATTAAAAACCTTACAAACAATGGTTTTGAGGAATTATCTTCTGCTAATATTTATAATTGTGTGTTATTTTAAAGATTCATTTGGGCAGAGGAGTGTGGTTACCCGACCATCAATATGGCCTCTATCCAAGCCCATAATGGCAAATGCGGTTCCAAACTAATTAAAGCTCTCACAGTAGCTGTTTTTGGCAGCGTTGTTCTAAGCGAGCATTCTGTAACTGGCGCACAGAGCAATAGGACAAAATCTGGTGCAAAACCTGCACTAGATGCAACAAAGCTTTATGGCTATACATGTAACTATTTAACCTATTCATTATTAAAACTGTTGACTGAATGAAGTTTTTATTCACATTTATGTGGAATTCCAATATAAAATAATTTCCTACAATTTCTTTTTTAGATATCTTCCGACACAGTGTGTTGGCAACTGGGGCTGCAACGGAAGACGTAGATAAGCGTGCAGCTAAAATCAACGCACATCACGAAAAAAAAAAAAATGATGTGCTGCTTCAATTTTTGTTTGTTAAAAATTTTAATTAATCCTCTGGATTTAAGGACATTGGTTCTTCAAACCCTTGTTCCTTTTGTGAAACATCAATTAAAATCTATGGGTTAATGACTACGTGTTTTTAAACCTTCGTTTTATTTATAGATATGTAGGGGAGAACAGGCCGTGATGGACCCCTCGATATGATGGCACCCTTTAAATATTTTATTTGCCTGAGCTGGCAACAGTGGTTTGCGCATGGCAAAGTGTTAAGTAACGTGAGTGCTACTGAGAATTAAAGTTTCGTATATGTATTAAAAGTTTTGGTGAATATATTTAGATTTGACGTAAAAGGTAAGTCTGAAATTTTTTATTTGTTATATTTGAAATGTATTTTTGCACTAGCAATACTAGAGGCATGTGCTTAATTTTTGTTTCTGAAATAGTCCCGAACATAACCTTCGATACGAGTCCACGCTAAACGCTATGTTGCAAGTAGTTGTAATGTTATCGCGCGAAATTTGAAATGTGTAGCTTTCGTCTTTGATGGACCCCTAATATTCCGGTTGTGTTGGCACAGGGTGCCATCATACCCGAATGAGTATAATACCGTTTAATTATTAAAAATCTGTTTTTTATGTTTATAGATAATTACAAATCATGGAAAAAAATAAAATCAGGCACACTTGGGACAAGAATAATATGGAGGCAGCAATAGATGCAGTAAAAACAAAAAAAATGGGATGGAAGTTAGCGAAGAAAACTTACCAAGTTCCAAAAAGTACCTTACGTCGGCGAGTGTTGGAGAAGAATAAAGTAATTAAGGGCGCGAACAAAGGTTTTTTGGGTGGTTCTACAACTGTTTTTACTCCAGAAGTCGAGGATGAATTAGTCCAGCACATAAAAACCATGGCGGATCGGTTTTTCGGCTTTACTGCTGTGGACATTCGTAGGCTAGCTTTTCAGTTGGCTGAAAAAATGAGTTTAGACCACAAGTTCAATAAAGTAAAAGGCATGGCTGGTTGGGACTGGTACAGCAAATTTATGAAACGAAATCGGAGTCTAAGCCTAAGAACTCCAGAAGCAACTTCTCTGGCTAGGGCAGAGGCTTTCAATGAAGTGCAAGTAAAACGATTTTTTGATGGTTTAAAGAAGGTGATGGAGGAAAACAATGTGCTTCCTGAACAACTATATAATATGGATGAATCGGGATTCTCCACCGTTCAAAATAAGACTGAAAAAATTTTGGAACAGCGTGGAAGAAAACAAGTTGGAACCTTAACCAGTGCAGAGAGGGGACATCATTTCACAGTTATATGCTGTATGAATGCTGTAGGTCAATTTGTACCACCTGGCATGATTTTCCCTCGGAAAAATATGAAAAAAGAACTGACAGATCACGCCCCAACAGGCACAATAGGGCTGGTTCAAGAGAAGGGATGGATGAATGGAGAAGTGTGTTTAAAATGGATGCAGCATTTTAAAAGATACACCAATCCATTGCCAAATAAAAAAATCTTACTTTTACTAGATGGGCATAGCAGCCATAAGAATTTAGAGGTGCTGCAATATGCGAAAGAAAATAATATTATACTATTTTGCTTTCCTCCTCATACTACGCATCGGTTACAACCGCTAGATGTCAGTTTTTTTGGACCACTTACTAGTTATTATAATCACGCCGTGAGGCGTTGGTTAGCTGCCCATCCCGGAAGAACCGTAACCCATTTCCAGGCTGCTGAATTGTTTAATGAAGCATATACAAAGGCTGCAACAGTGGGAATAGCAGCTAGTGGGTTTAGAGCTACTGGGTTGGTTCCTTTCAATGAGGATATATTTCCTGATTGGATGTTCGCACCATCCAAAACTACTGATCTGCCAGTTCCGGAAAATGATGAAAATACGGTCACACACCCACCTAATGATGTAGAGGCGAGTTGTTCAAATGCCTCACCGTCCTCCTCCAAGCAGAATAATATTGAACGAATGTTACCACCAGAAAAAGTTGACAATAACAATAGTAATGTTGTAAAATTAATTGAGCAGCTATCACCCTTACCACAAATTGAAAGAAGAACTAGTAATAGAAAACGACCAAGGAAAGGTAAAATGGGCATTTTAAATAGTACTCCAGATATAGAAGAAGGAAAGGTGAAAGCTAGGGAAAAAAATGAAAAAGAACAACGGATTGCAGCAAAAAAAGCAAAAAAAAACCTACAAATTATAGATGAAGAAGATGTTGAAGAACATTTCGAGGATGACAACACCAGTGATGTTGCATGCATTTTTTGCAACGAATTATTCTCAAAATCCAGAAAAGGTGATATGTGGATTCGGTGTCAGCAATGCGGTAGCTGGTGCCATACAGACTGTGCGGGAATTGACAGAAAAACCAAACAATTTACTTGTGACTTATGCCGTCAGTTTTAGTTACAAAGGTTGCTCTGCTGTCTGTACTGTGTTCTGAGTAGTTAGACAGTAATATTCATACCTACATGTTAGCATAACTTAAGAATTTTTAAGTTTTTTTCATTTTATTAATAGTTTAGCTTCTTGTATAAGATTTATAATGTAACTAGAAATTTTAAAAATAAAAATAAATATAAATATTTCAGGTTTTTGTTGGGGTGCTAACATAGCCTGATATCTGGGTATGATGGCACATATGTTGAGTTTCATATTACAATGGATAAAAGAAAAACTATGAATAATAAATTGTTTTTTACTTATTTTTACATTAGGCACATGTCCATTCTAGGCTTGACATATCAGTAAAAAAGTATAAACTGTTAATAGTCAAATATAAAACATGAATTTCAAAAAGGGGTCCATCACGGCCTGTTCTCCCCTATATAATGTTATGGACATTTGTATTAAATTAATTTCATGCGAAATCGTCGGTGAAGAATTTGGCAGTCAACATTGAAATCGTCATAAAAATGACATGATTTAAACATGTTTTGCCCATTTATTTGTGAAAGTACGAATTTAGTATAAAATGAAATATATGCGTTTCTTGTTGAGAATTTCAAGCTCTTCAATTTTGGTTACCACTGTTTTTTTGAAATATGAGTAATTTTTTTAATTCATAATTTTTTTATTTTGTAGTGAAGTAGGTAGTGAAGTGCTTTTAATCGTTTATGTGATTCCATAAATTCCACATTATTGTGATACAAAAATGAATTTCACACTATATCTGATTATTATAACTAAACTATAAACAAAGAAGAAATTTTTAATATGTCATTAGCATTACTATATTTCAATTTATGGGTACCTTTATTTTGCAAATTCGGTATTAATTTTTTTCTTTTAATTTCCACTAGGTTCGCAATTTAAATAGGTATAAAATAATATAATTTTGTTTCAAAGCATGAATTTTGAAGTTTATTATTCTGATGGCAAACAAAATATTCTATTCATATATGTACGTGCAAAAATTTGTTTTAAATAGTAAATTTCATTTAGAGAAATAAATTCTATATAAATTTATAGTGAAATATCATCCCTAAAAAAGCTATAGGCCCTTTAAGATTAACATTTTCTTTCTATTTTTATCAATATTTAAGAAACTACTAATCAGATCAACTTGAAATTTTGTATGGGTATGTTTTAAGGGTACCGTAAAATGGGGTTACTTTATGACAACAGGTGTGACTTTATGACACGGGGTGTTAGACATGATTTTTTTTAATTTGGCGCTTTTCTTTAGGAACCGTGGCAATTGTACCTAATGAAGGTTAAAGCTGATATAGTGAGTTCCCTGATGGAGCATAACCTACACTATTAGTCGACACGGTGTGGCCTTGGTACGCGAGTCGATTTGAAGGTGAAATTACGTCATTTTTACAAAATCGACAAACTTTCTTATCGTGAGGGAAAACGTGAAGAGTTAATTTCTTGAAGGTAGGTGCTAGTAACAGTATCATAATCACTGAAGAATATGTAAAATTGTTGCTTTTTAAAATTAATTACTAATCACGATTTAGTTAATTAGTCATAAAATGTGTATAATTGTAAGAATTTTCCGGTGGCCTGATGTCCGGACTTATGGTCTTTTTGGTTTGTTTAGGAGTACACAAAATGCAAAATAATTAAACAAGCGCATGTGAACTGTTTGACGACTTTATTCGTTCTGGTTCTAAGAGGCGGTCTTGGCCAGACAGCCTGGCGCGCTACTACATCTGCAACGCCAAACAAGTGGGTACACTATTTACTACAGTACCAAACATGCCCCCGGCCTTGAAACGGGGAGCTTTCAAAGTAATACAAATAAAATTGCAACAATACATGTAAAAAGAAACAAATATAAACAATGTACATATGTAATACAAAATTGACAAATCACACATCTTTTTTGCCTATGGGTAGTAGTGGGCACAGTTTTGCAAACGAGCGTCGCACTAAACCATGATGAGTACGAACTGAAGCAACACAAGCAATTCCGTCGATTCCTGGATGCACAGTTTCGATTCTACCCAACTTCCATTGTAAAGGGGGCAGATTGTCCTCCTTAATCAGTACAAGCAAGCCTGGTTGCAGCTGTGATTGTTGAGTTCGCCATTTTGGGCGCGGCTGTAATTCTGAGTACTCCTTACTCCACCTTTTCCAGAAATGCTGGTGAATTTGCTGGATCTTTTGGAATTTAGAGAGTGGCGATTCAGCGATGTGAGTGACATCTGGATCAGGCAATGACGTCAATGGGCGTCCTATCAGGAAGTGCGCCGGAGTCAGAGGTTGCAAGTCGTCGGGATCGGAGGATAAAGGAGCAATAGGGAGAGAATTTAGGGTTGCTTCTACTTGAGCAAAGAGAGTACAAAGTTCCTCAAATGTTAAAATACAGCTACCTATTACACGCTTTATGTGATGCTTTGAAGCCTTAACGCCTGCTTCCCATAGTCCTCCAAAGTGGGGACTATGCGCGGGTATAAAATGCCAGCTAGTTCCCTCAGTAGCAACAGATTCGGGTATAACTGCGCTCTGTTTTATTAAAAACGTACCTAACTCGCGCAATTCGGAATTTGCACCAACGAAGTTTGTTCCGTTGTCGGAGTACACGCGCAAGGGTTTACCTCGGCGAGCTACGAAACGTCCAAATGCAAGCAAAAAGGTAGCAGTTGACAAATCGCTCACGAGTTCAAGATGTACTGCCTTACTGGTAAGACAAATATACATAAATAAGACTTGGATGTCTTAGCACCGCGGCCTTTGCGGTCTTTAAAAGGGAAAGGCCCGGCGTAGTCGACCCCCGTGACATGAAAGGGTGGAGAGGGCTCGATACGTTCGACAGGGAGATTACCCATAATGGGCTTGGTAATCTTGGGGGAGACACGGAAACACCGCACGCAACTGTGGACTACTTTCTTTACGAGATTGCGGCTAGAAGTGAGCCAAAACTGATCCCTAAGGGAAGAAACAAAAGCTGAGGTTCCGCATGTAGCAGTCGTAGGTGCTCGTGTATAACAAGAAGTTTAGCTAGGTAATGTTTGCCAGACAGTAGCAAAGGATGTTTTTTATCAGTAGTTGGAATGGCGAAACCTGCCACCAACACGCAATAAGCCTTCGGAATCCAGAAACGGATTGAGGCTGATAAGAGTTGAAGGTTTCAACTGTTTTGACTGCTTAAGTTGCTTCACCTCTTCCGCGAAAGAGTCTCCCTGGGCAATTTTAACTAAAATTAGCAGGGAATGTTGGAGTTCTTCGGAAGTGAGAAGCCCGAGAGAGCGCCCGTTTTGAAGGGTCGAGTTTTTAATAAACCGTAACCAATAGGCTACAACTCGCTTTAACCTGGTTAAATTAGAAAAATCGTTAATAGGGAAGGCATTAGGGAGAGTAGCAGCGTGACACTGTGCTACTACCTTTAACTCGGGAAGTGTGGGTTTGGAGAAGGCAGAAGTAGGCCACGAAGTAGCCTCTTGAAGAACAAAAAAAGGACCCTTCCACCACAAATCGGAGGACTTTAAAAGACGCGGAGACACACCTCGAGAAAGCAGGTCGGCAGGGTTGGATTTGTTGGGAACGTGCCGCCAAATCACCTCGGGGTTGAGTGCCTGAATGTCTGCAACTCGATTACAGACGAACGTTTTGAGCAAATTAGGACTGGTTTTCAACCAGCCTAGGACAATGGACGAGTCTGTCCACAAAACACAATTAGAAATTTCAAGTCTTAAATCTTTTCGAACTTGGTGCAGAAGTTTAGACAACAGACAAGCTCCACTAAGTTCTAGTTTTGGAATAGTAATTGGCTTGAGAGGCGAAACCTTGGATTTGGCACAAAGTAGTTTTACATGGGTTGTGGGTCAACAGAGCGAAGATAGAGGCATGCCCCATAACCTTGTAGGGACGCATCAGAAAAGCCGTGTAGCTGAATATCAATAGGATTTAGACATAAAACGTGTCGTGGAATTTTTAGATCATTTAGATCAAGGAGTTCTTCGCGATAAGAGGTCCACCTGGTTTCGAGGTGGCTTGGAACCGGCTCGTCCCAAGAGAGCTTCTCCATCCAGATTTGCTGGAGGATAGCCTTAGCACCCAGGGTACATGGAGTTAACAGCCCCAGGGGGTCGAATATCTGAGATATTTCGGATAAAATTATGCGCTTGGTTATCGCAGTAACCCAGGAGTTTGAAATAGAATACATCAGGTGATCAGTTTGAAATGACCACAGTAATCCTAGAGTGTGAGTATGCTCAGGTGATCCAAATTCCAGGGCACCTGGATGTAGATCAACCTTTGGAATGTTCATTAGAACTTGGGGATTGTCAGAAATCCATTTGCGCAGTTTTAAACAACCTGCATTCAAAATGGCTGAAAGCTGGGAACATATCTGAGGGGCTAACCCCAAATCATCTGTTCCAGTAAGTAGGTCGTCGACATAGAAATCTTGTTTTATAATGGCGGAAATTTCCGGTTGAGAGGTTTCACAGTCGATCCCTAACTGGGTCAAAGAACGGATTGCCAAAAATGAAGCTGAAGCGGTGCCATAAGTCACCGTGTTGAGCTCATAGATTTGAAGGGGTTCAGTGGGATCTGGGCGCCATAGTATGCGCTGCAGTGGTCTTTGGGCAGGCTCCACTAGCACCTGCCGATACATCTTTTCGATATCTGCTGAAATAGCATAAGTATGTTGACGAAAACGAATGAGAATAGAAAACAGATCAGGTTGTAAGGTCGGTCCGACCATTTGTATGCTATTCAGCGCTAGGCCGTTAGTGGTAGGCATTGAGCCATTAAAAACCACGCGAAGCTTTGTGGTTAGGGAATCCTCCTTCAGTACACCATGGTGAGGTAAGTAATATGCAATATCAGAATGAGTGGGGATAACGGCTGACATGTGTCCGAGCTCCTCGTACTCTTTCATGAAGGAACGGTAACGAGTTAACAAATTTGGGTTAGATTGGAGTCGTTTCTCTAGCGAAAAGAATCTCTTCTGGGCAATTTCGAGTGAGCCACCCAGCGCCTCAACGGGATCTTTGAAAGGTATGGAAAGAATAAATCTACCATTAGAATCTCTTCTGACGGTTTTGGAAAAATGGGTTTTACACGCGTTCTCTTCCTTTGAGAGAACTTTATCAGAAGGATAGTGCTCAAGTTCCCAAAATCTCGTTAATTGATCGGGAGGGTCATCGTAACGACTAAAATGGCATTGGACCACAGGATTTGAAACATAACCGGCTGGGCCAGAAATCACCCAGCCAAAGCGAGTCTTTTGAAGAATAGGTAAGTGTGCACCTAAATGGATCTGTCCTATACATAATATATCAAAAAAGATTGGTGCACCGATAAGCAAATCGATATCACCAGGTCGATCATAGGTGAGGTCTGATAATATTATATTATCTGGAATTTGAAACTTGTTGCAATCTACATGAAAGCTCAGCTGGTACCAGTGACCTCGTCTAGGACTAGACATGAAAGGTTGGCTTTAAATTGAGAGTGATGAGCGTACACTTCGACGTCGCACCTAGACTTAATTTGAGAAGTCACTTTACTCAGACCAGAAACAGATATGTTGACATCCCTAAAGGTTAAATTCATGCTTTTACACAAACTAGCACGAATAAAATTACTTTGGGAGCCGGAATTTAGAAGAATTCTGATTGAATGTGCATTTCCATCAGAATCCATGATCTGCGCACTAGCAGTAGGTAATAATACCTGGGTTTGGTTTGCCGAAAAGGCAGAGACAATTTGAGAAGGCACGGCCGGGGCTTCCGTTACTGTAGCCGCATTTGGTTGTGCTACAGGAGGCTGAACTGCTTCTAAATGAAGCAAAGTGTGATGTTTAACTTTGCAATTGCGGCAAGTAAACTTCGAATTACATTGGGGAACAAAATGAGCCTTTGCAAGGCAGTTGAGGCATACTCTGAACTCTTTGGCTTTAGCTAATCTCTCTTGTGGAGGAAGCTGTTGGAATTTTTCACATCTAGCAATAGTACTATGTGAATCATGGCAGAGTAAACAGGTCGGACTACTTGCAATAAACGATTTGAAGTGAGCCTTAGGTTTTTCTATTAAGGGTTTGACAGTTTTGGTTTCTAAGGACTCTAACAGATTGGCAGTGTTTTTAAGAAAATCCTTGAACTGGTCAAGAGTGGGCAATTTGCATCCAAGGGTATTTTTTAAGGTTTCCCATTCTCGGGAGGTGGTTGGATCAAGCTTTTTAGAGATACTGTAGATAAGAAAGGTATGAAGAAGCTCCGTCTCCGTGGCTAGAGATTCTAGCGCTGTAACATGTTTGAAAAGGGTATCACGAATCTTCCTCAACTTTGAAGCAGACTCTTTTGATAATGACTCAAGGTCCAAAATTGCCTTAAAATGATTGTGAACAAGCATGCGTGGATTGTTATAGCGTTCACGAACGCTGTCCCACGCAATCTTATAATTGCTGGCTGTAAATTCTAAAGACTTGATTAAATTAGCAGCTTCGCCAGAAAGGCTGGCTTTCAGATAATGTAATTTTTGAATATCTGTGATGGAACTATTTTCATGAATTAGGCTGGCATAAGTTTCCCTAAACTCGATCCAATGTTCAATGTTTCCACCGAATTTTGGAAGATTTATGGTTGGTAGTTTAATGAATGGACTACCTGTATGAATTGACTGTACAATACTTGGTGAGTTTGGGCTACTTAGACTTGGGTTGCTGCTAGGTTCCATCAGTAAATAGCTGACTAAAGTGTCTGCCATTGACATGGCATTATAAGAATCAGTTTCGAACTGTTGGAAATGAACTTCTTCAGCTTTAACATCAGTACAAACATGACTAATTTGGGCATGCAATTACTGAAATTCGGCTAAGAAATGCGCTGCGTCATTTAAACGCTTTTGTAGCTGTACGAGCTGTTCGGGGGGGATTTGTTGGTTAACATCATCATACGATGCTTTAAACCCATGAACGTGGTCTTGGAACCGCTTTAACTGCCCCTTTAGGATGTCCCGGCTACGTTCTAATACATCCATTTTTAAATAGGTAATTAAAAACAAATGCCTATCTAACAATGAACAAACGAAACAAACTTCGGATACTTCAAAATATTTGAAGGTAATTATAATAATACGAGTGAAAGAAGAGTGAGAAGAATCTCCAGGTGAAAACACCGATAACCTAGTGTTATCGCTTCTTCAACAAAAGTTAAACCTCACGCGTTCTCTTCGTGACATTGACCGTAGTCATCGTGTTGGTCAAGTTGTTAACGGCAAGCACAGACCCATTCTGATAAAATTCGTGTCTTATCGTTATAGATAAGTTTTCAGTCGGAAAAAGATGCTCAAAAAGTCGCAGTATTCCATCAAGGAGGATCTCACTAAACACAGGCTGTCGGTTCTGCAAGAAGCGGTAAAGACTTATGGTTCATCTAATGTATGGAGCAGTGATGGTCGAATCATGATAATGGATCATAGTAAAAAATACGCTGTGACCTCCGTAGCTGAATTCCCGAAAGCCGTAAACTGATTGTAATCTGAAACTTCTGTCAGGTTTGGAACATGCTGCTCACAATATAAAATGTCTTGTTGTTTTTTTTATTTTATTTTATTATCATTGAGTTTATAAAATGTTTAGTTCATAAAATATTTTCTTTATTTTCTGCTTTTTTGTTTTATTGCTATTTTTTTTGTTTTATTGTTGTTTATTCTGCATAGCGCGAGCGCAAACTGTGTTTTTGCTCATCTAATCTAATCTAATCTTATCGCAACTGCGTAACCTTAATCTCCTTTCCTCTATTCTTGCTTTAGTTCTACTTATTCTCCATCAGTAACCTAATGATTGCACATCTTAATACCAGGTCACTTTTACGAAACTTCGCTGCTTTTACTGACTATTTTAATAATGTAAACATTGATTTTCTAGGAATTTCCGAAACCAGATTGGATAAAAATATATCTGATAATTTAATACTATTTCGGAATGATTA
Source organism: Hemicrepidius hirtus (assembly GCA_963082805.1). Lineage (NCBI taxonomy): Eukaryota > Metazoa > Arthropoda > Insecta > Coleoptera > Elateridae > Hemicrepidius > Hemicrepidius hirtus. Next base: position 11,215,508 of record OY720168.1, read on the forward strand.
TAATGTGATTCGAGAGGACAGAAATGCAAGGGGTGGAGGAGTCGCTCTTTATTATAAAAGTTATTTTTAAAGTAGAAAAGTATAACCTTGCTTTAACAACTAATTTTGAATTTTTGGTTGCTAAAGTGTCTATAAAAGAGTCTTTATTCCTAATCGTTGTTTTATACAGGTCGCCGTCAAAGTACGACTACAATGCCTTCGTGACAGATTTTGAGATTTTTTATTCACAGCTGCTTGTTATCTCTACTGACATAATCTGCATTGGGGACATGAACTTTGATTTGTTAAATTATGATAAACCTGGTGTTCGGCTTTACTTGGATCTACTATATAGTTTTAACGTTTCCCAGGTCATTAATGAACCTACGCGGGTCACTTACTCAACTTGTACTCTTCTGGACCATATTCTTACGTCTGACATCAACCTGGTCAGTTCATCGTCTGTTGATATTAACCATACAATATCGGATCACGCAGTTATACTTGCAGAACTCAAAGTAATACCTTCAATGGCCGTTCCTAAAAAAAATATTCATTACCGTAAGTTAAAGTCACTAAACAATGGCCAATTTCTTGTCGACCTTTTAAATATAGATTGGCATTACTTATATAGAAACACCGATATCAACGAGAAAATTCTATTCTTTAATAATACTATACCGGGTGAGTCAGACCACCCGTATCAGTCGTTTTTTTCGAAAACGGTTAATCGTAGAGAGTCGGGCCAAATTTTTTTATTACAAAAGCCTTCATGAAGAATCGAATGGTGACATTGGCATTCGCCGGAAAAATCGGCATCCTGAAGAGTTTGCTCCAGAATGTCGAAAAGTCCAAAATTTCAAATAGCACGGGAGGTCAAAACTAGTATCGTTGAAAAGTTCTTTAAAAAAAAGTGGAGGTGTAAACCTCCCCTGGACTTTCCCATACTAAAAATAAACATTTTGTTTTTGCTATTCAACAGTAGTTCGCGAGGCAGCATTGGAAATCATTTGAATGCCTCGCGAGAAAAACGAGGCTATACGGGTTCGATATGAACAAAAGAAAGACACCAAGATACGCATCTATCGCGGCTAGAAATTACAACTGGCGAAGTCGGACGATCGTTACCGACCGACGATCCGAGTCCAACCTAAATATTCAAAATTCACGAATTTCTCATTAACGGTACATTTTAGCCATATGAACATCTTATACTATGTGATAGACAATTAAATTTTGCATTCAATTATATAATAATATACAGGGTGTTTCATTTAAAATAACAAAGTTGCTTATTGTACTGTGGAAAGCAAACACCCTGTATATGTGATATAAATTTAGAAAAATGTAAATTTATATACTGAACAACTTTTATATTTAAACTTCTTTCATATTTTGACTAATAAAGGCGCTATAGGAGCATCAATTTCTGATTTTCAAAATCTCGTAGAGGGCGCCACAGTGGAATTCTGGCGTTCATCAAAAAACGAAAATGTAGTTAATACCAAGCTGCATAAGTATAGAACATTTAAACAAAATCCTTAGAGCAGTTTTTTTGTAATAATTTTTCAAAAATTTCAAAATTTTTGGAAGAGCGCAGTTGCTACCGTTTTTGGAGTTAGTAAATGATTCTTTTTCTTTCAAACAAGTTGTTGCGGAACCTGATCAGATAACTGGTTTTTGAGTTATGGGGCGTTAAAGTTGAAATTTTGAAAAATTCATAGCGACCGCCATTTTGAAGTTAGAGAGTCCGGTAAAAAACTGTTTCCCTTGAATTATGCCCTTCTTTCATATTCCCTACTCAGATTTTCAAAATTCCGCTTCTGAAAAAAATGATACCAAAAAAACATGTCTAACTTCCGCTTCCGGTTTCGGATTTTTTTGAAAAGCTTATTTTGTCGATGAATTTTCGATATACCCCTTCATTTAAAATTTCATCAAAATCGGTTCACTAGTTTTTGCGTTACAGGCGTTACACACACACACACACACACATACATACATGCATACATACATACACACCCACAGACAGACATTTTTTCTAGACCACTTTTTTGGGTTCCTGGGAACCCAAAACACGTATTTCCGCGAAAATCTCGACTTCGAAAATTTTCATGATATCAATACTTCCCATATACCAGTGGTGGTGTGGGAAAGTAAAAAATAAGCAAGTTTTGTAGGAAAAATAATTTTATTACCCCCACCCCTTCTGAGGAATATTCGATTGAAGTTATTAAGTAACTGTACTGTTATTTAGGCAGGATGTAAACGGCCTAAGTAACTACATACGTCCTAACAATAGAAATGCATGGAAAATCAGCCGTGGATGAAGACGGGCTGACAAGAAGAAGAAGAAAACTGTTATTTAACTTTACATTTAAAAAATGTCTAAAATGTAAGTTTGACAATATCACAATAATTGTTCAAACTGTCTTCCCTCTACTTCTAAACACTGCTGAGCTCTTCTAGTCAGATTATCAGTGGCTCTCAATATTTCTTCACCACTTAATGACCGGCAGGCATTGTGAATTCTCAGCTTCATATCATCTCTCGTTGTATCCAGTGGAGTACAATCGGGTGACCAATAATTGTCAAACTTACATTTTAGACATTTTTTAAATGTAAAGTCAAATAACAGTTTTCTTCTTCTTCTTGTCAGCCCGTGTTCATTCACTGCTGATTTTCCATGCATTTCTATTGTTAGGACGTATGGAGTTACTTAGGCCGTTTACATCCTGCCTAAATAACAGTACAATTACCTAATAACTTCAATCGAATATCCCTCAGAAGGGGTGGGGGTAATAAAATTATTTGTCCTACAAAACTTGCTTATTTTTTAAAGAACTTTTCAACGATACTAGTTTTGACTCCCCGTGCTAGTTGAAATTTTGGAGTTCTCGACATTCTGGAGCAAACTCTTCAGGATGCCGATTTTTCCGCCGAATGCCAATGTCACCATTCGATTCTTCACGAAGGCTTTTGTGATAAAAAAATTTGGCCCGACTCTCTACGATTAACCGTTTTCGAAAAAAACGACTGATACGGGTGGTCTGACTCACCCTGTATTAGCTTTATTTGATAAACATGCTCCAGTCGTTAGCGCTCGGATCTCAAAAAAACCTGCACCGTGGCTCACTTATAACTTAAAAATTATGATGAAATTGCGTGAGAATCCTTTGAAGTGCTTTCGAAATCAAAAACTGAAGCGCATTGGAATTACTACAAAGCGCTCAGAAATCTGGTCAATAATGCCATTAATAGGGAGAAAAAAGCCTACATTGAATATAAAATCAAAAACAATGTAATTAAATCCAACGTATTTCGTGAATTGACAAACCTTGGTATTGGGCATAAGAATCAAAATCGAGAATTACCCTTGCATCTAAGCGATTCATCTGAAATTAACAGGTTTTTTATTTCCTCTGTAAAAAATTTAAGTATACCAGATATAGAATTAAATCAATACTACAATTCAAACACCAACCGTAACATTACCGAGCATTGTTCGTTTACTACAGTTGACCAAGCTCAAATTCTAGAAATTATCTTATCCTCTTTGGATTCGACAAAATAAACTTGATGATGCTTAAATTGTGTTGCCCTAGTATTATACCTGTTCATACTCACCTTATTAACTATTCTATTGAGCATTCTATTTTTCCAGCTGGATGGAAGAAATCTATAGTCCACCCTCTTCCTAAAGTTTCTCTTCCAAAAGCAATTTCTGACTTGCGGCCAATTAGTATCCTGCCAATGGTATCCAAAATATTAGAAAAGGTAATTTTTATTCTAATAAAAGCGTACCTAGATAAATTTAATATTTTACCCGAATTGCAGTCAGGGTTCCGTGGTGGATATAGTTGTGAAACCGCGTTATTAAAAGTTACTGATGACATTTTTTCCGCTCTTGATAATAATAAACATGTGATACTGATTCTTTTAGATTTTTCTAAAGCTTTCGACACGATTAATCACAGCATCCTGTTATCTATTCTACACTACATTGGCTTTGAGAATAAACCAGTGGAGTTAATATCTGATTACCTTAAAGGCAGATTTCAAATTGTTGAGTGTGGGGGCAATGTCTCAGATCAACTGGAGATTACGTGTGGTGTGCCACATGGGTCCATCTTGGGCCCACTTTTGTTTTCCATTTACACGTCCAATATTATAAAAAAATTAAAATTTTGCAAATAGCATCTCTATGCTGATGATACACAATTGTACTATGCTTTTAATAAAGATACAGCCAATCTCAAAATAAATGCAGATCTTAATGAATTTGTAAGCTATGCTGCTCGACATTCTCTTAACATAAATCCAAACAAAATCCAAGTTGTTGCTCTTTGGCACGCCACACAACCCCATGGCACGAGAGGAAATTTGTCATTCACTTAATATTAAAATTGGAGATCAGAAATTGCAATTTGTCAACGAAGCAAAAAATCTTGGATTACACATGGATGTTAACTTACGGTATGAATCACATATTAAAATCTGTACTCGACGTGCTTTCTCAAATTTAATATATACAGGGTGTCTCTAAAATATGGTGCCATAGCTTAACCACAGATTCCGGGGATCAAAATAACACGATTTAACGCAACTTACCTCTATCCGAAATTGCTTCGTTAAAGCGCTATTCAACGCCAAAGATCTTCAAAAAATTTCTATATTTTTAAATAACAAAAGATTGGTTTTATAGCCCAGGCATTTTAAACAAAAATAGGGCTTAACCTTAAACAAATTAACGTAAAGCTGAAACTTTCAGGATAGGTTCAATTTTAACTGCTCTATAACATACTGAAAGTCCCCTGACCTCCCCCATGGGGAACCTCCCCAAAAACCACCCTCAACGGTAAAAAATTAAATCCGCACTTTTCGAAACATTATGTGCTCTAACTAAAAGACTGTTACAGATAATTTGAAAATTAAAAAAACCAATTAAAGGAACAAACGGCATTATTTTTTTTATATTAGAAGTATTTTTTACAGGCAAGCGCAGTTGCTGTTAAACGAATTCGAAAGAATTTAAAATAATTTATACAATTATATCCAATTTACTTTTTAACTTACATTTTTGTTTGTAATTTAAATGAAAAATAGTTTGAATAAAACTTCTAGATCTGGCATTTACGGTCATTTTGGTGTAGGATTATATTATGGCATAAGTTATATTAATACCACAAAGTGAATTTGAAGATGTAGAAGTGTGGAGACGGAAAGCGATCGCGCAGTAGCACTGTAGGCGGCACATTAGGTATTTATGTAGACGTTGGAAACGCACTCATAATCTCATCTTTATTACTCCTACTGTTGTTTGCGACTACTATCTCCTTTCTGTATTGCACACTAAGAATGGATTACCATTGACAACACATTTTCATTTGCTACATAAATATTTGTTAATATAGCAAAGTTTTTGTTATAATTACAGAATAGTTATTTGTGTACAAGTTAGGAAAAGTAAGATTTTTCCGTTTTAGACGTCGTGAACGGAAAAATCTGATTTTCCTAACGAATTGCACACATAATTTTTTCTAATTCGGTATAATAATTTTACTTTCTGAAAGGCCGAGATAAAAAAAACGTCTAAAACGAAAAAATCAAAACGTCTAAAACCGAAAAATCTTACTTTTCCTAACTTAAAACAGTTTTCGATACAAGTTAGGAAAAATAGTACCTACTTTTCCTAACTGAAATGAATGTTGATAAGTAAGAATTTTCGATACCGAATTAGAAAAAATATAATTAAAGTATGTTACAGCAACAAATGCTTTAAGTTCCCCTTGCAAACAGATTTTGTCAGTTTTTTAGTATTCGTAACAAATTGTCTTATGACTAGCAACAAATAATTTGTTGTAAGAAATGATGTGAGGCTTGTGGATTTTGCAGTGGAATCAACTGTTCAAACAAATAATTTGGATGACGACGACATCGAACAGTTATAGGTGAAATTTTTAAATATATATTATGTATGAATTATATTATGGAGTGTATGTGTTACGGCTAAAGTGTAAACTTGGATAGTTTATAAACTAACTGGCTAGTATAGAAACTAACCAAACGCTTGGTTATTTTAGTGGAAAACAAAATTTCCAGTAAATTAGCTGCAAATTTGGCTAGTTTGCAAACTATCCAGTTAGTTTATAAACTATCAAAAAACCTTGGCTAATTTACTGATCTCGATTAAAGTAAATAAAATAACCAATGTTATTGGTTAGTTTATAAACTAGCTATTTTACACTGGCTAAAATACACTTTTCTTCTGATGATTCAAAATAGTCAATTTTTTGGCTAGTCTGCAAATTAACCAAACTATCACAACATTTATGATAGAAAGACAGTGTGTAATAAGTAATAACAAATTTTGCGAATTGTTATTGTTAAAGTCAACTTATTAAAGTTGATATTGTCAATTTAGAATCTATCACAGCCTTTGGCCACAGTCAAGTGAGTTTCTTCAAACCACGGTATTTCCGTTGTGCTGTTAATTACTTATTGGTAGTAGTCAGTCGTATATTTCCTTTTTTCCGTTCAAATGTTAAAATTTTTGTATTTTATATTTTTTGTGCACAATAAATAATGTAACATGAGACTACGTGTGAATTAAGTTATATATCAAAATAGTTCAAAATAATAATCGTTGCACCATATACTAGCCAAAGAAAATTAACTGAACATAGTTTGGTTAGTTTGCAGACTAGCCAAGAAACTGGCTATTTTGAATTACCAGAAGAAAAATATTTATTTTAGCCAGTGTAAAATAGCTAGTTTATAAACTAACCAAGGACATTGGTTATTTTATTTACTTTAATCGAGATCAGTAAATTAGCCAACGTTTTTGGATAGTTTATAAACTAACTGGCTAGTTTACAAACTAACCAAATTTACTGCTAATTTAGTGGAAATATTGTTTTCCACTAAAATAACCAAGCGTTTGGTTAGTTTCTATACTAGCCAGTTAGTTTATAAACTATCCAAGTTTACACTTTAGCCGTAACACATACACTTTTCACGTTTGATAGATTTAATAGATTATAAATGTAATTTTAATATATAAAATCGCATAGATACAACAAATTACTTTTTTAAATCACCCTGTATATTTGGCCCTTGTAGGAATTTTTGATGTATCTACACCATTTAAATATATTTATGTTGTATAATTTTGAATTTTTATCACCGGTTAGTCAGTAGGTTGTGTAGTATATTTTTGAAATTTGGGGGGTAGTTTTGGGGAGGTTCCCCACGGAGGAGGTTAGGGGACTTTTAATATGTTATATAGTAGGTCATAAGCAACACATGGTGAAAATTTCAGCATGTTGAAGGTTTTGGTCTAATATGCCTGGCCTATTAGTGATTAGGATGAAATTTGGGATGTGATTCTTTACTGGAAAAGGTGTTTTTTGACATCATTTTTTTGTTCAGGAGGGTCACGTAAGTGGTCAAAGGTTGATCATCCACAGTCAAAGAAGCTCATATCTTTTTAACAGTTCGGCCAATAGTTTTCAAATTTTTTTTACAGAGACATTTTTATTTCAAATATGTTTTGTCTCTTGTTTGATTTCGGTATCTGCCATAGTTTAGGCTGAAAATATTATTTTGATTGGCTGCAGTGCATTTCTTAAAACGATGTAGTAATTTAGATGTCCCGTATGCTGAGAAATAAGTGACGAAGAGACAATTTTTTGCCTAGAATCAACTTTTGCATCCGGGAAAATGGTAGTCACATTGAGCATTTGCTGTAAATCTATTAATTTACCGGTGGTACAAAATAAGCTGAACCATTGATTCAGAAAAGGTTCGGATTTTTTTTGCGCCACCCTTTACATACTTGCTAGTAATAAACTTTATATCAAATTGTCTCTTCGTGATTTATTTCTCAACATACGGGACAACTAGATTACGATATCTGTTTTAAGAAATGCACTGCAGCCAATCAAAATATTTTTTTCAGCCTAAACTATGGCAGATACCGAAATCAAACAAGAGACAAAACATATTTGAAATAAAAATGTCTCTGTAAAAAAAATTGAAAACTATTGGCCTAACTGTTAAAAAGATATGAGCTTCTTTGACTGTGGATGATCAACCTTTGACCACTTACGTGACCCTCCTGAACAAAAAAATGATGTCAAAAAACACCTTTTTCCAGTAAAGAATCACATCCCAAATTTCATCCTAATCGCTAAAAGCAATCTTTTGTAATTTAAAAAAAATAGAAATTTTTTTGAAGATCTTTGGCGGTGGATAGCGCTTAACGAAACAATTTCGGATAGAGGTAAGTTGCGTTAAATCGTCTTATTTTGATCCGCGGAATCTGTGGTTAAGCTATGGCACCATATTTTAGAGACACCCTGTATAGGTATATGGAATCAGGCATTTACTTTCATATCGCTCAAAAATTACACTTTGTAATACTCTTGTTCTTTCCCATTTTACATATTGCAGCGCTGTATACGGCCCGTGTCTTACTAGAGATTACGCACGAAGAGTGCAACTTATACAAAATTCTTGTTTACGGCTCATCTTTGGCATAAGAAAACATCAAAGCATTACATATAAATTAAAAACTATACCTTGACTTAATATGGAAAATAGACGACTCCTGCACTCTGCATCTCTGTATCATAAGTTTATTTTGTACAAATCACCCCCCTATTTATACAAGAAAATCACATTTCGAACTGATGTTCACAATATTAATATTCGACGGAAAGATCTCATTACTGTTCCTTATCATAAATTATCAATCTTTGAAAGATCATTTACTTACGACGTTTGCAAAATATACAATTATCTTCCGTTGAATATTAAACAGTTAAATTTAATTCAATTTAAAAAGGCCGTCTCAGAGCATTTGTTGCTACATAGCAATGTTTAGGTTGCTCACCCCCCTATTTCTATTTCCATTTCTATCTTATCTATTCCTATCCCCTCTATTTCTTATCTTAGCAATTATGCTTAGGTTGTTCACCCTACTATTTTCTCTCTATTCTCTGTCCTCCTACCCTTATTTCTTTTTTCTTCATCTCAACTTTCTTTCCCTTTTCCTTCTTTCATCTCTTGTAGTCTTGTAGTCTTAGGTATTTAGGGTTAAGTGGAAGAGCATGGGGAGGTCTAGTTCCTCTTCATGACCTTCGCCCTTTGGGCAAACCACATAGAATATTATTTTATTTGTAATGATATCATAATTTTTGAGTTGGTTGTCCAATAAAGACATTCTTATTATTATTATTATTATTATAATTAATTGTTTTAAAGAAACTAGCTGACACGATGCAATCCTAATCTTCTTTCAAAATTGAAAGCATTATAATAATAAATGCACCTAAATCTTTGATCTCTATTTGCTAAATAGTTTGCAATGGGTAGGACAAGGATAGCGGTGTACCGGGATATCTGACCTGTGAACGTCTGAATGGCGCGATTGTTGTCTGCACCTGATCGTCTGGTCTCTGGCTGCTATCTTTCCCTCTCTCTATCGCAAGTAAATTTCACTTCGCCTGACGTCACAAAATGAATGAAATATCGAAAATAGTATTTAAATTGCATAAACTTGACAATTTGCTGGTAATTAATGCGGAATCGAAGGACCAAAATGTATAATTGTAAGAATTTGCCGGTGGCCTAATGTCCGGACTTATGGTGTTTTTGGTTTGTTTAGGAGTACACAAAATGCAAAATAATTAAACAAGCGCATGTGAACTGTTTGACGACTTTATTCGTTCTGGTTCTAAGAGGCGGTCTTGGCCAGACACCCTGGCGCGCTACTACAGCTGCAGCGCCATACAAGTGGGTACACTATTTACTACAGTACCAAACAAAATGTGTTATCTTAAGGGGAGACTTTGTGACAGCTATTTCTAATAATTGTTATGTCACAAAGTAAACCCGGTTAATTTTTGTTCCCAGAATGCCGCGAAAATACCAGAGAAAGCTTGGGTTACGTGCATATAGAAATTACAGTGATGACAAACTAGAGGAAGCTCTAGATCAGATAAGGAAAAAGAAGATATCCATGCGGGGTGCTGCGGAAAAGTATGGAATTCATAGAAACACGCTGTGGTTAAAACTACACAACAAACACACAAAACCACATGGTGGAAATCCGATTTTCACAGAAGTTGAAGAAAATGGATTTATTGCCCACACTATTGCAATGTCCACCTACGGTTTTCCTATAACTGCATTTGATTTAAGATCTGTTGTGAAGACATATCTAGATCGTAGTGGAAAAAAGGTAAAGCGTTTCAAACACAATTTGCCTGGCATTGACTGGGTTAAGTCTTTTATAAATCGACACAAAGACATATTGACTCAAAGAATTGCCCTAAATATTACTCACGCTCGAGCTAAAACCGATGAAGATATTATCAACCAATACTTCGTTAACTTGGAATTGGAAACGCGGGACATCCCACCTTCCAATATTTGGAATTACGACGAGACAAATTTGGTCGATGATCCTGGTTCTAAAAAGATTATCACTAAAAGAGGGACCAAGTATCCAGAACGAATACGAAATGCGTCAAAAGCTTGTACATCTCTGATGGTGTGTGGAAACGCAGAAGGGCAGGTTGCCCCTTTATATGTTAATTATAAGTCGCATAAAATTTGGTCCACATGAACTGAAAACGGCCCACCAGGCACCAGATATAATAAGACATCTTCTGGCTGGTTTGATTATCAGATATTTGCAGACTGGTTTACCAACTTGATGCTTCCTTTATTAAGAAAACAAGATGGAAGAAAAATATTAATTGGCGATAACCTAAGTTCGCACTTGAACGTACAGGTAATACAGCTTTGCGAAGCAAACAACATCAGTTTTATAGCCTTACCTCCAAATGCAACGCATTTATTATAGCCTCTAGACGTAGCCTACTTTCGGTCTATGAAAGGGACATGGAGACGAATTTTAGAGGCATGGAAAGAATCGCCTACTGGAAGCAAGTACACTTCGATACCTAAAGATCAGTTCCCGTCTTTATTAAAAAAAACGGATGAAAAGTATAGCTGAAAGAGGCACCGAAAATCTTAAATCTGGATTCAAAAAAAACGGTATACAGGGTGTCCGGTAACAACGTTCCGTAACTTCGGGAGATGATTCTACATCCAAAAATATGAAGAAAAGTTCTTACGAACAGGGGTCCGGAAAAGCTTTCTAACGGAGCTACGGCTCTTTGAAGAGGGGCCTCAAAATGTGTTGTTTTATTAATTAGTTAATCAAGGACTTAGCTCCGTTAGAAAGCTTTTCCGGACCCCTGTTCATGAGAACTTTTCTTCATATTTTTGGATGTAGAATGATCTCCCGAAGTTACGGAAAGTTGTTTCCGGACACCCTGTATATCCTATAAACCGCACTATCGTGCTAGACCGTTTACCCAATCGTGTTATGGAACAAGGAAGATGATACAATTAAACAGTCACTTGGAGACAGATTTCTTGAACAACTTACAAATAAAAGAGATGAAGCTACACACGGGAAAAGAATAAAAAGGAGAAAACTATTAGATGTTCCCGCTGGAAAAAGCATTTCTGTTGCAGACGTCCTACCTATGATAGAAGAACAAAACAAGAAAAAGCAACAAGTAAAGAAGAACAGGTCAAGAGGGAAGAAACAGTCCAGAGACGAACAAATTGTCGACCTGGAAAACGAACAAATTGTGGACCTAGATAATCCTCAGCCATCTACATCCTGCACCGGAAATGTACAAAAGAAACATAGAAATAAACAGCAACAAGATGACTCAGAACCTAGTAGCGACCTAATCGTAATGTAATTTATGAAGAGAGCGATAATAGTTTAGTTTACCATGAGTCTAGTCCCAGTAATTCAGAAGCAGAACCTGAGGAAAACCCTGAACTTACCAAGATATTCGAGCAAGAAGCAAACAGTGTTGGTGACTTTGTACTCATAGTTTATGAAAAAAAAATGCATCTAGGGATAATTACCAAAGTAACTGACGACGGTGCTTTTATGGGGCTGTTCTCACCAAAGAAACCGGCGACCGCAACGCAACTGCAACGCAACCGCAAAGCGACTCGGCGCTAATATTTAAATACGCGTGTTCCCACCTACTAAACGGCAACGCAACCAGTTGCTAATTGGTTGCGTTGCATACCGCGTCGCTGGCAATAACTGCTGTCATGACGGACGAAACGGCAAAAACTTTAAATTTTGTGGCCCTCGTTGAAGCGCACAGATGCTTATATGATTTTAACAGGATCATCATTCAATTTATGCGCCACTATATAAAAACTATGTCCCAAATTTGTGGTATAAAAAGGGTTAACCCAAAATTTTTTTTACGCTTATTCACTAGCAAGTATGCAGCGGCCATATTTTCATCTGACGAGGACGACATTTTGTTCGGGACTACCTCAACAAGAGACTTCAAAACAGTTGATTTCAGTGAGAACACAAGAGGAACGCAACTAAAGTTGCGGCCGCGTTGCAGTTGCGTTGCGGTCGCCGGTTGCTTTGGTGAGAACAGCCCCTAAAAGCGCAATGGAAAAGTTTGGGAAACACTGGAAATGGCCGAATCATAAAGCTGAAATCTGGTACAAGAAAGAAGAAATATTACAGAAAATAAATAAACCACGCCTGAGGGGGTCACGAGAAATATTTGATGTCCCTGAACTAGAATAATAATACCTGCAGTATCTTACAATGTAGGTATTTTTTACTGAACATTTATCTATGCACTTATTTTTAGATGGTTTTTGTAATACGAATTTTTAATAAACTTTGATTTTATCAAATGTTTTATTCAAATGTAATTTTTTGTTCCTTGTGATACCTACGAAATTCTAATTTTTTCGCCAGATCAGTTGAATAATTTGATCCAAAATATTGCCAGTGGGGGTTACTTTATGCCAAATACGTTCTAGTAGGCTTTATATGCGTAATAATAGAGCGGCACAAAGTCACCCCGACCCATGGTGTTACATTGTGACAAACTTTTTTTATAACTGTGGCTTTTCAAATGGTGAGAGCTTTCCAAATATAGTGTTAAATTGAAGACGAACGTCCAATGTATCTATAATGCTAACTAGGAAATTTCTAAACTAAATAATTCTTGTGATAATTACAAATAACCGCTAAAAGTGGCCCAAAGCTACCCCATTTACCCATCGCTTTATTTAAAAATGGGATAAATGGAACCATACCATTGGAATTGCAACCATGAGGTCCCATTTCCCCATAACAGTTATTACTTATCCAATAATTACGACCTTTTAAAAGTATTATACATGCCTCGTGTGTACCACAGAAAATTTAAGCGCGGCGCAGCCATTATTCTGAAGAAGAATTGAAAATCGCAGTAGAGTCCGTAAAAACAGGAAGGAAAACTTTACGAGGAGCCGCTGCCTATTATAAAATACCTAGTACGACTTTGAGACAACATGTTCTTGGAAGAAGAGGGGGCGGAAGTACTTCAGGAAGTGATGGAGGTGGGAGAAAATTGTCCCTTACACCAAAAGAAGAACAATCACTGGCTCTTGGACTTTCCACAATGGAGAAATGGGGTTTTGGTTTGTCAAGGAAAGAAGTGTTAGACGTAGTCATTGATTTTTGTTTTGATTTTGTAAAGAGGCGAAAGCATATGGACGGAACCGTAGTTAATGCAGGTTCTGAAATGTAGAGGCGCTGACGTCTGAAAGTTCTCAAATCTCGATCTCAGCCGCTATTACCCGATCGGCGCCGAAAAAAGTCCCATTCGTCGGGCAGGCGCTTGACGACAGTCATAGGGATAACGTGACGTGATTCGTGGCTTTATTATCTCTATTTATTTGTAGAATTCATTTTTAAATTGCATTCCTTTTTTGCGTGAAAATATGACAACCGCCATGTACCGATATACATGTGTATATCAAAACTGTCTAAATAATGTTCAAATTCATAAGGAAATTAGTTTCTTTAGATTTCCGGTTAAAGATGAAGCTAGAACAGAAGAATGGCGGAAAAACTAAATATAAATATTGCGCTAATATTGCGCTAATGCCAGTTACCAGTTTGACTAACAAATTAATATGTGAAGTTCACTTTCTACCATGGAACTTTATGATAAGCGGTAGACGCAAAATGTTAACAAAAACTGCAATTCCTGTAAAATATATTGAAGGTAAGTAATAGAATGGTAATAATAAAGCCAGTTTTACAACAATTGTCCGAATATAAGAAAATGGTACTTTTATTGTTCTAATCTATTGATTAATGTTTTAGATAAAGAACAAGAGTGTTTTGTTGCCCCTAACAGTCCAGCAAAGGAGTCCAATTTGTCCAACTTAGCATCAAGCAGTGGTCATGGTCATAAAACGTATCTTAGAAAACGTCCTAATTCGTTCACTGAAAATTCGAGTTCAGATGAAGATTGGAAAATTGAACAAATTTGCAAAAACAGCTTGCCAAGAGTTTCAAGTTTTAATAGTTCGATCAGTTCAGTTTCAAAAGTGAGTGACCGCATTATAAAAATGGCATCCCCTACCGAAATGATTTTAAAGAAAAAGGGCAAACAATTTTCATGCACAATTAAAGAGCTGCGACGTAAGTTAAAAGCAAGACAATCTCAAACTTATCGATTGAATAAAGGGATTGATAAAAGGAAGAAAATGTTATCTGTTAATGCCGTGATCAGCAGTTTGTTGGAGAATAAAAGTCAGTCTGTTAAAACATTTATTCAGATGCAGCTATTTCATAGAAAACGCACAAATTGGCTAAACACTGAAAAACAATTAGCTATTTCTTTGCATTATAAATCACCCACTGCTTATAAATTTATGCTACAGAATCTTAAATTTAATCTACCATCTATAAGAACAATTCAAACTTGGCTGAAAGTAATCAACTTAAGAACGGGATTGGTTACCAATTTAAGTAAAAAGCTGCATTTGAAAGCGAAAACCATGACCCAAAGAGAAAAAATGTGTGTGGTAATGTTCGATGAAATTACACTAAAAAAACAATTACAATAGAATCAAGGTGAAGACATTATCGAAGGCTACCAAGATCTAGCATCTTTGGGAAGAGAACCGAAGTTAGCAAATACAGCTCTTGTATTTCTTATTCGTGGATTGTTACATAATTGGAAAATGCCTCTTGCTTACTATGTCTCTGCTGGACCAGTAGATAGTGATTCATTGCAGAAAATTATTTTGTTGGTAATTAAAAAATTGAGGGAAATGTCTTTTGATCCATTGGTCTTGGTATGTGATCAAGGATCTACTAACCGTAGTGCGTTGCATTTGTTAGGTGCCAGTAAAGAAGAACCCACTGTGGACATTGAAGGTCAAAAAGTATTTTCTCTTTTTGATGCACCTCATCTACTTAAAAGTCTAAGAAATAATTTCATGAACACAAAACTTACATTTGAAGGGGTGGGAAGCAAAAGGGTACAAGTGCACTTATTACGTAAAGTGAGTTATGTACATAATTGGTTAGCTGAATGTCCAAATTGTTTAGTAGCAAAACGATACAAGTGATTTTGTCAACTGTGGTGCGTTCTATGCGAGGCTAAAAATAGTGTGTGTTACCTACAAATTTGCTTGAAAGTAAAACTTTGAAGTCAATTTCCTTCAAACTTTTGTTTTTGCACTTATACTCTTTTGCTTCTAACCCCTTCATTTGTTGTTAATAAAAAATGCGTAGCTTGGACTGACATAACAAAAACCTATGAAATTGACCAGAGGAGTACAACCACCCGAGCCATGATAAAAATAACTTCTGATCACATCACACCTTCAAATTTTCAAAAGATGAGGGTCAAGTATGCAGCCCAAATTTTTTCACATACCGTAGCCGCAGCTCTTAAAACCGCAGCACTAACAAAGCAATGTAATAGTTCAACATCATTGGATACAGCCGAGTTTGTTCAAAATATTAATAATATTTTTGACGCCTTAAATAGCAGAGTATTACATGATCGTAATCCTAATAGGAGGCCGTTATCGATTTACAAACGTATATCCGAAGATGTATTGAAAAACGGATTGGAATATTTTAAGGCCATAGAAGTTTACGAAGGGAACAAAAAGCGTAATAATATTTACTGTTTGTATGGATATGAATGGACACTACGATCAATTTTATTATTATGGAGTCATCTAAAAACGTTAGGAATAAAATATTTACTAACTGGGTTCCTGAACCAAGATGCATTAGAAAATTTCTTCTCTGTTGTTAGAAATAGAGGAGGGTATAATCCTACTACCACAGTTCGCCAGTGTCGCATAGCCATACAGCAGAATATGAATATTAGGCTTCAAATGGCAGTTGATAGTGGAAATTGTGAAGTTGAAGAAAGCGAAATTCTTGATATCGAAACGCAGCAGATTGATAGTTTAAACAGTGATCTAAATATTCCGGGGGAAACTAATGAACGAGGAGTAGAAGAAATGTTGGGCGAAGAAGACGGGAAGGTAGAAGAAGTTTTCACAAACGTAAGCTACACACATTTGTAGAGGTGTACAAATATTTATGTAGCTGGTTACTTAGCGTATCACCTCGAAAAACAATTTCATTGTGAAGAATGTTCTTTAAAATTTACCAAAGGCGACGAAGAGTTAATAAATAAAAACGAACTTTTTTTATTGTGTAAAGATTACTCGGTTGGAAGCGCTGTTAAATTCTTAAAAAGACCTTCCGATGAATTCGCAAACATTGTTTCATTTATGTTGAAGCAATATAACACACTGTTTGAGAAGTATAAGTATAGTACAAATTTTACAAAAAATATTGAACATGATCTGAAGAGATCTCTGCAAAATTTCAGCGAATGGTTCTCGTCAAATGAACATCCAACTCATAATCAGCATATTATTAATTTATTCATCAAAATGAAAACATTCCGACATCTGAAATGGGAATCCGAACGAGCTATTAAAAAACATAAGGAGAAAACAAGCAAAGTCACTAAGCCACATAGGAAAGTTCTAATTTTATCATTAAAAAATTCTTAAATCTGTAAACATATCAATAAATTTATATCATTTATATCAACTAGTATATTGATAATATTTCTGTGCTTGCTAAATTTAACAATACTATTTGTGCAGTTTGTGTTGAAGACTGTATAGGTACTCTTGATTATTATTACACCCAATTTATTGATAAACATCTTAATTACTGTTTGTAAGTGATTATTAATTTCCATATTTCCAATTAAATTGTTATCTTCATTTCTTCTATTTGTTACTCCGGAAAGTTGGCAAGTTTTTTGCAAACAAATTAACATTTTTTTGAAAGTTTAAATAAAAATACGACATTCTGCCGTTTTTGGGGAAACAATCTTTACTCATCCTCTACAGGCTTCGGCACAAGTATGGAATAATGCTTGCAGAAGCGTAAATATTGGTTTTATCAAAAATTTCGTTTTACAAGTTTTTTATTAAAAGATATTTTTGATAAAATCAATATTTAAGTGTATGTTTTGTTTTAAAGCGCTCATTGTATTGGCGCGGCAACCTGACGTAACGTGAAACTTTTTCTGTTTTTTCTCAAAATTTTTGCAATATAAAGTGTTATAAATTTATGAATAACTTTTGTTAAAAGAAATTTTTGATAAAACCAATATGTACACTTCTGCAAGCATTATTCCATACTTTTGCTGGACCCTGGAAATTTCAAACGGATATCTTCGTTTGTTCTAATTTTTACTAATCTAGAAAGTTGGCAATGTTTAAAAAAAATAACATTATTTGCAACTAGAAATAAAAATTCGGTATTTTGTTTTAGGGGAAACAATATTGAAATTTGAAATAAGCGACATAAGTTAATTCGGCGCGGCCTTACCTTCCCAGCAACGCCAAGCATGCGACTTTTAAATAAACGAGTGCGCCGCGGCAGCCGCGGTAAATGCAGGGATTCAGACTGAAGCAGGCAAAAGATGTATTTAAATGTGCGGTGGCGCTCCTCTACAGTACCTAGTTCGCCGGCGGTGGGGTGCGGAGAAAGCGAACGAGTGAGACGGGTATATGGAACGCATGCTAGTACAGTGGTAGCGCCTCTTGAACGACTCTGTTACTCAATGACGTAGTCCAATGTTATGTGTGTTCTAATGGTATAAAAGCAAAATTTAAAAATGGTCGACCGG
The DNA here is from genome assembly GCA_963082805.1 of Hemicrepidius hirtus. NCBI lineage: Eukaryota > Metazoa > Arthropoda > Insecta > Coleoptera > Elateridae > Hemicrepidius > Hemicrepidius hirtus. Next base: position 11,233,588 of record OY720168.1, read on the forward strand.
GACAAGATTGGTTTATGGGGTTAAAGGGGGTGTAACGCAAAAAAACAACTTTACACTAAAAAATTGAAAAAAATTATCTAAGATCAACAATGAAAATTTCAGGTTGCTAGACTCAATAAATTCTAAGATATACACCCGCAAACATGTGTTAGAGTAGCACGTGACGTCATACCGACACGAGCCATGCGGCACAGTATGCTTTTCTGGGTAGACTGTGTATGAAAATAAGTGTTTTGCATGGAAAGTTGATCTTTTATATAAAATTTTAAATTACGATCCTAATGTTGATAAGCTTGAAGAACTAAATTTTAATGTTCCTAAAAATATCTATAAACTAAAAAAACCAACTGTAGCTGAAGCAAAAGAAAAACATTTGTCAAGGTTTGTTAGACTAAAAAATTAGTTTCCGTGTGTTTGAGATTATGTTTTGTGGTCATTTGCTATATAAAAAAAGTTTTGTAGAGTATATGTTTTATTTTTCTGTAATATTTAATAATTGCCTGCTGTGTAACATACAAGATAAATAAATTTCAGTTTACTTCTTCATTGTTTTCTTCAGCATCCTGAAAACCAATGTATATTCCAGATTTTTCTGGAAAGCGTTCCCTAATTTGGGTTACAACACAAGCCGGAATCACAATTCTGTTGAAACGTCCAATAGAGGTCCAAGAATTAACCCAACCCGTAAAATTTTTATAAGCGAAATGACGCCACAGTTTGTTACTCAGTTGAAGGTATTTCTGTTTCTCGTAATTTGATTTGCACTTTAAAATAACATTGTGTCTAGCCAGATTTAAAGAATCCAAATTTAAAACTATATTTTCAAAACTTTCGTGTAATGTAATACATAGATTCTCGCCTCCAACCTCCGTTATAATTTGACTTTCCCGACAGCAAACACATTCCCGTGCAGTAGGCATTTGGACACAATTTGTACAATGCACCAATTTACATTATCCAGTCGTCTATTATTTACATCATTTTCTTGATTTCTTCTACGCTTCTCTTCATCTATAACTCGCATTTCCTTTTCAGTATATCTCGATTCAAAACCGAAAGCCATAACAGGTAATTGGAGAATTAAATCGACGAAAGAACTCAAATAATAGAAAACACCGCGGTTGCTGAATGTAAGATGGGTAATGTACTTGCCTACTTCGGCAACGGCTGGTGTCGGTATGACGTCACAAACGACTGATGCTGCATTTCAAACTCTCATATTTCCTCAATTTTAAAAAATTAGAATATGCGGTTTGAAAATTTGATCTTAGAATTTTTTGCACTACAACTTTGATTTTTTGGTTATACCCCCTTTAAGAAATAACTTATCTCTTAAAAAACCAGAATCTATAGAGTATACCAGAATGGCTGCTACAAATCCTTTTAACGTTCACGGATATTTTGACATGCTTACCGAACTATTTGATCGTTTAAATATCAACCACAAACCACAACTCATCTATAATTTAGATGAAACTGCATTTTGTCACGACCAATGGAAAACGAAAATAGTTGATAAGAGAGACATAAGCAGTAAAAGGATGACAAGGCCCTGGAAGGGAAAATACATCCGTACTGGTTTGTATCTCTGCTGATGGAAGAAAAGCTCCCACTGCTTTGTATTTTCCGAGGAAAATATATTATGGAGAGCTGGATTTCAACCGATGAAAATAGAAAATCTGAAACTGCTCTTGCAGGCACTGAAAGAGGTTGGATAGAACAAAAAATATTTTTACATTGGTTTAAAACCTGTTTTTTGAAAAGCATTCCTGATGAAAGACCTGTTGTTCTAATATATGACGGACATAGTAGCCATGTGACACCAGAACTAGTAGAAGCAATTAAAAATGGCATAACGATAGTAAAACTTCCTCCCCACACGACCCACATCCTTCAACCGTTAGATGTGGGAGTGTTTAAATCTATGAAAGTATCATGCGATGAAAACTTAGGAAAATGGCAACGTCTAAATCCTAGGAGGAAGATCCCCAAAACAGCCTTTGTAAAACTTGTAACTTGAGCAGTATTTTATACTGAACTACCACCTTGTGGTTCAGTATTGTTCTAGCCAATTTATTTATTATTTATTTTTATTTTTTTTGCATAAAATGAATATTTACTTTATGTATTTATATTTTTAACTGAGTACTGAATAAACACATTATAAACTAGAAAAGGAGATAGGAAATAAAAAACAATGCAAAAAGAAACAAAAAAATCAACATAAAGACATTTCAATAAGGAATGCACAAGAATTGATTTCTGCTGACAATGAACTTGACACTGATAATGTACTGGAACCAAAAAGTAGCACTGATAAATCAGCACGCCATTTTTCAATTTTGCCTAATATTCCTGGTCCTTCAGAAGACCAACAATTATCTGATGTAGAAGAATTGTCTTTAGAAGTAGGCGACTTTGTTTTAGTTACATATAATGGAACAGAATTTCCTTGAAAAATAGAAAGCTTCAGCAATGAAGGAGTAATTGTTAGCTGTTTAGAGCAAGGATCTAAGTTTTGGAAATGGCCCACAAGAAGTGACACTATATTATATAAATTGACGGAAGTTATAAGCAAAATACAACCACCAAAATTGGTTTCTAAAAGGGATATTATAGAATAGGTAGCTGAGTTGGAGAAGTATTGTTTATAAAATATTTAAATGTGCTCTTACTTAAGGGACTACTTATTTTTCATCGTATACTATACTTATCTTATTATATTATATTATATCTATACTATACTAATTATTATAAAAAATAATTTTTTTCAAATTGAAAACTTGTTTCTTTTGGTAGATGCGTTTGTTGCATTTTCTGCAATTCTTTCACTTTTATTGTTGAAGCCTTACATTTTTTTGGGGCTGTTTAATAGATACTACAGACGGTCTTACCCCAGAACCGTTTATAGGCAGTTGTTACAGAAATTATAGAGCATGTTCCATTTAGCCTACCCCAACTTGACTGGTAACTGGAACCGCCTACAGTAAAAATAAAAACTATTTTTTATAAACATTACGTAACTCACCTTAATTCCTAATATGTGAATTTATCCCGCAGAGAGTACCGTGACTGCACAACAATTATAACACAAAATCACGAATAAAGAACCAGCAGATTTTGTACAAGAAGACAGCCGTGGAACACATTGCCCATAAAGAAGGAACCGAAGATGAAGATATAGACGACGAAGCCGACGGTGAAAATGTAGATATAGTAACATCAGATGCAGAGTTAGACCAATAAAAGTTTTAAAATGTTAAAAATTTATAACTTCATTTCCACGATAGTTCGAATTTAATCTATAGCTGTTTTTACCCATTCCGTGCAGTGTACAGAAGATAGGGCTGTACGTTTCTTATGGGAGAAAAACTGACACTGTTGCCACTATTCCTAAGCTCTTAACAATAGAACGTCCGGTCTAAGTTATTGAAATGAGATAAGCATTCAGAACTACTGAACCTGCTCTGTAACTACCTGCAACCTTTAAGGTTTACAATAGAATCATAATACTTTAAGCCTTTGTGTGAAAAGGATTAAATTTTTGTCTGAAAGGAATTTTACAAGTACATTTGTCAACGTTCTTTTCCTATCTTCGTACACTGCACGGAATGAGTGAAAACATGTATAGCATTAATCCTAAAGACCATATGTTTAGTGCTAATAATTCCTATACAACCCATAAAAATATTTCTATGCATCTATAAATGGTAAGGCTATTTGATTCGGGAAGGCAAACAGAAACCACATAATTATATGTGAATGTGTTTTTTAATTAAATCAAGTTTCTCTTAACATTTATTTGCGATTCCAATACGAAATAATTACAAACCCATAGAAGCGCATCGAAATCTCGCGCAGTTTTTATAGGTAATTGCATATTGAAATTTAATGTGGAATAGCAATAGCTTATAGAAACCAATAGAACTTTTTTGTATTGGTTTCTATATGACATTTTCAACAGGGATAGGGGGAAGTCCCCTAGCGCCGGACGGCACCTAGTACACACATGCATTTTAAATCAAGAACAACTTTTCCCGCCACAGGAGCAAGCAGTGACGCACCAGTTGGTTTTTAGGAGAGTTGATTCTAGATTTGCGAGTGAAAGAGCAGCACGTGCTTAACCTAAATCGTTCGTAAAGTGAAGATATTAATTAAAAGTGACTTAGTGAAGCATTTTTATTATTAACTGGAAAGTCCTTGACGCATTCTAACACTTAAAATAGGGACAACTCAACCACGTTTCTTCATAGTTGCATGTAGAGTGATCTCTTGAAGCCCCTAGCACCGGACGGTTGCTTTTTCCCTAAGAGCGGACACAGAAGAATTTATGATAATAACGTCGTAACGTAAGTTATAGTTAGGTTTCTTTGTTTCAGGTGATAATTTATTGACCAAGCAATGGAACCTAAATTAGGGCGATTCAAAAGAACATTTTCCGTGGAACTCGAAAACGAATTAGAAAATCACATCAAAGACTTAACTAATAGGTGCATGCCATTAACGAAGAACGATTTTCTAAAATTAGCCTTCGACTTAGCTCAGCAGCTTAAAGTACCAAATAGGTTTAATACGGAGAAGAAATCAGCTGGGAAACACTTCTACTACGACTTCATGGAAAGATTTAAGATTACGAACAGCGGAATCAACGAGTTTAATGCGTGCAGTTGGATTCAATAAATCTAGAAGAGCTCTTATAAAAATACACATTCGGGCCATCAAACATATATAACTGCGACGAAACAGGCGTGACAACTGTGCAAAAGCATACCAAGATCTTGGCCAAAAAAAATGTTCGCCAAGTAGGAAAGCTTACTTCACCTGAACGAGGGAAAAATGTCACCACTGTGTTCTGTATGAGTGCTGCAGGGTGTTTTATACCGCCCTTTTTTATTTCTCCGAGGCAAAGGATGAACGAAAGACTTATGATAAATTCCCCACCAGAGAGTGAGGGTGTGGCACAACCTAAAGGCTGGATGAATAATGAATTCTTTTTAAAGTGGTTGGCTCACTTCAAAAAATTCTCCCGGCCCTCAAAAGAAGCTCCGATTTTGCTTTTAGTTGATGGGCATAGCAGCCACAAGACGTTGGAAGTAATAAACTTTTGCAGAGATAGCAACATTCATTTAATTAGCTTTCCACCTCACACGACCCATAAACTCCAGCCACTGGATCGCTCATTTATGAAGCCGTTTAAGAATACCTACAATGAACAATGTGACATGTGGATGAGAACTAACTCAGGGGCAAAAATAACGGATTATGATATTGCAGGTGCTTTTAAAAAGGTGGCACGCTATGAAATAGCACATTCTGGTTTTAGATGTTCAGGAATTTATCCCTTCGACAAAAACATATTTAGTGACCTGGACTACGTGCCAAGTGACATAACAAAATATTCTACTGGAAGATGTTGCTGAGGAGATAACAGAACACCATACAGATGCTGATGTTCAATTACCTGTACCGACAAGCTCTCTCTCTCCCCCAAGCGCCAACAGGAAGAACGTGATAGCGTTTCTTGGGATTCTTCTTTATCTAATATTCCTGAAATACCTAACATTCCTTTGGAAAGTATCCTAGAATCCTCGAATTCACCAGCAAACATTTCTCATGGGATTCCGGCACCAACAACTCCACAACCTTCTACTAGCAAAGGACTAGGAGGCACCCAACAGGTTTCAGCACATAAATCCCCACAGCCGTCTACTAACAAAGGGGTGGATTTTATCAGGAAAGCTATTCTAAATATCTCACCAGTGCCAGACGCCGCGAAGAAACGAGCTCAAACTCGTAAACGAAAATCTGAAAGAAGTGAAATTTTGACTTCGTCTCCTTTCAAATTCAACCTTGAAGAGAAAACTAATGAAAAAATGAATAAAGAAGAAAAAAAACGCCTTCGTACATCAAAGAAAGGAGGCAAAAAAAAACAACTTAGGAACTCAAAAACATTAGAAGAAATTGCTAGGCCGTGTACGCCTCAAGAAATCCCTCAGACTTCCTGTGTGGTTTGTTTGGAACTTGGAAGACAACGACGAAGACTGGATACAGTGCAGCTCGTGCAAGGAGTGGGCTCACGAGGCTTGTGCTGATGTTCCAGAGTGTTCTGATACATATGTATGTATGTATGTATGTGATGTAAACTATTTTAAGTTTGTGCGGTCCTAGGTACCATATTTTATATATGTCCGGTAGGGGAGACCGGGGCTGGTTGTCACACGGGTTGGTTGTCACAACGTCCATATCTCGGCCGCTAGAGATCGCAAGGGACTCGGCTCTTTAATGTAGACGTGTCTAACCTTCAGTAGTGTTCTAATGTTGCAGCAGTGCGTGTCGGAAAATTTCGCTCCACGTGATTGCACAAAAACGAAATTTTCACCTCGTAAGTAAATTTTTATGAGCTTCTTTTTTATTTTTTCTGCTTATTCCAGTTCAATTAGCCTATTTGATAATACGATATCCTGAAAGCATGTATCCTAACGTATCCTTCCATGACTTTGTTTTTCCTTTTTAGCGGGCACCCTTTGGAAGTAAAGCGGTCTAAAAAAATGGCGGTGTGGGGCATGTTGTCTCAAAATAAAAGGGGCTGGTTGACACAGGTTATTTTCTTTTGGTTCCAGAGAAACATGGTTCGTCAATTCAAAAAGCAAACTCAACGTGGTGAAACGCCTCCCGATGTCATATTAACGGCTGTCAAACAAGTTAAGTTAAATGGGTGTTCGATACGCCAGACTGCCGCTGAGTACCAAATTAATTATCGAACATTGGCACGCTATTGTAAAAAAATTACCGCCCAAGAACTGAATGATGCAAATTTCACTCTTCCAAAAACCGAAGTTGGCTATAAACAAAACCGATTAATTTTCAATGAAGCTATTGAAAAAGAACTTGTAAAATACATTTTACAAGCTTCGGATTTATATTTCGGTCTTGCTCCCAAGGAGGTTCGAGCCTTAGCCTATCAACTTGCTCATGCGAATTCTATTAAAATCCCACAATCATGGGAACAACAAAACAGTGCAGGCGCGGATTGGTTTACTGCGTTTCTTAAAAGACATCCAGAGATGTCTATTAGACGCGCTGAAGCCACAAGTCTTGCGCGAGCTAGCAGTTTTAATCGCACCAATGTTGACAGCTTCTTCACAAATTTGGCTACTGTTATGGAGCGACATAAATTCACAGTCCATGACATCTGGAACATGGACGAAACCGGCGTCACCACGGTTCAAAAACCCGATAGAATTATCGCCCGCCGAGGTCGCAAAAAAATTGATGCCATTACCTCAGCAGAACGTGGGACTCTTGTGACGGTAGCTAGCGCCATTTTCGCAGTTGGAAATCACATTCCGCATTTCTTCGTTTTCCCAAGAGTTAACTACGAAGATCATTTCGTCGCAGGTGGGCCCCCCCGGATCTGCTGGCTGCGCTAATCAAAGTGGATGGATGCTAGAGGCGCATTTTCTTCAGTTTTTGAACCATTTTCATTCTTTGGTGAAGAGCACCCCGGAGAAGCCGGTGTTATTAACACTAGACAATCACGGTTCTCACCTCAGCGTCGATGGTTTGAATTTCGCAAAACAGAACGGCATTGTTATGTTATCATTCCCTCCGCACTGGTCCCATCATCTGCAACCTCTTGATCGGACAGTATTCGGACCCTTCAAAAAGTACGTTAATTCTGCCTGCGATGCCTGGATGCTTAAAGGTGCTGTGAAGTGGTTAAACAACTTTTTATTAAAAAAATCTACCAAAAATCTTGATTTACATCATCCATATTAAATTTTCAAAATATTGAAAATGAGGCAGCTATGAATTTTTGAATTAGGAATGTACCGTGTTGTGACGTCATACGTGCACAGACAGCCAGCGCTAGCTAGATCTACTCCACGCGCTCTGTCGAAATCATTGCATCCTCGCCGTTACAGTGTTATTAGTTATCCTTATTATCAAAAATGCCTGGTTGTTGTGTTTATGATTGCGATAGTAACGAAAGAACCACACAACATAGCTTTTTTTCTTTCCCGAATAAAGATAAAAAGCGAAAAGTGTATAGGTTATGGGTCGATAAAATAAAGAGGGCAGATTTTGTTCCTTCGAAAAATAGTAGGGTTTGCTCGATTCACTTTAAAGATACCGATTATGAGGAAACCTCATTATTAAAAAGGAAGTTCCTGCCTAAGACCAGACTATTTTTAAGAGAAGATGCTGTACCTTCTCTTTATTTATACGGGTCCAATAAGACTATTGCCTAAGCCTATGCGAGAGAATATGGATACCAGTTTTCATGAATCGGAGGTCTCCTTAGATGAGTATGAGACAGACGATGAAGATGTTGAATTTATTAACAATACCAGTAGTAGACATTCTAGTGCAGATGATGATACTGCCCCTAAAGCTAACAGATGCAGCATATACATGATTTACTTTGAAAGACTGAAAGAACTATTTTATTTAATAAAGTGTAATGACTGTGGTTGTAGTTTGAAATTGGAAACCACAAATGTAAGAGGTAGTATGCTTTTGGTTAGTTTTGTTTGCGAAAATGGTCATACTTTTACGTGGAAATCACAACCCACAGAGAATTACTATTCTGCTGGAAATGAGCAGTTAACATCTGCCATGTATTTAACAGGTATAAACTTTTCGACGTTCCGTACAATGTGCGATACTGCCAGTTTTCAATTATTTTCAAATTCTACCTTTTATAAAATAGTAAAAACCATAGTCATACCCTGCATAAAACGTGCATGGAAAGTTCAAAAAAGTGATCTGTTACTCTCTCTAAAATCTACAAATGTTTGTACCCTTGCTGGTGATGGACAGTTCGACTCACCTGGATTTTGTGCTAAATATGTCACGTACTCAACGATGGACTTAAAATCAGATAAAATTGTGGATTTTATGGTACTGCAGCGCGGTCAAGTTGTAGGGGAATTGGAGAAACAAGCATGCGATAAATTACTTTCGAAATTTGAATCATGCGGTTTGAAGATAAATCTTTTTCTTTCGGATAGACATATTGGCATCCGTTGCTTAATTCGACAGAAGTATCCACACATTGAACATCAATTTGATGTATGGCACCTTGCCAAGAGTTTGACGAAAAAAATAAAATCTGTGGAAAAAAAAGCTCCACTTTTAGGACCCTGGAGGGCAAGTATAGTAAACCATTTATGGTGGTCAGCCTCCTCTTGCAACGGAGATGCAGATATATTAAAAGAAAAATTCACGTCACTGTTAAAGCACGTCACTAATACTCACTAATGGGAGGGAAATACACATTTTCATAAGTGTGAGCATCCTCCACTTGCCGATGACAAAAGTAGAGAAAAAATATGAATATCCCCTAGATCTGTTGACTACCGGTATCTTAAAGATATTATAGAGAACAAGAAGTTTTTAAAGGATGTGGAGCACGTCAACAAATACTGTCACACCGGACTTCTAGAAAGTTATCACAACGTTCGCTTGAAGTATTTACCGAAAAGAATTCACTTCACATATGAAGGAATGGCAGTATTATTGCAATACTTGACCATAATGCGAATGTGAATAGAGCCAAAACCCAAGAAAGAGTAGTGGTCTAAATCTCAAAAGAAATGGATCTATAAAACAATATCTGGAAGGAAGTCTAATGAATGGCGAGGAAAGCTATTGTCGGAAATACATAATATGGTGAAAACAAAGTCGATTAAAATTCCCAAATGAACATGATGAATATAGTGCGGAAGTTCCAGCTAATATAGCTGCTGTAGAAAAACCTTCTTTGGAAGAAGCAAGAAAAATACGTTTTTCAAGATTTAATTATTAGAAGTTTTGGTTTATTATTAATATTTTTATAAGTAGTAGAAAAAGTGTTATGTTTTATAAAATAATAATTATTAAATAAAATATCAATTTCAACTGGAAATAATTGTGTTTATTAGCCTTTACTATACGTATTTCGCCATCAATATGCCATTGTGAAAAGCATGTACAATAATTATTTCCAGTTGAAATTGATATTTTATTTAATAATTATTGTTTATATATTTATGTATTTCACCAAAGTAAAGGTTGAACCTTCAGTAAAATGTTATGATTTATGTTTATAATATTTGTGAAATGTACAAAATTCATGTACCTATTAGAAGTTCAATGTACATAAACAGCATTATTATCATTTATATTTCGAGAAAAAACATATAACAAATAGTTTTATTTTTATATTATAAATTGGGTAATATCAAGAAATATACAAAATGTGATAAAATGTACCATTCAATCAAAATAATCTGGATCTTCGCCACCTACAGGTTGAAATCCCGTATATGAACCATTTTCGTGTCCATATTCTTCCCGTATTTTTGCTATAACACAAGCTGGTATTATCTTTCTTTTCTTTTTTCCTAAGAGGACCCACGCATTAACCCAATATACAAATTGTTTATAAGCAATATGGCGCCATAATGAATTGGTTACAGTAAATAATAACTCCCTTCCTACATTATCAGTACGCAACATCATTTCATAACGAGAAGCTTGTAACGTATCATTATTTAATACCACACTGAAAAAAGAATCGTGAAGAGTTATGCAGTTCAATCCCCCCTTTAACTCGTTAATATTATTAGATTCTGAAAAACAATGCGACTCGTGGTTTGTGACCATTGGAATACAATTTTCACAGGCACACCATTCGATATTTCCAATTCTATTATTAAAATTTGGTACTAATTCTTGTGTCTGTGGTGGCATATTACAGTCCGAATAAACGGGTTCAAATGCATACGGTGTTATTTTATCATTTTTATTCATCTTATTCTTATATGAAAGTAAATTAGTTACTATACTATACAGACACGTGTTGAGGACTATCAGCGACTCAAACTACGGCGTGCACTTATGACGTCACTGCAGCGACAGCGCGTGCATTTCCAACCAGTTCACAACTCCTTGAACAATGCGGGGAGGACAATGACAATCTGATATCCCCGGGGTCGTGAAAAAAGCGTACCCACTGGCAATGACACCAGCCAATATTCAGTCAGCTTTTGAATGCACTGGCATTTACCCATTTAACAGGGACATCTTTAGTGATTCAGATTTCGCCCCAGGGTTTGTCACGGACAGGCCAAATCCAGAACAACATCCAAATAATGAGAACAATGTAGAAGTGCAACCAGAGCCTACAACCCAAAATAACAACGATAACATTCCAGCAGAATCGTCTGTAGAAGAACCGGAGCCAGTTCCCAGTTGCAGTAATGCAGATCCAAAGATCACGTTTATTAGGGTAACTTGGGACACCATGCCGCGCAAGTATTTTAGAACTCTTGGTGCTAGAAGATATAAAGACTACCAAGCCGAGATTTTGGAAAGGGCACTCGAAGATGTAGCAAATGGTACGCTGTCGTTAAGGGGGGCCCAAGAAAGGTACAATATTCCAAAGTCAACACTAAGCAGGAAATATCACGGTCAACAGCCCTTGCAGCATGGGAGACAGCCTGTATTATCAGAACATCAGAAAACCTAATTGTTTTAGCAATTGAAATAGCAGCAAAGTGGGGCTATCCAATGACTGCTCATGGTATACGTTTGTTTGTCAACAACTATCTTGATCGAGAAGACATAGTTGTGAGAATTTTCAGGAACAATCTCCCTGGTTATGAGTGGGGTAGGTCATTTCTACGGTGCCATCTCTTTTTAAATACTAGAATGGCTCAAAACATTAAGCGTTGCCGGGCTGAAATATCCAAAGAACAAATAGAAGAATATTTTCAGAATGTTGAGGCAAGCATCAAAGATATTCCTCCAGATAATTTATTACATTACGATGAAACCAACTTGACTGACGATCCCGGTCAGGTTAAAGTCATCGTAAGAAGAGGAATTAAACGTCCAACTAGAGTTATGGACTTTTCTAAATCGTCTACTTCTCTCATGTTCTGCGTCAGCGCATCCGAAAATCTTTTACTTGTATATATTGTATATAAGGCGAAGAATATTTACCCAGAATGGGTAGAAGGAGGGCCGGATGGTGCAATTTATAATGTTTCAAAATCCGGATGGTTCGACTCGCCAATATTTGATGATTGGTTTAAAAAGGTGATTATATATTTTAAGCATAGAGGCGGTAGGAAGGCGATAATTGGCGATAATTTAGCAGCCCACTTATCATTAAAAGTCATCCAAGAATGCGAAAAATACGATATAGAGTTTATGTTTCTGCCGCCAAACTCTACTCATGCAACCCAACCGTTAGATGTAGCCTACTTTAGACCGTTGAAGCAAGCATGGAGGAAAGTTCTCTCCGATTGGAAAAGGCGAAACAGGGGTTGTAATCCAAAGACAATCTTTCCTTCACTTTTGAAAACAACTTTACGTTCCATAGAGGAGACTCGGGAAAAAATATAAAATCTGGTTTCCGAGCTACGGAGTTGGTCCCGCTCGACAAAAATCAGGTTCTGAAACATCTTCCTGATCATGCCCCTGATGCCAACTCAACTAATGGGCACAATACTGCCGCTACTGTTTTCGAAGAGATTATGACCCGCAGTGTTGCAAGAAATAATGCAGATAAACCAATCAGGGAAAGAAAAAAGTTAAATATTCGTCCCGGTCAATCAGTGTCTGCAAATGATCTGCAGAATATACAAGCGGGACCGTCAAACATAGATATCGATTATGTCGATTTAGACGAAAACGAAGATACAGCCAATTGTGTAACAGTGATATGGAAACCGAAACCCAAGAAATAGAGCTTCCTGTTGATTCAGTCTATTTAAAAGAAAACGTTTTTGTAACAGTCCAATTCTGTTACGATAAGGGCACAAAAAAAGACCAAAAAAAAATTTGTAGCAAAAATTATTTCCGTAAAAAAACGTATATAGAAATAGAATGTCTAAGGAGATATAAGGAATCGAAAAACATTTTCATATTTCCGCAAGTAAAAGATTGTTCTAATATCAAAGTTGATCAGATATGCGCAGTATTGAAGGATCCAACTGTAAAGAGGGGTAAACATTTTTTTGAAAAAGATGTCAACTTGTAAAAGTGAAAAGTTGTAAAAAGGTTTTGTTTTGTTACCAGAATTAATTTTTTATTTTGTGTTCTTTAACTTAGATTTTAAAAGAAAATTTTTACTAAAATTAATGTTTCTTGTGTTAAGTTATCTACCTATGTAATAACCTACCATTTATATTTTTATTAAAATATATTTTTAATGTTGCTATTTTATCATACTTTGCTTAGATGTTAAGATAAAATCTTGAATTTTACTAGAATTCAGTTTATTTGTGTTATCATGCCAAAAGTTTAACCTTTGAGACATGTGAATGTATTCTGTATTCTATAATATATAATAAAAGTACAATTTTTATATATATGTTTTTACTAATGCCCTTAGAAATTACATCTATGTTATTCTAGGGCGTCCCAAGTTAGCTTTGAAAGGTTAAACACTGCAAATATTAGACATTTCTAATGGTGTCCTATGTTACTCCAACTGTAAGGTAACATGGGACACTCTTTGCCTATAAAAAATGAAGTGCCATTTTAAAAATTAAAAAAATGGTGCATACCTGTTCTAAACACTCCATTTGACGGTACTCAATAGTCAAATATTTGAATATTCGAGTATTTGAATAGTAAAATATTCAAATATTTAAATATTTGACTATTTGAATATTCCAGTATTCGAATTTTTTTTTTTTTTGAGAAAATTCGAATTCGAATATTCAAATTATTCGAATATGACTCCCAGGATTACTCTAAAGTACTTGCGTCACTCCAATGAGCTCTAACTTCATATAGTATTCTGAGTTTTAAATGTAGACAAATAAACATAGGTAGCATGTAAAATACATGTAATTTACGTGTAATTTATGATCATGTACCACCCACTTAAAATTATATATGAAAGATTGGTTTCGTTCTATGTCCTGAAAGATTTTGAAATGGACGTATTAGGATCCTGCTAAGTCGGCACTTTGTACTTTGCACTTCCATAAACTAGTGTAGAAACTAATTTTTATTAAAAAAGTAGGTCGACATTGATGCAAAACTAAAAGTGCGGGGAGGTAATCAATATTGCTTGGGCTTGGGTCTTGATATCTATCACATTTAATTGGGCTATTTCCTTATCATTACTGGTAAAAACTTTAGGTCAATTTAATTTGAACTTTCGTATTGTAATAAACGCATCGAGTCTGGTTATTACTATCCTAATTATTCGGATTCTTTGAGAAAGGTTTCAAAAGGTCCTAGAAAGTTTAGGACGTTTGTACTTCACTTATCCTGTTCAAATGTACATTCAATCTGTTTGGACCTCATTTTTTGCACTCCACAGATATCCTAATCAAAGTTTACAAATTTTACCAGCAAGGTATTATCAAAACATTTCCTGATTAATCCTGTTAGAAAGTTTAAGGCATTTGAATTTAGCTTTTCTTGTTACATTAAACACATTCAACCTGTTTGGATTATTATCCTGCTTCAACCTGCGTGTTTGAAATCCACAGAAATTCTGGTTGAAGTTCACAAATTTTAACTTAAGTTTTACTGGGATATTTCCTGATTAATACTCGTACAAAGTTTAAATTGTTTTAACTTTGTTTTTCCTGTTACGTTAATCACATTTATCATAATAGGTTGATCCTTGTACAACCTTCTAATTTTTTTAATACACTTTTACCTGAATATTTTGAGTAGGGTAGGCCTTTCAAACTAGAAAAGATTTACAGATTGGAAGTACCTGAAACAACAAAAACTCTGTGAACTAGAATCACTCAATCATTATTTAGAAATCCTTCTGCAATGAAAATTTAACAATGCCTGAATAAAAAGAGAACTGATCCTAACAGAAGAATATAAGATCTAGCAAAAGGAAAGGGTTAATTGTATGACATAACGACGGCTGAACCACTAAAATCACTAGATATGTATCACTTTGTTTTAAAATAATGTCAAATTATTTATATACACTGGATATTTCAATATTATCTTCCAATATTTGTACACAGACAGAGACTATATCCAGTCTGTTTCATTATCTTTGTTAAATAAGACTCCAGTTCCATTCAGCAAGCAGGAATAAAACAATCAATAATAGATGGTAACGACCTCCAAAGAAAGCGAGCTTTATTACTCGACTTGAGATCTTTTTTTATCTTAACTTTGCATAAAAGTGCCGTTTTATCCGACAGATTTCCTATAAAGTTCCCTCCACTCATTCTGATATAATAAGTTGCATCTATTACAGTTAATATGATATGATAGTCTGATTGCCATAGTCTGATAGCTGTAAAATGCACAAGAACTTGACGCAGCTACAGGAAGATGGATGGTGATCAAACAATATAAGTCTTGAAATCGATTTCTGAATAGTCACAATCTATTCAGGAAACGCATTCCGTCCTGCATAAAGTGTCAGAACTGGTCTAAAATTTAAAACTTTAGAATTGGAAAGTGTTTCTCCATCTTGATCTGCAACAAAAGAAACCAATATTAATAAACCTTTTTCTATTTTGGTTATCTACTGACTGTAAGGTATAAGAGACACCTCCATGGGAGATTTGAATGCAATGTCAGAATAGAATTAGTCCATTTTCACCATGCGATCGGGCGAATGACTGATCGAATGACAAATCGAATCGACGGGTCGTGCGATTCCCAATTGAAAGCAATTTCATGATTTCAAGTTTACAATATGCAATCTTTATGAATTCTGACCTAGAATGTTTGTCAGGTGTGAGGTCAGTTCCTTAAACACGCAAATTTTATCTTTATAATTATACTTATTCGACTACACTTTAGTGTCGATTGCTAGTAACGTGTTTAGTACCAATACAACAGACGGACAAATACTACACGTACAGGGTGAGTAAAAAGTATGGAATAAATTCATTATCTCCCAAAATAATGTATTTTCTGGAAAACGCTCCCACAGGTATAGCGATTTAAATTATGGCGCATATTTTAAGGTGTTTCAATTTTTTTTGCTACAGTCAATTTTTTGTGTTGACGTCAGAGTATTTTTTTTAAATGGCACCCCATACTTTTATTGGCAGATTAATGAGGGACAGTTCGAGCACCTAATTTAGCTTTTATATGGTTGTATGAGTTGTTTACCAGTTTATAGGTTGATTGTATTTCATGTTAATTGTTGGTTCTTAATAAATAAATTGCTGTTATGATTAAGATTTAGCCAAAGCTTTTGACACCGTAAGTCACGAACTTCTACTGAAAAAGCTGGACAGATTAGGTGTCCAGGGGCGGATGGGGACTGGTGGGAGGTCGGGAAATTTCCCGGTGGGCCGCTCTGTTTTTTTTTTCAAATTTTTTACTTTTCAGGAATTTATAAAAGCAAGGGAAATAATGAAAATTATTTTCTTATAACAAGAAAGAGATAAGAGACCATAATGTTGGTAATTGTGATTTGTACACGTTTGCGAAAAGTACAGGAAGCGAGAAACTGCCGGTCTAATACCAGTATAATAGCAAACAAACAAAATCGCGATTCGCGGATGTTATAAAATGTACTAATGATACCGAATACTTTATTTTAAATTTCCAACAAACCACTTCTCAGAATTTTGGCTGTGGGCTGTGTGCCTTCACTTTAGTCATAACAATATGTAATTTATTAAAACACAAATGTGTTACTGCTTCTGCATTAATACCAGAATTACATCTACTCAATAGTGTTTTTTGTGTTCTCAACACCGATTGTTGGTTTGGTTGTTGTTTAGTACATTAGTGCATAGTTATTTATCAATAACGGAAACTAAAAATAATTAAATGGAACAAAGAAAGCGGAAGGGTGGTACCGAAAAAAATCGCGAAAAGAAAAAGCGGCTGATAATTAAAGAGGCCAAAAAATGCACCTCTTAGGATAGTTTCCTTCACGGAGGTAATCAGAGCCAGCCCCTTAATCGGCCTAATCCCAAACCCATCTCGTTCGATAACTCCCCTCAGAAAGCGAACCAGGACCAGACCCCCAAACCCAGTACCAGCACAGATTATGGTAAACATGACATTGATGACCCTAATGAGAATTACGTAAACATTGTCACTACTGCTGATGTGCAAAAAATCAGTGGTAATACTGAACAGGATATAGAAATAGACGACAATCAAATCTGTGATTTCGGCTCCTTTCAACCACCTAAAACAGACCAATTGGATATGTTTTTTAAAAATCACCCAAAAATGCCAAAATCTGATCTTGAGGTACCGTTCCGGATTGACAAAGCTTTTAAACGTAAAAATGGGACAACTAGATTATGGTTGACTTACAACCACAACATGAACAAAAAGGCTTTGTATTGTATAGTTTGCTTAGCATTTTCTAATGTCAACGAAACTAGCAGTTTCATCAACGGTATGTCCGATTGGAAACACATTTATCAACGTATTCACGAACATGAAGTTAGTAAAATGCTTGGTAGAAATTCGGAATCGTATTTTTTGTATTCCCAAAACAAAACGATTGATAACTTATTATTTACTGATCAAGTAGATATAAGACGAAAACAAGTGCAGAAAAAGAGGCAAGTATTGGAAAGGATTATAGATGTTATTAAACTAATAGGAAAACGCGGTATAAGTTATAGAGGTAGCAAATCGGAAGCTGCTTATAATTTGGACAATGGGGACTTGGATCATGGAAATTTTTTGGAAATTGTTTTATTGCTTTCCAAATATGATATAATTTTGAAAGAACATGTGCAATATGTAATCGAAAAAAGCAAATTTCTGCATGAAAAGGGACACAAGCGGCGAACTGGAAGTTTCACTACACTCCTTTCCAAAACCACCATAAATTCGATTATAACTATAGTAACAATAGAAATTAAAAATATTATTTGTTCAAAAATAAAAGGCAGTATCATGTACTCATTCGAAGTTGATACTACTCAGGATGTCTCGGTGAAAGATCAATGCTCACTTATTATTAGGTGAGTAATTATAAGAAACAGTTAATATATTAATTATTGTTTATATCTTTATTCTTTAGTTTTACTTCAGATACGTCTACCAGGGACAAATTTATGAAAGATTACTTTCTGTGGTAAATTGTCACGACTCTACTGGTGAAGGATTTTTTAACTTAATTTTAACAGAATTAAGGCAAAACAATTTAAGTATTTCTTACTGTGTCGCTGATTCAGCAGATGGGGCTGCAAATATGCAGAGTGAATATAAACGTCTAGTAGGAAAATTGAAAAACGAAAATCCGGATCTCCGATCATCTACATATTTGGTGTTACACTCATATTTTGAATTTAGTGATTGGAGATATCATGAAAGCCCAAATTAAAGGTGCTTCCTTCTCACTGCTTAATTGTGTTGCTGTGTTTTTCAAAGAGTCATATAAAAGAATGGATATCTGCACTTACATTTTAGACATTTTTTAAACGTAAAGTCAAATAATAGTTTTGTTCTTCTTCTTGTCAGCCCCAGTTCATCCACTGCTGATTTTCCATGCATTTCTATTGTTAGGACGTATGTAGTTACTTAGGCCGTTTACATCCTGCCTAAATAACAGTACAAGTACTTAATAACTTCAATCGAATATTCCTCAGAAGGGGTGGGGGTAATAAAATTATTTTTCCTACAAAACTTGTTTATTTTTTAAAGACCTTTTCAACGATACTACTTTTGACCCCCCGTGCTATTTGAAATTTTGGAGTTCTAGACATTCTGGAGCAAACTCTTCAGGATGCCGATTTTTCCGGCAAATGCCAATGTCACCATTCGATTCTTCATGAAGGCTTTTGTAATAAAAAATTTTGGCCTGACTCTCTACGATTAACCGTTTTCGAAAAAAACGACTGGTATCAAGGTATCTGTTACCAGTATCAACTATTCAAAAACAATCGCGATTGATCTTAGCAGGCCGTTGTTAAAGTTATTGTAGTGAATCACAAACACGCAATACACAAACATTTAATATAATGTCATTTTAAACTTTTCTAATTCAAATGAATAAATAACATAATACGCACGAATTTGTAATTAATAATATTTTTCTATCAACATGTAACTTCTAGATTTGTAAGTACCTACACCTTAACTACTTTAACTGACTATGGCTGTAATAACATAATTTAATTTAAAAGGTGTTCAAAGTGACCACCATTTTCTCGTATACAAACACGGCATCTTCGAATAAAACTTCTTTGTACATCTTGAAGCATTTCAGGTGTGATAGTATTTACAGCATTTACAATGCTATCTTGTAATTCCTGCAAATTTAAAATGACATTATATTAAATGTTTGTGTATTGCGTGTTTGTGACTTTCTTCACTACAATAACTTTAACAACGGCCTGCTAAGATCAATCGCGATTGTTTTTGAATAGTTGATGCTGGTAACAGATACCTTGATATAATTTAAATTATGTCAGTAATTATTAACGCTAGGTATATGGTTGTGTTATGTTTTATTAAAGAGATGTTATCATGTAATCGAACTAGCATAAAATATACAGGGTGTTGTATTTAAAAAAAGTAAAATCACGTCCTTTCCGTTAAAACCGGAAGTCGACCATTTTTGTGTGTGCGTCCAAAATACTCGCCACATAAATTTGAATAACTCTTATATGAATCATTTTTTTCTATTATCAATAATAAACGAGCAAATCCACTCGCCCTAAAGTTACAATCAACCTGTATACAGGGTGTTAATTAAGTACGTCCGCAAACTTTAAGGGGCGATTCCTTGATAAAATCTAAGATAAAAAGTTCATACAAACACGGGACCTAAACGGCTTCGTTTTCAAGATACAGGATGTTGAAGTTTAAAGGCGCACAAATGTATGCATTGAGGTCGGAGGTGGTCATTTTCAGCATCTGCTGTGAGACAATGCTCTTTAGTTAATTATTTCCGTAGTAGTAGTGTATTTAAGTTTGGTAGTATTGTAAGATTGTTTGTTATTAAATAATATTTTTTTAAAACTTGTTTAAACCGTATTTTGAAAACGAAGAGCCGTTTAGGTCCTATGTTTTCGTTTTTCTCGAAAACGGTTTATTGTATCAAAAAAAGAAGAGAGGCATCTTTTGTGTAGTTTCGATGGATAAAGCTATAGTAATTTACGTTATAAGTACGGTAAACTCAGTTTTACAGTAACGATTCGAAATGTTTAAGGACGAGGCGACGAAGGAGCCGAGTCAGGAATTTGGAGACGAGTTACTGTAAGAGTTTACCGAACGTATGTCGTAATGCGTTTTATTTCATACTGCAGGCACTAAATCTTTGTTTAAAATTGAAAAAATTCAAAATAAAAATTTGAATTCATAATATGGACATCTATGAAATGGAAGTGTGTTTTTTGATTGTTTGCCTTGTCAAAACGGGAGAAAATTATAACATTTTTGACGAAGCTCTTCGTAAATCTATTGCACCATTAATGTCAATATTAATATTTAGTTTCTTTTTAATTGTCATATTTATTAATTTTGTAGTTTTTTAGTAATAAATATAGTTTGATTATCGATTTATTTCATTTGAGTCCGGTAAAAGTTTTTACCGGACCTGATACCGTAAAGTCTTATTTACCGGACTCAAATCGTTAACTTAAACATGGGTGTTACGATACAGTATGAAATAAAAAAACTTGTAGTATTGGCTAAAAAACAGTGGCGTACCATATTTTTTTAAAATAAGGTAACTGAGGTGGCCCCGATCCACGCCACTAGTGGAAATAAATTAAATTAATTTTAACCAAACAATGCCACTTTATGAAATATTAACCTACAACAAGTTTGTTTCATTAGAATACCTCTAGGCGTTTTCCAGATTTTTGAAAAAATAATAATTTTTGTTTAAACTTCAACATACTGTATCTTGTTTTACTATGTAATATCTATTTATAATTTTAGCATTTTTTCCAGGTAGGTACATCACAAAAATTTGGAATTGAAACATATTTTGTTTTCGGAGTCGAAAGTTAAATGAACTTTTAATGGTTAATTCATAATTTTTCTTTTGAATGAATGTTTAATTACCAATATTAAAAAATTGCACCCAGAGGAGTCATTTACCTACTTTCCAAGAAGATGGGGCATCAAATGAATCAACACAGTCTCATCAAAACTCTTTGGTAGATATGCAAACAAATGTACAAAGAACTGTAGAGGCCTAAAGTAGAAGCATGGTACTCTGTGATGGTCTAACCATCAGAAAAAAGTGGAGGTGCAAACCTCCCCTGGACTTTCCCATACTAAAAATAAACGTTTTGTTTTTGGTATTCAAAAGTATAATTCGCGATGCAGACCCTGACCAGTATTTGAATGCCTATCGAGAAAAACGAGACTATACGGAGTAGATATGAACAGAAGAAAAACGCCCATCTATCTGTAGGTACCGGCTAGAAATTACAGCTGGCGAAGCCGGACGATCGCTACCGACTGACAATCCGTTTCCGACAGAGTCCAAAATAAATTCAAAATTCACGAATTTCTCATCAACCGTACATTTTAGCTATATGAACACCTTATACTATGTGATAGACAATTAAATTTTCCATTTAATTATATAATAATATATAGGGTGTTTCATTTAAAATAACAAAGTTGCTTATTGTACTGTGGAAAGCAAACGCCCTGTATACGTGATATACATTTAGGAGAATGCAGAATTATATGCTGAATAACTTTTATATTTAAACTTCTTTCATATTTTGACTAATAAAGGCGCTATAGGAGCATCCATTTCCGATTTTCAAAACCTCGTAGAGGGCGCCACAGTGGAATTCTGGCGTTCATCAAAAAACAAAAATGTAGCTAATACCAAGCTGCATAAGTATAGAAAATTTAAACAAAATCAAAATTTTTGTAATACTTTTTCAAAAATGAGCGCCGTTGCGACCGTTTTTGGATTTAGTAAATAATTTTTTTTATGGTGAAGTATCGCCAAAGGGCTTTCAAGCAAGTTGTTGCGAAACCTGATCAGATAACTGGTTTTTGAGTTATGGGGCGTTAAAGTCGAAATTTTAAAAAATTCATAGCGGCCACCATTTTGAAGTTATAGAGAGTCCGGCAAAAAACTGTTTCCCTTCAAATATGGTCTTCTTTCATATTCCCTACTCATATTATCAAAATTCCACTTCTGAAAAAAATGTTACCAAAAAAACATCTCTAACTTCCGCTTCCGGTTTAGGATTTTTTTGAAAAGCTAATTTTGTCGAAGAATTTTCGATATACTCCCTCATTTAAAATTTCATCAAAATCGGTTCACTAGTTTTTGCGTTAGAGGAGTTACATACATACATACATACATACATACATACCCCACCCACCCACCCATCCACAGACAGACATTCTTTCTAGACCACTTTTTTGGGTTCCTGGGGGCCCAAAACACCAATTTCCGTGAAAATCTCAATTTCGAAAATTTTCATGACATCAATACTTCCCCTATAATACCAGTAGTGGTATGGGACAGTAAAAATGTAAAAATTGGTAAATAACAGCAGTCTTTCTATTGATACTCTCCTGATTTCATTTCATAAATTAAATGTTAATTTTCATTTTGTAGACCAACTATTTTCTACTTTTAGGTACCTAATATAATTCCAAAGAACATACTAAGCTACTCTCATACTTTTGTGGGAAATTAACGTTCGGTTTATGGACCGACTTAATTTAAGAAGTTGCACAGCAAGAATCCAAAAAACATTTTTCGTCCAGTGTCATACATAATTATTTTACCGGCTGAAAAAATTATACTCTTGTCGAAATTTCGAACCAAAAAACAATCGTTTACGAGACAGTAGACTAAATATTAAATCATTAAACTAAGTTCTTAAATTAAATCGTCATAAACCAAGCCTAACAAAACCAGAATTTAGAAGCTTTAGATATTGAAATAAAAAATATTATTTCGGACTTTAGGAGCTTCTGGATTAGAATATTTACCATAGTTGTAAGAGGTCACAACTTCCATAATAATCGTTAGCCACTACCATCTTGTATTCTCCACAGCATTGACTGTAATAATTGTCCATTGAAAATGGTTTGCATATAACTGTTACACATCCCGCTGCAACAATAAAAAATTATAGTCAAATTAGATCTCTAGCCAATGATAACACTCTTTTATAAGTTTTCTCAGTTAAATAGCATCGTCAAAGACAATAAGTAAGCAGAAAATAATTATTATGTTATCACAAAATTAGGAAATTGATTTGTAATGTTGTAGATCCGTCACCTAAATTTGATTAGTGACTGTGTGTTATCTTATATATTTTTTAATCTAATTGAACACATTATTATGAACTTCAATGTAAGGGGATGGATCTGGCCAAATTGGCAACTTCGCACTGCCTCTCATTTGAAATTATGTCGTATGCACAGAACGCCCCAATATTAGGTGACGATCTACATTACCAATTGATTTATTCTTATCAATATTTTTTAATTAATCATTAATAATCTTACATGAAAGTATTCCCAGCGAAGAATGAAAGACAGCAACTACCAAAGCTTGATTCTATTGAAGCAAACCCTTTGAAATCATTAATTGGGCTTAGCAATTCGACAGCAAACAACACTCAATTTTGTAAGGATTATAAACCCATTTCAATCACAAACACTTGATGGTATTGCGATTAGCCTGAAAAGATCATTATTAGAATTATTATTAGAATATTGAACAATTCTTATTAAACATAACCCACAAAAAGCAAAAAGAACTTACAACAGATTTATAGAATAAATACTACTATTACCTACTAGTTACAATTTTGAAACTATAAACGGAAATAAAACACTTAAATGCATTCATAATGGATAATATATTAGATATTACCTAATTTTGATAAAAGGAAGCACCTGCTTGCAAAAAATTATTGTTTGCAATACTGTAAAGAAAATTAACAACTCACGTAAAATAGGAGCCTTTACTGTGTATCTGCCTTCTTTTCTCACCCGATTCATTAAAAATTATGTAAGCATACGGTAACACTTTTTCAAAAACGCCGAAGCCATCAACAGAAGCCATCTTGAGCAAAGAACATAATATCAAGTATCAACATGATGGACTACGCATGTGCCGTGGACGCAACGGTCAACGTTTACACCGTTAATAATTTTATCATAAAGGTCCGTTTACACAACCTTGCGTTTACGCCACATACGAAGAGTATTTTTACTTACGTAATACTAAAGTGTCAGATTAAATTTGACAAACAGTATCAAGGGACTCTAAGTAAAACTATTGCTCTAAAATATCAGTTATATCTCACAGGTTTACGTAGGTTTAAGGTTAAATGAACCTTAGTTCTAATAAGATTTTGTTGCTTATGAGAATAAGTCATGTTGGATAAATGCATGTACGAGAAGCGGCGATGCCAGATCTCACAAAAAATCGTGTAATCTTACGATTTCACTTACAATCTCATCATCTCACGATAACTGCTCTACATCCCACGATTTTAAACGCTGTGCTTAAATTTGAATATGGATATCTTTGAACTTGTGTACATTTTGTCAATTTCTGTTTAAAACTCGGAGGTTCCCATGAAAGTATACAATAAATACCTACTCTAAAGCTGCGTTCGGTTAATAGTGCCGTTTGCTCTTCTTTCTCAAAATCGGTCGTTATTTACAATGCGAGCAAATGGAGTGATCTCCATAGCGTTCGTTTATCAAAGTTCGGAGCGAATGGTGCTCGCTCTTAATGCTCCTACTCAAAGTGGTTGTGCACTTGGAGTTACTAGAATAAAAGGCGGGAAGGATATGATAATTAACCAATATAACCTCACATACAGAGCGCGCATAAAGTTTGGAATAATGGAAATAATTCTTTTCCCGGCAAATTTAAAGAAAAACGGTTTTACAGGTCAAATTGATTTATTGTAAAAGAAATTTTTGAGATAATTTTCATTTTTCTACCGCTTTCCGGTTTCAAGCAGTGACGTCATCGATATTTTTTTTTAATGGCAACCCCCTAGTGTTTTGGCAGATTTGGATAGATAATGAAATTCTGAATTCAAAAATATAAACATTTGTATTCAGACTGATTAATTTTTGAATGTAATCAAATGAGTGATTTCTAAAATAAGTTTATTTTTCCAAAAAAACAAATTTTTTTGCGAGGAATGGTAGGTAGGTACTGATTCCTGTTACAAAAAGTGAGTTCCAGTATAAATAAGAACCATACCAACATCGTTTCTTCAAGAAAGTAGTTGGTTAGTAAAATATACTTTTTTTAGAAATCACTTATTTAATTAAATTCAAAACTTAAAATCTCTGAAACAATCAGTCTGAATACCATAAATGTTGATATTTTTGAATTCAGAATTTCATTATCTATCCAATTCTGCCAAAACAATAGGGGGTTGCCATTAAAAAAAATATCGATGACGTCACTGGTTGAAACCGGAAAGCGGTAGAAAAATGAAAACTATCTCAAAATATTTCTTTTAAAATAAATCAATTTCACATGTCAAACCGTTTTTCTTTAAATTTGCCGGGAAAAAAATTATTTCCATTATTCCAAAGTTTATGCGCGCACTGTACCTATAGTGCATATAGTAGGTGTTGTGTGTTATGGTTGTGTTTTAACGAATTGAGAAAATAGCCATGGAAAAACAGGAGGATGAAGTGATAAATATATCAAACGAGAAATTACTCTACGAATGCAGTGAATGCAAAGAAAGTAGTTTTGTTGAACAACACATAAAAGATACTCATAATATTAGTGGTAAGTTGAAAAACACATCAGAATTAAATTAGTGAATACTTATTTAAAATAACGTTTTCAGGCAACTTTTGGTCAGAATTCAATGCAGTGACAACATAGGGGAGGCTCGGGCATAATGAATCATGTGGGCAAAGGGAATCATGCATTTGATTTAAAATGTATTTGTTTCCCGCGCCTCATCATTCTACCAACTGAAAAGTGACTAATTCTCTAGTTGTGTGTGCTGCTATAGTTACGGTAAGTTTAAAGCGATGCATTTTATAACAAATATAAAAATTTATGGAGTCGAATTATCATTTTCGTGTCTCTTGTTATTCGATGTAACTTTCTAATTTTAAAGATTGGGTTGCCAGTTTTTTTTTAATAACAAATAGCAGTTCCCTGCGATGTAACCTCAAAGTTTATTTTGAGCGGGAAGCTCTGTTGTGATTTTGTTTACCCTTTAACTATAGGATGCACTCTTGGGCAAAAGGATACAGGGCAAAAAGAATCATCGATTCCTTTTGTTGGTTCCAAACATTAGTCGAAAAATTTTAATTGTATTTTAAAAATGTTTAAAAATCTGGTTCAATAATAAAGTATAATAATATTGTGAATTTATTTTTATTAAATCTTAAAGTGCTACATCTCTATTTTGTACAATTAGAGGTAAAGCATTCATAATGTGTAATCGTTTTCTAATAGCAGTATTATCATTTTGATCATTGGCAAGTGGGTGAAGGGAATAGGCACTCATTGTTTCTTCCTGAATCTCTTCAGCAACCTCTATTAAATCATCCATCGGATCACCAGATAAGATACATATATTATGTAATATGCAAGCACTTATTATAATTAACGATATAAATTCTAATTTAACAGTTTCTAAATATTTTAGTCTCCTAAATTGACCTTTTAATAGTGCAAATGCGTTTTCAATTGCAGCTCTTGTTTTACCTTAGAGTTAGATTAAAATTTTTTTGACGTACTGTCAAATTTCCATAATCCTTAAAACCAACTAATAAATATGGGGATAAAGTGTACGTACGCTAAATCGCCAATTAAATGAGTGTCATTTGAAAAAATTATATTATTGCTGGATATTGGATATATGCTGCTAAGCGATACGCCACCTGGCGGCGGTTTATTGAAACGCTGTAGGCAACATTCAACTGCCATTACGCGTGTGATATAACTACGATTTCCATTTAAAAAAATTAAATAATGAGTAAAAACAATAGTTATTGTTGTGTCCCAAGATGTAAATCATGGAGAAAAAGATCGCCAGAAATAACATTTCACAAATTTCCACCAAAGGGTCAGTTTAATGTTACTTTTCAAAAAGTGGTGGTTCTAACAAAGTGGATCGTCAAAAAGCGTGGATTTTACGATTATTAATGGGAAAGTCCAACAGCAAATCTATGAAAGTCTGCAGCTTACATTTTAAACAAGAAGATTTTTTGAAAAGTAAGTACCTACCTATTATTAACGCGCTACTTTTACACCGCCGCATTTACAGGTGATGTTTTCGATGTTTTGTGTTTTTATGAAATAAAGAACTATTTTGAAAATATTTGCAGCAAACGAGAATCCTCAAAGACGCCACCTGAAAAAACAGCTGTTCCAAGTCAAAATTTGCCTTTGGAAAAAAGTTTAAATACCGATTCTGCTGCTTCGATTCGACTGGCTAAGAGGAATAAGGCTAAGTTAATTACAGAATCACAAAAAAATAAGCTGTGTGATGATTGTGTAGAAGTAGCTGAACATGATGATGATCTTCCAGTAGACCATACACCTGCAGAAATTGAAGTGGCTAATATTCTTATAAATCAGTTACAGTGCGCAACAAATAAAGGGCCGAAAACTTTTCGTGATTTTCAAGTGCAAGTGAATACTCCTAAAAAGTTAACAGTTTGTGATCTAATTTCAAGTGACGAGTCACTAAGTAGTTTTACAGGATTACAGAATTGTAAATTGTTAGATTTTATTCTACGAATCATATCGCATCTACATACAGATACAAGAGTTCATCAATTGACTATTAGAGAACGAGTGATTCTAACATTTACAAAAATAAAGTCTGATTTAAGCTATACCACTCTTTCTGTATTATTTGGCATAAAAGCAACGCGGTGTAGAAGCTACATCATCGAAATGTTGGGCATTTTAACAAAAGTTTTAAAACCTGCGATAAAATTTCCATCTATGAAAGAAATTCAAAATAATATTCCTTTGTTTTGAAAATTTCGAAGATACACAAATTGTTTTAGATTGTACGGAAGTGTTTGTTCAGAAACCTAAATGTCTATGTTGTAGACTAAGATTTTACTCGCATTATAAATCTTCACAGACTGTAAAATTTTTAACAGGTGTATCGCCTGCTGGTTTGATAACATTTGTTAGTAGAGCTTTTGGTGGTCGAGCATCAGATAAAACAATATTTGACCAATCTAATATTTTAGATCGCTTAGATAAGGGTGTGGCTATAATGGTTGACAAAGGGTTTTTGGTAGAGGAATCTTGTGAACGATATCAGATTAAATCATATCGTCCACCATTTTTAAAAGATAAAAAACAATTAAGCAAAGATGAAGCAATTTTCACCAGACACATAAGCAGCAGCACGCGTGCATGTAGAGAGGTGTAACCAGAGAATTAAAATTTTCAAAATTCTCGGCGGTAAGTTGCAATGGTCTTTAGTAAATCATGTTGAAGAAATCTTTACAATAGCATGTGCCATAACAAATCTTTCTTCCCCTATTTAGCCGATGATAAATTCATGCATTGATGCAAATCGGTTTAAGAATTGTACATAACCTTCCATTTACTGATTTAGTGATAATAGGTAGATTAAAAATAACAATAATATTACAGGTAAAAATGATGTAGATTTATTATACCTACATCTATATAAAAGGTGTAGATCATCCACAAGGATAATTTACAACTCAAGCATTAACTACAGCCTATAATACAATTTCATACTTCAACTTAATATTCGATTTAGGATAAAAGGTAATGGGATTTTATAAATAATAAATATTAAAAAAAATATCGATTTTAACAGGAAATAATACGATGTATTCGCTTTATACGTATTTCGGCATCAATGTGCCATTGTCAAAAGCATATAAGATATTTTATAACAAATGCAAAATGATTTATATAGTAGGTAACTGCTTGATTCTATTATTTTAATTTTATTATTTAAAATGGGAAATAAACGCTACTTATCAAGTTGAAATTTAATATTATTTATATTATAATTAAGGGGCTTTGTAATTTGATGATAAGTCTATGTTGTAGGTTGTAGATATGGCAACATACAGGGTGAGTCGGGAGGAAACTGACAAACGTCGGGCGTGTGTTCTACACGTAAATATAAGACAAAAAAACCCATAAGTTGTTATACGATTTTTGTTCTATTCCAAGATACAGGGTCTTCAAAGTTCCAAGTTGTGCTAGTTAAAATGTAAATACATCTGCAGTTACCTGATGAAAAAAAAAAACAAAAATCGGATAACAACTTTTAGCTTTTTTGTCTTATATTTACGTGTAGAACACACACCCGACGTTTGTCAGTTTCCTCCCGACTCACCCTGTATATTACAGTAACGAAATATATTAATGTTTATTTGTTTTCGCAAATTTCATGTATCATGTTTTTAATAAAGTTCTCTTTCACTTTAACCAACATTTTTTTTGAAAATGTGTAATCAAAGGGTACTTTGATGATAACCATATTTTCATTATGTGAACAGTAGATAACAAAATAGCAGATTTCTATGTTTAAAATTGCCATACCCAATTGCACTTGTCCATAATACTTATGCTTCTCTTTGAGAGCGTAGACCCCTCTTCTACTTTCAAATAAGTCAATGTTTTTAATACATCATCCAAATTTTGACATTTACCTGTAATTAATTATGTTAATAATTTTATTCCTATATTAAAATATGCAATTATTCAAATTTGTAATAAGTACCTGCAAATGGACACTTTATTTCTAAAAGACCAACAGGAATGCCATTGGAAACAACTATTCCATCGGGTGAATATCCCAACCATTCATTATTTGGTGCTATTATAATTCCAGTTTCAATTGCATTTAGACTGGTGTATTCTATAAATTTTCTCCGTGCATTAGGCTCTTGTTCCAATCCATATTTTGTATATTTATTAAAGAAATGTTTTGGCCAAAAATATTTTGCTGCTTTATTTTTCCAGTTCGTGCCACAGTACGTAAATATCTCATATATACGCGAGCCAGTTATTCGATATTGCCTTGCCTTGTGCCAATCTTTCAGTGAATGTTTAGTTTCGAATGCTAATTGCTCATGGTCATCAATTTCAAAAGATTGCAATACATGTTCACAGCATTCTCTTGAAAAATCCACATTGCTGTGTGATATTTCCATCATAATTGGGGACTGGCAAGAATTATTAAAAATAAGCGTAAGGCTTTGGATTTCAAACGTCTGATTATCCACATCTTGATCACTCATTATAATAACTTCATGGTGGAGGAGCATTCTTCTTCCAGCACTAAAAGCAAATAGTACGTCACATTAAACAGATGGTATTGATTGAGTGACAAAGTAATTGTATTTACGTATGCCATGAAAACGCAGAATTTGGAAGAAATTCAATGATGTCTTTTTCAATTTGGGAAGACACAATTTCATCCAATTCATATGAAATTGAACGTAAACGGAAAAAAAGTCACTGGAAAAAAAGTAACGGAAAAAAAGCCCCCGGAAAAAAAGTCACCCGGAAGAAAAGCCACCGGAAGAAAAACCACCGGAAATAAAGCCACCCGGAAAAAAAGCCACCCGGAAGAAAAGCCACCGGAAAAAAAGTTACCAGAAAAAAAGTCACCCGGAAAAGAAGTCACCCGGAAGAAAAACCACCGGCAAAAAAGCCACCCGGAAAAATAGTCACCGGTAAAAAAGTAACCGGAAAAAAAGTTACTAGAAATAAATTGTATAAGTAACAATTTAAAAAATTTCAAAGCAGTCGTATACATTCAGTTACTTCTGTAAAATCTTAAAACACAAATAGTTACCAAAACCAATTTGACAATACCTCCATTATTAAAATGTTTTCAGTAACACAATTAGCAAGAAATAATATTGATAAAATTAATGCTGTAAATTGCAACAAATATTTGTATTTTTGTGATTTGGACGAAATGTAGTTGCAAAATAAAGTAGGTAATCCGTGTCATAAATTATCTCTAAAACTGTACTCGTATAAACCGAGGGGTAAACCACAGGGGATATCTAGTGTACAGAGTTGAGGATATCTCGGGGATGTCTCGGGGATATCTGGGATATCTCGGGGATATCTTGGGATATCTGGGATATCTCGAGGATATCTTTGAGATATCTCGGGGATATCTCTGGGATATGTCGAGGATATCTCGGAGATATCTGGAGAAATGTCGAGGAATTCTCGAGATAATAATTATATCTAATGTACGATGTAAAGCTTATTATGCACAGGCAAGGAATTTTCTCTGCATGTGCTTACTTTTTAAGATGGGACAAAAAACGAAACATTGGTAAAAGTACGTGGTTTCAAATATTTCGTACACTTCGAGCGCCTCGTCGAGGGCGCTTACTTTGTGAAATTGGTTTTCTAACACCAAACTTACAATTTCTTAGTCATGTTGTATGAAGTAATAAATTATAACGTTACAATGCGTTGTTTGTTTTAAAGTATTGATCTAGCGGAAATATTATATAAACGGATTTTGAACAATATTGAATATTTTACTTGTTTTCTCAAGTTCTATTGATTTTTTGAAAGTACATAATTTTGCCATAATCGTTTAACGTCCGATTACGTAAAATACCTTGGGATCCCGTGCCCGAGATTATGGAGGTAACCAAACTGATAAATAGCTGCTTAAGAAAAACCCCAAAAGGAATTTTCGGTGAAGTTTATATAGATTAGGTTTTTCCCTTATCCTCATTGAAATTTTAATATTTAGGAAAAGTAAACCCAACCCATTTATTGTGAAAGCACTAGCTTTCTCTAGGATTGGTTGTACAGAAATCTTGGGAAACTCGATCTTTCTGGCTTATTCAAAACATTGGAATTAAATATAAAGAGCTGAAAAGAAAATTTAAAACCTAAGTACTTAATTGTTAAGTTCCTAATTATTACTGTAACATTTTTGCAGTTTTTTATATTATGAATTAAAATATATATATTTTTTAATCTAATTGAACACATTATTATGAACTTCAATGTAAGGGGATGGATCTGGCCAAATTGGCAACTTCGCACTGCCTCTCATTTGAAATTATGTCGTATGCACAGAACGCCCCAATATTAGGTGACGATCTACAAGCGGTAGAAAAATGAAAACTATCTCAAAATATTTCTTTTAAAATAAATCAATTTCACATGTCAAACCGTTTTTCTTTAAATTTGCCGGGAAAAAAAATTATTTCCATTATTCCAAAGTTTATGCGCGCACTGTACCTATAGTGCATATAGTAGGTGTTGTGTGTTATGGTTGTGTTTTAACGAATTGAGAAAATAGCCATGGAAAAACAGGAGGATGAAGTGATAAATATATCAAACGAGAAATTACTCTACGAATGCAGTGAATGCAAAGAAAGTAGTTTTGTTGAACAACACATAAAAGATACTCATAATATTAGTGGTAAGTTGAAAAACACATCAGAATTAAATTAGTGAATACTTATTTAAAATAACGTTTTCAGGCAACTTTTGGTCAGAATTCAATGCAGTGACAACATAGGGGAGGCTCGGGCATAATGAATCATGTGGGCAAAGGGAATCATGCATTTGATTTAAAATGTATTTGTTTCCCGCGCCTCATCATTCTACCAACTGAAAAGTGACTAATTCTCTAGTTGTGTGTGCTGCTATAGTTACGGTAAGTTTAAAGCGATGCATTTTATAACAAATATAAAAATTTATGGAGTCGAATTATCATTTTCGTGTCTCTTGTTATTCGATGTAACTTTCTAATTTTAAAGATTGGGTTGCCAGTTTTTTTTTTAATAACAAATAGCAGTTCCCTGCGATGTAACCTCAAAGTTTATTTTGAGCGGGAAGCTCTGTTGTGATTTTGTTTACCCTTTAACTATAGGATGCACTCTTGGGCAAAAGGATACAGGGCAAAAAGAATCATCGATTCCTTTTGTTGGTTCCAAACATTAGTCGAAAAATTTTAATTGTATTTTAAAAATGTTTAAAAATCTGGTTCAATAATAAAGTATAATAATATTGTGAATTTATTTTTATTAAATCTTAAAGTGCTACATCTCTATTTTGTACAATTAGAGGTAAAGCATTCATAATGTGTAATCGTTTTCTAATAGCAGTATTATCATTTTGATCATTGGCAAGTGGGTGAAGGGAATAGGCACTCATTGTTTCTTCCTGAATCTCTTCAGCAACCTCTATTAAATCATCCATCGGATCACCAGATAAGATACATATATTATGTAATATGCAAGCACTTATTATAATTAACGATATAAATTCTAATTTAACAGTTTCTAAATATTTTAGTCTCCTAAATTGACCTTTTAATAGTGCAAATGCGTTTTCAATTGCAGCTCTTGTTTTACCTTAGAGTTAGATTAAAATTTTTTTGACGTACTGTCAAATTTCCATAATCCTTAAAACCAACTAATAAATATGGGGATAAAGTGTACGTACGCTAAATCGCCAATTAAATGAGTGTCATTTGAAAAAATTATATTATTGCTGGATATTGGATATATGCTGCTAAGCGATACGCCACCTGGCGGCGGTTTATTGAAACGCTGTAGGCAACATTCAACTGCCATTACGCGTGTGATATAACTACGATTTCCATTTAAAAAAATTAAATAATGAGTAAAAACAATAGTTATTGTTGTGTCCCAAGATGTAAATCATGGAGAAAAAGATCGCCAGAAATAACATTTCACAAATTTCCACCAAAGGGTCAGTTTAATGTTACTTTTCAAAAAGTGGTGGTTCTAACAAAGTGGATCGTCAAAAAGCGTGGATTTTACGATTATTAATGGGAAAGTCCAACAGCAAATCTATGAAAGTCTGCAGCTTACATTTTAAACAAGAAGATTTTTTGAAAAGTAAGTACCTACCTATTATTAACGCGCTACTTTTACACCGCCGCATTTACAGGTGATGTTTTCGATGTTTTGTGTTTTTATGAAATAAAGAACTATTTTGAAAATATTTGCAGCAAACGAGAATCCTCAAAGACGCCACCTGAAAAAAACAGCTGTTCCAAGTCAAAATTTGCCTTTGGAAAAAAGTTTAAATACCGATTCTGCTGCTTCGATTCGACTGGCTAAGAGGAATAAGGCTAAGTTAATTACAGAATCACAAAAAAATAAGCTGTGTGATGATTGTGTAGAAGTAGCTGAACATGATGATGATCTTCCAGTAGACCATACACCTGCAGAAATTGAAGTGGCTAATATTCTTATAAATCAGTTACAGTGCGCAACAAATAAAGGGCCGAAAACTTTTCGTGATTTTCAAGTGCAAGTGAATACTCCTAAAAAGTTAACAGTTTGTGATCTAATTTCAAGTGACGAGTCACTAAGTAGTTTTACAGGATTACAGAATTGTAAATTGTTAGATTTTATTCTACGAATCATATCGCATCTACATACAGATACAAGAGTTCATCAATTGACTATTAGAGAACGAGTGATTCTAACATTTACAAAAATAAAGTCTGATTTAAGCTATACCACTCTTTCTGTATTATTTGGCATAAAAGCAACGCGGTGTAGAAGCTACATCATCGAAATGTTGGGCATTTTAACAAAAGTTTTAAAACCTGCGATAAAATTTCCATCTATGAAAGAAATTCAAAATAATATTCCTTTGTTTTGAAAATTTCGAAGATACACAAATTGTTTTAGATTGTACGGAAGTGTTTGTTCAGAAACCTAAATGTCTATGTTGTAGACTAAGATTTTACTCGCATTATAAATCTTCACAGACTGTAAAATTTTTAACAGGTGTATCGCCTGCTGGTTTGATAACATTTGTTAGTAGAGCTTTTGGTGGTCGAGCATCAGATAAAACAATATTTGACCAATCTAATATTTTAGATCGCTTAGATAAGGGTGTGGCTATAATGGTTGACAAAGGGTTTTTGGTAGAGGAATCTTGTGAACGATATCAGATTAAATCATATCGTCCACCATTTTTAAAAGATAAAAAACAATTAAGCAAAGATGAAGCAATTTTCACCAGACACATAAGCAGCAGCACGCGTGCATGTAGAGAGGTGTAACCAGAGAATTAAAATTTTCAAAATTCTCGGCGGTAAGTTGCAATGGTCTTTAGTAAATCATGTTGAAGAAATCTTTACAATAGCATGTGCCATAACAAATCTTTCTTCCCCTATTTAGCCGATGATAAATTCATGCATTGATGCAAATCGGTTTAAGAATTGTACATAACCTTCCATTTACTGATTTAGTGATAATAGGTAGATTAAAAATAACAATAATATTACAGGTAAAAATGATGTAGATTTATTATACCTACATCTATATAAAAGGTGTAGATCATCCACAAGGATAATTTACAACTCAAGCATTAACTACAGCCTATAATACAATTTCATACTTCAACTTAATATTCGATTTAGGATAAAAGGTAATGGGATTTTATAAATAATAAATATTAAAAAAAATATCGATTTTAACAGGAAATAATACGATGTATTCGCTTTATACGTATTTCGGCATCAATGTGCCATTGTCAAAAGCATATAAGATATTTTATAACAAATGCAAAATGATTTATATAGTAGGTAACTGCTTGATTCTATTATTTTAATTTTATTATTTAAAATGGGAAATAAACGCTACTTATCAAGTTGAAATTTAATATTATTTATATTATAATTAAGGGGCTTTGTAATTTGATGATAAGTCTATGTTGTAGGTTGTAGATATGGCAACATACAGGGTGAGTCGGGAGGAAACTGACAAACGTCGGGCGTGTGTTCTACACGTAAATATAAGACAAAAAAACCCATAAGTTGTTATACGATTTTTGTTCTATTCCAAGATACAGGGTCTTCAAAGTTCCAAGTTGTGCTAGTTAAAATGTAAATACATCTGCAGTTACCTGATGAAAAAAAAAAAACAAAAATCGGATAACAACTTTTGGCTTTTTTGTCTTATATTTACGTGTAGAACACACACCCGACGTTTGTCAGTTTCCTCCCGACTCACCCTGTATATTACAGTAACGAAATATATTAATGTTTATTTGTTTTCGCAAATTTCATGTATCATGTTTTTAATAAAGTTCTCTTTCACTTTAACCAACATTTTTTTTGAAAATGTGTAATCAAAGGGTACTTTGATGATAACCATATTTTCATTATGTGAACAGTAGATAACAAAATAGCAGATTTCTATGTTTAAAATTGCCATACCCAATTGCACTTGTCCATAATACTTATGCTTCTCTTTGAGAGCGTAGACCCCTCTTCTACTTTCAAATAAGTCAATGTTTTTAATACATCATCCAAATTTTGACATTTACCTGTAATTAATTATGTTAATAATTTTATTCCTATATTAAAATATGCAATTATTCAAATTTGTAATAAGTACCTGCAAATGGACACTTTATTTCTAAAAGACCAACAGGAATGCCATTGGAAACAACTATTCCATCGGGTGAATATCCCAACCATTCATTATTTGGTGCTATTATAATTCCAGTTTCAATTGCATTTAGACTGGTGTATTCTATAAATTTTCTCCGTGCATTAGGCTCTTGTTCCAATCCATATTTTGTATATTTATTAAAGAAATGTTTTGGCCAAAAATATTTTGCTGCTTTATTTTTCCAGTTCGTGCCACAGTACGTAAATATCTCATATATACGCGAGCCAGCTATTCGATATTGCCTTGCCTTGTGCCAATCTTTCAGTGAATGTTTAGTTTCGAATGCTAATTGCTCATGGTCATCAATTTCAAAAGATTGCAATACATGTTCACAGCATTCTCTTGAAAAATCCACATTGCTGTGTGATATTTCCATCATAATTGGGGACTGGCAAGAATTATTAAAAATAAGCGTAAGGCTTTGGATTTCAAACGTCTGATTATCCACATCTTGATCACTCATTATAATAACTTCATGGTGGAGGAGCATTCTTCTTCCAGCACTAAAAGCAAATAGTACGTCACATTAAACAGATGGTATTGATTGAGTGACAAAGTAATTGTATTTACGTATGCCATGAAAACGCAGAATTTGGAAGAAATTCAATGATGTCTTTTTCAATTTGGGAAGACACAATTTCATCCAATTCATATGAAATTGAACGTAAACGGAAAAAAAGTCACTGGAAAAAAAGTAACGGAAAAAAAGCCCCCGGAAAAAAAGTCACCCGGAAGAAAAGCCACCGGAAGAAAAACCACCGGAAATAAAGCCACCCGGAAAAAAAGCCACCCGGAAGAAAAGCCACCGGAAAAAAAGTTACCAGAAAAAAAGTCACCCGGAAAAGAAGTCACCCGGAAGAAAAACCACCGGAAGAAAAACCACCGGCAAAAAAGCCACCCGGAAAAATAGTCACCGGTAAAAAAGTAACCGGAAAAAAAGTTACTAGAAATAAATTGTATAAGTAACAATTTAAAAAATTTCAAAGCAGTCGTATACATTCAGTTACTTCTGTAAAATCTTAAAACACAAATAGTTACCAAAACCAATTTGACAATACCTCCATTATTAAAATGTTTTCAGTAACACAATTAGCAAGAAATAATATTGATAAAATTAATGCTGTAAATTGCAACAAATATTTGTATTTTTGTGATTTGGACGAAATGTAGTTGCAAAATAAAGTAGGTAATCCGTGTCATAAATTATCTCTAAAACTGTACTCGTATAAACCGAGGGGTAAACCACAGGGGATATCTAGTGTACAGAGTTGAGGATATCTCGGGGATGTCTCGGGGATATCTGGGATATCTCGGGGATATCTTGGGATATCTGGGATATCTCGAGGATATCTTTGAGATATCTCGGGGATATCTCTGGGATATGTCGAGGATATCTCGGAGATATCTGGAGAAATGTCGAGGAATTCTCGAGATAATAATTATATCTAATGTACGATGTAAAGCTTATTATGCACAGGCAAGGAATTTTCTCTGCATGTGCTTACTTTTTAAGATGGGACAAAAAACGAAACATTGGTAAAAGTACGTGGTTTCAAATATTTCGTACACTTCGAGCGCCTCGTCGAGGGCGCTTACTTTGTGAAATTGGTTTTCTAACACCAAACTTACAATTTCTTAGTCATGTTGTATGAAGTAATAAATTATAACGTTACAATGCGTTGTTTGTTTTAAAGTATTGATCTAGCGGAAATATTATATAAACGGATTTTGAACAATATTGAATATTTTACTTGTTTTCTCAAGTTCTATTGATTTTTTGAAAGTACATAATTTTGCCATAATCGTTTAACGTCCGATTACGTAAAATACCTTGGGATCCCGTGCCCGAGATTATGGAGGTAACCAAACTGATAAATAGCTGCTTAAGAAAAACCCCAAAAGGAATTTTCGGTGAAGTTTATATAGATTAGGTTTTTCCCTTATCCTCATTGAAATTTTAATATTTAGGAAAAGTAAACCCAACCTATTTGTAACCATTGTGAAAGCACTAGCTTTCTCTAGGATTGGTTGTACAGAAATCTTGGGAAACTCGATCTTTCTGGCTTATTCAAAACATTGGAATTAAATATAAAGAGCTGAAAAGAAAATTTAAAACCTAAGTACTTAATTGTTAAGTTCCTAATTATTACTGTAACATTTTTGCAGTTTTTTATATTATGAATTAAAACTTTTCAATTAAAATGAGTTTTCAATTACCCGTAATTATGGTCATGGCTAAAATTGAAATGATAATTTTCAATGCAGTCGAGTTTACGGACCCACTTCAATTTCGTCTAAAATTACTAAGAAAGTACTTATTCAACCCTTAATCGCTTCTATAGAATCTTAAGTAAAATTTTACTAGCCATTAGTTAAAGATAGTAACTTAAAGATGCCCTCAACTGTCAACTCCCACTACTCCCACTATATAAATCGATATTTTTAAAAATTTTAAGCAGTAATTCAGAATTATTTGAAGGATGGAGATCATAAAATCGAATAAGGGTGGTGATAAACTCTGTTTTAACGGATATATGTACGTGGTTCAGAAGGTTTGTTCTGAGAGTATACGTTGGAAATGTTCAAAAAGGAGCTCTTTAAAGGTAAGTTGAGTTTATTTACATTACTGATTTTGTATACAGTTTATGATCATTCAAAATTAAACTATAAATAATAAATTGATATTAAAAATACGGGTGATAGTGTTTCTTGTATATTGTATAATTATTATAATGAATATATTTTCTTGCAGTGCCCAGGAACATTAAAAACAAACGCACAGAAAGCCAATCCATTACCTATAACAGAACACAATCATTTACCCAATGTATCTAAGGTAAATGTAACAAAAGTAGTTCAACAAATGAAGGTAGCAGCAGAAACTACTGCGACGACTCTTATTTGGGAATTGAAGATTCCCGATGTTCCATCAATGGGTCCTGGGATAGTTCGCAGCGTGGCCAAGCTACTCAGCCTGATGGTCGCGGGCTGGATGATAAAGACTCCTCAGACAGTGGACCTAGGAGGAGCCTGTTGGGCGCCAAAATATCCTAAATAGGCCGTAGATACAGAAATGGGAAGAGCTTGGGATATTTTCAAACTCCCCTTAGAATACCCAGTAAAACACCAATATAATGCGGTAACTAAAGATTTTTAATAATCATAAGTGATAAATTCAGGTTAACCTTAATAATACCACAAATGGATGAAATTATAAATGGTTAATACACAAAAAAAAAAAAACCCCGCCTTGTTATGTAACACTCTCCAAAAATTTGGTATAAAACTCTCCCCAAATAACTAAACGTATAAAAGCAATACAAACACGCACCGCTGATTAAGGGAATCTCAAAAATAAAGGAGATATCCCAAAACAAAGGATATACGCCAAAATTCACGTTATCGTAAATATATTATATAACCGAAATAAAACCTATAACGTAGTGCACTGCGCAATAGAACCTTATGAGCCGCAAACTCGCTCCTACATATACGTAAACAAAACCAAAACGGAGATTCCTGCGAATCAGCGTAACTCGTCCAATAAAAATAATTGGATAATATGAAAATTAAAACAAATGAGAAGGTTACACTCAAAGGGAGCCTCTCACAAAATTGTACAACTTTATAGGTATCTACTATAGTGCAAATTAAAATTAAATACTTGACGTTAACGATGGCAAAGTAACAATATAGTATCTATGTAACTATTGAATTCTGAGTAACAAACAAAAAAAAATATATGTACTGATAAAAATAAATATATAAGGTACACAAGTTCTTGTTTTTATTACGTCTGAAAAACTGGTAAAAACTAAAGGTCTGACCTTCGTGGAGATATCTAAAGGTGTTTGGGTTCCGTAAAAAAATGTTCCTCGCTCAAGAAGGGATCCGATGGAGCTGGCGGAATAGTAATATCATTTCAAGGAGGTCCCAGATACTCTGATACGGACTTCGTACCCCACTAATCCAGTAATCCAAATTTCCAGTAGCTTTAATCCAAGTGTGATCCAGAATCGTAATAACCAGGTAGTAATCGTCACTCAAAAATCCAACAGCTTGCCAGTAACTTATAAGCTAACAGGTCCAAAAACAAGATGGCCGCTAATAGATAACGGACAAAAACGTAGGTAAAGACGTAACTAGTAGAGAAACGTAGAGAACAAATTCGTAGCTCGCAGGAAAAAGTCCTGAAAAAGGAACAAAACTAACTATCTAAATCATGCCAAGAAATAACCGCTAGAGAACTTACTCAGATCTTGGTTGACTTCAACCCAATCACTAGGATTTTCGGTAATGTGAACATCTCTACCATCTAACACAATCTCTCTTCCAAAGTTCCAATTAGATTTTTAAATTCTCGGCTACGGAATTGTACACCATTGTCGACGATGATGTATTTAGGTACCCCAAACAATAAAAATACGTTCTCTTCAAGGTGGCGAACGATAGGAGCGGCGTTAGCAGAGCGGAGAGGAAAAATCAATGGAAACTTGCTGAAGTAATCGGCTACAACAAGGATATAAGTATAGCCTCGAGTCGATCGAGGAAGGGGCCCAACTAAATCTGCCGAGATCATTTCCCAGGGTTTTGAAATATGCGGACGCCCGATCATCAGTCCAGCGGGTTTAGCCTGTATTACTTTATGACCAAGGCAAGTGGTACAGCTACGAATATACCGAATGATGGATTGCCTCATCTGGGGCCAATAATATTTCTGTCGGATACGAGCGAGTGTCTTGAAAACTCCCAAGTGACCGGCGATCGGTGAATCATGGTTGGAGTTAATAATCTGAGTACGTTCCGTGGTTGGTACCACAATTTTCCACCCATCATTTTCTGGGTTAAGTTGAGGATATTTATTGGCAATATGTTTGTACAACACGTCATCTTTAACCGTCCATTGAGGATAACGCTGGGGACTCGTAGTTACCTTTTTTCGTTGCTGAAGATACCAGGAATCTTTTTCGGTAGCGTCCGTTACAGGATGAGGTTCAACAATGATGGTATCCAAGATTGGAACAGATCTCGAGAGAGTATCCGGAACTACATTATCCTTGCCCTTTCGGTGAATTATGGTAAAGTCGTATTGTTGCAGCTTGACCGCCCATCTGGTTAGTCGGCCAGTCGGATTCTTTAAATTGTGGAGCCATACGAGAGAGTAATGGTCAGTGATAACCGTAAAATGGGACCCTTCAATGTACGGGCGAAACTTATCAACAGCCCATAATACGGCTAGGCATTCTAATTCTGTAGTTGTATATTTGCGTTCTGCTTTGCTGAGGGACCTACTAATATAACTGATGACATATTCTCCTTGCTCATTTTCCTGAGATAGCACAGCCCCTATTCCAAAGCTTGAAGCATCAGTCTGAATGGTAAATGGTTTGGAAAAATCTGGACAGCTGAGTACAGGAGCCGACACTAGGAATTCCTTAATGGAATTAACAGCGGCAGAACATTGTTCGGTCCATCGGAACACGGCATTTTTCTTTAGTAAAGATGTCAAAGGTGCAACAATTGTGGAAAAGCTAGGCACAAACCGGCGATACCATGAGGCCATTCCTAATATTCGGCAGACTTCGGAAACGTTGGTTGGCGTGGGAAGATTCAAAATCGAGCTGACCTTTTCAGGGTCAACATGTAATCCAGTTTTACCAACTACATAGCCCAGGTATTTGAGTTCCGATTTACAAAAATGACATTTATCGCGGCTCACTGTCAGTCCGGCTTCAGTAATTCTTTTAAAGACTTCGGATAAAATTTCGAGATGTTTAGTAAAGGTCGTGGTAACGATAATAACGTCATCTAGATATGAGAAGACAAAAGGGTGCAACTCAGGACCTAGAACTTGGTCAATAAATCTTTGCCATGTGGCCGGCGCGTTATGCAAACCAAACGGCATCCTAGTAAATTGATATAAGCCTCTATTCGGGATCGTGAATGCGGTATACTTTTTGGATGAATCGGAAAGCGGTATCTGCCAATAAGCAGATTTAATGTCTAAGGTGGACAAATATTTGGCGTCGCGTAGACGATCCAATATGTCTGAAATGTATGGTAATGGGTAAGCGTCAGGAGCAGTTACAGCATTTAATTTGCGGAAGTCCACACAGAATCGATATTTTCCATCGGACTTTTTGATTAAAACTATCGGAGAAGACCACGGAGAGTTACTAGCCTCGACAACCCCCTCTTTTAACATGTGATCTAGTTCTGTATTAATGTGTTGTTGAACGACTGGGGATACCGGGTAATATCTTTGTTTTATAGGAGGGGAATCGGTTTTTTATAACA
This sequence comes from Hemicrepidius hirtus, assembly GCA_963082805.1. NCBI lineage: Eukaryota > Metazoa > Arthropoda > Insecta > Coleoptera > Elateridae > Hemicrepidius > Hemicrepidius hirtus. Next base: position 11,276,254 of record OY720168.1, read on the forward strand.
TGTTCTACCACCTTAGCTTTGCCTATACCAGTACTCATCCGAGTAAAAGTTGAATCTAGTAATTTTGTCAAGTCACATTGTTCATCTTCTGTCAATTCTGAGTGAGGAGTTATCGCATTCACTGCAGAAATTTGGTCGTCGGCGAAATGCCATTCTTTTTGTCGTAAGTTAGGAATAACATCCATTTTCCGCCAAAAATCTGCTCCTAAAATTAAGGTATGAGGTAGGGAAGGCATTAATAAAACCTCAAAAATCTTGACTTTACCCCGTAGACAGAGCGGAAGCGTTAAAGTTCCTTCTATGGGACATTTCTCCCCATTGGCAACCGTGCAGGATTGAATATTGGACGCGTGAATATCGAGATTTAACCCTTGTAATTGCATCCAGCCCTTATGACCTATTATAGTTTGAGTCGCCCCGGAATCTAAAAGTCCTAGTAACGTTTTCCCAAAAATTGTAACTTCTAAATATGGTCTTTCGTCTTTCTCGACTTGGGCAAAAATAAAATCTAAAAAATGCTTACGTTGGATCGAGATTTCCTGATTATGAGAGTCCACTACTCGATCGTCTAGTGACTCGCGTTGGCGTTTCCCGAGTGAGAACAAGTGGGACAGGTTTTTACGGTAAAGTTAGGCTTCCCGCATCTAAAGCAATGTACTTGACGGGGTTTCTTGCATTGCGAATTTCGGTGCCCTACTTCTTGGCAATTCCAACATTTGAGATTACAGGAAATCGCATCACAGGAAGAGCTAGGTTCTGGGTCCGTATAAACATATGCTAAATCGGGTTCTAGGCAACGGGCTCCACGACGAGGAGGTGAAATAAATTCTTCTACCGAGGCTTTACTGATTTCTATTTGGCGACAAATTACAAGTGTTCCGTTGATGTTATTTCAGTTAAACTGAGCTTTTCTTGAAAGAAAGGAGCAATATTTTTCCGTAGGATCTTTAATTTTAATGGTTCGGGAAGTACGGTACTCAAACGGCTAAACATGTTAATCATGACTGCTAAATATACTCCAATAGGTTCATTGGGTCCTTGAGTTCTGCGTTTAATTTCCTCAAATAATTTATCATTGTAGTCGTAAGGTTGAAATTCTTGTCGCAATAACTGAACTAATTCGTCCCATCCCGACGCTATAGTACGATAGGCTCGGTACCAAACAAGGGCCTTGCCTGTAAATAGATCTACAGCCGAATCATACAACTGTTCATATGACACATTTCGCGCGATACGCAATTCCTCTACGCGTTCTAAAAATGCTCCTAAAGACATCCCTTGGGTTTCCCCAGAGAATTTACAATCCCACTTACTAACCGGAACGGATTTAACCGTGGAAATACCCCGGGTACCTGAATCGTCAAATTGTGGGGAAGGAGTAGCATTGGAGACCTTTGTGGGGGTACTAGTTATAGCTATTTGCAGTCCTACAATACTTTTATCGAAATTACTAGCCCTATTTTGCAGTTCGGACTCCAAGTCAGCAATTTTCCCTAAAAATTCTTCTTTGAGCTCTTCATGATCAGCGGACAACCGACCTACTCTATTTTTAAGGTGTATGATTTTCGTCGTAATCTTTTTATATAAGCCGCCATGAACCGAATCTTCAAATAAGTCCACGAGTCGTGTTAATTCTTCGACTCCCGAATTTATTGCTACTTGATCTTCTTCCCAAGTATACGGATTGGGAGGATAAGTTGGTTTAGTTAATTTTTCTACCTTTAAAATTTGACGCAAGGATTTTCTTAATTCATTTACGTCGCCTTTAGGTTTGATACCACGTACCGTAATCTCGTAACGAAGTTCCTCAACTGCTAATCTATCAATATCCATGATTACTATAAATTAAAGACAAAACTAACTAATAATAATGAGCGGAATATATAATTCAATCAACCCTACACTATCTGTCGCATAAAAGATGAAATAACAGCGCCGGTAGATAGGTAGGTTGACTTCTCCACAAAATTCCTACAAAATACGTCACGAACCCACAAACAATTAATCCTACAAATATATTCAACGACAAGGAGGGGAGAGAGATAACGGAATACAGTCTTAATATTTTGAGTCGCAAGGGACCTGCTTGTCCCCTCGGGCCCCACGTTGGGCGCCAATTTTCTGCGACGACTCTTATTTGGGAATTGAAGATTCCCGATGTTCCATCAATGGGTCCTGGGATAGTTCGCAGCGTGGCCAAGCTACTCAGCCTGATGGTCGCGGGCTGGATGATAAAGACTCCTCAGACAGTGGACCTAGGAGGAGCCTGTTGGGCGCCAAAATATCCTAAATAGGCCGTAGATACAGAAATGGGAAGAGCTTGGGATATTTTCAAACTCCCCTTAGAATACCCAGTAAAACACCAATATAATGCGGTAACTAAAGATTTTTAATAATCATAAGTGATAAATTCAGGTTAACCTTAATAATACCACAAATGGATGAAATTATAAATGGTTAATACACAAAAAAAAAAAAAACCCGCCTTGTTATGTAACACTCTCCAAAAATTTGGTATAAAACTCTCCCCAAATAACTAAACGTATAAAAGCAATACAAACACGCACCGCGGATTAAGGGAATCTCAAAAATAAAGGAGATATCCCAAACCAAAGGATATACGCCAAAATTCACGTTATCGTAAATATATTATATAACCGAAATAAAACCTATAACGTAGTGCACTGCGCAATAGAACCTTATGAGCCGCAAACTCGCTCCTACATATACGTAAACAAAACCAAAACGGAGATTCCTGCGAATCAGCGTAACTCGTCCAATAAAAATAATTGGATAATATGAAAATTAAAACAAATGAGAAGGTTACACTCAAAGGGAGCCTCTCACAAAATTGTACAACTTTATAGGTATCTACTATAGTGCAAATTAAAATTAAAAACTTGACGTTAACGATGGCAAAGTAACAATATAGTATCTATGTAACTATTGAATTCTGAGTAACAAACAAAAAAAAAATATATGTACTGATAAAAATAAATATATAAGGTACACAAGTTCTTGTTTTTATTACGTCTGAAAAACTAGTAAAAACTAAAGGTCTGACCTTCGTGGAGATATCTAAAGGTGTTTGGGTTCCGTAAAAAAATGTTCCTCGCTCAAGAAGGGATCCGATGGAGCTGGCGGAATAGTAATATCATTTCGAAGGAGGTCCCAGATACTCTGATACGGACTTCGTACCCCACTAATCCAGTAATCCAAATTTCCAGTAGCTTTAATCCAAGTGTGATCCAGAATCGTAATAACCAGGTAGTAATCGTCACTCAAAAATCCAACAGCTTGCCAGTAACTTACAAGCTAACAGGTCCAAAAACAAGATGGCCGCTAATAGATAACGGACAAAAACGTAGGTAAAGACGTAACTAGTAGAGAAACGTAGAAAACAAATTCGTAGCTCGCAGGAAAAAGTCCTGAAAAAGGAACAAAACTAACTATCTAAATCATGCCAAGAAATAACCGCTAGAGAACTTACTCAGATCTTGGTTGACTTCAACCCAATGAAAACCAAATTGCAGCAAAAGCAAAATGGGGGCTTTGATAAGAGACAGTACGAGGCCTTAGAAAATCTATCGAAAGCGTCGGACAAAAACCATTCGATACCAGCGTCACGATAACTCACAGATAGGTACTCACTGATATCGTAATTAAAACGCCCCTGGCAGATAATTGAATACGAAATATTTTTCAATCTATAAAACCTCACCAGGAAGATAGTTTACTTTCAACCGTCAACGTACAAACTCAAAAACGAAGTCCTTCAAGACGAAAGGAAAATTTTTATCCCACTGCTTAAACCAAAAAAAACCGCGTCTCTCGAACACCTGGCCCAAAGGCACCAATCACCAAAAAGCGCCATAGGCGGAACCTAAAGGTATAGCCTCCAACAAACTTAAACATCCGAAAAATATTAAAGAGAGAGCAAAGAGGTAGAAATAATCTCCAAAAACACTTAACCCAACAATAAACTAACGCATACTAGAAAGTACAAGCATTAATAATTACGAAAATAACCGACCGCCATGTAAAGAACTCACCAAACTCAAAATAAATCTCCTGTACGCTACTGAATACGGATAGAGCGATCGAATGCTGTCAATAATCTAGGCCTCTAACGGAATACCAGGCAACTATACACCACAACAATGAAAATCTAAACTAACCTGAAAAACTTTCTGGGATTAATTAACTAGTAATAAATTGTAAGTACAACTTTACCCAATACTAAAAATATTAATTAAAATGCGTTTAGGATCACCACACCAGAATGTGAAACTTATAGGATGATTGAGAAGAATATAGAACTGAAACCAAAAACTACCAAATTGTGCTAAGGGAGCACCTGGTTAATTAAATCTTACAAAAGGGTAGCAAGCAGAAAATACGTTACACTACATTAGCACGCCCTGTACAAATCTTTGCAAGAGGAGTCGCATCTTTAAATAATGATGACGAGAAATTATTAATGCCAACTGAAGAAACCGCGAAGAGGACATTAAGAAATCATCACTCTAAGCAATTACCTCCTTCGCCAAATACCCTCCAGGATCTAATTATAGAAGGTAAAACTCTTTTAGTTTATTATCAAATTCTAAATCTCAATAAATGTTGACTACGCTGTTGACCATGCTTGTCAATAGAAGACCCTCTGAAGTTGTTTCTAACAGATGTATATTTGATTGTAGATAATTGGCGTACCACTGGCGAACCGGCATTTGAAAGATTTTCATTGCACGATAATGGCCAAAACGCCGAGGAGCGTGTTATAATTTTTGCTAACGACTCCTCTCTGAGGCTCTTAGCATCATCAAATGTGTGGTACATGGATGGAAACTTTAGCCTTGCCCCGCCGAATTTCATGCAACTATATGTAATTAGAGTACCAGTCAGGAGACTTTTTGTCACGGCCGTCTATTGTTTGCTAGAACGCAAAACGCAAGACTCCTACGAACCTTTACTCAGGACCATTTTGAATGCATGTGACGAAAGAAATATAGCTGCGGGCCCAACCACTATATATGTTGATTTTGAAAAGGCTGCATTTCAAGCAATTAAAGTGGCATTGGGAGACTATGTTACAATCCGAGGGTGCTTTTATCACCTGTGTCAAAGTACGCACCGGAAAGTTCAAAACCTTGGCATGGAAGCACTTTACAGAGAAAATGGAGCATTAACACAATTTTGCGGTATGCTCGACGGCCTCGTCTTTTTGCCTGTAGATGATGTCGTGCGTGGAATGGATTACCTACGGCAAAATACTCCGGAGGGGGCCGAAGAAATTTTAACATATTTTGATGAAACATATGTAACAGGTACATTCAGAAGACGGATTGTGCCACCTCCATTCCCTCCAAATACATGGAACGTTTTTGAAACCACTTTAGCGGGAGAAGACCGCACGAACAATCAAACGGAGGGGTGGAATCACCGTTTCTCAAATTTGGTGGGATTTAGACACCCATCAATTTGGACGTTGATAACGAAAATGAGACAGGAATTGGCAGTTGATGCTACAAAATTAATTCAAAATGAAATTGGTGTCGAAACTAGGAGAAAAAGGCTTCCAAAATACGAAGAATTACAAAATCGGCTACATTCCCTTTGCCAAGACTACCAGGAAGGCAGACGAGATATTCCAAACTTTTTAAGGGCCATAGGACATAACATACGCCAACGGGTCAATTTTGAATAGCTTATTATTATTATTAATAGTTTTTTGTTTTGTTTTTTTTGCATTTTTTGTAAGACTCGTGTGGTTGAATTTACACATTACCTATTAGTATTACGGACATTATTATTAAGATATTGACTGCAAATAAAATGTGTTACATTAAGTTTTTATATCATGCGTATTATTTTTCACTCCTGTATCTTCCACATTTATTTTAGGATAAATTGGAATTTTTTTCAATTATACTACAATTACAAATTACTTTAAAAGTTACTATCTTTACCTAATGGCAAACGAGATTTCACTTCTATAAGGGATTAAGGGCACTATACCTTAAAATATCGAGTTATTTACAGCGTTACTTTTCATCATTCTTATATCTTGTTTATTGTGTTAGGTACTGAAAACAGTTTAATAATGGAGGGTATTGTTAAATTGCTTTTGGTAACTATTTGTGTTCTAAGATTTAACGAAAAATGTAGATCAATGTATGCGAATACTTTAAAAGATTTTACAATCAAAAATTTATAGAAATATAAATATCAAAAAAAATATCGATTGTAGCCGGAATAACAATATTTATTTTGCTTTATACGTATTTCGGCATCAATGGGGCCAGTTGCTTCACGCAGTGTTACAATAATAGAATCAAGCAGTTACTATATAAATCATTCATTGATGCCGAAATTCGTATATAGCAAAATAAATATTGTTATTCCAGTTAAAATCGATATATTTTTTGATATTTATATTTCTATAATTATGGATTTTAACAAAGTAAAGCTTGAAAATGTCAATAAATCAAAAATTTAAACTTACTTATTCAATTTATTATGATCATAACTTAAACTTAAAATGTTACTTTCTAGTTACTTTTTTTCCGGTGACTTTTTTTCCGTATGGCTTTTTTACCGGTGGTTTTTCTTCCGGGTGACTTTTTTCCGGGTGGCTTTTTTTCTGGTAACTTTTCTTCCGGTGGCTTTTCTTCCGGGTGGCTTTTTTTCCGGGTGACTTTTTTTCTGGTAACTTTTTTTCCGGTGGCTTTTCTTCCGGGTGGCTTTTTTTCCGGGCGACTTTTTTTCTGGTAACTTTTTTTCCGGTGGCTTTTCTTCCGGGTGACTTTTTTTCCGGGGGCTTTTTTTCCGTGACTTTTTTTCCAGTGACTTTCTTTCCGGGATTCCTTGACAACATGTCAGCTTCATACAGTTCACTACCCTTCTTATACTGTATCTGGTAATCATATGCCGATAATATGATACTCCAACGAACAATTCTAGAAGCCGACATAACTGATATGTTCTTATTTGGATTAAAGATCATCTGTAACGGTTGATGGTCGGAAAGTAACGTGAGAGCCCATAGATATATTTATGGAATTCCTTAACCGAAAATATAATGGCCAATGCTTCCCTTTCTAACTGTGAATAATTTTGTTCCGCTTTTGATAGGGTTCCCGAAACGAACTGAATTGGTTTATCAACCCCATCAACCCTATGACTTAAGACCCCCCCCCTATCCCATAGGAGCTTGCTTCACACGATATCACAATTGGTTTCCTAGGATCGTAATGTACCAGAATTTGATTTTTATCCAATAGTTGCTTACTTTCTTTAAATGCTTTCGCGCATTCCCTATCAAATACAAACTCAACTTCTTTTTCTAATAACTTATACAGTGGTTTTAATTGCGTGGATAACATTGGCATAAACCTATGATAATAGTTAATTAGACCCAAATAAGCTCTTAGTTGAGTCACATTTTGAGATTCTGGGGCCAAATTAATTACGCTTACTTTCTCATCCCTAGGCTGGATTCCCTCACAATATTAATCTTGTGTCCTAAATAATCTACCTCCCTTTTAAAGAACTTACATTTATCCAAATTCACCTTACCGTTAAACCGCTGTAATCTTGCTAACACTGTTTCCATCAATTGCTTCGCTTCCTCTAATGAACCTCCTGCGATCAGTATATCGTCTAAATAACAATTTACCTTTGAGAGTCCCCCCAAACTCTGGTCCATTATATTTTGAAAAATAGCCGGTGCCGATGCTATTCCAAATGTTAGCCTAGTGAACTGAAACATTCTCAAGTGCGTATTTATTGTTAAATACTTTTGGTAGTCTGCATGTACTTTTAATTGTTGATACGCCCCTGATAGATCAAGTACTGAAAAATATTTACCACCAGCCAATGTGGAGAAAATATCCTCCGGTGAGGGCAACGGGTACTGATCCACATTTAATACTTTATTTACTGTGACCCGGAAATCGGTACAAACCCGGATATCACCATTCCTTTTCGCAACCACCACAATGGGTGAAGCCCACTCACTGTGTTTTATCGGCTTTAAAATCCCTACTTCAATCATCTGTTTTAACTTACTTTCCACAGTGTGTTTCAAGGAGTATGGTACAGAGTATGCTTTCCTAACTAGCGGAACAACATTTTCTGTGATATTAAACTTGACCTCAAAATCTTTATTTGGGTGACACAGATTTGTATCAAATACATTTCTGAATCTGGTTTTTAATTCGTTTACAACACTACAGGTATCCACAACTTGATTTAACCCAAAATTAGTTTTCCAGTCCGGAAACAAAGTATCTAACCAATCTCGACCTAATAGTGGTGTAAACTTCTTGGAGGATTCTATAACCGTTAAATCTAACTTATGTACCTTATTCCTAAACTTAACATTTACTGTACACGTTCCTACAACTCTAATGGCTTGCCCTGATACTACATTTAACTTGAAGGCTACTGGTTTCAACGGAATATTTAACAATTTGTTAAACCCTACATCTGACATAAATTGACTTACATGCTTCCGTATCCACCTCAAAGTCAATTAACATACCATTTACCGACACTTTAACTTGGTGGGGCTCAATTTCCCCCGCACACACACTATGTAGGCTGAACAAGTCACTGTTGACTTTCTCCTCAACCGCACTCACTGTTGCTGATCCCATGTCTCCGTTTCTCCGGGGACACCGCTTCTTTACATTATCGAACCTTTGACATATAAAGCACCTCCACCTGTTAGCTGGACACTTCCCCCCTTCATGATTCCAATCACATTTTAAACACTTAGTATTACTGTTATTACTCTGCTCCACCTTCGGCCTCGGTTTCTTGACATAGTTGACCGAGCCACCCCCACCGCAAGCTTCCGGCAAGACTTTCACCTGTCTTTGGGTCAGTTCTGCTGTTTGAGCTAATTGGCATGCTGTGACAAACATTAACTTATCTTCTGATAGCAATTTCTTCTGTATACTCTCAGCCTGAATGCCACAGACAAACCGATCTCTTAATGCTTCGTCCAAGAATGTATTGAAATTACATGTGTTTGCCAACTTCCGTAACTCCAGTATGTAGTCAGCAATGGGCTGGTCTGGTTTTTGGTTACACTTGTTGAACACAAACGTCTCGTGTATTTCACATACCACTGGTGAATAATGCCAACCCAATATATCTACGATTTCTTTGTACGTGCAGTCGCTAGGTTTTTTTGGCGCTATCAAATTCTTCAACGTACTATATACCTGCGGCCCCGCTAACGTTACAAACATAGACACCTTATTTTCCACTTCGATTATGTTTATTTTAAATAAGTGGTCAAGTCTCTCCAAATACGTTGTAGTTTCGTTGTAGTGTTCGATACTGCCAATCAATGCTGTTAAAAGAACAATAAAATATGAGTTAAGTTGGTATAGGTTGGGTTGGTATTTTGGGGGTTATGTATGATGTACGAAAAAGAAAGGTGTCATAAAAAGCATGGTTAAGGAAAAGTGTATAAATATGAATAAATAATTGATCTAAGGTTGATGAATCATTTAAATATAACAATAAATGCCATGATCGCTAATCGCTTTCTCACCCAACGGTCAGAACACAGGGACACTCACTTCCTTCACAAGACGCTCACTTGCCTGCTTGCCTCGAGTAAGATTATCCGGCTTGCAATACCCGTCCGTCCAATTTCCTATCACTAAACTGTACACAGCTCGTCGCCATGTTGTGTTTCAATAAAACACTGAGGTTCTTTATTACTAATTTATTAAGGAAACATTTACTTGGCAAGAACAAACGTAAGCGTCTTAACTGACTACGCCTCTACACCGTTCTGACTAGCGGGAACAGCCTCCCACCGTGTCACTCCGGATCTCTATACTTAAACCTAAGGACACTAAATATAACTAACTAGTTCAGTAACTACTGCCCAGTGGCGCAGAGATAACACCAACTTGACTTTACATTGTTTACGAAATAAGATCTCTACAAACGTATTGGGGTCGTCGTTTAAGATGGCAGCGCCGCTGCGGTAAATACGTTAACCTCTGTAGGTAACATTGAACCTTGACATTGAACAACATTGTTGTGTCAGTTTGTGGTCAGTTTTAAGTTTTATTTTCCTATTTGTGAACTTTAAAGTTATAGAATTACAGTAAGTATTACAATATTCCATAATTATATTACATAACTCATTTTATAAAAGCGTATTACCCAATTCTATGCAGTGTAACATTTTCTTTAGTTGAATATTTCAACTATATGAAAGGCAATAACCATTCAAGATGTGTGTCTGAAGGGGAGGAAGTTCTAGATGCAGGGCATATTATTTTGTGTGGCATTACAGACACGTGCACTATGTCTGCAAACCAGTGCTCTACAAGCACATCCACATACAATTAAATGCACATTTTCCATAAATGACAATACTAAAGCCCTTGTTAATAATTTTGAATGTACATGTAAAGCAGGTCAAAGTGGGCAGTGCAAGCATATATCGGCAGTACTAATTAAATGTACAAGGTGTATTTAAAACATGTTTATCAAAAGCATTATCAAGCTCCGCAATGTTTTAACTTAATTATATCATACTTTATTTTAGTGTTCCTCTTTTCTGGTGCTTTGTTTTGTTTTAGATCGCCATTAAATAAATTGGAAAGAATATCGCAAACCGATGCCAAATGTGTATGGTCTACACAAAAAAAAATCAACCCAGGAGCTTTATAAACCAGTTCCAATAAAAGAGATGCCCTGCTTTAGAGGTCTACCTTCAATTTCGAATCCCGGAAAAAAAGTCACTGGAAAAAAAGTCACGGAAAAAAAGCCCCCGGAAAAAAAGTCACCCGGAAGAAAAGCCACCGGAAAAAAAGTTACCAGAAAAAAAGTCGCCCGGAAAAAAAGCCACCCGGAAGAAAAGCCACCGGAAAAAAAGTTACCAGAAAAAAAGTCACCCGGAAAAAAAGCCACCCGGAAGAAAAGCCACCGGAAGAAAAGTTACCAGAAAAAAAGCCACCCGGATATCTCGTCTGCCTTCCTGGTAGTCTTGGCAAAGGGAATGTAGCCGATTTTGTAATTCTTCGTATTTTGGAAGCCTTTTTCTCCTAGTTTCGACACCAATTTCATTTTGAATTAATTTTGTAGCATCAACTGCCAATTCCTGTCTCATTTTCGTTATCAACGTCCAAATTGATGGGTGTCTAAATCCCACCAAATTTGAGAAACGGTGATTCCACCCCTCCGTTTGATTGTTCGTGCGGTCTTCTCCCGCTAAAGTGGTTTCAAAAACGTTCCATGTATTTATTGGAGGGAATGGAGGTGGCACAATCCGTCTTCTGAATGTACCTGTTACATATGTTTCATCAAAATATGTTAAAATTTCTTCGGCCCCCTCCGGAGTATTTTGCCGTAGGTAATCCATTCCACGCACGACATCATCTACAGGCAAAAAGACGAGGCCGTCGAGCATACCGCAAAATTGTGTTAATGCTCCATTTTCTCTGTAAAGTGCTTCCATGCCAAGGTTTTGAACTTTCCGGTGCGTACTTTGACACAGGTGATAAAAGCACCCTCGGATTGTAACATCGTCTCCCAATGCCACTTTAATTGCTTGAAATGCAGCCTTTTCAAAATCAACATATATAGTGGTTGGGCCCGCAGCTATATTTCTTTCGTCACATGCATTCAAAATGGTCCTGAGTAAAGGTTCGTAGGAGTCTTGCGTTTTGCGTTCTAGCAAACAATAGACGGCCGTGACAAAAAGTCTCCTGACTGGTACTCTAATTACATATAGTTGCATGAAATTCGGCGGGGCAAGGCTAAAGTTTCCATCCATGTACCACACATTTGATGATGCTAAGAGCCTCAGAGAGGAGTCGTTAGCAAAAATTATAACACGCTCCTCGGCGTTTTGGCCATTATCGTGCAATGAAAATCTTTCAAATGCCGGTTCGCCAGTGGTACGCCAATTATCTACAATCAAATATACATCTGTTAGAAACAACTTCAGAGGGTCTTCTATTGACAAGCATGGTCAACAGCGTAGGCAACATTTATTGAGATTTAGAATTTGATAATAAACTAAAAGAGTTTTACCTTCTATAATTAGATCCTGGAGGGTATTTGGCGAAGGAGGTAATTGCTTAGAGTGATGATTTCTTAATGTCCTCTTCGCGGTTTCTTCAGTTGGCATTAATAATTTCTCGTCATCATTATTTAAAGATGCGACTCCTCTTGCAAAGATTTGTACAGGGCGTGCTAATGTAGTGTAACGTATTTTCTGCTTGCTACCCTTTTGTAAGATTTAATTAACCAGGAGCTCCCTTAGCACAATTTGGTAGTTTTTGGTTTCAGTTCTATATTCTTCTCAATCATCCTATAAGTTTCACATTCTGGTGTGGTGATCCTAAACGCATTTTAATTAATATTTTTAGTATTGGGTAAAGTTGTACTTACAATTTATTACTAGTTAATTAATCCCAGAAAGTTTTTCAGGTTAGTTTAGATTTTCATTGTTGTGGTGTATAGTTGCCTGGTATTCCGTTAGAGGCCTAGATTATTGACAGCATTCGATCGCTCTATCCGTATTCAGTAGCGTACAGGAGATTTATTTTGAGTTTGGTGAGTTCTTTACATGGCGGTCGGTTATTTTCGTAATTATTAATGCTTGTACTTTCTAGTATGCGTTAGTTTATTGTTGGGTTAAGTGTTTTTGGAGATTATTTCTACCTCTTTGCTCTCTCTTTAATATTTTTCGGATGTTTAAGTTTGTTGGAGGCTATACCTTTAGGTTCCGCCTATGGCGCTTTTTGGTGATTGGTGCCTTTGGGCCAGGTGTTCGAGAGACGCGGTTTTTTTTGGTTTAAGCAGTGGGATAAAAATTTTCCTTTCGTCTTGAAGGACTTCGTTTTTGAGTTTGTACGTTGACGGTTGAAAGTAAACTATCTTCCTGGTGAGGTTTTATAGATTGAAAAATATTTCGTATTCAATTATCTGCCAGGGGCGTTTTAATTACGATATCAGTGAGTACCTATCTGTGAGTTATCGTGACGCTGGTATCGAATGGTTTTTGTCCGACGCTTTCGATAGATTTTCTAAGGCCTCGTACTGTCTCTTATCAAAGCCCCCATTTTGCTTTTGCTGCAATTTGGTTTTCATTGGGTTGAAGTCAACCAAGATCTGAGTAAGTTCTCTAGCGGTTATTTCTTGGCATGATTTAGATAGTTAGTTTTGTTCCTTTTTCAGGACTTTTTCCTGCGAGCTACGAATTTGTTTTCTACGTTTCTCTACTAGTTACGTCTTTACCTACGTTTTTGTCCGTTATCTATTAGCGGCCATCTTGTTTTTGGACCTGTTAGCTTGTAAGTTACTGGCAAGCTGTTGGATTTTTGAGTGACGATTACTACCTGGTTATTACGATTCTGGATCACACTTGGATTAAAGCTACTGGAAATTTGGATTACTGGATTAGTGGGGTACGAAGTCCGTATCAGAGTATCTGGGACCTCCTTCGAAATGATATTACTATTCCGCCAGCTCCATCGGATCCCTTCTTGAGCGAGGAACATTTTTTTACGGAACCCAAACACCTTTAGATATCTCCACGAAGGTCAGACCTTTAGTTTTTACTAGTTTTTCAGACGTAATAAAAACAAGAACTTGTGTACCTTATATATTTATTTTTATCAGTACATATATTTTTTTTTTGTTTGTTACTCAGAATTCAATAGTTACATAGATACTATATTGTTACTTTGCCATCGTTAACGTCAAGTTTTTAATTTTAATTTGCACTATAGTAGATACCTATAAAGTTGTACAATTTTGTGAGAGGCTCCCTTTGAGTGTAACCTTCTCATTTGTTTTAATTTTCATATTATCCAATTATTTTTATTGGACGAGTTACGCTGATTCGCAGGAATCTCCGTTTTGGTTTTGTTTACGTATATGTAGGAGCGAGTTTGCGGCTCATAAGGTTCTATTGCGCAGTGCACTACGTTATAGGTTTTATTTCGGTTATATAATATATTTACGATAACGTGAATTTTGGCGTATATCCTTTGGTTTGGGATATCTCCTTTATTTTTGAGATTCCCTTAATCCGCGGTGCGTGTTTGTATTGCTTTTATACGTTTAGTTATTTGGGGAGAGTTTTATACCAAATTTTTGGAGAGTGTTACATAACAAGGCGGGTTTTTTTTTTTTTTGTGTATTAACCATTTATAATTTCATCCATTTGTGGTATTATTAAGGTTAACCTGAATTTATCACTTATGATTATTAAAAATCTTTAGTTACCGCATTATATTGGTGTTTTACTGGGTATTCTAAGGGGAGTTTGAAAATATCCCAAGCTCTTCCCATTTCTGTATCTACGGCCTATTTAGGATATTTTGGCGCCCAACAGGCTCCTCCTAGGTCCACTGTCTGAGGAGTCTTTATCATCCAGCCCGCGACCATCAGGCTGAGTAGCTTGGCCACGCTGCGAACTATCCCAGGACCCATTGATGGAACATCGGGAATCTTCAATTCCCAAATAAGAGTCGTCGCAGAAAATTGGCGCCCAACGTGGGGCCCGAGGGGACAAGCAGGTCCCTTGCGACTCAAAATATTAAGACTGTATTCCGTTATCTCTCTCCCCTCCTTGTCGTTGAATATATTTGTAGGATTAATTGTTTGTGGGTTCGTGACGTATTTTGTAGGAATTTTGTGGAGAAGTCAACCTACCTATCTACCGGCGCTGTTATTTCATCTTTTATGCGACAGATAGTGTAGGGTTGATTGAATTATATATTCCGCTCATTATTATTAGTTAGTTTTGTCTTTAATTTATAGTAATCATGGATATTGATAGATTAGCAGTTGAGGAACTTCGTTACGAGATTACGGTACGTGGTATCAAACCTAAAGGCGACGTAAATGAATTAAGAAAATCCTTGCGTCAAATTTTAAAGGTAGAAAAATTAACTAAACCAACTTATCCTCCCAATCCGTATACTTGGGAAGAAGATCAAGTAGCAATAAATTCGGGAGTCGAAGAATTAACACGACTCGTGGACTTATTTGAAGATTCGGTTCATGGCGGCTTATATAAAAAGATTACGACGAAAATCATACACCTTAAAAATAGAGTAGGTCGGTTGTCCGCTGATCATGAAGAGCTCAAAGAAGAATTTTTAGGGAAAATTGCTGACTTGGAGTCCGAACTGCAAAATAGGGCTAGTAATTTCGATAAAAGTATTGTAGGACTGCAAATAGCTATAACTAGTACCCCCACAAAGGTCTCCAATGCTACTCCTTCCCCACAATTTGACGATTCAGGTACCCGGGGTATTTCCACGGTTAAATCCGTTCCGGTTAGTAAGTGGGATTGTAAATTCTCTGGGGAAACCCAAGGGATGTCTTTAGGAGCATTTTTAGAACGCGTAGAGGAATTGCGTATCGCGCGAAATGTGTCATATGAACAGTTGTATGATTCGGCTGTAGATCTATTTACAGGCAAGGCCCTTGTTTGGTACCGAGCCTATCGTACTATAGCGTCGGGATGGGACGAATTAGTTCAGTTATTGCGACAAGAATTTCAACCTTACGACTACAATGATAAATTATTTGAGGAAATTAAACGCAGAACTCAAGGACCCAATGAACCTATTGGAGTATATTTAGCAGTCATGATTAACATGTTTAGCCGTTTGAGTACCGTACTTCCCGAACCATTAAAATTAAAGATCCTACGGAAAAATATTGCTCCTTTCTTTCAAGAAAAGCTCAGTTTAACTGAAATAACATCAACGGAACACTTGTAATTTGTCGCCAAATAGAAATCAGTAAAGCCTCGGTAGAAGAATTTATTTCACCTCCTCGTCGTGGAGCCCGTTGCCTAGAACCCGATTTAGCATATGTTTATACGGACCCAGAACCTAGCTCTTCCTGTGATGCGATTTCCTGTAATCTCAAATGTTGGAATTGCCAAGAAGTAGGGCACCGAAATTCGCAATGCAAGAAACCCCGTCAAGTACATTGCTTTAGATGCGGGAAGCCTAACTTTACCGTAAAAACCTGTCCCACTTGTTCTCACTCGGGAAACGCCAACGCGAGTCACTAGACGATCGAGTAGTGGACTCTCATAATCAGGAAATCTCGATCCAACGTAAGCATTTTTTAGATTTTATTTTTGCCCAAGTCGAGAAAGACGAAAGACCATATTTAGAAGTTACAATTTTTGGGAAAACGTTACTAGGACTTTTAGATTCCGGGGCGACTCAAACTATAATAGGTCATAAGGGCTGGATGCAATTACAAGGGTTAAATCTCGATATTCACGCGTCCAATATTCAATCCTGCACGGTTGCCAATGGGGAGAAATGTCCCATAGAAGGAACTTTAACGCTTCCGCTCTGTCTACGGGGTAAAGTCAAGATTTTTGAGGTTTTATTAATGCCTTCCCTACCTCATACCTTAATTTTAGGAGCAGATTTTTGGCGGAAAATGGATGTTATTCCTAACTTACGACAAAAAGAATGGCATTTCGCCGACGACCAAATTTCTGCAGTGAATGCGATAACTCCTCACTCAGAATTGACAGAAGATGAACAATGTGACTTGACAAAATTACTAGATTCAACTTTTACTCGGATGAGTACTGGTATAGGCAAAGCTAAGGTGGTAGAACATGTTATAAAAAACCGATTCCCCTCCTATAAAACAAAGATATTACCCGGTATCCCCAGTCGTTCAACAACACATTAATACAGAACTAGATCACATGTTAAAAGAGGGGGTTGTCGAGGCTAGTAACTCTCCGTGGTCTTCTCCGATAGTTTTAATCAAAAAGTCCGATGGAAAATATCGATTCTGTGTGGACTTCCGCAAATTAAATGCTGTAACTGCTCCTGACGCTTACCCATTACCATACATTTCAGACATATTGGATCGTCTACGCGACGCCAAATATTTGTCCACCTTAGACATTAAATCTGCTTATTGGCAGATACCGCTTTCCGATTCATCCAAAAAGTATACCGCATTCACGATCCCGAATAGAGGCTTATATCAATTTACTAGGATGCCGTTTGGTTTGCATAACGCGCCGGCCACATGGCAAAGATTTATTGACCAAGTTCTAGGTCCTGAGTTGCACCCTTTTGTCTTCTCATATCTAGATGACGTTATTATCGTTACCACGACCTTTACTAAACATCTCGAAATTTTATCCGAAGTCTTTAAAAGAATTACTGAAGCCGGACTGACAGTGAGCCGCGATAAATGTCATTTTTGTAAATCGGAACTCAAATACCTGGGCTATGTAGTTGGTAAAACTGGATTACATGTTGACCCTGAAAAGGTCAGCTCGATTTTGAATCTTCCCACGCCAACCAACGTTTCCGAAGTCTGCCGAATATTAGGAATGGCCTCATGGTATCGCCGGTTTGTGCCTAGCTTTTCCACAATTGTTGCACCTTTGACATCTTTACTAAAGAAAAATGCCGTGT
Source organism: Hemicrepidius hirtus (assembly GCA_963082805.1). Taxonomy (NCBI): domain Eukaryota; kingdom Metazoa; phylum Arthropoda; class Insecta; order Coleoptera; family Elateridae; genus Hemicrepidius; species Hemicrepidius hirtus. Next base: position 11,293,722 of record OY720168.1, read on the forward strand.
TCCGATGGACCGAACAATGTTCTGCCGCTGTTAATTCCATTAAGGAATTCCTAGTGTCGGCTCCTGTACTCAGCTGTCCAGATTTTTCCAAACCATTTACCATTCAGACTGATGCTTCAAGCTTTGGAATAGGGGCTGTGCTATCTCAGGAAAATGAGCAAGGAGAATATGTCATCAGTTATATTAGTAGGTCCCTCAGCAAAGCAGAACGCAAATATACAACTACAGAATTAGAATGCCTAGCCGTATTATGGGCTGTTGATAAGTTTCGCCCGTACATTGAAGGGTCCCATTTTACGGTTATCACTGACCATTACTCTCTCGTATGGCTCCACAATTTAAAGAATCCGACTGGCCGACTAACCAGATGGGCGGTCAAGCTGCAACAATACGACTTTACCATAATTCACCGAAAGGGCAAGGATAATGTAGTTCCGGATACTCTCTCGAGATCTGTTCCAATCTTGGATACCATCATTGTTGAACCTCATCCTGTAACGGACGCTACCGAAAAAGATTCCTGGTATCTTCAGCAACGAAAAAAGGTAACTACGAGTCCCCAGCGTTATCCTCAATGGACGGTTAAAGATGACGTGTTGTACAAACATATTGCCAATAAATATCCTCAACTTAACCCAGAAAATGATGGGTGGAAAATTGTGGTACCAACCACGGAACGTACTCAGATTATTAACTCCAACCATGATTCACCGATCGCCGGTCACTTGGGAGTTTTCAAGACACTCGCTCGTATCCGACAGAAATATTATTGGCCCCAGATGAGGCAATCCATCATTCGGTATATTCGTAGCTGTACCACTTGCCTTGGTCATAAAGTAATACAGGCTAAACCCGCTGGACTGATGATCGGGCGTCCGCATATTTCAAAACCCTGGGAAATGATCTCGGCAGATTTAGTTGGGCCCCTTCCTCGATCGACTCGAGGCTATACTTATATCCTTGTTGTAGCCGATTACTTCAGCAAGTTTCCATTGATTTTTCCTCTCCGCTCTGCTAACGCCGCTCCTATCGTTCGCCACCTTGAAGAGAACGTATTTTTATTGTTTGGGGTACCTAAATACATCATCGTCGACAATGGTGTACAATTCCGTAGCCGAGAATTTAAAAATCTAATTGGAACTTTGGAAGAGAGATTGTGTTAGATGGTAGAGATGTTCACATTACCGAAAATCCTAGTGAACCTCCTAATATCATACGAGATAAAGACAGCTTACTTACCCGATCGAAAGCTTTTCAAGACTTATATAAGGACATACACAAACGGTTAATTAAGGCGTATGAACGAAACCGCCAAAATTACAACTTAAGACGAAGAGAGGTAGAATTCTTCAAAGGTCAGTTAGTTTGCAGACGAAATTATGTACAATCGGACGCTTCAAAGTACTTCACATCTAAACTTGCGCCTAAGTATGTAGGACCTTTCAAAATTTCACGTAAATTATCTCCGTGGACGTTTGAGTTAGAAGACACCGATGGACGTTTTAGAGGCAACTGGCATGCCAAGGATTTACGTGTGCAACCCGACCGTAACCCGGATGACGAACTCAACGATTCATGATCTAGCTTAGTTATAATTCTTGTTTAGTCTCACAGTGTGTATATATATATATTTAGTTAGTTAGTTTTTCTTTGGGAAATTTATGGCTAAATTTCTTTTGTTGGGGGATGTTTTGTAACGTTTATTTTCTGCTTGCTACCCTTTTGTAGGATTTAATTAAACAGGAGCTCCCTTAGCACAATTTGGTAGTTTTTGGTTTCAGTTCTATATTCTTCTCAATCATCCTATAAGTTTCACATTCTGGTGTGGTGATCCTAAACGCATTTTAATTAATATTTTTAGTATTGGGTAAAGTTGTACTTACAATTTATTACTAGTTAATTAATCCCAGAAAGTTTTTCAGGTTAGTTTAGATTTTCATTGTTGTGGTGTATAGTTGCCTGGTATTCCGTTAGAGGCCTAGATTATTGACAGCATTCGATCGCTCTATCCGTATTCAGTAGCGTACAGGAGATTTATTTTGAGTTTGGTGAGTTCTTTACATGGCGGTCGGTTATTTTCGTAATTATTAATGCTTGTACTTTCTAGTATGCGTTAGTTTATTGTTGGGTTAAGTGTTTTTGGAGATTATTTCTACCTCTTTGCTCTCTCTTTAATATTTTTCGGATGTTTAAGTTTGTTGGAGGCTATACCTTTAGGTTCCGCCTATGGCGCTTTTTGGTGATTGGTGCCTTTGGGCCAGGTGTTCGAGAGACGCGGTTTTTTTTGGTTTAAGCAGTGGGATAAAAATTTTCCTTTCGTCTTGAAGGACTTCGTTTTTGAGTTTGTACGTTGACGGTTGAAAGTAAACTATCTTCCTGGTGAGGTTTTATAGATTGAAAAATATTTCGTATTCAATTATCTGCCAGGGGCGTTTTAATTACGATATCAGTGAGTACCTATCTGTGAGTTATCGTGACGCTGGTATCGAATGGTTTTTGTCCGACGCTTTCGATAGATTTTCTAAGGCCTCGTACTGTCTCTTATCAAAGCCCCCATTTTGCTTTTGCTGCAATTTGGTTTTCATTGGGTTGAAGTCAACCAAGATCTGAGTAAGTTCTCTAGCGGTTATTTCTTGGCATGATTTAGATAGTTAGTTTTGTTCCTTTTTCAGGACTTTTTCCTGCGAGCTACGAATTTGTTCTCTACGTTTCTCTACTAGTTACGTCTTTACCTACGTTTTTGTCCGTTATCTATTAGCGGCCATCTTGTTTTTGGACCTGTTAGCTTATAAGTTACTGGCAAGCTGTTGGATTTTTGAGTGACGATTACTACCTGGTTATTACGATTCTGGATCACACTTGGATTAAAGCTACTGGAAATTTGGATTACTGGATTAGTGGGGTACGAAGTCCGTATCAGAGTATCTGGGACCTCCTTGAAATGATATTACTATTCCGCCAGCTCCATCGGATCCCTTCTTGAGCGAGGAACATTTTTTTACGGAACCCAAACACCTTTAGATATCTCCACGAAGGTCAGACCTTTAGTTTTTACCAGTTTTTCAGACGTAATAAAAACAAGAACTTGTGTACCTTATATATTTATTTTTATCAGTACATATATTTTTTTTTTGTTTGTTACTCAGAATTCAATAGTTACATAGATACTATATTGTTACTTTGCCATCGTTAACGTCAAGTATTTAATTTTAATTTGCACTATAGTAGATACCTATAAAGTTGTACAATTTTGTGAGAGGCTCCCTTTGAGTGTAACCTTCTCATTTGTTTTAATTTTCATATTATCCAATTATTTTTATTGGACGAGTTACGCTGATTCGCAGGAATCTCCGTTTTGGTTTTGTTTACGTATATGTAGGAGCGAGTTTGCGGCTCATAAGGTTCTATTGCGCAGTGCACTACGTTATAGGTTTTATTTCGGTTATATAATATATTTACGATAACGTGAATTTTGGCGTATATCCTTTGTTTTGGGATATCTCCTTTATTTTTGAGATTCCCTTAATCAGCGGTGCGTGTTTGTATTGCTTTTATACGTTTAGTTATTTGGGGAGAGTTTTATACCAAATTTTTGGAGAGTGTTACATAACAAGGCGGGTTTTTTTTTTTTTTGTGTATTAACCATTTATAATTTCATCCATTTGTGGTATTATTAAGGTTAACCTGAATTTATCACTTATGATTATTAAAAATCTTTAGTTACCGCATTATATTGGTGTTTTACTGGGTATTCTAAGGGGAGTTTGAAAATATCCCAAGCTCTTCCCATTTCTGTATCTACGGCCTATTTAGGATATTTTGGCGCCCAACAGGCTCCTCCTAGGTCCACTGTCTGAGGAGTCTTTATCATCCAGCCCGCGACCATCAGGCTGAGTAGCTTGGCCACGCTGCGAACTATCCCAGGACCCATTGATGGAACATCGGGAATCTTCAATTCCCAAATAAGAGTCGTCGCAGTAGTTTCTGCTGCTACCTTCATTTGTTGAACTACTTTTGTTACATTTACCTTAGATACATTGGGTAAATGATTGTGTTCTGTTATAGGTAATGGATTGGCTTTCTGTGCGTTTGTTTTTAATGTTCCTGGGCACTGCAAGAAAATATATTCATTATAATAATTATACAATATACAAGAAACACTATCACCCGTATTTTTAATATCAATTTATTATTTATAGTTTAATTTTGAATGATCATAAACTGTATACAAAATCAGTAATGTAAATAAACTCAACTTACCTTTAAAGAGCTCCTTTTTGAACATTTCCAACGTATACTCTCAGAACAAACCTTCTGAACCACGTACATATATCCGTTAAAACAGAGTTTATCACCACCCTTATTCGATTTTATGATCTCCATCCTTCAAATAATTCTGAATTACTGCTTAAAATTTTTAAAAATATCGATTTATATAGTGGGAGTAGTGGGAGTTGACAGTTGAGGGCATCTTTAAGTTACTATCTTTAACTAATGGCTAGTAAAATTTTACTTAAGATTCTATAGAAGCGATTAAGGGTTGAATAAGTACTTTCTTAGTAATTTTAGACGAAATTGAAGTGGGTCCGTAAACTCGACTGCATTGAAAATTATCATTTCAATTTTAGCCATGACCATAATTACGGGTAATTGAAAACTCATTTTAATTGAAAAGTTTTAATTCATAATATAAAAAACTGCAAAAATGTTACAGTAATAATTAGGAACTTAACAATTAAGTACTTAGGTTTTAAATTTTCTTTTCAGCTCTTTATATTTAATTCCAATGTTTTGAATAAGCCAGAAAGATCGAGTTTCCCAAGATTTCTGTACAACCAATCCTAGAGAAAGCTAGTGCTTTCACAATGGTTACAAATGGGTTGGGTTTACTTTTCCTAAATATTAAAATTTCAATGAGGATAAGGGAAAAACCTAATCTATATAAACTTCACCGAAAATTCCTTTTGGGGTTTTTCTTAAGCAGCTATTTATCAGTTTGGTTACCTCCATAATCTCGGGCACGGGATCCCAAGGTATTTTACGTAATCGGACGTTAAACGATTATGGCAAAATTATGTACTTTCAAAAAATCAATAGAACTTGAGAAAACAAGTAAAATATTCAATATTGTTCAAAATCCGTTTATATAATATTTCCGCTAGATCAATACTTTAAAACAAACAACGCATTGTAACGTTATAATTTATTACTTCATACAACATGACTAAGAAATTGTAAGTTTGGTGTTAGAAAACCAATTTCACAAAGTAAGCGCCCTCGACGAGGCGCTCGAAGTGTACGAAATATTTGAAACCACGTACTTTTACCAATGTTTCGTTTTTTGTCCCATCTTAAAAAGTAAGCACATGCAGAGAAAATTCCTTGCCTGTGCATAATAAGCTTTACATCGTACATTAGATATAATTATTATCTCGAGAATTCCTCGACATTTCTCCAGATATCTCCGAGATATCCTCGACATATCCCAGAGATATCCCCGAGATATCTCAAAGATATCCTCGAGATATCCCAGATATCCCAAGATATCCCCGAGATATCCCAGATATCCCCGAGACATCCCCGAGATATCCTCAACTCTGTACACTAGATATCCCCTGTGGTTTACCCCTCGGTTTATACGAGTACAGTTTTAGAGATAATTTATGACACGGATTACCTACTTTATTTTGCAACTACATTTCGTCCAAATCACAAAAATACAAATATTTGTTGCAATTTACAGCATTAATTTTATCAATATTATTTCTTGCTAATTGTGTTACTGAAAACATTTTAATAATGGAGGTATTGTCAAATTGGTTTTGGTAACTATTTGTGTTTTAAGATTTTACAGAAGTAACTGAATGTATACGACTGCTTTGAAATTTTTTAAATTGTTACTTATACAATTTATTTCTAGTAACTTTTTTTCCGGTTACTTTTTTACCGGTGACTATTTTTCCGGGTGGCTTTTTTGCCGGTGGTTTTTCTTCCGGTGGTTTTTCTTCCGGGTGACTTTTTTTCCGGGTGACTTTTTTTCTGGTAACTTTTTTTCCGGTGGCTTTTCTTCCGGGTGGCTTTTTTTCCGGGGGCTTTTTTTCCGTTACTTTTTTCCAGTGACTTTTTTTCCGTTTACGGTTGTCAAGGGTACCTTTGTCAATACCAACAGAAATTGACAGTAGTGCCATGAATTCATTTAATTTAACGGAGGAACTACTAATTACATATGAAGACGTCGCGAGAGCGACTGTAAAAGATACGGTATTGGTTAAAGTAGTGAAGTTTGTGAAGACAAGATGGCCGCAAAAGGCTGAGTCGGAATTTAAACCATATTTTGTGAGGCGTAATGAGTTATCGGTGGACATTTCGTGTCGCTCTAGTTTTGCTCTAGCTCCAGAACGCAAAACCGAAAGTAGCTTAAATACGCTTAGGTAGTTTTATGTAAAACTCGGGGGTTCCCGTGAAATTACACAATAAAGACCTTAAATAAACTTGGGTACTGTTTTATTTAAAACTCGGAACTTTCCCTGAGACGTGGACGTTAAATACATGGCAAACAAGACTGCTCGTTTTCGGTTTCAACTGAAGTAGTTCGTTGAGCCTTGAGCGCCAGAGCATTTATCGCGTTTGTAGAAAAAATCTCGGAAGACAGTGCTAGTGATAACAGTGATAATGCTAATGCCTCTTCGTCATCTACGGCAAAGAAGCGAAAGTTATTTTATGAACAAAAATATAAAGAAGCATGGGAGAAAGAATTCAGTTGGATTTCGAAAAATAAGAAAGGTCCTTACTATGCCTAGTACGTTAGAGACTATTTAATGGGTTATTAACGATTAATTTTCCTAAATTTACCTATAGATGTAAATCCTGCAATTGTGACGTGAAGATCAGTCACGGAAAAAACAACTTGCTCAAACACAGCAGTACCACAAAACACAAAAGCTGCGTTCGGTAATTAAATCGCGGAGCGGAGCTAGAGTAGAGGGAGTGGAGTAGAGCTGTAGTCACGTGGTACAAGGAGCGCTCCGGAACAACTTTCGAAAAAGAATGCAAATACAGCTGGTATGGGTGGTAATGTAACCTCACTTTTTCGGTTCGTGTTTTATTATTGTTATAATGGAAAATAATAATTATTCTTTGGTTGCTATGAATGTTCTTCAGTTGGCAAAAGAATTATTTTTTAATAATGATGACGATGAGTGCGAAGATCGGCAAATTTTAGAGAAAATTAATAATTTTTCCGAAGAAACCGTGCCGAATTTTACTGATTATCAGTTTAAAACAAACTTTAGAATGACACCTGGAACATTTGAAGATTTGTTGGTAAAAATACATAGTGTAGATATCACTATTGTAAAAAAGGGTCATCCGGAAGTGCTACTTGAAAAACAGCTGATGATTGCATTGTGGTGTTTGTCAAATATGGAATGTTTTCGGTAAATCTGTTATAAAATATTATAAAATGTTTACTGTGGAATATTATTTCTTATTGTCAATTATTTTTTTGCAGAAGTGTAGCAGGGCGATTTGGCATCAGCGAAAGTTCATGTTGGTCAATTTTATATAGAATTTGTAAAAAATTACTACTAGTTAATACCACTTATAAAATTATTGCTTGGCCAACAGAAGCTAGAGCTGCAGCAGTAAAACAAGAATTTCAAAATATCAATGGATTTCCTGGTATGTATTGCATAAAACTATCACTAGTTCTGTTACGTATAATAAACTTATGAACTTGTAGGTGTTATCGGCTCCATTGACGGATGCCACATTGCAATACTGAAACCAAAAAATAATCCAAATTCATATGTAAATAGGAAGGGCTACCACTCTGTTTTATTACAGGGAGTATGCGATTCCAGAAAACTGTTTACGGATGTTTATGCTGGCGAACCAGGTTCAATACATGATTCCACACTTTTTCGAAAATCAGATTTAAGTAGACGAATTGAAGGAAATCAAGTAGGTACAATTTTATGATGGTCATTTGATTGGTGATCTAGCTTATTCATTGTCCACTATTCTTATGGTAGGCTTTAAAGATTACAGCAGATGATATCTTAGACATCATGCAAGAACTTGCAGAAGAAAGTGAAACGACCATACACTGGAAATTCGTAACCTTTGAATGATGGACAAGTTAATGAAAGAAATAAACGAAATGTTATTGTACGAAACATGGAATTAGACCACAGATTTACACAATGTAGATGTATAAAATAATTTTATTGCATGTATTCGTAAAAAATGTAGCTAGGTGGTAACCTATTTCTATTCTAATAAAGCTATTAAAAAGGAACATACTGGGAAAATATTTTTAAAAAACCCAACACAAAAACAAACTTAAAATCAATGTGTTATTTCCTAGAAGATTGAAAAAAAACACCTGTCCTGCTAATCTTCATTATTGGATTTCTTTTCTATTGCAGTTACCATGCGCTCAAATAAATTATTGAATGTATCCAACCGTTGCATACGATCTTTGTGTCGACGGTCGATTGGAGAAGGCCTACGTTTGTGTGCGAATGATGACTGAAATTTATGCAATGAACTTTGTGGCTTAGGGCTTGTGGCATTAGTATTGCTTGTTGATGATGTTGCACATTCAGATCTATCACTAATTTCCTCCTCAAAAGTTTTTAACCCTTCGCTACTACTGCAAGTAGCTACTGGCTGAATTTCGGGTTTCTTGTGTAGAAATTCATGTATTTCATCAAAGTACTGCCAGTGTCGAACATTTCTTCCCGTTTGGGAATTATGGTTGGCAACTTCTTTATACGTTCGTTGCAGCCCTCTCCACTTTGTGTTACACTGTGCCCCCGTAACAACAAAGTTTAATTGGGATGAAATCTCTGTAGCTATTTTTTTCCAACCAAATTTTTTTACAGTACTTTGAAATTCTTCATCGTACTGGCGTACTAAGACTGATTAATCGTAAAGTGGCTATTCGGTCAAGCAAACGACGCAGTCGCCGCCACGCGTTAGTTTTCAGAACTACCCGGTGTAGGATTAATAAAATGGCAGATATGGAATCGCATGTTATTAATCCTACTAAAAAACGTAAAAGCAATGCTGTTCACTGCCACAGTGTGTTTCCTGTTATGGTAATGATGGCGAAATATCAATGCACCGTTTCCCGCAAAATAAAAAGTTACAGCGGCAATGGAAAATAAGTTTAAAAATTGGCAAACCTATTAGCAAGACTATGCTAGTTTGTAGCAAACATTTTGTTAACAACGACTTTTTTCTGTCAGGTATGTACTTATTAATTTAGTTTAGATATCCCACGAACGCTTCAAATAAGGAATTACTTTAATGATATCTGTTAACACAAGTATTGTAATTTGTTTAGCCTAAGGTAACATCTGCAGAAAGCGACGACTGAAGTCCAACAGTATTCCTACACAGAATCTGCCAGTTAGGAAATTTGATATTCCTGAAACCAAGACGAAGCAAACAAAGCGTGCGGAAAGATACAAGTCCAGGGCAACTACAGGAGCAGGTACTAGTGCAAGCAGTTCTGCAATAGCCGATGATGTAGAGGAACGGGATGCTGCAAATAGAGAAGCAGGTACAAGTGCACACAGTTCTGTGATAATCCACAATGTACAGGAACAGGATGCTGCAAATACATTGTTGGAGTTGGCAAATCTTGTTAAAACTGCGGAGAAAACCTATGAAGACAAAGCCGCTCAAGTGGATACTTGCTCACAAACTTCATTTAACATAGCCGATATTATAAATAATAATTATCGAATGAAATTTTGTACTGGGCTAGCTAATAGGGAATTATTTGAGGTGATAGTAAGCTCCGTAAAGGATTTGGCACCTCAAAATAATAAATTTTCGACAGAAAAGAAAGTGCTATTAACGTTAATGAAAATTAAATTAGATTTGACATTTAGGTTTTTAGCAATTTTATTTAACACGTCTGAATCATCTGCACGTAATTATTTTAATGTTATGTGTAAAGTATTGAGTTTTATTTTGAAAAGCATCATTCGGTTCCCAGAGAAGGAGGAAATTGTGGCAAATATGCCTACTTGTTTTGCAAAATATAAAAAAACTAGAATAGTGCTAGACTGTACAGAAATAAATATTCAAAAATTTAGGTGTTTAAAGTGTCGTTTACGCACTTATTCTCATTATAAAGGTGATCACACCTGCAAATTTCTAATTGGTGTAACACCGTCTGGCATGGTAAGCTTCGTCAGCAGTGCTTATGGTGGTAGAGCATCAGACAAAGCCATATTTAATAATGAAAATATTATGCCACAATTAATTCCAGGACAAGATGCAATAATGGTCGATAAAGGATTTTTAATTAAAGATGAATGTGAAGCAAATTTTATTGAAATTATTAGACCTCCATTTTTGGGCCGCAACAGAAAACAATTTACAAACACTGATGCAGAACTTACAGCTTCAGTAGCTAGAGCACGAGTGCATGTTGAGCGAAGCATCCAAAGGATAAAATGTTTTAAGATAATTAAAAACAGGGTGCCTATTGTGTTGCTGCCCAAAATCAACAACATAATGACCATTATACGTGCTTTGGTCAACTTATCAGAACCAATTTTAGCACCTGATAAATTTTAAATACTTTGGGTTAGTTGTTATAACGGGTGAAAACTCCCATGACATTTAATGTGTCAAATGGAAACTTTAGTTGGCTAATTTAAAAATCATTATAAATTTTTGAAAATGGGGCCTTGAGGATTTTTTTATTAACCAACTGAATTTTCCATTTGCGACATTAAATGTCACGGGAGTTTTTTGAATCTATGATATACAGGGTGTCCAAGATAAGATGATGTACATAGGGATCTCAGCCTCAGCTATTTTTGAATTGCCGGAATTGAATTCCTCGTGTCCACTTATGTAAGAATACCGAGTTTCAATTGCATAACTTTAATAATAAAAGATTTTTTCGAGATTTTCGAAAAGGCCAAATTTAAATAAAATATAGATATTTTATTTAATATTTATTATTTATACAGGGTGTTTCTTAAATGGCGGACACGGAGAGCACTACGCGATTCTCATCTTAAAACTGAGTTGAAAAAGTATAGGTGATTTTGTCCTAATGTATTTAGTTTCCGAGTTATTCGCATTTTAAAATTTTTAAATTTGACAACAGTGCGCATGCTTGCACGGACTTTGTTTTAAACGTTTGCTGTTTTAATAAGGCAGTATGAACAAGTTTCCTAGGTAATAACCTCATAGCTACAATGCACTGTTGCAATATATTGAAAAAAAATTTAACAACAGATATTTATCAGAAAGAATGTCTTCGGAGGAAGGAATACAACGTATAAAAAATTCCAAATTTATTAAGATTTAATATTTGATTGATGAACAATGCGGAACGGTTAAAATTTACCCGTTTTTCCAAAGCTTAAAGGAATTGAATCTCAATCTTTGACTGAGAATAACTCTGAAACTAGCGAAGAACGTCCATTATTGTATTATATTTTTCCATTCAGTATCTGGAGGGGAATGGCGTACCGTGCTCCGTGTCCGCGATTTAAGAAACACCCTGTATAATAATGGATTTTAACAAAGTAACGCTTGTAAATCTTGAAAGTGAATACATTTTCACAAGGAGCATACATTTGCGCACCTATTCTCTAATTTAACAAACTTCGTATCTCTTAAGGTAGCTGAGATCCCGATGTACATCATCTTATCTTGGACACCCTGCATAGGTCCAAGGAAGCCACAAATAATTATTAAGCTTGTTTCTAATTTAGTATTGACAAGTTAATTATTAAATAAAGTGTGCAGTGCTGATACAATCCTATTTATAAGTGTATTATATCGGTGTATAATAGTCTGTATTTTATTTTCTATTATGTGAGAATGTATTCTATGTTGCTTTCCTTTCAGTAGGTAAATTAAATAATTTTTTTAATAATGTTTATTAAGGGGATTGTTTAGTAACTTCGCCACTAACCATATAATAATATGTAAATGTGGTGTACGAACTTCCCCACGGTGGAAAATCTTGAAACTTTTCATGATTTTATGTAAAAAATCATGAAAAGTTTCAAGATTTTCCATGGTCATGTCAATATTTGATGTTGACTGAATATTGCTTATAAATTTGTATCTTGAAAATCTGCATCTTAATTAATGTACATGTATGTATGTATCGTAATGAATGTCATTAAACTACAGGTACTAGTAAGTATCTAATAAATCAATAAACTAAAGTATGGGAGTAGAAAAAATGTATTTGCCTTTAATAATTTCATTATAAACTGTTTTGAATATTTACTTACAAAAATGTTAAAATCCATAATTATAGAAATATAAATATCAAAGAAAATATCGATTTTAACTGGAATAATAATATTTATTCCAGTTAAAATCGATATTTTATTTGATATTTATATATTATTATTCCAGTTAAAATCGATATTTTATTTGATATTTATATTTCTATAAAAATATGCTTACTTTTTAGTTGGAAGTAGCTTGGAGTTTAAAGCTGTAACATAATATATAAAGTACACAAAATGGAGACAGGCCATTAATTCATTAAAGAAAGACTGGTCAAATGGGACCTCGCATAATATAAATGAATCGCTAAAAGAACTGTAAACAAGAAAGTCACAAGATTTGATACTTACAATTCCCATCCCCAGCTGAACTTGACCGAAATATTTATGTTTTCGTTTTAGAAGTGGTTTGCCATCACTCATTACCATAAAGTCCAAGTCTTTGTCAATTAACAAAGCATCGGCGGACTTCACCTTTCCTTTTATGGGACATTTGACTTCAATGATTTTTTTTATAAAACCCTGTTCTATAATTAAACCATCTGGACTAAATCCCACCCAGGATATCAAAGGATTTGCAATTAACCCGCATTTGTATATTTTTAACCCTGTCTGAATTTCATAAGCTTTCAAAGCATTATCCTCTTGTGAAATTCCGTATCGAGTAGCTTCATTTCCGAAAAATTGGGAATCCATAATACTGCTAACTTTTTGTCTCCAATTAGGAGCTTTATTTTTACAATAAGTAAATAATTCGTATGACCGACTCGCTGTTATCCTCTTTTTTCGCTCTACATGCCATAATGAACACTTGCTCTGTGTTGTGGTTTCAAGCGCTAACTTAACTGCCGCAACGAGCGACAATTGAACATGTTCGTCATACAATGTTTGTTCATCTTCTGGCAATTCACACATTGGCAATGTTAAAGATAGGGGGACCGTTAAATTGTTATGTAAGGCATCTCTAACAGTTGTATCTTCACAATCCAATGTGTTTGTAGTAGCTGTTGCTGTTGTATTTACCGTCAAATCATGTCTTCTTTTGTAGTGCTGCGCTGCTTCACTGTTGGGTACGACTGCAACAAGCTTAACCGACCGATTAGAAAAAGTTAAATTCTATTAAATTACCTGTTTGAGAATGAACAATAACTCTAAAGAACTAAGTGTTTTAATTTCAATTTGTCGTTTCCTTCCGTTACGATTCCTGGAAAATAATCAAATGAGTACTTTAATATATAAAAAATAAACCTTTCAAGCAGTTTTCAAAAAACTTATCAAAAAAACCAGGCGGTGGATTGTATTCCGGCTGAGCAGCTTCCTGTGCACAGCAAAATTCCTTCATAGGAATGACCTCCATCGGTTGCTTTCCTGATAATTTTCCCCATGTCTGCTCGACTTCTGTGCAGGAAATATCCTGGATTTCTGGTAACCTAGATATAAATATTCCATAGTAATAGCAATACTTCCAGGCAAACGTTCCAACTTACTTGTTAACGTGTAACAACACAGCTACAATATGTTTGCACTTGCCACCAGCTCCAGCTTTACAAGTGCAAACACAGGTCCACTCTGCAACATCTATGGAAAGAACTGTTTTATAACAAGGATAAATCTGTAAATTTAAGAACCACTTACCAGACCTTAACGTTAATTCTATTTTATGCGGTTTTTCAGCTAATTTTGAAGTTTGCGAACACAAACCCACAACAACACCATTGTCTTTCTTTCCGCACAAAAGCACATGGCCTGCCTTTTAACACTTCTTCTCCTTCCCGAATTGGCCTAATAGCAACCCCAATATATTCCAAAATTTGATATAAATCGATTAAACACATTGCTGTAATAACAAGTCATAGATAATATAATGTAACAAGTCAACCATACACAAAAATTAGGGTTATCCTATACCTACCCGCCATTACTATTTATGACAGCGCCACCTACATTTAGTTATTTCCTCGAATACGGCCATATGTTTTGACTTCACCTTCAGCCCCAGGTTTCGCGCTACAGTTCTCAGCAGGTGATTCTGTACATTTTCCAGCACTATCATCAATACTCTTAACGGCGTTAATTCTGTCCCAATCTCCTGTAATAGATTATTTAATTTATCGTTTATTTAAATAATAAATATTAAATAAAATATCGATTTTAACAGGAAATAATAACTATTTATTCGCTTTATACGTATTTCGGCATCAATGTGCCATTGTCTAAAGCATTTATAAAATATTTAATAACAAATGCAAACAGATTTATATAGTAACTCCTTGATTCTATTATTTTAAAACTGCGTGAAGCAGCTGGCCCTAGTCAACCCGTCGGAGGTCAGTCGCTTATCAGTGTGTTTTAAAAAGATATTTATTCCAAAATCTTCAGTAAAGGAGAATCTAAAAGTTCAATTTGCTTATTCATTAAAGGTATGTTGTTTTTCGTGTGTTTATAAATTTCAAAAGCTTCCAAAATATTTAATTTATTTTTGTTATCAGAAAAGTGTAAAAATTTAATTGTATTATTAGATGTTAATGTGTGATTTTGCCCTAACAAATGTTTAGCATAATTTGATTTATGTGCATGTTTATATTTGTAACAACGGATGTTCTTTTTGCCTAATACTGAAATTTCTAATTGTTTGACCTATATATACTGAATCACAATGTGAACAATTTAATTTATAAATAGGGGAGGGTGGGCCACAATAAGACACGGGGCACAGTGAGACAAATGAAGTAAATTCGAATTGTGCGCGTTTTTTCCTGCGTCGTTCATACTGAAGTTTAGTCCAGTCGAAGCCCACTTACCTACAAAGTTACAGCGCCGCAGCGAACTACTGCCGTTTTTTGTGTAAACACCGTGATTTTCAGGTATTCAATCTTTTTTACTGTTCTGAATTTAATGTGTCATATCTCTGTTGTTTATTAAATTAAGTGGTTGCAGTTTTATTTGAGGGATGATACACCTTTAGCCAATATTATTACACGTTAGGTTATGAACTTATTTTGATGTGTCAAAACTTGCAACTGAAATCATCCAAACATGCAGCAGGGCCACAATGAAACAGTGTTAAGCGGGCCACAATGATACATGTCTCATTGTGGCCCGATTTGTAAATATGGCACGTTAAATTGCTGTTTTGATTAGTGAAACTGTGTTGCAATCAATTTCAATGATTTTTATCATAGGAAAGCAATATGTCTAGAGGAAGGAAACGAAAAACCGACAAGGGAAGTTTCACCGCCGCGCAAATGACAAATGCTGTCAGACAAGTCACTGTGGAAAACCTATCGCTTCGTGACTCAGCAGAACGAAATGGTGTGAAATTTACAACTCTAGCACGATATGTTCAAAAGAAAAGAACTCAACCGAATACAACAATCAGAATGTCGCCGAAGTACAATTCCCGACAAGTATTTACAACAGAAGAAGAACAAAATTTATGCGAATACATATTGGAGTGTTCAAAAATGTGCTAGGGCAAAACGACAAAAAATATTCGTGAAATAGCCTATGAGTTGGCTGTAAGAAATTCTAAAGTCATGCCACAGAATTGGGTTAAAAACAAACAAGCTGGCATCGACTGGTTCCAGTCGTTTATGAAACGCCACCCTGTCCTTAGTATCAGAGCACCTGAGGGGTGTAGTTTATCAAGAGCCACTTCATTTAATCAACACAATGTGTTACTTTTTTTCGACAACCTTCGAGACGTTTTGGACAGGTCCAATAAACACGCAAATCCTGCAAGAATCTTCAACTTGGATGAGACGGCGACGACGACTGTCCACAAACCAAAAAAAATAGTCGCACAAAAAGGTTTGAAACAAGTCAATAAGGCAACCAGCGGAGAACGAGGGACGCTTGTTACAACCTGTTGCACCATTAATGCAGCTGGAAACACTATTCCTCCAGTCATGATCTTTCCAAGGAAGAAGTTTAAAAACCACATGCTGGTCGGCGCTCCACCAGGCACTCTTGGATTAGCTACCCCGTCTGGTTGGATGAACACAGAGTTATTTGTTGAAACTTTCAAGCATTTTATACAATATAGTGCTAGTTCAAAAGAGAATCCCTCTATACTAATAATGGATAACCACGAGAGCCATATCTCTGTGAAAGTATTGGATTTGGCAAAGGACAATGGCGTGACAATCGTTACGTTACCACCGCATTGCTCGAATAAACTTCAACCACTCGACGTTTCGGTATTTTATCCATTCAAAGCATTCTACAACGCTGCCGTTGATAGCTGGTTGTTAACGCATCCTGGCGTTCCCTTGAACATCTATGGTATAGCAGGATGTGTTGGCCAAGCCTTCGAGAAGTCCATGACCCCAGCCAACCTCACATCTGGATTTAAGAAAACGGGAATATACCCGTATGATCGTCATATTTTCACCGAAGTCGACTTCCTCAGTAGCAAAGTAACGGATTGGGATCTTGCTCCATCACCACAAAATGATGAACCAGTTGCGGGACCGAGTCATACTCCAACCATCCGCAGAGATGAAGAGCTTCAAAGTAGAACACCTCCCATTCCTGATGAGGAACCTTCCAAGCGAGACTCTTTTATTACACCGCAAGAGTTAATAGGTTTTCCTAGAGCCAAAAAATTAAAAATGGAAAGAAAGAGACGTACAAGAGGGAAGAGTTCCATAATGACTGACACGCCAGAGAAGTTGGCTATAGAAATGAAAACTTTAGAAAAAGAACGAAAGAATTCACTAAAGAAAAGTGATCTCAAGTCAAAAAATAAAGCGAGATTAAAAGAGCTTCTGTCATTTTCAGAAAGTAAAGAAGAAGATGGTTATCAGAGTGAAATAGATGACGACGACAACATTTCAGACGAAAAGGACGATGTTGATTTTGAGTCCTTAACAAAAAATCCCGAAATAGGAAATTTTGCTCTTGTTAAATTTTCTCGAAATGGCAAAAAGAAGATCTACTACGTCGCTAAAGTAGTTAACAACCAAAGCAGCATCCAAGTTAGCTACCTACGAAAGTCTGAGAAATATCAAAACTCCTTTGTTTTTCCCGTGATTCCTGATGAGGCCTTGGTAGTTTTGTCAGACATCAAAAAAATTCTCCCCACTCCAAATGTGGCGGGAACTACAAAGCGACAGAGCAATTTCATTCAATTTCCTGTTCGGTTTGGCACTTTGGACATTCGCTAGTGACGGACACCAAAAATGTCTAGTTTTTTATTTTATATTTGAACTGTTTTTTCTTGTTTTTCATACCCTAGAATTACATTTTGTGTATTTTATATTTCTATAGCCTTTTCATGTATTTCATATTCATTTTTCATTAAAATTACTGAAATAATGTGTCCTTTTTTAGCTGTCTCATGGTGCCCCATACATTGGGCTACAGTGAGACAAAAAAGCACTTGTTTAAAAAATATATAATTATTTTACTTGTCGTATCTAAACAATTACATTAATTTACAATGTTTCTAAAAGTTCAAATTATATACCTATGCATTCGAATTGTTCAAAAGAATGAAGTACAATTGTTTATTTCAAAAATTGTAATTTTTGTCGCACTCTGGCCCACCCTCCCCTACCTGATTTTAGCAAATCATTAATTTTGTCTTTAGCGTTGAAAAGAGAGTATACGTAGAATATTTTTATTTGTTTTAAAAATGACTTCATATTTATTTGTGTTATTTATAATTTTAGCAATCTTTTCTGTTTTTACACCGGAACAAGAAAGCTTGATATTGTTATATAGCCTTATCAGTATTAAAACTTATTATTAACTACATGTTTTATTTTATTTTTTGATATTTTTGTGAGTTAGTTTTTGATGTGCTTAGTTAGGATCTGTTATTTCATTTTAAAATAAAGACGTGTACTTTGAGCAATGTTTTTTTTTTGCTTTCTACTCGGCCTCCTTTTATTCCCTTTTCATGAACCGGTAAGGAAATTAAACACCCCGCCCCCCCGAAATAAAATCCTGGTTACGGCCCTGAGTGCTGCTATCTATTCACTGTGTCACTGTGGATTTTGATGGAAATTTGAGGGATTGCCAGTAGATTTAATAGATTCTACATTGATAGTGTACTGAAAATTGTAGAGAATATTGATGCATTTAGCAGTTGTTGGGAAATTCAGGCATGAAACAATACTGCTACCGGTCCCATTAGTGAGTTTAAATTACTTAACATACAGGAAGTAAAGGAAATAGTCAACAGTGTTAAAACCAAAAGCAGTCCTGATGAGATAGGTGGTGAACTTATAAAACAAACATTTGAAGAAATTGGTCACCCATTACTGCATCTGGTGAATTCGTCCCTGTTGGAAGGGTTGACACCGAGTCTCCTAAAAGTATCGACAATAATTCCGATACAAAAAGTAAAAAATACAACTAAATGTGAAGAGTTCAGACCTATTAATATGCTTCCTGCATTAGAAAAAAAATTAGAGGTAGCAGTGTACAAATAGTGTTGAATACCTTCAAGAGAATCAACTTATAACTAAGGAGCAATCGGGTTTCAGGAACGGGCATAACTGTGAAACTGATACAATTAGTAATATCAAATTGGAAAGATAGCCTAGATAAAGGAGAAATAATTCTTGCAGTATTCCTTAACAGGCCTGCCAAATGGTCCTTTATTATAGGGACTATTACCCTTTTTTCACTGAAGTCCTTAAAAGTCCCATAAAATTGAATTTGGTCCTTTTTGTCCTTTTTTTAAGGTTTCCTAATGATGAATTTCCTTAAAACTGTCCAAATTTAAATTTACCGCGTTTTCGAGTCCCAGCTTGAAAAATAAAGCTTGAAAAATTACCTATTGTACAAAGTAATAAAAAAGTGCAAATATGCACATTTTCAGCATTACCGCCTACTCAGGATTAAAATGCAAGTAGTCAGTTTGTAAAAGGACAGCAGATTATATTACAAGTTAGAGATATATTTAATTTATTTATATTTAGTTGCTGGAAAGCTCAGGGAATATTTTCTAGTCTTTCAAATTTGAACCCTGCAATATTTTTATAGTGTGTCATTTTCAAGATGCGTGGCTCGACAAAACCGATGTAAATACTCATCTGGTAAATACCTGGGTCCAAAGGTTTTCAGACTCTCATGCGTATTGTGTAGTGTGTGCGAAATCGATAAAAATTGTGAAAGGGTTTATTGCGCTTAATCAACATGCGTAAACAAATAGTCATATTGTTCAGTACCTATAGAGTAAAAAGAATACGCTTAATATAGTTTGAAAGAGCTTTTCTTACAAAAATAGGGTAAACCATACAGTCATCGGCCACCCGAGAGTTATTGGCATAGTTACAAACTTTTGTCATTATTAGTAATATGCAGACTGCTTGGGGTATATTGTTGAAATAATCTAGAGATGGTGCCACTGCTGCTTCTGTGTAATAAGTTTTGTGACCATAGCTGTTAACCTCAAATAATTAGAGTGACATGTGTTAGGTAGTTATCGCAGTTTAGGAATTTGAGCGTAAAACAAAATTCGTTAACGCCTACTCCAGGATAAACAAGCATATTTTATAAGGTATGATAATTTTAGCAATAAGCATGTATATTTTAGCAACATGCATGTTTAGTGTAGTTATTATTTTGGCGGGAATCGCTTTTTAAGGTTAATATTTTATTTAATTAGCTATGCCAATCACTGACGGAAAATATGCTTAAGAATATAGTTATTGGCCACATGGCCAATCATTGTATTGCGGAGTATTTTAAATGTGGCATGTTATCATATGTAAAATGTGAGGGTGCTCATGTATACATACGAAAAACCATATAACAGGTGAAAATATCAACTTGAACAGTGCTTGGCCATGTGCCAATAACTGTGATATTCAGACGGCCAATAACCAACCGTGTTGCTTGTTATGTACTCGTAGATACCTAAGGTAGAAGAGGGTACAAAATATAAAAAACGGTACGCAGAAGAAGATGTTTTAGCAGCTATAGAAGCGATTAAAAAAGGAATGTAGCAGAGAAAAGCAGCTACAGTATTTGGCGTACCGAGGCAAACGTTGCAATTTCGCCAAAGTGATAAATTCAACAATAAAACAAATTTAGGACCGAACCCTGTGCTCACCCATAATGAAGAAAAGCTGTTAGAAGAATGGATACTTTGTAGTTATCAGAAAGGATTTCCTGTCCGGCAAATGGATATACAAGCATCTGTGAAAGAGTTTCTGACTTCTACAATCCGAGAAAATCCGTTTAAAGATAATCTTCCGGGGGATGGTTGGTACAAAGCTTTCCTTAAACGCCACCGCGCTCTTACTCATCGAACAGCAGAATCTGTTACGGCAGCTAGTTCAACGGTAGCTGAAAGAGACATACGGAAGTGGTTTGCTTCGATAAAAGAATACCTTGAATTAAAAGATTTCGATGATATATTACTAGATCATTCAAGAATATATAATGGAAATGAAACATGTTTCTATTTGTGTCCCAAAAACACCAAGGTTCTGGCTCCTAAAGGCGCCAAAAACGTCTATGAAATTGATTCTGCTCAAGCAAAATCAAACATAACCGTGATGTTTACCTTTTTAGCGGCGGGGGATGTGACTGATCCCATGATAATATATCCATATAAAAGACTGCCGTCAGCCATTGTCGACTCTGTTCGTTCTTGTTCTTCTACATGGGGAGTTGCTCACAATGACACTGGTTGGATGACGACAGAGATCTTTTATGAATACATAGGAAATGTATTATATCCATGTCTCAAAAAGACTGATGTTACATTTCCCGTGATTCTATTTGTTGATGGGCATTCCACCCATCAGACTTATAAGTTAAACCAACTTTGCACCGAATTACAGATTATTTTGATAGCACTTTATCCAAACGCTACGAGAATAATGCAACCTGCAGATGTTTCGGCATTTAAGCCACTTAAAACAGGTTGGAAGAGAGCAGTATTGGAATACAAGAGAAAAAATCCGCGTGAAGGACTCGCCAAAGAAATTTGCTCCCATCTTAAAGTCTGTAATAGATAAGTGCACTAAGGAGGATACTATAAAAAATGGATTTAGGGCTTGCGGTCTATATCCGTGGAACCCGTCTGCTATTGACTTCATTAAATTCCTTGGCACGAATAGAAACAATACAACGGCTGAACAATGCAACGCTTCAGATGACAGGTATATTTCTTACAAAAAATTTAAGGATATAGTGGGATAAGAAAAAATAAAATAATTTAACCAAATTGACGAACATTTTATAAATACCGACGAATTTCTGTTATTATGTATATAGAATATACCAAGAGTTTAAAATAGAAGAGAGAAACTCAGTGACTCATACACCGTCTCAAAATGAGGAAAACGGTTTAGAGCTAGACTTTGACATCGAAAAGATGGATGTTGTCTTTGCCGATGAAAGTATTAATTTTGAAAATTCAGCAAGTAATGTAGTAATTGAAGTAGTTAACGCTACTATTCCACATGAATCTGAAATGAGCAAAACAGGACCACAACACCAAAGTTTTATAAACAAATATCAAAATGAAGAAGAGAAGAGATATGAAGATGATCTGATAGTGGACGCTACTATTCCACAAGAACCCGAAATGAGCAAAACAGGAGCACAATACCAAAGTTTTATAAACAAAAATCAAAATGAAGAAGATAACAGAAATGACGATGATCTGGGAGTGGATGATGAAGAAAAATTGTTGTCAGAAACAAAACGAAAATATTAGAAATCAAATTGATCTAAATGTGGATGGTTTAGAGGGTATATTGGTCACTAAAACCAAACACAAAGAAACGATGGAAACCGTATATGATGATATTAATAATGGGCTGGAAAGAAAAATTATACCAACATATCAGAATGCTGCTAACGAGAATGATGAAAATTTATTAAGTACCTCTCTGCGGGATTATATAGTTTGGCCAGCAACTCCCGAAAGAAAGGGAAAGAAACAAAGCGAAAGGCTGCCCTTTGTATTAACAAGTTCCGGATGGAAAAAAATTCAGGAACAGAAACTTGAAACTAAAAAAGAAGAAGAGGTAAAAAAGAATAAAGGCCGGTTTATACAGCTTTTTTAACATTAGCCGTAGCATTAACCTTAAGTCATAATTTAACCTTAGCCTTAGGAATAAAAATTGGTGTTTATACAGGTACTTCAAGATTAGGGAATTTTCGAGTGCTCATGCGCAAATTTTAAATATTGTCGAATATTGTTCGACTGCTTATTGTCTCTGGTCAGCTCTTTTTTACAAAAGGACCCAACGAAGAATCCTTTGTCACCTGCGCATCGACTTATGATGACGTTGAAGTAAGTCCCTATTGTATACAATTTGAAGATATGCTTAATACAAATATTATTTTTTATTTATTAGTTACCTATCACAAGGTTGCTCGATGCAACAAACTGCATGGTGCTATCGTGTAGGTAAAACTACAGTACATGCCGTGGTGAAAGAAACATGCGACGTGTTATGGAATGTTTTGTCGCCCATCGAACTGGCACCACCAACTACCCAAGAGTGGAGAGATATTGCGGAAGGTTTTTACCAGCGTTGGAATGTACCAAACTGTCTCGGCTCGATTGATGGTAAGCACGTAACCATTCAGGCACCTGCGAACTCTCGTTCTACTTACTTCAGTTACAAGAAGAGTCACAGTTTGGTACTGATGGCAGCTTGCGATGCTTTTTATCGTTTCCCCTTGTGGACATAGGTGGTGCTGGTTCGAATCATGACAGCGCAATATTTAGTAACAGTGAGTTTGGGAAAGCTTTACTTACTAATGAGCTAATTTGCCAGCGTCACAGTGTCTGCCAGGCAGTGCTCCTGAAATTGATTATTTTATGGCAGCAGATGCTGCTTTTCCTCTGCATAAACGTATAATGAGGCCATATGCAGGAAAATATTTGGACAAAAAGAAAAATAAATTTAATTATCGCTTGAGTCGCGCAAGAAGGGTAATAGAAAATACCTTTGGTATTTTGGCCCAAAGATGGCGAATTCTTCTGAAACCAATCATTGCCAGTATAGAAATGTGTGAAAGAATTGTGAAAGCCACTGTGGTTTTGCACAATTTTTTGCAGAAAGGGGAATCGGATATTCCACTATCTGAAAGGAGATATGTTCCAACGGGTTACGTTGACCATGAGGATGATAAGGGGAATTTACGTAGAGGTAGCTGGAGGGATAATAATTCAGCATTACCATCAGTCGCTCGCATAGGATCAAATAATGCCAGTCGTTCAGTGCAACAAGTTCGCGACATCTTAGCCAATTATTTTGTATCTGATGTGGGAAGCTTTGAAGATCTTTGGCGTTTGATAGCGCTTTAACGAAGCAATTTCGGATAGAGGTAAGTTGCGTTAAATCGTCTTATTTTGATCCCCGGAATCTGTGGTCAAGCTATGGCACCATATTTTAGAGACACCCTGTATAACTGGGAACTGTTGGACTAATTCGATTAATTGCCCATCATCAAAACCCATTTTTAATGTGTTTATAAAAAAACGCAAAAGCACAACCAACCTTCAGTACCAAGAGTGGTAGGAACAGGAATGAATAAAAGCAGAGAATTTCACTTAAAGAAGGGTTGCTTTATAGGAATGGTTTAATCTGGATTTTCCAAGAACACTTGCATTCATAGGAACATTTTAAGCTTACCTTTGTTATATTAATCCACACCACTCATTGCGTCACTAAAGAATTTACACAATTGTTGCCGCGAAATTGACAACCAGAAGTTGATGGCGCATGCGCATTTAGTGTGTTTAGCCGTAAGAAATCCTTAAGTTAAAAGTTGGGCATCTTTCAAGGTCAGGTCTTACGGTTATTGCTAAGTTAAAGCTGTATAAACGCATCGCTGACAACTGAATAATTTATCTTTACTAGGGCTAATGCTAATAATAAGGTTAAGGCTAAGGAAGCTGTATAAACCATACTTTAAAGAAAGGCGGAACGAATTGTTAAAAAAGAGCAAAAGGAAAAGGCTAAATTAACAGCTAGTACGGTGGGTAAGAAACGAAAAGCTCTCAAGAATACAATCCCGAAACTAAAAGATGGAAAAAATGTATTAAAAAAAACTAAGAATAGTACCACGCGTATACAGGATGTCATTGCAACTAGAGATTTACAGGAAGCAGCTAAAGACGCAAGTAAAACCACTTTAGAACAAAAACGTGCTAGCCCCAAGGCTAGCACAAGTATAAACGAAAAAATAAATATTACAGGGTGTCCGGAAACAACGTTCCGTAACCGGGAGATGATTCTACATCCAAAAATATGAGAAAAGTTCTCATGAACAGGGGTCCGGAAAAGCTTTCTAACGGAGCTACGGCTCTTTGAAGAGGGGCCTCAAAATGTGTTGTTTTATTAATTAGTTAATCAATACTGAAACGAGATTGATAAAATTTGGTACGGGAAATAGTTTGGTAATGTTAAAAATAGAAAAAAAAGCCAGAGGCGTGCGTAACGGGTAGGGTGTATTGATTAACTAATTAATAAAACAACACATTTTGAGGCCCCTCTTCAAAGAGCCGTAGCTCCGTTAGAAAGCTTTTCCGGACCCCTGTTCATGAGAACTTTTCTTCATATTTTTGGATGTAGAATCATCTCCCGAAGTTACGGAACGTTGTTTCCGGACACCCTGTATATCCTGTGTTACGATCAATCCTAAACCACCGCACAACAGAGACTTATTTAATGAAGCAGATCTATCTCCTAAAATTGCTGACTTACATTTTGAAAATACAGTTGTCATAATCAAACTTTGTTTCATCTGTGCTAATAAAATAAACCCCGCAATGAAGGGAATTAAATGCAACAGTTGCACAAGACGTTACCACATGAAGTGCATACTTAAATATATATCTGTAACAGAGAGTTCTTTCGAGTTTTATAATTGTAAGTCATGTAGTACTAAGAAACCAAATGTTTAATAGTGTCAATAAGTACCTTTCAATACTTTGAATAAAGTTTTCAGAATTTTTAATCTATTTTGTTTGTTGTAATACGTTTAATATACCTATGCCAATAACTGTCACAATTATGGCTGATAACTATAAGCCGCTGGCCAATAACTGTCATTTGGGCAGCATTTGAGGATTTATTTAATTTTCATTTCAAAATCTAGATTTTAAACATTTTCAACTACTGTCTTATTCTTTGCACTTTCTCCTACCCAAGAATATTTACTTCAAAACAAAATATCTATTATGGGGGAAACCTGCGAATATTATCGATACCCAGATGCTTAAGTGGCCAAGTACTGTACTGTTTACCCTCTTTAGTTATTTGATAGGAATTGACTGCCAAAGGATTGTTTAAATAGTTTTATTGTTATTCTAGTTTTTTAATGCCGTTGTTTTGTATGGTGGTGAATTGTGGTAGTAACGCAGCAAGAGATGCACCAGCCATTCGTTTCTTTAGGTAAACAAATAAATTAAATAATTTATTTCGCTATCTGTATTAGTTTCTTTTGTTACGATTTTAAGTTTTTTCAGAATTCCTTCAATTTACACCAGTGGCAGTGGAAAAGTGTCTGAACTCTTGCAGTTACGGAGAGAGAAATGGATTGCTGCAATCAAGAGAGATGATTTGACAGAATCTAAACTTAAATATAGTCGTGTATGTTCACTTCACTTTCATTCTGGTAAGTAGCGGTCAGTAGTAGCGAAAATTCCGAATTGGTTTGTAATTTAAATTACCCTTCTCTTCAGGAGAACCGGCTTCTTTGTTTCATCGAGACAACCCTGATTGGGTACCCACAAAGTGTATGGGCCACACAACATCCCTCCAGGTGAAATCAACAGCGAGATTTAAAAGAGTGAAAAATAGGGTACGTATTGATTGACTCTAGTGCCCGATTTTGTACTTCTACAAATATTTTTACCGAATGCTTTACTTTATTAAATCTTAAAGTAGGTATTACAGTTTTCATTAATTACAGGGTAAACAAAAACCTATTAATCCACCAGAAGATATAAATGGAAATTCCAGCAGAGATCACACATGAGCAGCTTCAATTTGGACTGCGTAAAGCAAATGAAGAAATATATTTGTTAAGGGAAGAATTACAAAAATGTAAGTTGAATCAGGACTATTTTAAATATAATGATAGCAGTACATTATATTACACAGGATTTTCTGAATATGCATATTTAGAAAATGTCTACAAAGTAGTAGAGCCTTACCTCACACGACAATGCAGTTTGCCAACATTTCAGCAATTAGTGTTAGGTTTAATGAAATTATGGCTCAATTTAGCATTTACAGATCTGGGAAATAGATTTCAGTGCCACCGTACAACAGCAGCACGGACATTTGAAAGGGTGGTTGAATGTCTTTATTGCAGGCTGAAATATTTGATTCAATGGCCAAACAGAGAGAATATCCAAATGAATATGCCTATAGTTCATTTAAAAATGTTTTTGGCTTATGAACTACGGTCATCATTGATTGTTTTGAGGTTTTTATTGAGAAACCCTCAAATTTAGAAGCAGCTGAAAAAACTTGGTCTCATTACAAGCACCATTATACTATGAAATTTTTAATAGGTATTACACAAGTAGTTATAATTTTTATTTCAAATGCGTATGGGGGTCGCGCAAGTGATAAATTTATTACTGAAACCTGCGGATTTCTTGATAAATTAATGAAGGGTGACTTAGTCGTAGCTGATCGAGGTTTTACAATAGAGAATTCTGTTAAAATCTATTGTGCAGAAGTACAGTGCCCTGCCTTTTTAAACAGAAGAAAGCAGTTAAATGTTCTAGAAGTAGAATCAACAAGGAAGTTAGCAAGCGTGCGAATTCACATCGAAAGAATCATAGGACTTTTGATATTAAAATATAAAATATTGCACGAAACTTTCTCTTTAGTAGCCTTGAAGAAAGGGGATGATGACTTTCCATTTATTGATTAGAGATTTGAGATTAATGAGTAAACTTTAAATTGGTCCGTATTGTAAATATATGTTTATTAAATTTATCTTTTATTTTTGTTAAATTCCAGTTATACCTTACATGTTATTTAGCAATAGTAAAATAAACTTTAACTTTAATCTTGTAGTAGTATATCATTTACAGAGTATCAACAAACAAAGGCATAAACGCAAAATTAAAATGGTTAGGGATATTTTATAGCATGGAGTTTGAAAGAAGTAGTATTTTACGCATGATATTTTAAACCTAATGAAAACATTTATTAGTTTATTTGCAAAAATTGCAAATCCACACATTATTATCTGGTATTTTTCTAAACCTACACAACTCAAATGGTAGCTACCATTCGATTTTGCAGAACCCTGAGTCGCACCCGATCATTGGTGTCTCCTTATCGTCTTCTTGTTGACACATACAATACAGAACTTTATTTCAGCTTGTAGCAATTCTGCAGCACCATTTGAGTCGTTCTCTAAAATTGGAATAACTTCATCATACAGCTCTACACGATATCTTAAATCTTCCCAGTCATTGCGCTTCTTTTCTACTTCTGCCTCGTCTGCCTTGGCTTCCGTTTTTGTAAAAAACTTTCCCAGTGCCTCAGGAAAAAGTACTTTGAAAAATAGAGTTTTTGCTTTAGCGCTTTCACGTTTCCAAAATAAACTGTTAAATTTTATTTTTATGAAAGTACAGTTTCCCTTACTCCACGCAAGTAAGTAACAATAATTCACTTTGGTAAGTGCAAGTTGCATTTGTACCTGATAATAGTAGGCATGGTCTTCGCAATAGACACTTTACCATCCTTCAACTTCAAAAAAAATTCTTCTTCTCTTCCATCAATTCGATTACTCCACTATGTCTTGCACAATATGGGCATTTTACTTCAAGAACACCCATACCACAACAATTGCAATCAATAACTGCATCTGGAGATGCACCAAAATATGGGTAATCGGGATTTATGAAAAACCCCATCTTGTCTGCTCCGAAATTTTCATGTGTCTCTTGCATTTTTGTAACAAAATCTTTAACGGCTTGCGTTTCATGTTCGCATCCATACTCTAGGACCTTCACCTTTAATGCATATTGTGGGGTATAGCACATGGGTTTGATTAACGACATGGATGGCCTATCCAAGGACGTCCTGCAACAACTTTTAAATTTCGAAGCTGTCACTCTTCCAGCTCGATACAAAAACCAAGCTCTTGATTTAGACTGCAGTCGTGTCTCTTTTTCTATATTTCTGCAGTTTTCGTTGGGTACCGACAGATCTGTGGATAAACCTGAAATCTAGGTAAAGTTACTCTCATTCAATTTAATTAAACTACAGACAAATAAAAATATATGGTGTAGTGGTGTATAAAGCAGCCAATTATTTAAATAAAACAAAAGAAAATATTTAACGTTTCGCTAATATATTTAGCTTCTTCAGAAATAAGGATGTACATATATAAATAGGAAAATTATTTTAAAAATTGAAAGGTAATGATATGATTATTGATAACATTATGTTAAAGTTATTTTTAAAATTTGAAGGTTAAATTATTTATAGGTTTAAACATAATTTAATTATTTTCTGTAAAAGAACAAAAATTGTTAAATTAAGTTAGGTACAGTGATTGCATGTATAAAAGTGAGAAAAATTACTTTAACCTCAAAGATAAAGAAAAATATTTTAAATAACTTACCAGTAATTGAATGTGAAAATTATATTGTTAAAAAGAATAGGGTCAAGTGAGGCAATAATGAGACATTTTTTAAATCTTTTCAATTTGGACCCTTTAAAAAAATGTTTCTAGAAAAGCAAAAATACTCACCATGTGTAAAACTAGAGTTAGAACGTTGTTGATATATTAAATTTCATGTAAAAGTAATCCACAGCAACGGGCAACAGAAAATCGTGTCTCATTTTTACCCAGCCTTAGGGTACAATAATGAGACATGGCTGGGGCAATAAAAAGACACATTTAAAACTCACGTTATTTGGATAATAAATACTGCTGGGCAAAACTGAGACATTTCGGTTAAAAAATAAGACTTTTCATTTATTTTTAAATGATTTTAATCAAAAATATGCAAAAGTTTTATTTAAAAAAGCGAAAATAAAATTAATAATAACATTTTTGAGAAACGCAAAGATAGAAATGTTAAACTATGATACACTGTATGGAGATAAATCTATGGGAAACACAAACGAATTTTTAGTACGTTCGGTACCTCCATGAGAAATAGGCGGGGGCAACTTCAATACGATGTCTTCTTCTATGATGTCATATTTTTCGGGTATATGAGGGTAAATAAATGTATTTCCCTTACGCCTAAGATAAGAAACCTGAAAATCTTCACCACTAGTATTTTCCACGTAGGCGACATAGTAAATTTCTTTCTTTTTAGTACAAAATTTTCTTAGTACATAGTCGTCTACATGAACTGTATCGGAATTCATATCGTAATCGATAACATCTTCTGCTATAATATCAGCTAAAGTAGTATGTTCTAAATCGCTCTCATCCTCACAGATTTCTTCGGTACTCATCAATTCTTCTTCGGTGTCACTAACGCTAGATTTGGCCTTTTTGGATACTTTCTTCTGTTTTGTTGAATTCTTTACTTTTTTTGTAATATTTTCTTTCTCTTCGATCTGTTGTGCATATTCTAAACTAGTCAGTACTATAGCGGATCCATCTATCTTCCTTCTTTTAGTACAAGCGGTTGTTTTCTTAATTTTTTGTAACAAAAGTGACTCGAAGCTTCTATTACTCACATCATTGGTGTTTAAGTCGACTCTATTGATATACTACTAGTGCTAGGGAGAGGACAATCATTTGAATCGGTCTGGCTATTGGTAATGTCATTCCTTCACTCCAAATTTCACATAGTAAATCGGAAAATTCACTTTTGGTCAATTTTCGTTGATTTAAACGTTGCCACTCTACAAGTTTCACATTCCATTTAAGTTTGAGGGGCCCAAGACAACATTTGTCAAGCGGCTGAAGGAGGTCCGTTGTGTGAGCAGGCAATTTTAATAATGTTACATTTTCAGCAATTGCTAGCTCGATTGTCCCTTTGTTCAAATGGGTAACATGGCCATCCATGATAACGAGTAAAGGCCTCTGGGAAACACTTTTGCAGAATTTTGCAAACCATTCTTGGAAAATCACTGTAGTCATCCACCCTTTTTCGGATGAGGCGTAGCAAGTATTCGGCAAGGATTATTGATTATGTTAAAGTTATTTTTAAAATTTGAAGGTTAAATTATTTATAGGTTTAAACATGATTTAATTATTTTCTGTAAAAATTGTTAAATTAAGTTAGGCACAGTGATTGGATGTATAAAAGTGAGAAAAATTACTTTAACCTCGAAGATAAAGAAAAATATTTTAAATAACTTACCAGTAATTGAATGTGAAAATTATATTGTTAAAAAAAATATATAAAACTTTTTTTTATTTTAAAATTCCAATAAATATATCCATGAAAAAACATTTTAAAAACAGTTAAAAAGCTTTAAAATAGTTGGACGAAAATATGATAAAATGTGAACAATGAACACAAACTTGCTATGTCGGACGTAAAATGTGAAGAGTGGTTTGAATTGTCAAGAAAATAAAAATGGCTGATGGCGCTAAAATGAATAAAATTTCAATTGAAAATAAGAATAAATTAATTAAAAATGAGAAAATAAGATAATTAATGAAGCAAAAAATCATATGCGGAATTTAAATTTTCTGTATCAGTTCTGTAATTAATCGATTTGGGTGATTTTTGTATAGAAATACTTTCCAGAAGAAGTCTTTTTTTTAGATTTTCTTCTGTATGTAGGATTGATGTAGAAGGAAAATTAAAATTGTGGAGGTTGTCTAGGTATAGCATGATCAGAGAGGGCAGTGTTTGGCTTTTGAGGGGGAATACTTCTGCCTCCGTGGCTTTTTTGGCAGGATACATTGCGCGAACGATTGAG
Source organism: Hemicrepidius hirtus (assembly GCA_963082805.1). NCBI lineage: Eukaryota > Metazoa > Arthropoda > Insecta > Coleoptera > Elateridae > Hemicrepidius > Hemicrepidius hirtus. The sequence goes on from OY720168.1 coordinate 11,324,863, forward strand.
GAACGGTTAGAGTGTGGAGTTTGTCTGGACTCTATTAACTGCTTCATCCTCAAATCCGCTATTAGCGCTAATACACTTGCAAAACAAAGGTTCCTTAAAGTACCCTAGTAAAAATTTTACGTTTCTAATAAACCAGTTAATTAAACTGGTTTTACAAATTATGGAGTATTTACCTACAGAATGCAATCCCTGTAACATTTTAACTGATCTTCTTCTTGAACATCTTGCATCTTCAGAGTTTTTTATTTGCAAAGATCATAAAAATGAAATTTGCTCCATAATTTTAAAAAAATTGCCCCTTTTAGTTCCTTTTTTAAAGATTGAAAGTCCTTTTTTTGGGTCTGGTCCCTTTTGTTTAATGGTCCCTTTGTTGGCAGGCCTGCTTGATCTACGTAGGGCATTTGAAACCGTTAATAGGACTAAATTATTAAAAAAAACTACAAGGATGTATGATTCAAGGCACGGTATTGAAATGGTTTGCAGATTACCTAAGTGGTAGGTTACAAAAAACTAGATGGGATAAATGTACTTCTGATAGTGAACAGGTTGAAGTAGGAGTACCACAAGGAAGCGTGTTGGGTCCCCTGCTTTTTGTTTTGTATATAAATGATACAGTGGAGTCATTGAACAAGTGCAGATGACACGTTAATTTATATTGCTGGCAAAAATAGAGTTAGTTAAGGTGCTTAATGAGGAATTAAATAATGTAACTGACTGGTTAAATTTTAATAAACACAAGTTAAATGTTTCAAAAACAAAATTTATATGCAGATTATATTTAAAAAAAAATTGCTCAAAAGATTGGAGTCTTGAGAAGGGTCAACAGTAATATTACCAGACTCGGCTGCCATTAAAATATATAAAAGTATAATACTTCCGCACTACATCTACTGTGCAACAATCCTGTTTATGTTTTGTAAGGCAGACCTAAATAGGTTACAAAAGCTACAAAATAAAGCTATGCGGATAATATTAAAAACTAATCGATACACAAAAATACAGGACATGCTGAATACGTTAGACTGGCTAAGTGCACGTGACCAAATAAAATTGCAGGTTTTAACATTTATTTATAAGATAAAAAATGAACTCGTCCCAAACTACTTAACTGAAAAATTGACATGTGTTGCAGATGTACACTCACATGACACCCGTAGGTGTACTGATATGTATGTATTTGAAGGTACCATCAAAGAAGAGTACTATGAGGTCGATCTTTTATGACGGGATAAGGAAGTTCAACAGCTTACCTAAGGAGGTACAGGATGCACCCAGCATCAAACTTTTTAAAAGGAAAGTTAACCTGTTCTTAACGACCTTAACGTTCCTAACGAGGTGTAATATTAGGATAATAGGATAGAAGATAATATGCGTCAATTAAGTATTATGGTAGTTAGTAGTAAAAGGTAATCTAGTTAGTAGATAATAGGTAAGAAATTTGTGCAATAAGTGTTACGTAACATAGTTATATGTAGCTATTGAGCTATTAATAAAGAATTATTATTATTATTATATTCAGTGACTTTGAAGGTAATTTATATAGGCATCTGTTTTCTTAAAGGTCTGTTCTAGAGTGTGTTAATATTTTGACATGCGTTGATTGAATAAGTAGGTAGTAAATAAAATTTGTTTGTGAATTCCAAGTTGGCGAAAAATTTAAAAGGTGACCAAACCGGCTCTGCATTTTAGATATTATTACAGTGTGATCAAGGACTTGTGTATAGGTTTGTTGGTTAATATATAGACACTTTATAACCAAAAATACTTTTGTTTAATTGCACGTGTTTTCAGGGTAGGTCCTTTGAAACAAAATATCGACGTTTTGAGGGGTGAACCGGGACATGGTTCGCTATTATAAAAAGCAGGCGGGTTCGTCTGGATTATTTGAATATGATCTTGAGTCGATGGAAAAGGCAGTGAAAGAACGACAAACAAGTGGTCTGAGCTTCCGGGCATTATCAGAAAAGTATGGTGTTCCGAAGAGTACCCTTGAAAGTCATTGCAAAGGGAAGTATCCGAACAAACACGGCGGACAAATGTCCTTAAGTTGTCATGATGAAGATATTATTGTAAGTGGAATTCTTACATGTGCTGAATGGGGGTTCCCCTTACAAAGTGGTGATGCCATGGATAGCGTAAAATGTTATCTAGACCGGCAGGGCCGTGTAGTTAAACGTTTCAAAAGCAACAGACCTAGAAGAGATTGGATACTAAATCTATTCCGCAGAAGAAGAGAACTCACTGTCCGTTTGAGTAAAATATTAAGAGAACAAGAGCAGCAGTAGATGAAGATATAATTAAAAAATATTTTGAAAATCTGGAGATTTCTTTACAAGGTGTTCCAAATCACAACATCATCAATTATGATGAAACCAATTTTTCTGATGGCCCGAGAGCTACCAAAGTCATTGTACGAAGAGGTTGTCGTCACCCAGAAAGGATCATAGACCATAGTAAACAATGTACTAGTGTCATGTTTACTGTTTCTGGGAATGGAGAAACTCTGTCTCCTATGATCGTTTATACGTCACTGAATACGAATCTATACCCAACTTGGACAGAAGGGGAATTGAAGGTTCAAGATATTCTGTGTATTATTAACATTATTGTACCTAACTTTTGAAGACTAGATGGAAGGAAGGCGATAATCGGAGATAGTCTTGCTAGCCATGTATCTCCAGAAGTCATACGTCTTTGCTCTGAGCATAACATTGCATTTATTTTGTTGCCAACCTAACTCGACCCATTTATCGCAGCCATTGGATGTGGCAGTGTTCCGGTCAGTGAAATGAGAATGGCGATTAATTCTGTTAGAGTGGAAAAGACAATTCAAGGGGTCCATTCAATTTCCCAAGAAACTAAGGGAGTGTGTGGAGCGACTAGGACCTGCAATGAAGAAGAACATTATGTTAGGCTTCAAAACTTGTGGTATAATACCACTGTGTAAAGAAAAGATTTTGGCAAAAATATCTAAGAACAATCAAGAAGTAACAAGAGAACCAGAAAGAGTTTGGACTGCACTTCTCATTGAAAAATTGTCGGTTGCTCGTAATCCAGTTAGAAGCCAAAGGGGAAAAAAGATTTCTATTGAACCCGGGAAAAGCGTTATACCTGAAGACTTCAAGGAAAATGATGTTGAAGATAAAACATCATCGCCACAGAAAAAATATGGAAAATCAAAAAAAGCAAGCATACCAAAAAACAGAGGTTGCACAGAGAACAATACAGAAACTCCTAATTCGAAATTTACTGCTGTGTATGATGACCCCCTGGAAATAAGCAATGGCACCAAATCAGACAGACTTTGTTTTAGTTAAATTTGTCACAGAGGAAGGGTGCAGGACCAAATACTACGTCGGGGAAATCAGCGGAAAACCAGAAAAGAGTGTAGTGGAAGTGCAGTTTTTAAGAAAGAAAGTTGGACAGAAGATGAACTATTTCTATTTTCCTGATGTGACTGACAAGGACATGATTCTTTACTAGAACATTGTGCATAGATTTCAGGTGTACAGGGACCTTAGAAGAGGAAGATTTAACTTTCTTAGTTTGTATGACATAATGAACGCAAAGAAAGTTTCGTGAGAATTGAGAATAACTCCTCAGTTGTGTTTTATGATGTAGTTTTTAGGTTTTTTGTAAATTAGTTTTAAGTTTTTTTAAAATTAAAATTTATAACTGCGTTTATAATATTCACCTTTTGTTTTTTAAGAAATATGTTTTTCTGACTCTTTGTGAGTGACTTTTTAAGGGCATTTGGCATAAATATTTTTTAAAAACATTTTACAAGTCCCACTTCACCCCAGCAATATACTAGAGTGGGACAAAGGTACAAAAACATAGGTGTCCTAGTTCACCCCACCCTATGGGGTGAAGCGGGACACCAAATAATAAAAAAATAAAAAAAAAACTTTCAGTTAAAAAAGTTAAATGTTCTCAAATCTTGGAATATAGGCATGGATGATAATATAGTTGGAATTTCAGCCCTGGAAAATAATATTTACCAAGTGAAATTATAAAAAAACCTGAAAAAGTGTCCCGCTTCACCCCCACTTACGGTAGATCTCGAAGCTAAAGCAAAAGAAGCGGACATTAGGATAGCAGGTTTCATTGCTGAACACAATTTATCATTCAAGTTGATGGAACACCTTCCTGCTTTGGTAAGTTCCGGATGTACAGATTCCAATATTGCAAAAAAAATTAGATGTGGTAGAACAAAAATAAAATTAGTCATTACTAATATCACTGGCGTTGCTGAAAGGGAACGCATAGTAAATTTAATCAAATTAAATAAGTTCAGTCTTATCGCAGATGAATCAACAGATTGTTCATGCACAAAAGTTTTATGCCTTGTTGCCCGAATTAATGTAAATAACGAAAATATTAAAGATTATTTCCTTGGCCTTATTCCTATTATGGAAGCTACTGGTGCCGCATTATTTGATAACATTTTGAATTATTTTACTAAACACCAACTTCAATACGATGTCTTCTTCTATGATGTCATATTTTTCGGGTATATGAGGGTAAATAAATGTATTTCCCTTACGCCTAAGATAAGAAACCTGAAAATCTTCACCACTAGTATTTTCCACGTAGGCGACATAGTAAATTTCTTTCTTTTTAGTACAAAATTTTCTTAGTACATAGTCGTCTACATGAACTGTATCGGAATTCATATCGTAATCGATAACATCTTCTGCTATAATATCAGCTAAAGTAGTATGTTCTAAATCGCTCTCATCCTCACAGATTTCTTCGGTACTCATCAATTCTTCTTCGGTGTCACTAACGCTAGATTTGGCCTTTTTGGATACTTTCTTCTGTTTTGTTGAATTCTTTACTTTTTTTGTAATATTTTCTTTCTCTTCGATCTGTTGTGCATATTCTAAACTAGTCAGTACTATAGCGGATCCATCTATCTTCCTTCTTTTAGTACAAGCGGTTGTTTTCTTAATTTTTTGTAACAAAAGTGACTCGAAGCTTCTATTACTCACATCATTGGTGTTTAAGTCGACTCTATTGATATACTACTAGTGCTAGGGAGAGGACAATCATTTGAATCGGTCTGGCTATTGGTAATGTCATTCCTTCACTCCAAATTTCACATAGTAAATCGGAAAATTCACTTTTGGTCAATTTTCGTTGATTTAAACGTTGCCACTCTACAAGTTTCACATTCCATTTAAGTTTGAGGGGCCCAAGACAACATTTGTCAAGCGGCTGAAGGAGGTCCGTTGTGTGAGCAGGCAATTTTAATAATGTTACATTTTCAGCAATTGCTAGCTCGATTGTCCCTTTGTTCAAATGGGTAACATGGCCATCCATGATAACGAGTAAAGGCCTCTGGGAAACACTTTTGCAGAATTTTGCAAACCATTCTTGGAAAATCACTGTAGTCATCCACCCTTTTTCGGATGAGGCGTAGCAAGTATTCGGCAAGGATTATTGATTATGTTAAAGTTATTTTTAAAATTTGAAGGTTAAATTATTTATAGGTTTAAACATGATTTAATTATTTTCTGTAAAAATTGTTAAATTAAGTTAGGCACAGTGATTGGATGTATAAAAGTGAGAAAAATTACTTTAACCTCGAAGATAAAGAAAAATATTTTAAATAACTTACCAGTAATTGAATGTGAAAATTATATTGTTAAAAAGAATATATAAAACTTTTTTTTATTTTAAAATTCCAATAAATATATCCATGAAAAAACATTTTAAAAACAGTTAAAAAGCTTTAAAATAGTTGGACGAAAATATGATAAAATGTGAACAATGAACACAAACTTGCTATGTCGGACGTAAAATGTGAAGAGTGGTTTGAATTGTCAAGAAAATAAAAATGGCTGATGGCGCTAAAATGAATAAAATTTCAATTGAAAATAAGAATAAATTAATTAAAAATGAGAAAATAAGATAATTAATGAAGCAAAAAATCATATGCGGAATTTAAATTTTCTGTATCAGTTCTGTAATTAATCGATTTGGGTGATTTTTGTATAGAAATACTTTCCAGAAGAAGTCTTTTTTTTAGATTTTCTTCTGTATGTAGGATTGATGTAGAAGGAAAATTAAAATTGTGGAGGTTGTCTAGGTATAGCATGATCAGAGAGGGCAGTGTTTGGCTTTTGAGGGGGAATACTTCTGCCTCCGTGGCTTTTTTGGCAGGATACATTGCGCGAACGATTGAGGAACGGTTAGAGTGTGGAGTTTGTCTGGACTCTATTAACTGCTTCATCCTCAAATCCGCTATTAGCGCTAATACACTTGCAAAACAAAGGTTCCTTAAAGTACCCTAGTAAAAATTTTACGTTTCTAATAAACCAGTTAATTAAACTGGTTTTACAAATTATGGAGTATTTACCTACAGAATGCAATCCCTGTAACATTTTAACTGATCTTCTTCTTGAACATCTTGAATCTTCAGAGTTTTTTATTTGCAAAGATCATAAAAATGAAATTTGCTCCATAATTTTAAAAAAATTGCCCCTTTTAGTTCCTTTTTTAAAGATTGAAAGTCCTTTTTTTGGGTCTGGTCCCTTTTGTTTAATGGTCCCTTTGTTGGCAGGCCTGCTTGATCTACGTAGGGCATTTGAAACCGTTAATAGGACTAAATTATTAAAAAAAACTACAAGGATGTATGATTCAAGGCACGGTATTGAAATGGTTTGCAGATTACCTAAGTGGTAGGTTACAAAAAACTAGATGGGATAAATGTACTTCTGATAGTGAACAGGTTGAAGTAGGAGTACCACAAGGAAGCGTGTTGGGTCCCCTGCTTTTTGTTTTGTATATAAATGATACAGTGGAGTCATTGAACAAGTGCAGATGACACGTTAATTTATATTGCTGGCAAAAATAGAGTTAGTTAAGGTGCTTAATGAGGAATTAAATAATGTAACTGACTGGTTAAATTTTAATAAACACAAGTTAAATGTTTCAAAAACAAAATTTATATGCAGATTATATTTAAAAAAAAATTGCTCAAAAGATTGGAGTCTTGAGAAGGGTCAACAGTAATATTACCAGACTCGGCTGCCATTAAAATATATAAAAGTATAATACTTCCGCACTACATCTACTGTGCAACAATCCTGTTTATGTTTTGTAAGGCAGACCTAAATAGGTTACAAAAGCTACAAAATAAAGCTATGCGGATAATATTAAAAACTAATCGATACACAAAAATACAGGACATGCTGAATACGTTAGACTGGCTAAGTGCACGTGACCAAATAAAATTGCAGGTTTTAACATTTATTTATAAGATAAAAAATGAACTCGTCCCAAACTACTTAACTGAAAAATTGACATGTGTTGCAGATGTACACTCACATGACACCCGTAGGTGTACTGATATGTATGTATTTGAAGGTACCATCAAAGAAGAGTACTATGAGGTCGATCTTTTATGACGGGATAAGGAAGTTCAACAGCTTACCTAAGGAGGTACAGGATGCACCCAGCATCAAACTTTTTAAAAGGAAAGTTAACCTGTTCTTAACGACCTTAACGTTCCTAACGAGGTGTAATATTAGGATAATAGGATAGAAGATAATATGCGTCAATTAAGTATTATGGTAGTTAGTAGTAAAAGGTAATCTAGTTAGTAGATAATAGGTAAGAAATTTGTGCAATAAGTGTTACGTAACATAGTTATATGTAGCTATTGAGCTATTAATAAAGAATTATTATTATTATTATATTCAGTGACTTTGAAGGTAATTTATATAGGCATCTGTTTTCTTAAAGGTCTGTTCTAGAGTGTGTTAATATTTTGACATGCGTTGATTGAATAAGTAGGTAGTAAATAAAATTTGTTTGTGAATTCCAAGTTGGCGAAAAATTTAAAAGGTGACCAAACCGGCTCTGCATTTTAGATATTATTACAGTGTGATCAAGGACTTGTGTATAGGTTTGTTGGTTAATATATAGACACTTTATAACCAAAAATACTTTTGTTTAATTGCACGTGTTTTCAGGGTAGGTCCTTTGAAACAAAATATCGACGTTTTGAGGGGTGAACCGGGACATGGTTCGCTATTATAAAAAGCAGGCGGGTTCGTCTGGATTATTTGAATATGATCTTGAGTCGATGGAAAAGGCAGTGAAAGAACGACAAACAAGTGGTCTGAGCTTCCGGGCATTATCAGAAAAGTATGGTGTTCCGAAGAGTACCCTTGAAAGTCATTGCAAAGGGAAGTATCCGAACAAACACGGCGGACAAATGTCCTTAAGTTGTCATGATGAAGATATTATTGTAAGTGGAATTCTTACATGTGCTGAATGGGGGTTCCCCTTACAAAGTGGTGATGCCATGGATAGCGTAAAATGTTATCTAGACCGGCAGGGCCGTGTAGTTAAACGTTTCAAAAGCAACAGACCTAGAAGAGATTGGATACTAAATCTATTCCGCAGAAGAAGAGAACTCACTGTCCGTTTGAGTAAAATATTAAGAGAACAAGAGCAGCAGTAGATGAAGATATAATTAAAAAATATTTTGAAAATCTGGAGATTTCTTTACAAGGTGTTCCAAATCACAACATCATCAATTATGATGAAACCAATTTTTCTGATGGCCCGAGAGCTACCAAAGTCATTGTACGAAGAGGTTGTCGTCACCCAGAAAGGATCATAGACCATAGTAAACAATGTACTAGTGTCATGTTTACTGTTTCTGGGAATGGAGAAACTCTGTCTCCTATGATCGTTTATACGTCACTGAATACGAATCTATACCCAACTTGGACAGAAGGGGAATTGAAGGTTCAAGATATTCTGTGTATTATTAACATTATTGTACCTAACTTTTGAAGACTAGATGGAAGGAAGGCGATAATCGGAGATAGTCTTGCTAGCCATGTATCTCCAGAAGTCATACGTCTTTGCTCTGAGCATAACATTGCATTTATTTTGTTGCCAACCTAACTCGACCCATTTATCGCAGCCATTGGATGTGGCAGTGTTCCGGTCAGTGAAATGAGAATGGCGATTAATTCTGTTAGAGTGGAAAAGACAATTCAAGGGGTCCATTCAATTTCCCAAGAAACTAAGGGAGTGTGTGGAGCGACTAGGACCTGCAATGAAGAAGAACATTATGTTAGGCTTCAAAACTTGTGGTATAATACCACTGTGTAAAGAAAAGATTTTGGCAAAAATATCTAAGAACAATCAAGAAGTAACAAGAGAACCAGAAAGAGTTTGGACTGCACTTCTCATTGAAAAATTGTCGGTTGCTCGTAATCCAGTTAGAAGCCAAAGGGGAAAAAAGATTTCTATTGAACCCGGGAAAAGCGTTATACCTGAAGACTTCAAGGAAAATGATGTTGAAGATAAAACATCATCGCCACAGAAAAAATATGGAAAATCAAAAAAAGCAAGCATACCAAAAAACAGAGGTTGCACAGAGAACAATACAGAAACTCCTAATTCGAAATTTACTGCTGTGTATGATGACCCCCTGGAAATAAGCAATGGCACCAAATCAGACAGACTTTGTTTTAGTTAAATTTGTCACAGAGGAAGGGTGCAGGACCAAATACTACGTCGGGGAAATCAGCGGAAAACCAGAAAAGAGTGTAGTGGAAGTGCAGTTTTTAAGAAAGAAAGTTGGACAGAAGATGAACTATTTCTATTTTCCTGATGTGACTGACAAGGACATGATTCTTTACTAGAACATTGTGCATAGATTTCAGGTGTACAGGGACCTTAGAAGAGGAAGATTTAACTTTCTTAGTTTGTATGACATAATGAACGCAAAGAAAGTTTCGTGAGAATTGAGAATAACTCCTCAGTTGTGTTTTATGATGTAGTTTTTAGGTTTTTTGTAAATTAGTTTTAAGTTTTTTTAAAATTAAAATTTATAACTGCGTTTATAATATTCACCTTTTGTTTTTTAAGAAATATGTTTTTCTGACTCTTTGTGAGTGACTTTTTAAGGGCATTTGGCATAAATATTTTTTAAAAACATTTTACAAGTCCCACTTCACCCCAGCAATATACTAGAGTGGGACAAAGGTACAAAAACATAGGTGTCCTAGTTCACCCCACCCTATGGGGTGAAGCGGGACACCAAATAATAAAAAAATAAAAAAAAAACTTTCAGTTAAAAAAGTTAAATGTTCTCAAATCTTGGAATATAGGCATGGATGATAATATAGTTGGAATTTCAGCCCTGGAAAATAATATTTACCAAGTGAAATTATAAAAAAACCTGAAAAAGTGTCCCGCTTCACCCCCACTTACGGTAGATCTCGAAGCTAAAGCAAAAGAAGCGGACATTAGGATAGCAGGTTTCATTGCTGAACACAATTTATCATTCAAGTTGATGGAACACCTTCCTGCTTTGGTAAGTTCCGGATGTACAGATTCCAATATTGCAAAAAAAATTAGATGTGGTAGAACAAAAATAAAATTAGTCATTACTAATATCACTGGCGTTGCTGAAAGGGAACGCATAGTAAATTTAATCAAATTAAATAAGTTCAGTCTTATCGCAGATGAATCAACAGATTGTTCATGCACAAAAGTTTTATGCCTTGTTGCCCGAATTAATGTAAATAACGAAAATATTAAAGATTATTTCCTTGGCCTTATTCCTATTATGGAAGCTACTGGTGCCGCATTATTTGATAACATTTTGAATTATTTTACTAAACACCAAATTCCCTACAAAACTAATTGTATTGGTTTTGCGTCAGATGGTGCAAACAATATGATGGGCGCACGTAATTCAGTAGTTAGCAGATTTAAAGAAGTAATACCCAATATATTAATCATGAAATGCATCTGTCACAGTTTCCACCTTTGTGCATCTTATGCATGTGAAATATTGCCACAAGAAATGGAAAAGGTAACGAGGGACGTGTACAATTATTTTGCCAATAGTCCTAAGAGAGTAGGAGAATATAAACAATTTCAAGAATTTGCAAATGTTTCCCCTGTAAAAATATTACATCCAGCAGCAACAAGGTGGCTATCTCTAGAAAGTGTCGTTAAACGCTTATTAGGGCAACATAACGCATTAATTCTATTCTTCACAGATCAATCATCTGAAAATATTGTAGAAGGATCCTCCATTCTTAACACTTTGTTGAAACCTCAAACCAAATTGTATTTAGAATTTTTATCATTCGTATTACCTTTGTTTAATAATCTAAACCGTATTATACGTAATTGCAGTGTATTTGACATACAATTTAAAAAACCTCACAATTTCTTGCAACTTGAAAATATGTATTTTGGGGCAGCCATTAATAATTGTTCTGTCGAACCAATTGTGCTACACGAAGTAAAAATTAAGTATCTAGATTTTTATATAGAAAGTATTCACCAAATTTTAACCAGATTTCCACTAACAATTCAGTATTTCAAAAATTATAATTCACCTTTCATTAAATTTTACAAAAGATATGTGGATGACATCCTTATTTGCGCAAACTCTGACAGCATTCCTCAAATTTTTCACTCTTTTAATAACTACCATCCAAAACTTCAATTTACCTTAGAAAACGAAAAAAATAAATCCATAAATTTCCTAGATTTAACCGTTTACAGAGACTCTTCAGGCAAAATTAGTACTAATTGGTTCAGAAAAAATATTAAAACTTCACGTTACATTAATTACTACTCTTACACCTCCATCAAATATAAAAAAAGTATAATTACATCATTAGTTTTATTAAATTTAAAATACATTTTTCAAATTCTTAAAGATAAGGATTACCCTACTTTTTTTTATTAATAGACATATTCAGAAAAGACTAAACGTATTAAAATCCCGCAATAATTTTAACCACACTACAAACACTCGATTACCTTACAACATCCTCTTTCCTAACTAATTAAAAAAAAATTTTTATAGCCCGTTTCCTGTTTACGCGCTCATTTTATTTACAATAAATGTTATCACAGTAACTTTTGTTGACCTTTCTCGTCGTTGGCAATATTAAAATTTTTCTATTTCCGCCATAACTTTATAGTGTGCTAGTTCGTTTTCTAGTTCAGTTTGCTGCTTTCATTAATAACTTTAAGTCAACTATTTTATAATACAAATTTAAACTAATAGTGTTTTACTATTTGTAATTTATCAATATATTCTGGCAAGTCGTTTTAAGATTTTAATATATTTAAAAAAAAAATTAAAAAAATAAAAAAAACCCTTTTATCCTTTGAATGCTCTGACTACATAAAAAATTTTTAAATTAATAAATTAACTTTTTAAATACTTATCCGTCACTGATCTATTATTTTGTCTTCTTAAGATTATTGTTCGTTTTTTCTTTGTATTACAGATTATTTAAATATTTACAAACTTAAAAACATGATATAAAAAAAAATACCTACACCAAAGAAACAATGTTACCTGGTCTATTTTTTTTATACCCCTTTTTAAAATGTTTGTAAAACCTTGTCCTTTGTTTTTAATCTGTCCTTTTTGTTTTTATTTCGTTTCTGATGATGCCTGATATGGCGAAACGTTAAATATAATTTTTCTTGCTATTTCGTCGTTTAATTTTATTAAACCTTTGGCTGCTCCTTACCATTAAAAATATTTAAATCATATCTTTCCAGCCGTTAAATCCATTTAAAGCTTTTGCTTTATTTTTATTGACATCTAATAATACAATTAAATTTTTAGACTTTTCTGATAACAAAAATAAATTAAATATTTTGGAAAATTTATATCCACACAAAAAACAATATACCGTTAATGAATGAACAAATTGAGCTCTTAGATTCTCCTTACTGGTAATTTTAGAATAGAATACGTCTTTAATGGATCAAGTAGTTGCTATATAAATCAATATTCATTTGTTATTAAATATCTTATATTATGCTTTTGACAATGAGTATTCCACCTCCGAAGTGAGTGAGATGGCGGGTGGATCAGTCGCGTCAAGTAGTGCTCCTTGTGTAAAAACTGTAAAACTATAGCTCAAAGCGGATTCAGATGTGTTAAAGTGATACTATATCACTATGTTAAACTCTTAAAAAACATCAAAATGATTGACGACAAGTTTATAGACTGTTGTTCTGATGTCGAGGCAAACCTTCCCAAAAATGGCGACCTAGACATTGCTAACGCTAACGACGTGGCCAAGTTTGAACTAGAAATTCACTATCTTAAAGAAATACTGACACGCAAACAGTTAATCATCCAAAATCAAGAAATAACCATAGTATCTCTTAAGGAACAAGTTTGGTTACTAAAAAACTTAAACACAGACAACGTTGCTGCCGCGAGGCCACCTTCTAAAAAACATGCGTAGTCATCTCCTGAAGTAAATGAAAGCCAAAGATTAAGCACGCGTACAGTCAATAAAACTCCAGCAATTACACCAACATATGGAACGCTAAATGAAGACAATAAGGATACAAATTCGAACGCAAGGGAACCACCCAAAAAGATAACAAGTAAAGACGTTCCCACAGCGGTGTTACTAGCGGAATCGCATGTAACCTGTAATAAAGTGATATCCTTAGCTGAAAATTTAACTTCTACGGCAAAAAATATAAATAGCAACAGGCCAGCATATTTTATAGAAAACATTATCGGCTCTGCCATTATTTGTTTAAATAATTTAATGAATTAGAAAATATTACAACGACACACGAGTGTTCGTAGTACAAACACCAAAAAATTAAATGACACCTTACTTTCTTACAATTTGAAAATCTGCAATAATACGCATATCAATAGAAAAAATGCAACTGTCGTAGACAACATCTTCACAAACATTGATACAGCACAGTATGACATTGCAGTGATAAACCTGCTGTTATCACACCGCAGAAACATAATATTCACTTTGTATTTTCATCACAAGGACAAGGGTATTACCAATACGAAGCAGCGCCCTTTTACGCAATCTAATCTCAACAGACTCAAGGATACATTAAAATCGGCGGCTTGGGAATCAGTGTGTCACACAGAAACGGCGAGCAACTCTTATGTAGCATTTCATACATTTTTCTGAATGCTCACTCCACCTGTTTTCCTGAGACAAAATCAAAACCAAACAAGAACTCGAATAAATGGTTCAATGACAATATCCGACAAATGAAAGACATGCTACACGCACTCTCGATTGTAAAAGATTGTTGCGGGACACAGCATTTGCAACATTGAGACAGCTATACGTAATGCAGTCGCATTAGCAAAAAAGAATCAAAATTGTAGATACATCGATAATGCTATTAACAAGAGCAAGGCTGCATGGAATATTATTAAGGGAGAATTCCATAATAATACGAATATCACAAAAACTGATTTATCAGCTGATGACTTCAATCAACATTTTACAACAGTTGGCAGCGATAAAAACAGAAGAAATCCTGGCCAAATAGATTATATGACTCTAGTGCGTAATATAAATAAATCTCCATGGCAATCTGTCTACTTTAAACCTACATCCGCGGAAGAAATTATAAATTACATTAGATAAATAAAAAACAGCGGAAGCAGGGACATTTACGGATTCAGTTCCAAAGTTATTAGAAGCGTAGCTGAAGAAATCGCCCTACCATTATCAAAAATTTTCAATGCGTGTATTTTAGGGGGCGTCTTTCCGGACGAATTGAAACATTCGAAAATTGTGCCACTTTTTAAGAGTAAGGGAAACGTGAACGAGGTCGACAGTTTCCGTCCCATATCGATCGTTCCAGTCATCTCGAAAATCTTTGAAAAAGTCATATTGCAGCGACTAATGGAATTCTGAAATAAACAGGAAATCATATCTGAAAGCCAGTTTGGTTACTAAAAAAGCAAATCAACTTCTATGGCAATAATGGAAATTGTGCAACTGATAGAGTTTTTCAACAACAAAGAGATTACCAATGAAACCTTATTAGACTTAACCAAAACATTTGATCGAGTGCAACACAGCCCCCTCTTGGAAAAACTAGAATAACACGGAATACGTGGTTCAATGCTCTCATTACTAAAAAGTTACCAAAGTGGTCGCCAAAAGCAAGTGTGGACAAATAATTCAATATCAGAAGAGCCAGTAACAACAGCTGTGCCACAGGGTTCAAACTTTGGGCACCTCTTCTTTGTCCTGTACATTAATGCTCTACCTCTAAACTGCAAGACCGGAAAAGTTATACTATTCGCGGATGATACCACGCTAGTTAATAAATCTCAGGTATACACTGAACTAGACATCTTGTGCAAAAAATCCATTGCTGATGCTGAACTCAGGTTCAAAACAAACCATATGATTTTAAATAAAAGGAAAACTCAGAAAATTACTTCCACTTCCAACAACAGAATAAAATCTGACAGAGTAGTAAAGTGCTTGGGCTTCCTTATCGATGAAAACCTGCACGGGCACAGTCACGTAGACCAAATGGCGAAGAGGTTAGCCACATGCACATTCCAAATAAGAAGACTACTTAAATTAACTTCAGCAGCAACGGTCAAGCTATACTACTTTTCCAACTTCCAAAGTTAGTTGTCGTTTGACTTTCGTAGCGTGAAGGTGTACCTATCCGCCATCGGCTGGCATCAAGCGACAAGATTATAAGTACGACCCTAGGGTCAAGAACTAGTGCTTAAATTGTATGTATGTATGTATGTATGTATGTATGTATGTATGTATGTATGTATGTATGTATGTATGTATGTATGTATGTATGTATGTATGTATGTATGTATGTATGTATGTATGTATGTATGTATGTATGTATGTATGTATGTATGTATGTATGTATGTATGTATGTATGTATGTATGTATGTATGTATGTATGTATGTATGTATGTATGTATGTATGTATGTATGTATGTATGTATGTATGTATGTATGTATGTATGTATGTATGTATGTATGTATGTATGTATGTATGTATGTATGTATGTATGTATGTATGTATGTATGTATGTATGTATGTATGTATGTATGTATGTATGTATGTATGTATGTATGTATGTATGTATGTATGTATGTATGTATGTATGTATGTATGTATGTATGTATGTATGTATGTATGTATGTATGTATGTATGTATGTATGTATGTATGTATGTATGTATGTATGTATGTATGTATGTATGTATGTATGTATGTATGTATGTATGTATGTATGTATGTATGTATGTATGTATGTATGTATGTATGTATGTATGTATGTATGTATGTATGTATGTATGTATGTATGTATGTATGTATGTATGTATGTATGTATGTATGTATGTATGTATGTATGTATGTATGTATGTATGTATGTATGTATGTATGTATGTATGTATGTATGTATGTATGTATGTATGTATGTATGTATGTATGTATGTATGTATGTATGTATGTATGTATGTATGTATGTATGTATGTATGTATGTATGTATGTATGTATGTATGTATGTATGTATGTATGTATGTATGTATGTATGTATGTATGTATGTATGTATGTATGTATGTATGTATGTATGTATGTATGTATGTATGTATGTATGTATGTATGTATGTATGTATGTATGTATGTATGTATGTATGTATGTATGTATGTATGTATGTATGTATGTATGTATGTATGTATGTATGTATGTATGTATGTATGTATGTATGTATGTATGTATGTATGTATGTATGTATGTATGTATGTATGTATGTATGTATGTATGTATGTATGTATGTATGTATGTATGTATGTATGTATGTATGTATGTATGTATGTATGTATGTATGTATGTATGTATGTATGTATGTATGTATGTATGTATGTATGTATGTATGTATGTATGTATGTATGTATGTATGTATGTATGTATGTATGTATGTATGTATGTATGTATGTATGTATGTATGTATGTATGTATGTATGTATGTATGTATGTATGTATGTATGTATGTATGTATGTATGTATGTATGTATGTATGTATGTATGTATGTATGTATGTATGTATGTATGTATGTATGTATGTATGTATGTATGTATGTATGTATGTATGTATGTATGTATGTATGTATGTATGTATGTATGTATGTATGTATGTATGTATGTATGTATGTATGTATGTATGTATGTATGTATGTATGTATGTATGTATGTATGTATGTATGTATGTATGTATGTATGTATGTATGTATGTATGTATGTATGTATGTATGTATGTATGTATGTATGTATGTATGTATGTATGTATGTATGTATGTATGTATGTATGTATGTATGTATGTATGTATGTATGTATGTATGTATGTATGTATGTATGTATGTATGTATGTATGTATGTATGTATGTATGTATGTATGTATGTATGTATGTATGTATGTATGTATGTATGTATGTATGTATGTATGTATGTATGTATGTATGTATGTATGTATGTATGTATGTATGTATGTATGTATGTATGTATGTATGTATGTATGTATGTATGTATGTATGTATGTATGTATGTATGTATGTATGTATGTATGTATGTATGTATGTATGTATGTATGTATGTATGTATGTATGTATGTATGTATGTATGTATGTATGTATGTATGTATGTATGTATGTATGTATGTATGTATGTATGTATGTATGTATGTATGTATGTATGTATGTATGTATGTATGTATGTATGTATGTATGTATGTATGTATGTATGTATGTATGTATGTATGTATGTATGTATGTATGTATGTATGTATGTATGTATGTATGTATGTATGTATGTATGTATGTATGTATGTATGTATGTATGTATGTATGTATGTATGTATGTATGTATGTATGTATGTATGTATGTATGTATGTATGTATGTATGTATGTATGTATGTATGTATGTATGTATGTATGTATGTATGTATGTATGTATGTATGTATGTATGTATGTATGTATGTATGTATGTATGTATGTATGTATGTATGTATGTATGTATGTATGTATGTATGTATGTATGTATGTATGTATGTATGTATGTATGTATGTATGTATGTATGTATGTATGTATGTATGTATGTATGTATGTATGTATGTATGTATGTATGTATGTATGTATGTATGTATGTATGTATGTATGTATGTATGTATGTATGTATGTATGTATGTATGTATGTATGTATGTATGTATGTATGTATGTATGTATGTATGTATGTATGTATGTATGTATGTATGTATGTATGTATGTATGTATGTATGTATGTATGTATGTATGTATGTATGTATGTATGTATGTATGTATGTATGTATGTATGTATGTATGTATGTATGTATGTATGTATGTATGTATGTATGTATGTATGTATGTATGTATGTATGTATGTATGTATGTATGTATGTATGTATGTATGTATGTATGTATGTATGTATGTATGTATGTATGTATGTATGTATGTATGTATGTATGTATGTATGTATGTATGTATGTATGTATGTATGTATGTATGTATGTATGTATGTATGTATGTATGTATGTATGTATGTATGTATGTATGTATGTATGTATGTATGTATGTATGTATGTATGTATGTATGTATGTATGTATGTATGTATGTATGTATGTATGTATGTATGTATGTATGTATGTATGTATGTATGTATGTATGTATGTATGTATGTATGTATGTATGTATGTATGTATGTATGTATGTATGTATGTATGTATGTATGTATGTATGTATGTATGTATGTATGTATGTATGTATGTATGTATGTATGTATGTATGTATGTATGTATGTATGTATGTATGTATGTATGTATGTATGTATGTATGTATGTATGTATGTATGTATGTATGTATGTATGTATGTATGTATGTATGTATGTATGTATGTATGTATGTATGTATGTATGTATGTATGTATGTATGTATGTATGTATGTATGTATGTATGTATGTATGTATGTATGTATGTATGTATGTATGTATGTATGTATGTATGTATGTATGTATGTATGTATGTATGTATGTATGTATGTATGTATGTATGTATGTATGTATGTATGTATGTATGTATGTATGTATGTATGTATGTATATAAATCCTGCTATCATTTTAACGTCCTTATAAAGGTTGGTACATTTGGCGTCCAGTAGAAGGAGAGTAGTTAGCTAACCAAGAACCTGTGAATATGCGGTTTTTTGTCCCAGTTTCTCAACGCAAACTTTTTTGTTTTAAAATATTGTAGTATAAAATATACAGTCTACTTTCATATTGCGGTTATTTTGAACACCTTTCAGAACGTATGCATTTTAACGTCCACGTGTATATTATTTTCACCTCACGGTAGATGAAGCGTCCCACGGTGTATATTTATTTCACTTCGCGCATCAGATGGCGTCCAACGGTGTTGCCGCTGTTATTTCGCGTATTAAATTACTTGTTTGTAGAAAAGTTCAAATCAGCGTCAGCTGACAGATTATCGGTTTGAACCTACATCTTTATTTATTTTGCTGCTATACAAATTACTGTACCAATTCCCACTTAGGATAAATATTAATAAAAATATTTAAGGTATTTATTGAAATGTATTACCTAATGCTGGAAACGACCCATACTGAAAAATACATCCCAGTTTGATCAAATTTCAGAAGAAAGTTCCTCACAATGAGATGTATGTATTTTTCCTGTTTTCGACAATTTAACCCGAAATATGGCCATTTAAGACATCTTAGAAACACTACACAAAGAAATGTAATACGCAAGCAACTAGATTTTGTACAATATACATCGCTCTTTAATATGACGGTTTTACGAAACTCCTTTTACAATATGTGTAATTCGACGTCCGGGGAATCCCCTGCATTAGTTGTATCGGGACCTTGCAAAATATTTTCATAAAGCGTAATTAATAATAAAACACGTTAAGTAATAAGTCTCTTCAATTACAGGAATGGTACCTAATAGAAACAGCATTAATGTGCTAATTTTTAAGATGATAGATTTGAATTGAATTTTAATTTTTAACTAATGAAATCTTAACTGAATTACTAATTAAGTTCGACTAATCAATAATATAAATTAAGTTACAGCTAAACTACAATTTTAGGCTCAAAGCAAAGTGTAATAAGAGACTCTAGAATGTAAAACCTCCAAAAAATATAATATGCAAGCAACTAGATTTGATACAATATACATAGCCTTTTCATATGACGGTTTTACGCAACTCCTTTTATATTACGTGTAATTCGACGTCCCTACATTAGAGGTATTTCGTAACCTTGTCAAATATTTTCATAAAGCGTAATTAATAATAATCTCTTCAATTACAGGAATGGTACCTACCTAATAGAAATAGTATTAATGTGTAATTCTTAAGATGATAGATTTGCATTACTGTTAACTAATGAACGCATTTTCGGTGTAGCAAGTAGAAATTAAAATCCACCCAACAATTAAAATTAACCTTTAAGTATGAAACACAAATTTCCTTCCCAATTGACGTCCAGCAACTGGATTAAAGAAATTAATATTAACTTGCGCTTCGCGAGGCAATTTAATATAGATGATGTAATAACAGCGTTGCCAATTCGTCGGAGTTCAACTTAACCGTGGTATGAAAGGAAATGTATACAGCCGTGTATACTTGGAACCCCACGGTAGATGTTGCGTCCCACGGTGTATATTTATTTCACTTCGCGCATCAGATGGCGTCCAGCGGCGTTGCCGCTGTTATTTCGCGTATTAAATTACTTGTTTCAAGAAAAGTTCAAATCAGCGTCAGCTGATAGATTAATTTGCATTATCGGTTTGAACCTGCATCTTTATTTATTTTGTTGCTGTACAAATTACTGTACCCTTTCCGACTTAGGATAAATATTAATAAAAATATTTAAGGTATTTAAAGAAATGTATTAAAGCTGGAAACGACCCATACTGAAAAAAAAACATCCCAATTTGATCAAAATTCAATTTGCACTGTAAAAATAAAATATCAAACCTATACAAGGTTATAGTATGTATTTTAATCTTATTTTAATACTAGTTAAAGATGGAATCAAATATATAATGAGAACAGTATATAGGGTGTTTCGTAAGTACGTGTAGAAAATTCAGGGGGTTTATCCTGGGCGAAAATTAAGGCAATCTTTTCCAATATAGGTACTTAGGATACTATCCTAATATGCTACCCTGAACAGTTAACGTCTTTTCAAAAATGGAGTAACAATTTCGTTTTTAATTTTTATCTCAAATTTGGACAAAGATAGAAAAGTACAAATCAGTGGACGTGTTCTACTGATAGGAAGGATTTTTAAGGATATTCTCATAACCCACCTGCATTGTTAGAAGGGGTGAGGGATGACACTGAAACTTACAAACCTTTTTGTTTGTTTTGTTTTTATTAGAACATTTTAATACACCGGAATTTCCAATTAAAAAATGCGAAGAAAAATGCGAAGGAGAAACCCCAATTCATTAAGAAATACTTTTGTCATTTTTATTTTTCCATGATACTAATAGTTTTTGAGTAAAAAATCACAATAAATTCTAATGTGTACATCAATTTTGTGAGAAATTGTACTAAAGGAGGTCAGTTCCAGCACTTTCTTTAATTTTCTATTAATTCATTCAATTTTTTATTTTTGTTCATGTACCTCGTTAAAATGTCCTTCAGTTTTTGAAGAGGCGTCACTTTTCAGCGAGGTATTTTGGGCTACTGTATTTTCTACACGAAACTTATGAAACACCCTGTATACAGAAAATCCGTGCAGCATTATTAAAAAAAAAACATTATGAAGGTGTGACAGCTATGTAAATTGCCTCTTCTACATCTAGCTTTTGAGCTTTTCAAATGAATGAAAGTGCAACAAAAATATTTTCCGATAATTCCCTACGATTTTAATCAAATTTTATACAATTAATTTAAATTTAAAGTTGCATAATTTCTTATTTACAATTTTCTTTTCCACTAAGTACTACTTTTAGAACACTTCATTATTTCGTTTGTTTTCAGTGCAAGAAGTTCATTTTCTCGACTAGTAGTAGCTATAATACTAATGTTTTGCACTTCCGGGACCAAAGTCACTACTTTATCCCTGTCTATAGGGACTACAGTAACCCATTTGTTCCCTAGGTACCAGATTGTTTTTGTTATTAGAGAATAGGATTTATCAATAATTTTATAGTTGTCGATTGTCACTTTGACAACAAATTTAGAATAATTTAAAAATCCAATAAATTATCCGGAAGTGCAAAAAATTGCGTATATACCACAGGACTGATGTATTTAATTCCCTCCCCCGCTCCGCTCGCTTAGGAAATAAAGTCGCTCATGGGGCTAAAATGATATACAGGGTGTTCCAAAGTTACATAAGTAACTTTCTTATCATTGAAGATGGAGATTTGGTTAAATGGGGAATGTGTTGCAGTTTTATATCCCGATTTCGAATCTGTTAGGAAATAGGTCAGAATGTCGAACCCGTCAGAAGTTATCTAAAAAAAACTGAAAACTGTCATTTTCTGGTGTATCAAATATCTTCGTAAGTATAAGAGATGCGAAAAAAGTATTATATGAAAGTCTCTGTTTCCGATAAGACCATTTTAAAATTGGTATCGAACAACAATTCAGGATGGCTGCTTTTGAGGTACTCGTATCAACTTCCTTAAGTTAAATTGGCGCCATATTGGATTTTTAGGTTACCGAATAGAATTTTTATTCTCCTTTATGTTTTAATAAATAAGCGGATCGAATATACGGCAGAATTTGGGAATATGAAAATTTAAAAATTAGCACTTTGAATCTTTTTTTTTTGGTTTTTTGAAAACACTGTTCTGGTTAGACAATTTTAGAAATGATGCTCTTATAGTATACAAATTTCTCTAGGTGCCTATAGAAGCCGAATAATTGATTTAATTTAAATAAATAACCTAATAATTATTTAAAAAAAATCGTTTTATAGGCACCTTCGGAACAGTTTTCTGAGGATTTTGGTAATTTAAGTTCAGTATTAACCTAGAAATCGAAAAACTATTACATGCATTTACATATACAGCACATTTGAAGCTTTATCCCCTTAAATTAAATTACCCAATTCGTAGAAGTAGATACAATATCTGCAGTTAGGAAGTCGGTCGAAATTTTGGGGAAGGTGGCATCAGAACCGGGGCCCCTTTTAACCGAGGGCCCGCCTGCTTTGCTTTGCACCCACCGTACCCTGTAGTTACACTCCTGGAAATAACTTATTTTCGTAATTATCTTTGCCTGTTAGTTATCTTTCGGGGCGAAACATATATGCAGCTTAAAACGTACTCGCATCAGATTAGGATTAAATGTCATTACGGGGACAAAACATCCACTGCCCCTATACAAGGTGTTTCAAATTCGAGGGCAACCGTGGGGATCTCGCATATCAGAATAGATAGAGGGTAGGTTTAAATTTGGCACTTGCAGAATTTTATGCATAACAATATGTCGCTAAGAAATTCTCCATTTCACGACTTCGACACTCTTGCACAAATGTAAGCAAAATGAAATGTATTATCGCCCCATTCCTTATATTATATACCCCTAATTGTCATAAGCACCTTAATTACTAGTCATTAGTTTGCAATCAATTAAATTCTTTCGGGTAATATGTTTACGATTAAGTCATATCCGGCAATGAGTTCGATGTACAAAATAATCTTCCAGCTTGTATGACAGTCAAACAACTATATTTTCGGTCAACTTTCCATTCGATTAAATGTTCTTCGGTCAAATTTCCTTTTGGCCAACTTTCCATTCGGTCAAATTTCCTTTCGGTTTACTGTCTTCGATCAACTTTCTTTCGGTCTACTGTTTTCGATCAAATTTCCTAGACCCGTTGGGAACGTCGAAAGCCTACCATAATACGAAAAACTGTATATAATAGCATAAAGTATGTAGTAGTCATTATCAGTGGTGGTTGGAAGTAATGAATTACAAGTAATGAATTACAAGTAATTCATTGCTGTAATTAAATTACTTTTTGAGTAATAAGTAATTGTAATGAATTACTTTATTCCACAAGTAATGAGTAATTGTAGTTCATTACTTTCTTCTAGCAATTCTTGTCGAAAAAATACATTACTTTTTTCATTACTTTTATTTCCAAAAAAAATAATTTTAGGGTATTATCACATGTTAAGTGCAAGTTTTACATAATTGAGCCCAATTGATATTGCAATTGCATTAGCTTGTACTTAAGTAGGATCTTCGAAGAAGCCATTGATTGACAAATTAGAATTACGACCTTCATCTGTTTTCCAAACTAATTGATCAGAAATTACAAAATGCGAAAGGATCTATAAATGAGCTAGATACCTTTTCAAAGATCTTGGATCTTGATCTAGATCCCTATTTAACGGATCTTACCCAAAACTGATAATTGTATCGACACAGTGTACAGTACTTGGATATGTGCGTCTTCCTAAAAACTTTTTGTGCTCTCTGGTCAAAATATTTCAGACTTGCAGCATTACCCCCTTAACTAAATTACTTAATAAGTTCGACTAATCAATAATTAAAATTAAGTTGCAGCTAAACTACAATGTTAAGCTAAAAGCAAAGTGTAATAAGCGACTCTAGAATGGTTAAACTCCAAAAAATGTAATATGCAAGCAACTAGATTTGGTACAATATACATCGCTCCTTCATATGGCGGTTTTACGGAACTCCTTTTACAATAGGTGTAACTCGACGTCCGGGGAATCTCCTGCATTTGAGGTATTTCGTAATTGCAGGAATGGTACCTAATAAGAATAGGTTTAACGTGATAATTTTTAAGATGGTTGATTTGCATTGAATTTTAATTTTTAACTAATGAAAGCTTAACTGAACTACTTATAAAAATTTGATACAATTCACAATTGTGAACACAGGTAACTGTTTCCTTATTTTAACTTATTACAATAAATATGGAGTACCTTCAACTAATAATCTTAGGTATTCATATTCAAGTAAAAACACATCTGCTCTACTTAACTAGTAAACCTAGAGTACCACCGTCCCTGTATTACAGATATTGCCCAATTTGCAGGCCAAAACATTGCTAACTCCATAAATATTAGGTTTATTGACATATTCGTGGAACAGCATGAGATCACTGTTATGCTAGGTCATCAAAGCAGGCTAACCCGGTCAGCACCCAGGAGAGGCCCTCACACAATATACATTGCTCTTCCATATGACGGCTTTACGGAACTCCTTTTACAATACGTGTAATTCGACGTTCGGGGAATCCCCTGCAGTAGAGGTATTTCGTAACCTTGTAAAATATTTCCATAAATATTCCAATATTTCCATAATTAATAATAAAACACATTAAGTAATAATAGTCTCTCCAATTACAGGAATGGTACCTAATAGAAATAGCATTCATGTCATAATTTTTAAGATGACAGATTTGAATTGAATTTTAATTTTTAACTAATGAAATCTTAACTGAATTACTAATTAAGTTCGACTAATCAATAATATAAATTAAGTTACAGCTAAACTACAATTTTAGGCTAAAATCAAAGTGTAATGAGAGGCTCTAGAATGGAAAAACTCCACAAAATATAAAATGCAAACAACTAGATTTGATATAATATACATCGCTCTTTCATATGACGGTTTTACGGAACTCCTTTTACAATACGTGTAATTCCACGTCCGGGGAATCCCCTGCATTAGAGGTATTTCGTAACCTTGTCAAATATTTTCATAAAGCGTGAGAAATAATAACCTCTTCAATTACAGGAATGGTACCTACCTAATAGAAATAGCATCATTGAAATAATTTTTAAGATGATAGATTTGCATTCAATTCTAATTATCAACTAATGAAATTTTAACTGAATTACTTATTAAATTCGGCTAATCAATAATTTAAATTAAGTTACTGATAAACTACAATTTTAGGCTAAAAGGAAAGTGTAATAAAAGGCTCTAGAATGGATAAACCTAAAAAATAAAATAAAATCCGAAAGGGATAAAATATTTATGCTACATTTCGCCGCAATTTCGGTATAGCAAGTAGAAATTAAAATCCACCCAATAATTAAAATTATCCTTTAAGTATGAAACACATATTTTCTTTCCTATTTCCAATACTTCAATATCATTTACACAAATTTACTATGCCTATATTAAGAAGTAATTTGACGTCCAGCAACTGTATTAAAGAACTTAATATTAACTTACGCTTCGCAAGGCAATTTCATATAGATGATGTAAGAACAGCGTTGCCAATTCGTCGGAGTTCAACTTAACCGTGGTGTGAAAGCAAATGTATACAGCCGTGTATACTTGAGACGCCATTGGCGCCACCAGCGGAATATCCCTGCACTAAAAATATACAAAAACTTTCATATTACTATCAAAATGGCGTCCACCACAATTTTCGTAATTGGCATCCTGGCACCCCCACTAGTCCGTATACCGGACGCCAAATTGCGGTTCGACGCCAGATTAAATGAAAATGGGATGTGAGTGGACGCCAAAATGATAGCGGGATGTATATATGTATATGTATGTATGTATGTATGTATGTATGTATGTATGTATGTATGTATGTATGTATGTATGTATGTATGTATGTATGTATGTATGTATGTATGTATGTATGTATGTATGTATGTATGTATGTATGTATGTATGTATGTATGTATGTATGTATGTATGTATGTATGTATGTATGTATGTATGTATGTATGTATGTATGTATGTATGTATGTATGTATGTATGTATGTATGTATGTATGTATGTATGTATGTATGTATGTATGTATGTATGTATGTATGTATGTATGTATGTATGTATGTATGTATGTATGTATGTATGTATGTATGTATGTATGTATGTATGTATGTATGTATGTATGTATGTATGTATGTATGTATGTATGTATGTATGTATGTATGTATGTATGTATGTATGTATGTATGTATGTATGTATGTATGTATGTATGTATGTATGTATGTATGTATGTATGTATGTATGTATGTATGTATGTATGTATGTATGTATGTATGTATGTATGTATGTATGTATGTATGTATGTATGTATGTATGTATGTATGTATGTATGTATGTATGTATGTATGTATGTATGTATGTATGTATGTATGTATGTATGTATGTATGTATGTATGTATGTATGTATGTATGTATGTATGTATGTATGTATGTATGTATGTATGTATGTATGTATGTATGTATGTATGTATGTATGTATGTATGTATGTATGTATGTATGTATGTATGTATGTATGTATGTATGTATGTATGTATGTATGTATGTATGTATGTATGTATGTATGTATGTATGTATGTATGTATGTATGTATGTATGTATGTATGTATGTATGTATGTATGTATGTATGTATGTATGTATGTATGTATGTATGTATGTATGTATGTATGTATGTATGTATGTATGTATGTATGTATGTATGTATGTATGTATGTATGTATGTATGTATGTATGTATGTATGTATGTATGTATGTATGTATGTATGTATGTATGTATGTATGTATGTATGTATGTATGTATGTATGTATGTATGTATGTATGTATGTATGTATGTATGTATGTATGTATGTATGTATGTATGTATGTATGTATGTATGTATGTATGTATGTATGTATGTATGTATGTATGTATGTATGTATGTATGTATGTATGTATGTATGTATGTATGTATGTATGTATGTATGTATGTATGTATGTATGTATGTATGTATGTATGTATGTATGTATGTATGTATGTATGTATGTATGTATGTATGTATGTATGTATGTATGTATGTATGTATGTATGTATGTATGTATGTATGTATGTATGTATGTATGTATGTATGTATGTATGTATGTATGTATGTATGTATGTATGTATGTATGTATGTATGTATGTATGTATGTATGTATGTATGTATGTATGTATGTATGTATGTATGTATGTATGTATGTATGTATGTATGTATGTATGTATGTATGTATGTATGTATGTATGTATGTATGTATGTATGTATGTATGTATGTATGTATGTATGTATGTATGTATGTATGTATGTATGTATGTATGTATGTATGTATGTATGTATGTATGTATGTATGTATGTATGTATGTATGTATGTATGTATGTATGTATGTATGTATGTATGTATGTATGTATGTATGTATGTATGTATGTATGTATGTATGTATGTATGTATGTATGTATGTATGTATGTATGTATGTATGTATGTATGTATGTATGTATGTATGTATGTATGTATGTATGTATGTATGTATGTATGTATGTATGTATGTATGTATGTATGTATGTATGTATGTATGTATGTATGTATGTATGTATGTATGTATGTATGTATGTATGTATGTATGTATGTATGTATGTATGTATGTATGTATGTATGTATGTATGTATGTATGTATGTATGTATGTATGTATGTATGTATGTATGTATGTATGTATGTATGTATGTATGTATGTATGTATGTATGTATGTATGTATGTATGTATGTATGTATGTATGTATGTATGTATGTATGTATGTATGTATGTATGTATGTATGTATGTATGTATGTATGTATGTATGTATGTATGTATGTATGTATGTATGTATGTATGTATGTATGTATGTATGTATGTATGTATGTATGTATGTATGTATGTATGTATGTATGTATGTATGTATGTATGTATGTATGTATGTATGTATGTATGTATGTATGTATGTATGTATGTATGTATGTATGTATGTATGTATGTATGTATGTATGTATGTATGTATGTATGTATGTATGTATGTATGTATGTATGTATGTATGTATGTATGTATGTATGTATGTATGTATGTATGTATGTATGTATGTATGTATGTATGTATGTATGTATGTATGTATGTATGTATGTATGTATGTATGTATGTATGTATGTATGTATGTATGTATGTATGTATGTATGTATGTATGTATGTATGTATGTATGTATGTATGTATGTATGTATGTATGTATGTATGTATGTATGTATGTATGTATGTATGTATGTATGTATGTATGTATGTATGTATGTATGTATGTATGTATGTATGTATGTATGTATGTATGTATGTATGTATGTATGTATGTATGTATGTATGTATGTATGTATGTATGTATGTATGTATGTATGTATGTATGTATGTATGTATGTATGTATGTATGTATGTATGTATGTATGTATGTATGTATGTATGTATGTATGTATGTATGTATGTATGTATGTATGTATGTATGTATGTATGTATGTATGTATGTATGTATGTATGTATGTATGTATGTATGTATGTATGTATGTATGTATGTATGTATGTATGTATGTATGTATGTATGTATGTATGTATGTATGTATGTATGTATGTATGTATGTATGTATGTATGTATGTATGTATGTATGTATGTATGTATGTATGTATGTATGTATGTATGTATGTATGTATGTATGTATGTATGTATGTATGTATGTATGTATGTATGTATGTATGTATGTATGTATGTATGTATGTATGTATGTATGTATGTATGTATGTATGTATGTATGTATGTATGTATGTATGTATGTATGTATGTATGTATGTATGTATGTATGTATGTATGTATGTATGTATGTATGTATGTATGTATTATGTATATAACAATAAAACAGTTAGTAAGTACTACAATATAAAAAGGATAACGCATAATACATTACAAAACTTTAAAAAGTTAAAAATATTACAAACGACACCTATGTAATTAACTATCTAAAAACTGCAGTTAAAAAATTCGGTAATATTATAAAATGCATAACCTAACAGGAACTTTTTTAATTTACATTTGATGAGTTTCAAGGGCACTATATTTTTCAAATGAACAGGAAGGTGATTATATACTTTAAATCCCGTATAGAGAATAGATTTTTTAAATATTTCGTTATTTGGTTTAACTAGGTCTAAATTTGAACAGCTTCTAGTGCAATATTCGTGTATATCCTGACGTTTATTAATAAAACGGAGATTTTTAAAAATTAAGATACATGTTTCGAAAATGTATAAATTTGCAAGTCATTATTTTATTTTTAATGAATAGAGGTTTGCATGACTGCCTTAAAGGGGTCTTATTTAGAATTCGTATGGCTTTTTTTGTATTTTGAAGATACTGTCGATATCTGCAATATTTGCGTTTCCCCAAAAAGGTAACCCATATCTTAACACTGATTCAAAAATTGCAAAATAAATTTGGCGACAAATTAACAAGTTAATTTCACTTGACAAAACCTTTAGTACGTAGCAATTGCATGACAATTTTTTTCGGATATATTCGATGTGTTTGCACCATTTTAAGTTTTGGTCTATGACAATGCCTAAGAATTTCGCATGATCAACGAATGCTAACTCACTGTTTCCAATTTGTATTATCGGTGGAGTATCATTTAATTTGATTGACATTAATTTTGTTTTTTGCATGTTTAATGACAATTTATTTTTTGCAAACCAACTGTTAATATTAATAATATCTCCTATTACCACTTTACTTAATGCATTTTGATCTGAATGAGACCAGGATAGGGTTGTATCATCGGCAAAAAGGGTAAGTTTACCAGTTGCATATGATACAATGTCGTTCACATAAACTAGAAATAACTGGGGGCCTAGAACACTGCCTTGCGGCACACCGCATAAGACGGATTTCATACTAGATTGGAATTTAACCATAGTGTTGTTGGTTGCTTGTTTTATTTCAACAAGCTGTTTGCGATTATTAACATATGATCGAAACCAAGCTTGGGAGACGCCTCTAAAGCCGTAGTTTTCGAGTTTGTTAAATAAAATTTCGTGGTCAACACAGTCAAAAGCTTTTGATAGGTCGCAGAAAAGATTTATATTGTTTTGATTGTTATTAACGTAGGTGTAAGTATATGACAGAAAATTAAAAATTGCATCATTGATGTTTTTCTTTTTAGTGAAACCAAATTGACAACTGTTTAATATATTATGAGCATCAATGAAAGCAGTCATTCGTTTATATACCATGGACTCTATTATTTTAGCGAAAGATGATTGCAGTGCTATGGCCCTGTAATTCGTAATGTCGGTTGCGTCTCCCCCTTTGTGTAAGGGTTTTATAAGTGAGATTTTTAAATAATCTGGATACACTCCTTCGGTAAAAGATAAGTTAATTATATCTGTGAAAATTTTTAACACTATATCGGGTAAGTTTTGAATTACTAAAACGGATATTTCATCATAGCCAGCGGATGTCTTATTTTTTAGATCATTAATGGTCTGTTTTACTTCAGATATGTCAGTAGGGTGCAAATAGAAAGTAGGATAATATTTTTTATTTATATCTGTATCTTTCAAGGTTGGGTCTGTATATAGATGCAAATTTTTTTGTATTGTTAAAGCTAATGATTGAAAGTAAGTGTTAAAAGAATTCGCTATTTCAATGGGATTGACGATGGTAAAATTATTTTTTGTTTTCAGTTTAATGGCATTTTCTGATTTTTTATTCCGACCAGTAACCGTATTTAGAATTTGCCATACTTTTTTACTTTTATTTGGTGCAGTAGATATTTGCGATGAATAAAATTTATATTTGGCAAGTTTTATTGTACTTCGAAGAATTCGATTGTATCTATTAATATAATTCAAGATGTTCTGATCTACCGTAAACTTTTTAATATAATTCAAGCATCGTTTATTATTACATGCGACTCGAATTCCTTTACTAATCCAGCCTTTTATGCAGTTATCTTTTATTCGCTTATTCGGAAATGCTGTATTAAAGTGTATTGCTATTTTATTCATAAACTTATGAAAACTATGGTTTGGGTTATTGGAATTATTTTCTGGTGCTACGTCAGACCAGTCACAGGAGGTGCATTCATAACGGAACCGCGAAAGATTACTTTTGTTGTAAGTTCGTCTCATTTTATATTTTGGTTTGGAAGATATGATTTTACTACAGTCAAAAATGCTTAGAATTGCTTCATGATCTGCTAAACCAGGCATTACGTCTATATTTACATTGTCCAAATTTGAACAAATATAATTAATAATTGAAGGTGTCGTTGAAAATCTGGTGATGTTTTTAATGTGCATGGTTAGGTTATGCATTCGTAATAAATCTTTCAGTCTCTGTGAATCACTAGTGTCCAAATTGTAATCTATATTTTTTTTTTTTTATTATTAAAAAAAATAGCCGCTTCGACATCGAAGGTTATTAGCAGCTATGTGGTACAGTGATAACATACAAATTTCGTCTTATATCATATCAAATAAATTAGTGTCTCTTAGAAAAAATATAGTCCGATGCACTTCTTCTGCTTCATATCCAATGGCTACTGATAGGTTGTTGTTTACACGGTGTAATTGACGGGTTGCATTATACTTTGTACATTCTGTTATTATATGTTTTACTGTTAGTGGAGTTTGGCAAGTATCGCAGATTGGTGGGTTTTCTCTGTTGAGTAGGTGTTCATGCGTAATTTTACAGTGACCGATTCGGAGTCTTGATATGATTAGTTGGATATGTCGGTTTGCTGGTAGTATCAGACATCCTTTTACTACCGGCTTAATTAATTTAAGTTTTTCGTTTGTATCGTTCCATTTTATTTGCCATATTGTCGCATTTGGTTTTATAGGGTGTAGCTTGCGACTGGTTTAGGGTTGCAAGACATAATAAAAGCATAAATACAATTAAAAGAATATATTTGAAAGTAAACTTACATAATCTGGTAGGTGGTCATCTTGAGATGTTCTGGGGTCTGTTCACTTGTCACAACTGACTCTGATCGAACTGCCCAGAATGCCTCAAAACCACCGCATTTATACTCAAAATCATTGACGCAAAGAATAGAACATTCACCAGTTGACCATGATCTTTCAAGGGTTAAACGTACGCGTTGGTTAACCTAGATCCGGTTTAACTCATCTATTACTACGAATCATGCGTGATCTAAGAGGATAATTATGGGATAATTATTCACAGCGGAAAGTTTAAGTTCCGTGAAGAAAGGTCACCTTTAATTTATGAACAAAGGAACGTACGCATTTAACTATTAGATAACCAATATTAGGTAATCAATAATTATACGTGACAAATCTCCCCCGGTACTAAAAGAGGGACACTTCTCCCGAAGTGAAAACATACTGACTACGGCACTGGTGTGATAGATTCTATTCTCATCGTCTTGTCAGGAAACTAGTTCCTTTAACAAAGAATAAAAAATAATATCTAATACTATTCATGCAATCCTAATACATAGAAAGCCAAAGAGTCGAAAATATCATGTGAATTTTCATGAATGAACTTGTTCGCGAGAACGCCTAAAGTTATCTAAGTTGTCGTCGCGTGGGCGAACTCTTTTTAGCTCTGTATGTACGTGGAAACTAAGATTATAAATACGTATATAAAATTCAAATATCAAAATATAAAAAATATAAAAATAGAAAAGGAGAAAGGAGTCCAGCGATAAAGAGAGGTATATAGAAAACTTTGAACGTAATCTAGTTCGCAATTATGAACATTTATTAATTATGCATTTCAGATAATGATTTCTAATTTGAAAAAATAATAGCCTCTGTTTATCCTAGCATCCTAGTACTGTTGTGGTTTTGTGTGTTTGCATAAGCACGTTTTGCGGTATGCAATCACGTTTTGCGGTTTTCAAAAACCACAAAGACCACAATCTCCCTTGTTAAATATTACAATGTATACATATATCAGATTAATTAGTTAAACAATTCGTTATTTTCAAATTAAAAATATTAATTTCCGCAACACTCTCGAACAACAGGATGACGATAAGGCCGTTATCACTTTTGGCCGTTATAATTGCAAATTTTACGCACTAGTAAACGTTCAACTCGGTTTTCAGTCTTAGTTCATCAGTGACACAGTTAACAGTGAACATGAATTCTTCTTCAAGTGGTAAGTAACACTTTATAATTAATTATTATTATATTCACAATTTTATTATTATATTCACAATTTATTATTAAACATGGTCGAGGAAACCTTTGAAAATCACTTCTTTAGAAGGGGTTATTTAATTTTAATAGCACTAATTTTCGCGAAACACTTGCTTTCACAAAATAAATTTTTGGTTGATGTATTGGTTTGTGTGAGCGCTGCTAGCGGAGGGGTTTGTTAAGTTGCAACAAGTTTGATATCCAAAGAGTTCAATAGAAATTATAAAAGGAGAACACCCATTTTATGGGTAACGTTTTCTTGGGGCGTTTTGAAAACTTTTGGGGATTTTCATTGGATAATATGGGAAGCCTAATTTTGACCTCTTCGCGGGAACTGGACTTACTGAATGATAAGGTTTCAATCATTATAAGAGTTGTTAGGGGACGAAATTTTTAACTTGGTGAAGTTTTACATACTAGGAATAAATTTCGATAATCTCACAGCATACATAAACTACCAAAATGCACAAAACGGGAACACTCCGTTATACATAGCATGTGCCTGGGGGTTTCAAAGTATCCCATATAAAAATTCGGACTACTACGACATCTGTGAATTTTTAATTTCAAATGGGGAGGAACAGGGACGGGAAATCTCCTTTATACATAGCAACAGCTTGAAGGTCGTTGATTTACAGATACGCCGTGGGGCGTGGTCCTCCTGGACTTGTCATAGGCAGGTATTCTTCCGTTGGTGAACTGTAAACTTGTCCTCCAGACTGCATCAGTTGACTTAAGGGTATGTATCCCTTAGTACTTTCGGTAGGAGGCACAAATACTTTAGCGCCTTCAACAGGTTGTAGATAGGCACTCTCCGGGGTTGGGTTTCGAGGAGGTAAATCTGGGGCGAACCGGGTTCTAGGCGGTCCATCCAAACGTAACGACGTTGGTCGTCGAGCGAGGGTCCTTGGAGGTGATGGGGTTCGTCGAGGAGTGGTCCTCGAGGGTGATGGGGTTCTTCTTGAAGAAAAGCCTGGAGCGGACGGTCTACGTGATACCGTGCTCAAAGGAAGGTAATTAAGGAATTGGTTCTGGATTAGTTGGTGTAGGAAAAATCCAAGAATAGCTAAGGAAGTTACAATAAAGTAAAGGATTCCAATTAGGGAAAGGGAAACAGTATCGGACTTAGGTTTATGATTCTCGTACTGTTGTAGCCATTTGTAGTTTAAACAGGTGCTCAAAGTAGCAAACTTAGGACTAGAGTCTCCATAAGGTGGAATTTTCAGACCTTCCAATCGAATCCAAGCGGCGGGAACTGCTACCCGGATGTCGAGTTTGTCTTTGTTTTCTTCTTGACAGGCATAAGTTGGCTTGACTTCTACTCCATTATAGTCTTTCAGGAAACAGTCACAAGGTAACGTGACCAAAAGAGTTCCAATCGAGGCATTTAAGGTTTGTTGGCTATTCGGACAATGTACTTGCAGCTTTGGATCGGGATGAGTCACCAAAAACTTGTTGAGTCCAATTGGCACTAGAAATTGGGTGTTTCTTCCAGTATCTTTACAGGATAAAGGGCACACATTTGATAATTGTTGCACAGAACCTCCAGCTAGAGCTTGTTTCACACAGGCGACTCCTAGGGCGTGGTTTCCGTAGTTGTTAGAAACCAAACACAATTCATCTTTAAATGGATCGCACTTAGGTAATAAAATCGTCCATTGGGAATCGAGTTCCACCAAGGCGAAGTTAAAGGCTGGCACATCTACAGAGCAAGTGTAATTTTCCCAAGCGAAATTAGGCGTTAGCATTTTCCTCATTCGTAAACCTTTTAAGAGGTTGTGGATCATTGGTACGTGTAGACCAATTAAAGCGGATCCTTTAGACAAAGTACATTCGACCAAGGGTAGGTTATAGTACGATGCTATGTTGTTGAGTGCTGGGCTGTAACTTTCATCATTAATTTGATGCAAAACCTTACTTAATTCTACCATAGGGACTATATCTAATTGCAACTTTTTATTTTGACACATATTAACAAGTGACTTTGACCATTGATATCTGATAATCGCGTCCCAGTAAATATATTCGGCTAATTTAGCATGAAGACAACCAATCCCACCAAGAATAGTTTTAAACTGATCTGGGTAAGATAAATTGTACAAAGGTATTTGCCTTAAACTAGTTATTCTATCAATTAATTCCTCAATTTCACTATCAGAGGTAAACATTCGCGTTATATGATTTCTTGTTGCAAATTGATAATCAAAGATCTCACCATCATCTACTAATATGTCTGTTTTCTCTCCCTTATTATCTAAATTAATTAATGAAAAATATTCTGATACATCACTACGTATAAATTCACACAAAGGTTTATTTACTGCTGCCGTGCAGAAATTCGAACAATTTAGTTTATCCAATAAACTCTTAGGTTTTTCCAATTTAAACAAAATTGGTTTTGTTAATTGATAAAAGCTCACATTAGGTAATCTTTGAATATGGATTCCAGACGTGACGTCGATGCTTAAGAAATCTTGGATTTTTTCTGCCACGACGATAACAATTAAGATTTGAAACAACATGAGATTATTCATGTTTAGTTAGTTTTTTTCTTACGATCTAATTTATACCACTAATTGTTAATTGTTACTTAATTATTTACTATTTCTAATTAATATTCAATTGTTGATTAATACCCACTAAACTTAAACTTCTGACCTGTTCTTTGTTGAAAAACTCTTACACAACTTCTTGAACTGGTTTCAACTAATTCTCTGTGCTGACTGATTTATCTCTTTGTGACTTCGTTTATTTATGTGAATAAGACGGAAGACACGAAACCAAAAAGGAGGATACCATATTCTGCCTTAAATTACGCAATCATCATGCGTTTTCCTAGAAAAAACTATCATTATCTAGCCTCATCCGTCCTCATTCGCGGATGTAGGAGACCACCTGATCCCAGAATTTTTCCTTGGGATAGCTTAACCAAAATCTAATCTACAATTTGTCATAAGTAATTTAGGAATGTAAAATAACTGAAAATTTTGAAAGCGTGAAGGCAGAGAGTGCACTTTTTCTCTCCCCGCTTAGAAAGTCCGAAACATCGTGAAGGAATACTTTGAAAAATTGCAAATTCAGGGTCTTAATACTCGAGTATCTCAAAATCCATAAATTCTCATAAAATCTCATAATCATATATATCCATAAAATTCTCATAATCCATAAAATATAGCGCTTATCATCATCAAAAACATACAGCGATAATGGAAATCCGGCCTTAAAAGACATATTTAATTCAATTAATGTACTTACAACTTGGTATCCTTAAACTCTCAAAAACAATAAAAAATTTTCCATTACCGTCCACCATGCGAATCAATTTATTGAGTTCCGGTGGATTTTTCCGGGATGGTACCCTGCCGGAAAACTGAGCCGGATTGAAGTGTCAATGTTACACTCTTTCCCACTGGCAGTTTCAAATTCTCTGTAGCAGTCTCAGCGACTGGTTCTTCTTCGATTGTGGTGATAGGAGCAAACCTACATGCTGTTAAAGGTTTATCAGTTTTCTTACCAGATTTAGTTTTTCGGTAAGTCGGGTTTTGAATCCATTTGTTATCTTCGAATATCTCCTTCAAAGGGATATGGCGATTCTTCATTTTCCTGATTTTATTAAGCCGATAAAAGCAATATGCAATAATAAAAATGGTAACAATTATGAAACCAGCTAAACAAAACCACATAAGGGATACCAAAAGTGTGTGATTAAACGATCGTGGGGGGTTTCGGAAACTTTGGGACGCAACCGGACGAGCTAAATTAATTAATACGGCACCTCTTTTATGGAACAAATAGGCTACTACCGCTGATAGAATTATATTCCAAATTAAATAAACAGAATCACCGTGATAGGCATAAAGGTCTCCGTAGGTTTTTTCTAATGCTGCGTCAAGGGTGTCTTCTATGCGACTAAAAGTAGAAGCAGTAGTTAAATTTAAATGAGGGATCGAAGTTGACCAATTAACATTTAAACATTCCGACATGTTATCAAAAGTAGGTTCCGATAAGTGAACTTGTAATATATAAGTTTTTAAGTTAGACCAGATAGCTGGTAAAATATGAATTACTTCGTGATTCTTTTCGCCTTGGGTTGTGCAAGGGAAACGGGGTGAAATAACTTCTTTGTTATTCACATGTAAAGAACAACTACAGGGTAATTTTAGTTGAAGGGCTCCCGGTTGATTGTAGACCGAAGGGTCTAAAGGAGTATCTGCGTCTGGGCACCTGACAATCGTTTTATTTTTCGGGTGGGTAATTGTAAAAATATCATCGCGAATTTCTGTGATAGTCATTGACTGACTTGTATGACATTGAAAGGGACAGTGTTTTCCAAGTTCATCCACGGTTGATCCCGTGAACATGCGATAAGCGCACTGCGGGCCGAAACTACTATCAGCTGTAAATCTAGGTAAATAGCAAAGTTTGTCTTGAAAGGGTCGACAATGATGTAACCCGGACCCGGAAATGGGTCGCATGGCTGCAATTTTGCTATTATCTGAGGTGGGTGATGCCACCGCAAGGTACAGGGTGTCATGCATTAACGTACAAGTATCATTTTTCCACGCAAAAGGGGTTGTCATAAGTTCGAATAAGCCCCATCGAAGGTCGCTGGGAACTATTGGAACTCGAAGACTAACAATTATATTAGTATCAGTAAAAGTACAATCTGCAATCGGTAATTTATAATAACGAGAAATTTCGTAAATAGGAATTGCAAGTTCGTGCCCTGCAGGTTTTAACGTTTTAAGGAGCATAAATAAATCATGACGAAGTACTTTAGGATGTACCACTGCAGTCGGAATTTTGTGATCTTTACATTGATTCATAATCTCTAAATTATTTACGGTGCGTTCAAAATTAATTAAACGTAATAAATTGTTATAAACATAAAACATTACCCGTTGAGTATTCATATCGGAGTGCGCAGCAGTCCTATCGATGGTATTCCGCAAATTGTGATCGATACGATCCAACTTGTCGATGTTGCGCCTAGTTTCTGCAAAATTTCGTTCAACTTGCCTATGATAGATTAAAAATGCATGGGAGTTATTAGCTACATCGCGTAGGTGTCGATTTAATCCTAAACTAAGTTTCAATAATATTTGTTGTAAATCATGCTCGTCCGTGCGCAGGGAGTCTACCTTACGATTTGTGGCTACACCACAACACCACGAGAAGAAATCAGCAACGAATTCTATAGCCCTTTTATCCTTCCTTGATGAGGGAGGTTCCGTAGGTTGGTCCAATACACTTGGTTTGTAGGTTCCCCAATGCTGTGGATCGAGGGCTTCCCTTAAAAGCGTGAGCTCGCCATCGAAAACCTTTAATAGTTCATCTACTTCAACGGCCATCTTGCAGACATGGGTTTCGTTGTGTCCGCATAAGGGGTCGTTTGGTATTCGCTTGTTTTGTTGAGGGATTCCATACCAGATTGCTTGATAGGTCAAAGGTATGGTTGCTGCGTAGGTGATTGTATCCGGCAATCTCTTCCAAAAGGCTCCTGTGGTTACCTTGACTGGAGTCCCTATTCCTATTTGTAGGTAGTTCACCACAATGGTTAAAACCAATCTGAAATCATAAAACAAACCTTTTTGTTCTCCACGTTCTCTCAAATAAAACTCTGATCAGTCAGATATCTACACACAATTTATTAATATTCTTCTTATATCTTTATATCTGTAATGCTTACTCCATTACTCTTACTTAAACAAATAATTATCATTAATATTCAGGTCTGGGTACTAGTCTCTAACACTAATCTTACTTCTAATTAAAGTTCATTTGCTTACAAGTATATTTGCTTATTTCTATGTACATTGTTTATGCTCTGGGCTTGTAGAGTCACTTTGTCACTTTTCACTGCACTAACTTTAGTGTCTTCTTTATTTTAGCAATCAACAATCCAGCGTATGGGGTCGATGATGGTCCGGCTTATCTTGAAGTGGTGGGGGATCCGGGCCTCGAGGTGGGCCCTGGGGCCTTTCCGGACTATGAGTCCATACCGGACTATGAGTCTATACCGGAAGAAAGGGGACCTCCTCCTCCAAGGTACGTCCCGATGAGGAGGGTCGTCCGGGCTGTTCGGACGGTTCGCCCTGCACTCCCGCTTCCTCCTATAGAGGAAATAGATCTAGAGGGAGGCGCAGGTGCGGACCTAAACGCGATGGCCCGTGACGATGGGTAAGTAGCCGTCGTCTTTTCCATTTTCGTCCTTGTCATATCTGTATTCCGTTTTTCAGAGGTGCCCTTGAGGCGCCCCGAGAAAGCTACCATGGGCTGGTAGTGGTTGGTTGTTACACCGTGGTAGTAGTAACCCTATCAGCCCTGGGGTACCTGATCTCTCGCCCCTGGGGGCGATGGTAATCCGTAGGTTGGTGGACCCGAGGGGGCTGAAGAGGACTCACGCAAAGTCCCATGGCAACCCTGGTGAGTAGGGCGGACACGGAGACGCTGCGGGAGTATATACCGGTGACGTGGGGGAATAACAATATACTTCTATCGCGGGACATTCCGGGGCGGATGGTGAATATTTAGTTTCTATTTGATTGCTGTTGCTTGGAGGGATGGGCGAAGGCGTTGGGGTGAAGGACGGACTGTCGGGTATGAATGACGGCACGAAGAGCAATTCATCCTCTTCGTCGGAGGTGTCTTCACCTGTAAGATCGATGTCTACCTGAGGCGGGGCGCGCCATGATTGTTCGTCGGCGACTTCTTCTTTCGGTGCGATCCGTGAAGAAGTAGCGTTGTTAGCAGGCTGCGCTGCCTGGAATCTTGGGGACTCAGGAGATGCCTCGTGGTTATGTGGAACCGTGGTAGTGGATGAATTTGATCTGCAATCGTTCTCTGGGGTGGGTCGTGTCTCGTCTATAATGGCTTCGCCTGGGATGGTCTCTGTACTGGAGGTCGATCCTGCATTCGCTTCCACTGAAGCTGGGGTGGATGTCGGTTCGCCTCCTTCGGTTGAAAACGGACTCCATATAGGTTCATCCCAATTTTCAGCCGGTCGCAGGGATGATTCGAAGACGTGGGGTGAAGGGTGGACCGTGGGGAGTGCTGTCCTCCCCGTGATTTGTTCGTAGTGCAGCAAATACATCGCTTGGTAAGCTGCACATTTTCCTTGCCATATGTGATGCTTACAAGGTGCTATGCTGTGCAGGGGTAACCTCGGACAAGTGGACTCCTCCACGTCTAATACTGGCACCATCTGTAGGAGGAACCTGACCTTCTCCAAGCCCTTCACTACCACCGAGAAGGGTGTCAAGATCTCCTCCAGGATCCTCACCATCTGACTATAGGGAGTCTCCCCATCACTCCACCGTATCCCATGGATATGGTCTGTGACATACTTGTTCCTCCCCTTCACGATTGGCGAAAGCCGCTGCCATGGACACGGCGGCTTGAATACGACTGAGGTGATCTTCCCCTCTGGCATCACCACCGCGAATTCTTTCAAAACATGCCGACACTCCTGGTCGTACATGAATTGTAAATCCACAAAGACGGTCGGGCGCACCCTCTGCGCGACGGTTGGAGCGTTTGATGCTCTGTGGATACATTTTTAGGGTATGAGTGACAATGAAAATCTCTTAAGCAAATATAGCATTTGAAGCTTCGGTTTCTAAGCTTCACTTTCGGTTTCAGGTTCGACTTCAAAGGATGTGGACGCAAGAGGATCAGGAGTTGAGGTCCAAGGCTCGTGATAGGGTAAAATGCGACCTACGTGGACGACGTCCGTTTTGGATCTACTGGTTAGACCCTTTCTAACAAGATAATTTACATCACTAAGCTTTTCTACAATCTCGTATGGACCGAAAAATCTACACATCAATTTAGGTGATTTTCCTACTTTTCTTACTGGGGTAAAAACCTTAACTTTATCCCCTATTTCAAAATTAAGCGGGCGATGCTTAGAATCGTATCGCTGCTTATCTTTATGTTGCTTATTATGTATATTTTCAATAACACGACTCCTGACGTGTAATGCGCGATCCCTAAGTTGTACGATGTCCTCCGTCTGGACATCTTGTTTAAGAGTTGCTTCCGTCGGAAGAACTGCCTCCCTAGCATAAACTACAAAAAAGGGAGATACTCGCAAGGTGTCTTGCCGAGTAGTGTTGTATGCAAACACTGCATGAGGGACGTACAAATCCCAATCGGTTTGTTGTGTATTTACATACAAAGATAACATGTTAACTAAGGTTCCGTTAAACCTTTCCGTTAATCCATTACACTGGGGATGATACGCGGTTGTAAAATTACTTCGCACCCCCATAATTTTTAACAATTCTCCTACCAATTCTGACTTAAATGTTTGCCCACGATCACTAAGTAAATATCGAGGACATCCATGTCTCGCGATTATATTTTCAAAAATAAAATTCGCGATTGGTACGGCTTTACCATTAGGGAGAGCTTTTGCTTCTACCCATCTGGTAGCGTAATCTACAGCTACTACAATCATAGTTTTACCACGGCGTGTTTTCACAAAAGGCCCTAATAAATCAATACCAACCCTGTCGAAAGGTAAACCTACCGAGATGGGTTGCAGAAGTCCTGCTGGTTTCAGATACTTCTGTCCCTTGCGGGATTGACAATCGGGACATCCCCGAACGTATTTTTCAACATCTGATTGTAGTCCTTCCCAATAATACCTATTTTTTATTTTATAATAAGTCCTAGTGAAACCTAAATGACCTGACATTGGCTCGTTATGATGACTATACAAAATTTCTTCCTTCAATTGTGAAGGAACCACCAATAAATCGGGTTCACCCTCGGTACTAGGGTTTTTTCGATAAAGAATCCCTTCTCGT
This sequence comes from Hemicrepidius hirtus, assembly GCA_963082805.1. Taxonomy (NCBI): domain Eukaryota; kingdom Metazoa; phylum Arthropoda; class Insecta; order Coleoptera; family Elateridae; genus Hemicrepidius; species Hemicrepidius hirtus. Next base: position 11,367,564 of record OY720168.1, read on the forward strand.
AAAATAAAGTTCTTTGCGCGCCTACCTAACCCTATTCCTGCTTGTTCAGGATTTTTAATAGCATTAATTAAATCTAACAATTTCGGATCTGCTGCTTGTAATTCAGAAATTTCCTGACTTTCCAATAAATAAGTAGGAACCTCCATGGCATCTTCCTCATCCGTAGCCGTAGGGGCTGATGCAGGGTTCCTAGAAAGCGCATCTGCATCCCTATGAATTTTGCCTGGCTTATACTTAATCTTGTAATCAAACTCAGCAAGTTTAATTGACCATCTAGCTAAACGACCTGTGGGGTTCTTCATGGTAGTAATGTAACAAACGGCGTTATGATCGGTGACGATTGTAACAGGACGACCATGAATCAAATGTCTTAAATAAGTCAAACAATAAATAACACTAAGACCTTCTAATTCTGTTATACTATAATTCTTTTCTGCTTTAGTTAATGAACGAGATACAAAAGCTATGGGATGCCATTCAGTTCCATTTTGTTGTAGTAAAACACCCCCTACCCCTGCTATGGAAGCATCCGTCCTGAGTTCTTTGGGAGAATCAGGGTTAAAATGCACCAACACAGGAGCACTGGTAAGTTTGTCCTTCAACTGATTAAAAGCATTATCTTGATGTTGTCCCCAATGAAATTCGACGTCCTTTTTCGTTATTTCGTATAAAGGGCGCGCGATAATAGAAAAGTTAAAAATGAATTTTCTGTAATAATTAGCTAATCCAAGAAAACTTTGTACAGCCTTTACTGTAGTTGGAATTGGGAAATGAGAAATTGCTTTTAATTTATCGGGATCTGGTGCTAAACCTTCTGAAGAAACTACATGCCCTAATAATTTAACCTTGTTTTGAGCATAAGTACATTTAGAGGGTTTTAGGGTTAAACCAGCAGCTCGAAGACGCTCGAATGCGTGTCGCAATCTAACTAAATGTTCCTCAAAAGTGGAAGAAAATACTAAAATATCATCCATGTAAACTATAAGTTCTTTCCACTTTAATCCCTCGAAAACTCGATCAGCTAAGGCTTGAAAGGTTGCTGGGGCGTTACATAAACCAAAGGGTAATTTTTCAAATTGAAATAATCCATCTGTCGTAATAAAGGCAGATTTTTCTTTGCTAGATTCGTCTAAACCGCATTGCCAAAAACCGGCATAAAGATCTAAACAGGTAAAGAATTTTGCACCATTAAGGTATAGAAAAACATCATCAATTAGAGGGAGAGGGTAATTATTTTTTCGGGTTATGGAATTAAGTTTACGATAATCAATACAAAACCTAAATTCGCCACTTTTCTTTTTAACTAAAAGCACGGGGCTACTCCAGGGTGAGGTGGAGTGTGTAATTACCCCATTATCTAACATTTCGTTTATTTGATCTTTGATAATTGTTCGTTCTTGATGTGAAACTCGATAGGGGCGCGATTTAATAGGGTTTGAATCGCCAGTATCTATGTGATGTACTATTAGATCCGTAAAGCCCATAGCACTTGTGGATTCTGCAAAAATATCCGAAAATTCTGTAAGGAGCTTAGAGAGGGAATTATATTCGGTCTCGCTCAAATCTCGGTTAATATTATGCTGAATGGGTTGCCTAACTTCGGGCTCATTTTGTACAAGAAATACATCGCTATTTGGACTGAAAGAATTTTGAATTAAATATCCAAGAGTAGTTCTAGAAAACAATTTGACTTTATCGACTATTAAAACCTCTAACTGAACTAACAATTGATCATTCTCAAAATAAGGGAATCTCTTAATAATTACCGATTTTTTCAGAAGTGGTGCTTCGTTTATCTGGAAAGAGAACTGCGTCATCACAGAAGGACAAATGACGTCAGACTCAGCTGGACTGGGGAAGATGACTTGTACGGGAACAGTGACAACACTTCCTTTGGTCAAAATTACGTCATCTTGAAGCGCTACTTTTAAAACATTATCACATGTGAATTCCGGACTGATGACGAGGTTCGCGGTTGATGGTTTGCCATGATTAAAGGGTATTACTACTGGGATTTCAAAGTTGGCGTCATGCAATACTAATGTGTTATTTGAAAAATCTATAAATGCTGAATTATTCTGTAAAAATTCTACACCTAATAAAAATGCTGAAGGGAAATTATCAATTACTAAGGCCACTACGTCTATTTCTACATTATTTAGCAAAACTGGAACTAAAGCTTCACCTAATATTAAAATTTTATGGTTATTTGCGGTTGTGAGCGAAATCTTTTTGGTCAATGGTACTATATTATCGTGCGGTACACGATTTTCACAAATAATATTATAAAAACTACCTGTATCTACAATTATATTAGTAGATCTTCCAAAAACTTTACCTTTTACTTGAAGGATTCTCGGCGACTTATAACTAGTTTTATCTTTGGCGACATACGTCATTAAGCCTGCGTATGTCGCACCGGGGAGTTTAAAGCAGGTGACGGGGTACGGGAAAAAGTTACGTTCCTACCATTCCTGTTGGGAGAACGACTGTCGTTCCTTCTAACCTCGTTTTGATAACGATTGTCATTTCGTGGCTGATTATTACTAGTACCCCGATAATTATCTAAATTTTGCGCCCTATTATTCCCCTGATAATTAGAATTTTGATACCTATTCCGTAGGGGTTGGTTACAAGACCTCATGAAATGTCCCGGTCGATCGCAATTGTAACACCGCGGCCTTGCGTCAGTAGTTCGTGAACGGAACGGGTTCCCCTGCGTGCGGCCTCTTTGTCCTATTGGACCCGGAGGTCTGGAAAAACCGGTCCTTGAAAAACCTGTATTATAATTTGGTGGGCCTTGGTCTTCGACCTCGGAATTGCGGCGTTGACCCTCGGAGGCACCGCTGGGTGTGAAATCAGCGTTTAACGTCATAATGTAGTCATTCGCACGCGTCGTGATCGCGCCTTCTATCGCGGTTTTTTCAATATCCGCTAATTTCAAAACTGCTTCGCGGAAGGTGTCTTCATTTAACCGATCATCTGAGGGTGCTAAAATTTGATAAGCGTTTCGTAATGGTGGGAGTAATCCCATTTCAAAATAATCTCTTAAATCAGACAAAGGTACCCCTGGTACATTATCTGCTAACCTTAACAAATCGTAATAAAATTTAAGGACCGTTTCCTTCTTTTGCTGTTTTCGGGACAGGAGTTGACGTCGGGCCACCCTTATGCTACTGCTTCCGCCGAAGTGGTGTGTGAACGCCTCCTTTATGTCGGACCATTTGCAAGTTGCATTTTGTGGATTTTCCACAAAGCGAATATACCACTGATTAGCCGAATCTTTAAGATAATTGCCAAAATGCCTAATCTTCTCATTATTATTCCATGCATTACAGCGGGATGCGCGTTCAAATTGTTGGAAAAACGTTACACAATTGCTTTCACCTGGCGTGAAAAAGTCAGGACAAGTGAATTTCGGCAAAATCGCCTGTTTTGCACTGGTCAAAACCTCACTAATTGTCCTGTCGTTTTGCGCCATTGCTAAAACTGAATCTGAATCAAAATGATCTGAGTTATCAGAATTTACAGGATTTTGGGTATCTATAGGGTCTTCTACTTCGTCAGGATTATCTGAACTTCCCTCAGAATGTTCAGGATCACCCTGTACGTGCAATAAGGAAGTGGTTTCGGGTTCAGGGAAAATAAATTCAGTGGTTGCAATTTTATCTATAAACTGGTCTAAATCGGATTTTAATTCAACGTCTTCACCCGTTTGATTTTCTATTGTTAATGTTGTAGTAATAAGCACGTCTTCCCTAAGAATTTCTAAATCACTAGACTCGTCTAATTCTAAATTTGAAGAATGAGCAGCAATAATCGTATCGTCGTTACTAATTTCTAAATCCCTAAATTCTTTTGTCCCTAAATTTTGAGTACGAGTGGGTGATCGTGATAAAGATGAACGAGGTTTAAAAACGTCGTCTTCCGCTGATGCCCCTGCTATCTCACTAACGTCTATTTTTAATCTTTGCGATCTTAAATCGTACTGTTTATTAGGCGTACTTCGTGATTGTTGCCTTCCTGACATTTATAATTTTTTGAAAACAAACTTAACCACTCTAACTATAAATTTTATTAAATTAGTGAACATCTTATTTCCCTGGCAGTTCTGTATATAAAAAGGTCTTTAAAAAATCGATTAACCACCTAACCATTAAATGAAGCGAAAATTAAATTAATAAATGTTGTACCTTTAAAAAATAGCTTTACTTTCTGCATAAAAAACGAATATTACGTTAAATAAATGAATATTGTACTTATTATTTTTCTATAAATTTGGAAAAAATTAATTAAACATGAAATCGTTAAATAAAAGTTAAATTAATCAGCATTGTATTGTTACTTTCTTTCCCCCCTTTGAAAGATTAAAATATGAAAGATTTTAAATAAAACAATGTAATACGAAACAATTTAAAGAAAATAAAATACATTTTTTGAAAAATAAGTGTGGACTTTCGGCACCTCCACCACTTGTCGCATTTGGTTTTATAGGGTGTAGCTTGCGACTGGTTTAGGGTTGCAAGACATAATAAAAGCATAAATACAATTAAAAGAATATATTTGAAAGTAAACTTACATAATCTGGTAGGTGGTCATCTTGAGATGTTCTGGGGTCTGTTCACTTGTCACAACTGACTCTGATCGAACTGCCCAGAATGCCTCAAAACCACCGCATTTATACTCAAAATCATTGACGCAAAGAATAGAACATTCACCAGTTGACCATGATCTTTCAAGGGTTAAACGTACGCGTTGGTTAACCTAGATCCGGTTTAACTCATCTATTACTACGAATCATGCGTGATCTAAGAGGATAATTATGGGATAATTATTCACAGCGGAAAGTTTAAGTTCCGTGAAGAAAGGTCACCTTTAATTTATGAACAAAGGAACGTACGCATTTAACTATTAGATAACCAATATTAGGTAATCAATAATTATACGTGACAATATGCTCCATATGATTTCCTTTAGATTGTTTTTAAGGTCACTTGGTATATATATAGATTTCATGTTTGGGGAAGTGGTTCCTTCTTTAGCTGCCCTGTCAGCTAACTCATTGCCTTGAATACCAACATGAGAGCACACATAAATTATTACTATTGAGTTTGGTATTAGCTTTGACATTTGTTGTTTAATTTATTGCACAAGTGAGATTTGAGGGTAGAGTTGTCGTAGAGCTTCTATTGAACTTAATGAATCTGTGCAGATGACGTAAGATGAATTTTGGTGTTGGAGTTGGTCCTCACGCGCATATTCAATCGCTTGGTGGATCGCATACAATTCTCCGGTGAAGACACTGCAGAAATTTGGTAATTTATAGCTTTTCTTAATCGTTGTTGTTACAAAAGCTGCCCCTACTCCATCTTCTGTCTTGGAAGCATCGGTAAAAATAAAAGTCGATTTTTGATATCGTTCGTACAACTGGTAATAAGCACTCCGTATAATAGAGAGGTGGGTTTCGGATTTGTGATATTTTGTTAATTCGGTATTAAATGTAGGAGGTGTTAAAGACCATGGGGGGATATTCGGAATGTCGGTTTTTTTTAATATCTGGCCATTGAAATGCCACTTCAGTACAAATTCTGTTTATTCTTTCATAGAGGGGAGGACGTAGATAAGTTTTATCGTTATAAATGATTTGGAAACGGTTTGAGAAGGTATTATAGTATGTTGGATTTGTTGGATTTAAGTAAACTGTTGCAGCGTAATTTAGCATTAATAAATTTCTTCTTAGGTCTGGTGGCTGTTCTCCGGCTAGACAATAGAGACTTTGTATTGGGGTAGTTTTGAAAACACCTAGCACGATCCTTAATGCTGAGTTTTGTATGGTATTTATTGTTTTTAGGTATGATTTTCGAGCAGTAGAGTACACAATTGCTCCGTAGTCAAGCTTTGATCTTACGATACTTTTATATACATGTAGTAATGTGGTACAATCCGCACCCCATTTATGGTTGGCCAAGGTTTTAAGGAGGGTCAATCCTTTATTGCTGGAGCATTTCATATATCTGAAATGATCTTTCCAGTTTAGCTGTTGGTCGAAAACCATCCCTAGGAACTTGATTTTGTCTACATATTGTAAGTCAGTGCCATATAGGTGTAAAGTTGGCTTCGTGCCCTCTGCCCGTTTTGAGAAAGTAACACATTTGGTCTTTTCTGTTGAAAATTGGTAACCTGTGTGTTTTGTCCATTTTTCTAGTCCATCAATGCATGATTGTAAGGATTTTTGTATTATAATTTCATTTTTGCCTTTAGCATATACTACTAGGTCATCTGCATATATACTTGCTTTTACTGGGAGTTGAATATCAAGCAGAATATCGTTTATAGCTATCAAAAACAGCGTAACACTGAGGATAGATCCTTGAGGTGTACCATTCTGTTGGTGCTTTTTTTCGGATAGTACTCCATTCACACTTACTCTGAAAACCCTCTTCTTCAAAAAGTTTCGAATAAAGGAAAGTATGTTTCCCTGTATGTTCCACTGTATTAACTTCATAGTGATATTATGTTGCCAAGTCATTTCATAGGCTTTTTCAATGTCAAAAAAGATAGCTATGAGTTTCTGATTGTTAGCAAAAGCTTCAAGAATCTCCGATTCCAGGTTTATTAAATTATCATTTGTTGATCTTTGTTTCCGGAAACCACTTTGGGATGAGCTTAAGAGATTGTTCTCTTCAAGGTACCATATTAGTCGTCTATTTATAATTTTTTCGAGAAGCTTGCACATGGTACATGTAAGCGATATGGGTCGGTAAGAACTAACATGGGTCCTGGGCTTGTTAGGTTTTAAGATAGGTATAATGGTTGCTTCAGACCAAGCTGTAGGAAATTGATGGGAAGACCAAATGGTATTGTATATCTTTAATAGATATTTTGCTGCATTGTTTGGTAAGTTTTTTAGAAAGATGTAGGGGATGTTGTCTGGGCCTGGGGCAGAGTCTCGTACAGAAGATAAGGCATCATGAAATTCGGTGCATGTGATGGGTAGATTCAGAGGGTGTTCTTTGCTGATTGTAAAATTTAACTTCTTGGATTCTTGGTTTTTCTTGTATTCTAAAAAGCTGTCGTTGTAGTTGTTGTCACTAGAGGATTTACGGAAATTCTCTGCTAGCATTTCCGCTATGTCAGTATTTGATGTCATTATTTCTTTATTTTGGTTGAGCAGTATGACGCGTTGGGCAGTATTAATTCCCTTTATTTTCTTTATCTTCTTCCATATTTTAGTTATAGGGGTGGAAGAGTTTATATTTGAGGTATATTGCCTCCATGACTCTCTTTTACTATTCTTGACAATAAATCTCGCCTTTGCTCGAAGTTTTTTAAAGTGTAGTAGATTTTCGTTGGAATTATTTCGCTTTAATTTGTATAATGCACGTTTGCTTTCTTTGATAGCTTGCTCACAAGTTTTATTCCACCAGGGAAGAGGAATACGGTCTCTAGGGAGTGCTATTTTGGGAACTGCTGCTTCGGCTGCGTTGATGATAGTTGATGTTATATGATCTACCATTTCGATTACATTATCTTCTATTCCTTCGGCATTAAAATTCTGTTCTATGATGCTGTTGAAGTTTTCCCAATCAGCTCGTTTTAGATTCCATTTTGGGCTGAAGTGTGGCATAGTTGTGTTTATTTCTAGGCTATTGGCGATTTTGATTGGAAAGTGGTCGCTTCCATGTAGATACGAGTCCACTTCCCAGGCAAAAAAAGGTGTTATATTAGCATCACACAAGGCGATATCTATAGCTGAGAAATTTCCGTTGTATGCGTTAAATCTGGTTTGTTCTCCCGTGTTCAAGATTGTGAGATTTGTGGTTTCTATAAATTCTTCTACAATTTGCCCTCTTAAATTGGTAGACTGTGATCCCCAAACAGGGCTGTGAGAGTTGAAATCGCCCACTATAATACATGGGGACCGCAACTGCGTGTATACATTCAGTAGGTCAGCTGTGGATATGTTACTGTTTGGGGGTATGTATATATTGCAAATGGATATTGAGGTTTGTGAGAATTTGACAGAGATTGCCACTGCTTCAAGTTGCGTCGTTAGAGGAATTTCTTGTGATATGTATTCGTTCTTAACATATATAGCTACACCCCCACTGGCTCTTTCTTGGAGATTTCTATTTTTGAAGTAGCATTCATATCCCTTAATATGATGGAAATCATTATTTTTAAAATTCGTTTCTTGGAGGCACATTATTGGCATGTAGCTATTTGACATAATGAGTTGTAGTTTTTCGAGATGGGCGAAAAGCCCATTTATGTTCCATTGTAGTATGAATTTTAAATATGGGGGTATTAGACTTAGTATGTGCTCATTTGGGATGAGCCTGAGGCGTCTGTGTCTTCGCCCATTGTGTGTTCTATATCTATTAATTTCTTTATTTTCTTTTGGATTCTTGTAAAACGAGATTTTATGCTGCGATGCATAAGATGGGGGTATACAGTATGCATCATTTGTAGGAGTTGTGGTATGTTATCTGTGTATTGCCGAGCAATGTTAAGGGGATCTGTAGATCCGGTTGCATTATCTAGAAAGGAGGTAATTTGTTGAAAGTTTAAATAAAAAGGGGTGATGTGTTTTCAATAATAGTTTGGGCTGGTTTCATTAATTCTTCAATGGGTGCTAGGCTTTCTGTCGAGTCATTTCGTTTTGGCTTTTTTATTGTTTTTAGGGGGGTTTTGTTTGGTATTTGGAAAACAGGCGCTTCTCTTTCAGTTTCGGTTGTAGGTTTACAATAGTTAGCATCTTCTTCATCAATTTCGATTTGATCTAACGAGGAGCTTGCTGTTGAGTTAGCGTTTCTTTTGAGACCCGTTGTTATTGTATTTTTTGGAGATTCACTAGGGTTTTGAGTAGTAGCTTCTCTTATATCATTTCTTGTTGAAATTTCTGTAGCCTCATTTAGTGCAGAGGTGGCGTTGTTTTGATTTGGGCATTGACTTGCTATATGTCCAGATGTTTTACAGATAAAACACTTTAGGTCATCACTAGTAAAGAAAATTCTGTAATTTGTTTCTTCATATTTTATTACTACAGAAGATGGTAGTTCTATTTCGACATTTTCTTGGACATAGATTTGACGGCGGAAACTTAGAATATGACCGTATTCGTCTCCTGATATTCCGGCTCTGAGAAAGGACATAGATGACACAGGTTTTAATCCCATTCTTGTGATTATATTTAATAATAAGTCATGGGGTATAGAGGGGCATACATTTGATAATATAATTCGTCGAGCTGGGGTTATGAGACGTCTAATTGCAACTTCTTTGCCATCTATATTTATTGAATTGTGATTGGAAATTATGTTGTCAACAATCTGAGTGCTAGAAAGATATATACATATACGATTATTCGATATTCTGGAGGCGAATATAATATTTATTGGATCTACAATTTTTCCAGTTGCTATAATATAATCTTTCAGTGTTAATCCTTCTACTGCGTTAAGAATTATTGCTTGTTCTTTACCTGGGAATGCATTAACGCGTGAGTTTTTAGTTGTCTTTGTAATTGGGTTGTTTTGGGTTTGTTGGGGTTCAAATATATTATGGGCATGTGTATGTTGGGATTCTTGTGGACCTCTGTAGTCAGAAGGCTCCATGTTTAGTTCGCTAGTAAGTATTTAGTTGTATTGAAATGGAAAGTTTAACATTTCTATGTACTCCGTTATCTACCTGTGTACGAGCACGTGCAACAGGTAAATTCTTTGACGAGACTTTCGTTCCGATAAAGTGTGGAGGACTCGATAAGGTGATTTGGTATGGGATAGAAAAAATAAATTGGTGGATAAAAACTGGTTAGGTTATATACCCACCCCTATTAAAGACACAGTGTTGGTTGGAACTCGCGAGCACGTCTGTACTACACAAAGGTATGAACCACACTCGTAATCTATATTAAAATCGCCAGAAAGAATAATATTGGATTTGTATCGAAGCCTATTTAGTAAACAATCTAAATGATCAAAGAATACATTGATATCTCCTGTTGGAGATCTATATACACATATAATAAAAGAATCTAAATCTACAAAATAAACACAAGAAAATTCAAAATCAAGTTCAACAATAAGGTCATCATAAATTGAGATAGGATCGCAATAAAATCTATCGTTGCAGTAAATAGCAGTACCACCATGAATTTGCTTTTTTCGTTGAAACACAGAAATTAAATTATATTTAGGTATCTCCGGCATTACTTGATTTTCTACCACCCAATGCTCAGTAACACACATTAAATGCGGAAGATTTAACTCATTTGCAAATGCTGTTAACTCATCAACTCTACATCGAAGACTGTTAATATTAATAAGCAGCAGGTTAATATTAGTATTTTTAGTATTTTTGTTAGTAACACTATCGTCGAGTATTAAAAAGACTCGTTGATCGGGATTGATGATATAACACTATAAGATAAATTTGAATGTACAACGTTTACACTGTTATGAGTAGAGAGCTTGGATTATATGCAAAATGCATATCGTTAATTTTAGTCATATCTTAGTAAAATTTTGTTTCTATATGAATTTCATTGTTTTAAAGTGTTTTTTTGTGTTTTTTATAATGCATAAATGCATATTTTGCCAAATTTTTAATAAATGCATATGCAAAATGTTATAGTGCATATTCAAGGGTATTTTCCCTTAAAGAATCTTAATTTTTATTTTCAAGTAATTAAAATTCCTTTTAATGAGCTCTGGGAATTATCTGTTTGCAAATTACCTTTACAATGTGCGGCTTTAAGTACGCACCTGTAACTTCTTGCGAAATTGAACGCACATTTTCAAGTTACAAACATTTATTAAGTGATCGAAGACAATGTTTTAGTATTGATAATTTAGAAAAGTATTTAATAAGTTCAAGCATAGACTAAATTTTAACTTGTGTGACGCTTTTATTATATTAATATTTTTTTTATTGTTTTTTTGTGTTTTTATGTGTTTTATAATGGGGTGTCAATTATTGTAGAATAAATGAAAAAAATTTAAAAATGTGTTTTTATTTTGCATATACAAATGCATATTTCAACTGTTTTTAGTGCATATTTGCATGCATATTTTACGATTTTTTAGAGCATATAATCCAAGCTTTACCTTATGAGTAACATTAATTTCATTAATTTCTAACTTTCCGGTGTTCGGAGTTATTGCTATTAGGTTTTCATAATTTATATAGCGTGCTCGATCGTTGTTGGTATTCAGGAATAATTGTTCGTCCGTACCTCCTATTATGCCACAATTAATCACCTCACATAGCTTACCACACAATTTCTTTTTACCATTTTTGTTCATGTGTAAACCGTGCTTAGTATAGTCACTCCCGTTTAAAAAAGAATTTACATCAACAAAAGATATGTTATTGTTAATATTTAATGTTAACAGTTCATTGTATATAATACTATTATCGGGGCTTCAGTCCGATGCCAGGGTAACATTTATATCAAGATACCTTGGAAATCAAACTGCTTACCTGCATAGGAACGTAGTGTTTGTATTGCAATGCAAGTGTCACTATGAAGTGCAGTCGAGCTCAGTCGTTGTACAAAATGACTCCTCCCACACAGATTTTCAGCAATGTGATTGGTGAAAATCAATTTGGACCAACCAATGAAATAATTTTGGTTGTCTGGATTTAGTATAAAAGGGGAGCAAATTGGAAAATCATTCAGAGTTTAGTTGGAGTGAACCACCTAGCTACTCTCAACATAACCTAGAGGTTTCCTCAGGTCTTTCCATAATAATACATTTATTTAAGCCTTCTGGATTGTTATGAAGAATAGAACTGTATCAAGCAAATCTAGTAGATAGCGTAGCACGTTACGAGCGATTCTACACCATACTAGAATTCCAACAGCAGTTTCTCCACTTCCTCCATCACCAGTCAAGCAGACTTCTTCAACTTTACCTTCAGTTGTCAACAATCAAGAATCTGTTATTTTGTCCAAGGAAGATCCTTTAGAAATTCCCCATTCTGTTGGTTACCATCTTGAACCTCTCAAGACATCTTCAACCAGCTACATTGGAATTTCTCCATTCTTCTTATCTAACTTGGACCCTCGAAGATTTATTGTTAGATCCAACTACCGAAGATCTCAAGAAGTTGAAGTACCTGAAGACCTATCACAATTTCGTAATTGTTGGGATTATTTCCCTCACATGTATTAAAGTTTTCATTAACAATATTAATAAAGGGTATCTTTACCCACTTTACAAGAATTTAATTTAACTGTTGTATATAAGTTGTTCTGATATAATAAACATATTTGATAATCAATTGGAGTCAGATTAATTCAATATCACAAATAAGAGTACGCAAAACACCTACACTATTATTCTCATATATAAATTTATTTAAAACAACCCGACGATCCCAATATGGTATTGCAAGAATTATAATATTTGTATTTATTAAACCGCGGATTCTGGATAACGTTTCCTTACCGATTTTTTTCCCTAATAACGCATTATTTTTTCCGGCAATTATTATCACATAGTCTGATTTTGTAAAGTTACCATATAGTTTATTTAAATTTTCGACTACGTTTTCAAATATTGCATTTGGTTTAAAAATACAGGAAATTTCAAAAGATTCATTTTTAAATCTGTCTTTAAACGTTTCAGATAAAATAGGTGCCAGACTGCGCCCGTGGCTATCAGCTAGCATTAAAATTTTTGAAGAATTTTTACTTACAAAATATTTATCACTGCTACGTTTATTCTCCCCCTTTAGTTCTTCCGTAATTTTACCATCACAAGTAGTATTTGAATTCTTTTCTACGCGATGCTCGCTAATATTCGTATTTGGTACACTTGTGTGTGTAGGATTAATATTTTTATTGTTTGTGTTTCTTACCCTGATCGGTAGTGGCGGTGGCTGTTTATTGGTAGGAGTAAACCTTGGTTTGCTATTATTGCGCTGTTTTGTTTGATACACATCATTCACAATATTTTTATGTTTATAGGTATATAGGTGGGTGCCCATACAAAACCTCGAACCATTCATCTGAAAAGGATAGATCTGCATTGTTCTCATTATCCCCACCAAGGTCCGTCCTTGAGATTTTCTTTTTGTTTTTGTTTTTGTTATATTTTTTTGTAATGTTTTTTGTTATTATTGCTTATGTTTATATCTTCTGTTTGAGTTTCTTGAGGCACGTTGTTGGTTTTTCTTTGTTTCGTAGTTGCCAGCAATTGCTGTAGATTTTTTATTTTCGCTTCCTGTTCTTTTATGATAATGTTCATATTATTGTCCATAGTTTGAGCTTCTTCCATAAAACTATCATATTCTGTTTCAAGTTTAGTTATGTATTTGTCTTTTAGTACATTATCACTTAAAAGTTCGCCAATTCGTTTATTATTGCTCATAATTTCTTCTTTTAAAAATTCCACTTTTCTGTTTGTCACATTGTGTTCACTGTCGCAGCATACATTTTATGTCCTTGTATAAAGTACTTAGTTTTTAGTTTTGGTAAGCAACTCTTATGATACACACTATAACATTTTACACAAATATAATTACTAAAGATTCTATTTTTACAACATTTAAAGCTAAAATCCACAGAGCACTTTGTAGACAGACTAACCTCGTCCGCCATTGTGTCTATATTAATTAAAGTGATATTTTGTTCTTTACACATAATCCTTTTATTTTTACAGTAATAAGGCCAACATGGCCTACTATTATCCTACGTTCAATTCAGCACCTAATAATACTCAGCAAAATTCTCCAATGCAAATAGACCAAGGTTACCAGACACAATATACCCAACAAAGTTATCAACATCCGCAACACATGCCCCCAAACAATTATTATTCACAATATAGTATAAATGACTTCATGCAATCTACAAGTAATAAAATTGTCTCAAACAATCTTGTCAAAACAATACCGTTTATCAGCACTTGCAATCATCTCAAATTTCACAGGAGCAACTAGTAGAAAAAAGAAAACGTACTCGTCATGAGAGCATTGATAAAACACCTAGCCACCTTGTCTAAACAGACAAAAAATGCCTACTGGTTAAACCCTACAAATCGTTTTGATCCTTTAGATATCGATATTGCAAAAGACGATGATGATAAAGATCAAGATGAAAATCCAGCAAAAACCGATCCTAAACCTCCACCGATCTTTGTATACGGTGTCGGAAACATTCAACCACTAATTTCACTACTAGAATCAATAGCCAAAGATGAATACGACATAAAAGTATTACACAACAATGAAGTTAAAATCCTTTCGAAAACTTCAGAAAAATATACAATGATAATTAAAGCTCTAGCGGAAAAAAATACTGAATATCATACCTTCCAAAGAAAACAAGAGCGCATTTTTAAGGTAGTTCTTAGAAACATACATCCATCGACCAATACAGACCAATTAAAACAGAAATTAATGGCGCATGGGCACACAGCGACTAATATTTGGAATGCTAAACACCGTGTTACAAAGAAAGAACTATAGAGGATATTCCGTTTACAAAGAACTGCAACAGAAAATGTTTCCCCCGCTTAGACAAAAACACATACCACACATACTGGCCCACAGATCCCGCAAAATTGCCAGATCTGCTAGACTTCTGTGTGATAAAAGGCATAAATTTAATTACCTCAAAGCTAACTCCTGCCTCGACCTTTCTGCTGATCATTCGCCGATAATAGTAACATTTGGAACAAATGTACTTCTAAAAGAAAAAAATACCTTGATTGACCAGCAAATGCACAAACTGGGACTTATTCAGGGAAATAATAGATGAATCACTACCTCTAGATATTTCTTTAAAATCAGAAGTAGAGCTGATGTCAGCAGTAGAACAATTCAACAAAACTGTACAGCAAGCTGCTTGGCAAGCAACTCCCAAGAAACCGCAGCGTATCATAAATTCAGCTTGTCCAATAATAGTAAAACAAAAAATTGCTGAAAAGCGTAGGTTACGTAGAAGATGGCAAACGATCAGATATCCAGAAGATAAACGTAGATTTAATAATGCAGCAGCAGAACTCAAAAGGCTCCTCTTAGATATAAAAAACAAATCAGTGCAAAATTATCTTAAAAATCTATCTCCTACAGAAGCTAATAAATACTCTCTCTGGAAAGCAACCAGGAAGTTAAAACAACCGAAACAACATCAATCTCCTCTTCGCACTGAAAATTGTTCCTAGGCAAGAAGTGACCAAGAAAAGGCTGTTACATTTGTAAAGCATCTGACAGGGGTGTTCAAACCGTTTACTTCTGTACTTTCAGATGAGGAAGAGTTGGAAATTAAACAGTACCTTGAAGCACCCTTTCAAATGTACCTACCAGGGAGATGTTCGGGTATATATCACTTGCGCGCAGCGGTCAATTAAGCCTCCTGGGTTATGGACAGGTAACTTTAATGACAAGACACTTGCGCGCAGGATCATTATCAGTGCAAGGAGCTCATTAACTTAAGTTAAGTTACCGATTAGAGGAAGGGTGTTTATCAATAAACATTGAAAACTTCTATTTATTAAGTTATTCCATAAGTAAAAATTTAGGGAAAACGGGTATAAATAAGGGTGCATTTATTTTGAAAATCAGTATTTTCCTAACTGTCCTGGGCGGCACGGTGTCAAGATGGAAATTATGTTAAGCGTGCGTGGGAAGAAATTGGTGGTTTTTGAAAAATTCAAGTTCCGTAAGGATCGAGAAACGGCAAATTCTGCTATACAGAAAAGTGAAGATGTTGAGTTAACAACACAAGATCTAAATAATATACGTCAAAGCGTATATCGAGCCAGAAGATCCATTCTACGACCACTCCCACGAAAAATTGAAGAAGTGCACGATGCTTTAGATGCAATTGAAATAAAAACCAATAAAAACGAAGATTTTTTGCTAGTGAATGACCGTGAGAGCAACATCATAGTTTTTTCTTGTAAATCCAACATAGAATACCTTTGCAACCAGAACAAAATTTACGTAGATGGAACATTTTCCCATTCTTCAAAGTTTTTTACGCAAATGTTTTCTATAGGTACGTACCGTTGAAAATGGACATTATATTCCTCTTGTGTTTGCACTGTTACCCGACAAACGTAGCAGCAGTTATTTTGCAGTGTTTGATAGTGCAGTGGACAAGAAATGCTTAGAACTTGGAAACAATTTTGTCCATCAACCACCGTATGCGACTTTGAGGAATCAATTCATCTTGGGTTGAAAAAGTGGCCAAATATGCAGCTGATAGGTTGCAGATTTCATCTCGCTCAGTCTTTGGTGGCGGAAAATTCAACAAGTGGGACTAATTGCTGAGTACAAAAACAAAGAATCCGAAATAGGTAGTTGGCTTGGATCGATATTTGACCTGCCGTTTCTTGATGCAGTCGAAGTTCGGGATTGTTTTGTTGAAGACTTTGGGGCAATTCAACCAAAGGATGACAGAATTACTTCATTTGCAGATTATATGACGGACACGTATGTATGCGAATTATCAGCACACTTTCCCCCACAAATGTGGGCATCATGTACAGCCAGTACAACAAATTGTTGCGAAAGCTTCCATGCGAAATTTAATGCCGATTTTTATAGCCCACATCCAAATATATTTAAGTTCATAGAAGTTCTAAAAAATATTCAAATTGAATCATATATCAAAATCAATAGTATACATCTACCCACTAAAATTCATAATAAAAATTATAAAAAGCGTAATGATTGTATACGAACTGTGATTGAATCTTTTAGGGAAGGAACTATAACAAGGTTTGATTTTGTTAAATGTGCAAGTTATCATTACCGAAAATATGTGTAACAAATAGAAATCGTATATTTGGAAGTATCTGTTTATTGTATTATACGTATTATTATTTTTGACCATAATTTAATAAACATTTTCTATAATAAATTATTTGTATGTGTTTTGTTTATTGTATTATAATAAAGCTCCACCAAGCTTACAAATGCCCCGGAAAATATGTCAACTAAATTTTGAAAGACAAGGCGCGACAATACGTCAACCAATAGCAAATAATTATACTCAAAAGTACATTCACTGAAAAAATTCAATTGACTTTTAAAATTTTAATAATTTCATAATTTGTCAGATTGTTTTGACGTTTAAAATCTGTTAACTATGAATGCTAAATCGAGGAAGATAATTCATTCTGAAGCCAGAAATATCATTCTGAAGGTCCCAGAATTCTTGGAATGAAGAGTATTTACAATTATTTAAATTTGCCGCCTACATGTTTTTATTTTGACTGTACTTTGAAAAACTATAACAGCGCCGGACACGCCTCCTTTTAACTTTGTAAGCTTGGTCGAGCTGTATGTATTAACATTTTTAACCATAATGTAAAGTTAACATATACTTTCAAAACAAAATATAGCTAGTATTTCTAATGCAAATCTCATAAGTTACTTGCAGGCGAACATGTATCTTAATAATGGAATTAGTAATGGAATTTGACCCTTGCGCGCAAGTGATACCTACAGTTTGAGGACTTCGCGCGCTACTGTCCGGTGTAATTAAGTAATATCTTATCTCGCGCGCAAGTGATATGTCCAGATGTTCAGCACAAGAGAGATAGAATCTACAATTAAAAATTTGAACGCCCACAAAGCACCAGGATATGATTTGATAACAGGAAAGGTATTGAAGGAACTACCAAAAAAGGAACTTAGGTTCATAACTTATATATTTAATGCAGTGCTAAGATTAAGATATTTCCCCGAACAATGGAAAGTTGCGGTGATTATTTTAATCCCAAAACCAGGTAAGCCAAAAGAAATTCCAGCATCGTATATACCAATTAGCTTGTTACCTGTACTATCCAAGGTCCTAGAAAAAATGCTGCTAACAAAGTTAACATCGATAATAATAGAAAATAACCTAATACCCAGCCACCAGTTTGGTTTCCGCAAAAAGCATGCCACAATCGAGCAAGTACATAGAGTGGTAGAAAAGATTATCAAAGACTTTGACGAGAAGAGGTACTGTTCTGCGGTATTCATTGATGTTGCTCAAGCATTCGATAAGGTTTGGCATGAGGGCTTATTATTTAAAATCAAAAACACACTGCCTCCAGACTATTATCAAATGATTAAGTCATACCTTGCTGACAGAAACTTCATTGTTAAATATGGAGAATTCCAAACAACGCTATTTCCCATCTACTCTGGCGTCCCACAAGGAAGTGTACTGGGACCAATATTGTACCTACTTTTCACGGCAGACCTACCTACTAATAGAAGAACTATGGTTAATACGTTCGCTGATGATACAGCAGTCTTAGCATCGCATTCTGATACACACATGGCGTCCTACCACCTCCAAATTCACCTAAATAAATTGCAAAAGTGGTTTCAGAAATGGAGAATTAAAATTAATGAAACTAAGTCAGTGCAAGTGACATTCGCCACAAGAAGATGTACTTGTCCTGCAGTTTACATAAATAACCAGGCGATTCCCCAGGCAGAAAGTGCTCGATACTTAGGTATTCATCTCGACAGACGACTAACGTGGAGGAAACATATTTGGACGAAGCGAAAGCAGCTAGGAGAAGTATTTCGAAAAATGTATTGGCTATTAGGGCGGAAGTCCCAGTTATCACTTGAAAATAAATTACTATTGTATACATCTATACTCAAACCTGTGTTGGCATACGGAATTCAACTATTGGGGACAGCTAGCTATTCCAACATTGACATTCTTAGAAGATTCCAATCTAAAGCTTTGAGATCCATAGTTGATGCACCTTGGTATGTACCGAATGAAGTTATAGGACGTGACCTTGGTATTACCACGATCTATGAAGAAATTCAAAAATTTAGTGTACGCTATCGCGACCGACTCAGTGCTCATTCTAATACGTTAATAGAAAGGCTATTGGAAAGTGACGACGAAGAACCCAGACTTAAAAGATACAGGCCTTTAAATTTGATGAACAGATTTGTGTGATGCGCGACTGTTGTGGTGTGTATAACAGGTAGCATTGTGACAAAACAACTAGATTTAAATAAGGCGACTATCAGTGGATGGTTTGCTAACAAGTTATAATTATTTCATTTATGTATGTATTGTATTTTAGATAAACTTTTACCGAATGTCAATAACTGCAGATAGTAAAGTTAATATATTAAAAAAAAAAACAAAAAACTTCCAAAGTTACGGTATTGTTTTATGAGGTGAGTGTAGTAGTTTAAATAGTGTGTTCGTCATACAAAAATGTGTTGTAAGAGTAGTAGTTACAGGAACTACTGTAAACCGCTTTTTATAAGACTTGATATTTTAACTGTGCCGTCACTATTTATTTATGAATGTCTAATATTTGTAAAAACTAATTTACACAAGTTTAATTGTGCTTCCCATGGCACTTCATATGACACTCGCCATGCCTGCGACATAGCGATATCGTACAACTGTACTACGGGAGCACAAAAACCACCTGCCTTTTCTACCGCTCTCAAGTTGTTTAATAAATTGTCAATAAAAACCAGGCATTTGCCCGTGAAAAGTTTTAAATCTGCTGTCAAAAAGTATCTCTTAAAGCAGGCTTTTTATAATATACAAGAATATTTTAATGCATGTAATTTATAAATCCTAGTCTAATCATCACATGTATCTTTACTACTACCCACTCATTACTACAAATACAATAGGTAGGTAAGGTATTATTTATGATTTAAGATTTGGACTTAATTAATAATGGTGATAGTGGAAATAAAACAAATTTGTTATGAAAAACTGATTTATTCTACCGGGTGAGTCAGACCACCCGTATCAGTAGTTTTTTTCGAAAACGGTTAATCGTAGAGAGTCGGGCCAAAATTTTTATTACAAAAGCCTTCATGAAGAATCGAATGGTGACATTGGCATTCGTCGGAAAATCGGCATCCTGAAGAGTTTGCTCCAGAATGTCGAGAACTCCAAAATTTCAAATAGCACGGGGGGTCAAAAGTAGTATCGTTAAAAAGGTCTTTAAAAAATAAGCAAGTTTTGTAGGAAAAATAATTTTATTACCCCCACCCCTTCTGAGGAATATTCGATTGAAGTTATTAAGTAATTGTACTGTTATTTAGGCAGGATGTAAACGGCCTCAGTAACTACATACATTCTAACAATAGAAATGCTTTGGGAAACTATAATAATTTAGAATTAAATAATCAGCAGTCTTTTATATCCTTAGAAACCGCAGTCAAGCTTATCAATGAATTTGATGGTACCAGAAAAGATGTAATTTCAGAATTTAAAGATAGGGTAAACTGTCCCACAGTGAATCATGTCCCACAGTGAACCTCTTGAATGTACGTTCAAATTATCCGTAATACCAAAACTAACACGGCAGCTGAAGTGCCTTCCACTACCACTTCTATCACCGAACAGTGCCTTCTGACCGCGCGACAGAGTAGGGTGTGTCACAGTGCAACGGATTTTGCCATGTAAGTAAAACAAATATGTTTCGTAATATTTTTGTTCCAGTTCGATAATTATATTATGTAATCGTGATCTAAAGATTTTATTTGCAATATTATTCTATGTAGAAGGTAATCAATAGCATATAACTGATAACAAAAATAAATAGTTTGGATTTCTAACCTTCAAATAATTATGCACTGCATGTCCAACAGTGAACCAAAGCCAAGTAGTACACAGTAAACCGTGGTTCACTGTGTACCGTGGTTCACTGTGTACTAGTACTTCACTATAGTTACTGACTACTATAGGTTAATGTTTTTATTTTTTTTTATTTTACAGCATGTATCGCAAAAAAAACCGCGTAAAATAGGAACCCATACAAAAGAAAACATGGCAGCAGCTCTAGACCTAATTAAAGCTGGAGAGAAGATAAGAAAAGCTGCTAAACTTAGAGGGATTCCTTACCCAACTCTAAGAAGATATTATTTAAAAAGTACAAATGCTGGAGGACAAAATGTTAAATTAGTTCCTAACTATAACGTGAATCAAATTTTTAATGCCGATGAAGAAGAAACCTTGATAAAATATCTTAAAGATTGTGCCTATCTCTTTTATGGATTGACGAATGTAGATTGTCGCACGTTAGCTTACGAGACGGCAATGATTAATAAATTACAGATATCAGAGTCCTGGAGACGAAACAAAATTGCAGGCATTGAATGGCTTAGATCGTTTCGGATACGTCATCCAGATGTAACGCTTAGAACAGCAGAAAGTTGCAGCTTGGCCCGAGAAACAGGCTTTAATCGCCATAACGTAGATAAATATTTTCAAAATCTACAAGGGGTTCTAAAGCGTCATCCCAGTTTCGGTAATGGGACACGTGTTTATAATTTGGACGAAACGGCTACGACGACTGTTCAAAAGCCGCCGAAAGTATTGGCACCGAAAGGAATAAGATGTCTTTCGAAAGTGACAAGTGGCGAGAGAGGAACGTTATGCACATGTGCTATTGTGTGTGCTAGTGGACAGTCACTTCCCCCTGTTGTGGTATTCCCCCGAAAAAGTTTTAAGAACTATATGATAAAAGGCACACCACCAGGCACGCTAGGTTTGACTGCACCAACCGGTTGGATGAATTCGGAGTTGTTCCCCGAAGTCATGAAACATTTTATAAAATGGAGTTCATCTTCAAAAGAGAATCCTTCACTTTTGATACTTGACAATCATGAATCGCACCTGTCTATAGAATCTTTAAACCTGGCAAAAACGAATGGTGTTACGATTCTCACTTTGCCGCCACATTTATCCCACAAAACACAACCTCTCAATGTGGGATTGTTTAAGCCGTTCAAAAGTTTTTACAATGTTGCCATGGATTCTTGGATGATGAGAAATCCAGGCCAACCAGTAACGATATATGAAGTGGGTGCTTTCATCGGCGAAGCATATATGAAAGTTATGACACCCACATCGATAACAAATAGCTTCAGAAAAACAGGAATTTATCCTTTCGATGGAATGGTTTTTACAGAAATTGACTTCTTGCCGAGCACAGTAACTGATCGTCCTCAAATTGAAGAAGTTAAAGAAACTGACCGCTTGCCAGATATGGAAGTCAATTGTCCGCAAGTTGAGGAAGATAATCGTCCGCACTCTAAGGAAGTCGATTGCCCGCAATTCGAGGAAACGGAAACTGATAATCTATCAGGAATAGAAAACACTGGTCCTCTGAAAAATTCGACAAATAACAAAGAATTTATAGCTCCGTCACAATTCCGACCACCTTTAAAAGCTCAACCGAGAAAAAATGTAAGGAAGAACAGAAAAAAAGGTAGGTATAATAGCCACGGACACCCCTGAAAAAGATCAAATTGAAAGCGAAAAACTAGCTAAGAAGCGACTAATAGAAACGAAAAAAGAAAGTCGTAATAACAAAAGGAAAAGAGTAGTGAGAAAAGTGTTACAAGACAGCACTGAATCTGAATCTGATACTTCTATGATCTTGGAAAGTGATGATGTTATGACAGATGAAAATTCAGATGAGGACAATATGCAAAGTGCAAAAGAACAGTTAGGGCAACTTACAAGAGATCCTGTCGAAGGAGAGTTTGTTCTGGTTGAATTTCAAGGAAAAAAGGATAAAATTTACTACGTGGCTAAAGTTTTGGCAGTCAATAGCGCAGATTATGAAGTAAGTTTCTTTAGAAAGAAATCTTCAACACAATACGTATTCATCATACCTGACATTCCTGATTTATCTACCGTGTTCAAATGCGACGTCAAACTGATTTTACCAAAACCTTTAGACCATGGTAGCACCTCCAGGAGCAAGAATTTTTTTTACTCTTTTAAAATAGACTTTGCAGAGCTTAATATTCGTTAGTTTTTTATACCTACTTAGTTATTTTGATTACATTTGCCTTAATTTGTTCATTGAAGAAGCCATTATTTTTTTCTTATTCTTTTATAGACTATTATTGCAAAAGAAGTTATTATGTTGAGTTCAAGTAGGTAGTACTATGGTAATAATGTTCTACTTTTTTCTTTTCAATGTCAATATATGAAAAATAAATGTTATGAATTAGTTCTTCGTTTTATTTAAACCATGATTCACTGTGTACTGGCTGGTGGTTCACTGTGTACACAACGTAGTACACAGTAAACCATTTACATTGTTTTTCACAAACATGGAAAAAATATATTAAAATACGTATTTAGTGGTAAATGATTACACATTTATCACGTCAATACATAATTGTTTCTGTGTAGCATGTTTTCTAAAGTATTACTATCAAAATGAATAAGTAGTAAATTTCTACGCAAAAAGTGGTTCACTGTGGGACAGTTTACCCTACTATTACCACCTAATTGCGTCTAGGCAAGTTGTTAGATTTGGACCGTGGATTGAAGGTGATAATATAAGTTGTTTCCTCTAGCTCAGACGGTGGTGGGATGGGTTACCAATGAAGTGGTCCAGATATAATTTTTAAGGGCGCCAGGAACATACCACTAGGAAACAAACTTGCAATACTGTAACGTTACAATTACAGCAGCAACTACGATAGAACCAGTAATAAATAAGTAGCAACTGCAAATCCAGTAACCAGATATATAAGTTTATTTTAAGCGTTAACCCAACAATGGAAAAAGAAATAATACACCTAAAGTTCAATGCATATAAAATAAAATAATAAATGTACTAAGTAAAAAAAATTAATTACGTAAAGTTGGCAATAAATGTAAGAAAAAAAAATTCAGTATATTTTTTAAATTATAACAATATAAATGTATAAACAACTAGATGGTATATATAAATCAAAATTTATCTAATCATACAAAGATTAGCACAACATTAATTAATCAAATAATTTTTACTGAATAAGCAAAATTAGTTGATTACGATATTATTGCGGAAAAATTTAATAAATAAAAAAAAAGGTAAATAATCAGCTCCAACCACAAAATAATAAACAAAAAGCGCAAGCAATAAATTCGCAATCGACCGCAATACGTCACACCTTCATAAGGGAGATCTCACTTAATTGTCCGGGTTTATTTAAATCTTCGTCCAGGGGCTTAATCTCTATTCCTCATCATAATACTACCCTATTTCAGCGATCGTTTACGTATAATGTAGCTAAAATTTACAATGCAATTCCTGATAGTTTCAAGAAGTCTTATTTGTCTCAATTTAAGAAAAAACTATTCAATAGGTTATTTGAGACGCAATAATTTGATGTGTGCAGCCTTCAGCCAATTACATATTTATTTTTACTTATATTTACATTGGTTTTGTTCTTATTTTCTTATATGTCCCTTTATAAACTACATCATTTTGATGACATTATATATTATTATTTTATATACATATATATGTATATTTTTTTATAATTATTAATTTTCTTAATTTTCAAGGTGGTAGTGGTAGAGCAGTACTTTATACTGAACTACCACCTTGTGGTTCAGTACTGTTCTAGCCAATTTATTTATTTATTATTTATTTTTTTTTTTTTGCATAAAATGAATATTTACTTTATGTATTTATATTTTTTAACTGAATACTGAATAAACACATTATTATTATTATTATTATTGTTAATATTGTTATCTCGCAAAAAAGAATTGGCGACGCACCACTTAGAATAAAATAATAAATTCCCCAATTCCGCAATTATATACCTCAACGATAAAAAACCTAAAAAAAGTGACGTTAAAGCAAATTGATTAAAATAATTGACTGTACTAAACTGAAATGATCAAAATGATATTAATATGATAATTGAATAACAATAAACTATAATTAATTGATTATAGAAAAACAATATCAAGTACAGAATAATAAATTGGAATAATAATACAGTGTGAACCTGACGTAGGTAATCGAAGTAATCGTGAGATAATAGAGTACACTAATAATTAGTTATAGTCATGGAATGATCTGACCTTCATCGCCAGAGCTACTGTTGTCACACGAAGTTGGCAAACGCTTCGAATAGGTAACTTCACCAGACCATAGACGTCCAAAATGCTTTGGTAATTTATATTTCGAAAACCAGCCACTGGACACGTTTAATAAAACGAAGATAGGTACCTATGTCGACGGCTAACAGTAAATTTTCGTAGGGTAACTAAAAAGAACCTAGAAGCGAAATAGTAAATAATTAAAATGTTCCCTATTCCCTAACTTAGAAAATGATTTAAAAAGTCTTACCGCACATGCGGCCACGAACGAAGCCAAAAATAATCCTCACTAAATGAGCGGTAGGCGTTATTTTCCAATATAATACGATAATTAAACAAATATAAAAGACAAACCAGTTGATTGAGATGGAAGAATCGGAAAAATTCGATTGTTCAACAACAAAATCCATAACAACCATTCGGCACAAAAGCAAGAAATACAATGATCCTTTCTCTTCTAGAACGGAAATTTCGGGAAAGATAACGCACTGCGACGGAAATGCAGCAGTATAATCAAAAAGGACATCTTAGCGCCAAAATACGAATTAAAGGTCAAATATCAATTACAAGTGACAAAATATGGTTGCCTATACGTTGGAGCAAAGCGTTAATAAAAGGTGAAATATTGCTACGAGGAAATTAATTAGTCAAAATTATAATCTTAAAATATTGCTATGTTATATGAGGTCGGCTTGAGTTAAGTTTTATTATTTTGATATGTGGAATACACCTGGTGTAATATATGTACTTGTTAGGTTGGTATTAACATAGTTATGTTGGTTACTCATGGTTAACCTGAACAGTTGTAAAGTATTCCAATGAAGTCGTTCTTAATAAATATACATTTAAATAAGTATTGTTGATTAAAATAATAAGCTATAAGTGCTAAAGATAAAACATGGTGTCAGAGTAAAAGTAGTCTAGCAGAAATAAAGAAGTCTTGTTACAGAAAGGAGACGCACGTGCAGAACCTAACCTCAATACAAGAGAGGCGCGAAAGGCAGAAATCATGGCTGAAAATTCAGTTAAAAAGCCATCCGAACTAAGCTTTGAAGGAAATGTTTACAAAAATTGGATAAGCTTCAAGCAAAAATATGAAATCTATATAGAGGCCAGTGACAAACAACAAAGACCAGACAAGACCAAAATCGCTATCTTATTGAACATGGCAGGTGATAAAGCTATAGATATTTATAATCAATTTAAATTTAAGGAAGGTGAAGACAAAAACAAACTAGCTGTAGTTACACAAAAGTTTGAAGAATACTGCAGCCCACGAAGAAACGTCGTGTACGAGAGGTTTGTGTTTTGCAACACGGTACAAAAAGAAGGCCAGTCGTTCGATGATTTTCTGACTGAATTAAGTAATAATGCCAGTCAGTGTGAATTTGAAGGAGAGGAAAGTTTAATTAGGGATAGAATAATCTTTGGTATTCGAGACAAAGGTTTACAAGAAAAACTTTTAGCGGAAGGTGAAATCACAGCAGAAAATGCTGCTAA
Source organism: Hemicrepidius hirtus (assembly GCA_963082805.1). Lineage (NCBI taxonomy): Eukaryota > Metazoa > Arthropoda > Insecta > Coleoptera > Elateridae > Hemicrepidius > Hemicrepidius hirtus. The sequence continues at coordinate 11,393,920 of OY720168.1, forward strand.
AATGTGCAGAACTGTAGAAGCTAGCAAACAGCACCAACAATTAATTGAAGGAAGTTCGTGTGAAGTTGTCAACGCGATCAAGAATCCCCAGCGGAAGCCGAGTTCAGAGACCGAAGGTGACGTCTTTGACTGCCGCAAGTGTGGGAAGAGGCACATGTATGGCCAGTGTCCAGCGTATGGTAAATTTTGTACATTGTGTAGAAATAGGAACCATTTTGCAATTGGTTGCATGTTAAATAAGTCTAGTAATAGTTACAATAGGGTAGGAAATGATAGGAGTAGCAGTAGGTTTGAAAGAAGCAGCCGATTTGGTAACACCTCGGGTACACGCAGTAACAAAAAAGTGTATATGGTAGAAGATACTGAACTTGATAGCAGTGATGACAGTTTCAATATTGATACATTGTTCGTAGAAAATGAATGTGTTTATAAGGTTAATAATAACAAAGGTAATGATACAAGTTGGTATCAAGAAGTGTATATCAATAACAATAGTTTTCAAATGAAAATTGACAGTGGGGCTACATGTAATATTTTACCAACAAGAGATTTTTGGAAGATTAGACATAAGGGTGAAATAACTCGAGTGAACACTAGAGTAATAGCATTTGGTAATAACAAGCTAGATGTGGTAGGAAAGGTGAATATAAATATTGTTGTAAATAACAAGGCTTATGATGTTATATTTTTAATAGTAGATGTTTTAGAAAAACCGATCTTAGGATTAAAAACTTGTGTTAAGTTAGGGTTGATAGCTAGAGTCAATAGTATTAATATTCAAACAGACGAAAAGTTTTGTCAGGAATACAAGGACGTATTTCAAGGGGTTGGGAAGATACCTTTAAAATACAAAATCATACTAAAAGATGATAGCACGCCAGTAATAAAACCAGTTAGAAGGGTACCGGAAACAATTCACGAGAAATTGAAGTCGACATTAGATAGACTTGTTAGGAAAGAAATAATAGAAATAGTTGATTATCCAACAGACTGGGTGAACCCAATAACGATTGTTGAAAAACCAAATGGTACGCTACGAATTTGCTTAGATCCACACGATTTAAACAAGTGTATAAAATTAGATAGTTTTCCAATACCTACATTAAGAGATTTTGAAGTAAAATTGGTTAATAAAAAAATATTCACAGTCTTGGACATGAAAGATGGGTTTTTTCAAATTGAACTTGACAGTGAGAGTAGTCTACTAACTACTTTCATGACACCGTTTGGCAAGTTCAAGTTTAATAGACTACCTTTTGGGTTAAATGTTAGCCCAGAAGTGTTTCAAAGAACGAATATGAAGATTTTTGGTGATATAAAGGATGTAGGTGTTTATTTTGATGACCTAATTATTGCATCAGAAAATGAAGAAGAACATAACTATACACTTGAAGTTGTTATGAAACGAGCAAGGGAAAATAATATTAAGTTTAATAAAAGCAAGTTACAATTTAAAGTCAAGAAAGTTATGTATCTTGGGAAGATGTTCTCTAAAAATGGAATAGAAATTGATCCTCAGCAGGTAACAGCTATTGAAGCTCTTGAACCACCCAAAAACAAGGGTGATTTGCAAAAAGTACTCGGGATGTTTAGCTATTTGTGTAGGTTCATACCGAATTTGTCAGAAGTAACTAGTTCTTTAAGACAACTCTTGAAACAAGATGTTGAGTTTAGTTGGTCTTCAGAACAAGAAAAAGATTTTAAGAAGCTGAAAGAACTAATTAGTAGAGCACCTGTTCTAAAATTATTTGATGGAAAGTTACCAATTGAGGTGTACGTAGATGCAAGTAAATCAGGCATAGGTGGTTGTCTTATACAAGAGGGACATCCAGTGTCATTTTGTTCAAGAAGTCTCACTGAAACTGAACAGCTGTATTCGCAGATAGAGAAAGAGTACCTTAGCCTTTGTTTTTCAGTGACCAAGTTTCATGAATATATCTATGGGAGATTAGTTAATGTTTATACAGATCATAAACCGTTAGTATCAATTAGTCAAAAAAATATTCAAAGTATTCCCTCAAGATTACAACGGATGAAATTAAAACTTATAAAGTATAGCTTAAATGTTAAATTTATCGCTGGAAAGCAGAACATAATAGCTGATGTGCTATCAAGAAATTATATAAAGAAACCCACCCAAGAAGACCCAACGTTTAATGAAGTTGTTCATAGCATGAAAGAGTTAGCAATAAGTACAAGCAGACTAAAAGAAATAACTGAAGAAACAGTCAAAGATCCACAATTAGCACAGTTGAAGCAGTACTTTTACAATGGGTGGCCAGAACACAGAAATGATGTCTGCAAAGAAGTAATGAGATATTGGAAAATTAGAGATGGCGTTAGTGCTGCAAATGAGTTGGTGTTCTACAATGATAAAGTCATTATACCCCAGTCGTTACGGAAAGAGATGCTACAAATACTTCACGAACCTCATTTTGGAATAGAAAAGACTAAGAGAAATGCAAGATCTATGTTGTATTGGCCTAATATGTCAAAACAAATCGAAGACTTAATCAAACAGTGCAAGATCTGTGAGAAATACTCCAATAATAAAATAAAAGAAAAGCTAATGCCCCATAAAATTCCAGATTACCCATTTGAACGTGTGTGTACTGATATTTTAGAATACAATAACGAGTCGTATCTGGTGTTGGTTGACTATTTTTCAAAATGGTTGGAGCTTAGAAAGTTGCAAAATAAGACTAGCAAAGAAGTCATAAGTCATCTCAAGCTGATATTCGCATCACATGGCATACCAAGGGAATTGGTATCTGACAATATGCCATTTAATAGTTATGAGTTTAAAATGTTCTCAAAAGAGTGGAATTTCGACATAACAACAAGTAGTCCACTATACCCGAAGTCTAATGGTCTTGCTGAAAAAGGAGTAGGAATTGCCAAGAAAATTCTAAAAAAAAGTGATGACAGTAAAGTAGATTTAAGTCTTGTTTTGTTAAATTACAGAAACCATCCGCTAAAAGGTGTAGAATATTCGCCAGCAGAAATGCTTTACAGTCGCAAGTTGAGAACGAAGGTACCAGTCCTTAAGGAAAATTTGGAACCAAAAATTGCAGTAGGTGCTAAGGAAATGTTGTGTAAAAATCAGCAATCTCAAAAGTACTACTATGATCGCAGTGCGAAGGAATGTGAAACGTTCAAAAAAGGTGACAACATTCTAATTAGAGACCCTAACAGGAAAGTGTGGAATCCAGCTAGAATTCTAAATGAACATAAGACCCCAAGGAGCTACAATGTTGTTGATGATAGAGGTAGAACATACAGGAGAAATTCAGTATTTCTTAAAAGCTCGCCAAACAGTATGAATATTAAGAAAGATTATAATTATCATATCTTTGATGAAAACCCAACAGGACAACCTGAACCGCTAGATGATCCAGAACCCCAAAGCTCCGTTAACACTAATACAATAAATAACGATAATGTTAGGAGGTCTCATAGGGATACTAGGAAGCCAAGTTATCTTAAAGATTTCGTAAAGTAAGGGAGGTGTAATATATGTACTTGTTAGGTTGGTATTAACATAGTTACGTTGGTTACTCATGGTTAACCTGAACAGTTGTAAAGTATTCCAATGAAGTCGTTCTTAATAAATATACATTTAAATAAGTATTGTTGATTAAAATAATAAGCTATAAGTGCTAAAGATAAAACACCTGGTACTCATACGATCGGTTTGGTTTACTTTTATGATTCAATATTAAAAATTTAACTATCGTAAAGATTATTAAAAATTTGTTTTCTAGATAAAATTCTTATATAGGTTGATCTGGGTTCATTTTTATAAATATGTAAGTTTGTTAGGTGATACAGAGTTGGTATCATCATATAAATGTTTGTTTAAATCTAATTGAAGTTTAAATAATGGAAATTTCTATAATATTTTACATGTACGGAAGCACATAATAGAGTTTGGTTAGTAAACGATTAAATATTATCAATACCAGTATTTAAAAAGGATATTATAAAAAGGTTTAATAGCTAGAGTTGCATTAATAATAAGTTCTTGTTTTGTATTGTCCAATATTTCATGTAATGTTGTTTTCCGAGGATTCATCCGAGGTTATTAAAATGTCTTCAGATCTTCAATCAGGTATTATTGTAATGTAATTTTTATATTTATAAGATGTCTTAGCTAGAGCTGTTAACAATCTTATCTAGCCTTCAGCTACATTCGATTCTGTAAAATAATAAAATAAATTTTAAACATGTGTTCAGATGGGGTAGCGGAAAAAAAAGCCGTGGAAAAAAAAGCCGCGGTAAAAAAAGCCTGGAAAAAAAAGCCGTGGAAAAAAAAGCCGGTGGAAAAAAAAGCCGACGGAAAAAAAGGCCGCGGAAAAAAAAGCCGTGGATAAAAAAGCCGACGGAAAAAAAAGCCGCGGAAAAAAAAGCCGTAGATAAAAGGCTGATGAAGTCGTTGGTGCATAACAACCTGTAATGTCCTACTAGTCTGTTATTGTAACATAAGCACTCTATTTTGAAATTTATTATATGAGAAATAATTGCCTCAGGTCTATTATTTTTAATAGGTCCTAGGGTTCTTATAAAACAATAATTGACCGAGAGAGAGAGAGAGAGAGAATATATGGGCGTTACTTGGCGTTACCATGGAAATACAGAATTATTCTAAAACATAAAGTAGTCTTGATTTAGTGTCAATACAAATTAAATGTCAAATTGACAAGCTTAAAAGTAAGAAAAATCGAATTAAATAACAGACTAGTAGAACATTAAACGTTGAAGGCACCACGGGTATTATAAGAATAATCACGCCCTCGGTCGACGTACAACCCTCGGGCTAAAGCCCTCGTGTTGTACACCATCGACCTCGGGTCGTTATTATTCTTATAATACCCTAGATACCTTAATAACTATAAAACGCCTTGTTTTAATTTGGGGTTTTTGGTTTGTTTGACAACGAGTGTGATGCTATGCTAGTATAATAAATAGTATATTGTTTTATTAGGATCAGAAGTGCAACTTTTTGTGGTGAGTCTGTAGTTTAACTGACGGGCGCAGCGAGTGCGATAATTTCAGACGAAGCGCAAAAAGACATTTTTCTACTAGCGTGCGGAAAAACGCATTTTCCGCACATTTTTTAGTGCGGAAAATCCACTTTTCCGCACCGTGCGGCAAAGGATTTTTCCGCACTAGTTTTTCTACTAGCGTGCGGAAAAACGCATTTTCCGCACGATAGTAGAAAAACTATTGTTCCTAACACGTGCAGAAACCTATTTTTCCGCACTTAAATGCTTAATGATAAATTGTGTTTCGGTAAATTGCATTCGATAAATTGTTTTTCGATAAATTGTTTTCGATAAACTTACCGGATCCCTCCCTATTTCAATTGCCTTTAAAGAAAGAGAATAATTCTGAACAACTTATTTACGGTAGGGATTATAGGAACTTTAGGTGTTCGTTTAATCTTCAAAAACTGTTCAAATATAAATAAAGATCAAGTTCTTTTATTATACCGCGGCTTTTTTTTCCACGGATTTTTTTTCCGACGGCATTTTTATCCACGGCCTTTTTTTCCGCGGCTTTTTTTTCCGTCGGCTTTTTTTTCCACCGGCTTTTTTTTCCACGGCTTTTTTTTCCAGGCTTTTTTTACCGCGGCTTTTTTTTCCACGGCTTTTTTTTCCTAGATTCGTTCAGATGTAAGGTTAAGTTAGTCAATTTTTGATAAAAACTTAAGATTGTGTCCTAAGTTGGAGTTTAAAATAAAGCTTAGATAAAGAAGAAGAAGTTATAAGTCAAGAAAGGTCGAGACAATTTTGGAAAATAGAGAATTTGGAAAATTCAATTTCGAGGTTAGAAAAGAAAAGATGTAAAATTTTCAAACTAAGTCAAGTTGGATATCAAAAGATGAAGAAAGACGCAAGGAGTCTAAATTTGGTGATAATTTTGAAATCAAATGAAAATTAAGGAAGTTATCAGAAAAATTAAAGAATTAGCCAAAAGTTACTTTTGAGGCCATTTTGAAAAAACCCAGGAGAAGGGTAGAAATTTTCTGTAGAAAGGGAAAAGTTATATATACGAGTGCAGAGCATTTTCAAAGCAGTTAGTATATTTGATCCAGAAGAAACCACGTCGTGTGGTTTGAAAAAACCGTTTTATTATCAAATGTTCTAACCTATATTAAAATGAGAACGTCAAAATAAAATCTTTCAAACAAACAAATTTCAACAAAGTTAACAGTAATCATCGTAATTTTTCAAACAAACAAATTTCAACAAAGTTAACAGTAATCATCGTAATCTAATAAATAATTTTGGGGATGTAAATAAACAAATTTTAACTTACCGAAAAGAAGTCAATGAAGGATTAACGTTGGAGAAGTGAAGTGAATTTTTGGATGCAGTTTGTCTTTGGATGGTGTTAAACAAAATTTGAAGATGTGATAAGGTACGTGTGATCTTAAGAAAAGTTAAGTCAAGATGGAGTAGCGACATTCAAGGAGTACAGTGTAGAGCTAGGAATATATAGGATACGGCATAATTAAGGTAGAGGTACTAATAAGAGTAGGGAGGATAGGATTTCATCATTGATAATGGTATTTTATGTAAGGGTTGATAATATTTTCTACGAAAACCAAGCAGTTTTTTTTGTTGGTGTAAATAAATACGTTCATAGTTCAAGATAAACGGTATTTTTTTTATTTTTGCATTTTTTTATTAGTACAGATCAGCAGCGACCCAGAGACCCGGAGATAAGAGTGTGTTTTTATGTTTAATTTAATAGCTAGCCGGAGCATAAATAGAAGGAAGCTTGGAGGCCGTACAAGTACGAGGTGTTTCAGGTTTTCTTTTATATTCGTATAATTTTGTTGTCGTTATTACCCAGATAACGTAGCAATATATTCAAAATTTATTAATTAAAATTCATTATGAAAGAGTTACATTCCAATGTATTGCATTATTGCTGCATCTAGTGTTTGCAGGTGTAATGTATCATAATTAGGTCAAACTTAGACTCAGCATGTATGCAATAATAAGAACTTGGAAATATTAAATAAGCTTGCTAAGGGTTTGCGTAATCTTAAGGAAGCTCTTGCCAATGTGGGCAAGAGTTGTAATGGTTAAGTTAAAATTAAATTTAGAGTGAGTTGTTATCTAGGTGCCGAGAGGAGAAGGTCCCGGTGGCAAGGGAAGTTGGCCCTTGCCAGTTACACCCCTCTTGGGGGGCGTAACAATATCTTAGGGTGAAGAAGCGACTGTAACAATACTTGTGATATGGCGTATGATTCTGTTAGAATTTAAGATAGAGCACTATTATTTAGAATTATCGAAACAAAAATTTCAGGAAAGGCTAGGAATTTAATTAAATATAGGAATTTTAATGACTGGGCTACAATGCGGGCCACTTAGAAGAATTATTTGCAGAAAAAAACAGCTGTATCGCATTGGCAATTAGAACTAAATTCGACCAAGCAAAATAAGTGTGAAAATTTGATTAGCTATTCCAGCAGAATAGAAAAATACCTTTCAAATTTGTTAGACGTTTCAACAGTAGGTAAAACTGAAGAACAGGCTATAACCATTTCGGAAGTACTTATTGAGAACACAAGCATGAAATGTATTTTTGCAAGGATTGCAAGAACCTTTGAAATTGCATGTAAAATCGCGAAATCCCGCAACTTTAGAAATAGCCATAGAGTTAGCAAGAACTGAAGAACGCGAATTGAACTATTACTATTAAAACTGTAAACTACTTAATTAATTACTGACTTAATTACTTAATTATACATAATTACGATTTCACAATAAAAACTACAGAAATAAAGCGCAAAAAAAGCTAGTTCTTCATAACGATTTGTCTGCCACTGGTTTACTCTAAAGTAAGAATAAAGGAATGAATGTAGGTACTTTCTGAAATTTCGGATTTTCTTTGATGACAATTTAAAATAACCCACTATTCTTAGAAGGATTCCCAGTCCTTAAGTACCTGATTTTAAGCTGGAACTTTCTGTTTTGTTAAACGTAAGTACACCAGCAAGCTAAACATAAATAATTACTATAATTTTTTTATAACTTTTTTTATTACAGTATGTATCATTTCATTTCGAAGAAACTAAATTTCATTGTTTACAAATCAAGGAGTGCATAACATCGAAAATTACAACCGGGTCAAAATTAACCCATTTCCGCCGTGTACGTTACTAATTTATTTCCGCCGGGCGAGGGTTAAGGGTTTAAAATTTCTTACAATGTGTATTGTTTGCCAAAAAAAGTTTGATATTCTTACTCATTTCTCTAAACCACTGAATCGGCCAGTTTGTGACAATTTGCTGATGTGTTAAAAAGTGGGTTGTTATTTAATATTGAAAATGCCAGCCGACAAGCAGTTTAAAAGTGCCAACTATAGCCAGTGGGCAAAACTAGATAATTATTTTAGTACTGATGGAAACCTACTTGATTGCCAAGTTTGTGAAAAAAATGTAAGTGTACAACTATGATTTTATTTATTATTTTGATAATGAGACAAGTTATTCTTAATATCATAAAATTTACAATAATATTATATATACTTTTTAGATTAATGCATCAAAAAAGTTTCATGTACTACAACATCTCCAGACAGCTTTGCATGTTGTAACGTTCCCCCTGACGCACAGAATTTATTTGTGCACTAGGGTAGCTCTTGAGTGACCAGGGTTCTTAATAAGTTGTGAACAAATAACTGGAGAGTTAAAAAACTTTAAAGCAATTTATTATTCAGAACAGTTATGATTATTTGCATTTTATTTACAGGCTAATTAATTAAAATAAGAATACGGTTAATTATACAGGGAAAATTAATATTCGGCTGAGTGAACGGGGCTTGCGAGGGAGACTGCACTAGATCCGTCACTCAGTAAAGTATGTGTATTAAGCCGGCGCTACACGATGCTACCAACACCCTCCAACGTTGGACGCTTGATGGTTGGACGCATCGTGTGGCCGATTCTCGAACTACGAGTGTCCAGTGTCAAGCGTCCAACGTTCGTGCTGGAAGGTGTTCGGCCTGTTGTCGGTCTTTTGACCCGCTTCAAAGGGTTTTTGTTTCATTGGACGGTACAATTGGAAGACATTTGACACACTGCTGCACGATTCCGTCCAAACCCAGAATAGTTGACATTGTGACTACAGCTATGTTCTTAAACTTTATTTATTTATTTATATTTAATTAAAATATGTATGTATTTTAATAAATAGTAATAAAAAGTAATAAAAAAAGTAGGTAGGTACCTTTCTCTGTTCCTATTAAGAGACACCATCCACCACCTTCTTTTTTATGTCTTTTTTTATTCATTTCAAGTTGTAACTTGCAACAAGATAACAACATTACTGTTGCGGCAGCAGCCAGAATATCCTCATCATAGTCATCATCCTCCATTTTTTAAATAATTAATTATTAAAATAATTAAAATTTAAACAAATTTAAGGACTTCATACACAAACTATAGCCAACGTTGGGTATTTGGAATAAATGTACATTGGATCAAACGTTCGTTCCACCGTGTAGCAGGGGCAGGGGCCATGCTAAGATATTGGATAAGGGCTCTTATGGGGTTTGTGTGTAAAATAAGGGCGCTTTATTCAGGTAAGTTTGTATGGGTGCGAGTGAGAAGGGTGCCTGTATTAGGGTGTGAGTGGGATGGAAGTAGTCCCTTCGTAGGCGTGTCTGGGCGTGTTTTGTGGGCGTGTCGTCTGCCATCGGCCATTTTTGTTGTTGTTCGGCCATTTTTGTTCGGTCAGTAGGCGTGTCTTAGGTTTGTTAAAAAGTGGTCTTGTTTAAAAAGTGTGTGTGTATGCAACCGTGCATACTTTTTTTCGCCGCGTTGTGGATTCGAACGCAGGTCCTGCTGAGTCGTAGTCTGTCGCGTTAAGCATGTGAGCTACTGGGCTGCGTCATGGGTGTAGCGTTTGAAGTTGTTATATGAAGGTGTAGTTGATCGTGTTATTTTTTTTCGTTATAGGTACTAGTTATACGATATTAAATAATTTGATATCGGATATTTAATATGGGATATTTGATTTTATTTGTAAGCAGTATAGTTCGGTTCGGCATCCATCGTCTCTATTCGTGTGCTGGCGCAGGGGCGGAGGAGGACTAGCATGAGACAGTTTGTTTAGTATCAAGTCGTTGTTGGTTGTGTAAAGTGCTACAAAGAAAAAGAATGGCATCGTACTCGAATGATGGATGTACTAGTATTGTTAGTGGTGGTGGAGTTAAACGAAAATGTACTGCTTCACGTTACAAGTCACCTTTAGACGCATTGGATGAACTTGTAGACAGATTATTAAAATCTCAACATAGGTTAATTAATGCTTCGAGATATCAATTCAAAGAGGGATGTGTATCCAAATATATCGACGTGGGATTAGGACCTACGATGGGTAAGCAGGTTATGATGTAATTTAATGTAAAATTACATATCTCTCTCTCTCTCTAGATTTTGAACCGGTCGTTAAGATTGTGTGTGGAAAACAAGGATTATTATTTATGACCGTATCCGATTGGAAGGAGCTGTTGGAGAGCGAAACTTTTATAATGAGTTATTTCATGGATTTGGATGCTGACGTAATACCGGAAGCAATATACTTTAAAGACTTTGTGTTAAATTTTTCCTTGACCGATGTAACGCGTACCATGGATAGTTATAAGGTGATGGTAATGAAATGTCGAAGTATGCAGATTTGTATGGACTACCTGTTGATTAAGACGTTGTTTAATATTAAGGATGTAATTAATCAAAAAATTGTATTATTAGGTAACCAAAATTTTAGTCATTACGTGAAAACAGAAATCCAACCTCTAATTGATACTTCCTCGAATTTAAACGAGTTGAAACATGTTGTACTATCTGAAGAAACTGACAATAACAATGTTAATGAACATGCTAATAAATTATCTTTGTTAGAGTACCTCACATATTATTAGAAACAGTGATCTTTTTATGAAATTTTTTTTTGTTAAAGATGTTGCTGATTGTACTTTAAATGTCTGTACTTAATCCTAAAAAAAATAAACTTTTTTTCTTAAACAACAACGTTTTTATTGTTGTACAGGTAATTATAAATGGTATTAGCGTTATTTAAACTACAAATACATTTATTAAGATCGTGTGCAAAACATGGAGTTTTCATAGGTAACAAAGGTATGGTGTGGACAGCAACGTTGTAATCCTCATCTTCATCTTCATCTAGGTCGTGAATATGAACATTCTTGGCGTGTAGTTTTAGATATTCGGCCTTGTTCTTCCCCTTGCAATAGATTACGTTGTCGCGTTCAGTAGCCTGTTGTAGTATGGAATCAATTTCACCCAGATCAACGAATCCTGAATTCCACTTGAGACCGTGGTGGTACCTGGTTAACCATCTGACCTGACGTTGCAAGTTGGGCGTTGACAAGATATGGAACGGAAACGGCGGTTTAAATAAAAAGTGTGAGACGCGCTCGCCGTCCATGATGACCATCTCCTTAGGTGTAAGTAGATAATAATTAGCCGATATTGGATAAGGGCTCTTATGGGGTTTGTGTGTAAAATAAGGGCGCTTGGCTAATATGTAGAATCCGGGGCCGCTGTCAAACCGCTGTATTCCCCTTAAATTACTAATGAGTAATGACCAATGATATTATTTATTCTCTGTTCTGTTGTTATGGAAATATTAACTAACATTATTGTAATTTGTCAAATTTATTAAAATAAATCATTGACATTTATTACACAAAATTAAATCGGGTAAATATTTCCATAAATTTGGATTATTGAAAGGCAGGCATGTAACTATAACCGTCTAAGAATTGGCAATAAATGATGATTGTAATTTATTTATGTGAACATGGTATTAAAATCTGTATACATGTGGCCAAGGTAAGTGCCTCTTTGCAGGTAATATATAATAAGAATTTGAACGAAATTGTAATTAAAGCTGCAGTATGTGAACATGGTACCAAATTATATCTAAAAGAGACCAAGGTTGGTTGCTCTTGGCAGGAAATATATATAAGAACTTGAACGAAATGGTGATGGTTAATGCATTATGTGAACAATATACCGAAATATGGGTACATGGAGGCGAGGTTAGTTGATCTTAGCAGTTAATACACATAAAAACTTGAACGAAATGGTGATGGTAACTAAAGTCTGTGTACATGGTACAAAAGTCAGTGTACCTTCTGGGACCAAGGTTAGTTGCTCTAAAATCTGTGCACACGGCGGCGCCTCAGTCTGTGTTCAGGTTAGTTGCTCTTCGCAGGTTATATAGGTATATAAATAAGAAATTGCACGAAAAGGAGATGGTTAATGCAGTCTGTGTACATGGTACGAAAATCAGTGCACATGGTATTTAGTAGGTACTTTATGACCTGGTCGTCTCGGCATTAGAAATGTGGCTTAAAAAAAGAAGATGGTAACACAAAGGGATGCTCATCCCTCATAAAATAAAACAAGAAATGGTTAGGGGGTAAGCTGAGGGATGTTCATTCCTCATAAAAGAAAACAAGAAATGGATAGCAGGTAAGCTGAGGGATGTTCATTCCTCATAAAAGAAAACAAGAAATGGATAGCAGCTAAGCTGAGGGATTTTCATTCCTCATAAAAGAAAACAAGAAATGGATAGCAGGTAAGCTGAGGGATGTTCATTCCTCATAAAAGAAAACAAAAAATGGTTAGCAGGTAAGCTGAGGGATTTTCATTCCTCATAAAAGAAAACAAGAAATGGATAGCAGGTAAGCTGAGGGATGTTCATTCCTCATAAAAGAAAACAAAAAATGGTTAGCAGGTAAGCTGAGGGATGTTCATTCCTCATAAAAGAAAACAAGAAATGGATAGCAGCTAAGCTGAGGGATTTTCATTCCTCATAAAAGAAAACAAGAAATGGATAGCAGGTAAGCTGAGGGATGTTCATTCCTCATAAAAGAAAACAAAAAATGGTTAGCAGGTAAGCTGAGGGATGTTCATTCCTCATAAAAGAAAACAAAAAATGGATAGCAGGTAAGCTGAGGGATATTCATGTTGAATCTTTGTATTAATTATTTTTGTATTTGAAAATTTTGAATTTTGTTATTTTTGCGAAAGCAATGTAGTGGTTAGCTATGATTTATAAAATCTTGTTTTTGGAAACATGGCAACCAGTAAATAATATAAATTTTTTCTCGTAAAGTTTTAACGTGCGAATTTAGTGTCCGTATTTTTAACTTTTATTTCCCATATTAATCTGATTATTTTCATAAACAAGAATTTATATTTACCTATTACTGAATTAAAGGATCAAGATCGACAGGTTAGTTATTTAATTATATTAATTTACTTGGATTTTGTTTACCTCATATAAATTTATAGTTTTTAGAATTTATTTTGTGTTGCTAATAATCTGCTTTCAGGAACAACAGTTATTTTAATTTATTGTTCATTTATATATTGTGTAAATAATAATTATGTACTTATAATTAACTGAATGCTACATTTTTAATAAAATATGTGTTACATTTGTTTAAGGTGAGCGACTGCTGAGGAAAATCACCAAGTGGAAGAACAGTGAAATTGAAAAATTGTTTCTTCTAGCGTAACTAGCGCAGGTACTGATAGTATGCACAATTTTATTATCAAGTTTTATTTAAATTTGTGCAGAATACCAATGCCAACGCAAGTAACGCTAAAATTAGACATTTGTCAATTTTATTTGTTTTCAATAGGGTACCTTGATTGAGTGATTGTTATCATTCTATCATGGCACTCTAAATTTCATCATCCACGTGATTTACCTACGCAGAAACTCACCTGTGTTTATTTATTTTGGTTACCATGGTACCTATTTATTAAGGTTACCATGGAAACGGGAGGGGAAAGGTGGTGGGGATAGCGGCCCCGGATTCTACATTTATGCCGGGCGCTTTATTCAGGTAAGTTTGTATGGGTGCGAGTGAGAAGGGTGCCTGTATTAGGGTGCGAGTGGGATGGAAGTAGTTCCTTCGTAGGCGTGTCTGGGCGTGTTTTGTGGGCGTATCGTCTGCCATCGGCCATTTTTGTTGTTGTTCGGCCATTTTAGTTCGGCCAGTAGGCGTGGTTTGTTAAAAAGGTGGTTTTGTTTAAAAAGTGTGTGTGTATGCAACCGTGCATACTTTTTTCTTGTGCGTTGTGGATTCGAACGCAGGTCCTGCTGAGTGGTAGTCTGTCGCGTTAAGCATGTGAGCTACCGGGGTGCGTCGTGGTTGTAGCGTTTGAAGTTGTTATATGAAGGTGTAGTTGATCGTGTTATTTTTTTTCGTTTTAGGTACTAGTTATGCGATATTAAATAATTTGGTATCGGATATTTAATATGGAATATTTGATTTTATTTGTAAGCAGTATAGTTCGGTTCGGCATCCATCGTCTCTATTCGTGTGCTGGTGCAGGGGCGGAGGAGGACTAGCATGAGACAGTTTGTTTAGTATCAAGTCGTTGTTGGTTGTGTAAAGTGCTACAAAGAAAAAGAATGGCATCGTACTCGAATGATGGATGTACTAGTATTGTTAGTGGTGGTGGAGGTGTTAAACGAAAATGTGCTGCTGCAGGTTACAAGTCACCTTTAGACGCACTGGATGAACTTGTAGACAGATTATTAAAATCTCAACATAGGTTAATTAATGCTTCGAGATATCAATTCAAAGAGGGATGTGTATCGAAATATATCGACGTGGGATTAGGACCTACGATGGGTAAGCAGGTTATGATGTAATTTAATGAAAAATTACATATCTCTCTCTCTCTCTCTCTAGATTTTGAACCGGTCGTTAAGATTGTGTGTGGAAAACAAGGATTATTATTTATGACCGTATCCGATTGGAAGGAGCTGTTGGAGAGCGAAACTTTTATAATGAGTTATTTCATGGATTTGGATGCTGACGTAATACCGGAAGCAATATACTTTAAAGACTTTGTGTTAAATTTTTCCTTGACCGATGTAACGCGTACCATGGATAGTTATAAGGTGATGGTAATGAAATGTCGAAGTATGCAGATTTGTATGGACTACCTGTTGATTAAGACGTTGTTTAATATTAAGGATGTAATTAATCAAAAAATTGTATTATTAGGTACCCAAAATTTTAGTCATTACGTGAAAACAGAAATCCAACCTCTAATTGATACTTCCTCGAATTTAAACGAGTTGAAACATGTTGTACTATCTAAAGAAACTGACAATAACAATGTTAATGAACATGCTAATAAATTATCTTTGTTAGAGTACCTCACATATTATAGAAACAGTGATCTTTTTATGAAATTTTTGTTTGTTAAAGATGTTGCTGATTGTACTTTAAATGTCTGTACTTAATCCTAAAAAAATAAACTTTTTTCTTAAACAACAACGTTTTTATTATTGTACAGGTAATTATAAATGGTATTAGCGTTATTTAAACTACAAATACATTTATTAAGATCGTGTGCAAAACACGGAGGTTTCATAGGTAACAAAGGTATGGTGTGGACATCAACGTTGTAATCCTCATCTTCATCTTCATCTAGGTCGTGAATATGAACATTCTTGACGTGTAGTTTTAGATATTCGGCCTTGTTCTTTCCCTTGCAATAAATTATGTTGTCGCGTTCAGTAGCCTGTTGTAGTATGGAATCAATTTCACTCAGATCAACGAATCCTGAATTCCACTTGAGACCGTGGTGGTACCTGGTTAACCATCTGACCTGACGTTGCAAGTTGGGCGTTGACAAGATATGGAACGGAAACGGCGGTTTAAATAAAAAGTGTGAGACGCGCTCGCCGTCCATGATGACCATCTCCTTAGGCGTAAACTGGGGGGTGTAAAACCCTTGAATATCAACAATCAACATATTGTTTTTATTATAGTTGTTGATTCAAAACGAGGTTGGTCAGGGGTTGATAGGTAACGAGAGCGTCGTGTAGTATGAGTACGTACGCGTAGGTGTTTTGTGGGAAACTGGCTGTTGCTTCTATCTCCAGTTTAATATCAACTGTTCCTGCCTTGATATCGTCTTGTTGTTTGGAACAGTCTATGACGAATATGGGGTTCTTTTTAAACTCCTGGTAGGAGAGGAGGGGCTGTGACAGTTTCTGATAGTAAGATGTTTGAAAGTCACAATAATTTTTGTAAGCCAATAGGTATCGGTTAAGGGAAAAGTCGAGATTCCATTTGGCGTATGGGAACGCCTTCTCGTTGAGATACACCGTGATGTTGACAATGTTGAGGGGCTCAAAAACGCTGCTGTTTGCTTCCACGGTGTTCACCTTTCCGGTTTGAAAGCCTACGAGCGCGTACCTCGGTTTCGAGAACGGAGTTTTACTGCTCAGATTGATGAGTTCAACTTTGCTGTTTCTGACACCCGGTATGCTGTACAGATCCCATTTACGAAACGGCATGTGTACGGTACCGTCTTTCTCTAAATTACGTATAATCTTAAGTTTTTCCGCGTCGCCAAGTTTCAAATAGGGCACCCGCCACTCGATTTTATCGATGTTGATCTTGAGGTCCGTAGCCGTGCCCGTATAGCAATTGTTGTCGGTCCTGGAACGTCGCAGTACTAGGGTTTGTTTCATGTGCGCAATGACTTTGTTATAATCTTCGGCAAACCCCAAAAGAAACCGTAGGGGCACGATGGCGCTGAATCCTACAATTTTTTTGGTTTTAGAATAGTACTGTTCTATAATTAACTTGGATGCAAGGGGAGACCACCCTGCTATCTCTAGATATTTGCTCTCTTGCGGGGTGAGGGAAACTAAACCCTTTAGAGTGGTGGTTATGCCAGGATTCCGGTTGGTATCGATGGTCTGGTCCCCCAACTCGAATCGTATCTCGTCAAACAGGAACGCTATTGGATTGCTGGTTAACTCGTAGGTTTTGCCTTCCGCTGCTGCAGCCGTCGAAACCGTCGCTTCTATGTAGATAAAACTGTCGTAGGTGGCGGTAATTAAATCTTGGTGTTGGATCACGAAGCGTGCCTCGTCCGCCGGTCCCAATTTATTGGAACCGAAGGGTAGATGAGCGTGGTACTCACGTTCTATTATTCTATTATCGTAAACGACTGATTTATCAATGTTTAACTCCATTTTCGTTTTTTGTTTTTATTTCTCTGCACCAACACTTTTAAACCGATAGACCTGAGGAATTGTAAATCTCCAGAGGATATTCTATTATTTTGGGTGGAGGAGGAGGAGGAACCACCGTTAATCAAAGCTGATCCCCTAATGACCGGTTGCTCTGTGACGGAGTAGTTTATATTTGGTGCAGCTGCAGCAGTAAAATCTATTCCCATTGTTTCAGCGCTAGACGAATTGATACTTGTTCGTTCCCGAAATTTATAGGTTTACCGTTCTGATCGGTGAGCCAGAGCACAATGTCCGAGAATGTTTTCGGAATTACGTTTAAATAGAGCACGGTGGAGGGCTCTTTGGCAACCATCTCGCCCGGTTCCGCGTCCAACGCGAATTCGAAGAGTGTGTGATCGGGAACTCCGTTTAAGAACGCACCGCCTGTAATGTTACACTGCACCCGTATATTAGTAGCCGGGGATATTTGCACGTCGAGATCTGAACTGTGAATTATGTTTGCTTTTAATACCACAGGTGAAATCCCCATATATTATCTGGCCAAGTGATGGGCTTTGGTATACTAAACAAAAAGTTAAATGCAACTAGTGTTCCAAAATCTTTCATTACCACTGTTATTGACACCTAAAGGAAGTGAGCTATTCTTGAGATTTTCTCTGTGTAAATCTGAACTTTTGATATTGGAAATAGCCATGTATTATCTGGCCAAGTGATGGGATTAGGTATACTAAACTAAAAGTTAAATGCAACCAGTGTTCCAAAATCATTCATTACCACTGTTATTACCACCTAAAGGAAGTGAGCTATTCTTGAGGTTTTCTTATCCCTGTGTAAATCTGAACTTTGGAAATTGGAAATCCCCATATATTATTTGGCCAAGTGATGGGCTTTGGTATACTAAACAAAAAGTTAAATGCAACTAGTGTTCCAAAATCTTTAATTACCACTGTTATTGACACCTAAAGGAGGTGAGCTATTCTTGAGATTTTCTTATCCCTGTGTAAATCTGAACTTTTGATATTGGAAATCCCCATGTATTATCTGGCCAAGTGATGGGATTAGGTATACTAAACTAAAAGTTAAATGCAACTAGTGTTCCAAAATCATTCATTACCACTGTTATTAGCACCTAAAGGAAGTGAGCTACTCTTGAGTTTTTCTTATCCCTGTGTAAATCTGAACTTTGGAAATTGGAAATCCCCATATATTATCTGGCCAAGTGATGGTCTTTGGTATACTAAACAAAAAGTTAAATGCAACTAGTGTTCCAAAATCTTTCATTAGGTACCACTGTTATTGACACCTAAAGGAAGTGAGCTATTCTTGAGATTTTCTTATCCCTGTGTAAATCTGAACTTTTGAAATTGGAAATCCCCATGTATTATCTGGCCAAGTGATGGGCTTTGGTATACTAAACTAAAAGTTAAAAGCAACTAGTGTTCCAAAATCATTCATTACCTCTGTTATTGGAACCTAAAGGAAGTGAGCTATTCTTGAGAATTTGTTATCCCTGTGGAAATCTGAACTTTCGAAATTGGAAATCCCCACGTATTATCTGGCCAAGTGATGGGCTTTGGTATACTAAACAAAAAGTTAAATGCAACTAGTGTTCCAAAATCATTCATTACCACTGTTATTGGCACCTAAAGGAAGTGAGCTATTCCTGAGATTTTCTTTTCTCTGTGTAAATCTGAACTTTTGAAATTGGAAATCCCCATGTATTATCTGGCCAAGTAATGGGCTTTGGTATACTAAACAAAAAGTTAAATGCAACTAGTGTTCCAAAATCGTTCATTACCACTGTTATTGACACCTAAAGGAAGTGAGCTATTCTTGAGATTTTCTTATCCCTGTGTAAATCTGAACTTTTGAAATTGGAAATCTTCATATATTATCTCTCCAAGTGATGGGTTTTGGTATACTAAACAAAAAGTTTAATGCAACCAGTGTTCCAAAATCATTCATTACCACTGCTATTGGCACCTAAAGGAAGTGAGCTATTCTTGAGATTTTGTTATCCCTGTGTAAATTTGAACTTTGGAAATTGGAAATCCCCATATATTATCTGGCCAAGTGATGGGCTTTGGAATACTAAACAAAAAGTTAAATGCAACTAGTGTTCCAAAATCTTTCATTACCACTGTTATTGACACCTAAAAGAAGTGAGCTATTCTTGAAATTTTCTTATCCCTCTGTAAATCTGAAATTTTGAAATTGGAAATCCCCATATTCTATCTGGCCAAGTGATGGGCTTTGGTATACTATACAAAAAGTTAAATGCAACTAGTGTTCCAAAATCATTCATTACCACTGTTATTGGCACCTAAAGGAGGTGAGCTATTCTTGAGATTTTCTTATCCCTGTGTAAATCTGAACTTTTGAAATTGGAAATACCCATATATTATCTGGCTAAGTTATGGGCTTTGGTATACTAAACAAAAAGTTAAATGCAACTAGTGTTCCAAAATCATTCATTACCACTGTTATTGGCAACTAAAGGAGGTGAGCTATGCTTGAGATTTTCTTATCCCTGTGTAAATCTGCACTTTTGAAATTGGAAAACCCCATATATTATCTGTCCAAGTGATGGGCTTTGGTATACTAAACAAAAAGTTAAATGCAACTAGTGTTCCAAAATCATTCATTACCACTGTTATTGGCACCTAAAGGAGGTGTCGAGCTGTTCTTGAGATTTTCTATCGCTGTGTAAATCTGAACTTTTGAAATTGAAAATCTCCACATATTATCTTGCCAAGTTATGGGCTTTGGTATACTAAACAAAAAGTTAAACTAGTGTTCCAAAATCAGTCATTGCTACTGTTATTGGCACATAAAGGAACTGAGCTATTCTTGAGATTTTCTTATCCCTGTGTAAATCTGAACTTTTGAAATTGGAAATCCCCTTATATCATCTGTCCAAGTTATGGGCTTTGGTATACTAAACAAAAAGTTAAATGCAACTAGTGTTCCAAAATCATTCATTGCCACTGTTATTGGCACCTAAAGGAACTGAGCTATTCTTGAGGTTTTCTTATCCCTGTGTAAACCTGAACTTTTGAAATTGTAAATCCCCATATTATATTATCTGGCCAAGTTATGGGGTTTGGTATACTAAACAAAAAGTTAAATGCAACTAGTGTTCCAAAATCATTCATTGCCACTGTTATTGGCACATAAAGGAACTGAGCTATTCTTGAGATTTTCTTATCCCTGTTTAAATCTGAACTTTTGAAATTGGAAATCCCCATATATTATCTGGCCAAGTTATGGGCTTTGGTATACTAAACAAAAAGTTAAATGCAACTAGTGTTCCAAAATCATTCATTACCACTGATATTGGCACCTAAAGGAACTGAGCTATTCTTGAGGGTTTCTTATCCCTGTGTAAACCTGAACTTTTGAAATTGGAAATCCCCTTTATATTATCTGTCCAAGTGATGGGCTTTGGTATACTAAACAAAAAGTTAAATGCAACTAGTGTTCCAAAATCATTCATTACCACTGTTATTGGCACCTAAAGGAGGTGTCGAGCTGTTCTTGAGATTATCTATCCCTGTGTAAATCTGAACTTTTGAAATTGGAAATCCCCATATATTATCTGGCCAAGCTATGGGCTTTGGTATACTAAACAAAAAGTTGAATGCAACTAGTGTTCCAAAATCATTCATTACCACTGATATTGGCACCTAAAGGAACTGAGCTATTCTTGAGGTTTTCTTATCCCTGTGTAAACCTGAACTTTTGAAATTGGAAATCACCATATATTATCTGGCCAAGTTTTGAGCGTTTGGTGTACTAAACAAAAAGTTAAATGCAACTAGTGTTCCAAAATCATTCATTACCACTGATATTGGCACCTAAAGGAACTGAGCTATTCTTGAGATTTTCTTATCCCTGTGTAAATCTGAACTTTTGAAATTGGAATTCCCCTTTATATTATCTGGCCAAGTTATGGGATTTGGTATACTAAACAAAAAGTCAAATGCAACTAGCGTTCCAAAATCATTCACTACCACTGTTATTGGCACCTAAAGGAAGTGATCTATTCTTGAGATTTTGTTATCCCTGTGTAAATCTGAACTTTTGAAATTGGAAATCCCCTATATATTATCTGGCCAAGTTATGGGCTTTGGTATACTAAACAAAAAGTTAAATGCAACTAGCGTTCGAAAATCATTCACTACCACTGTTATTGGCACCTAAGGAAGTGATCTATTCTTGAGATTTTCTTATCCCTGTGTAAATCTGAACTTTTGAAATTGGAAATCCCCTTTATATTATCTGGCCAAGTTATGGGCTTTGGTATACTAAACAAAAAGTTAAATGCAACTAGCGTTCCAAAATCATTCACTACCACTGTTATTGGCACCTAAATGAAGTGATCTATTCTTGAGATTTTCTTATCCCTGTGTAAATCTGAACTTTTGAAATTGGAAATCCCCATATATTATCTGGCCAAGTGATGGGCTTTGGTATACTAAACAAAAAGTTACAGGCAACTAGTGCTCCAAAATCATTCGTTACCACTGTTATTGGCACCTAAAGGAACTGAGCTATTCTTGAGATTTTCCTATCCCTGTGTAAATCTGAACTTTTGAAATTGGAAATCCCCTTTATATTATCTGACCAAGTTATGGGCTTTGGTATACTAAACAAAAGGTTAAATGCAACTAGCGTTCCAAAATCATTCACTATCACTGTTATTGGCACCTAAAGGAAGTGATCTATTCTTGAGATTTTCTTATCCCTGTGTAAATCTGAACTTTTGAAATTGGAAATCCCCATATATTATCTGGCCAAGTGATGGGCTTTGGTATACTAAACAAAAAGTTAAATGCAACTAGCGTTTCAAAATCATTCACTACCACTGTTATTGGCACCTAAAGGAAGTGATCTATTCTTGAGATTTTCTTATCCCTGTGTAAATCTGAACTTTTGAAATTGGAAATCCCCTCCCAGCAAACATGTTACGAAAATGTTAGGTTTTGAAACGTAACCAGTTAGAAACTTTTGTTACGTTACACTGTCGCATTACTAAAATGTAACAAATACGTTCTTTATGTTTCGCAACACTATGATACGAAACTGTTGCAGCACGAAGGATACGTTACGTTACGTTCAGAATTTGTGGTAACTATTACATTTCTGCGCATTCGGTTTTGTTACATTGTTTAATTTACGAAACAGTTTGGTTATAGATACACGTTTTGTTACATACCGAATGTTACGAAATAGTTACATTTTTGTGTGAACAGATTAGTTTCGTTGCTAAATTTGCGAACCCATTGCGATTATTTTGTTATGTTTGGTAACATAACCAAATGTGTAATACACGCGCTGCCTCGCACAGTGCCCGAAATCGCAAATCTAGGAAGAAAAAATTATTTTATTACTACTACACTTAAGGTATAATTTTAGGCGCACAAATTAACAATTATCCAAATTATCCATAATTTTTTCATAACAAAAATTATTATTAAAGTTTTTTAAACATCTAATTGTATCTACGAATATGTTCAATCTTTGATTCACCCTGCGGATTTACTTATTAAAAAGATATTTTCGTTTTAAATTAAACCATGGTGATTTAAACCTAAAATTAATATAAATATTGATAAAATCATTTTTTCTTCATAGATATGCGATTCCGCCCATAGCCATAGTGTCGTATTTTACTTCTTAAGGCGAGCTTCTAAGCCGCGCTTTGTATTAGGGCATAGACAAATAGGGATAAAATTCGCAGAAAACTTCTGGTACCTACCTACCTAGCTGGTTAGGATTTGAAATCTGTTAAACACGTGAAAGTTGAAAAATTTTCCATTCCATAAGCGTACGATAAATTAATTTACAAAACATTTTTTAAAAATTGAGTTTTTTACAATATTATCTGGTTAAAAACATAATATTCATCTTCATGGTTTGAAAGCAAATAATAATTAAATTTCAAAATCTATTAACTCTATTAAAATTAGATTTGATCATCAGGTTTATGAAATAGAAATAGGTAATTTTAAATTTTTCTAATAGTTACATCAATTAAATTATTAGCTATTACAGTGTTTTCATTTATTGCGATGCCCCAAACAAAATAACAATTATGGAAGTCTAGTTCTTAAGGGGTTCTTAACAGTTTTTATAGTGTCGAATTATTTATTTATTTGTAGGGGGTTGCAAAGTCGACGCATAATTTGAAGGGGTGAATCTAGGTGCAAAATGAAGTCAAAAAGTCCTGAAACTGTAACACTTTTGGTTTAGATCCATTGTTTCTTCATAAATTAGTGTCAAAGTTGGTGCGGCAAAACTTTGGAACCGCTGAAATTTAATTGTTACTGCTATAGTCTTTTGATCTCTATTGCATATCGAATCATATCATATTGCCTTATTTGTTATTCTTTGGTCTTACATTTTACTGTTGTGTTTTTAATAATATTTTTTTCTAATATTAGAATATATAAATTTCTTGTATAAAATTATATATTTTGTGATAAGCTTTAACAAAATAGCGCGTAGAAAGAAAAACAACAAAAATATATAATTTTATTGTTGATGCAAACTTCCATTTAGTTACGCCACTGACCCAGAGGACTCCACAGGGTATTATACTAGGACAGCTGTAATCAGCAATACTCAGTAACCTTGAAAATAACTTTGTTTTATTTATGCGTTTCCAACTTTACCAGTGAAATATTCTGAGTGATCATGCGCATCTTCGAATTTTTACCTACCGGATTTTCGAATTACCGGCGCGCCAACCGTATTTTCAACTGTACCTATTCAGTTAAAGACGTGTTTTTCGGTTAATGCTATTGGTATTGGTTATTTGTTCTTTTCGTTAATTCATATTTGTTATTTGTTTGTTAATTGTGGTAGTTTTGGTTATTTAATATTTGTTATTCCCGTTATTTTATATTTGTTATTGTGTCCAACTGTTTTGCGAAACTCGCTACCAAAAAGTTGCGTTTGTGTTTATGGGTTTCCTGTATTTTGAAAACTGGGTAAGTACACGCACGTTTACAATAATATTACATTTTTAATGTCATTTAAATAAATTATACTGGACAAAAAAACAAATCGGCGCATAATACTGTATATTTTTAATAAAAAGCGTGAGGGTGGACTGGCCTGTTTAGATACGGATGAACATTATATTTTCAAGATAAGTCAAAAAATTTTAGATATAGATACTACTACAACTATTACTATTTTTAATTTCAAATTGTTTATATTTAGTTGACCCATTGCTCCGAAAATGAGTTTACCATTACCAAACAATTTACCAATAAGGAATGGCGCTGAAAGGAGTACCATTAGTCAATTTGTAAGTATCTATTAAACTAATAACACATTATTTTTTATGCTCATGACTGATCCGAAATACTTATCTGATACCGCTCTTTATACCAATGATACATGGTTCTCATATTATTACTCTGCTATTATAGTCCATTCCAAAAAGACAGTCGTGTTATATTAGAATAACAATCTTATGTTAAACGTTTCATTTTACATCCTCAAAGAAGATCATCATCTTTACATGAAGTCAGCAATACTAATAAATTATTTATTTGCTTCAGATTCCATCAGAACTTGCTGTCCTACCACTACGGACCAAGTATTTCAAACGGCGGTAATGGATTGGTTCCGAAGTGGCAATCAACGAAACAAAAGACAATTACAAAAAACTAGAGATAACAATTAAATAATTTAGTTTTAACGTAGGTGTATAGAAATAATATTAGATTAAGTTATATTCAAGTTTAAAATATTGTGAACTAATAACTATCTTATACTCTATTAATGTATTAAATAAAAGATAAATTAGAAAGCCAAATAAGTATATTAGTAAGTACCTTTGTTCGCAAAACCCAACAAACTATTCTTGCTGTAAAAAAGATGGATGAAATTTTATCTTCAAATACAAATAATATATTTCATAAATGCATTGTCGGAAAAGAAATAGAAATATCGCCCTAATTTTGCTTAATTTCGCGAGTGAAAATAAATTAAACATTGTAAATAATTTATAAATAATTAATAACACAAATACAATATTATTTATTTAATCTTATATGTATACCTATTTGAAATGTTTTAAATGTCATTTTCAAAAATAAAAATAAGTATAGGATTAAGTAAATATTATATTGTTGAATCAATCATAATTATTTTATTTATAAATGTTTGCAAACTTCAACGGTGTAAAGACCGATCATATTAATGAAAATAAATAGCAACAGCAACGTAACAAGAGCATATTTTAAAACGAAACTGTTACTGTTTTGTTACAAAACAGTTGCATGCTAGGAACGTAAATCGGAAGGAATCTCCTACGTAGCAGTAATGAATCAGTCTGCAACAGTAACGAAACGAGAATGTATCAGTGACGAAACAAAACATACCTGAAACGTAACCGTTTAGCATCCTAAATACCTCGTTGTTACGTCTCTTTAGAAACGCGAGTTAAAATATATTAGAATGCTTAACCCGCTAAGATAAGCTCACGTTATCAACCTGCCTTTCCTAGAATAGTTTTTGCTTGCATAGATGATTATAATTAGACGTTAGTCTGTATTTGTATTTTGTACTGAACACAGCTCCGTATTTTTACTTATTAATAAATAAAATTGTTTTTAAAAAGTATTTTCTTCGACAAGAAAAGTAAATTGGCGCAGTCGGTAGGATGGCAAAAGGGCTAAAATTTTTCGAAAATTAAAAGTAATACTTTAGCTCCTTGACTTCTCAAAGTCTTAATTTGCCTACTACAGTTTTTGTGAAGTTTGAATTCCTGTCCCGACGACACACATTGCAGACGGAAGGAAGAAAAACTCCAATTCAAAATTACAAAAAGAAAATTTAACTTGAACCAACACCGCTGTTCGAGTGGGACTACATCGCCCCGGTAATAGCAACGCTGGTTCCAGTTTTCCAGTTCATTGGGAACACCAGTTCATTGGGAACATCAGTTCATTGGGAACACCAGTCCATTGGGGACATCAATCTATTGTTTTGCTATTTGCAACTCACAGAACAAGAATAATGTATATGTGAGTATTTAGTTTTAAAGCTCGCCTTTGAGAGCTACAATATTGTTCAAATAATAAATTAATTTTAAGCAAGTAACTGGCCTAATTAATCGATGTAATTTCCTACTTCGATAGACGAATAGGTAGCAAGATTATTATCCATTTACCAATTGCAACCCTTAAATCAAATTAAATAAATAACAACCCGTATCGACTGAACATTTACGGGTTACCTTAACAGGTGTAAATATACCTTTAATTGTCATTCCATAGAATAAACTATTAGCTTTAAGATCTGTTTTTATTTAAGCATTGTTATTTCGATTAGCGACTAACTTTTGATGCTGATAAGAACTTATTGAGTAGACAATCTATTGATTCTACAACCACACGAATCAATAGTTCATTAATGTAAGTTAACATTGTATGTGTTAGGTACACAAATAAAAAAAAAAAAAGAAATTTTATGTCTAATAGTGAAAACGAAAACGAAAATTTTGAACAACCTGAAACAATTAGACAAATTATTTTACAATTTGCTAACTTAAATTTAGAAATGCCTGAAGCACACGTACGTGCACAACCTCCTACTGGTTACCCACAAGGTTTCCATATAAGTTTGTTAAACGAAATCCCCCAATATCATGGGAATCCTTCAGAATTATCTGAATATATTAGAGCCGTTGAGGATATTTTCACTCAATTTTGGCAACAAAATGATCCCGGTGCGTATATCAACAAATTATTGTTATCATCAGCACGCAACCGTTTAAAAGGTGCAGCTTTAGAAGTTGTCACCGGTCAATTTTTTAATTCATGGGAAACACTAAAAGATACTTTAATTAGTAATTTCGGAGACCAAAGATCCGAACTTAATATTCGAATTGATCTTACACGAATGAGGCAATCCCCAAAAGAAACCCCTATTGACTTTTACAACCGAATTAGATCCCTGTTAGCCATACTTAACTCCAAAATTTTACTAGGACCCGAACAACAGGCAATTAAAGACTATAAAGTTTTAGATTCAAAATCATTAGCACTTAAAGCATATTTAGGAGGACTAATGGAACCTCTAGGAAGTTTCTTGCGTAGTAGAGCACCCCAAAACCTCGAAACTGCTTTAACATACGTAAAAGACGAACTTGATACCCGTTATTTCCAAAATGTTAATCGTGGCCAACCTCAACAAACATTTACTACAATAAATCAACCAGTTCAAAATAGAATCTCTCAACCAACGAATAATTTCAACCCTTCTTTCCAAAATCATCAACAACGCCCTAGCTTTCAACCACAGTATGGAATAGCACGAAGTCAACCACCTCAATTTAGACCTAATTTTAATCCAGCTTTTCAACTGAATCCAAATGTACCACCTCGACAATTTCCAGGAACCCAACCTAGATTTGGACACCCTAATCAAAACGTCTTTGCCCCCAGAAGGAACTTTCAACCTCAAAACCGTCCAGAACCTATGGAAACTAGCACAGTAAATAAACGCCCTGCATCACAACAATTTCATAGACCCAATCCCCCAAAACCATTTAATTCCAATTTTAATCCCAACTTTAAACCGAATAGTTTCGTTCGACAAACGAATCAACTCCATTGTACAAATTTAGAAGACGAAGATTATTCTCAATATTATTACCCCCCAGATAACGAAAATGCATACGAAAATTTCAATGACCAAGATTATAACAATTTCTCTGATTTGGACCCTGAACAAACAGATGATATAAATTTTCCTGTAAAAGCCTCGGAGAACAATTAGAATCCTTTTCCATCAACGCAAAATCTTCATTACCTTTTATTATTATTCCAGAAACCAATGAAAAACTGTTAATAGACACTGGCAGCTCAAAAACTATCCTTTCTCCCGAATTTGTTTATCAACATTTTCCTGAATCAATTCATGAACACCCATTCGAAATTATAACCTCTCATGGTAAAACAAATCATAGTTATGTAGCTGAAATTCCTTTGCCCAATCTTTTCAGAGAAGATGGAAATCATTTAGTTTACCTTTTTAATTTTCACCAAGAATATGTCGGTCTAATCGGATCAGACCTTCTTTCACAATTACCCGCAAGTATCGATTATCGTTGGAATCATATTCAAACCGAAAAAACAACAATTCCTTTTTACTTCAACAAAGAAAGAAATTCAAAAAAGAAACCAATGTAATTTTTCCAAAATTAATCAAAATACATTAAAATGCATTACTGTACCCCCACGGACAGAACGAAGAATTAAATTACCCGCTATAGGTAGTAACGGAAATAAAATTGCACCTAAACTAAATTTTACAAAACATTTAACTATGCCTTCTGCTATAGTTCGACTTGACAATAATTATTTTCACACCACTATTATTAATACCTCAGACGAACCAATTTGGATAGTACCAGAAAAGCTAGACGCTTCCGGCAGAAAGAAATGGCGTATAGTCATCGACTATCGCAAATTAAATGAAAATACAATTGAAGACAAATTCCCTCTCCCCAATATAGAAACAGTTTTAGACCATTTAGGCCGTGCAAATTATTTTTCAACTTTAGACTTGACCTCTGGTTTTCACCAGATAGAAATTGAAACAAATGACAAAGAAAAAACAGCTTTCTCGACGGAAGAAGGACACTTCCAGTTCAAACGCATGCCCTTTGGATTAAAAAATGCACCTGCCGCTTTTCAAAGGATGATTAACATAACCCTTACAGGTTTGACACCCACACAATGTCTTGTATATCTAGACGATGTAATTGTTTATTCCACCTCTTTAGAAGAACATATTTCACGATTAAAAAATATTTTTGAAAAATGTAGAACCACTAATCTCAAAATTCAATTGGATAAATCTGAATTTCTACATAAATCTGTAAAATACCTTGGACACATAATTACACCAGACGGCATTCGCCCAGACCCCTCAAAAATACACGCGATACAGAATTTTCCTTTACCTAAAACAAAAACCGAAATTAAAAGTTATTTAGGACTCTTAGGATACTATCGAAAATTTATTAAAGACTTCGCTAAAATAACCAAACCTTTAACCCAATGCTTAAAAAAAGACAACAACGTTCAACACACCCCTGATTTCATAGACTCTTTCAATTATACCAAAACTATCCTCTCTAACGAACCAATTTTACAATACCCTGACTTTACTAAAACTTTTGAACTAACCACAGACGCCTCTAAATTCGCATTAGGAGCCGTACTGTCTCAGAACCAAAAACCGATTTGTTATGCTTCAAGAACGCTTAATGAAACCGAACAGAGATACTCGACTATTGAACGAGAACTTTTGGCAATCATTTGGGCAACCAAACAATTTCGCCCATACCTTTTCGGAGTCAGATTTATATTGTACACTGACCACAGACCTTTAGTTTGGTTACGAAACCTGAAAGAACCAAATTCGAAATTAACCAGATGGTCCCTAAAATTAGAAGAATTCAATTTCGAAATTAAATATTTACCTGGAAAAACAAATAAAGTCGCAGACGCCCTTTCACGGATTCAAATTCACCCTTTAACTATAACAGACGACATTATGAACAATATAGACGACATTTTACAAAATACTGATCGAATAAATACCCCAGAACCTAACATCGACAATTGTAGTTTAATTCCAAACAGACCATACTCACCCGACCTTACTGACCTATTTGACTTTCCTACTATTGAACCAAATACATTAAATAATGAAAACACCTCACAGGACATTCAAATACTAGAAACCCCCGATGATAATCAATCAGAAGGAAACACAGTACACACTCAAGAAGATTCGACACCCGCAATACCTATATGTGAAAAACCTCTTCAACAGTTTTCAAACCAAATTGAATTTATATTAACACCTCTACCAAAACAAATAAATTTAACCACTATCGATGGAAATCGATTAATCCGAATTTATGTCAATCAATTTAATAAAGGCGACAAATTTAACGAATTATTAATTGGACACTGTTTGCCTAAAACAAACTATCATTGCTATTTCCCTAATGACACTTTATACAACGAATTTTCTAAATATATTATTTCCGTATCAAACAACAATACCCCCAAATTTTATAGATGCATGAACCAAGTCACATACATTTTCGACAAAGATGAAAGAATCAATCAAATCCGAAACTACCATGAAAACAAAAATAACCATAGAGGAATTCCCGAAACTAGCGAACATTTAAAAAGAAAATAGTATTGGAAAGGAATTACCAATGACATCAAAAATTTCATAGATAATTGTCAAATTTGTAAAAAACATAAATACAACAGACATCCACTCAAACAACCCCTAAATTTAACACCTACTCACAACCGACCACTTCACACACTACATATGGACATATTTCAAATAGGAGGACAAAAATACTTGACTATTATAGACGCATTTTCAAAATTCGCTCAAGCCTATCATTTAAAATCAAGCAATCTAATAGATGTAACAGATAAGTTATTTTATTTTATAACAACCTTCACCACTCCAGATACTCTAATCGTCGATGGCGAATTTAATAAACAACCCTTAAAAAGTTTTGTAGAATTACATAAAATCAATCTACATGTAACAACCCCTTATAATCACCAATCAAATTCGATAGTAGAGCGATTACACTCAACTATCATCGAACATTACCGATTACTCGAAAACATACCAGACACCAAGAAAATTCAATATTGTATTGTAGCTTACAATCATTCCATTCACTCGAATTTAAACTATACTCCCTTTGAGATATTATTTGGCCATACTGAGAGTCGAAATCCTTTCGATCTCGAATATAACAAAAACTTTTATGAAAATTATGTTGTCGACCATAAAGAAAAAATGAAACATCTTTATAAAGATCTTCACGATAAGCAAAATATAACTAAAGAAAAACGTAACATCAGAATTAATAAATCCCGCAAAGCACACACTTTCCAAATAAACGACCAAGTATATGTAAAAACAAATGCTAGAAACAAAAAGGAACCACGTTTTGTAGGACCTTATGTTGTTGAAAAAATACATGAACATGACACGTACGATTTAAGAAATGTACCCAATAATACAACGATTAAAAGACACGCTAATGACTTAATGCCTTTTACAGGACAGTTACCTTCTTCACCCTCACCTGGACCCTCATCTACAGTGACGTAACAATCCAACAATTACATGACAATCCTGGACTGTACCCTTTGATTAAAGGAAAGGCCCTCATGAAAGAAAGTCCATGGACCCTAATAAAAACCCTTGATTATTCTCCTTTACTATATAATTATAATTAAAGCACGGATTTTATGCAAATGCATGTTCTAAAATATTGATATGCCAACATAATGCTTTCGTATGTATCCGTTTCTGATGAAACGCAATTAAATGACACCAATTTCATTTTGCATATATTGCATATTTAGGCATCTTTGAGCATATATTTATGTTAATTGCATATTTGCTCATATTTATGCAATTTAAATGATAAAAAAACTAAAATGTTATTAAAAAAAATTTTTTTTGCTACATACCTCATGGAAAAAAAATGTTTACCACTTTTTGTCCAGGTTGTACTTTCCAGGAACTGGGATTATAGTAATTAGCTATTTATGTTTAGCATGCTGGTGTACTTACGTTTAACAAAACAGAAAGTTACAGCTTAAAATCAGGTACTTAAGGACTGCGAATCTTTCTAAGAATAGTGAAGGGTTATTTTAAACTGTCATCAAAGAAAATCCGAAATTTTAGAAAGTATAATCATTCCTTCATTCTTACTTTAGAGTAAACCAGTGGCAGACAAATCGTTGTGAAGAACTAGTTTTTTTTGCGCTTTATTTCTGCAGTTTTTAAAGTGAAATCGTAATTATCTATAATTTATTATGTAATTAAGTGAGTAATTAATTAATTAGTTTATAGTTTTAATAGTAATAATTCAATAGGTTAATTTTATTTATAGCATTGGATTTTCTAATAGCAATAATTAATTTAAAAATAGAGGATTTTTGATTAAATTTTTAAGCGTTTAATTCATAATAATTAACAAATCATTGCATATAATAGTGCATATTTCACAGAAAGTACAGCATATTTTAGGTATTTTCAGTGCATATATATGCGCATATTTTAGAAGTTTCTCGTGCATATATATCCGTGCTTTAATTATAATACCCTAAGAAATGATTTGCTTGATACTATTGCTTTGCTTAAAAATAAACATTATTTAATCCCATATAAAAGCTTCTCCACCACTAGAGATATCACACTTAATTATGAAAACCGTTTTCGGAATATCAATATATTCAATTGATTCCGTTTCCCGTTCTCAATAACAATCATTTTCAAATAATTATACCTACTTACAATAATATCCTCTTTAATACAGAATTCAGTATTCCTGTGGACGACGATCACTGCAAACAAGTTACCATTTCTCATTACTTCTGTTCACAAGATACCCACTTTTCAATACCCAATTCAAAACTATGCGAAACTCAATTATTAAGCTTTAAAAGCAACCAAACTTGTCAGCCCCTTATATTTCTCCTACAATCAATCAAAATAATAAGAATAAATCGATCCTCTTGGATCATAAGCTCTCCTAATGATACTATTATTGACGTAAAATGTACAAATTCTTTAAATAGAAGAATCACTACTGGTTCGGTGCTACTCCATATCACTAACGATTGCTCCGCATTGATAAATCGTGATGAACTTTTAACTACTTTTGAATCATCTTCTACAGAAGAAAAACAAATTCAAATCTTATCCATTGGTAAATTACAAATAGCCCCCTCAATCCAAACCGAAATTACTAATATTGATCTATCGCCTGTTAATGTTCACAGCCTAATTCAAAGTCAAGAAAAATTAACAAAAAATATGATAACCCTTCAAGATATCGATCCCATAAGTTATAAACACTTAAGCTATACCTCATTGATCATTGTTCTTGTGATGGTGATAACTATAATATGTATATCCATTTGTATCTATCATAAGCGAATATCGATTATCAATAAGTTGTTTAAATCAGTATCTAGAATCCAATCAATTAATGAAAATAATATTGATCCTAATTCATTAATACAATGTAAATCCATTTAGGATAAATAAAAAATTTTAATATTGTAAATGTGAATATTATATTATTTAAAAGTATATAATATTCCCTCTTAGGATGGAGGAGTTAAGATATATTAGAATGCTTAACCCGCTAAGATAAGCTCACGTTATCAACCTGCCTTTCCTAGAATAGTTTTTGCTCGCATAGATGATTATAATTAGACGTTAGTCTGTATTTGTATTTTGTACTGAACACAGCTCCGTATTTTTACTTATTAATAAATAAAATTGTTTTTAAAAAGTATTTTCTTCGACAAGAAAAGTAAATTCGCGTTTGTTTCGTTTTACATAAAAGTAACCGAGGCGGACATAAGGCATACCGGCCACGTTGCTGTTACGTTCTCGTTTCGAATCTTGTTTCGAAACAAGAGGCTAAGTTTCGTAACAGTTACATTTAGGTTTCAAACTTATGTTTGCTGGGCTTTATATTATCTGGCCAAGTTATGGGATTTGGTATACTAAACAAAAAGTTAAATGTAACTAGTGTTCCAAAATCATTCATTACCACTGTTATTGGCACCTAATGGAAGTGATCTATTCTTGAGATTTTCTTATCCCTGTGTAACTCTGAACTTTTGAAATTGGAAATCCCCTTTATATTATCTGGCCAAGTTATGGGATTTGGTATACTAAACAAAAAGTTAAATGCAACTAGCGTTCCAAAATCATTCACTACCACTGTTATTGGCACCTAAAGGAAGTGATCTATTCTTGAGATTTTCTTATCCCTGTGTAAATCTGAACTTTTGAAATTGGAAATCCCCATATATTATCTGGCCAAGTGATGGGCTTTGGTATACTAAACAAAAAGTTAAATGCAACTAGCGTTCCAAAATCATTCGTTACCACTGTTTTTGGCACCTAAAGGAACTGAGCTATTCTTGAGATTTTCTTATACCTGTTTAAATCTGAACTTTTGAAATTGGAAATCCCCTTTATATTATCTGGCTAAGTTATGGGATTTGGTATACTAAACAAAAAGTCAAATGCAACTAGCGTTCCAAAATCATTCACTACCACTGTTATTGGCACCTAAAGGAAGTGATCTATTCTTGAGATATTGTTATCCCTGTGTAAATCTGAACTTTTGAAATTGGTAATCCCCTTTATATTATCTGGCCAAGTTATGGGCTTTGGTATACTAAACAAAAAGTTAAATGCAACTAGCGTTCCAAAATCATTCACTACCACTGTTATTGGCACCTAAAGGAAGTGATCTATTCTTGAGATTTTCTTATCCCTGTGTAAATCTGAACTTTTGAAATTGGAAATCCCCATATATTATCTGGCCAAGTGATGTTCTTTGGTATACTAAACAAAAAGTTAAATGCAACTAGTGTTCCAAAATCATTCGTTACCACTGTTATTGGCACCTAAAGGAACTGAGCTATTCTTGAGATTTTCTTATACCTGTGTAAATCTGAACTTTTGAAATTGGAAATCCCCTTTATATTATCTGCCCAAGTTATGGGCTTTGGTATACTAAACGAAAAGTTAAATGCAACTAGCGTTCCAAAACCATTCACTACCACTGTTATTGGCACCTAAAGGAAGTGATCTATTCTTGAGATTTTCTTATCCCTGTGTAAATCTGAACTTTTGAAATTGGAAATCCCCTTTATATTATCTGGCCAAGTTATGGGATTTGGTATACTAAACAAAAAGTCAAATGCAACTAGCGTTCCACAATCATTCACTAACACTGTTATTGGCACCTAAAGGAAGTGATCTATTCTTGAGATTTTCTTATCCTTGTGTAAATCTGAACTTTTGAAATTGGAAATCCCCTTTATATTATCTGGCCAAGTTATGGGCTTTGGTATACTAAACAAAAAGTTAAAGGCAACTAGCGTTCCAAAATCATTCACTACCACTGTTATTGGCACCTAAATGAAGTGATCTATTTTTGAGATTTTCTTATCCCTGTGTAAATCTGAACTTTTCAAATTGGAAATCCCCTTTATATTATCTGGCCAAGTTATGGGATTTGGTATACTAAACAAAAAGTCAAATGCAACTGGCGTTCCAAAATCATTCACTACCACTGTTATTGGCACCTAAAGGAAGTGATCTATTCTTGAGATTTTCTTATCCCTGTGTAAATCTGAACTTTTGAAACTGGAAATCTCCATATATTATCTGGCCAAGTGATGGGCTTTGGTATACTAAACAAAAAGTTAAATGCAACTAGCGTTGCAAAATCATTCACTACCACTGTTATTGGCACCTAAAGGAAGTGATCTATTCTTGAGATTTTCTTATCCCTGTGTACATCTGAACTTTTGAAATTGGAAATCCCCTTTATATTATCTGGCCAAGTTATGGGATTTGGTATACTAAACAAAAAGTTAAATACAACTAGCGTTCAAAAATCATTCACTACCACTGTTATTGGCACCTAAAGGAAGTGATCTATTCTTGAGATTTTCTTATCCCTGTGTAAATCTGAACTTTTGAAATTGGAAATCCCCATATATTGTCTGGCCAAGCGATGGGCTTTGGTATACTAAACAAAAAGGTACATGCAACTAGTGTTCCAAAATCATTCGTTACCAATGTTATTGGCACCTAAAGCAACTGAGCTATTGTTGAGATTTTCTTATCCCTGTGTAAATCTGAACTTTTGAAATTGGAAATCCCCTTTATATTTTCTGACCAAGTTATGGGCTTTGGTATACTAAATAAAAAGTTAAATGCAACTAGCGTTCCAAAATCATTCACTACCACTGTTATTGGCACCTAACGGATGTTATCTATTCTTGAGATTTTCTTATCCCTGTGTACATCTGAACTTTTGAAATTGGAAATCTCCGTATATTATCTGGCCAAGTGATGGGCTTTGGTATACTAAACAAAAAGTTAAATGCAACTAGCGTTGCAAAATCATTCACTACCACTGTTATTGGCACCTAAAGGAGGTGAGCTATTCTTGAGATTTTCTTATCCCTGTGTAAATCTGAACTTTTGAAACTGGAAATCTCCATATATTATCTGGCCAAGTGATGGGCTTTGGTATACTAAACAAAAAGTTAAATGCAACTAGCGTTGCAAAATCATTCACTACCACTGTTATTGGCACCTAAAGGAAGTGATCTATTCTTGAGATTTTCTTATCCCTGTGTACATCTGAACTTTTGAAATTGGAAATCCCCTTTATATTATCTGGCCAAGTTATGGGATTTGGTATACTAAACAAAAAGTTAAATACAACTAGCGTTCAAAAATCATTCACTACCACTGTTATTGGCACCTAAAGGAAGTGATCTATTCTTGAGATTTTCTTATCCCTGTGTAAATCTGAACTTTTGAAATTGGAAATCCCCATATATTATCTGGCCAAGCGATGGGCTTTGGTATACTAAACAAAAAGGTACATGCAACTAGTGTTCCAAAATCATTCGTTACCAATGTTATTGGCACTTAAAGCAACTGAGCTATTGTTGAGATTTTCTTATCCCTGTGTAAATCTGAACTTTTGAAATTGGAAATCCCCTTTATATTTTCTGACCAAGTTATGGGCTTTGGTATACTAAATAAAAAGTTAAATGCAACTAGCGTTCCAAAATCATTCACTACCACTGTTATTGGCACCTAACGGATGTTATCTATTCTTGAGATTTTCTTATCCCTGTGTACATCTGAACTTTTGAAATTGGAAATCTCCATATATTATCTGGCCAAGTGATGGGCTTTGGTATACTAAACAAAAAGTTAAATGCAACTAGCGTTGCAAAATCATTCACTACCACTTTTATTGGCACCTAAAGGAGGTGAGCTATTCTTGAGATTTTCTTATCCCTGTGTAAATCTGAACTTTTTAAATTGGAAATCTCCATATATTATCTGGCCAAGTGATGGGCTTTGGTATACTAAACAAAAAGTTAAATGCAACTAGCGTTGCAAAATCATTCACTACCACTGTTATTGGCACCTAAAGGAAGTTATCTATTCTTGAGATTTTCTTATCCCTGTGTACATCTGAACTTTTGAAATTGGAAATCCCCTTTATATTATCTGGCCAAGTTATGGGATTTGGTATACTAAACAAAAAGTTAAATACAACTAGCGTTCCAAAATGATTCACTACCACTGTTATTGGCACCTAAAGGAAGTGATCTATTCTTGAGATTTTCTTATCCCTGTGTAAAT
Organism: Hemicrepidius hirtus; assembly: GCA_963082805.1. Lineage (NCBI taxonomy): Eukaryota > Metazoa > Arthropoda > Insecta > Coleoptera > Elateridae > Hemicrepidius > Hemicrepidius hirtus. Next base: position 11,431,290 of record OY720168.1, read on the forward strand.
CTGAACTTTTGAAATTGGAAATCCCCTTTATATTAACTGGCCAAGTTATGGGCTTTGGTATACTAAACAAAAAGCTAAATGCAACTAGTGTTCCAAACTCATTCATTAACACTGTTATTGGCACCTAAAGGAGGTGAGCTATTCTTGAGATTTTCTTATCCCTGTGTAAATCTGAACTTTTGAAATTGGAAATCCCCTATTATATTATCTGACCAAGTTATGGGCTTTGGTATACTAAACAAAAAGTTAAATGCAACTAGCGTTCCAAAATCATTCACTACCACTGTTATTGGCACCTAAAGGAAGTGATCTATTCTTGAGATTTTCTTATCCCTGTGTAAATCTGAACTTTTGAAATTGGAAATCCCCATATATTATCTGGCCAAGTGATGGGATTTGGTATACTAAACAAAAAGTTAAATACAACTAGCGTTCCAAAATCATTCACTACCACTGTTATTGGCACCTAAAGAAGTGATCTATTCTTGAGATTTTCTTCTCCCTGTATAACTCTGAACTTTTGATATTGGAAATCCCCTTTATATTATCTGACCAAGTTATGGGATTTGGTATACTAAACAAAAAGTTAAATGCAACTAGTGTTCCAAACTCATTCATTAACACTGTTATTGGCACCTAAAGGAGGTGAGCTATTCTTGAGATTTTCTTATCCCTGTTTAAATCTGAACTTTTGAAATTGGAAATCTCCATATATTATCTGGCCAAGTGATGGGCTTGGTATACTAAACAAAAAGTTAAATGCAACTAGCGTTCCAAAATCATTCACTACCACTATTATTGGCACCTAAAGGAAGTGATCTATTCTTGAGATTTTCTTATCCCTGTGTAAATCTGAACTTTTGAAATTGGAAATCCCCTTCATATTATCTGGCCAAGTTATGGGATTTGGTATACTAAGCAAAAAGTTAAATACAACTAGCGTTCCAAAATCATTCACTACCACTGTTATTGGCACCTAAAGGAAGTGATCTATTCTTGAGATTTTCTTATCCCTGTGTAACTCTGAACTTTTGAAATTGGAAATCCCCTTGATATTAACTGGCCAATTTATGGGCTTTGGTATACTAAACAAAAAGCTAAATGCAACTAGTGTTCCAAACTCATTCATTAACACTGTTATTGCCACCTAAAGGAGGTGAGCTATTCTTGAGATTTTCTCATCCCTGTGTAAATCTGAACTTTTGAAATTGGAAATCCCCTTTATATTATCTAGCCAAGTTGTGGGATTTGGTATACTAAACAAAAAGTTAAATGCAACTAGCGTTCCAAAATCATTCACTACCACTGTTATTGGCACCTAAAGGAAGTGATCTATTCTTGAGATTTTCTTATCCCTGTGTAAATCTTAACTTTTGAAATTGGAAATCCCCTTTATATTATCTGACCAAGTTATGGGCTTTGGTATACTAAACAAAAAGTTAAATGCAACTAGCGTTCCAAAATCATTCACTACCACTGTTATTGGCACCTAAAGGAAGTGATCTATTCTTGAGAGTTTCTTATCCCTGTGTAAATCTGAACTTTTGAAATTGGAAATCCCCATATATTATCTGGCCAAGTGATGGGATTTGGTATACTAAACAAAAAGTTAAATACAACTAGCGTTCCAAAATCATTCACTACCACTGTTATTGGCACCTAAAGAAGTGATCTATTCTTGAGATTTTCTTATCCCTGTGTAACTCTAAACGTTTGATATTGGAAATCCCCTTTATATTATCTGGCCAAGTTATGGGATTTGGTATACTAAACAAAAAGTTAAATACAACTAGCGTTCCAAAATCATTCACTACCACTGTTATTGGCACCTAAAGAAGTGATCTATTCTTGAGATTTTCTTATCCCTGTGTAAATCTGAACTTTTGAAATTGGAAATCCCCATATATTATCTGGCCAAGTGATGGGCTTTGGTATACTAAACAAAAAGTTAAATGCAACTAGTGTTCCAAACTCATTCATTAACACTGTTATTGGCACCTAAAGGAGGTGAGCTATTCTTGAGATTTTCTTATCCCTGTGTAAATCTGAACATTTGAAATTGGAAATCTCCATATATTATCTGGCCAAGTGATGGGCTTTGGTATACTAAACAAAAAGTTAAATGCAACTAGCGTTCCAAAATCATTCACTACCACTGTTATTGGCACCTAAAGCAAGTGATCTATTCTTGAGATTTTCTTATCCCTGTGTAAATCTGAACTTTTGAAATTGGAAATCCCCTTTATATTAACTGGCCAATTTATGGGCTTTGGTATACTAAACAAAAAGTTAAATGCAACTAGCGTTCCAAAATCATTCACTACCACTGTTATTGGCACCTAAAGCAAGTGATCTATTCTTGAGATTTTCTTATCCCTGTGTAAATCTGAACTTTTGAAATTGGAAATCCCCTTTATATTATCTAGCCAAGTTGTGGGATTTGGTATACTAAACAAAAAGTTAAATGCAACTAGCGTTCCAAAATTATTCACTACCACTGTTATTGGCACCTAAAGGAAGTGATCTATTCTTGAGATTTTCTTATCCCTGTGTAAATCTGAACTTTTGAAATTGGAAATCCCCATATATTATCTGGCCAAGTGATGGGATTTGGTATACTAAACAAAAAGTTAAATACAACTAGCATTCCAAAATCATTCACTACCACTGTTATTGGCACATAAAGAAGTGATCTATTCTTGAGATTTTCTTATCCCTGTGTAACTCTAAACGTTTGATATTGGAAATCCCCTTTATATTATCTGGCCAAATTATGGGATTTGGTATACTAAACAAAAAGTTAAATGCAACTAGCGTTCCAAAATCATTCACTACCACTGTTATTGGCCCCTAAATGAAGTGATCTATTTTTGAGATTTTCTTATCCCTGTGTAAATCTGAACTTTTCAAATTGGAAATCCCCTTTATATTATCTGGCCAAGTTATGGGATTTGGTATACTAAACAAAAAGTCAAATGCAACTGGCGTTCCAAAATCATTCACTACCACTGTTATTGGCACCTAAAGGAAGTGATCTATTCTTGAGATTTTCTTATCCCTGTGTAAATCTGAACTTTTGAAATTGGAAATCTCCATATATTATCTGGCCAAGTGATGGGCTTTGGTATACTAAACAAGAAGTTAAATGCAACTAGCGTTGCAAAATCATTCACTACCACTGTTATTGGCACCTAAAGGAAGTGATCTATTCTTGAGATTTTCTTATCCCTGTGTACATCTGAACTTTTGAAATTGGAAATCCGCCTTATATTATCTGGCCAAGTTATGGGATTTGGTATACTAAACAAAAAGTTAAATACAACTAGCGTTCCAAAATCATTCACTACCACTGTTATTGGCACCTAAAGGAAGTGATCTATTCTTGAGATTTTCTTATCCCTGTGTAAATCTGAACTTTTGAAATTGGAAATCCCCATATATTATCTGGCCAAGCGATGGGCTTTGGTATACTAAACAAAAAGGTACATGCAACTAGTGTTCCAAAATCATTCGTTACCAATGTTATTGGCACCTAAAGCAACTGAGCTATTGTTGAGATTTTCTTATCCCTGTGTAAATCTGAACTTTTGAAATTGGAAATCCCCTTTATATTATCTGACCAAGTTATGGGCTTTGGTATACTAAATAAAAAGTTAAATGCAACTAGCGTTCCAAAATCATTCACTACCACTGTTATTGGCACCTAACGGAAGTGATCTATTCTTGAGATTTTCTTATCCCTGTGTAAATCTGAACTTTTGAAATTGGAAATCGCCATATATTATCTGGCCAAGTGATGGGCTTTGGTATACTAAACAAAAAGTTAAATGCAACTAGTGTTCCAAACTCATTCATTAACACTGTTATTGGCACCTAAAGGAGGTGAGCTATTCTTGAGATTTTCTTATCCCTGTGTAAATCTGAACTTTTGAAATTGGAAATCCCCTTCATATTATCTGGCCAAGTTATGGGATTTGGTATACTAAGCAAAAAGTTAAATACAACTAGCGTTCCAAAATCATTCACTACCACTGTTATTGGCACCTAAAGGAAGTGATCTATTCTTGAGATTTTCTTATCCCTGTGTAACTCTGAACTTTTGAAATTGGAAATCCCCTTTATATTAACTGGCCAATTTATGGGCTTTGGTATACTAAACAAAAAGCTAAATGCAACTAGTGTTCCAAACTCATTCACTACCACTGTTATTGGCACCTAAATGAAGTGATCTATTCTTGAGATTTTCTTATCCCTGTGTAAATCTTAACTTTTGAAATTGGAAATCCCCTTTATATTATCTAGCCAAGTTGTGGGATTTGGTATACTAAACAAAAAGTTAAATGCAACTAGCGTTCCAAAATCATTCACTACCACTGTTATTGGCACCTAAAGGAAGTGATCTATTCTTGAGATTTTCTTATCCCTGTGTAAATCTTAACTTTTGAAATTGGAAATCCCCTTTATATTATCTGACCAAGTTATGGGCTTTGGTATACTAAACAAAAAGTTAAATGCAACTAGCGTTCCAAAATCATTCACTACCACTGTTATTGGCACCTAAAGGAAGTGATCTATTCTTGAGAGTTTCTTATCCCTGTGTAAATCTGAACTTTTGAAATTGGAAATCCCCATATATTATCTGGCCAAGTGATGGGCTTTGGTATACTAAACAAAAAGTTAAATGCAACTAGCGTTCCAAAATCATTCATTACCACTGTTATTGGCACCTAATGGAAGTGAGCTATTCTTGAGATTTTCTTATCCCTGTGTAAATCTGAACTTTTGATATTGGAAATCCCCATATATTATCTGGCCAAGTGATGGGCTTTGGTATACTAAACAAAAAGTTAAATGCAACTAGTGTTCCAAAATCATTCATTGCCACTGTTATTGGCACATAAAGGAACCGAGCTATTCTTGAGATTTGCTTATCCCTGTGTAAATCTGAACTTTTGAAATTGGGAATCCCCATATATTATCTGGCCAAGTTATGGGCTTTGGTATACTAAACAAAAAGTTAAATGCAACTAGTGTTCCAAATTCATTCATTACCACTGATATTGGCACCTAAAGGAACTGAGCTATTCTCGAGATTTTCTTATTCCTGTGTAAATCTGAACTTTTGAAATTGGAAATCCCAATATATTATCTGGGCAAGTTATGGAATTTGGTATACTAAACAAAAAGTTAAATGCAACTAGCGTTCCAAAATCATTCATTACCACTGTTATTGGCACCTAAAGGAACTGAGCTATTCTTAAGATTTTCTTATCGCTGTGTAAATCTGAACTTTTGAAATTGGAAATCCCCATATATTATCTGGCCAAGTGATGGGCTTTGGTATAGGTACTAAACAAAGAGTTAAATGCAACTAGTGTTCCAAAATCATTCGTTACTACTGTTATTGGCACCTAAAGGAACAGAGCTATTCTTGAGATTTTCTTATCCCTGTGTAAATATGAACTTTTGAAATTGGAAATCCCCATATATTATCCGGCCAAGTTATGGGATTTGGTATACTAAACAAAAAGTTAAATGCAACTAGTGTTCCAAAATCATTCATTACCACTGTTATTGGCACATAAAGGAACTGAGCTATTCTTGAGATTTGCTTATCCCTGTGTAAATCTGAACTTTTGAAATTGGAAATCCTCATACCTATATTATCTGGCCAAGTTATGGGATTTGGTATACTAAACAAAAATTTAAATGCAACTAGTGTTCCAAAATCATTCATTACCACTGTTATTGGCACATAAAGGAACTGAGCTATACATGAGATTTGCTTATCCCTGTGTAAATCTGAACTTTTGAAATTGGAAATCCCCATATATTATCTGGCCAAGTCATGGGATTTGGTATACTAAACAAAAAGTTAAATGCAACTAGTGTTCCAAAATCATTCATTACCACTGTTATTGGCACATAAAGGAACTGAGCTATTCATGAGATTTGCTTATCCCTGTGTAAATCGGAACTTTTGAAATTGGAAATCCCCATATATTATCTGGCCAAGTGATGGGATTTGGTATACTAAACAAAAAGTTAAATGCAACTAGCGTTCCAAAATCATTCATTACCACTGTTATTGGCACCTAAAGGAACTGAGCTATTCTTAAGATTTTCTTATCGCTGTGTAAATCTGAACTTTTGAAATTGGAAATCCCCATATATTATCTGGCCAAGTGATGGGCTTTGGTATACTAAACAAAAAGTTAAATGCAACTAGTGTTCCAAAATCATTCATTACCACTGTTATTGACAGCTAAAGGAACCGAGCTATTCTTGAGATTTTCTTGTCCCTGTGTAAATCTGAACTTTTGAAATTGGAAATCCGCATATATTATCTGGCCAAGTGATGGGCTTTGGTATACTAAACAAAAAGTTAAATGCAACTAGCGTTCCAAAATCATTCATTACCACTGTTATTGGCACCTAAAGGAACTGAGCTATTCTTAAGATTTTCTTATCGCTGTGTAAATCTGAACTTTTGAAATTGGAAATTCCCATATATTATCTGGCCAAGTGATGGGCTTTGGAATACTAAACAAAAAGTTAAATGCAACTAGTGTTCCAAAATCATTCGTTACCACTGTTATTGGCACCTAAAGGAACAGAGCTATTCTTGAGATTTTCTTATCCCTGTTGTTACAGGCCAAATTTCCATTAATTTGAATTTAACTTGGTTGTTGTTTTGGTTGCCTGACTAGCTCACATTCTTCGAGTGAGTTTCGAAAAATTGATAAAAGATATGCGGTTGAAACAAGGTCGAGTTTGAAGTAAAGGAGAAAGTTTGACATGGTGATTTTCCTTCCTGTAATTTTTGATTACATCCGTAATTTTTCGGGTTTTCTGGAATCATCCTTAATTGTGTGAGGCATTAAATTAATTATTATTGAGTATTTGAACATTTGGTGCCACACTCTCCGCTAGATGTGGGATATTTTTCAAACTTTCAGAGATTTTGTGCAAACTCGTGCAATTCCTTTGTATCGACGTCGCCTTCTGGGGTTTTTATACCAGCTGAAGAGGCCATCCAACAACCGACTAGTAAGCCACGTTTGAGGATTTTGATATGAAATAGCGTCGACTCAGGTCAGTTCTGTTTTTTTATTTGTTTCTCACCGTTTTCCGACCTGGGGAACATTCGCCGCTCTCCTCCGTGAAGAAGGCTTCACCCGTCGTTTGTGAATTAGTTAACCTCGTGTTATTGGTTGAGGTTTATTCCTCAATATTATACCTACTGTGCTTATATTTAATGGTATAGCATTTTATTCGCCGATAGTTTATTTGTGAGATATTATTAACCCTTTTGTTAAATTGTAATTCTGTGTTTATTGAATTGTCCGGCAATCTATCTTTCAGGTACGATTGCACATTTTGTGAGAGTCTGTATTAGCTACTGTACAGCTTCTGAAGTTTGCTATTGCATTTACTACCGGATTAGCTACCGTATTAAGTATTAACTATTGTTCTTGTATTTTGTTATAATTTAATTTTTTTTTGTATTCGCATTTTAATTACTTTATGAATAGTCGGAACTCCGTTAATAATTTTGTTGGTTTATTTCATTTACCCATCGGAGAATGTTGCGAAAACTTGTGTTTTAGTTTTTTTGCTAAACCCGCTTGATTATTTTAAGCTTTTAGGTGCGTTATCGGACTCTTTTGGAAGGCCTCCCAATTCCCTGTAACGACCCTTGCGCGTTAATATAGTTTTTTTTTTATTAATTTTAGATTTTGCTTTAATTTTGTCTTTACGTCACTTAGGGGTCTTTTCGCAAGGTTGCGTTCCGGGTGATTTATTCAAGGATTTTATTTTGTTGATCCTTTAATATTATTATACAGTGTTCCCTATTATATATATATTTTTTTGCTGTAATTTTTTTTTGTAATTACCACTTCGTGGATCTGGATCATTCATATGTTTATTTTATTTCTATATTAAATAGTCATATAATAATAATAATAATAATAATCTCTACACTACCCATATCCTGTTGCCAGGCCCCAGAAGCGCAATGCTTGTGCGGGGGGGAGGAAGGGGCTATTATTATTAAGCGGGCCCGCTTGCGTCTGCAGCCGACTTAGAGATGGAAAAGCACAACTCTCATATTCATGTTACAGCCAAGGAAAACTGCAGAAAACCTTGGCCAGAAGTTGCCGGCACCGGGAATCGAAACCCGGCCCGCGGAGTAGGAGCCTAGCATGCTAGTCGCTCGACTACCGGGGCTATATTAAATATCTTCCTTGGATTATTTATTTATTTTGGTGGTGAATTATGTACCTTACCCTATTTAAGGCTTCAAGGTAAGTTGTTACTGAGTGTGTTGGTGTCCAAAGCCTTTGGCGCCCTCTTTTTATTTTCTCTTTTGTTTGATAGCTGGTCTTGTTCGAACCCGCGACCACACTCTGAGTTAGCCGACACCCCTTTCCTTTTGCTACGGTTTTGTGATCAGCGATATTAGCCGCCCACCAAAATATTTTATTTAGTGTTTATATATAAATATAGATAAAAAGAACGTAGCAAATTTGGCGCCCAACGTGGGGCCGTTTGCGTTGGTTTTTTTGTATATTTTTCAACTTTGTGTGTATTGTTTGATTCTCCGTACCCAGTCCAAGATGGACGTATATCGCCTTCTAAGCGATGAATTATCTTACGAACTTCTTATTAGAGGATTACCTGTCGCAGGTAATGTAAGCGATAAACGAGCGGTGTTACGCGAAATTTTTAGGAACGAAAAAGAAGGCCAAGTTTCTGAGTATCCACCTCTACATTTCGACCCAGAAAATGAAGTAACTCTCATTAATATAAAACTCAATGACTTAACTAGAGACATTGCCGAATTCGATGCGGATAATAAACAAAACGAGTACAGACGTATTCAGACGAGACTTTTACATCTCAGGGGCCGTTTAGATAGGCTTGTGCCTAATAACGAGAAACAAAATGAAGCTAAAAGCCGACTGACTATGAACATACACCAATTAGTGGGTTCGTTGACTCAAGTCTTCAATGGGGAACCTTCGTCAACATTTACCTCGCACCAAACAACAACTCAAAGCATCTCGCTTTTAGATCTTCCTAATCCTTGTACCAATAGTAACCCCTTAGACGAACAAAACCTATTATTGCCGGAACTTTCATCGGATCATATTTTAACATCCACCAATGTTAGGGGCAACCGTAATACTGGAAATGACCGAATACCCAATCACGAACCAATGTACCATACCATGCCATCACACCACCATAATAAATCTGTGACTTTCGACGAACTGTTTCCAAACCGTAGTGCCGAACCAGGGTACTATGCGCCAGTAACCGGGCCGCGACAACAATTGAATTCTAATGAACCCCCAGATGACCGCGATCATAAATTTACGCAAGTTGCTGGACGGTCATGTAATCAATATGCCCAACCTTCGTACCATACGACGTCCACGACAAATTTCCAGGACCGTCTGGAAACTTTGGCTAGGGAAGAATCGCACCCACAGACTTCGAGACACTTGTCCTCGTCGACGTATCCTAGGAATTTTCAAGCGATCCATAAATGGGATCTAGTATTTGATGGGGAATCTAGTGTTTCACATTTTCTTGAACGGGTTAACGAGCTATGCGAATCCAGGGGTGTAAGCAAGCAATGTTTATTTCGTTCAGCTATCGAACTATTTTCCGGAAATGCTCGTATATGGTTCAGGTCCGTAAAGGATCAGATCGCTTCGTGGCAAGAACTAGATACCCGTCTTCGTGCAGCGTTTCAGCCGTACGACTATGATATCAGTCTTCTTGAGGAAATAAGAAGAAGGACGCAAGGCGCCGAAGAGAAGGTCATTGTCTACATATCTGTCATGGAGAACCTTTTCGGCAGGTTATCCCGAAAACCCATTGAAGAGATGCGGGTACAGCTAATTAAACGGAACCTCCTACCACATTTTCACACTCAACTAGCATTGTTTACTATATATTCTATTGCCGAGCTTACTAGGCTCTGTCAAGCCATTGAGCAGGCTCACCTAAGAGCCCAACAATTTATACCCCCACCAAGCAATCTCCAACATGTGTTAGAACCGGATTTAGCATACCGAAAACCCCGCAGCAACCAAAGATCGACACAACTGGATAACCCGTTAATACCAGAAGCCGTGACCGCAATCAACACCTCCGGGAGAATCATGACCTGTTGGAACTGTAATCGACAGGGTCATGTTTCTAGAAACTGCAGCCACCCCAAGAAAAAGCACTGTTACCGATGCGGCAAAGCGAACTTCACCACCAAAACGTGTCCAACTTGTTCGGGAAACGGAAGTTCGAGTCGCGCCCCGACCGAAGCGTGAACTCGAAAATGGCAGAAACTTCGGTCGATATCATGTTAACAGCTCTTGATCCAGGCATTAAAGTCGGCATTGATTTTGTTTTGGCCAATGTAAGTGGTGACGAACGTCCATATCTGAATGTTGAAATTTTGGGCAAAACTTTTCTTGGATTGCTTGATTCCGGAGCCTCCAGAACAATATTGGGTCGGAAGGGTTACGAACAATTAAAAACTTTTAAATTAGATTTATTGCCAGCCAATTTGAAATCATGCACTGTAGCTAACGGCGACCAATGTGAAGTAATCGATATTCCATTCAGAGTTCGAGATAAAGTGAGGATAATATCTACTTTGGTTATGCCATCCTTGCCGCATTTGCTTATTCTAGGTGCCGATTTTTGGCGTAAAATGGGACTAGTACCGGACATACGTCACGGTCAGTGGACTTTCACTAACTCTACCGATTGTCAGATTACTGCAATTACTGATAACGCGCACTTGAACTACAATCAAAGCAAGGAACTAAACCACCTCATAGAAGAAGTATTTTCAGATATGTCTGACAGTTTAGGATGTACTAACCGGATTGAACACGTAATCAAAACGACGGCGGACCCTATAAAACAGCGTTTCTATCCTATTTCGCCAGCACTACAGAAGGTTGTTAATGCCGAGTTAGAGAGCATGCTTCGACAAGGTGTTGTGAGACCTTCTACGAGCCCTTGGTCGTCACCAATCGTAATGGTCAAAAAGAAAGACAATAGTTACCGTTTCTGCGTGGATTACAGAAAAGTCAACAAAGTGACCGAAAGGGACGCGTACCCTCTTCCGTTCGTTACTCACACGTTAGATAAATTACGAGACGCTAAATATTTATCATCCTTGGATATAAAAAGTGCCTATTGGCAAGTCGCAGTAGAAGAGGGATCCAGAGCCATAACGGCGTTCACGGTACCTAACCGAGGCCTTTTCGAATGGTGTAGAATGCCTTTTGGACTGCATAACAGTCCCGCCACATGGCAAAGACTTATCGATAATGTCCTTGGGATGGACTTGGAACCATTTGTATTCGTTTATTTGGACGATATCGTCATCGTCACACAGGATTTCGAAAAACATTTAGAAGTCCTACGGGAAGTGTTTAGACGCTTGAAGGAAGCTGGCTTAACCGTGAAACGCGAGAAATGCAACTTCTGTCGATCAGAACTGAAGTATCTGGGCTATGTTATCGATGAAAACGGTTTACACGTCGACCCAGAAAAGGTTTCAGCGATACTCAATTTACCCACTCCGAAGAATGTAAGGGAGGTTAGACGCGTGTTGGGAATGGCAGGTTGGTATCGCCGTTTTATACCTAATTTCTCTACCGTGGTAGCCCCGATCACGAGATTGCTGCATAAGAACAAACAATTTACGTGGTCCCAGGAATGTGAAGAGGCGTGGGCTAAGATTAAAGAATACCTGATATCAGCTCCCATTATTTGTTGTCCCAATTTCGATCTTCCATTCTGTGTCCAAACAGACGCCAGCGATTTTGGACTTGGAGCAGTATTAACGCAGGATCATCCCGATGGAGAAAAAGTGGTAAGCTACATCAGTCGTTCCCTGAACAATAATGAGAGAAAATTCAGCACTACTGAGAAAGAATGCTTAGCCGTGGTTTGGGCAGTGGAGAAATTCCGCCCCTTTATCGAGGCCACCAAATTCACAGTTGTCACCGACCACTTCGCCCTCCTTTGGCTAAACAATTTAAAGGAACCTGCGGGAAGGCTCGCTAGATGGAGCGTCCGACTTCAGCAATTCGACTTTTCCATTGTTCATCGTCGTGGGAAGGATAATGTAGTACCCGCTACTCTATCCCGTTCAGTACCAGTTATAAACCAAGTAACAACTACGGTCCCTCAGTTTACGAATATTCAAGATACGTGGTTTGAGAAAATGTGTACCAAGGTAACGGCCAAATCGTTAGATTTTCCTTTATGGCGTTACGATGGCAACAATTTATATAAAAGGTGTCAAAACGCATACCCCGGACTTGCAGACTCACGGTACGATTGGAAGATTGTTGTACCCAAGTCTCATCGCCGGAAGATTATTGAAGAAAGTCATGATGTACCTACCGCGGGACATGGGGGAGTGTTCAAAACCTTCCATAGGATTACCAATAAATATTTTTGGCCAAAACTCAAAGCAGATGTCACTCGATACATACGAGCGTGTAAGGTATGCTTAGCCCATAAAGTCGAGCAAGTAGCTCCAGCAGGGTTGATGTCAGGACGACCCAACATAACGAAACCTTGGGAACTTATCTGTGTGGATATCGTTGGTCCCCTACCGAAATCAAATAGTGGTCACCTGTATATCCTCAGCGTTTCCGACTATTTCAGCAAATTTTGTATATTCCTGCCGATGCGTACTTCAACGACAAAGGTGATTACTAAATTATTAGAAGAACAAGTATTTTTATTGTTTGGGGTTCCGAAATTACTTTTGACGGATAACGGTAAGCAATTTGTCAGTACGGAATTTAAAGCTTTAACGGCGCGTTATAATATTCAGCTATTACATACCGCTCACTACCACCCTCAGGCTAATGCCTGTGAACGCCAACATAGGTCTCTAAAGATGATGCTTTCGGCATATGTTAAAGATAACCATAGGGCCTGGGAATCATTACTTCAAAAGGTTGCGTGTGCGATCCGTACTGCAAAACATGAGAGCACGGGACTAAGTCCGTACTTCGTTAACTTTGGACATGAGATGTGCCTAGATGGAAGGGACCATGTGGTCCCCAAAAAGATTATTGATGCCGACAGCGTAGGTACAGATGGAAAGTTTGATATCGGAAATCGGTCAGTGATACTGAATAAAGTTTTTCAAGACGTAAGGTCCCGCTTAGATAAAGCGTATGAACGCAGTCGCCGTCATTATAACTTACGACGTCGCGATGTACAGTATGAGATTGGACAAAACGTGTGGAGACGAAATTTTCCGCTATCGGATGCAGCGCAATATTTTTCGGCCAAACTCGCCCCCAAATTTCTCGGTCCATTTACAATCCAGAAGAAACTATCTCCTTGGACATACCAGTTAGCTAACAACGAGGGAAAAAATTGTGGAGTATGGAACGTCAAAGACCTTAAGCCTGACCATGTTTTGGGAGATTGATGATTTCTGATTTATCTTTGGAGAGTTCGTGTTTTTTTTTTTGAATTTAGGAAATTCTCTTTTAGGTAAGGGGGGATTGTTACAGGCCAAATTTCCATTAATTTGAATTTAACTTGGTTGTTGTTTTGGTTGCCTGACTAGCTCACATTCTTCGAGTGAGTTTCGAAAAATTGATAAAAGATATGCGGTTGAAACAAGGTCGAGTTTGAAGTAAAGGAGAAAGTTTGACATGGTGATTTTCCTTCCTGTAATTTTTGATTACATCCGTAATTTTTCGGGTTTTCTGGAATCATCCTTAATTGTGTGAGGCATTAAATTAATTATTATTGAGTATTTGAACATTTGGTGCCACACTCTCCGCTAGATGTGGGATATTTTTCAAACTTTCAGTGATTTTGTTCAAACTCGTGCAATTCCTTTGTATCGACGTCGCCTTCTGGGGTTTTTATACCAGCTGAAGAGGCCATCCAACAACCGACTAGTAAGCCACGTTTGAGGATTTTGATATGAAATAGCGTCGACTCAGGTCAGTTCTGTTTTTTTATTTGTTTCTCACCGTTTTCCGACCTGGAGAACATTCGCCGCTCTCCTCCGTGAAGAAGGCTTCACCCGTCGTTTGTGAATTAGTTAACCTCGTGTTATTGGTTGAGGTTTATTCCTCAATATTATACCTACTGTGCTTATATTTAATGGTATAGCATTTTATTCGCCGATAGTTTATTTGTGAGATATTATTAACCCTTTTGTTTATTGATTGGGGTTTAACTATCTGTAAATTGTAATTCTGTGTTTATTGAATTGTCCGGCAATCTATCTTTCAGGTACGATTGCATATTTTGTGAGAGTCTGTATTAGCTACTGTACAGCTTCTGAAGTTTGCTATTGCATTTACTACCGGATTAGCTACCGTATTAAGTATTAACTATTGTTCTTGTATTTTGTTATAATTTAATTTTTTTTTTTGTATTCGCATTTTAATTACTTTATGAATAGTCGGAACTCCGTTAATAATTTTATTGGTTTATTTCATTTACCCATCGGAGAATGTTGCGAAAACTTGTGTTTTAGTTTTTTTGCTAAACCCGCTTGATTATTTTAAGCTTTTAGGTGCGTTATCGGACTCTTTTGGAAGGCCTCCCAATTCCCTGTAACGACCCTTGCGCGTTAATATAGTTTTTTTTATTAATTTTAGATTTTGCTTTAATTTTGTCTTTACGTCACTTAGGGGTCTTTTCGCAAGGTTGCGTTCCGGGTGATTTATTCAAGGATTTTATTTTGTTGATCCTTTAATATTATTATACAGTGTTCCCTATTATATATATTTTTTTTTGCTGTAATTTTTTTTTGTAATTACCACTTCGTGGATCTGGATCATTCATATGTTTAAATTATTTCTATATTAAATAGTCATATCTTCCTTGGATTATTTATTTATTTTGGTGGTGAATTATGTACCTTACCCTATTTAAGGCTTCAAGGTAAGTTGTTACTGAGTGTGTTGGTGTCCAAAGCCTTTGGCGCCCTCTTTTTATTTTCTCTTTTGTTTGATAGCTGGTCTTGTTCGAACCCGCGACCACACTCTGAGTTAGCCGACACCCCTTTCCTTTTGCTACGGTTTTGTGATCAGCGATATTAGCCGCCCACCAAAATATTTTATTTAGTGTTTATATATAAATATAGATAAAAAGAACGTAGCACTGTGTAAATCTGAACTTTTGAAATTGGAAATCCCCATATATTATCTGGCCAAGTTATGGGATTTGGTATACTAAACAAAAAGTTAAATGCAACTAGTGTTCCAAAATCATTCATTGCCACTGTTATTGGCACATAAAGGAACTGAGCTATTCTTGAGATTTGCTTATCCCTGTGTAAATCTGAACTTTTGAAATTGGAAATCCATATATTATCTGGCCAAGTGATGGGCTTTGGTATACTAAACAAAAAGTTAAATGCAACTAGTGTTCCAAAATCATTCATTGCCACTGTTATTGGCACATAAAGGAACTGAGCTATTCTTGAGATTTGCTTATCCCTGTGTAAATCTGAACTTTTGAAATTGGAAATCCATATATTATCTGGCCAAGTGATGGGCTTTGGTATACTAAACAAAAAGTTAAATGCAACTAGTGTTCCAAAATCATTCATTACCACTGTTATTGGCACCTAAAGGAAGTGAGCTATTCTTGAGATTTTCATATCCCTGTGTAAATCTGAACTTTTGAAATTGGAAATCCCCATATATTATCTGGACCAGTGATGGGCTTTGGTATACTAAACAAAAAGTTAAATGCAACTAGCGTTCCAAAATCATTCATTACCACTGTTATTGGCACCTAAAGGAACTGAGCTATTCTTAAGAATTTCTTATCGCTGTGTAAATCTGAACTTTTGAAATTGGAAATCCAAATATATTATCTGGCCAAGTGATGGGCTTTGGAATACTAAACAAAAAGTGAAATGCAACTAGTGTTCCAAAATCATTCGTTACCACTGTTATTGGCACCTAAAGGAACAAAGCTATTCTTGAGATTTTCTTATCCCTGTGTAAATCTGAACTTTTGAAATTGGAAATCCCCATATATTATCTGGCCAAGTTATGGGATTTGGTATACTAAACAAAAAGTTAAATGCAACTAGTGTTCCAAAATCATTCATTGCCACTGTTATTGGCACATAAAGGAACTGAGCTATTCTTGAGATTTGCTTATCCCTGTGTAAATCTGAACTTTTGAAATTGGAAATCCTCATACATATATTATCTGGCCAAGTTATGGGATTTGGTATACTAAACAAAAATTTAAATGCAACTAGTGTTCCAAAATCATTCATTACCACTGTTATTGGCACCTAAAGGAACTGAGCTATTCTTGAGATTTTCTTATCCCTGTGTAAATCTGAACTTTTGAAATTGGAAATCCCCATATATTATCTGGCCAAGTGATGGGCTTTGGTATACTAAACAAAAAGTTAAATGCAGCTAGTGTTCCAAATTCATTCATTACCACTGATATTGGCACCTAAAGGAACTGAGCTATTCTCGAGATTTTCTTATTCCTGTGTAAATCTGAACTTTTGAAATTGGAAATCCCCATATATTATCTGGCCAAGTTTTGAGCTTTGATATACTAAACAAAAAGTTAAATGCAACTAGCGTTCCAAAATCATTCATTACCACTGTTATTGGCACCTAAAGGAACTGAGCTATTCTTAAGATTTTCTTATCCCTGTGTAAATCTGAACTTTTGAAATTGGAAATCCCCATATATTATCTGGCCAAGTGATGGGCTTTGGTATACTAAACAAAAATTTAAATGCAACTAGTGTTCCAAAATCATTCATTACCACTGTTATTGGCACCTAAAGGAACTGAGCTATTCTTGAGATTTTCTTATCCCTGTGTAAATCTGAACTTTTGATATTGGAAATCCCCATATATTATCTGGCCAAGTGATGGGCTTTGGTATACTAAACAAAAAGTTAAATGCAACTAGTGTTCCAAAATCATTCATTGCCACTGTTATTGGCACATAAAGGAACCGAGCTATTCTTGAGATTTGCTTATCCCTGTGTAAAACTGAACTTTTGAAATTGGAAATCCCCATATATTATCTGGCCAAGTTATGGGCTTTGGTATACTAAACAAAAAGTTAAATGCAACTAGTGTTCCAAATTCATTCATTACCACTGATATTGGCACCTAAAGGAAATGAGCTATTCTCGAGATTTTCTTATCCCTGTGTAAATCTGAACTTTTGAAATTGGAAATCCCCATATATTATCTGGCCAAGTGATGGGCTTTGGTATAGGTACTAAACAAAAAGTTAAATGCAACTAGTGTTCCAAAATCAGTCGTTATCCCTGTTATTGGCACCTAAAGGAACTGAGCTATTCTTGAGATTTTCTTATCCCTGTGTAAATCTGAACTTTTGAAATTGGAAATCCCCATATATTATCTGGCCAAGTTATGGGATTTGGTATACTAAACAAAAAGTTAAATGCAACTAGTGTTCCAAAATCATTCATTACCACTGTTATTGGCACCTAAAGGAACAGAGCTATTCTTGAGATTTTCTTATCCCTGTGTAAATCTGAACTTTTGAAATTGGAAATCCCCATATATTATCTGGCCAAGTTATGGGATTTGGTATACTAAACAAAAAGTTAAATGCAACTAGTGTTCCAAAATCATTCATTGCCACTGTTATTGCCACATAAAGGAACTGAGCTATTCTTGAGATTTGCTTATCCCTGTGTAAATCTGAACTTTTGAAATTGGAAATCCTCATACATATATTATCTGGCCAAGTTATGGGATTTGGTATACTAAACAAATACTTAAATGCAACTAGTGTTCCAAAATCATTCATTACCACTGTTATTGGCACTTAAAGGAACAGAGCTATTCTTGAGATTTTCTTATCCCTGTGTAAATCTGAACTTTTGAAATTGGAAATCCCCATATATTATCTGGCCAAGTTATGGGATTTGGTATACTAAACAAAAAGTTAAATGCAACTAGTGTTCCAAAATCATTCATTGCCACTGTTATTGGCACATAAAGGAACTGAGCTATTCTTGAGATTTGCTTATCCCTGTGTAAATCTGAACTTTTGAAATTGGAAATCCTCATACATATATTATCTGGCCAAGTTATGGGATTTGGTATACTAAACAAATACTTAAATGCAACTAGTGTTCCAAAATCATTCATTACCACTGTTATTGGCACCTAAAGGAACTGAGCTATTCTTGAGATTTTCCGAGAGATTTTCTTATCCCTGTGTAAATCTGAACTTTTGAAATTGGAAATCCCCATATATTATCTGGCCAAGTTATGGGATTTGGTATACTAAACAAAAATTTAAATGCAACTAGTGTTCCAAAATCATTCATTACCACTGTTATTGGCACATAAAGGAACTGAGCTATTCTTGAGATTTTCTTATCCCTGTGTAAATCTGAACTTTTGAAATTGGAAATCCGCATATATTATCTGGACCAGTGATGGGCTTTGGTATACTAAACAAAAAGTTAAATGCAACTAGCGTTCCAAAATCATTCATTACCACTGTTATTGGCACATAAAGGAACTGAGCTATTCTTGAGATTTGCTTATCCCTGTGTAAATCTGAACTTTTGAAATTGGAAATCCCCATATATTATCTGGCCAAGTTATGGGCTTTGGTATAGGTACTAAACAAAAAGTTAAATGCAACTAGTGTTCCAAAATCATTAGTTACCACTGTTATTGGCACCTAAAGGAACAGAGCTATTCTTGAGATTTTGTTATCCCTGTGTAAATATGAACTTTTGAAATTGGAAATCCCCATATATTATCTGGCCAAGTTATGGGATTTGGTATACTAAACAAAAAGTTAAATGCAACTAGTGTTCCAAAATCATTCATTGCCACTGTTATTGGCACATAAAGGAACTGAGCTATTCTTGAGATTTGCTTATCCTTGTGTAAATCTGAACTTTTGAAATTGGAAATCCATATATTATCTGGCCAAGTGATGGGCTTTGGTATACTAAACAAAAAGTTAAATGCAACTAGCGTTCCAAAATCATTCATTACCACTGTTATTGGCACCTAAAGGAACTGAGCTATTCTTGAGATTTTCTTATCCCTGTGTAAATTTGAACTTTTGAAATTGGAAATCCCCTTTATATTATCTGACCAAGTATGGGCTTTGGTATACTAAACAAAAAGTTAAATGCAACTAGTGTTCCAAAATCATTCACTACCACTGTTATTGGCACCTAAAGGAACTGATCTATTCTTAAGATTTTCTTATCCCTGTGTAAATCTGAACTTTTGAAATTGGAAATCCCCATATATTATCTGGCCAAGTGATGGGCTTTGGTATACTAAACAAAAAGTTAAATGCAACTAGTGTTCCAAAATCATTCATGACCACTGTTATTGGCACATAAAGGAACTGAGCTATTCATGAGATTTGCTTATCCCTGTGTAAATCTGAACTTTTGAAATTGGAAATCCCCATATATTATCTGGCCAAGTGATGGGCTTTGGTATACTAAACAAAAAGTTAAATGCAACTAGTGTTCCAAAATCATTCATTGCCACTGTTATTGGCACCTAAAGGAAGCGAGCTATTCTTGAGATTTTCTTATCCCTGTGTAAATCTGAACTTTTGAAATTGGAAATCCCCATATATTATCTGGCCAAGTGATGGGCTTTGGTATACTAAACAAAAAGTTAAATGCAACTAGTGTTCCAAAATCATTCATTGCCACTGTTATTGGCACCTAAAGGAAGCGAGCTATTCTTGAGATTTTCTTATCCCTGTGTAAATCTGAACTTTTGAAATTGGAAATCCCCATGTATTATCAGGCCAAGTGATGTGCTTTGGTATACTAAACAAAGAGTTAAATGCAACTAGTGTTCCAAAATCATTCATTGCCACTGTTATTGGCACATAAATGAACTGAGCTATTCTTGAGATTTGCTTATCCCTGTGTAAATCTGAACTTTTGAAATTTGAAATCCCCATATATTATCTGGCCAAGTTATGGGCTTTGGTATACTAAACAATAAGTTAAATGCAACTAGTGTTCCCAATTCATTCATTACCACTGTTATTGGCACCTAAAGGAACTGAGCTATTCTTAAGATTTTCTTATCCCTGTGTAAATCTGAACTTTTGAAATTGGAAATCCCCATATATTATCTGGCCAAGTTATGGGATTTGGTATACTAAACAAAAATTTAAATGCAACTAGTGTTCCAAAATCATTCATTACCACTGTTATTGGCACATAAAGGAACTGAGCTATTCTTGAGATTTTCTTATCCCTGTGTAAATCTGAACTTTTGAAATTGGAAATCCCCATATATTATCTGGCCAAGTTTTGAGCTTTGATATACTAAACAAAAAGTTAAATGCAACTAGCGTTCCAAAATCATTCATTACCACTGTTATTGGCACCTAAAGGAACTGAGCTATTCTTGAGATTTTCTTATCCCTGTGTAAATCTGAACTTTTGAAATTGGAAATGCCCATATATTATCTGGCCAAGTGATGGGCTTTGGTATACTAAACAAAAAGTTAAGTGCAACTAGTGTTCCAAAATCATTCATTGCCACTGTTATTGGCACCTAAAGGAACTGAGCTATTCTTAAGATTTTCTTATCGTTGTGTAAATCTGAACTTTTGAAATTGGAAATCCCCATATATTATCTGGCCAAGTTATGGGATTTGGTATACTAAACAAAAATTTAAATGCAACTAGTGTTCCAAAATCATTCATTACCACTGTTATTGGCACATAAAGGAACTGAGCTATTCTTGAGATTTTCTTATCCCTGTGTAAATCTGAACTTTTGAAATTGGAAATCCCCATATATTATCTGGCCAAGTTTTGAGCTTTGATATACTAAACAAAAAGTTAAATGCAACTAGCGTTCCAAAATCATTCATTACCACTGTTATTGGCACCTAAAGGAACTGAGCTATTCTTGAGATTTTCTTATCCCTGTGTAAATCTGAACTTTTGAAATTGGAAATGCCCATATATTATCTGGCCAAGTGATGGGCTTTGGTATACTAAACAAAAAGTTAAGTTCAACTAGTGTTCCAAAATCATTCATTGCCACTGTTATTGGCACCTAAAGGAACTGAGCTATTCTTAAGATTTTCTTATCGTTGTGTAAATCTGAACTTTTGAAATTGGAAATCCCCATATATTATCTGGCCAAGCGATGGGCTTTGGTATACTAAACAAAAAGTTAAATGCAACTAGTGTTCCAAAATCATTCGTAACCACTGTTATTGGCACCTAAAGGAACAGAGCTATTCTTCATCAGAGAGTCATTCCGTACTAAACCTGCAACTACAAAACTACTATTATTTTAATTCTGTGATAATAATCTATTTTTTAACATTTTTTATTCTAGTCGTTTATTTATTAGTGCTTTTCACCTCTTTTTTCATCGGTGCTGTTTAACAACTACTGTATTTTTCTTTCTGTGCTCCGCACACCTACCTTCATCCGATGCGGATGGACGTGTTTCGCGGTTGGTTGTAGAAAATGGCAAGAATTAGTGATTTAAAAGTAGTTCAGTTAAAAAACGAGCTATCGAGTTTGAAACTTAGTACCGCTGGTAATAAAAACGAGCTAGTGCTGAGATTAAAAAATGTGTTAAATAGCAGCTTTATCGAGGAGAGCGATACGACGACAAGTGTAGTAGGTGTTGATGACTGTGTACACAACGAGGGTAATATAAGTAAAATAATCAAATTAAGCGTAAAAAAATCTGCAAGTCATCCTAAATTTCGATGGACAAATACCTACCAACACAAAATTATTGCTATGGAGGAGAAGATAAAGCATTTAGAAAACCTTGTCCGGCGTGTCATAAAGAAATGCAAGGTCGTCAATCGAAAACGTACCGACTTGAAAACTCATAATTCTGCCTTTCAAAATCGTAGCAAACAAAAGAGGGCAGAAGATTTAATTAACCACGTTAAAACGTCCATGCCAGCTGCTAGAGCTGATAATATTACAACGTCAATACAAAATTCCAAGTTGCACAGGGAAAAACCAGATCAAAACTGTCATAACGGGGTTTTTCAAATTCGTGACCATCTAAAGACAACAGAAGATATAACTAACGATAATACGCAAACGTCGGCAGCTAGAGCAGACAACATTTCTATGATTAAGCAGGTAAAAAATAGCAAGTTGCATAGGGATAAATTAGATGCTTACCAGGATGTTTTGAGCAATTCCGGTAGAGACAACGAATCAGCAAACTTAATTAACACATATCCCAGAGAAAAAGCTTATAATAAATCCGCGTTAATAAAAAATTTAAAGAACAGAATTTTAATTATTGCCGACAGTCATGGACGAAACTGCGCTAACATTTTACAAACACTAATTGGCGACAGATATCAGATACAATGTTTGTTTAAACCAAATGCTACGTTTCAATCTGTGATAAGTGATATAAAAAAATTAACAATAGCGTACAACAAGACAGATCATGTAATAATAATAGGTGGCACAAACAATGCCTTGAGAGGAATCCAATTAAAGGAAAATTTAGTATGGGAAACGGCTAATAGCCTACAACACACGAACTCAATATTTATAACTGCACCGTATTGGCAAGGTCGTCCAGTTTTAAATAATTTGATTTATCAAACAAACATGAATTTATTCAACGGGCTAAAGAACACTAATTCAATATTGTGTGATATAAATTCCATAGTGGAGCAGAATGATTTCACCAAGCACGGCCTCCATCTGAATACATCAGGAAAATATAGATTGTGTAAAAAAATTGAAGACATCATCGCAACACAAATTTCCAGCAGGCAAAACTACGGCAGTATAACCAGCAGTAGCATCAACTTCAACAACCTAATTACTGTTAATATTACCCCCCAACCATTGACTACAGCAAATGGACACGATTCTGTTTGTGACGGAGAAACTCCTCAGGGACCAAATACACTATACCCATCATTGCAAGATTTTTTAGAGTAAATAGCAGCGAAGAGTCTGGAATTAGGTATATCAATAGGTATGAAGACAGAAATCGCGGTAACCACTTACATGCCATGCACTTAAATGTTCAATCGGTAAGGAAAAAATCCCTCGAACTGGAAGCGTTTTTACTTACTAGTGAACACAGCTACGACGTGGTCTGTCTGACGGAACATTTTCTGAATTCCTCGGAAATTGAAAACTTCTTGATAAACGGTTACAAAAATGTTTCTTATTATGCTAGGAAGAGTATGTTACGGGGGGGTGCCCTAATATTATGTAAGTATGAAATTGATTACGTTGTAAGAGATGATATAAATAGTTTATCTCAGGAATTTATATGTGAACTTGCTTCAATTGAACTCGTAAATTTAAATACTGTAATCATTACCATCTACCGTGCACCAACGTCAAGCAATACTGATTTTGTTCACTTTCTACACTGTTTTAATACGGTTTTAGGTAAATTGTTCAGGACAAAAAAAAATGTAATAATAAACGGCGACTTCAATATTCGATTTTTCTCCAATGACAATAAATTTAAAGACTTCTACGAGTTAATCAGTTCTTATAACTTCACAGCAACAATAGCAAACAATACTAGATATAACAATATTATTGATAATATATTGATAAATTTCGATTCACCGTACTGTACAAGTGTGTGCGACCCCGGATTATCAGATCACAGAGCAGTAACAATATCTGTAGATATCAACGTCACAAAATCAAACTCTACAAAAACCAGCATTAAATTTAGAAATTATAATAAGGCCTCAAATCTGTTTCAATTTTATCAGATACTAGACGGTGTCGACTGGTCTGTTCTGACGGACGTCAATATCTCCGTGAATGTCGCTTTCGAAGTATTTACTAAAATAATTAGTAATGGTATCGAACGGGCGTTCCCACTGCAATCACGCAAAATAAAGCAAGACGGGTCCAAAAAGATAAGCTGGTTTACTCCCGAGTTAAAAAAGTCAAGGGACCGCGTACAATTGTTGGCAGAAATGTATCAAAAGTTCCCCGACCCACAAATAAAAACGCGATTAATGGACATTAAGAACTTGTATAGACAACAATTACGGGAAGCAAAACGTACCAAATACGACGAGATTATTAAGAACAACGGTACATCACCCAAAATATACTGGGATATCATAAACGAACACCGAAACGAATGCAAAAACTCTATACGTACTACCGACTTGGAGGCTGACCAACTAAACGATTACTTTGTAAATATTGCAAATGACATAGTAAACAATTTACCTACAATCACTAACACCTTCGAAGAGTATTTAATCCCTAATCATAATTTACCGTACTTCAGATTCAGAAACATAACCTATATCGAAGTTAGAGATATAATTAATATGTTAAAAAATAAAAATAGTTCAGATCACTTTGAAATAAATGTAAAACTAATCAAAAAAGTCAAAGATATTATTATAATTCCTTTAACAAATCTATACAACCTATGTATAAACATGGGCGAGTATCCGGATAATTTAAAAATATCCAAGGTAGTCCCTTTGCATAAAGGAGGGGATCTAAACAATACCAACTATCGGCCCATATCATTATTGCCTATCTGCTCAAAAATTTTTGAAAGCGCACTAAAAAATCAAATTACGGAACACTTTGAAAAATCACAAATTCTCACCGCAAGTCAGTACGGTTTCCGGAAAAACAGAAGCACAGTTAACGCAATCATGTATTTAATCAACAAATTAATAGAAGGGTACGAAAAGGGAGTCTACACAGAAGTTGTTTTTTGTGATTTGCAAAAAGCTTTCGACTGTGTTTCACATCGTGTGCTTCTTGAGAAGTTAAAATATTACAATTTCTGCGAGCGAAGTCTGCACCTACTAAAATCATATCTTGAGAATAGAACACAATATACTTGTGTTAATAATAAGTTGTCTACCCCTAAACAGATTTCATGTGGGGTACCTCAAGGCTCGGTGCTGGGGCCTATCCTTTTCCTTATTTATATAAATGATTTGCGACAAGCGATATCAAACGCCGACCTATTGTTGTTTGCAGACGACACAACGTTGTTGTATTCGGATTTTCATCTACAGATGCTCAGACAGCGGTTACATGGAGCGCGAACGGACGCGAAAAGCTGGTTTACAGCAAACTATTTAAAATTAAATGCGACTAAAACTAACAGTATGACATTCACTCTCAGGAGATCAGATGACATCGTCAATAGTACTTTGCAATCAGCGAAATTCTTGGGCATTCATCTTGATTCCACCCTAACGTGGAATCAACATGTTGATATGCTCTCGAATAAACTGTCCAAAAATATTTTTGTAATAAGAAACCTTAAAGAACTATTACCACAAAAAACAGTACTTGTTGCATATCATGCTTTATTTATGTCAATTTGTTCATACGGTCTGATAGTCTGGGGCCACTCGCCGCATGCTATGCGAATATTTGGCCTCCAGAGAAAAGTTGTAAGAATAATTGCGAGCTTGAGTTACCGCGCAGATGTCAGAAAAAATTTTGTTGAGTTAAATCTACTAACGTTACCTTCGCTATATATTTTCGTGTGTTTAATTTACGTTAAAAATAATTTCAACAAGTATCACACCCACAACGCCGTACACCAACATCAAACCAGAGGGGCTGTACAAATACGCTTGCAATTTTTAAGACTACAAACATGTAGGAACGGGGAAAACTACTATGGTCCTACTTTTTACAATAAATTACCTAGTAGTGTCAGAGACTTACCCATTAAAAATTATAAGACCGCCGTAAAGAGGTTTTTGATTTCCAAGGCATTCTATGATATCAAAGAATTTCTAAAATATAATATTAGTGAACTTGATTTTTTTTAATTATACATGTAAAATTGTGTTTTATATTCTATTTATACTAGGTGTATTATGTATTGTATTATTTTGATATTGACAAGTGTAAAACAAGTTTTGTTATAACACAGAAATAAAATCTTATCTTATCTATACTAAACAAAAAGTTAAATGCAACTAGTGTTCCAAAATCATTCATTGCCACTGTTATTGGCACATAAAGGAACTGAGCTATTCTTGAGATTTGCTTATCCCTGTGTAAATCTGAACTTTTGAAATTGGAAATCCTCATACCTATATTATCTGGCCAAGTTATGGGATTTGGTATACTAAACAAAAATTTAAATGCAACTAGTGTTCCAAAATCATTCATTACCACTGTTATTGGCACCTAAAGGAACTGAGCTATTCTTGAGATTTTCTTATCCCTGTGTAAATCTGAACTTTTGAAATTGGAAATCCCCATATATTATCTGGCCAAGTTATGGGATTTGGTATACTAACCAAAAAGTTAAATGCAACTAGTGTTCCAAAATCATTCATTGCCACTGTTATTGGCACATAAAAGGAACTGAGCTATTCTTGAGATTTGCTTAACCCTGTGTAAATCTGAACTTTTGAAATTGGAAATCCCCATATATTATCTGGCCAAGTGATGGGATTTGGTATACTAAACAAAAAGTTAAATGCATCTAGTGTTCCAAAATCATTCATTACCACTGTTATTGACACCTAAAGAAACCGAGCTATTCTTGAGATTTTCTTGTCCCTGTGTAAATCTGAACTTTTGAAATTGGAAATCCCCATATATTATCTGGCCAAGTGATGGGCTTTGGTATACTAAACAAAAAGTTAAATGCAACTAGTGTTCCAAAATCATTCATTACCACTGTTATTGACACCTAAAGGAACCGAGCTATTCTTAAGATTTTCTGATCCCTGTGTAAATCTGAACTTTTGAAATTCGAAATCCCAATATATTATCTGGCCAAGTTATGGGATTTGGTATACTAAACAAAAATTTAAATGCAACTAGTGTTCCAGAATCATTCATTACCACTGTTATTGGCACCTAAAGGAACTGAGCTATTCTTGAGATTTTCTTATCCCTGTGTAAATCTGAACTTTTGAAATTGGAAATCCCCATATATTATCTGGCCAAGTTTTGAGCTTTGATATACTAAACAAAAAGTTAAATGCAACTAGCGTTCCAAAATCATTCATTACCACTGTTATTGACACCTAAAGGAACCGAGCTATTCTTAAGATTTTCTGATCCCTGTGTAAATCTGAACTTTTGAAATTCGAAATCCCAATATATTATCTGGCCAAGTTATGGGATTTGGTATACTAAACAGAAATTTAAATGCAACTAGTGTTCCAGAATCATTCATTACCACTGTTATTGGCACCTAAAAGAACTGAGCTATTCTTGAGATTTGCTTAACCCTGTGTACATCTGAACTTTTGAAATTGGAAATCCCCATATATTATCTGGCCAAGTTTTGAGCTTTGATATACTAAACAAAAAGTTAAATGCAACTAGCGTTCCAAAATCATTCATTGCCACTCTTATTGGCACATAAAGGAACTGAGCTATTCTTGAGATTTGCTTATCCCTGTGTAAATCTGAACTTTTGAAATTGGAAATCCCCATATATTATCTGGCCAAGTGATGGGCTTTGGTATACTAAACAAAAAGTTAAATGCAACTAGTGTTCCAAAATCATTCATTGCCACTGTTATTGGCACATAAAGGAACTGAGCTCTTCTTGAGATTTGCTTAACCCTGTGTACATCTGAACTTTTGAAATTGGAAATCCCCATATATTATCTGGCCAAGTGATGGGCTTTGGTATACTAAACAAAAATTTAAATGCAACTAGTGTTCCAAAATCATTCATTACCACTGTTATTGGCACATAAAGGAACTGAGCTATTCTTGAGATTTTCTTATCCCTGTGTAAATCTGAACTTTTGAAATTGGAAATCCCCATATATTATCTGGCCAAGTTTAGAGCTTTGATATACTAAACAAAAAGTTAAATGCAACTAGCGTTCCAAATCATTCATTACCACTGTTATTGGCACCTAAAGGAACTGAGCTATTCTTAAGATTTTCTTATCCCTGTGTAAATCTGAACTTTTGAAACTGGAAATCCCCATACATTATCTGGCCAAGTGATGGGCTTTGGTATACTAAACAAAAAGTTAAATGCAACTAGCGTTCCAAAATCATTCATTGCCACTGTTATTGGCACCTAAAGGAAGCGAGCTATTCTTGAGATTTTCTTATCCCTGTGTAAATCTGAACTTTTGAAATTGGAAATCCCAATATATTATCTGGCCAAGTTATGGGCTTTGGTATACTAAACAAAAAGTTAAATGCAACTAGTGTTCCAAATTCATTCATTACCACTGATATTGGCACCTAAAGGAACTGAGCTATTCTTAAGATTTTCTTATCGCTGTGTAAATCTGAACTTTTGAAATTGGAAATCCCCATATATTATCTGGCCAAGTGATGGGCTTTGGTATACTAAACAAAAAGTTAAATGCAACTAGTGTTCCAAAATCATTCATTACCACTGTTATTGACACCTAAAGGAACCGAGCTATTCTTAAGATTTTCTGATCCCTGTGTAAATCTGAACTTTTGAAATTCGAAATCCCAATATATTATCTGGCCAAGTTATGGGATTTGGTATACTAAACAAAAATTTAAATGCAACTAGTGTTCCAGAATCATTCATTACCACTGTTATTGGCACCTAAAGGAACTGAGCTATTCTTGAGATTTTCTTATCCCTGTGTAAATCTGAACTTTTGAAATTGGAAATCCCCATATATTATCTGGCCAAGTTTTGAGCTTTGATATACTAAACAAAAAGTTAAATGCAACTAGCGTTCCAAAATCATTCATTACCACTGTTATTGACACCTAAAGGAACCGAGCTATTCTTAAGATTTTCTGATCCCTGTGTAAATCTGAACTTTTGAAATTCGAAATCCCAATATATTATCTGGCCAAGTTATGGGATTTGGTATACTAAACAAAAATTTAAATGCAACTAGTGTTCCAGAATCATTCATTACCACTGTTATTGGCACCTAAAAGAACTGAGCTATTCTTGAGATTTGCTTAACCCTGTGTACATCTGAACTTTTGAAATTGGAAATCCCCATATATTATCTGGCCAAGTTTTGAGCTTTGATATACTAAACAAAAAGTTAAATGCAACTAGCGTTCCAAAATCATTCATTGCCACTCTTATTGGCACATAAAGGAACTGAGCTATTCTTGAGATTTGCTTATCCCTGTGTAAATCTGAACTTTTGAAATTGGAAATCCCCATATATTATCTGGCCAAGTGATGGGCTTTGGTATACTAAACAAAAAGTTAAATGCAACTAGTGTTCCAAAATCATTCATTGCCACTGTTATTGGCACATAAAGGAACTGAGCTATTCTTGAGATTTGCTTAACCCTGTGTACATCTGAACTTTTGAAATTGGAAATCCCCATATATTATCTGGCCAAGTGATGGGCTTTGGTATACTAAACAAAAATTTAAATGCAACTAGTGTTCCAAAATCATTCATTACCACTGTTATTGGCACATAAAGGAACTGAGCTATTCTTGAGATTTGCTTAACCCTGTGTACATCTGAACTTTTGAAATTGGAAATCCCCATATATTATCTGGCCAAGTTTTGAGCTTTGATATACTAAACAAAAAGTTAAATGCAACTAGCGTTCCAAATCATTCATTACCACTGTTATTGGCACCTAAAGGAACTGAGCTATTCTTAAGATTTTCTTATCCCTGTGTAAATCTGAACTTTTGAAACTGGAAATCCCCATACATTATCTGGCCAAGTGATGGGCTTTGGTATACTAAACAAAAAGTTAAATGCAACTAGCGTTCCAAAATCATTCATTGCCACTGTTATTGGCACCTAAAGGAAGCGAGCTACTCTTGAGATTTTCTTATCCCTGTGTAAATCTGAACTTTTGAAATTGGAAATCCCCATGTATTATCTGGCCAAGTGATGTGCTTTGGTATACTAAACAAAAAGTTAAATGCAACTAGTGTTCCAAAATCATTCATTGCCACTGTTATTGGCACATAAAGGAACTGAGCTATTCTTGAGATTTGCTTAACCCTGTGTACATCTGAACTTTTGAAATTGGAAATCCCCATATATTATCTGGCCAAGTGATGGGCTTTGGTATACTAAACAAAAATTTAAATGCAACTAGTGTTCCAAAATCATTCATTACCACTGTTATTGGCACATAAAGGAACTGAGCTATTCTTGAGATTTTCTTATCCCTGTGTAAATCTGAACTTTTGAAATTGGAAATCCCCATATATTATCTGGCCAAGTTTTGAGCTTTGATATACTAAACAAAAAGTTAAATGCAACTAGCGTTCCAAATCATTCATTACCACTGTTATTGGCACCTAAAGGAACTGAGCTATTCTTAAGATTTTCTTATCCCTGTGTAAATCTGAACTTTTGAAACTGGAAATCCCCATACATTATCTGGCCAAGTGATGGGCTTTGGTATACTAAACAAAAAGTTAAATGCAACTAGCGTTCCAAAATCATTCATTGCCACTGTTATTGGCACCTAAAGGAAGCGAGCTATTCTTGAGATTTTCTTATCCCTGTGTAAATCTGAACTTTTGAAATTGGAAATCCCCATGTATTATCTGGCCAAGTGATGTGCTTTGGTATACTAAACAAAAAGTTAAATGCAACTAGTGTTCCAAAATCATTCATTGCCACTGTTATTGGCACCTAAAGGAAGCGAGCTATTCTTGAGATTTTCTTATCCCTGTGTAAATCTGAACTTTTGAAATTGGAAATCCCCATATATTATCTGGCCAAGTTATGGGCTTTGGTATACTAAACAATAAGTTAAATGCAACTAGTGTTCCCAATTCATTCATTACCACTGTTATTGGCACCTAAAGGAACTGAGCTATTCTTAAGATTTTCTTATCCCTGTGTAAATCTGAACTTTTGAAATTGGAAATCCCAATATATTATCTGGCCAAGTTATGGGATTTGGTATACTAAACAAAAATTTAAATGCAACTAGTGTTCCAAAATCATTCATTACCACTGTTATTGGCACCTAAAGGAACTGAGCTATTCTTGAGATTTTCTTATCCCTGTGTAAATCTGAACTTTTGAAATTGGAAATCCCCATATATTATCTGGCCAAGTGATGGGCTTTGGTATACTAAACAAAAAATTAAGTGCAACTAGTGTTCCAAAATCATTCATTGCCACTGTCATTGGTACATAAAGGAACTGAGCTATTCTTGAGATTAGCTTATCCCTGTGTAAATCTGAACTTTTGAAATTGGAAATCCCCATATATTATCTGGCCAAGTTATGGGATTTGGTATACTAAACAAAAATTTAAATGCAACTAGTGTTCCAAAATCATTCATTGCCACTGTTATTGGCACATAAATGAACTGAGCTATTCTTGAGATTTGCTTATCCCTGTGTAAATCTGAACTTTTGAAATTGGAAATCCCCATATATTATCTGGCCAAGTTATGGGCTTTGGTATACTAAACAATAAGTTAAATGCAACTAGTGTTCCCAATTCATTCATTACCACTGTTATTGGCACCTAAAGGAACTGAGCTATTCTTAAGATTTTCTTATCCCTGTGTAAATCTGAACTTTTGAAATTGGAAATCCCAATATATTATCTGGCCAAGTTATGGGATTTGGTATACTAAACAAAAATTTAAATGCAACTAGTGTTCCAAAATCATTCATTACCACTGTTATTGGCACCTAAAGGAACTGAGCTATTATTGAGATTTTCTTATCCCTGTGTAAATCTGAACTTTTGAAATTGGAAATCCCCATATATTATCTGGCCAAGTGATGGGCTTTGGTATACTAAACAAAAAATTAAGTGCAACTAGTGTTCCAAAATCATTCATTGCCACTGTCATTGGTACATAAAGGAACTGAGCTATTCTTGAGATTAGCTTATCCCTGTGTAAATCTGAACTTTTGAAATTGGAAATCCCCATATATTATCTGGCCAAGTTATGGGATTTGGTATACTAAACAAAAATTTAAATGCAACTAGTGTTCCAAAATCATTCATTACCACTGTTATTGGCACATAAAGGAACTGAGCTATTCTTGAGATTTTCTTATCCCTGTGTAAATCTGAACTTTTGAAATTGGAAATCCCCATATATTATCTGGCCAAGTTTTGAGCTTTGATATACTAAACAAAAAGTTAAATGCAACTAGCGTTCCAAATCATTCATTACCACTGTTATTGGCACCTAAAGGAACTGAGCTATTCTTAAGATTTTCTTATCCCTGTGTAAATCTGAACTTTTGAAATTGGAAATCCCCATATATTATCTGGCCAAGTGATGGGCTTTGGTATACTAAACAAAAAGTTAAATGCAACTAGCGTTCCAAAATCATTCATTACCACTGTTATTGGCACCTAAAGGAAGCGAGCTATTCTTGAGATTTTCTTATCCCTGTGTAAATCTGAACTTTTGAAATTGGAAATCCCCATGTATTATCTGGCCAAGTGATGTGCTTTGGTATACTAAACAAAAAGTTAAATGCAACTAGTGTTCCAAAATCATTCATTGCCACTGTTATTGGCACATAAATGAACTGAGCTATTCTTGAGATTTTCTTATCCCTGTGTAAATCTGAACTTTTGAAATTGGAAATCCCCATATATTATCTGGCCAAGTTATGGGCTTTGGTATACTAAACAATAAGTTAAATGCAACTAGTGTTCCCAATTCATTCATTACCACTGTTATTGGTACATAAAGGAACTGAGCTATTCTTGAGATTAGCTTATCCCTGTGTAAATCTGAACTTTTGAAATTGGAAATCCCCATATATTATCTGGCCAAGTTATGGGCTTTGGTATACTAAACAATAAGTTAAATGCAACTAGTGTTCCCAATTCATTCATTGCCACTGTCATTGGTACATAAAGGAACTGAGCTATTCTTGAGATTAGCTTATCCCTGTGTAAATCTGAACTTTTGAAATTGGAAATCCCCATATATTATCTGGCCAAGTTATGGGATTTGGTATACTAAACAAAAATTTAAATGCAACTAGTGTTCCAAATCATTCATTACCACTGTTATTGGCACATAAAGGAACTGAGCTATTCTTGAGATTTTCTTATCCCTGTGTAAATCTGAACTTTTGAAATTGGAAATCCCCATATATTATCTGGCCAAGTTTTGAGCTTTGATATACTAAACAAAAAGTTAAATGCAACTAGCGTTCCAAATCATTCATTACCACTGTTATTGGCACCTAAAGGAACTGAGCTATTCTTAAGATTTTCTTATCCCTGTGTAAATCTGAACTTTTGAAATTGGAAATCCCCATATATTATCTGGCCAAGTGATGGGCTTTGGTATACTAAACAAAAAGTTAAATGCAACTAGCGTTCCAAAATCATTCATTACCACTGTTATTGGCACCTAAAGGAAGCGAGCTATTCTTGAGATTTTCTTATCCCTGTGTAAATCTGAACTTTTGAAATTGGAAATCCCCATGTATTATCTGGCCAAGTGATGTGCTTTGGTATACTAAACAAAAAGTTAAATGCAACTAGTGTTCCAAAATCATTCATTGCCACTGTTATTGGCACATAAATGAACTGAGCTATTCTTGAGATTTTCTTATCCCTGTGTAAATCTGAACTTTTGAAATTGGAAATCCCCATATATTATCTGGCCAAGTGATGGGCTTTGGTATACTAAACAAAAAGTTAAATGCAACTAGTGTTCCAAAATCATTCATTGCCACTGTTATTGGCACCTAAAGGAACTGAGCTATTCTTAAGATTTTCTTATCCCTGTGTAAATCTGAACTTTTGAAATTGGAAATCCCAATATATTATCTGGCCAAGTTATGGGATTTGGTATACTAAACAAAAATTTAAATGCAACTAGTGTTCCAAAATCATTCATTACCACTGTTATTGGCACCTAAAGGAACTGAGCTATTCTTGAGATTTTCTTATCCCTGTGTAAATCTGAACTTTTGAAATTGGAAATCCCCATATATTATCTGGCCAAGTGATGGGCTTTGGTATACTAAACAAAAAGTTAAATGCAACTAGTGTTCCAAAATCATTCATTGCCACTGTTATTGGCACCTAAAGGAAGCGAGCTATTCTTGAGATTTTCTTGTCCCTGTGTAAATCTGAACTTTTGAAATTGGAAATCCCCATGTATTATCTGGCCAAGTGATGTGCTTTGGTATACTAAACAAAAAGTTAAATGCAACTAGTGTTCCAAAATCATTCATTGCCACTGTTATTGGCACCTAAAGGAAGCGAGCTATTCTTGAGATTTTCTTGTCCCTGTGTAAATCTGAACTTTTGAAATTGGAAATCCCCATGTATTATCTGGCCAAGTGATGTGCTTTGGTATACTAAACAAAAAGTTAAATGCAACTAGTGTTCCAAAATCATTCATTGCCACTGTTATTGGCACATAAATGAACTGAGCTATTCTTGAGATTTGCTTATCCCTGTGTAAATCTGAACTTTTGAAATTGGAAATCCCCATATATTATCTGGCCAAGTTATGGGCTTTGGTATACTAAACAATAAGTTAAATGCAACTAGTGTTCCCAATTCATTCATTACCACTGTTATTGGCACCTAAAGGAACTGAGCTATTCTTAAGATTTTCTTATCCCTGTGTAAATCTGAACTTTTGAAATTGGAAATCCCAATATATTATCTGGCCAAGTTATGGGATTTGGTATACTAAACAAAAATTTAAATGCAACTAGTGTTCCAAAATCATTCATTACCACTGTTATTGGCACCTAAAGGAACTGAGCTATTCTTGAGATTTTCTTATCCCTGTGTAAATCTGAACTTTTGAAATTGGAAATCCCCATATATTATCTGGCCAAGTGATGGGCTTTGGTATACTAAACAAAAAATTAAGTGCAACTAGTGTTCCAAAATCATTCATTACCACTGTTATTGGCACCTAAAGGAACTGAGCTATTCTTGAGATTTTCTTATCCCTGTGTAAATCTGAACTTTTGAAATTGGAAATCCCCATATATTATCTGGCCAAGTGATGGGCTTTGGTATACTAAACAAAAAATTAAGTGCAACTAGTGTTCCAAAATCATTCATTACCACTGTTATTGGCACATAAAGGAACTGAGCTATTCTTAAGATTTGCTTATCCCTGTGTAAATCTGAACTTTTGAAATTGGAAATCCCCATATATTATCTGGCCAAGTTATGGGCTTTGGTATACTAAACAAAAAGTTAAATGCAACTAGTGTTCCAAAATCATTCATTGCCACTGTTCTTGGCACCTAAAGGAGCTGAGCTATTCTTAAGATTTGCTTATCCCTGTGTAGATCTGAACTTTTGAAATTGGAAATCCCCATATATTATCTGGCCAAGTGATGGGCTTTGGTATACTAAACAAAAAGTTAAATGCAACTAGTGTTCCAAAATCATTCATTGCCACTGTTCTTGGCACCTAAAGGAGCTGAGCTATTCTTAAGATTTGCTTATCCCTGTGTAAATCTGAACTTTTGAAATTGGAAATCCCCATATATTATCTGGCCAAGTGATGGGCTTTGGTATACTAAACAAAAAGTTAAATGCAACTAGTGTTCCAAAATCATTCATTACCACTGTTATTGGCACCTAAAGGAACAGAGCTATTCTTAAGATTTTCTTATCCCTGTGTAAATCTGAACTTTTGAAATTGGAAATCCCCATACATTATCTGGCCAAGTGATGGGCTTTGGTATACTAAACAAAAAGTTAAATGCAACTAGCGTTCCAAAATCATTCATTACCACTGTTATTGGCACCTAAAGGAAGCGAGCTATTCTTGAGATTTTCTTATCCCTGTGTAAATCTGAACTTTTGAAATTGGAAATCCCCATGTATTATCTGGCCAAGTGATGTGCTTTGGTATACTAAACAAAAAGTTAAATGCAACTAGTGTTCCAAAATCATTCATTGCCACTGTTATTGGCACATAAATGAACTGAGCTATTCTTGAGATTTGCTTATCCCTGTGTAAATCTGAACTTTTGAAATTGGAAATCCCAATATATTATCTGGCCAAGTTATGGGATTTGGTATACTAAACAAAAATTTAAATGCAACTAGTGTTCCAAAATCATTCATTACCACTGTTATTGGCACCTAAAGGAACTGAGCTATTCTTGAGATTTTCTTATCCCTGTGTAAATCTGAACTTTTGAAATTGGAAATCCCCATATATTATCTGGCCAAGTGATGGGCTTTGGTATACTAAACAAAAAATTAAGTGCAACTAGTGTTCCAAAATCATTCATTGCCACTGTTATTGGCACATAAAGGAACTGAGCTATTCTTGAGATTAGCTTATCCCTGTGTAAATCTGAACTTTTGAAATTGGAAATCCCAATATATTATCTGGCCAAGTTATGGAATTTGGTATACTAAACAAAAAGTTAAATGCAACTGGCGTTCCAAAATCATTCATTACCACTGTTATTGGCACCTAAAGGAACTGAGCTATTCTTAAGATTTACTTATCGTTGTGTAAATCTGAACTTTTGAAATTAGAAATCCCAATATCTTATCTGGCCAAGTTATGGAATTTGGTATACTAAACAAAAAGTTAAATGCAACTAGCGTTCCAAAATCATTCATTACCACTGTTATTGGCACCTAAAGGAACTGAGCTATTCTTAAGATTTACTTATCGTTGTGTAAATCTGAACTTTTGAAATTGGAAATCCCCATATATTATCTGGCCAAGCGATGGGCTTTGGTATACTAAACAAAAAGTTAAATGCAACTAGTGTCCCAAAATCATTCGTTGCCACTGATATTGGCACCTAAAGGAACTGAGCTATTCTTGAGATTTGCTTATCCCTGTGTAAATCTGAACTTTTGAAATTGGAAATCCCCATATATTATTTGGCCAAGTTATGGGCTTTGGTATACTAAACAAAAAGTTAAATGCAACTAGTGTTCCAAATTCATTCATTACCACTGATATTGGCACCTAAAGGAACTGAGCTATTCTTAAGATTTTCTTATCGCTGTGTAAATCTGAACTTTTGAAATTGGAAATCCCCATATATTATCTGGCCAAGTGATGGGCTTTGGTATAGGTACTAAACAAAAAGTTAAATGCAACTAGTGTTCCAAAATCATTCGTTACCACTGTTATTGGCACCTAAAGGAACTGAGCTATTCTTGAGATTTTCTTATCCCTGTGTAAATATGAACTTTTGAAATTGGAAATCCCCATATATTATCTGGCCAAGTTATGGGATTTGGTATACTAAACAAAAAGTTAAATGCAACTAGTGTTCCAAAATCATTCATTGCCACTGTTATTGGCACATAAAGGAACTGAGCTATTCTTGAGATTTGCTTATCCCTGTGTAAATCTGAACTTTTGAAATTGGAAATCCCCATATATTATCTGGCCAAGTGATGGGCTTTGGTATACTAAACAAAAAGTTAAGTGCAACTAGTGTTCCAAAATCATTCATTGCCACTGTTATTGGCACATAAAGGAACTGAGCTATTCTTGAGATTTGCTTATCCCTGTGTTAATCTGAACTTTTGAAATTGGAAATCCCCATATATTATCTGGCCAAGTGATGGGATTTGGTATACCAAACAAAAATTTAAATGCAACTAGTGTTCCAAAATCATTCATTACCACTGTTATTGGCACATAAAGGAACTGAGCTATTCTTGAGATTTTCTTATCCCTGTGTAAATCTGAACTTTTGAAATTGGAAATCCCCATATATTATCTGGCCAAGTTTTGAGCTTTGATATACTAAACAAAAAGTTAAATGCAACTAGCGTTCCAAAATTATTCATTACCACTGTTATTGGCACCTAAAGGAACTGAGCTATTCTTAAGATTTTCTTATCCCTGTGTAAATCTGAACTTTTGAAATCGGAAATCCCTATATATTATCTGGCCAAGTTATGGGCTTTGGTATACTAAACAATAAGTTAAATGCAACTAGTGTTCCCAATTCATTCATTACCACTGTTATTGGCACCTAAAGGAACTGAGCTATTCTTAAGATTTTCTTATCCCTGTGTAAATCTGAACTTTTGAAATTGGAAATCCCAATATATTATCTGGCCAAGTTATGGGATTTGGTATACTAAACAAAAATTTAAATGCAACTAGTGTTCCAAAATCATTCATTACCACTGTTATTGGCACCTAAAGGAACTGAGCTATTCTTGAGATTTTCTTATCCCTGTGTAAATCTGAACTTTTGAAATTGGAAATCCCCATATATTATCTGGCCAAGTGATGGGCTTTGGTATACTAAACAAAAAATTAAGTGCAACTAGTGTTCCAAAATCATTCATTGCCACTGTTATTGGCACATAAAGGAACTGAGCTATTCTTGAGATTAGCTTATCCCTGTGTAAATCTGAACTTTTGAAATTGGAAATCCCCATATATTATCTGGCCAAGTTATGGGATTTGGTATACTAACCAAAAATTTAAATGCAACTAGTGTTCCAAAATCATTCATTACCACTGTTATTGGCACATAAAGGAACTGAGCTATTCTTAAGATTTTCTTATCCCTGTGTAAATCTGAACTTTTGAAATTGGAAATCCCCATATATTATCTGGCCAAGTGATGGGCTTTGGTATACTAAACAAAAAGTTAAATGCAACTAGTGTTCCAAAATCATTCATTGCCACTCTTATTGGCACATAAAGGAACTGAGCTATTCTTGAGATTTGCTTATCCCTGTGTAAATCTGAACTTTTGAAATTGGAAATCCCCATATATTATCTGGCCAAGTTATGGGCTTTGGTATACTAAACAAAAAGTTAAATGCAACTAGCGTTCCAAAATCATTCATTACCACTGTTATTGGCACCTAAAGGAACTGAGCTATTCTTAAGATTTTCTTATCCCTGTGTAAATCTGAACTTTTGAAATTGGAAATCCCCATATATTATCTGGCCAAGTGATGGGCTTTGGTATACTAAACAAAAAGTTAAATGCAACTAGTGTTCCAAAATCATTCATTGCCACTGTTATTGGCACCTAAAGGAGCTGAGCTTTTCTTAAGATTTTCTTATCCCTGTGTAAATCTGAACTTTTGAAATTGGAAATCCCAATATATTATCTGGCCAAGTTATGGAATTTGGTATACTAAACAAAAAGTTAAATGCAACTAGCGTTCCAAAATCATTCATTACCACTGTTATTGGCACCTAAAGGAACTGAGCTATTCTTAAGATTTTCTTATCGCTGTGTAAATCTGAACTTTTGAAATTGGAAATCCCCATATATTATCTGGCCAAGTGATGGGCTTTGGTATAGGTACTAAACAAAAAGTTAAATGCAACTAGTGTTCCAAAATCATTCGTTACCACTGTTATTGGCACCTAAAGGAACTGAGCTATTCTTGAGATTTTCTTATCCCTGTGTAAATATGAACTTTTGAAATTGGAAATCCCCATATATTATCTGGCCAAGTTATGGGATTTGGTATACTAAACAAAAAGTTAAATGCAACTAGTGTTCCAAAATCATTCATTGCCACTGTTATTGGCACATAAAGGAACTGAGCTATTCTTGAGATTTGCTTATCCCTGTGTAAATCTGAACTTTTGAAATTGGAAATCCCCATATATTATCTGGCCAAGTGATGGGCTTTGGTATACTAAACAAAAAGTTAAGTGCAACTAGTGTTCCAAAATCATTCATTGCCACTGTTATTGGCACATAAAGGAACTGAGCTATTCTTGAGATTTGCTTATCCCTGTGTTAATCTGAACTTTTGAAATTGGAAATCCCCATATATTATCTGGCCAAGTGATGGGATTTGGTATACCAAACAAAAATTTAAATGCAACTAGTGTTCCAAAATCATTCATTACCACTGTTATTGGCACATAAAGGAACTGAGCTATTCTTGAGATTTTCTTATCCCTGTGTAAATCTGAACTTTTGAAATTGGAAATCCCCATATATTATCTGGCCAAGTTTTGAGCTTTGATATACTAAACAAAAAGTTAAATGCAACTAGCGTTCCAAAATTATTCATTACCACTGTTATTGGCACCTAAAGGAACTGAGCTATTCTTAAGATTTTCTTATCCCTGTGTAAATCTGAACTTTTGAAATCGGAAATCCCTATATATTATCTGGCCAAGTTATGGGCTTTGGTATACTAAACAATAAGTTAAATGCAACTAGTGTTCCCAATTCATTCATTACCACTGTTATTGGCACCTAAAGGAACTGAGCTATTCTTAAGATTTTCTTATCCCTGTGTAAATCTGAACTTTTGAAATTGGAAATCCCAATATATTATCTGGCCAAGTTATGGGATTTGGTATACTAAACAAAAATTTAAATGCAACTAGTGTTCCAAA
Organism: Hemicrepidius hirtus; assembly: GCA_963082805.1. Taxonomy (NCBI): domain Eukaryota; kingdom Metazoa; phylum Arthropoda; class Insecta; order Coleoptera; family Elateridae; genus Hemicrepidius; species Hemicrepidius hirtus. The sequence continues at coordinate 11,471,606 of OY720168.1, forward strand.
ATCATTCATTACCACTGTTATTGGCACCTAAAGGAACTGAGCTATTCTTGAGATTTTCTTATCCCTGTGTAAATCTGAACTTTTGAAATTGGAAATCCCCATATATTATCTGGCCAAGTGATGGGCTTTGGTATACTAAACAAAAAATTAAGTGCAACTAGTGTTCCAAAATCATTCATTGCCACTGTTATTGGCACATAAAGGAACTGAGCTATTCTTGAGATTAGCTTATCCCTGTGTAAATCTGAACTTTTGAAATTGGAAATCCCCATATATTATCTGGCCAAGTTATGGGATTTGGTATACTAACCAAAAATTTAAATGCAACTAGTGTTCCAAAATCATTCATTACCACTGTTATTGGCACATAAAGGAACTGAGCTATTCTTAAGATTTTCTTATCCCTGTGTAAATCTGAACTTTTGAAATTGGAAATCCCCATATATTATCTGGCCAAGTGATGGGCTTTGGTATACTAAACAAAAAGTTAAATGCAACTAGTGTTCCAAAATCATTCATTGCCACTCTTATTGGCACATAAAGGAACTGAGCTATTCTTGAGATTTGCTTATCCCTGTGTAAATCTGAACTTTTGAAATTGGAAATCCCCATATATTATCTGGCCAAGTTATGGGCTTTGGTATACTAAACAAAAAGTTAAATGCAACTAGCGTTCCAAAATCATTCATTACCACTGTTATTGGCACCTAAAGGAACTGAGCTATTCTTAAGATTTTCTTATCCCTGTGTAAATCTGAACTTTTGAAATTGGAAATCCCCATATATTATCTGGCCAAGTGATGGGCTTTGGTATACTAAACAAAAAGTTAAATGCAACTAGTGTTCCAAAATCATTCATTGCCACTGTTATTGGCACCTAAAGGAGCTGAGCTTTTCTTAAGATTTTCTTATCCCTGTGTAAATCTGAACTTTTGAAATTGGAAATCCCAATATATTATCTGGCCAAGTTATGGAATTTGGTATACTAAACAAAAAGTTAAATGCAACTAGCGTTCCAAAATCATTCATTACCACTGTTATTGGCACCTAAAGGAACTGAGCTATTCTTAAGATTTACTTATCGTTGTGTAAATCTGAACTTTTGAAATTGGAAATCCCCATATATTATCTGGCCAAGCGATGGGCTTTGGTATACTAAACAAAAAGTTAAATGCAACTAGTGTTCCAAAATCATTCGTTGCCACTGATATTGGCACCTAAAGGAACTGAGCTATTCTTGAGATTTGCTTATCCCTGTGTAAATCTGAACTTTTGAAATTGGAAATCCCCATATATTATTTGGCCAAGTTATGGGCTTTGGTATACTAAACAAAAAGTTAAATGCAACTAGTGTTCCAAATTCATTCATTACCACTGATATTGGCACCTAAAGGAACTGAGCTATTCTTAAGATTTTCTTATCGCTGTGTAAATCTGAACTTTTGAAATTGGAAATCCCCATATATTATCTGGCCAAGTGATGGGCTTTGGTATAGGTACTAAACAAAAAGTTAAATGCAACTAGTGTTCCAAAATCATTCGTTACCACTGTTATTGGCACCTAAAGGAACTGAGCTATTCTTGAGATTTTCTTATCCCTGTGTAAATATGAACTTTTGAAATTGGAAATCCCCATATATTATCTGGCCAAGTTATGGGATTTGGTATACTAAACAAAAAGTTAAATGCAACTAGTGTTCCAAAATCATTCATTGCCACTGTTATTGGCACATAAAGGAACTGAGCTATTCTTGAGATTTGCTTATCCCTGTGTAAATCTGAACTTTTGAAATTGGAAATCCCCATATATTATCTGGCCAAGTGATGGGCTTTGGTATACTAAACAAAAAGTTAAGTGCAACTAGTGTTCCAAAATCATTCATTGCCACTGTTATTGGCACATAAAGGAACTGAGCTATTCTTGAGATTTGCTTATCCCTGTGTTAATCTGAACTTTTGAAATTGGAAATCCCCATATATTATCTGGCCAAGTGATGGGATTTGGTATACCAAACAAAAATTTAAATGCAACTAGTGTTCCAAAATCATTCATTGCCACTGTTATTGGCACATAAAGGAACTGAGCTATTCTTGAGATTTTCTTATCCCTGTGTAAATCTGAACTTTTGAAATTGGAAATCCCCATATATTATCTGGCCAAGTGATGGGCTTTGGTATACTAAACAAAAAGTTAAATGCAACTAGCGTTCCAAAATCATTCATTACCACTGTTGTTGGCACCTAAATGAACTGAGCTATTCTTAAGATTTTCTTATACCTGTGTAAATCTGAACTTTTGAAATTGGAAATCCCCATATATTATCTGGCCAAGTGATGGGCTTTGGTATACTAAACAAAAAGTTAAATGCAACTAGTGTTCCAAAATCATTCATTGCCACTGTTATTGGCACATAAAGGAACTGAGCTATTCTTGAGATTTGCTTATCCCTGTGTAAATCTGAACTTTTGAAATTGGAAATCCCCATATATTATCTGGCCAAGTTATGGGCTTTGGTATACTAAACAAAAAGTTAAATGCAACTAGTGTTCCAAATTCATTCATTACCACTGATATTGGCACCTAAAGGAACTGAGCTATTCTCGAGATTTTCTTATTCCTGTGTAAATCTGAACTTTTGAAATTGGAAATCCCAATATATTATCTGGCCAAGTTATGGAATTTGGTATACTAAACAAAAAGTTAAATGCAACTAGTGTTCCAAAATCATTCATTACCACTGTTATTGGCACCTAAAGGAGTTGAGCCTTTTGATTTTCTTATCCCTGTGTAAATCTGAACTTTTGAAATTGGAAATCCCCTTTATATTATCTGGCCAAGTTATGGGATTCGGTATACTAAACAAAAAGTTAAATGCAACTAGCGTTCCAAAATCATTCACTACCACTGTTATTGGCACCTAAAGGAAGTGATCTATTCTTGAGATTTTCTTATCCCTATGTAAATCTGAACTTTTGAAATTGGAAATTCCCATATATTATCTGGCCAAATTATGGGCTTTGGTATACCTAGGTGGACACTTGGAAAAGCTTCACAGGTACCTATTCAATCTGCCACATGATCTATACCGGGTGACCGATCTTAAAGGTGTACATGGGGATTTAACATTGTATTGAGCGTTTCTGATGATTCCTGCTCGCCAATTCGACTTACAGGAATGGTAATGGCATTAATTGAAAGGTAACATGATTGTGCTTCAAATGACGTTAATCATAAAATTAAATGTGATATATTTATTTTAAAATAACAATTTAAAGTTTTGCTATTTTTAAATATGACGTGCCATGATTTTTAAATTTTTTACAGCATTTGTCAAAAAATTATGTTAAATTAGTTGTCATTTACAGAAATCCACTAATTTATGCCAACTAATTATCAAATTTTTTGACAAATGCTATAAAATTTAAAAATCATGGCACGTCATATTTAAAAATCGTAAAATTTTAAATCGTTATTTTAAAATAAATATAGCAGATTTAATTTTATTATTGGCGCCATTTGAAGCGCAATCATTCTGCCTTTCAATTAAAACCATTACCATTCCCGTAAGTTGAATTGGCGAGCAGGAATCAGGAGAAACGTTCAATACAATGTTAAATCCCTATGTACACCTTTGAGACCGGCCACCAGGTATAGACCCGTACCAATTTTCGCCCAACTAATCCCTCTAATGTTGCGCCTCGTTGATAAACCGGTTGGTGAAGCAATAAATTCTTTGGTGAAAAAAAAGTTTATCAATTGTAAGAAAATCAAGAATTGTTTTTATAAAAAAAAAGGTGTACATAGGGATTTAACATTGTATTGAACGTTTCTCCTGATTCCTGCGCGCCAATTCAACTTACAGGAATGGTAATGGTTTTAATTGAAAGGCAGAATGATTGCGCTTCAAATGGCGCCAATAATAAAATTAAATCTGCTATATTTATTTTAAAATAACGATTTAAAATTTTACGATTTTTAAATATGACGTGCCATGAGGAGAGATACTAAGAAGCGAGGCAGAGATCATGAACGGATGGAAAGAGTACCTACTTCCAAAAGCTTCTTATAGCAGAAACGGAACACGAACTAGAAAACCCACAGGACGAGGATGGAGGAACCGCAAGGGTTACTGAAGGAGAAGAAAATGGAAAGGAGATCACGATGGAAGAATTAATGGAAGCGATAAAAGTGTTGAAGTATGGAAAATCTCCAGGCAGCGATGGAATTACGACGGAGATGATTAAAAATATGGGGATAAGTGGGCGACAAATACTACTGAAGATATTTAATAGAGTATGGAAGGAAGAAAAAATACCAGGTGCATGGGAATTGGGATTAATACTACCACTTTTCAAACAAGGTGATACGATGGACTGTAACAATTATAGAGGGATAACCCTACTGAGCACAGTATTAAAGGTATTCGAAAAAATCATTGAGAAAAGATTGCGGAAGGAAGTGGAGCCGACGTTATTGAAAGTACAGAGCGGGTTCAGAAAAGGGAATAGTACGCAGGATCATGTGTTCACAATCAAAGAGATCAATAACAGAGCAAGAGCAAGATCTAAAGCAATTTTAAAATAACGATTTAAAATGTTGCGATTTTTAAATAAGTTATGATTTCAAATTTTACAGCATTTGTCAAAAATTTGTTAAATTAGTTGTCATTTACAAAAATCCACCCATTTAAGCCAACTAACTATCAAATTTTTGACAAATGCAGTAAAATTTGATAGCACGTAAAATTTTAAATCGTTATTTTAAGATAAATACAGGGTGTCCCGAAAATTGCGCAAAATATTTATGGGGCGTTGTAGGTGACTGACAAGGGAGTATGGGAAAAATACAAAAAAAATTCTACCTGCCGTGTTTTTGTAGCTATTAACCGAAAAAGATGTGCACAATCTGGCACATCCACATTTTATAACTTGTTAGGAAGCTATTTATTTTGATTGTACTTTGTACCTACTCATTATTACCTACCAGGGAAACCATACGACTGGTTTTTGAACAGAGCACAATGTTGCCAGAATCATTTTCGCGCTATCTCGATGTAAAAAATGTCCTCAGTAATAATTTAATAATTTGTAATTAGTACGTGCTTTTTTGCAATTTTTAAAATTTGGAAACAATAAAACACATTATTTTCTACAAATAGAGTACCCTTAGTCGGTTTCATTTTCAATTTTTAAAAAGTTACAAGTGTTAACAAACTTTACATCTTCATATCTTACAAATTTGAACGAAAAGATTTTTTTTAACATTTTTCTCACACTTGTTTAACGATACTGAACAGCGTACCATATACAGGGTGTAACACAACTTAGCCGAAAAAATTTAACCATATATGCACTTTTAAATAAGAAATCGATTTGTTAAAAAAAATTTAATAAAAGTCCAACAGAAAACGAGATAAAAATTGTTAAAGTTGCAAATTAATGAAGAAAAAAAAAACAAAACTTATCCGAAAAAAATTAACCATATATGCACTTTTAAATAATAAATCGATTTGTTAAACAATTTTTTAATAAAAGTCCAACCCAAAACGAGATAAAAATTGTAGAAAATGTTATTTTAACATTTTCATTAATTTGTAACTTTAACAATTTTTATCTCGTTTTCTGTTGGACTTTTATTAAAAAATAGTTTAACAAATCGATTTATTATTTAAAAGTGCATATATGGTTAAATTTTTTCGGATAAGTTGTGTTTTTTTTTTTCATTAATTTGTAACTTTAACAATTTTTATCTCGTTTTCTGTTGGACTTTTATTAAAAAATTGTTTAACAAATCGATTTCTTATTTAAAAGTGCTTATATGGTTAAATTTTTTCGGCTAAGTTGTGTTACACCCTGTATATTATGCGCATTTTCGGGATACCCTGTATAGCACATTTAATTTTATTCTTAGTGCTAATTTGAAGCGCAAGCATTTTACCTTTCAATTAATACCATTACCATTCCTGTAAGTTGAATAGGCGAGCAGGAATCAGCAGAAACGTTCAATACAATGTTAAATCCCTATGTACCTACACCTTATTGAGACCGGCCACCCGGTATAATTTCAAGGGATGAATCTGGGTCCAAAATTAATTCAAAAAGTCCTGAATCCCTTTTGTTTCTAAGTTGATTGCTTCTTCCTAAAACAATGTTAAAAGTTACTGCCATAAAATTTTTCAACTAACGGGAATTTTTATTTTGTTTCCCTTCCAGTAACCAAGTATAATTAATTTTTAAAGAAAATAGGAAAAAGCGGTTAAAAAAATACTGCAAAAAAATTAAACTGTTATAAAAAAATAAGATAAACAAATAAACTATGAAGGTTGGGACATTAAAGTAGTAAGGACAATTTAAAAATCTAACCAATTAATTGTTCAACCTAGGTAGGTATTAAAGAAGCAATAATAAAAAGTGGAGGGGCAAACCTCCCCTGGACTTTCCCATACTAAAAATAAACATTTTGTTTTTGCTATTCAACAGTAGTTCGCGAGGCAGCATTGGAAATCATTTGAATGCCTTGCAAGAAAAACGAGACTATACGGGTTCGATATGAACAATAGAAAGGCACCAAGATACGCATCTATCTGTACTCTGTAGTAGGTAGCGGCTAGAAATTACAACTGGCGAAGCCGGACGATCGCTACCGACCGACGATCCGTTTCCGTCAAGAGTCCAACCTAAATATTCAAAATTCACGAATTTCTCATTAACCGTACATTTTAGCCATATGAACACCTTATTATACTATGTGATAGACAATTAAATTTTGCATTCAATTATAGAATAATATACTTATAGTGTTTCATTTAAAATAACAAAGTTGCTTAAACGCCCTGTATACGTGATATACATTTAAGAAAATGCAGAATTATATACTAAATAACTTTTATATTTAAACTTCTTTCATATTTTGACTAATAAAGGCGCTAGAGGAGCATCAATTTCCGATTTTCAATACTTCGTAGAGGGCGCCACAGTGGAATACTGGCGTTCATCAAAAAACAAAAATGTAGCTAATACCAAGCTGCATAAGTATAGAAAATTTAAACAAAATCCTTAGACCAGTTTTTTTGTAATAATTTTTCAAATATTTCAAAATTTTTGGAAGAGCGCCGTTGCGACCGTTTTTGGATTTAGTAAATAATTTTTTTTCATTGTGTAGTACCGCCAAAGGGCTTTCAAACAAGTTGTTGCGAAACCTGATCAGATAACTGGTTTTTGAGTTATGAGGCGTTTTAAAGTCGAAATTTTGAAAAATTCATAGCGGCCGCCATTTTGAAGTTCGAGAGTCCGGCAAAAAACTTTTTCCCTTCAATTATGGTCTTCTTTCATATCCCCTACTCAGATTTTCAAAATTCCGCTTCTGGACAAAATGCTACCAAAAAAACATGTCTAACTTCCGCTTCTGGTTTCGGATTTTTTTGAAAAGCTTATGTTGTCGATGAATTTTCGATATGCCCCTTCATTTCAAGTTTCATCAAAATCGGGGCACTAGTTTTTGCGTTAGAGGCGTTACATACATATGTACATACCCACCCACAGGCAGACATTTTTTCTAGACCACTTTTTTGGGTTCCTGGGGGCCCAAAACACGTATTTCCCCGAAAATCTCGATTTCGAAAATTTTCATATCAATACTTCCCCTATACCAGTGGTGGTATGGGAAAGTACAAATTTAAATAGTTTAAATTTTTTTAACTTGTAACACTAATTTATGAAGAAGCAATGAATCTATACCTCCTTAATTCACGGTTTGATATTAAGTGACCGATTTCCCCAATATCCCATATAATAAGTAGGTACTTATTCAATTTAAAATAAAGAAGTCATTAATTAAATAAAGTTGAAATGTTTTTCTTAAAATTCTTTGTGCGTGATTCAGGATATAAAAAAAAAGGTAGAATCCTTCAGGATTTATAATTCTATATATTTGAATAAAAGATAAGAATTGTTCGTTTTCGGTACCTATAGAAAAAGATATAATAATACAAAACACTTATTCCAGTACATACCTACATAACTAAGAACAGAATACAGCAATAATGAACTTTCTTGTTTTCATATAAAAATTACGTTTAAAAAATTAAGTTCATAGTAAACAAAACAACTTTAATTTGTCGCAATATTTTTCTTCTGCCAAACATAGAATTTTACAGGTTTCTTATATTTAGTTCCATATACAAAAATACAAACTGAACTTAAGTAAACAGAATTATTTATCTTTATTTTCATTTAAAAGGCATTTTCTAATAATACGATGAAATGATGCTAAATAAAAACAACTAACAATCCGAAGTGGTCCTAATAGCATGGCTTGATATATTACCTCAATGACTGAAGAAAATCTAGTCATTCCTACACAGAGAGTAGTAGCGATGAAACTTTCAAAACCAACAGAACTGAAAAAGTTATCTTCCTGAAAGCAGATGGTAAAAAGTTAACAATTAATTTATAAAATTGGAATTAGTACTTACAAGAGCATCTCGTAATATTTTCTTTGCAATGTCCATAGGTTGAAAGAGTCCACCAGTATTACAAATCATTGAAGTTTCTAGAGGTTTTGATTTATTTTCATTTTCAAATCCAGGAGTATCTGTATCGGGTGGAAGTGCAACAGTTACACTGATATTATGAACACGTACTTCCATATCTAAAGCTTCTGCAAAACCTCTTAAAGCAAATTTACTTCCTGTGTATGCAGCCATTCCAAAAATACCAACAAGGGCAGCTTGCGAAGCCGTAATAACAATAATACCCTCTTTTCTTTGCTTCATTTTTGGTACTACTATTTTAGTAGGGAACACCGTGCCAAGGAAATTTATATTAATTAAAGTTTTAATATCCTCCACAGCCATGTCTTCTAATTTTCCACATATTGCCATACCAGCACAGTTTACTAACATATAAATTGGCCCTACACTTTCTTCAATTTGATTCAGTTTGGTCTCAATAGCTTTAAAGTCCGAGACATCTACAGAAAGACTTTGAATTTTTTGGTTTACATTAATGCAAGCTTGCTTGACTTCTGTTAGTGCTGCACTTAGATTTTGGACATTTCTTGCTATGATTGTTACATGGGCCCCTTGCTTTGCAGCTAACACTGCAAGAGATTTGCCTATTCCACTAGAACCACCTGTTATTACAACATGTTTATTTTCTAAAGACTTTTGTTGTTTAGAAAATATTAGCCTTTTTATAATATAATATAGTATAACTGGTATTAATAAAAATAAAACCATTTTGATAATAAAACCGGTGGAAGGTAAAAATTTATAGGTTAAACGTTTTCACGCTATAATGGAGTGTTCACATTAACATAGAAGAAGTGTTAGCGCAGTAATACAGGGTAAACAGGGTTACACTCACATAGAACAAATGTCAGGTCTCGTCCCTGATAGGTCCGCCGTCAACAGCGTTGCCAGACCTTGACTGGATGATGTGGTAGTATACTCGGAAAGAAGACCGTAGTTTTGATCTTGGAAACGGTAAAATAATAAGTCACGGATATTTATAAAACTCAAGGTATCAACAAGAATATTATTTTTATCCACGACTACTAAATTATACATCTATTATTTATGTGTTTTGTTAAACATAAGACTACCCATAATAAATTGCCGTGAATTATGGGAGTGAATTATGGTACCTAATTCACTCTTACGTCAAAATCACAAATGTCAAAATACAATACAATACAAGCAAACTTAAAGGAGTCATTTTCGCAGCTTCTGTTATATGCGGTGGTGTACAAGACATCTCGTCACTGTCGCTGTCCATTTTTAACTTTTTTAATACCAAATAGTACTTGCAAGAGCAAAATCTCGCGCACAGCATTAATTTTTTGACGTTTCTCGAATAACATCAATTGATATAGGTACAATGTCATGGCTGATTAGATGGTGCACATTTGCTAACTTTGTAACTTTGTTTAAATATAATTATGTTAAAACTACTGACTTGTTTAAATCCAGACTAGTCACAAATTACAACGTGACAATATATCACGTATACAGGGCGTTTGCTTTCCACAGTACAATGAGCAACTTTGTTATTTTAAATGAAACACCCTATATATTAGTATATAATTGAATGCAAAATTTAATTGTCTATCACATAGGATAACATGTTCATATAGCTAAAATGTACGGTTGATGAGAAATTCGTGAATTTTGAATATTATGTTGGATTCTGACGGAAACTGAACTGATCGTCGTCGGTCGGTAGCGATCGTGCGGCTTCGCTAGCTGTAATTTCTAGCCGGTACCTACAGATAGATGGGTGTTTTAATGTCTTTCTACTGTTCACATCAAACCCGTGTAGTCTCGTTTTTCTCGCTAGGCATTCAAATGAATTCCAATGCTGCCTCGCGAACTACTGTTGAATACCAAAACCAAACTGTTTATTTTTAGTATGGGAAAGTCCAGGGGAGGTTTGCACCTCCACTTTTTTCCATGATATCTTAGTATAAAGACCAGGTTAGTTACTGTGACGTAGGTGCCCAATAGTTATGGGTTTAAAAAAGGCCGTTGCTACTGCCACGGCAGACGTGGATATAATTATGACACAACATCCACGGTATTACGTCATTGTCATTCATCTCGACCTACTGCGCATGTCCGGGTATTTAGCATCAACACTATAGGTCTGTTCGTTTGCTTTGCTCCAACCTGTTCCGAACACGTCTGTATGACGTCAACAGTACAACTCGAGCAGCTGTTTTTCAACTTGCAAACGAACACTTTTAGTGCACGGTTATGTGCTTTTATCGCCAAATTAAAAAAATATTGTTTTATGATTATTATTTCTACAGGGTGTTTCTTAAATCGCGGACACGCAGCACAGTACTACATTCCCCTCCAGATACCAATTGGAAAAATATAATACAATAATGCCCGTTCTTCGCTAGTTTCAGAGTTATTCTCAGTCAAAGATTGAGATTCTATTCCTTTATGCTTTGGAAAAACGGGTAAATTTTAACCGTTCCGCATTGTTTATCAATCAAATATTAAATCTTAATAAATTTGGAATTTTTTATACGTTGTATTCCTTCCTCCGAAGACATTCTTTCTGATAAATATCTGTTGTTAATTTTTTTTTCAATATGTTGCAACAGTGCATTGTCTTATTAAAACACCAAACGTTTAAAACAAAGTCCGTGCAAGCATGCGCAATGTTGTCAAATTTAAAATTTTTAAAATGCGAATAACTCGGAAACTAAATACATTAGGACAAAATCGCCTATACTTTTTCAACTCAGTTTTAAGATGAGAATCGCGTAGTGCTCTCCGTGTCCGCCATTTAAGAAACACCCTGTATAAAGTTTTTTCTGGTTTTACTCACGGGGACCCGACTTGTATTACCCACGTAAAAGCAGTACAATTAGTAGGTGAGTCTCCCGTAGAGGCGCTGGTATAGTTGTGACGTCATTAAAACGCGAACGCGCAGGCGAAAACTTAAAATTTTGACGTTTGTCACCGTTTTCACCTCACAGCTCTGTGATTCACATGTGATTCACCCGTCATTTTTGTTGAATTTAGTAATTATTCTAACATGCATTTCATATTTATGTCTGTTTAGTTAGCTCTGATTATTTTCTGATGTGTTAATGTTTTGTTTTATGTAAACAAGTTTTTATAGTTGGTTTTAGTTTAGTACTAAATAATTAAATACATAAGTTGACAGGCAGGTGTTTTGTGGTTCTCTAATAAAAGTGTTTTTCCTGTTGCAACTAATAGGTACAGTGATGGACAGAAGTAATGTCACTCGGAGCCTAACGCTTATACAACCCCTTAGACGAGTTGAGGTAAGCTGCTACACGCGTCCTTGTGCCAAGTATTCTTGCTACCTGCCGCTCTTTGCGACCGAACCGGACTTGGGCCTCATATATTTGAAATGTTTATTGGAGATTTAAACAGAAACCATAAATACCCGTTGTCATACTTGACCGTAAAAGAGCTGTACGAGATTCGACATTTCTCATTTGTTTGTATCTTTTACTTTTATCGATCATTCCAATATCTAACTATTGAAAAATTTTCAAGTTCTAGATTTAAATAAAGTAGGCATCGAATGTCGCATATTTTAGTAATTATCCAATTGTTAAATAAGAATCGAGTGTATTTGCAGTTATTACAATAATTGAATTAATATTATGTCCTATTTGGCAAGTACTTATTTTCTATATAGGCCATTGGAACATAATGAAACGCAATGACAATATAATTGTTATTTGGAGTAAGGTGCACTACCACTTCTCTTCTAACGGTTTGCGGCTTTTTCTTTACCGGTAATAAAAATGTAAAGTGCGGCAGAGGGATAATAACATAAAGGGGCGACAGATTATGGTGTATTGTGTAATTCCCTTAAGATTACAACCCTTTTAGCTTTGTTCAATCTTGGGAATGCAAACTGTACCTAATACAGGTTTCAAAGGTTCATCTTTAAAAATTCATTAAAACAAACTTTTTTTAGTTCCAATTTTTGATTTGGGGCCCCTATTCGTAGTTATTGGATATCTTTTGTTTATTTAACAATCGTAATAACTCCCTCATTTTAGGAAATATTTCAAAAAACGAATGGTTTTCAAAATGGGCTTTCGGCTCTCTACAACATTCGTATTTACAGTTATTTTATATTTTTTCAAATACCAAAATGGCGGCCGATCAAAGATTTCAAATCACAATATTTTAATAACCACCACATAGATTTTTGAAAATAAAATCCTCAAACTATCTACTACAACATTTGTCTAAAATATTTTTTTCTATCTACGCAAAAAAGGGGTCTTTATTTAAATAAATTACAGAAGAGCATATGTAAAGTATAGACAAATTCAAAACAATTTAGATCGAAATAGCTTTCTACTATTAAAAACAACAAACAAAAAAACAATTAGAATAGTGCATAGAACAGAGAACTGATCGAGATACGTTTTAAAATGGATAATTAACAAAACACTGAACCTCTTGACATGCTTTTGGTTTTTGGGGAGGCAAGGCGCAATGCACAGCAAGCTCGAAGAATCTATAGATAGTTTGAGGATTTTGAAAAAAAATTTCCTTTAAAAATCTATGGGGTGGTTATCAAAATATTGTGATTTGAAATTTTTGGTCGGCCGCCATTTTGTTATTTGAAAAAATATAAAATAACTGTAAATACAAATGTTCTAGAGAACCGAAAGCTCATTTTGAAAACCATTCGTTTTTTGAAATATTTCTTAAAATGAGGGTGTTATTACGATTGCTAAAAAACAAAAGAAATCCAATAACTACGAATAGTGGTCCCAAATCAAAAACTGGAAATCAAAAAAGTTGTTTGTATTAATGAGTTCTAACCGCCATTTTCGGGTGTAACGACTTAGTATTAACACGCTGTATATGACCTTAGCAGTTGGTGCCCGCATTTATAATTAAAAAACTAATAAAATCACGTTTCTATTCTAAAGCCTGTAACTTTGCTCCAATCACAACTCGATAAATTACATTATCCGATACTTGTAGTGACATCAAAAGTAATTTATAATTTATAATTCTTGTTGTAGTGTAGTCAACAAGAAAAACTACCTCTTTTTCTTTATTTTCTCTATTTCTCTATTTTATAAACAGAAATTAAATCTTAGTATATCTAGGATGAAATTGTTTTTCCGATTTTCGTTGACTGTTTTTCATTTTACACTCCACCTTAAAGCGATTAACAGGTGCAAATGATTCAAACAAATAAGAAATATCGATGCTCGTACAGCTCTTTAACGCTGCAAGTACGAAAACTGGTATTCATGGTTTTTATACTTGAATCTGCAATAAATATATTTCCAATAAACAAGCCCAAAGCCGGCCTGGTCCCAAATAGCGCAGGTAGCAAGAAAACGCGTGTCGCAGCTTACTGTAACTCGTTAAAGAGGTTGTATAAGCGTTAGGCTCCGAGTGACATTACTTCTGTCCATCACTGTACTTTAATATAATAATCTAATAATTTTCCACATGTTCCGAGTTTTTAATTATTGTGTCGTTAACTGTTTTTAAACTTGTAACTGCTCAAATTGTTCATTGGGCAAGAAATCGTAAGCAGTGTTTTTAGTTCCAAAATTGCCAGTAAAGGAGAATCAAAGAGCTCAATTTGCTCATTCATTAAAGGTATATTGTTTTTTGTGTGTTTATAAATTTCAAAAGCTTCCAAAATATTTAATTTTTGTTTGTTATCAGAAAAGTGTAAAACTTTAATTGTATTATTAGGTGTCAATGTATGATTTTGTTCTAATAAATGTTGACTAATTATTACAGTGCACTTTTTTTTGTTTTGAAAATATTACCTCAATTTCAACCTGCCCTGACCTACCATAACCCATTTAAGCTTCCCGCCGCGCCGCGCCATTACTGTATAGTAGGTGAGTCTACCGTAGAGGCGCTGTCGGAGATAGTTTTTTAAAGTTTAACGTTAACCTTGGCCATCTTCCTAGCACAGTGGCCTGTGGTTTTACTGTTTGTTAAGTGTTTTTTTACATAAAGTTAAATGTCATAATAATTGTAATTTTTAATTGTGTTTCTATTTTTTAATTGCGAGTTCTACAATACAACAGGCTAATTTACAAACAATTATTTTCAACGGAACTTACGTCCATTTTAATGTTTACTTTCGAGAAAAAACACGAGGAAAACAAAACCAACCAGAATTTTTAGGTTATGTTACGCGATCGAAAAACCCCCACCAACACTGTTCCTAATTTGCACTTCTTACCCCTTGCAGGTAGTGCAAGAAGTTCATGTTCGGTACATGTTCGGAACAGCAATCGAACATGGTACAGTTTGTTCAGTTATGCAAACGAACACGTTTATTTGCACTAACACGTTCGGTGTAAGAAAACGAACAGACCTTATATAACTTTAAGTGAAAGCTCTAGACCAATTACAACCTTTGTATTGTAACTCTTATAGGTTTGTTCAGATACAAACGGATAGTTTACAGTGTTGCCAGATTCCCCAACTTAAAAATCCCAATAGTTACATAAAAAAATCCCCATTTTTACTTAAAAATTTCCCTCCCTATTACCGTTAAATTGTTTTTTTTTTTACTTTTTACAATTAAAATATTGTTTAACGGTACAAGTACAAGTAAAGAAAATTTAATAATAGTTTTTGATGATCGTTTTTTGCAAGGCATACCATAAAAAACAACAATATTTAATTCATACATTTCCTAGTAAGTAGGCTCTATGTAAGAAAAAAAGGCTTCCGCTGCAGTTTTGAGGATAAATTTGAAGTTTTATCATGTTTAAAGTTTAGAGCTGAAATGAAAACTATAAAATTTATTGTATTTTGTTTGAATTATGCCACTGTCAGCGCCTAGAGAAATTATCAAATCACGTCAAACGTCAAAAAATTATACAAATTACTTAGCGGTGTGAAACCGCCATGGCCGACGCCAATCACAAGTGTAGATTTTACAGTTTTTTACCAACTTACAACTGTTAAGCGAAAATAATAAGTTGCTGCTTGATTTTAGAAGCAAAAATCCCTCCTCTTTTGAAGGAATTAAAAGAAAATCTCCCTATCCCTCAACGGCTGCAGAATCCCTCCCCAAAGGGATTTTCCCTCCCACCTGGCAACACTGGATAGTTACGAATGATACATGCGGTACAACACATCGTTTTCGTTATACAAATAACACAGCATAGATAATAGTATCCCCACCACAGGTGGATATAGAATGAAATGTCCTGCCTCCCAGCGGAAACTGTCATAGCTGCTGACTGGTGTAAACACCTTCTCCCACGTCACTAGATAGCGCCACTAGTATAGATTTTCAAATTGCTGCATTTTATCAACGTTCTAGGGCATTAGCATAAATTAATATGGGCATTAGTATTTGACCTTGTTCTTGCCCTGTTATCTTCTTGTATTATCGACTAGAATTGAATAAATTGCTGACCGCGCGCTTTGATACAAATACAAACACAAAATATAAACGGTTTAATTAACCGTTATCCAAAGTTTCCGAACATTCATTTTATAAGTTTCATCTCTTTATTTTTCTTTTAAAAGAAGTCTTTTTTAAGACTAACTAAGTTACAAATACAGTTAAGTTGTGCTTCATAAATTACGATGGGAAAAGGAATCTAGGAAAAGTTCCCGGTAAAAAGTTTCTGGAAATAAAGTCCCCAGAAAAAAGTCCTCGGAAAGGAAGTCCTCGGGAAAAAAAGTTCCCCGGTAAAAAGGTACCCGGAAAAAAGTCCCCCGGTAAAAAAGTTCCCGGAAAAAAGTCCCCCGGTAAAAAAGTCCTCGGAAAAAAGTACCCGGTACAAAAATTCCCCAGAAAAAAAGACCGTATAATTTGAAAAATAAAAGTCAAAATACTCGAAATAAATATAATTATTAGGTACTCCTATAAAATTCAAAGTTTATAAATTTAAATTAATGTTCCGATCATATTCGTTGTCTGATGTTGTGGTCGACAAAGGGAACATGGAAGAAATGTGCAATTTGAAGAATAAAAGTCAAAATACTGGAAATAAATAAAATTATTATTCCTATAAAATACAAAGTTTATAAATTTAGATTAATGTTCCAAGTATGTCCGTTGTCTGATGTTGTGGCTAATTGTTTCAGTCGACTCTGGAGAACTTCATATTGCGGCCGTCTTCTTTTTTGTGTAACAACCCCAATTTGAGTTTGTAAAATTTTGGTGGTATACGCCGCCAGTTCCTGTCTCATTTTTAAAATGAGGGTCCAGATCGATGGATGTTGCGTTCCAACTGAATTAAAAAAGCGATTGTCACCCCTCTGTTTGGTACGATCCTTCCCTGTCAATGTTGAAACACAAACATTCCAACTTTTTTCCGGGTACTTTTCTACCGTGGGACTTTTTTCCGTGGACTTTTTTACTCGGAGACTTTTTTTCCGGAGACTATTTTTCCGCCGCCCCGTCAGAGTCCAACCTAAATATTCAAAATTCACGAATTTCTCATTAACCGTAACCGTATATGTTAGCCATATGGAAACCTTATACTATGTAATAGACAATTAAATATTCTGCATTCAATTATACAGGGTGGTGACTTGAGCAACGCAGCATAGGGATTTCAATGGTAAATTCTTAATGTTCAATTATTGGCTCCCCTAATTATTTTAGAGCAAAAGTGTGTTGAAGTTTTTTGCAGAGAAAAAAATTCTACATCTGTTCGTGCTATTATTTACAATTTTCTATTTTCCGGAAGCGTAGAAATAGAAGAAATTAAAAATGGTCTTTTTAAAGAAATCCCCAAGAAATAACCCAAAACAACGTGGCTGGCATAAATGTCATTGCGATAAAACACTTCCAACCGTTAGATGTAGATAATCAAGTGTTCACAATTATTGTCCACAATAAATATTCACAATTTTGTATTAGGTATTTGGGAAGTGTCCTGTATTAACCGTAACGTTTTAATAGTATTTGTTGATATTCATACATTCCTTACTAAGCAACACTTCAAACTTTAGCCAATAGGATTCTGTATTTTGGAAAAAAGACAACAGTACTATACTACATAGTACTTGGTGTTATGAACAAGTTGTAATAAATTTAAATTCAAATAATTTTACGATACATACAATTTTTTGACAAACTATATTGTAAAGGTAGGTTCATTCAACAGCGATTTGCGGAAAGCGATTTTTGTTGTGATTGGCTAGATTTGTATCAACAAAAATCGCTTTCCGCAAATCGTTGTTCGATGAATCTACCTTAAGTGTCAGGATTTGATTATAATAATTATTATTAATTTAATTTATCCATTACCAGTATATTATAAGGTCATAATTCTACTACTATGGCCCGGTTTTACAATACTAGTATATACCCGGAATAAGCTATACCTCCGACAGTTGCCATGGTTACAATTCTTTTAACAATTGTAACCATTACAATTGTCGGGGGTATAACTTATACCTGTATTGTAAAACCGAACCTAAGAGAAGTCTTATTTATGGTATTAATAAAACACATGGGTCTTATAATTAAAACAATGATAAATCTATAGCAACACATATTATAGGAAACAAAAGTCAGGTTAAAATGTCAAAATAAAATTTTTCCAAAATATTAATTTAAAAACGCCACTCTCCGTTCTGGTTGTGGATAAAACGTTGTATTGCATACGTGTCTTAGTTGTATTACATCCACTTAAGAAAATTAAATGCTTGAACATCGTTCTCGCGTTCTTGCGTTGATAAAATACTTCCTAAGACACTTAGACAATAAATAACTATTAAAAATGACAAACAAATAAAACATGCAATACCTACACGCAAGGTATTATATTTGATAACTAAGGTAACAATCAAAACCACTGTACATGGCAAAGATAACTTTAGCATGCTGTAACTCCGTTATTATTGAGAATTTGAAAAAGGTGTAATACCTATGACTTTTAGCATTACTTTTTTTTTTAACATGCACTACGAGGGGCGCCAATTGCTGAAGTCATATGGCCCCCCATCTAACACTTAATCTAAGCCGTGGACAAACATCCATGGACGAAACGGTTTTACAAATCCGAATTCCTACACAAATCCGTTAAATATCTTGGACATATAATAACACCCGATGGACTAAAACCCGATCCATCAAAAATTTCAGCTATCAAAAATTTTCCCCCGCCTAAAACAAGAGCCGAAATAAAATCGTTCTTGGGACTGTTTGGATACTATTATAGAAAATTTGTTTACTGGGCACAGGCTGCCCGGCAGCAAACGAGAGACCCTGCCCAGCAACATTTAACAGGCCTACACTCACACGGGCTCTGTTGCAGCCGGAGCCTCTGTAGGCGCAGGTCAATATGGAGAAAAAGCGCAATCGCCAACCTAGCCTCGGGAATGCCAATCATCTAGAAGAACACCAACTTGGCAAAGATTCCTGGGTGTAGTTTCTGTAACTTGTTATACAGGGTGTTCATTTGAAAACTTCCCACCCCTAATATCTCGGTGCACAAGGCTTTCTAAGGAAATCGCCGAGACACGTCAACAGTTTAGGGAGGGGGACATATTTTGACATAATAGTGACATAACATCTCTAAGTCGGCTGCAGACGCAAGCGGGCCCGCTTAATAATAATAGCCCCTTCCTCCCCCCCGCACAAGCATTGCGCTTCTGGGGCCTGGCAACAGGATATGGGTAGTGTAGAGATTATTATTATTATTATTATTATAACACGTTTCATCCCCCTAACCCCCAGAGCATCCCCTAAGTTTTTTTTAAATGGCAAGGGGGGTTATGTGATACCTCATGTGAAAGGTCTTCGAAATGCTTACATTTTGGCGCTTTGCTTTTTAAAATCGGTCGATTTGTTTTTGAGATATTAATGGAAACGTGTTTGAGTTAATTAAAACAATTTCTGAACATTTTCTAACCAGGGTGGAAGCAGTGGGAAGGGGTGCGGGAAGTTTTCCCCGTAATTTCCAAGTGTACATCCTTCAAATAACATTGGGAAATCCTGACGAGATCTGAATTGGTGAGAAAACTGTCGAAAAAATGAGGGAAGACTATGTACAAGGTGTTTCAAACCGACCTTACAAAATCGATGGTTCGTTGTTCTATAGTTTTTTTTGTAATAATCCTCCAAAGGCAAGGATTAGCATCTATAAAATCTTTTTATTAACTACGTTATCGAAAAACCACCTTATTCAATATTAGTTTTGGTTATTAATTCCAAGATTTCGTTTCGTTCTTTGTTTAGTTAATTTTAAAGAAGTTTCCCGTTGTTTGTTTTACTTTTTTCTTGTGTTTGTGTTTTTTTTCAAGTATTTCAGCATTTTCTATTTAAGTTTTTTCAATGTAGGTACTGCTCATACAAATAAAGGTATTCGGTCAAATGTGATTCCGGTTGATCGTATATTAATTACTGTCGAGATGAAATTTTCTGCACCAAGTACAACGCATGAGGGAAACAGGACGATTAGCATCTGCACCAGTATTAGATGCAGGCCCTCGAATAAGACCAGCGGAAATAGACGACCATGTTATGCAAGCTGTAGAAAATGAACCTGGTAGCATTACACGAGGAATTGCACGAGGTTTGGGGGATACGTCATTCCATTGTTTACCGAATTGTAAAAAAAAACGGTTTGCATCCGTTTCAATTTGCTAAGGTATAAGCGTTCCAACCTGCGGACTACCCTTCGCGTCTGGCTTATTGCGAATGGCTACTGCATCAACAACATCCGAATGAAGATTTTTTAAAAAATGTTAAATGTTTTATGGACAGCATTTTACACATAATAAACACCAGTGGGCTCTTGAAAATCCACATGCTAAAGTAGTAACACATCACCAAGAAAGATTTTCCATTAATGTCTGGGCTGACATAATTAACAATTTTTTAATTGGGCGATTTATTCTTCCCAATAGATTAAACGGAGACAATTATATCAAGTTTATAGAAAACAATTTAGATGATTTCTTGGAAGATGTTCCATTGGCAACTGGATCAATAATATGGTTTCAGCAGGATGGAGCTCCCCCACATTTTGCTGTGCAGGTCAGAAAGTGGGTAAATGAAGCATTTCCGGGGCGGTGAATAGGTCGTGGTGGTCCAGTGGCGTGGCTTCCAAGATCACCCGATCTCACACGTTTAGAGGTTTTTTCTGTGGGAGTATTTAAAAGATAAAGTATACGACACTCCTGTGGTAAATCGTAATGAACTTATTGGGAGAATTAATCTTTGTCAATACCAGCACTGGAATTCTTCAATAATCTACAAAATAATAATCATAAAATTACAAATTTAAATGTTAGTTGTTGTATAAAAGGCAAGAATAAGTAGGATAATACGTAGTTGTTTCCATGGAGACAGCATCAAGATATTGTATAACCTTGAGTTCATGGGGTTAAATGTTTCTTAATTGCCAGCGGCTTTACAAGTATATGCTAACAACTTGGATAAACCTGCAGCGCTTTATAAAATTTTATGCAACTCCTTATACATATTTCCAAATTTTTGTTAAGAATTTTTATCTCGAAGGAGAATTGAGAAATGAAAAAGCAAGCAACCTGCGTCGTGAAAATACGAATAATTTGGTGTATCACAAAATGTATTTCGTAGACTTTACACCCGTTTGTTTTTATGAGGAAAATTATAATTTTCCTTGTTCAAAACATACTTTTTTACATATTTCAAATGTCTCTTCAAACTACGGTGGAATAGCGATGCAACCGCTATAGGATTTTTGCAATTCCGCTATAGTTCATTATGCTCATTAAACTCCCATCACATAGGGCATAGTGCAACTCGTTTTTTTCTACATCATTTCGAGAAGTACAGATCACCAAAAATCACACAAAAGAATTAAAATATTGTAAAGAAATATAGAGGTTGCAAATGGGGAGTTTAGAAAAAAGATATAAAAGCCTTTCGAACAAACTGTTAACCTGCACATTTTCGCTTTACTACTAGGTGGTGGAAAATATTATAAATACGCTATAAAATAAAAAGAAATATCTGAAAGGGAAAGCGGTAGGAAGCCTTACAAGCTTACTTGCTATCAACTTTATCAAGCTCTCATAAACATAAAAATATTGCAGATTTTAATCAATGTGTAAACAACAATGCATACCTACAACATTCTCCAAATTTTAATAAACGATGTATAGCACCCCCCATAAACCGTCAACGGAAAATTACACAGCAAAAACACCGAGCGAAACCATAACATTGACGAACGCCAACCCAGTCGATGTTTGCAATAAAAATGTTTAAATCTTTAAATACATCTAGTTTATTATTATTTTTATATTAATAATAGACCGTGTTTTTGTAGTAACTGTAGTTATTGACAATTTTGTTAATTCACGTAACAGTATTTGCAAATTTTCACAATGACTATTGAAGAATTTGAAAAATTGAACCAATCGCATTTCTCAGGAGATAGCGTTCTCATTGGTTATCCAGGACGCGGTAAAATTTGTAAATACATTGAGTATCTTTTGTAATACATACAACCGTTGCACCACTGTTACAACAATAAAAAACAATAGTACCTAGTCGTTCTTGGAAACCTAAATGTTTCCATATGTGAATACCAATACATCGCAATCCTCCCTTTCAAGTTTATTACATTAAAACAAACGTACTTAAATAAACTTAAACTATTCTAGTTACTATTTGGTAATTGCAACATTGTTACCAAATCTGTCTGGTGCAGCTCGTAATCGCTCGCTTCTTCTGATTACATTTGTAGCGGTGCCTTCTGTACTCAGACCTGGTTGTTCCGGCAACTCAAAGACCGCTACCTGTTCTTCGGTCTCCACTGAATTATTTAAATCTGTGATCCCTATTCGATGGCCTGCGAATTTAGGTGCACTATTGACCCCCGAGACCTGCTCTTTGTTAAGATTTTTCGATTCGTAACCGATTAAAAAAGGTCGTAACACGGTTTCATTAACTGCGCCAACCCGGGCACGAATTTCCCGTAGTAGTTCACCATGCCGGCGAAAGCCTTTATTTGGGTTGTATTGCCTGGCTCTGGTGCTTCTAAAATCGCCTTAACTTTGTCGGTGGATTTTCTAATACCCTCCCTGCTTATAATGTGTCCTAAATAAACAACTTCAGTTTTGAAAAAATCGCATTTGTCTAACCTCACCCTCAAACCGGCTCCTAAAAGTCGTTTGAAAACTGCCGCTAAATTCCCCAGATGCTGATTTGTGTCACATCCGGTGACTATTATGTCGTCCAGAAAATTTGCAACCCCTGGTATGCCCTGCAATAGCTGTTCCAATTTCCTTTGAAAAATCGCACTCGCCGGCGATACGCTAAAAGGTAATCTATTTACTTGAAAAATTCCTTTATGCGTACCTACTCCACGCTACTATTTAAGCCGATATGTCATCTAACTGAAATTGGGCGTATGCCATGCTTAGATCTATTTTACTAAATCTTTCACCGCCTTGCAAAGCTGCAAAAATCTCTTCGACCCTAGGAAGAGGGTATTTCACCTCGACCAAAAATTTATTTACCGTCGTTTTGTAATCAGCACATAAACGAATCGACCCATCCTGCTTTAATACCGGTATACTAACGGCGTGCCCCAAGAACTACTTTCGATTGGTGTAATTATATTTTCTCTAATAAACCTATCTAATTCTTGTTCTACTTCTTCCTTATAAGCAATCGGAATCGATCTAGGTTTGCAACAGACAGGTTTACTCTCGGGTTTTAATTCTAAATGAATCTTTCCGAATTTGTAGGTGCCCAATGCGCCATCGAATAGATATTCAAATTCTTTTAAAGTCCCCTTTAGGCTAATTTCACTAATTTTATTTAGCCCTGCTTTATTCCCTAACTTTTCAATACCTAAATTAAAAGTATTCAGCCAGTCCCTACCCAACAATGGTGGACCACCTCCTTCCACAACATGTAAATTAATAGGTTTTGTTTCGTTTTTGTACTCTACCTGCACTGTAAAGTAACCTAAGGGTTTGGTAGTTTTACCGGTGTATTCTTGCAACATAATGTCGCTCACTTGTAATTGGTGATTAACAAATTTATTAAGAAACAATTCCTTTGAGATAATTGATACACCTGCGCCACTATCAATCCTCATGTCTAAAACTACATTATCTATTTTAACATTTGCTGTAAAAGGCTCACTTTTGCTGGTTCTAATCATAAATAAAGGTAAATTGTCCTCACTTGTTGTTTCGACATAATGATTTACTCTGTTGTACCATTATTTTACAAACACTAGCTAAATGGCCTATTTGTTTACACTTATAACACTTAGCACTTTTAAATTTGCACACTTGATGATCCTGATGATGAGTTTTTCCGCAACTTGAACAATAGGCTGTGTTACCTGACCTCGGTTGTCGGTTTTCTTTCCTCTGTCCTGGTTTGCCGGATCTCTCCGATTTAGCGTTTTGATTCCAGTTTACGTTAACCGCCGTCGCCGTGGAGTTTCTTCTTGCCTTGTTGCTGGCTTCCAGAGCGGCCTCCTTGGTTAACGCCAGCTGAACCATCTCGTTTAGCGTTGCCGTTTCTTTGTAATCTTGTTCCCATAATTTGTCCATTATAGGTCCCTCTAGTAACCCTGTGACAAATTTGTCTCTTAACACTTTGTCCAGTTGCTCAAATTTACAATTCACCGCTAAATTCTTTATCCGGGCATGCCACTCTGTTATGGGTTCCCCTAACTTTTGAAATGCCCTGTAGAATTCTGCGCTTTCTCTGTAAATTGCAACCCTTGGACTAAAATGTTGTCGCATTATTTCTCATAACTCGTTGTATGTTTTCTCTTTCGGTTTTCTTGGAAAGCACAAATCGCGCACTAAAGCATAAGTGTCCGCCGACATCTGATTAATTAATACCGCACATTGTTTTTTGGATGTTTCCGAATCTTTAATTTCGTTGACTTCGAAAAACTGTTCAAGACGTTCGTGGTAAATTATCCAGTCTTGTCCCTCATGTGGTGAAACTTTTCAATTGTACCCAACGACACCGCCATAGTTTTTCGATATTTAATGCACTCCACCACACACTAATTTTAATGACTTGGGCCTGAGAACCGTTTGAAATTAGCATAAACCAAAAATTCGAATTTAAAATTGAAACTCAGGATAGGTGAAAATAATATAACACCAAAGTTGTAGAAAATAAATTTCCTACGAAAAACTCCCGGAAAGCGTGTGTGGAACTTAAATCATTTGGGCCCGAGAACCGTTTAAAATTAGTATAAACCGGAGATGCGGGTTTAAAATTGAACAGCAGCCGGTAGATGCCCTGAATTTTATGAACATTTAATAATTTATTCCTATTGGTCTACTTATTATAGGACACCCAAAAATTGAAAATGTTAGAAAAATCTGGGGTATTTTTTTAACAAATCTGTATCCTTTGATGAAAGAATTTTCCAAAGATTCTAAAAGCATTATAATGTTTTGCGAAATATTATTGGTTATTGACTTATTGACTATAAAGATGCTTCTATCATCAAATATACAATAATTTTTTAACTTTACTTTTCTTAGTCAAGCACTACAACTATGGCCAGCTTTATCCTTGTCTATAGGAACCAATGGTACAGCTAAAAAAATTGTCACTAATACTATAATTTTTAGGAAGCTATAAACATAATAAAAGTATTACATTTGATATTTATAATTTCTCAAAAAGTAGTGGAAAGAGAAAAAATATGAATCCATAGGATAATGCAAGCTTCATTCCTGTCCATTTGTAGGTACACTCTTTTTATGCGCTTCAAGGTTTTGCTAATTCCCTGATGACCTCCTAAAGGGGTGTCGTGTAATTCTTGTAAAATTGATTTCTTAAGTTGCTCGGAGTGACATGTTTTTGTTCGGAAGTAACAATTTTAATATAAAGTAGAATGTTTAAGTTCTTGACCATTTAAAATTTGTATAAGAAGTAAGATGATTTCTTGGTTTTATAGGTCATAAATAAAAGACAAAATTCGTATTTGCGACGTTTCGAATTTTAATTTGTTATCACAGCAAGAAGGATATCTCGGCTAGGGCTTAGGTACTACTAAAATTGCGTGGCAATGAATATCTCAGGAATATCAATTTTTAAAATCATCATTTTAAAATAATTTTTAAAATATAAAATTTTAAATATAATAAAACATAGACTGATTATTTGCAAGTCTCCAACTTAATTTTAAATTCTTATCGCTCTAAAAAGCGATATTAGTAAACTGGTTTGTGTAGGTAGTATACAAGAATGCTCCACAAGTCGGCACGTAATACGTTGATTAATAGTAATACTATATGGACTCGGTGCAATATAAGGATAAGGATATGGTTTGTCATACTTTATCATTCACCAATAACAATAACAATAGCTAAGTGCAGTCTAGTATACAAGACTTCAACTACGATCGTTTGGAAGGTGGTGAAAAGTGATGAAGATTGTTATTATCTGGGCGAGATTTTTAACAAGATAGCGTTTTTATATATTCACCAAAAGGATAAGAGTCACCAAGCATCACAATTTTGGGAGAGACGGGGGGGCATGCAGAAATTGGTGATCTGACATATTGGATATGTTTTAGGTAAGATATTAACATTACTACCGTAGATTTGGGTGGCTTGGGACGATTTTCAACTTTAATTAATTGTGGAGGAAAAATTTTAAATGTTTCTTTGCAATCAATTACACCATACCATGCCAAATGACAAGGGCTATCGACTGTCATAAGGTACATGACATAGTAACCTCCAATTAAGGAAAAAAAAAAATAAAAAATGTCTGTCCCAAGTCACCTCACGTTTTGGGTGACTTGGGACGACTATAGTTTTGCATGCTTTTCTCATCTGATCCACTCGCTGAGGTGACTTGGGACAAAGATAACGATTTAGAAATCTATTTGAGAGAAGATAAAACCCGGTAGTATATGGAAAAGTACACAAAAATCCGTAATTAAGTAACATTTATTAATTTTAAACATACAAATAAACAGACTTCCTACAAAACGTTATAATAAGTCGAACAAAGAAAATAAAACTGAATTTTTACTTGCTGGCATATAAGTATAGCTGCAAAACAGCTTTGTTAAATATACATGCTCCCCTTCTTAGTATTATTGGAGGCGGTAATGTTGTTAGAAATTCATTTTCTTCGATGTCTCCTTCGTCTGGAAGGTCGGGATAAATAAATGCATCTTTTATTTTTGAACTTGCTTTGAGATACGAACAACGGTGTGGATTTTTTTCAATGACTTTTCCAATAAATCGCTGATTTCTTCCCTTAACAGACTTAAGTTCAACTATCACAAAGTCATCTATTTCTAATTCTTGGTAGGTTTTCTTATCAGGTTCTGGTTGTAGAATTTCATTATTGGTCACAGTCATCTGTGTTTTGGATAATTCTCCATCATGATCACTTCTAGAGTCACTGTCAGAGAGTTGATGTGTTTTGGCGGCGGGCAGTTTTCTCTTTTTCTTCGCCTGCGGTTTTTTTGACGGCGCCGCCTTTTCTACTTCAGTTACTTTGACGTCTTCTAAAGAAATGCTTTGTCCCGCTGGCACGTTCAGTTTTTTCTTTCTCTTACGTGTTTTAGGAGCTGTAGAACCATTTTCTTCTTTTTTGTTTCCATATCGAGCTTCTTGAAATAGGTCCTTTAATGTCTCGGCAATATTTGTTGCAGCGGCATTGTTAGTCACATCTTGTTTCGGCAGCTTCTGTAACACAGCATCACGATCAATGGGAACTAATCCTGTGGTTTTAAATCCCGCTATGATGTTATCTGCCTGATTTGCTCCAACTTTTTCAAGTGTCTGGCGGAGAAGACTAGGAAATATATCTTTTCTTATTGGACCTCGATTTTTCTTCTTCCAAACCTTCAACACTTTTCGCCAGGTTCCCTTTATAGGTCGGAAGCAGCTCACGTCTAAAGGTTGGCAGAGGTGAGTACTATTGGGCGGTAAAAGGACGAATCTAATATCATTTGCTTTACATTCTTGTAAAACTTTAAGCGAAATATGACTAGCAAGATTGTCGCCCAATAGTACACTTGGACCATTGCATTTTTTGAGGTAAGGTAAAGCCACTGACAGAAACCAATCTTCAAAGAGAGTCTGATCAAACCAACCGGATTTACTCCGGTTGTATCGAGCATTTTCCGGACCTCGTTCCATCCACGTGCTCCAAATATGATCTGCTTTGTAGACGATGTAAGGAGGTAATGTAACACCAGATGCGCTTACGCAAAACATTACAGAAGTGTTGGTTTTGGTTGAATCCATCACTCTTTCAGCGTGCTTCGCTTTCTTTCTAACAATCACTTTATTCCGACCAGGGTCGTCTACAAACCCACTTTCATCATAATTTAGTACATTCTCTGGTGGAATGTCTTTCAATGAAATAGATAAATTGTCGAAATATTCATTAAGTATATCTACTGAAACCGCGGCCCTGTTTCTTTTAATATTTTCTGACAGGCGTAAGCTTAAATTATTGTGCCTGCTAATAAATCCATAATACCAGCTGTTTCCCGGCCTGTTATGCCGAAATTTTTTAATAGTCTTGCCTTGCCTGTTCAAATAACCTTCTACCAAATCTTTGATATCACTTCGTTCCAAAGGAAACCCCCAATCACTTGCAAGTACGACTGCTTCAGAAATAAGATTCTCCTCTTCTTCTGTCAGAATTGTTTGACCTCCAGCAGTTTTCTTATGTTTATTATTGTATTTTCTTTCCAATGTGGATTTGGGGATACCATACTTATGGCTGGCCGCTCTGTATGTTAAATCAGACCTTTCAATATCAGCGAGTGCGATCTGGAGAGTTTCGTCGGTGAAGTCGCGGTATTTGCGACTTCCCACCGCCCTCTTGTATTTATTGGGCATGTCCCAAATCACCCTACAAACTACAAGAAAACATAAAACACTTCGCCAACTTAAAATGTGAGGTTATGTTTTTGTGTTACACTATGATATCTTTTTAGAACACAACAGGCATCTCAAAAAAAAATACCCGGAGTCCACATTTCAAATAGGCTCTCGTGGCCACTAAGAAGTATAACGTCAATAAAAAGGGCCCATATTTACTTACCGTTGCCTATTAATTTTTACACGAGCACGATAAGATCTTTTCAACAACCGTCTGCAGTGTGGGGTGCTTTAACATCTTACCGACAACTTCCATAGATTTTGGAAGTTCTGCTATTCACTGGTAGGTAGCAGCCCGCCCTCAAGCAAACTGAATCAGTTCGTCCCAAATCACCCGCCCGTCCCAAGCCACCCAAATCTACGTACCTGACCCTTGAGGGTGCAGTCAAAAGTCAGTTAGCTTGCGACCTTCGTATCTTGTACATCGTTCACATAAGCAATCTTGTATCAATATATAAATAGGTATAGTCTTTAAAAGCCTTCGTGTCTTTTATTGATAAATCCGGCCACCCCGGAACATAACAATTAGACATACGCTTTTAGTGAATTTCTTGTAGGGAATTTTATTTTCTACAACTTTGGTGTTATGTTATTTTCAACTATCCTGCGCGGTTTTCGCTGAGTTTCAATTTCAATTCCGTACCGTTGGTGTATGCTAATTTAAAAGGGTTCCCAGACTCGAATTATTAAAGTTTGACATACGTTTTCAGGAAGTTTCTTGTAGGAAATTTAATTTCCCGCAACTTTGGTGCTGTAGTATTTGAGCCTATCTAGCGCGATTTTCGCTATATTTCAATTTAAAACGTATATTTTAATATTTAAACAAAAATGAAATAAAAAAGAAAGTGCAAAACATATTTTACAATTGGGTATCTTTATAATAGAGTAAGAATTAAAATTTAGTATGCATCCCTATTCCAGGTTTGTAGACGCCCTGAAAATTAAAAGTTTTACCTTGGACGGGCTTGCCACGGGTAACTTTGTATTTTCCAGTTATACTCTGCAGAGCAGCATGGGACATAATATTAATCAATATTCTTTTGTCCTTGGATAATACAAGATTGTCTTTCAACTGTAAGGTAATCACTAATCATTGTGTTGCAATCATGAAGTTGAGAACTATGAGGCAAGATAGCTTCCACTAATAATGGGACATATTTTTCAGACTAAAATATAAAATCGTAAAATATTTAATTATGATGACCAGGGATAGGATATGCATATAAAAGCATATTTTACACGCATACAAATCCCATTCCTAACAATATTACGTACTACTAAGGTACTAAATTTTATTATGAACTTGATAAATTCTGCCGAGTTGTCTGCTTCCTTGCAATATTTATTCAATATCTGTGTTACAAATGAACCTGAAGCCACAGCGAATTGGTAGTTTTTACAATAAACAAGCATCATGATTCTGTCACGGTGCAAATCTGGTAATGGATGGATAAAGGAATAAAAATAAATATACAATTTAACACAGCAAGAGCAAGACTTTGTACCTGTGTAATATATCTGTACAAATATAAACAGCTTGAGCTGCTATTTCACAATCCTCATCATAAATTCTACCCACAACAACCTCTATAAACTTTTCCATTAATGGAGTCATATAATCGACCATTTTACTATTTATTATAAGTTTATGACAAATTACATTACATATTTTGGACTAAAACACAATACAATAATTTGCAATTATAAAATGTGGAAGGTTAAGTTATACCTGATCGTTGACAAGTTGCATAAGGCTGTGAAAATATGTAGTGAAGGATACTAATGCCGGATTTATTTCAAACCACTGAAACATTTCTTCCAAAACTGTTAGCTCCAATGCAGGATCTTCTTCAAGCCCTGCTTCTCGCATGTTTTGATCCAAGTCGACTTTGGAAGAATTATCATTTGAAGGCAGCGAGGGAATATTTTGTACGAACGTATTCAGTTGTGGTGGTAATGTTCGCATATGAATGTCACCATTACTATAAAACAAAAGAAATTTATCATTACAAGAAAGAAGAAAGAAACGATATAAGTAGGTAGTTAAAAGTTACGTTAAGGGTAGGAAACTATAAAATGCAAGTGTACCTATTAACTCGCATATCTTGATCACCGCGTTCGGAAGAAGGAAATTAAATGTTCGGTAAATTAGCATTATTTTCTTTAATGACCCAAAAGCATGCTTGGATATACTCAATAAAAAAAATTCATAAGGGGCGAGAATGAAAAATCTGGGACTGAATAGGGGCTACTCTGATTGGTTCTTGCTGTGTACAGCTGCACCAATCAGATGGGCTTCATATAGAAGTCCGAAGTAAGCCAAGACGGTCATTTTATTTTTCATAGTCAACCCTTACGTAGGGTAGCTATGAGGGGAACTGAAGAAGAAGTACAGGCAACTTGACCCACTTTTTAAACTTCAATCACTTGAATATTAAAAATGTCTACAAATCAATTGACTACAGTATTATTAATCGTTACAACAAAACTATGTGGTACTAAAAGAAATTAAGGGTCACCAAAGAAATAATAAAAGCAGTTTAAAAGACATTAAATACCTTGTTGAGGGACCTCTCCCTCTAAAGGCATGAAACAAAAGCAAAAAAGTTACAAAACACAGCAATTACGCCACTGGAACTAAAACAAAAATTAATAACGAAACAACTACTAATAGATATACTGGGTGTATCAAAAAAACAGAGGAACATATTTTACATTCCCCCCCTCAAGCTTACAACATTCAATAATTTTATTGGGGGGGGATGAAGTATTTTTTCAAGGCCTCTTTTAAGACCTTAAAATAATTTACCCTTTTTCTACACATCCTGTAGGCTATATTATTATAAATTTAATATTGTTGATTTAAATTTTCTAATATCAAAAATTTAATCTACACATCATGGGGAGCTAAAAAACTGTATTGTAATTTTTTTGTTAGACACAACTTGAAAAGAGCTTTATTGTAAAAAAAACTCATGTAAACTTGCAGTAGTACCTACCGAAAGCAACCTTTTGCCTACCATACCATGAATATTTTAAAATTTTAATTCCTAGTCATTTCCGAATAAATGAAGAAAAGATCGATAAGTATTTTTTACAAGTTTCCACACGCTGTATCTCGGTAACGAAGCATTTGCCGACCTATGTATATTAAGAATTTTTAACTTGTTTTAGAACGTACTACATGCTCTGTAAATCTTTAAACGTCATTCTGTTACACCCTGCATATATTTTGCTATATCCTGTACATTTACGTGTGGTATGACCTCTGCAAAGACATCTTACCATGCTGAGGGAACCGGCCTACTAGTATGTCTACTATTTTTCCGGCTTAAAACGTCTACTGCCGTTGCTTCCCCAACGCTCATCCATATTTGTTCGTAATTGCTGTTAATGTTAGGTTGCTTCCAATCTGAAATCAAATTTATACAATTATTACACCATTATAATACTGTCTACACAGCTGTGCTGGGGAAAGAACTTTTAAAAAGTTCAAGTTCTTGGAAACTCGTTCATATTTTGGGAACTTTTTCGAGAACTCGTTCTTTTTTGTGCACAAGAACTTCTTTGATATAAAAGTTCATTATTTTCGAGAACTTGAATGACTACTAATAGGGTAAAGGTAGGAGAGTTGGACCGGGAGGACACTCGGACCGCAAGAAATATTTCACGAAATCCGGCAAAAGCGAGATCCTGCAGCAGACCGTTGCGTCAGTCGGACCCGGACATTAGGGCGCCGCCGTTAGGGCGCGGCCGTTCGGGCGCCGCCGTTCGGGCGCGGGACGTTCGGGCGCGAAGACGTTCGGGCGCGAGGACACTCGGGCGCGGGCCATTAGGGCGCGGGACACTAGGGCGCGAAGCTGTCTAATATTTTCAACGTTACTCTTCTTGTCAAAATAATTCTTTCTGATTGCACATACTACTTATATAACGTAATGTAAATGTTTAAGTGTGAAGAGCTAAATAAATTACAGATTCAATTGTATTCTATATTGTATTGTAATAATTCTATTAAATTATGAAAGTAGTGCATTAATAGTATATTTAAAAAGCAAGTCTCATAAAGGCAAGTTTTTATCAGAAGAGTTCAAGAATGATTGCGATAAAAAGCCTTATGAAACCTGTATTTTATAATTTCAAATTTATATTACTAGTTCTTGGAGCAAACAGATTTTTTTTTAAATTGAAATATAATATATGTCACATCATTTAAAAGTAAATCTAAAATTACAGGATTTATATCTTTGTCCAGCATTTTTTGTACTAATATATTTCCCTCTTCATACTTAAACTTAGATGTCAATACTCCTTTACATTACGTTATATAAGTAGTATGTGCAATCAGAACGAATTATTTCGACAAGAAGAGTCACGTTGAAAATATTAGACAGCTTTCGCGCCCTAGTGTCCCGCGCCCTAATGGCCAGCGCCCGAGTGTCCTCGCGCCCGAGTGTCTCCGCGCCCTTACGGCCCGCGCCCTTACGGCCGCGCCCGAACGGCCGCGCCCTAACGGCGGCGCCCTAATGTCCTAGACCGTTGCGTCAGTAGACTGCGTGCATGCTAGGGATTGTAATAACCTGGTTGTTTATAACGTTTTATATGAATTATTAATCATTGTCACTTTGAATCGTGTGAAAAATTTTTGCATAGTGATTCGTGATTAAGTGTATCGAAAATCAGGTAAGTTTAGACGTAAAATTTGTATCGAATTATGGATAACTATTTGTCAGGTATGATAACTAACCTCAATTAGTAACATTCTGTCCAGTTGTATTGGCGGAAAACGCTGGTCCGTCTCTCCTCCCACGAGAGGATGGACGGACCAGTGATAAAGAGGAGAGATGGACCATTGTTTTTGTATTAGAAAATGCCAAATGTTTACACACGAAAACCAAATGCTGCACCAAGAGGTCTTTGGTTGGACGAAAACTTAAAATCGGCGATTGAGGCAGTTACTTCTAAAAACATGGGAGTAAATGAGGCCGCTAGAAGTTTCGGTATTCCTAAAACCACGCTTAAACGCAGGCTAAAAAAGAATAATACTTACAGAAAAAAATACTAGATTAGGCCCTGATTCAATGCTGGGTGCCGAAGCGGAAGAAAAGCTAGCAAACTACATAAAGAAACTTCAAAGTGCCAGCAGTAGTTGCTCCCTCTGTAAAGAAAGTCCGCCGTCGAGTTGAAGGTATTCTGTCTTCAGATAAGATTACCACCAAGCACAAAACCACAAACAAATAAAAAAACAGCGGTACATCGTTAAAGTGCTCTAAAAAGCAACGGAAAGCATCGTCTTCATCTAATTCGGACGAGTGTGTCGTTAATGATTCTGAAGACGAAAGAGAGCGACTAAGTGATTATGAAAACGAATGCGTTGGATGCGGGGAGGATTACAGAAAGACGAAGAAGAAAGAGGGATGGCTTCAGTGTGTATCATGTCAACGGTGGTTACATGAAGGATGCACTACGTACGAAAATCTTTGTCAGACCTGTGGAAGTACCATAGCAAAGAAAAAACACTAATGGTTCGCCTGTCCTACCAGCGGTCCAACTATCCTATGTAAGGGGGTCCAACTATCCTCCTCATGGGAGGAGAGTTGGACCAATGCAGCGATGAATCTTTTTTAATTTTGTACGTTAATATGTCAAGTTTTATGCCGAATATTAAATTTAGTTTATATAATAAATGTTCTCTTACGTTTTTGTTATTATTACGAACTCTTGAATTGAAAAATAAAATAAATACATTAGATTCTTTAAAAGGTGGTCCATCTCTCCTCTCTTTACCCTACCCTATTCACCAGAGCCTAATCCTTTTTTGTTATTGTTTATTATATTTAAATTGAGGGATTAAAGTACAATAGTTAATACTTTACTTACTCCTGACAAAAGTTTGCTTTAAATGGAACTTAACCAGTAGTACCTATACCTATAACATGTTCTACAAGTGGCATAACTTGCCTGCAATCGTAACTAAAAATAAAAAAATTGTTTATTAAGTTTAATACTGGAATTCCTTCCAATGCTGCTGTTGAAAAGATTTTCAGCACAGGAGGTGCAATTTTTACTCAAAAGGAGGAAAATCAACAGACGACAATTTTGAAAATTTATCAATTTGTAAATATGGTAGGTAAGTAGGTACCTACTAAATAAATTAGATATTCGTTGTTTTTGCATTTCGTTTTTTTGTTTATAATTGACATTTGATGGGATTTAATAGTGTATTATATTACAAGGAGTAGAAAGAGTTCATTTTGTGTTCAGCTTCTATGTGGTGGCCGAAGCGCTTGCGCCGAGGCTGTGCTAAATAAGCGAAACACAAAATGAACGTTCTACTTCGAGTGATATATACTGTTTTTCCCTCTAGCGAAATAGTACAATATATGGTATAAAATAAATGTTTATTTTGTAAACGTCATTTCCACTACTGTCAAAAATAAAAACAAAACAACGACATGTGCGATTTTAAATGAGCTAGGGGTAAATAATACAACCGTTGCCATGGATACGTACACACATTATGTTACTAGTACAATTATTTAACATATTGGTTTACTAGTAACACAATGACTCTCTTCTACACAGCCAGTTCCGTAGTACAATAGGGATATTGCAATACGCTTGGAGAAAAAATAATTTATTTATTTCTGAAATTACAAGTATAATAAAGCCCGATTTCCATCTGTGCATTTCCATGCTGCAACTTTTGATGCAGCATGAAACAAAAATTGCATGCATGTTTTGATGCATGGCATCAAAAGATGCATAGACGTTTACACTACTGCAGCTTTTCAACCCTGAGATGAAATCGAGATAGTGAATTCTGTTTTCACCAACTTAAGATATAATCTGACGTCCGTTGACAGTTGGTAACACAGATTAGCCTAACATAACTTACATTTTGTGGTGGTTTTTTAAAGTAGTTGTTATTTGGTTGGTGCTTATTATTATTAAACACATGGACGCAGAAGAAGAATTATTGGTTATAATAATAATAATAATAATAATAATAATAACAAGTGCGGTTTATTATTATTGCAGCAAGAAAGAAGATGGTGGATTAGACCATGGCTCCGAAAAAGAGATGCTAAAGGCAACTTACATTTAGTTCATAATGAACTGGTGTATCAAGACGCTGAAAGTTTTTCAAATGTTTTGCGTATGGACGAAACTATTCAATAATAATGTATAGATACCAACTTAAATCTAAATTGGTACTAGAAAAATTACCGTAAAGCACCCCAGAAATGCATGCATTTCCATGCACGAGATAGAACAAGTTCTATCTCCCATGTAGCACGAATCGGCAGTTTTTGATGCATGACCTTGATGCATGATGCGTAGTGTAAACTGAAAAATGCATGCATTTTGATGCTGCATCAAAAGTTGCAGCATGGAAATGCACAGATGGAAATCGGGCTTATTACAACAGAAAAAGTTCTAAAACAAGACAGAAATAAATGATGAACAGGAACTTAGCTCATAGAAGTAAACACTTGTGCATGAGCTAGGTATATTAATAATATATTAAAAAAAGTAGTAATGTGCAAAAAAATAAAAATAAAAACAAAAAAACAAAAAGTTATTGTATGTATCATAAATAATTTTTAGAAGTGTTTTTGTAAAACTTTCAGTTCAGTTAGATGGTGTAAATAAGAATTACCTAACTCCCAGTCGATCCCATGAATTATTTAATAGAAGTTAAAAGTAAAAAAGTTGAATAGCGCTACATGTTTCGAACTAAATGTTCATCATCAGGCATCTTAAAAACTAAAGATACAAAATACAGGGTGTAACACAACTTATCCGAAAAAAATTAACCATACATGCACTTTTAAATAAGAAATCGATTTGTTAATTTTTTTTAAATAAAAGTCCAACACAAAACGAAAAACAAATTGTTAAAGTTACAAATGTTGGCGAACCTGACCACCATGTCCACGGTTTGGGCGTAAAGTTCCAGTAGCACATCCACGTAGAACCACTGCCGTAAATGTTTCGCGATAAGGCAAGTACCTATTTCGAAATCGCTGGGAATAAACGCGAGAAGCTGCTAACGAGATTTGCCTTGCTTTTCCGTAGGCTAATACAAAGTCCATCAACTCCTCGTTACTGTACACATGTGCCATTTTTATTGAAAACATAACTATTACTGCAATAGGTACTAACAATTCGCACACAAGTTGACAGATTAATACATTGTACTTTTGATTTTGGCAGTTGTTTTATGCAGTGTTCAATAAATTACCATTTTTCTCATTTTCATTAATTTGTACCTTTAACAATTTTTATCTCGTTTTGTGTTGGACTTTTATTAAAAAAAATTTTAAAGCTGCATACCTATACAGGGTGTTTCTTAATTCGCGGACACGGAGCACAGTACTACATTCCCCTCCAGATACCAATTGGAAAAATATAATACAATAATGCCCGTTCTTCGCTAGTTTCAGAGTTATTCTCCGTCAAAGATTGAGATTCAATTCCTTGATGCTTTGGAAAAACGGGTAAATTTTAACCGTTCCGCATTGTTCATCAATCAAATATTAAATCTTAATAAATTTGGAATTTTTTATACGTTGTATTCCTTCCTCCGAAGACATTCTTTCTGATAAATATCTGTTGTTAAATTTTTTTTCAATATGTTGCAACAGTGCATTGTAGGTATGAGGTTATTACCTAGGAAACTTGTTCCTACTGCCTTATTAAAACACCAAACGTTTAAAACAAAGTCCGTGCAAGCATGCGCAATGTTGTCAAATTTAAAATTTTTAAAATGCGAATAACTCGGAAACTAAATACATTAGGACAAAATCGCCTATACTTTTTCAACTCAGTTTTAAGATGAGAATCGCGTAGTGCTCTCCGTGTCCGCCATTTAAGAAACACCCTGTATGGTTAAATTTTTTCGGATAAGTTGTGTTACACCCTGTATAAGGAATGAAGTCCAAATTACAAAATTAAAGATATAAACTTACCAATAAATCTGAAAATTTACACACTCAACAGACGACCATCTGGTAAATGTAAAATTTAACAGAATGACCAAACCAAGTTAAATAAAAATATAAAATAAAACCACTAAACTAGAAAAGCGGGAAATACAAAATTGAATCATAAACAACTATAACAAATTATATATAAAATTGAACATAGACTAAGAAGAAGAAGAAGGGGGTAATAGCCAAATTAAGGCAAATTACATTTTTTTTATCAAATTCTGTAATTTCATTCAAACAAAAATTATTATTATGATTTATAATCTCAAAAATTTCTAGAACATTCATTCTTTACTATTTAAATGTAGTATAAGGAATGAAGTCCAAATTACAAAATTAAAGATATAAACTTACCAATAAATCTGAAAATTTACACACTCAACAGACGACCATCTGGTAAATGTAAAATTTAACAGAATGACCAAACCAAGTTAAATAAAAATATAAAATAAAACCACTAAACTAGAAAAGCGGGAAATACAAAATTGAATCATAAACAACTATAACAAATTATATATAAAATTGAACATAGACTAAGAAGAAGAAGAAGGGGGTAATAGCCAAATTAAGGCAAATTACATTTTTTTTATCAAATTCTGTAATTTCATTCAAACAAAAATTATTATTATGATTTATAATCTCAAAAATTTCTAGAACATTCATTCTTTACTATTTAAATGTAGTATCTCAAAATCAGTATTAGCATTAAAAGAATGCTGGTTAAATAAGATATGACTGGCAAAAGCCGATTTAGAAAAAGGGGGAGATAAAGTAATATTATTATTTTTAATTAAACTGTTGTGTTCAGAAAAACGGTTTTAGAAATTTCTACCAGTCTGACCTTTATAGAAGGAAGGACAAGAACCACAATTAAGTTTGTAAATACCAGCTCTCTCTAAAATAGGGATGACATCTTTATTTTTGACTAAAAGATTTTTAAGATTGGAAGGGGAAGAAAATGAAATATTAATGTTAAATTTCTTGAAAGTATTTTTTATAGTATAAATTAAATTGGAATTGTAAAAAGGCAAAGATCTGTAAACTTTATCAGTATTATCAGCCAGAATTAAAGTAATATTATTACTCAATTTGGATTTCAATTTATAGAAAAGGGAATTAATAAGGAGTAAAGGATAACCATTATTGTAAGCTAATTGTTTTATAATATTAAACTCTTTATTAAAATTGGTAGTGTTCATCGGAGTTAGAATAAGTCTTCTAATAAAAAATCTAAAAGAAGCAAGTTTATAAGATAAGGGATGAGAGGAACTATAGGGTATAACATGATCGGTGGTAGTAAGTTTCCTATAAATTGAAATATCCAAATCATTATGTTTTCTAGTAATAAAGAGATCAAGAAAAGGGATGGAAAAATCATTTTCAAATTCTGATGTAAATTTAATGTTAGGATGTGGGTGTTAAACCAATTTAAATAAACAGGGATTTCAGTAGGGTCACCTTTGAAAATGACAAGGATATCGTCTACGTAACGATCCCAGAATAATTAACGAGTTAATTCTTATTTAATTTTACTACCTTATCCCATTTGGAGACGAAATGGCTCAACTAATTTTAAATTTTAGATGGTGTTTTAAAATACCACCCCAACCACCTATACCATAGTACAAGTGCGATGCAACCAGTGAATGATATAACGTTTTTAAATATTTTAATTCTATTGGTTTGAGTTGTTTAAACAGAATTATCATTGTTCCTAATGTTTTTGTAACATTATTAACATGAATATCCCATTTTGAATGTTGATCGATGTGTAGTACCTATGCCCGAATACTTTGTATCTTTAGTTGATTCTACTTTGAACCTTTGCCCCCCATTTAAAAACGTTAAATCTTCAGAAGTTTGTAATTTGTTTATCGAACTAGTGAAATGTATGTATACTTTGGTTTTTTTTTAAATTAATGGATAACAATTTTTGATCAAACCAATTTTTTATGTCTGACAATTCTCTTTTAGCGATTGCTTTCAGTTCATTCCAATTATCAGCAGTATACATTATCAGAGTGTCATCTTCAAAGGACAATACCTCACCGGTTGTATCAAATGAAAGCAGATCATTGATGTATTATATTAAAAAGAATGGGTCCGAGAACTGTACCTTGCGAAACACCACATTTAACTACTTGGGGATCAGGGCCTTCGCCAGGTCCATAAAAATGCATAACGCTTGTTTTTGTTTATCCAGTGCTTTGTAGATGTTATTAGTTAAATAGACAATTGCATTTTCAGTTGATATGCCTGGTTTGAATCTTGTTGGGGCACGAACACCTTAAGATTATTTATATATTGTTTTTTTGATGCTTTCATGCCTTCGATAGCTTCTCTGGAGCTGGTTCAGAGCTCGAAGTTTTTCGTAACCCAGGGCGTTGTATGCGCCCCTTCTTGGTCATTGGTAGAATTTAAATTAAACCCACACCTTTTAATAAACGAACTTTCAATGAAAATGAACTCATTACACTATAGACTAATGCTAAGAAAAGGCATGGCCGAGATTGGCACAGCTCGGCTTATAAAAACGTCTGCCTTGTATCGAACACACAAAAAAAGTGACCGAGGCCCAAGTCGGGGATGCACAGCATTCCCTGGCCAACGGCGCAGAAATACCTCGCAAGCAAAACTACTTGACACAAAATTCAAAATTTGGCGGGAATTACGAAAATCGGTAACATACCGCCCGCCTTGAACCGATGGGTTCAACATAATTATACTAGGTGACGATTACACTATAAAGCTAGATAATACACAATACATAACTAGGTTATAAAGTGGTAAACAATAAAACATATCGACAATAATTAAAATTAAACTATCTCTTTCCTGCAAAGTTCACTCGCACTAGCACTAGCAAGAAAGACGAAACACACACACCTGGTAATACGCACAGCTTGTTGACTGTACGCTTGATTGCGTGACCCTTGGAAGTGATGGTGGCCGATCGTGGAATCTTGTCGCTAGAAGTATGAACCTCGAGGACTCGTCCGAGGCACCATTGCAAGGGTGGCAGATTGTCCTCCTGGATCATTACCACAGAGTCGACTCGAATTAAGGTTGGCAGATGGCGAAACCATTTAGTACACCTTTGAAGTTCAGGAATCACTTCTCGACTCCAGCGTTTCCAAAATGTTTGTACCAAACGTTGGATACGTTGGTAACGTGACAAACGATTTTCGGGAATGTCTACGTAATTGGGCTCCGGAAGAGCACAAAGTGGTTTGCCAATAATAAAATGACCAGGAGTCAGTGGATTGAGATCGGAAGGGTCAGTGGTGAGTGGAGATAGGGGACGTGAGTTTAACGTTGCCTCTATTTGAGTTAGCACGGTTTGGAGGTCCTCATAATTTAAAGAGGTGTTCGCCAATACTCGTTTAATATGCAGCTTGGTTGACTTTATACTGCCCTCCCATAAGCCTCCCTGATGGGAAGCTCGAGGAATTATAAATTCCCACTTGATATTTTCATTTATAAGAAAATTTGTAATTCCATGTTTGGTTTCGGTGGAATTTAAGAAACGGTACAATTCCCTGAGCTGATTAGCAGCCCCGACAAAGTTTTTTGCATTATCGGATGAAATTATAAAGGGTTTTTAGAACCGCGATGAAGGCGTCGGTAGATAAATCAGTCACAAGTTCGATATGTACGGCCTTTGTCACGAGGCAAACAAACATGCAAATGTGTGACTTGATTAGTTTAGCACCGCGAAGTTTTCTATCCTTTATGAGGATGGGGCCAGCATAATCCAGCCCTACATTAGAAAAGGCAGGCATATTTGATTGTATTCGTTTTAGCGGTAAATCACCCATCAAAGGGTTATATGATTTCGGATTGGCTTTAAAACATTTAATGCAATTATGCACTATAACCTTTGCAGAGTTTCTGCCAGAAACAGGCCAGTATTGTTCGCGGACTACAGCCAGTAATTGTTGGGCGCCACAATGCAACAGTCTTTCGTGAACCTGTTTAAAAATTAATTTAGTGAGCACATGATTTTTTGGTAGCAAGGCAGGGAATTTTTTATCATACGAATAATCAGAATTTTTTATTCTGCCTCCTACTCTTATAACATTGTTTTCGTCGAGAAAAGGGTTCAGTGACAAAATACTGGAAGAAGTTTTTAAAACTTGTTTTTACACTCCTGGGCAAATGATTCCGCTTGACACAATTTTAAAAGAATTATTTGAGCATTCTTTAATTCCGCATTATCCAGGCTAATACGGGCTGCAGCCTAGTGTAGCTAGAAAATTTATTAAAAATATCGAAAATTTGAATGTTTATCAAATTCACGGCCGTATCAGATTTAATTTTAAATTCTGCGGTAGGGAAATTAGAATTTTGGATTACCTGACTTGGCCATTGCTCACGAGGTAGTGATAAAAATTTAGGTCCCGAAAACCAGCTTGAATCATTTAATAAATCTTTGATTGCCGTTCCCCTTGAAACTAAATCCGCGGGGTTATCCTGTGATCGAACATGATACCATTGGTCTTTATGGGATAGTTCCTGTATAGACGCTATCCGGTTGCATACAAAAGTTTTATATTTGTTAGGCGCTGAATTGATCCAGTGAAGAACGATAGTGGAATCAGTCCATAAAAACTCCTCATCGAAATTAATCGTAAGAGATTCTTTTACTTTTTGAACCAGTTGTGCTAGGAGTAAAGCAGCGCTTAGCTCTAGCCTTGGAATTGTAGCGCCACGTAGTGGGCTAACCCTTGATTTGGAACAAAGCAGCCTTGTAGATATATTAGCGTAATCGTCTTGGCATCTTATATAAATGCAGCAACCAAATGCCACGCAGCTAGTATCGCTAAAGCCATGTAGCTGTATAATTTTGTGATTAGGGAGCTTTATGCATCGCGGGATTTTTACCAGCCTTAAATCGGATAATTGATCTTTAAAGTTAATCCATTTGGTATTAAGGTTTTCGGGTATTAACTCATCCCAAGCGAGATTTAGCTGCCAAAGTTTCTGAATTATTAATTTGCCCTTTATTATCACGGGCGCGAGTAAGCCTAAAGTGTCGAACAATTGGGCAACAGCGGAAAGAATGGGCGGATGTAATTTGCGCGGAAAGTAATCCATACTAATCGGTATTTTTATTTTGCATGTTAATCTTACCTGTAGTTTGCGCGTAGTAACTTATCCAGTAACTTATTGCACTACCCTAGGCGATATGATAATGAATTACTTTTAATGAGAAAAATTCCTTATTTCAAATCAGCACTATTATTGGATGTTTTGAAAAGTGAAAATGTTTACATTTGTTTATGCACCCAAAAGGTCTCTCATTGTGAATTATTCTACACAACAAGTCACTTCAGTAATCATGGCTTCTGTCGAAATAATCAAAAGCAACAGAAATTCTGATTTACTTATTATTCAGTCATACAAATATAGGAAATGTGGGGTGTTAAAAAACGGGGAAGTGTATTGGCGTTGTACCATGAAGCAGTGTCCCGGAACAGTATATACCTTGGGAGAAGATTGCATTGTTAGTCGAAGTCGAGAACATACGCACCTAAGTGATGTGAGGAAATTAAATAAACAGGTAATTATTTATATCAACCGGTATTATTTGCTACTAGTGCCTTCTCGGAAATTTTTATTGTGTGTTTTTCATTTTCAGATCATCTGCAGTAGCGTAAAAAGAAAAGCAACTGAAGACTTAACAGAAAGACACAGAATATGTAATAAGCATGTAATAATAAATTATGTATTAGTATGTAATGTATTTAAATTTGTTTTGTAATAAAGCATCATCTTATAAAAATTGTTTTTGTTTCCCATTATAAAAGTAAAATGCTCCCAAATGCTCGTTACGCAGCTCATTAGTAAGATAAGATACTTCGCGCAAATTACAGGTTGGATTTGCGGACCATTCTATGTAGCCCGCGCATTTTACATGTCCAATTTTGGAATCCAGGTATAATTACGCGCAAATTA
Organism: Hemicrepidius hirtus; assembly: GCA_963082805.1. NCBI lineage: Eukaryota > Metazoa > Arthropoda > Insecta > Coleoptera > Elateridae > Hemicrepidius > Hemicrepidius hirtus. The sequence continues at coordinate 11,514,927 of OY720168.1, forward strand.
CACTGGCCGGAAAGAATTGAGCGTTTGGTATTTCGCCCAGCAGTAAAGTTATTTGTTATGTCATATTGTATGACGTCTCTGACGGAATTCCAGGAAATCCCCAAAGTTTTCGCGTTCTCGCGTTCGCCCAGAGGCACGGTAAAGTAAGTTGAATTTGAATTTATACTGTTAGCCATGATGTCGGCATTGTTAGACAAAAATTTACGTATGGGTAATTTGGCACTTGCCAGAATCGCAGTTATCTCGAACTGCAATTTTGATACGTCCTGGATAGTATCACCTCCCGTAAGAAGATCGTCCATATAAAAGTCTGTCTGTATTATTTTTGACGCAATCGCAAAGTTTTCAGAATTTAAATTTTCTAAGTGCTGTAGGCACTTAGTCGCGAGGTAACTTGCACTTGCGGTACTGTAAGTAATTGTTTGTAGTTGATAAGTTTCAACTGGCATAATCGGATTATCTCGCCAAAAAATTTGTTGAAATTTTCTGGATGACGGGTCAATTTGAATTTGGCGGTACATTTTTTCAATATCGCCGGTAAGAGCAATTAAATGCTGCCTAAATCTCAACAGTATAGAGAACAGGTCATTTTGAACGACCGGTCCATTTAATTGCGTGTTATTAATCGAAATACCCGTAGTGGGTTTTGCGCTGCCGTCGAAGACTACACGCAGTTTCGTTGTAAGTGAATTAGTTTTTATAACCGCATGATGTGCAAGGTAGTATTCAGGTATTTTTGATAATGATAACACTGAATTTATGATTGTTAAAGAATTCTCTGAAATTTTACTACGATTATCAAGCCGTTTCATATGGGCCAAGGCTATATATTCGTCCATGAATTTGTTGTATTCGGAATAGGTATCGGGTTTTTTAGAAAGTGATTTTTCTAGCTTAAGAAAACGGTTCATCGCTTGAGTTTTTGATTCACCTAATTCTATTAATTTTGCATTAAATGGGATTGATACCATGAATCTCCCACTGCAGTCTCGCGCTATGGTTTTTTCAAAATGCGATTCGCAAAATTGCTCCTCAGAAGAGAGCTTGGAACTTTCATATTTCGGCTGTATATTCTCTAACTGCCAAAAACGCTCGACAGCCCTTTCGAGTGATTCAGTTTCCTCCCCTACTTCATTATTTAATAGCAAATTTGAACACGCCGTATTTTGGTATTGCTGTTTGTTGTTCAAGTTATGTTCGCCTGACACTATCCACCCGAACACGGTTTTTTGTTAGATAGGACTATTTTTTCCTAAAGTAATTTGCCCTATAGACAGTAAGCTATAGAAGAGTGAGGCGCCGATGAGTACAGCTTGTCAAACGAGAACTTTCGGTTGACTAGAGGGTGCGCAGTGGCAATTTTTGTTATCAGCAGCGGAGCGCATTTGACTACTAAACGTCGAGCAGAGCATTTCGAGTACACTCCGACAAAAAGTACACGTATTATTAAATAATTGATGGTCCGTATCGTAAATAGGTAAATAACTTGGTTTACTGAGTGTACTTCTACGAAGTGGAGAACCGAGAGTAAGTGCATCTCATGTGCTCCTATTCCTGTCTTGCTTCCTACTCTGCGCATCTCAACCGAAAGTTCTCGCTTGACAAGCTGTATATCCACCTTGGAAGACGTGTTAAAGTTTTGATCGGCTAATTGAATATTATTGGGTAGTTCTAGGTTGTTTTTATTAAAGAAGTTGAAAGGTGGGTTTTCCGCTATTTTGTCTATAATTACACAGGATAGCGTTGCACGATAATTGTTAGCCAATGACGCAACTTGGATTTGGCCCATTGAATTTGAATTGGATAAATTGGAATTAATCCCTAAGATTTGTGTACTTACTGCACGTCTGTTTAGTTGCAGTTTGCTGGTCAGGGTTTCAGTAATTAGGTTAATGTGCGAACATGAGTCCATTAGTATGCGTGCTTTATGCCATTTTTTATCGTAACTCTTTACCAGAACAATGGCTGTAGGTAATATAACTTATTGCGAATTAACCCGAAAGCAGGATAAAGTTGTCTGCGTATTTGGTGCGACTATTTGTGGGGTTGAAGGCGCTTGGTTTGCTGGCGAATTACTTAGGCTGGATTGATTATTTTCCGGATTATTTCCGTTATCATTCCGAACTATATCCAAATGTAGCAAGGTATGGTGCTTGCGATTGCAGATTTGGCACGAGTATCGAGAATTGCATGTGTTTTGATTCGAATGATATAAGCAGTTTTTGCAAGTTTTTAATTGGCCAGCACGGTCGATCCGTTGAATGCCAAAAATCCAGGGCAATGATTTAGAGAGTGAGGAGAGTTACAATTTGGGCAGGATATTTTACTATTAGTCAATAAACGGGATTGCTTAAATTGTGTTTTTGATTTGTTATAATTATTAGTTCGCGAGGAACTGCCCTTTGGATAATCGCTTTTATTAGGATTGTTGTTTGTACCTTTGTTCCCTTTTATTTCTTCCAAAATTTGACACCGCTCTTTTAAAAAGTTATTTATGTCCTCTAATGTATGAATTTCGCGCGGTTTGTATTTGCTGAATTCGCGACGCGTACTAGAGTCAAATTTAGACATCAAAAGATGTGAGATAAATATGGCTCGGTCATCAAAGGGAGTTGCGATATTGTCCAAAGAACTCAAATATTGTGTGTTTAGATTGTCGTAGAGACTACGTAATTCGGCCGCATTTCCCTCGATATAGGTTTTAGGTCGAAAATGCCATTTATGTGGCTATTTACTATTAGTTTCGGATCGTTAAAACGCTCGCGAAGTAAGTTGAATGCAATTTTATAGTTATCGCCCGTAGGCTGAATGTTGGCAATTAGTTGGTTGGCCGGACCCTTTAACCCCTTCGGTACCATGTAGCCGCCTGCGGCTACATGGGCCGCGCCTCATACAAACCATGTAGCCACACGTGGCTACACGGTCTTCTTAACTAAGTGAGCATTTTAGAGCTGGTTTGTGAGTGGGTTTATCATGTAGTATACTGGTTTATGCGGAAATTTTTTTTTTCGGTGAAGATCAAACAATTCGTTACATGTGGCGGTCAATCATTCTACACCAATTAGTCTCGTTGTGGGGTGCTATAAGTATTGTTATACTTTTGACTTTTTTAAACATGTCGGACTGTGATTTTAGCACTTGAGTAATGTATCCAAGTTACGAACAAAAAAAAATTGAGCTAATTTGACGCCATCAACGACAATAACAGATTGTAGGAAAATCAAAGATGGGCACCAGCCGCCATTTTGAATAAGGTTTTCATATTTTTTATATATTGCTAATACACCTCTAATCAACTGCAAAAAATCTGGTATGGTTAATTGAAACATAAATCAAGATACAGCTAATTGAAAATTGTGTAAAATCTGGTTTACCAGAGGAGTTTTGCATAATCGATCTGGTAGCGAAGGGGTTAAACTGTCTCGTAGGTACATGAACCTTTCCACGTCGGTAAGCGCGAGTTGTTATGCACTAGGGCAGTAAAGGCTTCGTCAAAGGCTGTAAAACTGGCATAATCCCCGTGAAAGCTGGGTACGGGAAGTTTTTGAAGACGCGCATTCACGCCTTGATTTACGTTTGATTGTGATGGTAGTGATGATAAGCCAGAATTTGAGGTTTCTTGCCTTTTATTCAAAAGAATTTTTGATTGTATAACGGCGATAATTTTTTTGTCAAATTCTGCAATACTCATGACTTCGTCTAATTCAGCAGAATTCGCGATTAATTGAGTATAAACGTCCTTATACTCTTTATTTAGATCGCAGGATGCATCTAAACGAAATTTTGTTTCGAGGAATACCGCCTCGCTAAGATTTGATTGATCAATGGATCCTAAAAATTGTTCAAATATCCCTAGATCGCTAACAAGAGTCGCCCCCTTGGCTAATAAAGCCTTAACCTTTGACATTTTGATAGGTTAATATTGTAGTACCAATTTTTATTTATTATTGAAAGCGCGCAAGAATGCACAAATTCTGTGTAGCCGGTTAAATACCGCCAGTTTCGGAGCAGTAAATTTTGCAAAATAATTTGACTGTTTATTATGAATTTTTAGCCAGGTAATGCCAACGGATTGCCTACCTTTTCGAAAGTAGCATTGGTTTAATAGGCAAGGATAAATCTAAAATGATTTTCCTGTTTATTCGAGCATAAGTCGAATGATTTAAGATTTGAATGCAATGTAAAAAGATTTACTAGCAAATAATTAAATAATTTTGCCTGTTTGTTTGAGCGTAAGTCGAGTGATTTAATATTTGAATGCAATGTAAAGGAATTTACAAGCAAACGATTAGAGGCAACGTTATTTGATTGCATTAGGATTCATTGTTAGGAATCAAAATGTGCAAAATGCAGTCAAGTTAATAAATTCCGAATTAGAATTTATTTTTACCGCGTCAACTCAGCTTTCCTTAAGAATCAACCTAATCAACCTAAACAAATCTGCACTATTATTATTTGAAAATAAAAATAATTGTTTAAAACTAATAAATTCTCTAGATATCAAGATTGATGACCTATACCGATTCCAGTAGTTAATAAAGCAAAAAATGTAGGATTGACAATTGATAATACTTTCAGATATAGGGATCATGTTAATAAATGTACCTATATGTTTGGCATATCAACGTCTTAGAAAAATATTTGTTCATCGTGGCTATCTTAATATAGAAACGAAAAAAAGGATTTGTGATGCTTTAGTCCTTTCTCAATTAAATTATGGCGTTCCAATTTATCATGCAGCTATTGATAGTACAACAATACAATACAATACAATATAATAATAGAATGCAATAATAAACCCTACAAAATTCACAAAAATGAGGTGCATCTGTTTTTAATGAATAAATTCTTTCAGTTTTCTTGCATCAAGAATATAATGTGGAATCTGAGTCATTGATTGATGTTACTTATAATGTTCGCACAGTCAGAAATATTACATCCAAAAATTTTAGTGACCCAATTATCTTTAGAACCACATAATATAAATAAGTATTTACCAAATGGGATGAAGTGACAGATGTTACACAAATAAATAATCTATTAAAACTTTTAGATTTAGAGGTAGGTACATTTTAATAATAATTAATTAGTGTATATCGTATCCATACCTTTAGTATTTACTGAATTGTATTCATTGTATCACATTATATTATTGAATTATTCCATTACAAGTTAAATATTATAATAACCAATAATGTGTACATAGAACTTCGTTATACATTTTTGTTAATTATTAAGAACAGATAAACTTACTCAGGAAATAAGTATTGATACAATTATCCATTATTCAAATTTTCTCCTTGTTTTAATGGGGAAGGTGTTGTGCCGCTCCTAATTCTTCCCTTATCATAGCCTAGCCTAGTCCTAGTTATTATTTAAAGAATGGTATCAAAGATCAAAGTTATGTATGCTCTCTTAAGGAAAGTTAGATGGCACTAATGTCAAGTTAACTTGGACTTTAAGCTTAAAGAAATAAGCAACTCAACAATATTTACTCATGATTTTTGGTACCAGGCAGCAGTAAGAAGTCAGAAAGAAATTAAGCAATAAGTTAGCCTTTTAACAAAATTATAATTATAACTAGAATGTGACACTTCACTTTAGAATATTAAATCAAATCGTTCCTTCACTCAAAGCCAATGATATAACTACTAATGTCAAGTTAACTTGGACTTTAAGCTTAAAGAAATAAGCAACTCAACAATATTTACTCATGATTTTTGGTACCAGGCAGCAGTAAGAAGTCAGAAAGAAATTAAGCAATAAGTTAGCCTTTTAACAAAATTATAATTATAACTAGAATGTGACACTTCACTTTAGAATATTAAATCAAATCGTTCCTTCACTCAAAGCCAATGATATAACACTAAAAGAACTGATTGGGCACAAAAGAAATAAACATGGTTGGTTTAATGACCTAGGATCTGTTTTCAAAACAATAATAGGTACATTAGACGATAATGACGGTAAATATTAGGATGATGCTATTAAATCTATTAAGCTAAATAAACGACAAGGAAATATTAAGATTATTAGAGGATCAAACACAAATTGTTAAAACCACTATTACAAATTTTAATATCTCAATTACAAATTTATATGAAAATGAAAAGATCTTTAATAAAAATTTTAGGTTATTTGAAATTTTTTACAATGAAACAAAAACTTATTGACGTTAAACAAACAATAGAAGAAGACTTATAGCTCTATTAACTTTAATCGTAAACGAACTGAACAAAGAATATTCTGATTTAGTCAATGCAAAAAACATTTTGCATCCTAATATAATAATAATAATAACTCCCGAACAGTTCATTCGTAAACTAAGTAAAACTATTCCATATCTACCTTTATCAACTTATTATCCATTCCAATTGAGATATCACATGCTCAACAACTATCATCTGATGATTTGACTTAACTGATCAAGTTTCAATACGTCTTGCATGTTATCGGTACCTAATTATGGAAAAGGAAGAAGCTTCCCTAATATCATTTAAAATGAGTGATTTAAGGTTTGATGAAATTGTATGAATAAGTTCATTCTGTATCGTTGGACTAAGGTATTTGCTTTTCTCACTTTCGTTTGATAAATGCGAGTTTAACCCTTATCCGACCGACCGGGGTACAAATGTACCCCAGAGTACGTTTTTTTGCTATATTTCAGAGATTAATTTTTTTATAAGGTTGGCGTTTCAGATAGCTTCATAATATTCTATCAGCAACGTTTTATGCATATAGTTATGTTTCTAGTATTTTTTGTATGGCTTACACCAGCAAAAAATGGTCATGGGGTACACATGTGCCCCGCTTGGTCGTTAGAGGTTGTCAAATTTCTATTAATTTTAAGAGATCCCTGACAATTTTTGTGATTCCCTGGTTAGTTTGAGGGAATCCCCGCCTAATATAGGGTATTCCCCGCTCATTGTAGGTTAATCCCCGGCTAACATAGTGCAATATCCTTATTTGCATTTCAGTCTGTTAGCTGCAGTCTATGTGTAGTGACGTTTGGTTTGCTAGAATATCGTGTAAAAATGAGTGGGTTCCCAAAATTTCATAACGAAGATAATCTTACACGAGAAGAAATGTTATTTTTGTTGGATAATGATGATCCAGAGTTTGATGCATTGATATCTGAGGAAGCGGCTAGTGATGAAGAAAGTGTTGACAATGTGTCTGAAGATGAAGAAGTTGATGACGAGATTTCTTATGACGATGGCGAGGATGCTTCCGGAGACGTTCCTGAAGAATCTGATGCAACTAATAATATACCTGGTGACATTCCTCATTATGTAGCTAAAGATGGAACGCTGTGGGCAAAAGTACCAGTAAGTAATGTTAGAACAAGGCGGTTGAATGTGAATATTATTCGAAATGTTCCTGGTCTTTCTGCATACAGTTCTCAAATCACTAGTATCAAAGATTCATTTCTGTTGTTCTTCACTGAAGATATTATAGACATCATTGTTAATGAGACAAACCGGAAAGCGTCATCATTTTTTGATAAATGGAACTCTGATCATCCAGATAGTACTAAACGGTTTATTCCAACAAGTAGGGTCGAAATGAGTGCCTTTATCGGATTACTGATTACACTAGGTGCTCTGAAAAGTAATAAGGAACCCGTTGATATGCTGTGGTCTACTGATCCTGCATACTGCCGCCCAATTGTTCCAGCTACATTATCTCGAAATAGGTTCAAATTTCTTACAAGATTCTTACGATTTGACAACTTTCAAACAAGGGAAGAACGCAAACTAAGTGATAAATTGGCTCCCATTCGACAAATATTTGATCAATTGGTATCGAATTGCAAAAGAGCACTAAACACTGGTTCGCATGTTTGTGTTGATGAACAGCTAGTTCCATTTCGGGGTAGATGCCCGTTCAGAGTTTACATGAAGAGTAAACCTGCGAAATATGGATTGAAGATCTGGGCTCTTGCGGATTGCGGCACAGCCTATATAGCTAATATGCAGGTATATCTTGGTACGTTTGGATGGGTTTTCTCCTATTTTGTGTATTAGTAGGTAACTATAAGCATTGCGTTTTAGGTAAGCTAAATATGGTAGCTGAAAAACATCAGGGTCAGAGGGTCGTTTTAGACTTAGTGAGTCATTTGCGTGGTGGATATGGTGTAACCGCTGACAATTTCTTTACAAGTATAAGTCTGGTGGATAAACTTTGTTAGAAAGGAATGACCTATTGTGGTACTCTTCGGAAGAATAAAGCGTTCATACCGAAAGAGCTTCTTCCATCTCCAGCTAAACCTGTTTATTCTTCATTCTTTGCTTTTATGAAAAACCGCACTATGGTATCGTATGCACCAAAGAAAAACAGATCAGTTATTTTACTATCGAGCGAACATTATGTTGATAATGTCACTGGAGAAGAAAACAACTATAAACCCGAAATAATACTTCATTACAATGAAACAAAAGGCGCTGTTGATGTAGGAGATCAAATGGCTCAACAGTATACCACCCAACGAAAAACAATGAGATGGCCTGTGGCTATGTTTTATCATTTAGTTGACATAGCCGCTATAAATGCGTTTATAATGTGGCAGCTGGCTAATAAAGAACTTAAGAGTGGACATGATGCCCGAAGCAAATTTCTGTTAGAGCTAGGGAAAGATCTAGCTCGAGAAAATATCGCTCGTTACAGATCTATCTCCATACAAGCACCAATCAAAGAACATATGAGAAAAGTCGTTCCAGAGCTATATAAGACAAACATACCGGAAATGGGCATAGAACAGAAGTCCACGGGACGCTGTTATGTATGCAGGCGAGAGAAGGACAGGAAATCTCGTAATAAATGTTTTAAATGCAATAAGTTTATTTGTAGTGTACACTCGAAAAAAGAAATTGTCTGTAAAGTGTGCGAAAAAAAATTAGATTAATATTGTTTATCTCCGCTCTTTGCTTGGTAAATAAAGGTTTGAAATGTGCAATGTTTATATAGTTTCTGCTTTTTTATAAACAAAATCAACGAGTGTATCTACGTCAATCGATTTTTTTAGATAACGCCAAGCTTTTATATACGGGGTACAAATGTACCCCGCTCAGCCGTTAATGTAAGAAATAAGGGTCGGCCGGACAAGGGTTAAAAGTGGATCATATCTCGCCAACAACTCTACAATTGACAAGAAATTGCTTTTTTGGATCGACTCTTTGTTTTCGCGGTGCCCTCGGAACGACAAATCACACGACCAAAGTCATTATAACGTCAATAATTCTTCTTAAAATTTCTCTCCATTTTTCAACTTCGTCATTAAAATCTATGTTTCAATCGTTTTACCTTGTTTCCATATATCATACGTATGACAACCCTGCAAATGTATTATAGAAATTTCATGATCTTTAATTTTTTTAGAAAACCCTTGCCAATCGTCCACACCTTTGCACCATGAATCCTTGAAATTTTTGTTGTTTCTAACAGCAAAACCCAGCACGCTCACAATACGCAACGTTGAGTCTAGACGAATAGCACAACCACATTCGTTCCATGGATTTACCAGATTTTGTGGCAACCCTGTAATATGAAGTAGAAAATGATCTTCCTTTATCGTCCTTTCTGGTCCTAGTTTTAAAATTTTTAATTTGATTTCACTGTCCATTATTGAATTTTGGTACAGAGCCATATCAGACGAAACTGTATTAATTTCATGACTTGCCTCTTGCTCAAACTCTATATTTTCCTTTGAAATTAGATCTTTCCCGCTTTCAAATTCAGAACTAGCACTTGATGTAGACGCTGCCACATTGAAAAAACTATTTATTTTAGGTAGTTCTTTTAGTTTTTTCTCCCTTTCCCTAGCTACCTTTGATTTTTGTGCACCGCTTAATTAGTTAATTTTAAAATTTTAAATGTAGGCTACTACCTATTGTAGCAATTTTCAGCTTTCACAGTTCACACACGACGAGCTCTGAAAGTATCCCGGCTGTAACCTAAATTCAATAGGTTTTTCCCCTAAAAAGTTTTCTTAGTATTTTGCTGATATTGAAATATAACATTTTTATTTAAAAAGCTTGGAGATACCTTGTAAAATAAGAAAAAGTTATGCAATTGAATAGGCATAAGGAAATTTCGGAAAATCGCGTTTTCCTTGAAAATGTGAATCAATAGCAAAATATCATCTCTGTCATATGGGTATCATTCAGCTGAATTACTACTTTATCAAGGAAAACAGCAAAATATGCTTTCAGTTTTCTGCTTACGACAATAATTACTGAGATACCCTATACCTACATCTAATTTTGGCCACCTTGTAGATACACCCTTTCAAAGATCTTAATACACTGCTTAATAAATTGTTAGGCCAAAATATTGATTAGAAATCTAACTAGGCATAACGAAAAACCTATGTTTTTAAAAAACGCATTCCTTTAATTTAGGCCACAGTGTAGGGAAATGAGCAGAATTAACTTTAACATACCAATTCTATCGAACTCAGCGGGAACGTTTCCTTCTAGGGGCGTCAAAAGTTGTTCATCTTCGGCTTCCGATAATTCATCCTCATTCTACAGCGATCGATTTATTATCCCTTGGGCTGGATATGATACCATCTTAAGGAAACTAGCCACAGTTTTGTTTTGTGTAAACTGTGCTGTAGCATTTTATATATGCTTATCATTAGCACGGTATTTCTTTTTTAATAAGGTGCGGATTGTGAAACCTTCATCTATATGGTCTCGCAACTCCCTTATAGCGGTAGCGCATTTATGCTTCTTAGGCGGTCTGGAAATTGTAAAAATAAATAAATACTTTCTTGGTAGGTGTATTACAATAAGTAGACAATATTATAATAAATTACAACATTTACATTTACAATTACAACAAATTTTTATTCGTTATTTTTTGTGACTATTAAGTATAATAATTGGTTTTTTCGAAAAATACATGTTTTTGTTTCTTTGCGGTTATCTTCTGAACGGTTCGGATGTTTGCACCATATTCTAAGCACCATCAAACCCAGCATGTATCTTTATTAATAGCAAAGATACACATGTTATACTACTCTTATTTGGGACACACTGTATAATAAATGTTTGTATTTTTGTGGTTTGGATGAAATGTGGCTGGAAAATAAAGTAATCCGTGTCGTAAATTATCACAGTCAGGCAACTGTTTGTTTTTTCCTTAAAACGTAGAATTACGGACCAAAAAAGTGGGGGTGCAAACCTCCCCTGGACTTTCGCATACTAAAAATAAACATTTTGGTTTTGGTATTCAACAATAGTTCGCGAGGCAAAATTGGAAATAATTTGAATACGTAGCGGGAAAAACGAGACTATACGGGTTCGATATGAACAGAAGAAAGACACCCTTATATCTGTAGATTTTTGGCATTCATCAAAAAACATGTAGCTAATACCAAGCTGCATAAGAAGTATAGAAATTTAAACAAAATCGTGTCGTCAGTTTTTTTGTAATAATTTTTCAAAAATTTCAAAATTTTTGGAAGAGCGCCGCGCCGTTGCGACCGTTTTTGGATTTACTAAATAAATTTTTTTCATGGTATAGTACCAATGGGCTTTTATACAAGTTGTTGCGGAACCTGATCAGATAACTGGTTTTTGAGTTATGGGGCGTTAAATACGAAACTTTGAAAAATTCATAACTTCCGCTTCCGGTTTCGGATTTTTTTGAAAAGCTTATTTTGTAGATGAATTTTCGATATACCCCTTCATTTCAAATTTCATTAAGATCGGATCACTAGATTCTGCGTCCTAGTATTTATACTTAAACCACCGTCTCCAATCATTTCAATTATTTCCAATTATTAATCAAAATATGGCAAATTTAAACATGGCTAATAATTTTCACTTAGAGTACCTACCTAAAAGTAATACCAGAATTCGATGGTCAAACTCATAAATTATCAGAATTTATTCGATCCGCCGAATTATTGACAAACCATTTTATTATCAATGATCAAAACCCATTTCTAAACCAACTAATATTAACTTCACTTAGAAGTAAATACGACTACACTAAACACTTCACTTGTAATAGCAGGTAGAGAAATTGATACCTGGCAGGATTTAAAAACTATTTTACAAAATTCTTTTGCCGATCAAAGATCAGAGGAATCACTTTTAATAGACTTAATGTTAATCAAACAATTTCATGATTCACCACAAGAATTTTTATTAAAAACACAAAATTTAGAATCCTTACTTTATTCAAATATTCAAATAAATGAAGCTAATGCTGCTGTTGAACGATTGATAAAACTAACTTTGTACGATTCTTTGACTTTAAAAGTGTTCTTAACTGGACTTCGAGAGCCCCCAAGGGGCTTTTTAAAGTGTCGAAATTCGAATTCGGTTGAACTTGCACTACAATATAAAATAGAGGAGGAAAATGTTAATTACAATAAAAATAAAATTCCAAATTTTTACAAACAATATGATCAGAAACCACAGTCGAATTTTAAATCACTTATTCTGCAAATACAACAATCGCAGCAACAAAATTATCAACAATCGAAAAAACCATTCCCAATACAATCTGGATATCAAAATAATTTCAAAACTTCCCAACAATTTCCCAATTCCAGACCGAATAATTTCCCACAAAGACAATTTCCATTACATCGACCTTTTCAAAATCCACAGTCTAACATGTTTACACCATTTTTTGTGAACAAACCTTTTCAAAACCCACAGTCTAACATGTTTGCACCTTTTCCTAAACGTTTACAAAAACCACAGTTCAACGTGTTTCTACCTAAAATCACAGAGATAAAGTATCCCAAACCAACCCCTAGGGATACATCTAGTGGTTTAACTAGACAAACTAATAGACCATTTCCACCAACTCAAAATCAATTTCACATTCAAACTCGAACACCTGGCATCAGACAATTAAATCAAGCAATTGCAAAAGAATTGTTTTATTTAAACGAATCACTTGAATTTTGTGAACCAAGTACAGAATACTTTGATAACCCAGATTCAGACAATACTCAAGACTATTACTATTAACAATCCTTTGACAACGACGCAGAGTATTTAGAGAATAATTATTCAGAATATGAAGGACAGGATTTTTCCGTTATTCAGAAAGCGAAGCAAAATACAATTAAATAATCTTAATTTCCCAAAATCACCATGTACATATATACATACCCCAATTTAAACGAACCTTGCTCTATAGATACATGGAGCAAGTAGTACTTTAATTAAACCTAGTTTAGCTTATAAATATTTTTCTAACCAGATAATAAAAGAACCTTTCGAAATTCACACAGCTCATAGTAACTCATTACATGATGAAACTGCTATTATCAAAATACTATCAATATTTAAATAAATCACAAATTTTACTTAATGAACTTTGATGATAAATAATATGACGGATTAATAGGATATGATTTATTAAAGAAATTAAGAGCAGTGGTCGATTGCAATAAAAATCTTTTAATTACCTCATACACTCAAATACCTCTCTACAACTTTACAACTAAGATCTCAGAATATAGTGAAAGTACCAGTAAATAAAAAAGTGGAGGTGCAAACCTGCCCTGGACTTTCCCATACTTAAAAAAAACTTTCGTTTTTGGTATTCAACAGTATAGTTCGCGAGGCAGATCATGATAAGCATTTGAATGCCTAGCGAGAAAAACGAGACTATACGGATTCGATATGAACAGAAGAAAGACACCAAAACACGCATGTATCTGTAGGTACCGGCCAGAAATGACAGCTGGCGAAGCCGGACGATCGCTACCGACCGACGATCCGTTTCCGTCAGAGTGCAACCTAAATATTCAAAATTCACGAATTTCTTTTTAGCCATATGAATACCTTATGCTATATGATAGACAATTAAATTTTGCATTCAATTATATAATAATATATATAGGGTGTTACATTTAAAATAACAACGTTGCTTATTGTACTGTGGAAAGCAAACGCCCTGTATATGTGACATACATTTAGGAGAATGCAGAATTATATACTGAATAACTTTTATATTTAAACTTTTTTCATATTTTGACTAATAAAGGCGCTATAGGCGCACCAATTTCCGATTTTCAAAATCTCGTAGAGGGCGCCACAGTGGAATTCTGGCGTTCATCAAAAAACAAAACTGTAGCTATTACCAAGCTGCATAAGTATAGAAAATTTAAACAAAATCGTAAGATCGGTTTCTTTGTAATAATTTTTCAAAAATTTCAAAAGATTTGGAAGAGCGCCGTTGCGACCGTTTTTGGATTTAATAAATACATTTTTTTTCACGGTGTAGTACCGCCAAAGGGCTTTCAAACAAGTTGTTGCGGAACCTGATCAGATAACTTGTTTTTGAGTTATGGGGCGTTAAAGTCGAAATTTTGAAAAATTTATAGCGGCCGCCATTGTGAAGTTAGCGAGTCCGCTAAAAAACGGCTTCCCTTGAATTATGCCCTTCTTTCATATCCCCTACTCAGATTTTCAAAATTCCGCTTCTGAAAAAATGATACAAAAAAACATATCTAACTTCCGCTTCCGGTTTCGGATGTTTTTGAAAAGCTTATTTTGTCGATAAATTTTTGATATACCCCTTCATTTCAAATTTAATCAAAATCGGTTCACTAGTTTTTGCGTTAGAGGCATTACGTTGGGACATACATACATACGTCATACCCTACCACCCACAGACAGACATTTTTCCTAGATCATTTTTTGGGTTCCCGGAGGCCCAAAACACGTATTTCCGCGAAAATCTCCATTTCGAACATTTTCATGATATCAGTACTTCCCATATACCAGTGGTGGTATGGGAAAGTAAAAAGAACTACAATGACAGGTACTTTCTGAAAAGTATTACATATTTATGGTCCGTTGTTATACTTTGCTAACCAGTTTAAAATTATAGTCGACTCAATTGAAATTACAGATGATATAGAAATAGTCGTACTCCCGTACTTGACGTTTCATGAAATTTCCTCGGACACGTCGATTTTACTTTTTAAAAAGACCCTTGTTCCTATACCTGCGCATTTCCGATGTTCATTTGTTTTCGCGTGATGACGTCATCGGATATTTTTTTAATGGAATCCCTATATTTTATATAACGGATTCGTGTACAGCTCAACTTGCTGAATTCGAAAATGTACCACTTTAATACTTTATTTCTACACCTTCCCGAGGAAAAAAATAATTACCGATTCGTAGTAAGAACAACAAATCAAGTTAGGTACCTAGGAAATTGTTTCCGGCAGCTAAACAAAATCTAATCAGAATCGATAAATTTCAATTTTACTCTCTGGGGGTAATATGATGGAGGCCATACAATCGCTTGTGCTCTAATAACGCACCCATTTAAATTGTGCGATGTTTTATTCGTAAACCACAAATTTTTGTTAAATTTTCCAAATCCACATGGACCATTTTCAAATGGCGACCAAGCAAATACTCGAAACAGAAATGCGTTTTCTCGCAACAATATGACCATGTTATTAACATTGTGATACCAGAACTGTTCTATTATAGAACCAGCACTATCATTTGTTAAATTCGGTAAACAACAGATAAAAATTATAAATTTTCCTTGAGAATTCCATAAGGAAAATCTTTTTAAAAGAATTACCTTTTTGGGGATTTCTTCTAAACTATCAATTTGTAAAAAGTAATTAGAAATGTGTTTCTGATGATAACCAATCACTTTTGAATCTGCATCTTGGGTTATTATATTCACCAAAATTTTTTTATGTAATTCAAGGAACAAATGTGTGGTTTGCTGTTCATCGGTGTTTAAAGATATTAGAATTGTTTCGTCTGTTCCAAAATATTTATCGCTTGCACTACACTAGCAAGGCCATTTTGATAATGACTGTCCTGTTATTACTGATAATTGTTCTAACAAGCATGTTATGGTAACAACCCACGAAATAAGAATCCACGTAATATACAAACAATCCATCATCTAAGATTCTAAAGCAATTGGAGAACGCTCTCGAGAACGAATTCAACAAGAAACTAAAAGTGTTGAAAATAAACTACTGTATAGTAGCAATAGTAGTACTTCACTACCCATATACTACGTAATAAGTACCTACTTAAGATATGTTTAACAAATGTTTTCACCAGTATGATACCACTGAACACGTTTTTCTGAGAAATATAAGAGGTACCATAACGTCGTTCTTATTGTTTTATACAGGGTGTTCAAGATAAGATGAACAGCATGGGGATCTCGATTATTATAAGAGATACAGATTTGGTTAAATTAGACAAAATGTTCGCTACCTAACAGGGAATTAAATGCACCAAGCAGATTTTAAAAATTCATTGGGTTCAAACCCAATAGGAGAAAATGTGAATTTTGCGAATATCTATTTTTTTCAATAAAAGTAGTATTTGGGCAGATGGGTAATTTTAACTTGCACTTTCTTAAGGCACTTTTTGATGCTGCTTTCAACGGTGTATTCGTAATTTGTTTAATTTAACCAAATCTGTATCTCTTATAATAACCGAGATCCCCATGCTGTTCATCTTATCTTGGACACCCTGTATAGGTATCTTGGTAACAGTGTTAACAAGATGAAATGAAATATAGAAATGTGTTATATTTCTCAGTAAAGCGGGTTACAGTGGTGCAAGACTGGTGAAAACATTTGTCGCTGACTGTACATACATCTAATGTTCTTCAATGTAGTAGGTACCTAATGTAGATTGTAGAGAATGCATAATAGGTACCGAACAGTGGCGGATTTAAGATTTTCGGGACCCTACGCTATTTTCAATCAAAAACTTTGTTTTTCTACTTCTCTTTCAATTCTCTTTTTTGAGCTCCACTCAGGTATTGTCGTTGCGACGGGGGTTGGTAATTTGGGCCACTAATCTCTAATGCGCTTTCTCCTAAGTATGTAATTTGGGCCATCACTAGTTTAGAAAAATGGTATTTTGGGCCACGTATTAAAGTTATTGTTAAGTTACTGAATACTGATAACAATTATGAATTAATTCCTATGTTCCTAAGGCCCGGTTTTACAATACTAGTATATACCTGGAATAAGCTATACCTCCGACAGTTGCCATGGTTACAATTCTTTTAACAATTGTAACCATGACAATTGTCGGGGGTATAACTTATACTTGTATTGTAAAACCGGCCCTTAATGATAAAAGATACCTACTAACGTTTACTTCTACAATTTTCCATTGGTAGACTTTATGCTGATTACATTATTTGTTATTTATTATACAGGTGATAATTCTACATTCCCTCCTAAAATTTGGGCCGACAATATGGCTAGCTTACAAAATACGATAAATGCATGTAAATCCTTTTACTCACGATACAATGCAAATTTCTATAGCTGTCATCCGTCCTTGTTTGTATGTATTTCTAAATGTTTTAACAACTTCCAATCTGAAACTGTTATAAAGTTAAGAAGCTTGCAGGTTTCACGTGTAATTAATAACAAATGTGTAAAAAAGGGGCAAAAGTATGTGCTACAACACTTGTTGGAATTGTATAAAACAGATAGATCGTTACGAATTTGCAAAACGTGTTTCGTATAGATATAAAAATAAAGTAAATATGTAAATATATACCGAGTGTTAACCAAACCTGGCCATAGGACCTATACAATCTGCATGTTTCAAAAAATATATGAGTTGCCTTGAAATGTTGACAGCTTACTTTTTTAATGAAATTGCGCTATTAAATTTGTGTGCTGTTTAGTAGGAATTAATGAAGTAGGCAATATAAATTTTGCAAAAACTATGGCCAGGTTTAGTATTTATCACTCAAAAATGAAGCCGTCAATATGATATTAGGTAAACAAAAATATTTCAAGGCAACTCATGTATTATTTTTGAAACATGCATACCTACTTCATAAGTCCTATGGCCAGGTTTGGTGGTTAACACTCGGTATATTATAGTATTATACACTTAATTTCATTCAACTTTTTATTGTTTTAAACTATTTCATGTACATTTGACCTGTTTAAAAATATAGGTATTTATATACGTTTCTTGAACTCATAATTTTGGTTCTCTGGACCTTACTTAAAGGTAATTTACTTTAAGATACTCACGTTAAGATACTCCTAGCTAACGACATCCGAATCTACGTTGCCCAGTTTACATATCGCTGATGACCCAAAATACATGTACGATTAACAACCGCATTATGCAGGACAGGTAGTCGTGGCCCAATTTACATATGCCCGTTGCGACATTTTGTATCTAAAATACGTTAATAAAAATCTATTATGTAGTATAGGAAAAGAAAAATTTCAACAGTACTTATTGCATTATTTTAAGATCTGCTCTAAGTCACATTCATATAAAAGTTAGTCTGGATTTTATATTTTCTGTAAATTTTTAATAATGTACTGATACCTTGCTATTCTTATTAATAAATTACAATAAGTAATACTTACATAAAAAATAAGTGTATAAAATCCAAATACTAAAAAACGGAGCTTGTAATATACTCAAAACCGAAATAAATTATTTAACAAAACAGCGATAATTTCACACAAACTACTGACAATTTGTCTGGTAAATGGCAAACTAAATGACTAAATCAATACAGAGAACGTTTTGAGCGGTATATAAAATATATGCCTTAAAATTTAGGTTTTAATTGTTTATCTTACTGTCAGCACTAGTACATGCAACCAAGACAAATTGTTAAGCGGAAGCGGGTTATAGGATTTCTTAGTGGGGTTTCTAGAGTAGCTACACGTTTTCACTGATTACTAAGAATTCCCTCCATCTAAATGCATTTTGATTTTGACATACAACGAAATGGTAACCACCTGTAAAGACAAGATATAAAGAAGCCCCTTCGGGGGCCCTTTTACTCAAGGGGCTCTACGGTTAAATATACTAAGCGTATGGGAAAGCGGCTGATACCGAATAGAAAGTATTTTAAGATCAACGTAATATTTTCTCGTTTTCTTTTTTACGTTCCCATACCACCACTGTTGTAGGTATGGGAAGTATTGATATCATGAAAATTTTCGCACTTGAGATTTTCGCGGAAATGCATGTTGTTGTTTAGAAAAAATGTTTGTGTGCGAGTGGGTGGGTGGGTATGTAACGTCTCTAACGCTGATGAAATTTGAAATGAAGCGGTATATCGACAAAATAAGTTTTTCAAAAATATCTGAATCCGGAAGCGGAAGTTACACGTTTTTTTGGTACGTAAAGTGGGGTGAGATTGATAACTTTTGAACTTTAATGATGAACGTCCAGCGCTTTGTCCTGCTGGTAGTCTCTTCCACAAAGCTACTTGGACATGTAGGAATAAAGGATTTTGTGTGCATTCGTCCTTCTAGTAGGACGCGTAGGACACGTTTGCCATCTCTACAA
This sequence comes from Hemicrepidius hirtus, assembly GCA_963082805.1. NCBI lineage: Eukaryota > Metazoa > Arthropoda > Insecta > Coleoptera > Elateridae > Hemicrepidius > Hemicrepidius hirtus. The sequence continues at coordinate 11,534,252 of OY720168.1, forward strand.
AATACAAGCATAGTAGAAAAATGCAGTGGCGTTTCATTTTAATTTACGTGAGATGTTTATAATCACTTAAAGATGGCAGAACCAAATTGAATAATTTCCAAAAAATTTTCTTCTGTTCCATGAGCGACAGTAAAAGTAAATTTTTCACCAATCACAAACCTCTATTTATTTTAAGATTTGTGATTGGTGGAAAATTGACTTTTGCTGCTGCTAAAGCAACAACTGCAGAAAAGTCAAACATTAACTGTTTCTATGGAATTCTAAAATGTCTAGCTTCTCTGACATTTGAAGAAAAAAGTAACTAAAAAATACAATTAAAAAATGGCGAAGTACCAACAATTTAACAAAAACAAAAAGTGGAGGTGCAAAAACACGCATCTATCTGTAGTAACCAGCTTGAAATTACAGCTGGCGAAGCCGGACGATCGCTACCGACCGACAAGCACGGTGCGTTTCTGTCAGAGTCCAGCCTAAATATTGAAAATTCACGAATTTCTCATCAACCGTACATTTTAGCCATATGAATACCTTATACTATGTGATACATAATTAAATTTTGCATTCAATTATATATTAATATACAGGGTGTTTCATTTAAAATAACAATGTTGCTTGTTGTACTGTGAAAACCAAACACCCTGTATACGTGATATAAATTTAAGAGAATGCAAATCTATATACGGAACAACACTGTAAAAAATCGGGGGAATTTTCTTATGGTAAAATGTAAAAATTACACCTAAAATCGATTTAATAATACATTAAAAATGATGTAAAAGAGAATATACCAAGTATGTTAGGTAAATTTAACACATTGTATGTAAATTGGCTGCGGATTTGTAATTATACAGTATATATTGGTTAATATTACCCTACATAATATTTACAATTAAACTAATGTAGGAAAATTTACCTGAAAGGGTATTAAAAATTTAAAAGGTGGTGATATTACATGCAGTAACATTTAAAATTAATTTTAATAGGGATTATTCCTTGTTGAATGTATGTTTACCCGCACTAAAAAAGTGTTGGAATTTTCCTTATACAAAATGTAAAAATTACCCCTAAAATGAGTATAAACATACATTAAAAGTGCTGTAAAAGAGCACATATAATAGTACCAATTATTTTAGTTAAATTTAAGACATGGCATAGTATAAATTTGTGAAGGATATGTGATTTTAACAGCCTACTGCCTAGTAGATAATTATACACTATAATTAAACTGCTGTAGGTAGGTAATTTTACTCGAAAGGGTATTTATAAATTAAAAAGTGGTGATAATACACGCTATAATATTTAATATTAATTTTATTAGAAATTATTCCTTTTTGAATGTATCATGTAAGTAAATTTACCCTTCGAGGTCATTAAAAGTAAAGCACATGTTGAACTTTATAATTCTAATAACAGCGACAATTTTCAAGGCTTTTAATTGTATCATTGCACTAAAGTTTTTATATTAGGCACGTCTCATCCGCATAATAATAACAAAGAGCCCTAATATTTGGCGGGATTTCGTTAAGTATAGCTTTGCGTCATTCATTTCCTTGTTACAAGTTTGTGAAGTGAAGTCGTGTTTTTGGATACCTACTGATAAAAAAAACTGGTAAGTACCAAAATATATTTTGTTTTGAATGTTGTAACTCTATATTTTAGATAATTAATAATGTATACCTGTTTTATCTGTAAAAAGCAATTTAATAGTTTACCAGCATACAATGAACACCAATACTATAGCAGCGCAAAGGGCTTTATCAAAGACCGACTCAGGGAGGCACACTGCAATTACTGGAGGGCAGTGCCTGGATTAAGACAGTCAAAACTGTTTATTCGAGATCCATCCAGGGATTACACAAAGGAAATCCTGAAGTTCGACAGGAGGAACATAAATCTAGTACCTAACTAGTCTTCTTACAGGACATTGCAAGATGAGAAAACACCTCAGTACATTGGGGATACTAAATGCCCAACGTGCAGAGCGTGTGATATGGAAGATGAAACTCCATCATATATTCTGCCATGGCTGCGAAAAGACTGAAGAGGTTTGGAGTTCCCTTCCTGGAAACACACGAACTCAAGGCCGTCTCCCCCAAGGACATCTTGGACTTTACCAAAGATACAAGACTACTTGAAGGAGAGTAATTCAACATGGGGCACAATAGGTCAATTCTGGCCGCGGTGCAGTGGGCACAATGACCACACCCGAGGAATAAAAAAACCTTGTGTACTTTCATAATGTAATATTCAATTTGAAGTGATGTGTTACCTTGTAATATTCAACCCAAAGTGTAACTTTTCTGGTTAATATTAACCTGAAGTGCAATTTTGCCATGTAATATTCAATTCAAAGTGTAATTTTACCATGTAATATTCCACCGAAAGTGTAACTTTTTCGGTTAATATTAACCTGGAGTGTAATTTTACAGTTTAATATTCAACCCACAGAGTAATTTTTCCTGTTAATATTAACCTAGAGTGTAATTTCACCGCTGAATATTTACCATTAAAAAGAATTTTAAATTCAATGGGTTAATTTTCACTTGCAATTTAATATTACATAACTAATAGGAGGTAACCCAGTTGCCTCCTATTAGTTAGGTAAATTTCCCCTAAAATTTTTTACAGTGAACTTTTATGTTTAAACTTCTCTCATATGTTGACTAATAAAGGCGCTATAGAAGTATCAATTTCTGATATTCAAAATCTCGTAGAGGGCGCCACGGTGAAATTCTTGTATTCATCAAAAAATAGAAATGTAGCTAAAACTAAGCTGCATAAGTATAGAAAATTTAAACAAAATCGTGTGGCCAGTGTTTTTATAATCATTTTTTAAAAATTTCAAAATTCAGTAGGAGCGCCGTTGCGACCGTTTTTGAATTTACTAAATAAATTTTTCTTCACGCCCAAAGGCTTTCAAGCAAGTTGTAGCGGAACCTTATCAGATAATTAGTTTTTGAGTTATGGGGCGTTAAATTCGAAATTTTGAAAAATTCATAGCGATCGCCATTTTGAAGTTAGAGAGTTCCGTAAAAAACTGTGTCCCTTGAATTATAGTATTCTTTCATTTCCGCTACTCATATTTTCAAAATTCTGCTTCTGAAGAAAAGGCTACCAAAAAAACATGTCTAACTTCCGCTTCCGGTTTGAGATCTTTTTGAAAAGCTTATTTTGTCGATGAAATTTCGATATACTCTTTCATCAGTGGCGGCTATTCAGGTGCAGCCGGTACAGCCCGGCTGTACCATCCTTTTCGCAAATACATTGTCATGTTACATTGCGTGAAGTAATTTATTTTAATATAAATCGGAAGAATCATGCTGTACCTAGCATGGAAATTCTTGTCAAAATGTTGAAAATAATTAACACATAATTAAATAGCCTTTAAAAGTCACCGAGCATCGCACAAAACTGTCTAATGCGTGCGCTACCAGCTCAGTACAGCCGAGTTTGCCAATCCGCTTTCTGGCTGCACTTGATGCATTAGCATGGTAAAAGTATATATACGTTACCATGGCAACTGCACGTTTGCTTTGGTTAACAATGACTGGTGACGTCATAGGTACTGCCGAAACTGCACGCAGGGGATCCTGGCTGTACCGTATTTTAGAAATTCAGTATTAAATAATTTTTACTTTGTACAATTATTATTTATATGAAATGGAACCTGTTATAGATATAATTTGTGTTTTTATTGCAAGTTACATTCTCATTGAGGAAAGATGAACACAAAAAAAAATGTTTTACAGTGCGAAAGCCCGCAACCAATTTTGACAATTAAAAAAAAGAAGCTTTTCAAAAATTTAAAATAGATTTTGAAATACTGGATACGGTTTTAATAGAGATTGATACCAAATTCCAAGATGCAGAAAAACTTAAATTTATTTGCCTTGCCGATTGGATTCAGCGAAATTTGAAAAATATTCAAAAAAATTTCCAAAACGGGCAGTTGAAAATTTAAAAAATTGTTACCCTTTAATTATAAAAGATACCCACAGGTTAGAGAATGACCTTGATGTTATATATTGCGATGCTCGTTATAAGAATGCAAGTATATACAAAAAATTAACAAAAAATCGACATATTGAATGAAGATGGGGTGTTTGTTTAATTTTAAGGGCTGCACCTACTTCTAAACGCACGAGCCGCCACTGTCTTTCATTTCAAATTTCATCTAAATCGGTTCACTAGTTTTCGCGTTAGAGGCGTCACATACATACACAACCACAGACCATTTTTTCTAAGCCACGTTTTTAGGTTCCTGGAGGTCCAAAATACGTATTTCCGTGAAAAACTCAACTTCGAAAATTTTCATGATATCCATACTTCCCATATACCAGTGGTGGTATGGGAAAGCAAAAATTACAATGGACATCATACAATTCGTTCAACAATTTTAAAGTCATTGCTGTTATAACAGGCAATAATGATCGCTTTCAAATGTAGAATAACGCCACAATATTTTTGACATACGATTTTGTTCATATCTGGAAAAATGTGAGAAACAATTGGATAAATTTGAAAGTTCAAAAACTTTTATCTGTCCCGACTTTCACAAAGAAAACATTAAAAGAAGAGCCTGTTTTGAACATTAACGAATGATGCATAAAAATGAAAGTAATAGTCTAGTAAAAATTATATTTATGCACAAGTAAATTATGTTTTACCAGGAAAATAGCAAACAGGCAATTTAGAAAAACGCTTTGATCAGTACAGAAGTCTATCAGGCTGTAACTACTATAACATTTCATTTAGGCAAATTATTGAGTCAGAAAAAAATGTTGATTCTAAGTTTTATTCCATATTGAAAACATTTTATCTTGATTTGTGTGAAATTGAAGAATCACCTTTAATGTATGTTTGCGGGTATGCTGCACATTCTGTCTATAAAACGTTGCAGTGCAATTTATGTTTAAATTTAGTAAGACAGTAAGGTAACAAAATGGAGATGTGTATTTTGATAAATTACAGCGAGGTAAATTAAGTGTACCTACTGATAATGTAAAAATAGTTTTCTTCCACGTATTGTGTGCATTGTTTCAGTATGTTATCAATAAAGATGAGCTTCATGAATTATTATTATTGCACATAAGAAATCAGAAATCGGTTTTAATACATTTAAAAAAACTCAATTTGGAATCTTCAAACTTTTATACAGAAAATATTTGATCATATTAATTCTACTTTCACTAATATTTTAAATAACTTTACAAAATACCAAAACGAAGTAGCTATAGGTACCAAGCTAGTAAAGCCAGTAAAGTCAATAAAAAGAGAAACATTTCGACTTTAAAGTACAGCAGACGTTTCATATTATGTAAATTAATTATAATTCATAATAAATTATATAAATATGTAAAATTAATATGATAATTATCATTAATAAATATGTTATACTACATTAATAAATTAAACAATTAGAAATTTCAGTATTAGGCAAAAAGAATATATACGTTGTTACAAATATAAACATGCACATACATCAAATTACTACGCTAAACATTTATTAGAACAAAATCACACATTGACATCTAATAATACAATTAAATTTTTACACTTTTCTGATAACAAACAAAAATTAAAAATTTAGGAAGCTTTCGAAGTTTATAAACACACAAAAAACTATACCTTTAATGAATGAACAAATTGAGCTCTTAGATTCTCCTTTACTGCCAATTTTGGAATAGAAGATGTCTTTAATGGTCAAGTAGTAGTTGCTATAAAAATCATTATTCATTTGTTATTAAACATCTTATATTATGCTTTTGACAATGGCACATTGATGCCGAAATACGTATAAAGCAAATACATATTGTTATTTCCCGTTAAAATCGATATTTTATTTAATATTTATTATTTATATATGGATTTTAACAAAGTAACGCTTGAGAATTTTTTTTTTTTACATATATTTGTATTTGCAATCTGTTATGAATAACAATAAGCAAATCAGATTAGGGTAATGACAATTACGGTGGTAAATTACATGTGGAGTAAACGCCCATTGCCGTTTCTCCATTATGCGTTTTCTTACAGTTATTTGTATGTATTAGGTACTAGGCTATTTTAAAATCGGTGAGGAAGGTCCAATGGTTTGAAGCGTTTCAGTGTAGGCACTTGGACACTATTGTCAAGTAGAGTCAATGCAAGATGATTGGATCGCCTTTCCAATCGCTGAAGATATTTGTCACTGCACTTCACTATTTCTTCTTTAACTGTTTTCACATTCAGGTCTTCACGTATTTCTTTGTTAGGTATGTAAAAGTGGGCGTTAGTGATTATAGATTATAGATGATGCATAACAATGAAAGCAGCACATTTCCTTTTCATTATTATTAATGTATCAGACATGTTTTAGCCGTTACCTACCTACTTGGGTTAACAAAGTATGATTTAAATTAACTCCCACTGACAAAATACGCCACAATCACTGGGTTCACGAAAAATACGTCCACACTAGAACGACGTTGCAGCGCAAATCTCTTTGATGTATTGACAAAAACCGACAAGGAATGGATCGCATGTGCTGAATTTGGCGAAACGTTTTGCGTGCGTTCGGATGCGGCGAACACGTCTACATTTGCGTAAATTTGTAACTCACACACAAATTTGTGGCGAATGAAACATACAACGCATATTTTTACTAATGTGGACGCGCCTTAAGACACTTAAACAATAAATAACTATTAAAAATGACAAACAAATAAAACATGCAATACCTACACGCAAGGTATTATATTTGATAACTAAGGTAACAATCAAAGCCACTGTACATGGCAAAGCTAACTTTAGCATGCTGTAACTCCGTTATTATTGAGAATTTGAAAAAGGTGTAGTAATACCTATGACTTTTAGCATAACTGTTTTTTTAACATGCACTACGAGGGATGCCAATTGCTGAGGTCATATGGCCCCCCATCTAACACTTAATCTAAGCCGTGCACAAACATCCATGGACGAAACGGTTTTACAAATCCGAATTCCTACACAAATCCGTTAAATATCTTGGACATATAATAACACCCGATGGACTAAAACCCGATCCATCAAAAATTTCAGCTATCAAAAATTTTCCCCCGCCTAAAACAAGAGCCGAAATAAAATCGTTCTTGGGACTGTTTGGATACTATTATAGAAAATTTGTTTACTGGGCACAGGATGCCCGGCAGCAAACGAGAGACCCTGTCCAGCAACATTTAACAGGCCTACACTCACACGGGCTCTGTTGCAGCCGGAGCCTCTGTAGGCGCAGGTCAATATGGAGAAAAAGCGCAATCGCCAACCTAGCCTCGGGAATGCCAATCATCTAGAAGAACACCAACTTGGTAAAGATTCCTGGGTGTAGTTTCTGGAACTTGTTATACAGGGTGTTCATTTGAAAACTTCCCACCCCTAATATCTCGGTGCACAAGGCTTTCTAAGGAAATCGCCGAGACAAGTCAACAGTATTAGGGAGGGGGACATATTTTGACATAATAGTGACATAACACGTTTCATCCCCCTAACCCCCAGAGCATCCCCTAAGTTTTTTTTAAATGGCAAGGGGGGTTATGTGATACCTCATGTGAAAGGTCTTCGAAATGCTTACATTTTGGCGCTTTGCTTTTTAAAATCGGTCGATTTGTTTTTGAGATATTAATGGAAACGTGTTTGAGTTAATTAAAACAATTTCTGAACATTTTCTAACCAGGGTGGAAGCAGTGGGAAGGGGTGCGGGAAGTTTTCCCCGTAATTTCCAAGTGTACACCCTTCAAATAACATTGGGAAATCCTGACGAGATCTGAATTGGTGAGAAAACTGTCGAAAAAATGAGGGAAGACTATGTACAAGGTGTTTCAAACCGACCTTACAAAATCGATGGTTCGTTGTTCTATAGTGTTTTTTGTAATAATCCTCCAAAGGCAAGGATTAACATCTATAAAATCTTTTTATTAACTACGTTATCGAAAAACCACCTTATTCAATATTAGTTTTGGTTATTAATTCCAAGATTTCGTTTCGTTCTTTGTTTAGTTAATTTTAAAGAAGTTTCCCGTTGTTTGTTTTACCTTTTTCTTGTGTTTGTGTTTTTTCAAGTATTTCAGCATTTTCTATTTAAGTTTTTTCAATGTAGGTACTGCTCATACAAATAAAGGTATTCGGTCAAATGTGATTCCAGTTGATCGTATATTAATTACTGTCGAGATGAAATTTACTGCACCAAGTACAACGCATGAGGGAAACAGGACGATTAGCATCTGCACCAGTATTAGATGCAGGCCCTCGAATTAGACCAGCGGAAATAGACGACCATGTTATGCAAGCTGTAGAAAATGAACCTGGTAGCATTACACGAGGAATTGCACGAGGTTTGGAGGATACGTCATTCCATTGTTTACCGAATTGTAAAAAAAAAACGGTTTGCATCCGTTTCAATTTGCTAAGGTATAAGCGTTCCAACCTGCGGACTACCCTTCGCGTCTGGCTTATTGCGAATGGCTACTGCATCAACAACATCCGAATGAAGATTTTTTAAAAAATGTTAAATGTTTTATGGACAGCATTTTACACATAATAAACACCAGTGGGCTCTTGAAAATCCACATGCTAAAGTAGTAACACATCACCAAGAAAGATTTTCCATTAATGTCTGGGCTGAAATAATTAACAATTTTTTAATTGGGCGATTTATTCTTCCCAATAGATTAAACGGAGACAATTATATCAAGTTTATAGAAAACAATTTAGATGATTTCTTGGAAGATGTTCCATTGGCAACTGGAGCAATAATATGGTTTCAGCAGGATGGAGCTCCCCACATTTTGCTGTGCAGGTCAGAAAGTGGGTAAATGGAGCATTTCCGGGGCGGTGAATAGGTCGTGGTGGTCCAGTGGCGTGGCTTCCAAGATCACCCGATCTCACACGTTTAGAGGTTTTTTCTGTGGGAGTATTTAAAAGATAAAGTATACGACACTCCTGTGGTAAATCGTAATGAACTTATTGGGAGAATTAATCTTTGTCAATACCAGCACTGGAATTCTTCAATAATCTACAAAATAATAATCATAAAATTACAAATTTAAATGTTAGTTGTTGTATAAAAGGCAAGAATAAGTAGGATAATACGTAGTTGTTTCCATGGAGACAGCATCAAGATATTGTATAACCTTGAGTTCATGGGGTTAAATGTTTCTTAATTGCCAGCGGCTTTACAAGTATATGCTAACAACTTGGATAAACCTGCAGCGCTTTATAAAATTTTATGCAACTCCTTATACATATTTCCAAATTTTTGTTAAGAATTTTTATCTCGAAGGAGAATTGAGAAATGAAAAAGCAAGCAACCTGCGTCGTGAAAATACGAATAATTTGGTGTATCACAAAATGTATTTCGTAGACTTTACACCCGTTTGTTTTTATGAGGAAAATTATAATTTTCCTTGTTCAAAACATACTTTTTTACATATTTCAAATGTCTCTTCAAACTACGGTGGAATAGCGATGCAACCGCTATAGGATTTTTGCAATTCCGCTATAGTTCATTATGCTCATTAAACTCCCATCACATAGGGCATAGTGCAACTCGTTTTTTTCTACATCATTTCGAGAAGTACAGATCACCAAAAATCACACAAAAGAATTAAAATATTGTAAAGAAATATAGAGGTTGCAAATGGGGAGTTTAGAAAAAAGATATAAAAGCCTTTGGAACAAACTGTTAACCTGCACATTTTCGCTTTACTACTAGGTGGTGGAAAATATTATAAATACGCTATAAAATAAAAAGAAATATCTGAAAGGGAAAGCGGTAGGAAGCCTTACAAGCTTACTTGCTATCAACTTTATCAAGCTCTCATAAACATAAAAATATTGCAGATTTTAATCAATGTGTAAACAACAATGCATACCTACAACATTCTCCAAATTTTAATAAACGATGTATAGCACCCCCCATAAACCGTCAACGGAAAATTACACAGCAAAAACACCGAGCGAAACCAAACATTGACGAACGCCAACCCAGTCGATGTTTGCAATAAAAATGTTAAAATCTTTAAATACATCTAGTTTATTATTATTTTTATATTAATAATAGACCGTGTTTTTGTAGTAACTGTAGTTATTGACAATTTTGTTAATTCACGTAACAGTATTTGCAAATTTTCACAATGACTATTGTAGAATTTGAAAAATTGAACCAATCGCATTTCTCAGGAGATAGCGTTCTCATTGGTTATCCAGGACGCGGTAAAATTTGTAAATACATTGAGTATCTTTTGTAATACATACAACCGTTGCACCACTGTTACAACAATAAAAAACAATAGTAGTAATGTTAATATCTTACCTAAAACATATCCAATATGTCAGATCACCAATTTCTGCATGCCCCCCCGTCTCTCCCAAAATTGTGATGCTTGGTGACTCTTATCCTTTTGGTGAATATATAAAAACGCTATCTTGTTAAAAATCTCGCCCAGATAATAACAATCTTCATCACTTTTCACCACCTTCCAAACGATCGTAGTTGAAGTCTTGTATACTAGACTGCACTTAGCTATTGTTATTGTTATTGGTGAATGATAAAGTATGACAAACCATATCCTTATCCTTATATTGCACCGAGTCCATATAGTATTACTATTAATCAACGTATTACGTGCAGACTTGTGGAGCATTCTTGTATACTACCTACACAAACCAGTTTACTAATATCGTTTTTTAGAGCGATAAGAATTTAAAATTAAGTTGGAGACTTGCAAATAATCAGTCTATGTTTTATTATATTTAAAATTTTATATTTTAAAAATTATTTTAAAATGATGATTTTAAAAATTGATATTCCTGAGATATTCATTGCCACGCAATTTTAGTAGTACCTAAGCCCTAGCCGAGATATCCTTCTTGCTGTGATAACAAATTAAAATTCGAAACGTCGCAAATACGAATTTTGTCTTTTATTTATGACCTATAAAACCAAGAAATCATCTTACTTCTTATACAAATTTTAAATGGTCAAGAACTTAAACATTCTACTTTATATTAAAATTGTTACTTCCGAACATAAACATGTCACTCCGAGCAACTTAAGAAATCAATTTTACAAGAATTACACGACACCCCTTTAGGAGGTCATCAGGGAATTAGCAAAACCTTGAAGCGCATAAAAAGAGTGTACCTACAAATGGACAGGAATGAAGCTTGACATTATCCTATGGATTCATATTTTTTCTCTTTCCACTACTTTTTGAGAAATTATAAATATCAAATGTAATACTTTTATTATGTTTATAGCTTCCTAAAAATTATAGTATTAGTGACAATTTTTTTAGCTGTACCATTGGTTCCTATAGACAAGGATAAAGCTGGCCATAGTTGTAGTGCTTGACTAAGAAAAGTAAAGTTAAAAAATTATTGTATATTTGATGATAGAAGCATCTTTATAGTCAATAAGTCAATAACCAATAATATTTCGCAAAACATTATAATGCTTTTAGAATCTTTGGAAAATTCTTTCATCAAAGGATACAGATTTGTTAAAAAAATACCCCAGATTTTTCTAACATTTTCAATTTTTGGGTGTCCTATAATAAGTAGACCAATAGGAATAGATTATTAAATGTTCATAAAATTCAGGGCATCTACCGGTTGCTGTTCAATTTTAAACCCGCATCTCCGGTTTATACTAATTTTAAACGGTTCTCGGGCCCAAATGATTCAAGTTCCACACACGCTTTCCGGGAGTTTTTCGTAGGAAATTTATTTTCTACAACTTTGGTGTTATATTATTTTCACCTATCCTGAGTTTCAATTTTAAATTCGAATTTTTGGTTTATGCTAATTTCAAACGGTTCTCAGGCCCAAATCATTAAAATTAGTGTGATGTATTGGTATTCACATATGGAAACATTTAGGTTTCCAAGAACGACTAACTGACCCTTGAGTGTGCAGTCAAAAGTCAGTTAGCTTGCGACCTTCGTATCTTGTACATCGTTCACATAAGCAATCTTGTATCAATATAGGAATATAGTCTTTAAAAGCCTTCGTGTCTTTTATTGATAAATCCGGCCACCCCGGTACATAACATTGGCGACGAGGATTAAAATTAAAAAAGGAAAGGAGAAGTAGTGCGCAAGTAAACAAAGGAAAGCGGTAGTTCGGTGGTGCATTAAAATAAGGTTCGACATTGGTGGAGTGCATTAAATATCGAAAAACTATGGCGGTGTCGTTGGGTACAATTGAAAAGTTTCACCAAATGAGGGACAAGACTGGATAATTTACCACGAACGTCTTGAACAGTTTTTCGAAGTCAACGAAATTAAAGATTCGGAAACATCCAAAAAACAATGTGCGGTATTAATTAATCAAATGTCGGCGGACACTTATGCTTTAGTGCGCGATTTGTGCTTTCCAAGAAAACCGAAAGAGAAAACATACAACGAGTTATGTGAAATAATGCTACAACATTTTAGTCCAAGGGTTGCAATTTACAGAGAAAGCGCAGAATTCTACAGGGCATTTCAAAAGTTAGGGGAACCCATAACAGAGTGGCATGCCCGGATAAAGAATTTAGCGGTGAATTGTAAATTTGAGCAACTGGACAAAGTGTTAAGAGACAAATTTGTCACAGGGTTACTAGAGGGACCTATAATGGACAAATTATGGGAACAAGATTACAAAGAAACGGCAACGCTAAACGAGATGGTTCAGCTGGCGTTAACCAAGGAGGCCGCTCTGGAAGCCGGCAACAAGGCAAGAAGAAACTCCACGGCGACGGCGGTTAACGTAAACTGGAATCAAAACGCTAAATCGGGGAGATCCGGCAAACCAGGACAAAGGAAAGAAAACCGACAACCGAGGTCAGGTAACACAACCTATTGTTCAAGTTGCGGAAAAACTCATCAGGTTCATCAAGTGTGCAAATTTAAAAGTGCTAAGTGTTATAAGTGTAAACAAATAGGCCATTTAGCTAGTGTTTGTAAAATAATGGTACAACAGAGTAAATCATTATGTCGAAACAACAAGTGAGGACAATTTACCTTTATTTATGATTAGAACCAGCAAAAGTGAGCCTTTTACAGCAAATGTTAAAATAGATAATGTAGTTTTAGACATGAGGATTGATAGTGGCGCAGGTGTATCAATTATCTCAAAGGAATTGTTTCTTAATAAATTTGTTAATCACCAATTACAAGAGAGCGACATTATGTTGCAAGAATACACCGGTAAAACCAAGGATGGTAGAGGAGTACAGGATAGCTTATCCGGACTGTAACCCATGCGCGTCAAGTTAGGTCGCTGACGTCACGAGGGTATTAGGCATGCGGTGCTTAGCTTATACGTATGTCAGTGCCAGAGTGTATTAAGTCCATACGTTTTAACGTGGACTTAACATATAATTAAAAATCGAAAAGCAATTATTTATAATTACATTTTGTTATAATTATGCAGTGAGTTTTCGCATTTTTCGTTGTCTTGCTCTATCCTCTGTATTTTCAAGCGTTTTTAGATTGAGATAATTAATTCTAATTATTACTCGCAATTTAACAAAAGCCTTAATTATCATTAAGGGAATGCTATATTCTTTTATTTTTATTTTTAAACTTAAATTATTCACAATATTGTTTTCTTTTTTAAATTTTTTGCTATGGTATTTTAAAAAATACTTATTTAATTTTAATGATTCGAGCAAATGCGACTGCTGGCTGGATTAAATTTGTCGTCTCTTTTACATTTAACAATCCATTCAAATCGAATGTTTTCGTCTCTTGGAAATACATGATATGAAATATCCACTGTTTTTGAGCTATAATTTTTACAGGTGGAAACAGCACAACTTTTCCCCCCTTTCTTTTTTTTCGCTTCATTCATATCTAGAATATTATTAATCGAAGTTGGTATAATCAAAAATTAAACTATTCTGTGTACCTATGTGTATATAACATACCGTATAGTCTTTAAGCCGATCTCAAGTTTTTGCTCACGGTAACCACAAGTATTCAAAATAATGTTTACAAATACCACAAACGAGGATAAATAATAATTGCAAAGTAATACTTATTTTACTTAAGTTGTAAACCGGTGTATGCAGCATAGCATTCACTGGTGTAGACGCGTGACGTCAGAGTGACCTCCCACTACCGCGAAGCGTTGCCGTATATACAAGCATAGTCCATCCTGTACTCCTCTACCATCCTTGCGGTAAAACTACCAAACCCTTAGGTTACTTTACAGTGCAGGTAGAGTACAAAAACGAAACAAAACCTATTAATTTACATGTTGTGGAAGGAGGTGGTCCACCATTGTTGGGTAGGGACTGGCTGAATACTTTTAATTTAGGTATTGAAAAGTTAGGGAATAAAGCAGGGCTAAATAAAATTAGTGAAATTAGCCTAAAGGGGACTTTAAAAGAATTTGAATATCTATTCGATGGCGCATTGGGCACCTACAAATTCGGAAAGATTCATTTAGAATTAAAACCCGAGAGTAAACCTGTCTGTTGCAAACCTAGATCGATTCCGATTGCTTATAAGGAAAAAGTAGAACAAGAATTAGATAGGTTGATTAGAGAAAATATAATTACACCAATCGAAAGTAGTTCTTGGGGCACGCCGTTAGTATACCGGTATTAAAGCAGGATGGGTCGATTCGTTTATGTGCTGATTACAAAACGACGGTAAATAAATTTTTGGTCGAGGTGAAATACCCCCTTCCTAGGGTCGAAGAGATTTTTGCAGTTTTGCAAGGCGGTGAAAGATTTAGTAAAATAGATCTAAGCATGGCATACGCCCAATTTCAGTTAGATGACATATCGGCTTAAATAGTAGCGTGGAGTAGGTACGCATAAAGGAATTTTTCAAGTAAATAGATTACCTTTTGGCGTATCACCGGCGAGTGCGATTTTTCAAAGGAAATTGGAACAGCTATTGCAGGGCATACCAGGGGTTGCAAATTTTGTGGACGACATAATAGTCACCGGATGTGACACAAATCAGCATCTGGGGAATTTAGCGGCAGTTTTCAAACGACTTTTAGGAGCCGGTTTGAGGGTGAGGTTAGACAAATGCGATTTTTTCAAAACTGAAGTTGTTTATTTAGGACAAATTATAAGCAGGGAGGGTATTGGAAAATCCACCGACAAAGTTAAGGCGATTTTAGAAGCACCAGAGCCAGGCAATACAACCCAAATAAAGGCTTTCGCCGGCATGGTGAACTACTACGGGAAATTCGTGCCCGGGTTGGCGCAGTTAATGAAACCGTGTTACGACCTTTTTTAATCGGTTACGAATCGAAAAATCTTAACAAAGAGCAGGTCTCGGGGGTCAATAGTGCACCTAAATTCGCAGGCCATCGAATAGGGATCACAGATTTAAATAATTCAGTGGAGACCGAAGAACAGGTAGCGGTCTTTGAGTTGCCGGAACAACCAGGTCTGAGTACAGAAGGCACCGCTACAAATGTAATCAGAAGAAGCGAGCGATTACGAGCTGCACCAGACAGATTTGGTAACAATGTTGCAATTACCAAATAGTAACTAGAATAGTTTAAGTTTATTTAAGTACGTTTGTTTTAATGTAATAAACTTGAAAGGGAGGATTGCGATGTATTGGTATTCACATATGGAAACATTTAGGTTTCCAAGAACGACTACCTGACCCTTGAGGGTGCAGTCAAAAGTCAGTTAGCTTGCGACCTTCGTATCTTGTACATCGTTCACATAAGCAATCTTGTATCAATATATAAATATAGTCTTTAAAAGCCTTCGTGTCTTTTATTGATAAATCCGGCCACCCCGGAACATAACAATTAGACATACGCTTTTAGTGAATTTCTTGTAGGGAATTTTATTTTCTACAACTTTGGTGTTATGTTATTTTCAACTATCCTGCGCGGTTTTCGCTGAGTTTCAATTTCAATTCCGTACCGTTGGTGTATGCTAATTTAAAAGGGTTCCCAGACTCGAATTATTAAAGTTTGACATACGTTTTCAGGAAGTTTCTTGTAGGAAATTTAATTTCCCGCAACTTTGGTGCTGTAGTATTTGAGCCTATCTAGCGCGATTTTCGCTATATTTCAATTTAAAACGTATATTTTAATATTTAAACAAAAATGAAATAAAAAAGAAAGTGCAAAACATATTTTACAATTGGGTATCTTTATAATAGAGTAAGAATTAAAATTTAGTATGCATCCCTATTCCAGGTTTGTAGACGCCCTGAAAATTAAAAGTTTTACCTTGGACGGGCTTGCCACGGGTAACTTTGTATTTTCCAGTTATACTCTGCAGAGCAGCATGGGACATAATATTAATCAATATTCTTTTGTCCTTGGATAATACAAGATTGTCTTTCAACAGTAAGGTAATCACTAATCATTGTGTTGCAATCATGAAGTTGAGAACTATGAGGCAAGATAGCTTCCACTAATAATGGGACATATTTTTCAGACTAAAATATAAAATCGTAAAATATTTAATTATGATGACCAGGGATAGGATATGCATATAAAAGCATATTTTACACGCATACAAATCCCATTCCTAACAATATTACGTACTACTAAGGTACTAAATTTTATTATGAACTTGATAAATTCTGCCGAGTTGTCTGCTTCCTTGCAATATTTATTCAATATCTGTGTTACAAATGAACCTGAAGCCACAGCGAATTGGTAGTTTTTACAATAAACAAGCATCATGATTCTGTCACGGTGCAAATCTGGTAATGGATGGATAAAGGAATAAAAATAAATATACAATTTAACACAGCAAGAGCAAGACTTTGTACCTGTGTAATATATCTGTACAAATATAAACAGCTTGAGCTGCTATTTCACAATCCTCATCATAAATTCTACCCACAACAACCTCTATAAACTTTTCCATTAATGGAGTCATATAATCGACCATTTTACTATTTATTATAAGTTTATGACAAATTACATTACATATTTTGGACTAAAACACAATACAATAATTTGCAATTATAAAATGTGGAAGGTTAAGTTATACCTGATCGTTGACAAGTTGCATAAGGCTGTGAAAATATGTAGTGAAGGATACTAATGCCGGATTTATTTCAAACCACTGAAACATTTCTTCCAAAACTGTTAGCTCCAATGCAGGATCTTCTTCAAGCCCTGCTTCTCGCATGTTTTGATCCAAGTCGACTTTGGAAGAATTATCATTTGAAGGCAGCGAGGGAATATTTTGTACGAACGTATTCAGTTGTGGTGGTAATGTTCGCATATGAATGTCACCATTACTATAAAACAAAAGAAATTTATCATTACAAGAAAGAAGAAAGAAACGATATAAGTAGGTAGTTAAAAGTTACGTTAAGGGTAGGAAACTATAAAATGCAAGTGTACCTATTAACTCGCATATCTTGATCACCGCGTTCGGAAGAAGGAAATTAAATGTTCGGTAAATTAGCATTATTTTCTTTAATGACCCAAAAGCATGCTTGGATATACTCAATAAAAAAAATTCATAAGGGGCGAGAATGAAAAATCTGGGACTGAATAGGGGCTACTCTGATTGGTTCTTGCTGTGTACAGCTGCACCAATCAGATGGGCTTCATATAGAAGTCCGAAGTAAGCCAAGACGGTCATTTTATTTTTCATAGTCAACCCTTACGTAGGGTAGCTATGAGGGGAACTGAAGAAGAAGTACAGGCAACTTGACCCACTTTTTAAACTTCAATCACTTGAATATTAAAAATGTCTACAAATCAATTGACTACAGTATTATTAATCGTTACAACAAAACTATGTGGTACTAAAAGAAATTAAGGGTCACCAAAGAAATAATAAAAGCAGTTTAAAAGACATTAAATACCTTGTTGAGGGACCTCTCCCTCTAAAGGCATGAAACAAAAGCAAAAAAGTTACAAAACACAGCAATTACGCCACTGGAACTAAAACAAAAATTAATAACGAAACAACTAGGTACTAATAGATATACTGGGTGTATCAAAAAAACAGAGGAACATATTTTACATTCCCCCCCTCAAGCTTACAACATTCAATAATTTTATTGGGGGGGGATGAAGTATTTTTTCAAGTCCTCTTTTAAGACCTTAAAATAATTTACCCTTTTTCTACACATCCTGTAGGCTATATTATTATAAATTTAATATTGTTGATTTAAATTTTCTAATATCAAAAATTTAATCTACACATCATGGGGAGCTAAAAAACTGTATTGTAATTTTTTTGTTAGACACAACTTGAAAAGAGCTTTATTGTAAAAAAAACTCATGTAAACTTGCAGTAGTACCTACCGAAAGCAACCTTTTGCCTACCATACCATGAATATTTTAAAATTTTAATTCCTAGTCATTTCCGAATAAATGAAGAAAAGATCGATAAGTATTTTTTACAAGTTTCCACACGCTGTATCTCGGTAACGAAGCATTTGCCGACCTATGTATATTAAGAATTTTTAACTTGTTTTAGAACGTACTACATGCTCTGTAAATCTTTAAACGTCATTCTGTTACACCCTGCATATATTTTGCTATATCCTGTACATTTACGTGTGGTATGACCTCTGCAAAGACATCTTACCATGCTGAGCGAACCGGCCTACTAGAATGTCTACTATTTTTCCGGCTTAAAACGTCTACTGCCGTTGCTTCCCCAACGCTCATCCATATTTGTTCGTAATTGCTGTTAATGTTAGGTTGCTTCCAATCTGAAATCAAATTTATACAATTATTACACCATTATAATACTGTCTACACAGCTGTGCTGGGGAAAGAACTTTTAAAAAGTTCAAGTTCTTGGAAACTCGTTCATATTTTGGGAACTTTTTCGAGAACTCGTTCTTTTTTGTGCACAAGAACTTCTTTGATATAAAAGTTCATTATTTTCGAGAACTTGAATGACTACTAATAGGGTAAAGGTAGGAGAGTTGGACCGGGAGGACACTCGGACCGCAAGAAATATTTCACGAAATCCGGCAAAAGCGAGATCCTGCAGCAGACCGTTGCGTCAGTCGGACCCGGACATTAGGGCGCCGCCGTTAGGGCGCGGCCGTTCGGGCGCCGCCGTTCGGGCGCGGGACGTTCGGGCGCGAAGACGTTCGGGCGCGAGGACACTCGGGCGCGGGCCATTAGGGCGCGGGACACTAGGGCGCGAAGCTGTCTAATATTTTCAACGTTACTCTTCTTGTCAAAATAATTCTTTCTGATTGCACATACTACTTATATAACGTAATGTAAATGTTTAAGTGTGAAGAGCTAAATAAATTACAGATTCAATTGTATTCTATATTGTATTGTAATAATTCTATTAAATTATGAAAGTAGTGCATTAATAGTATATTTAAAAAGCAAGTCTCATAAAGGCAAGTTTTTATCAGAAGAGTTCAAGAATGATTGCGATAAAAAGCCTTATGAAACCTGTATTTTATAATTTCAAATTTATATTACTAGTTCTTGGAGCAAACAGATTTTTTTTTTAATTGAAATATAATATATGTCACATCATTTAAAAGTAAATCTAAAATTACAGGATTTATATCTTTGTCCAGCATTTTTTGTACTAATATATTTCCCTCTTCATACTTAAACTTAGATGTCAATACTCCTTTACATTACGTTATATAAGTAGTATGTGCAATCAGAACGAATTATTTCGACAAGAAGAGTCACGTTGAAAATATTAGACAGCTTTCGCGCCCTAGTGTCCCGCGCCCTAATGGCCAGCGCCCGAGTGTCCTCGCGCCCGAGTGTCTCCGCGCCCTTACGGCCCGCGCCCTTACGGCCGCGCCCGAACGGCCGCGCCCTAACGGCGGCGCCCTAATGTCCTAGACCGTTGCGTCAGTAGACTGCGTGCATGCTAGGGATTGTAATAACCTGGTTGTTTATAACGTTTTATATGAATTATTAATCATTGTCACTTTGAATCGTGTGAAAAATTTTTGCATAGTGATTCGTGATTAAGTGTATCGAAAATCAGGTAAGTTTAGACGTAAAATTTGTATCGAATTATGGATAACTATTTGTCAGGTATGATAACTAACCTCAATTAGTAACATTCTGTCCAGTTGTATTGGCGGAAAACGCTGGTCCGTCTCTCCTCCCACGAGAGGATGGACGGACCAGTGATAAAGAGGAGAGATGGACCATTGTTTTTGTATTAGAAAATGCCAAATGTTTACACACGAAAACCAAATGCTGCACCAAGAGGTCTTTGGTTGGACGAAAACTTAAAATCGGCGATTGAGGCAGTTACTTCTAAAAACATGGGAGTAAATGAGGCCGCTAGAAGTTTCGGTATTCCTAAAACCACGCTTAAACGCAGGCTAAAAAAGAATAATACTTACAGAAAAAAATACTAGATTAGGCCCTGATTCAATGCTGGGTGCCGAAGCGGAAGAAAAGCTAGCAAACTACATAAAGAAACTTCAAAGTGCCTGCAGTAGTTGCTCCCTCTGTAAAGAAAGTCCGCCGTCGAGTTGAAGGTATTCTGTCTTCAGATAAGATTACCACCAAGCACAAAACCACAAACAAATAAAAAAACAGCGGTACATCGTTAAAGTGCTCTAAAAAGCAACGGAAAGCATCGTCTTCATCTAATTCGGACGAGTGTGTCGTTAATGATTCTGAAGACGAAAGAGAGCGACTAAGTGATTATGAAAACGAATGCGTTGGATGCGGGGAGGATTACAGAAAGACGAAGAAGAAAGAGGGATGGCTTCAGTGTGT
This sequence comes from Hemicrepidius hirtus, assembly GCA_963082805.1. NCBI lineage: Eukaryota > Metazoa > Arthropoda > Insecta > Coleoptera > Elateridae > Hemicrepidius > Hemicrepidius hirtus. The sequence continues at coordinate 11,554,946 of OY720168.1, forward strand.
ATCATGTCAACGGTGGTTACATGAAGGATGCACTACGTACGAAAATCTTTGTCAGACCTGTGGAAGTACCATAGCAAAGAAAAAACACTAATGGTTCGCCTGTCCTACCAGCGGTCCAACTATCCTATGTAAGGAGGTCCAACTATCCTCCTCATGGGAGGAGAGTTGGACCAATGCAGCGATGAATCTTTTTTAATTTTGTACGTTAATATGTCAAGTTTTATGTCGAATATTAAATTTAGTTTATATAATAAATGTTCTCTTACGTTTTTGTTATTATTACGAACTCTTGAATTGAAAAATAAAATAAATACATTAGATTCTTTAAAAGGTGGTCCATCTCTCCTCTCTTTACCCTACCCTATTCACCAGAGCCTAATCCTTTTTTGTTATTGTTTATTATATTTAAATTGAGGGATTAAAGTACAATAGTTAATACTTTACTTACTCCTGACAAAAGTTTGCTTTAAATGGAACTTAACCAGCAGTACCTATACCTATAACATGTTCTACAAGTGGCATAACTTGCCTGCAATCGTAACTAAAAATAAAAAAATTGTTTATTAAGTTTAATACTGGAATTCCTTCCAATGCTGCTGTTGAAAAGATTTTCAGCACAGGAGGTGCAATTTTTACTCAAAAGGAGGAAAATCAACAGACGACAATTTTGAAAATTTTTCAATTTGTAAATATGGTAGGTAAGTAGGTACCTACTAAATAAATTAGATATTCGTTGTTTTTGCATTTCGTTTTTTTGTTTATAATTGACATTTGATGGGATTTAATAGTGTATTATATTACAAGGAGTAGAAAGAGTTCATTTTGTGTTCAGCTTCTATGTGGTGGCCGAAGCGCTTGCGCCGAGGCTGTGCTAAATAAGCGAAACACAAAATGAACGTTCTACTTCGAGTGATATATACTGTTTTTCCCTCTAGCGAAATAGTACAATATATGGTATAAAATAAATGTTTATTTTGTAAACGTCATTTCCACTACTGTCAAAAATAAAAACAAAACAACGACATGTGCGATTTTAAATGAGCTAGGGGTAAATAATACAACCGTTGCCATGGATACGTACACACATTATGTTACTAGTACAATTATTTAACATATTGGTTTACTAGTAACACAATGACTCTCTTCTACACAGCCAGTTCCGTAGTACAATAGGGATATTGCAATACGCTTGGAGAAAAAATAATTTATTTATTTCTGAAATTACAAGTATAATAAAGCCCGATTTCCTTGATGCAGCATGAAACAAAAATTGCATGCATGTTTTGATGCATGGCATCAAAAGATGCATAGACGTTTACACTACTGCAGCTTTTCAACCCTGAGATGAAATCGAGATAGTGAATTCTGTTTTCACCAACTTAAGATATAATCTGACGTCCGTTGACAGTTGGTAACACAGATTAGCCTAACATAACTTACATTTTGTGGTGGTTTTTTAAAGTAGTTGTTATTTGGTTGGTGCTTATTATTATTAAACACATGGACGCAGAAGAAGAATTATTGGTTATAATAATAATAATAATAATAATAATAACAAGTGCGGTTTATTATTATTGCAGCAAGAAAGAAGATGGTGGATTAGACCATGGCTCCGAAAAAGAGATGCTAAAGGCAACTTACATTTAGTTCATAATGAACTGGTGTATCAAGACGCTGAAAGTTTTTCAAATGTTTTGCGTATGGACGAAACTATTCAATAATAATGTATAGATACCAACTTAAATCTAAATTGGTACTAGAAAAATTACCGTAAAGCACCCCAGAAATGCATGCATTTCCATGCACGAGATAGAACAAGTTCTATCTCCCATGTAGCACGAATCGGCAGTTTTTGATGCATGACCTTGATGCATGATGCGTAGTGTAAACTGAAAAATGCATGCATTTTGATGCTGCATCAAAAGTTGCAGCATGGAAATGCACAGATGGAAATCGGGCTTATTACAACAGAAAAAGTTCTAAAACAAGACAGAAATAAATGATGAACAGGAACTTAGCTCATAGAAGTAAACACTTGTGCATGAGCTAGGTATATTAATAATATATTAAAAAAAGTAGTAATGTGCAAAAAAATAAAAATAAAAACAAAAAAACAAAAAGTTATTGTATGTATCATAAATAATTTTTAGAAGTGTTTTTGTAAAACTTTCAGTTCAGTTAGATGGTGTAAATAAGAATTACCTAACTCCCAGTCGATCCCATGAATTATTTAATAGAAGTTAAAAGTAAAAAAGTTGAATAGCGCTACATGTTTCGAACTAAATGTTCATCATCAGGCATCTTAAAAACTAAAGATACAAAATACAGGGTGTAACACAACTTATCCGAAAAAAATTAACCATACATGCACTTTTAAATAAGAAATCGATTTGTTAATTTTTTTTAAATAAAAGTCCAACACAAAACGAAAAACAAATTGTTAAAGTTACAAATGTTGGCGAACCTGACCACCATGTCCACGGTTTGGGCGTAAAGTTCCAGTAGCACATCCACGTAGAACCACTGCCGTAAATGTTTCGCGATAAGGCAAGTACCTATTTCGAAATCGCTGGGAATAAACGCGAGAAGCTGCTAACGAGATTTGCCTTGCTTTTCCGTAGGCTAATACAAAGTCCATCAACTCCTCGTTACTGTACACATGTGCCATTTTTATTGAAAACATAACTATTACTGCAATAGGTACTAACAATTCGCACACAAGTTGACAGATTAATACATTGTACTTTTGATTTTGGCAGTTGTTTTATGCAGTGTTCAATAAATTACCATTTTTCTCATTTTCATTAATTTGTACCTTTAACAATTTTTATCTCGTTTTGTGTTGGACTTTTATTAAAAAAAATTTTAAAGCTGCATACCTATACAGGGTGTTTCTTAATTCGCGGACACGGAGCACAGTACTACATTCCCCTCCAGATACCAATTGGAAAAATATAATACAATAATGCCCGTTCTTCGCTAGTTTCAGAGTTATTCTCCGTCAAAGATTGAGATTCAATTCCTTGATGCTTTGGAAAAACGGGTAAATTTTAACCGTTCCGCATTGTTCATCAATCAAATATTAAATCTTAATAAATTTGGAATTTTTTTATACGTTGTATTCCTTCCTCCGAAGACATTCTTTCTGATAAATATCTGTTGTTAAAATTTTTTTCAATATGTTGCAACAGTGCATTGTAGGTATGAGGTTATTACCTAGGAAACTTGTTCCTACTGCCTTATTAAAACACCAAACGTTTAAAACAAAGTCCGTGCAAGCATGCGCAATGTTCTCAAATTTAAAATTTTTAAAATGCGAATAACTCGGAAACTAAATACATTAGGACAAAATCGCCTATACTTTTTCAACTCAGTTTTAAGATGAGAATCGCGTAGTGCTCTCCGTGTCCGCCATTTAAGAAACACCCTGTATGGTTAAATTTTTTCGGATAAGTTGTGTTACACTCTGTATAAGGAATGAAGTCCAAATTACAAAATTAAAGATATAAACTTACCAATAAATCTGAAAATTTACACACTCAACAGACGACCATCTGGTAAATGTAAAATTTAACAGAATGACCAAACCAAGTTACATAAAAATATAAAATAAAACCACTAAACTAGAAAAGCGGGAAATACAAAATTGAATCATAAACAACTATAACAAATTATATATAAAATTGAACATAGACTAAGAAGAAGAAGAAGGGGGTAATAGCCAAATTAAGGCAAATTACATTTTTTTTATCAAATTCTGTAATTTCATTCAAACAAAAATTATTATTATGATTTATAATCTCAAAAATTTCTAGAACATTCATTCTTTACTATTTAAATGTAGTATAAGGAATGAAGTCCAAATTACAAAATTAAAGATATAAACTTACCAATAAATCTGAAAATTTACACACTCAACAGACGACCATCTGGTAAATGTAAAATTTAACAGAATGACCAAACCAAGTTAAATAAAAATATAAAATAAAACCACTAAACTAGAAAAGCGGGAAATACAAAATTGAATCATAAACAACTATAACAAATTATATATAAAATTGAACATAGACTAAGAAGAAGAAGAAGGGGGTAATAGCCAAATTAAGGCAAATTACATTTTTTTTATCAAATTCTGTAATTTCATTCAAACAAAAATTATTATTATGATTTATAATCTCAAAAATTTCTAGAACATTCATTCTTTACTATTTAAATGTAGTATAAGGAATGAAGTCCAAATTACAAAATTAAAGATATAAACTTACCAATAAATCTGAAAATTTACACACTCAACAGACGACCATCTGGTAAATGTAAAATTTAACAGAATGACCAAACCAAGTTAAATAAAAATATAAAATAAAACCACTAAACTAGAAAAGCGGGAAATACAAAATTGAATCATAAACAACTATAACAAATTATATATAAAATTGAACATAGACTAAGAAGAAGAAGAAGGGGGTAATAGCCAAATTAAGGCAAATTACATTTTTTTTATCAAATTCTGTAATTTCATTCAAACAAAAATTATTATTATGATTTATAATCTCAAAAATTTCTAGAACATTCATTCTTTACTATTTAAATGTAGTATCTCAAAATCAGTATTAGCATTAAAAGAATGCTGGTTAAATAGTACGATATGACTGGCAAAAGCCGATTTAGAAAAAGGGGGAGATAAAGTAATATTATTATTTTTAATTAAACTGTTGTGTTCAGAAAAACGGTTTTAGAAATTTCTACCAGTCTGACCTTTATAGAAGGAAGGACAAGAACCACAATTAAGTTTGTAAATACCAGCTCTCTCTAAAATAGGGATGACATCTTTATTTTTGACTAAAAGATTTTTAAGATTGGAAGGGGAAGAAAATGAAATATTAATGTTAAATTTCTTGAAAGTATTTTTTATAGTATAAATTAAATTGGAATTGTAAAAAGGCAAAGATCTGTATACTTTATCAGTATTATCAGCCAGAATTAAAGTAATATTATTACTCAATTTGGATTTCAATTTATAGAAAAGGGAATTAATAAGGAATAAAGGATAACCATTATTGTAAGCTAATTGTTTTATAATATTAAACTCTTTATTAAAATTGGTAGTGTTCATCGGAGTTAGAATAAGTCTTCTAATAAAAAATCTAAAAGAAGCAAGTTTATAAGATAAGGGATGAGAGGAACTATAGGGTATAACATGATCGGTGGTAGTAAGTTTCCTATAAATTGAAATATCCAAATCATTATGTTTTCTAGTAATAAAGAGATCAAGTAAAAGGGATGGAAAAATCATTTTCAAATTCTGATGTAAATTTAATGTTAGGATGTGGGTGTTAAACCAATTTAAATAAACAGGGATTTCAGTAGGGTCACCTTTGAAAATGACAAGGATATCGTCTACGTAACGATCCCAGAATAATTAACGAGTTAATTCTTATTTAATTTTACTACCTTATCCCATTTGGAGACGAAATGGCTCAACTAATTTTAAATTTTAGATGGTGTTTTAAAATACCACCCCAACCACCTATACCATAGTACTACAAGTGCGATGCAACCAGTGAATGATATAACGTTTTTAAATATTTTAATTCTATTGGTTTGAGTTGTTTAAACAGAATTATCATTGTTCCTAATGTTTTTGTAACATTATTAACATGAATATCCCATTTTGAATGTTGATCGATGTGTAGTACCTATGCCCGAATACTTTGTATCTTTAGTTGATTCTACTTTGAACCTTTGCCCCCCATTTAAAAACGTTAAATCTTCAGAAGTTTGTAATTTGTTTATCGAACTAGTGAAATGTATGTATACTTTGGTTTTTTTTTAAATTAATGGATAACAATTTTTGATCAAACCAATTTTTTATGTCTGATAATTCTCTTTTAGCGATTGCTTTCAGTTCATTCCAATTATCAGCAGTATACATTATCAGAGTGTCATCTTCAAAGGACAATACCTCACCGGTTGTATCAAATGAAAGCAGATCATTGATGTATTATATTAAAAAGAATGGGTCCGAGAACTGTACCTTGCGAAACACCACATTTAACTACTTGGGGATCAGGGCCTTCGCCAGGTCCATAAAAATGCATAACGCTTGTTTTTGTTTATCCAGTGCTTTGTAGATGTTATTAGTTAAATAGACAATTGCATTTTCAGTTGATATGCCTGGTTTGAATCTTGTTGGGGCACGAACACCTTAAGATTATTTATATATTGTTTTTTTGATGCTTTCATGCCTTCGATAACTTCTCTGGAGCTGGTTCAGAGCTCGAAGTTTTTCGTAACCCAGGGCGTTGTATGCGCCCCTTCTTGGTCATTGGTAGAATTTAAATTAAACCCACACCTTTTAATAAACGAACTTTCAATGAAAATGAACTCATTACACTATAGACTAATGCTAAGAAAAGGCATGGCCGAGATTGGCACAGCTCGGCTTATAAAAACGTCTGCCTTGTATCGAACACACAAAAAAAGTGACCGAGGCCCAAGTCGGGGATGCACAGCATTCCCTGGCCAACGGCGCAGAAATACCTCGCAAGCAAAACTACTTGACACAAAATTCAAAATTTGGCGGGAATTACGAAAATCGGTAACATACCGCCCGCCTTGAACCGATGGGTTCAACATAATTATACTAGGTGACGATTACACTATAAAGCTAGATAATACACAATACATAACTAGGTTATAAAGTGGTAAACAATAAAACATATCGACAATAATTAAAATTAAACTATCTCTTTCCTGCAAAGTTCACTCGCACTACACTAGCAAGAAAGACGAAACACACACACCTGGTAATACGCACAGCTTGTTGACTGTACGCTTGATTGCGTGACCCTTGGAAGTGATGGTGGCCGATCGTGGAATCTTGTCGCTAGAAGTATGAACCTCGAGGACTCGTCCGAGGCACCATTGCAAGGGTGGCAGATTGTCCTCCTGGATCATTACCACAGAGTCGACTCGAATTAAGGTTGGCAGATGGCGAAACCATTTAGTACACCTTTGAAGTTCAGGAATCACTTCTCGACTCCAGCGTTTCCAAAATGTTTGTACCAAACGTTGGATACGTTGGTAACGTGACAAACGATTTTCGGGAATGTCTACGTAATTGGGCTCCGGAAGAGCACAAAGTGGTTTGCCAATAATAAAATGACCAGGAGTCAGTGGATTGAGATCGGAAGGGTCAGTGGTGAGTGGAGATAGGGGACGTGAGTTTAACGTTGCCTCTATTTGAGTTAGCACGGTTTGGAGGTCCTCATAATTTAAAGAGGTGTTCGCCAATACTCGTTTAATATGCAGCTTGGTTGACTTTATACTGCCCTCCCATAAGCCTCCCTGATGGGGAGCTCGAGGAATTATAAATTCCCACTTGATATTTTCATTTATAAGAAAATTTGTAATTCCATGTTTGGTTTCGGTGGAATTTAAGAAACGGTACAATTCCCTGAGCTGATTAGCAGCCCCGACAAAGTTTTTTGCATTATCGGATGAAATTATAAAGGGTTTTTAGAACCGCGATGAAGGCGTCGGTAGATAAATCAGTCACAAGTTCGATATGTACGGCCTTTGTCACGAGGCAAACAAACATGCAAATGTGTGACTTGATTAGTTTAGCACCGCGAAGTTTTCTATCCTTTATGAGGATGGGGCCAGCATAATCCAGCCCTACATTAGAAAAGGCAGGCATATTTGATTGTATTCGTTTTAGCGGTAAATCACCCATCAAAGGGTTATATGATTTCGGATTGGCTTTAAAACATTTAATGCAATTATGCACTATAACCTTTGCAGAGTTTCTGCCAGAAACAGGCCAGTATTGTTCGCGGACTACAGCCAGTAATTGTTGGGCGCCACAATGCAACAGTCTTTCGTGAACCTGTTTAAAAATTAATTTAGTGAGCACATGATTTTTTGGTAGCAAGGCAGGGAATTTTTTATCATACGAATATTCAGAATTTTTTATTCTGCCTCCTACTCTTATAACATTGTTTTCGTCGAGAAAAGGGTTCAGTGACAAAATACTGGAAGAAGTTTTTAAAACTTGTTTTTACACTCCTGGGCAAATGATTCCGCTTGACACAATTTTAAAAGAATTATTTGAGCATTCTTTAATTCAAACGTTTGCAAGGGACCATAAAGCCTTGATGGCCTATCTAAGTTATCAAATTTTGCGTTGTTTCGAAACCGCATTACCCAGGCTAATACGGGCTGCAGCCTAGTGTAGCTAGAAAATTTATTAAAAATATCGAAAATTTGAATGTTTATCAAATTCACGGCCGTATCAGATTTAATTTTAAATTCTGCGGTAGGTAAATTAGAATTTTGGATTACCTGACTTGGCCATTGCTCACGAGGTAGTGATAAAAATTTAGGTCCCGAAAACCAGCTTGAATCATTTAATAAATCTTTGATTGCCGTTCCCCTTGAAACTAAATCCGCGGGGTTATCCTGTGATCGAACATGATACCATTGGTCTTTATGGGATAGTTCCTGTATAGACGCTATCCGGTTGCATACAAAAGTTTTATATTTGTTAGGCGCTGAATTGATCCAGTGAAGAACGATAGTGGAATCAGTCCATAAAAACTCCTCATCGAAATTAATCGTAAGAGATTCTTTTACTTTTTGAACCAGTTGTGCTAGGAGTAAAGCAGCGCTTAGCTCTAGCCTTGGAATTGTAGCGCCACGTAGTGGGCTAACCTTTGATTTGGAACAAAGCAGCCTTGCGTAATCGTCTTGGCATCTTATATAAATGCAGCAACCAAATGCCACGCAGCTAGTATCGCTAAAGCCATGTAGCTGTATAATTTTGTGATTAGGGAGCTTTATGCATCGCGGGATTTTTACCAGCCTTAAATCGGATAATTGATCTTTAAAGTTAATCCATTTGGTATTAAGGTTTTCGGGTATTAACTCATCCCAAGCGAGATTTAGCTGCCAAAGTTTCTGAATTATTAATTTGCCCTTTATTATCACGGGCGCGAGTAAGCCTAAAGTGTCGAACAATTGGGCAACAGCGGAAAGAATGGGCGGATGTAATTTGCGCGGAAAGTAATCCATACTAATCGGTATTTTTATTTTGCATGTTAATCTTACCTGTAGTTTGCGCGTAGTAACTTATCCAGTAACTTATTGCACTACCCTAGGCGATATGATAATGAATTACTTTTAATGAGAAAAATTCCTTATTTCAAATCAGCACTATTATTGGATGTTTTGAAAAGTGAAAATGTTTACATTTGTTTATGCACCCAAAAGGTCTCTCATTGTGAATTATTCTACACAACAAGTCACTTCAGTAATCATGGCTTCTGTCGAAATAATCAAAAGCAACAGAAATTCTGATTTACTTATTATTCAGTCATACAAATATAGGAAATGTGGGGTGTTAAAAAACGGGGAAGTGTATTGGCGTTGTACCATGAAGCAGTGTCCCGGAACAGTATATACCTTGGGAGAAGATTGCATTGTTAGTCGAAGTCGAGAACATACGCACCTAAGTGATGTGAGGAAATTAAATAAACAGGTAATTATTTATATCAACCGGTATTATTTGCTACTAGTGCCTTCTCGGAAATTTTTATTGTGTGTTTTTCATTTTCAGATCATCTGCAGTAGCGTAAAAAGAAAAGCAACTGAAGACTTAACAGAAAGACACAGAATATGTAATAAGCATGTAATAATAAATTATGTATTAGTATGTAATGTATTTAAATTTGTTTTGTAATAAAGCATCATCTTATAAAAATTGTTTTTGTTTCCCATTATAAAAGTAAAATGCTCCAAAATGCTCGTTACGCAGCTCATTAGTAAGATAAGATACTTCGCGCAAATTACAGGTTGGATTTGCGGACCATTCTATGTAGCCCGCGCATTTTACATGTCCAATTTTGGAATCCAGGTATAATTACGCGCAAATTACACTGGCCGGAAAGAATTGAGCGTTTGGTATTTCGCCCAGCAGTAAAGTTATTTGTTATGTCATATTGTATGACGTCTCTGACGGAATTCCAGGAAATCCCCAAAGTTTTCGCGTTCTCGCGTTCGCCCAGAGGCACGGTAAAGTAAGTTGAATTTGAATTTATACTGTTAGCCATGATGTCGGCATTGTTAGACAAAAATTTACGTATGGGTAATTTGGCACTTGCCAGAATCGCAGTTATCTCGAACTGCAATTTTGATACGTCCTGGATAGTATCACCTCCCGTAAGAAGATCGTCCATATAAAAGTCTGTCTGTATTATTTTTGACGCAATCGCAAAGTTTTCAGAATTTAAATTTGCTAAGTGCTGTAGGCACTTAGTCGCGAGGTAACTTGCACTTGCGGTACTGTAAGTAATTGTTTGTAGTTGATAAGTTTCAACTGGCATAATCGGATTATCTCGCCAAAAAATTTGTTGAAATTTTCTGGATGACGGGTCAATTTGAATTTGGCGGTACATTTTTTCAATATCGCCGGTAAGAGCAATTAAATGCTGCCTAAATCTCAACAGTATAGAGAACAGGTCATTTTGAACGACCGGTCCATTTAATTGCGTGTTATTAATCGAAATACCCGTAGTGGGTTTTGCGCTGCCGTCGAAGACTACACGCAGTTTCGTTGTAAGTGAATTAGTTTTTATAACCGCATGATGTGCAAGGTAGTATTCAGGTATTTTTGATAATGATAACACTGAATTTATGATTGTTAAAGAATTCTCTGAAATTTTACTACGATTATCAAGCCGTTTCATATGGGCCAAGGCTATATATTCGTCCATGAATTTGTTGTATTCGGAATAGGTATCGGGTTTTTTAGAAAGTGATTTTTCTAGCTTAAGAAAACGGTTCATCGCTTGAGTTTTTGATTCACCTAATTCTATTAATTTTGCATTAAATGGGATTGATACCATGAATCTCCCACTGCAGTCTCGCGCTATGGTTTTTTCAAAATGCGATTCGCAAAATTGCTCCTCAGAAGAGAGCTTGGAACTTTCATATTTCGGCTGTATATTCTCTAACTGCCAAAAACGCTCGACAGCCCTTTCGAGTGATTCAGTTTCCTCCCCTACTTCATTATTTAATAGCAAATTTGAACACGCCGTATTTTGGTATTGCTGTTTGTTGTTCAAGTTATGTTCGCCTGACACTATCCACCCGAACACGGTTTTTTGTTAGATAGGACTATTTTTTCCTAAAGTAATTTGCCCTATAGACAGTAAGCTATAGAAGAGTGAGGCGCCGATGAGTACAGCTTGTCAAACGAGAACTTTCGGTTGACTAGAGGGTGCGCAGTGGCAATTTTTGTTATCAGCAGCGGAGCGCATTTGACTACTAAACGTCGAGCAGAGCATTTCGAGTACACTCCGACAAAAAGTACACGTATTATTAAATAATTGATGGTCCGTATCGTAAATAGGTAAATAACTTGGTTTACTGAGTGTACTTCTACGAAGTGGAGAACCGAGAGTAAGTGCATCTCATGTGCTCCTATTCCTGTCTTGCTTCCTACTCTGCGCATCTCAACCGAAAGTTCTCGCTTGACAAGCTGTATATCCACCTTGGAAGACGTGTTAAAGTTTTGATCGGCTAATTGAATATTATTGGGTAGTTCTAGGTTGTTTTTATTAAAGAAGTTGAAAGGTGGGTTTTCCGCTATTTTGTCTATAATTACACAGGATAGCGTTGCACGATAATTGTTAGCCAATGACGCAACTTGGATTTGGCCCATTGAATTTGAATTGGATAAATTGGAATTAATCCCTAAGATTTGTGTACTTACTGCACGTCTGTTTAGTTGCAGTTTGCTGGTCAGGGTTTCAGTAATTAGGTTAATGTGCGAACATGAGTCCATTAGTATGCGTGCTTTATGCCATTTTTTATCGTAACTCTTTACCAGAACAATGGCTGTAGGTAATATAACTTATTGCGAATTAACCCGAAAGCAGGATAAAGTTGTCTGCGTATTTGGTGCGACTATTTGTGGGGTTGAAGGCGCTTGGTTTGCTGGCGAATTACTTAGGCTGGATTGATTATTTTCCGGATTATTTCCGTTATCATTCCGAACTATATCCAAATGTAGCAAGGTATGGTGCTTGCGATTGCAGATTTGGCACGAGTATCGAGAATTGCATGTGTTTTGATTCGAATGATATAAGCAGTTTTTGCAAGTTTTTAATTGGCCAGCACGGTCGATCCGTTGAATGCCAAAAATCCAGGGCAATGATTTAGAGAGTGAGGAGAGTTACAATTTGGGCAGGATATTTTACTATTAGTCAATAAACGGGATTGCTTAAATTGTGTTTTTGATTTGTTATAATTATTAGTTCGCGAGGAACTGCCCTTTGGATAATCGCTTTTATTAGGATTGTTGTTTGTACCTTTGTTCCCTTTTATTTCTTCCAAAATTTGACACCGCTCTTTTAAAAAGTTATTTATGTCCTCTAATGTATGAATTTCGCGCGGTTTGTATTTGCTGAATTCGCGACGCGTACTAGAGTCAAATTTAGACATCAAAAGATGTGAGATAAATATGGCTCGGTCATCAAAGGGAGTTGCGATATTGTCCAAAGAACTCAAATATTGTGTGTTTAGATTGTCGTAGAGACTACGTAATTCGGCCGCATTTCCCTCGATATAGGTTTTAGGTCGAAAATGCCATTTATGTGGCTATTTACTATTAGTTTCGGATCGTTAAAACGCTCGCGAAGTAAGTTGAATGCAATTTTATAGTTATCGCCCGTAGGCTGAATGTTGGCAATTAGTTGGTTGGCCGGACCCTTTAAACTGTCTCGTAGGTACATGAACCTTTCCACGTCGGTAAGCGCGAGTTGTTATGCACTAGGGCAGTAAAGGCTTCGTCAAAGGCTGTAAAACTGGCATAATCCCCGTGAAAGCTGGGTACGGGAAGTTTTTGAAGACGCGCATTCACGCCTTGATTTACGTTTGATTGTGATGGTAGTGATGATAAGCCAGAATTTGAGGTTTCTTGCCTTTTATTCAAAAGAATTTTTGATTGTATAACGGCGATAATTTTTTTGTCAAATTCTGCAATACTCATGACTTCGTCTAATTCAGCAGAATTCGCGATTAATTGAGTATAAACGTCCTTATACTCTTTATTTAGATCGCAGGATGCATCTAAACGAAATTTTGTTTCGAGGAATACCGCCTCGCTAAGATTTGATTGATCAATGGATCCTAAAAATTGTTCAAATATCCCTAGATCGCTAACAAGAGTCGCCCCCTTGGCTAATAAAGCCTTAACCTTTGACATTTTGATAGGTTAATATTGTAGTACCAATTTTTATTTATTATTGAAAGCGCGCAAGAATGCACAAATTCTGTGTAGCCGGTTAAATACCGCCAGTTTCGGAGCAGTAATGCAAAATAATTTGACTGTTTATTATGAATTTTTAGCCAGGTAATGCCAACGGATTGCCTACCTTTTCGAAAGTAGCATTGGTTTAATAGGCAAGGATAAATCTAAAATGATTTTCCTGTTTATTCGAGCATAAGTCGAATGATTTAAGATTTGAATGCAATGTAAAAAGATTTACTAGCAAATAATTAAATAATTTTGCCTGTTTGTTTGAGCGTAAGTCGAGTGATTTAATATTTGAATGCAATGTAAAGGAATTTACAAGCAAACGATTAGAGGCAACGTTATTTGATTGCATTAGGATTCATTGTTAGGAATCAAAATGTGCAAAATGCAGTCAAGTTAATAAATTCCGAATTAGAATTTATTTTTACCGCGTCAACTCAGCTTTCCTTAAGAATCAACCTAATCAACCTAAACAAATCTGCACTATTATTATTTGAAAATAAAAATAATTGTTTAAAACTAATAAATTCTCTAGATATCAAGATTGATGACCTATACCGATTCCAGTAGTTAATAAAGCAAAAAATGTAGGATTGACAATTGATAATACTTTCAGATATAGGGATCATGTTAATAAATGTACCTATATGTTTGGCATATCAACGTCTTAGAAAAATATTTGTTCATCGTGGCTATCTTAATATAGAAACGAAAAAAAGGATTTGTGATGCTTTAGTCCTTTCTCAATTAAATTATGGCGTTCCAATTTATCATGCAGCTATTGATAGTACAACTTTTTCACGAATTCAAAAAGTTCAAAACTCATGGAATACGTAAATATGATCACATATCGGTTAAATTTGTGGACAGTGGGTGGTTGTCCATGATGAACAGGCGAATTCTACAGTGTTTGTGTTTGTACCACAAGATTTTAACCAACAAACGTCCTCCATACTCGTATAATAAAATAACTTTTAGAACTGACATTCATAACATTTCAACTAGATTTCGAGGTCTTATCTCTCCCCCACATCACAACACTGCGCTCTTTGAGAGATCGTTTTCATATCAAATATATAATTTATATAATAATATTCCGACTTCATGCAAAACTTTTGGCATCAAGAAATTTAAGTCGTTTTTTCGTTCCGAATTGTTAGCAAACCAGAATAAGTAGTGACAACAACATGATAAAATGAAATAAGTCTCTTTTAGTACACAAGATATGGAACCTCATCTGGTACCATTCATTTTTTTCCCAGTTCACTAACCATTAATTTTTTTAATTTTTTTTTCTTTCTTTCTTTAATATTATTATTATTATACATGTTATTATGATAAAAATATATGTTTTATTTTTTTATTGCTCTGCATTACGTGCACATTGCAGTATTATATTATAGGTGTTTAGTTTTTAGGCGTTGCTTTATTATTGTGTTTAGAGTTTTTATGTCAAGGTTTGGATGGAAGAGCAGAGAAGGACAACCCAATCTGAATCCCGCCTTGTGGTTGGCTACATTATTTTTATTGTATTACTTTTATTTTTATTTATTAATTATTGTTTTCTTTTTGTGTGCCAATAAAGCCCCTATTATTATTATTATTATTATTATTTTATTATTATGTGGCTCACCTGTCCTTGGATTAGTACTGTCGTTAATGGCCGCCTGAAGATGCGCAGATCCTAGCATTTCCGGTGACGCACTGGTGACCATGCGGTTTCCAAGGGACCACGAGGTAGTAATTTAATTTTTTGAAGGACCAGTTGTAGATATCAACAAATATCCGGCTCGAAGGCCAAAATGTTGGGGCACGAACACCTTAAGATTATTTATATATTTATTGACATTTTCAAGCGTAACTTTGTTGAAATCCATGATTATATAAATAATAAATATTAAATAAAATATCGATTTCAACGGGAAATAACAAGATTTATTCGGTTTATAAAGCGAATAAATCTTGTTATTTCCCGTTGAAATCGATATTTTATTTAATATTTATTATTTATGTATTTATATATTGTTACTTTCCCATACCACCACTGGTATAGGGGAAGTATTGATATCATGAAAATTTTCGAAGTCGAGATTTTCGCGGAAATACGTGTTTTGGGTCCCCAGGAACCCAAAAAAGTGGTCTAGAAAAAATGTCTGTCTGTGTGTGGATGTGTGTGTGTGTGTGTGTGTGTGTGTGTGTGTGTGTGTGTGTATGTGTGTATGTAACGCCTGTAACGCAAAAACTAGTGAACCGATTTTGATGAAATTTTAAATGAAGGGGTATATCGTAAATTCATCGACAAAATAAGCTTTTCAAAAAAATCCGAAACCGGAAGCGGAAGTTAGACATGTTTTTTTGGTATAATTTTTTTCAGAAGCGGAATTTTGAAAATCTGAGAAGGGGATATGAAAGAAGGGCATAATTCAAGGAAAACAGTTTTTTACCGGACTAACTTCAAAATGGTGGTCGCTATGAATTTTTCAAAATTTCGACTTTAACGCCCCATAACTCAAAAACCAATTATCTGATCAGGTTCCGCAACAACTTGTTTGAAAGCCCTTTGGCTGTACAACACCAGGAAAAAAAATTATTCAGTAAATCCAAAACCGGTTGCAACGCCGCTCTTCCAAAAATTTTGAAATTTTTGAAAAATTATTACAAAAAAACTGGTCTAAGGAATTTGTTTAAATTTTCTATACGTATGCAGCTTGGTATTAGCTACATTTTTGTTTTTTGATGAATGCCAGAATTCCACTGTGGCGCCCTCTACGAAATTTTGAAAATCGGAAATTGATGCTCCTATAGCGCCTTTATTAGTCCAAATATGAAAGAAGTTTGAATATAAAAGTTATTTAGTATATAATTCTGCATTTTCTTACATGTATATCACGTATACAGGGCGGGCGTTTGCTTTCCACAGTACAATAAGCAACTTTGTTATTTTAAATGAAACACCCTGTATATTATTATATAATTGAATGCAGAATTTAATTGTCTATCATATAGTATAACGTATTCATATGGCTGAAATGTACGGTTGATGAGAAATTCGTGAATTTTGAACTGTGTAGGGTGAAATTTATAAGTGCCGATATGTTCAAGTGACCATGCGCGGGACGGGAATTCCTTGTCGCCGGCTAATCCTAGCAGCCTATGAATATAAATAATCACACATGCGCAGATGAACACAATCGGCACTTGTGTTAATTTTCAAGTTTAGTTTATCGGTTGTGGCGAACTATACTGTTGAATACCAAAAACGAATGTTAATTTTTAGTATGGGAAAGTCCAGGGGAGGTTTGCACCTCCACTTTTTTTTTTGATGCTTTCGTCCTTTCGATAGCTTCTCTGGAGCTGGTTCAGAGCTCGAAGTTTTTCGTAACCCAGGGCGTTGTATGCGCCCCTTCTGGGTCATTGGTAGAATTTAAATTAAACCCACACCTTTTAATAAACGAACTTTTAATGAAAACGAACACATTACACTATACACTAATCCTAAGAAAAAGCATGGCCGAGATTGGCACAGTCCGGCTTATAAAAACGTCTGCCTTGTATCGAACACACAAAAAAAGTGACCCAGGCCCAAGTCGGGGATGCACAGCATCCCCTGGCCAACGGCGCAGAAATGCCTCGCAAGCAAAACTACTTGACACAAAATTCAAAATTTGGCGGGAATTACGAAAATCGGTAACAGCGGTTAAAGTTAGAGGAATATGATTTTGGAATTTCTTATAAAGCCGGTAAATTAAACACGAACGCAGATGAGATAAATAGAATATGTGCAGTAACTACGCGAAAACAAACGGCATCACATAACCAAGTTTCTCAAATTTCAAAAACACCTTACGAGGATATCTTCAAAATATTTAGTTTTAAATAGGAACGTTATCGAGAAAAAGGACGACTTCTTTGAAGCCCCTACAAAATTTAAGCCTTTTTTATTATTATTTGGACTCAAAGCTTCGCTTCCATTTGAAGACGGCGAAATACACTTATGATGGCTATCGTAACGAATTATGCAAAATTCTATAGCAGGTTCGACAAATAGCTATGGGGAATATTATTCAAAGTAAGTAGAAGTCAAATGAAAATTATGATAAAACATCACATTCAGAAAACATGCAAGTTAACGATAAAGTACTTATTTGAAATCAATTAAGTAAAAGCAAATTAGATTCCAACCGGTTAGGGCCGTATTTGGTAATAAAATTGATATTGTAGATGAATCTAATAATATAATTATTCAGCGTAGCAATAAACCTTATAAAATTCACAAACATGAAGTCAGACTTTTTAACGAGTAATTTTATTTCCAAGATGTCTGGTGCTACTCGAAATTCCAGTACAAGCCTGGCATTTATTTTGAATATTTAGGCAATGCACATCTATCTTCAACTTCCTGGTCACTTGTTACGTATGTAGAATTATAGGATTTCCTTGAACGTTTAAACCGTTTAAACCTCATTTATGATTTCATTAAATAACCAGAATATGATTTTTGTGCGATACTTTATCATCACTCTGTATATGCATGTACAGGATAAGAAATCAACTCAAAAAAGGAAAACTAGATGCAAATTGATTAGGACCTTATGTAGTAATAGACATTTTGGATAATGTAGGAAATATAATAATAGAATGCAATAATAAACCCTACAAAATTCACAAAAATGAGGTGCATCTGTTTTTAATGAATAAATTCTTTCAGTTTTCTTGCATCAAGAATATAATGTGGAATCTGAGTCATTGATTGATGTTACTTATAATGTTCGCACAGTCAGAAATATTACATCCAAAAATTTTAGTGACCCAATTATCTTTAGAACCACATAATATAAATAACTATTTACCAAATGGGATGAAGTGACAGATGTTACACAAATAAATAATCTATTAAAACTTTTAGATTTAGAGGTAGGTACATTTTAATAATAATTAATTAGTGTATATCGTATCCATACCTTTAGTATTTACTGAATTGTATTCATTGTATCACATTATATTATTGAATTATTCCATTACAAGTTAAATATTATAATAACCAATAATGTGTACATAGAACTTCGTTATACATTTTTGTTAATTATTAAGAACAGATAAACTTACTCAGGAAATAAGTATTGATGCAATTATCCATTATTCAAATTTTCTCCTTGTTTTAATGGGGAAGGTGTTGTGCCGCTCCTAATTCTTCCCTTATCATAGCCTAGCCTAGTCCTAGTTATTATTTAAAGAATGGTATCAAAGATCAAAGTTATGTATGCTCTCTTAAGGAAAGTTAGATGGCACTAATGTCAAGTTAACTTGGACTTTAAGTTTAAAGAAATAAGCAACTCAACAATATTTACTCATGATTTTTGGTACCAGGCAGCAGTAAGAAGTCAGAAAGAAATTAAGCAATAAGTTAGCCTTTTAACAAAATTATAATTATAACTAGAATGTGACACTTCACTTTAGAATATTAAATCAAATCGTTCCTTCACTCAAAGCCAATGATATAACTACTAATGTCAAGTTAACTTGGACTTTAAGCTTAAAGAAATAAGCAACTCAACAATATTTACTCATGATTTTTGGTACCAGGCAGCAGTAAGGAGTCAGAAAGAAATTAAGCAATAAGTTAGCCTTTTAACAAAATTATAATTATAACTAGAATGTGACACTTCACTTTAGAATATTAAATCAAATCGTTCCTTCACTCAAAGCCAATGATATAACACTAAAAGAACTGATTGGGCACAAAAGAAATAAACATGGTTGGTTTAATGACCTAGGATCTGTTTTCAAAACAATAATAGGTACATTATACGATAATGACGGTAAATATTAGGATGATGCTATTAAATCTATTAAGCTAAATAAACGACAAGGAAATATTAAGATTATTAGAGAATCAAACACAAATTGTTAAAACCACTATTACAAATTTTAATATCTCAATTACAAATTTATATGAAAATGAAAAGATCTTTAATAAAAATTTTAGGTTATTTGAAATTTTTTACAATGAAACAAAAACTTATTGACGTTAAACAAACAATAGAAGAAGACTTATAGCTCTATTAACTTTAATCGTAAACGAACTGAACAAAGAATATTCTGATTTAGTCAATGCAAAAAACATTTTGCATCCTAATATAATAATAATAATAACTCCCGAACAGTTCATTCGTAAACTAAGTAAAACTATTCCATATCTACCTTTATCAACTTATTATCCATTCCAATTGACATATCACATGCTCAACAACTATCATCTGATGATTTGACTTAACTGATCAAGTTTCAATACGTCTTGCATGTTATCGGTACCTAATTATGGAAAAGGAAGAAGCTTCCCTAATATCATTTAAAATAAGTGATTTAAGGTTTGATGAAATTGTATGAATAAGTTCATTCTGTATCGTTGGACTAAGGTATTTGCTTTTCTCACTTTCGTTTGATAAATGCGAGTTTAACCCTTATCCGACCGACCGGGGTACAAATGTACCCCAGAGTACGTTTTTTTGCTATATTTCAGAGATTAATTTTTTTATAAGGTTGGCGTTTCAGATAGCTTCATAATATTCTATCAGCAACGTTTTATGCATATAGTTATGTTTCTAGTATTTTTTGTATGGCTTACACCAGCAAAAAATGGTCATGGGGTACACATGTGCCCCGCTTGGTCGTTAGAGGTTGTCAAATTTCTATTAATTTTAAGAGATCCCTGACAATTTTTGTGATTCCCTGGTTAGTTTGAGGGAATCCCCGCCTAATATAGGGTATTCCCCGCTCATTGTAGGTTAATCCCCGGCTAACATAGTGCAATATCCTTATTTGCATTTCAGTCTGTTAGCTGCAGTCTATGTGTAGTGACGTTTGGTTTGCTAGAATATCGTGTAAAAATGAGTGGGTTCCCAAAATTTCATAACGAAGATAATCTTACACGAGAAGAAATGTTATTTTTGTTGGATAATGATGATCCAGAGTTTGATGCATTGATATCTGAGGAAGCGGCTAGTGATGAAGAAAGTGTTGACAATGTGTCTGAAGATGAAGAAGTTGATGACGAGATTTCTTATGACGATGGCGAGGATGCTTCCGGAGACGTTCCTGAAGAATCTGATGCAACTAATAATATACCTGGTGACATTCCTCATTATGTAGCTAAAGATGGAACGCTGTGGGCAAAAGTACCAGTAAGTAATGTTAGAACAAGGCGGTTGAATGTGAATATTATTCGAAATGTTCCTGGTCTTTCTGCATACAGTTCTCAAATCACTAGTATCAAAGATTCGTTTCTGTTGTTCTTCACTGAAGATATTATAGACATCATTGTTAATGAGACAAACCGGAAAGCGTCATCATTTTTTGATAAATGGAACTCTGATCATCCAGATAGTACTAAACGGTTTATTCCAACAAGTAGGGTCGAAATGAGTGCCTTTATCGGATTACTGATTACACTAGGTGCTCTGAAAAGTAATAAGGAACCCGTTGATATGCTGTGGTCTACTGATCCTGCATACTGCCGCCCAATTGTTCCAGCTACATTATCTCGAAATAGGTTCAAATTTCTTACAAGATTCTTACGATTTGACAACTTTCAAACAAGGGAAGAACGCAAACTAAGTGATAAATTGGCTCCCATTCGACAAATATTTGATCAATTGGTATCGAATTGCAAAAGAGCACTAAACACTGGTTCGCATGTTTGTGTTGATGAACAGCTAGTTCCATTTCGGGGTAGATGCCCGTTCAGAGTTTACATGAAGAGTAAACCTACGAAATATGGATTGAAGATCTGGGCTCTTGCGGATTGCGGCACAGCCTATATAGCTAATATGCAGGTATATCTTGGTACGTTTGGATGGGTTTTCTCCTATTTTGTGTATTAGTAGGTAACTATAAGCATTGCGTTTTAGGTAAGCTAAATATGGTAGCTGAAAAACATCAGGGTCAGAGGGTCGTTTTAGACTTAGTGAGTCATTTGCGTGGTGGATATGGTGTAACCGCTGACAATTTCTTTACAAGTATAAGTCTGGTGGATAAACTTTGGGAGAAAGGAATGACCTATTGTGGTACTCTTCGGAAGAATAAAGCGTTCATACCGAAAGAGCTTCTTCCATCTCCAGCTAAACCTGTTTATTCTTCATTCTTTGCTTTTATGAAAAACCGCACTATGGTATCGTATGCACCAAAGAAAAACAGATCAGTTATTTTACTATCGAGCGAACATTATGTTGATAATGTCACTGGAGAAGAAAACAACTATAAACCCGAAATAATACTTCATTACAATGAAACAAAAGGCGCTGTTGATGTAGGACATCAAATGGCTCAACAGTATACCACCCAACGAAAAACAATGAGATGGCCTGTGGCTATGTTTTATCATTTAGTTGACATAGCCGCTATAAATGCGTTTATAATGTGGCAGCTGGCTAATAAAGAACTTAAGAGTGGACATGATGCCCGAAGCAAATTTCTGTTAGAGCTAGGGAAAGATCTAGCTCGAGAAAATATCATCGCTCGTTACAGATCTATCTCCATACAAGCACCAATCAAAGAACATATGAGAAAAGTCGTTCCAGAGCTATATAAGACAAACATACCGGAAATGGGCATAGAACAGAAGTCCACGGGACGCTGTTATGTATGCAGGCGAGAGAAGGACAGGAAATCTCGTAATAAATGTTTTAAATGCAATAAGTTTATTTGTAGTGTACACTCGAAAAAAGAAATTGTCTGTAAAGTGTGCGAAAAAAAATTAGATTAATATTGTTTATCTCCGCTCTTTGCTGGTAAATAAAGGTTTGAAATGTGCAATGTTTATATAGTTTCTGCTTTTTTATAAACAAAATCAACGAGTGTATCTACGTCAATCGATTTTTTTAGATAACGCCAAGCTTTTATATACGGGGTACAAATGTACCCCGCTCAGCCGTTAATGTAAGAAATAAGGGTCGGCCGGACAAGGGTTAAAAGTGGATCATATCTCGCCAACAACTCTACAATTGACAAGAAATTGCTTTTTTGGATCGACTCTTTGTTTTCGCGGTGCCCTCGGAACGACAAATCACACGACCAAAGTCATTATAACGTCAATAATTCTTCTTAAAATTTCTCTCCATTTTTCAACTTCGTCATTAAAATCTATGTTTCAATCGTTTTACCTTGTTTCCATATATCATACGTATGACAACCCTGCAAATGTATTATAGAAATTTCATGATCTTTAATTTTTTTAGAAAACCCTTGCCAATCGTCCACACCTTTGCACCATGAATCCTTGAAATTTTTGTTGTTTCTAACAGCAAAACCCAGCACGCTCACAATACGCAACGTTGAGTCTAGACGAATAGCACAACCACATTCGTTCCATGGATTTACCAGATTTTGTGGCAACCCTGTAATATGAAGTAGAAAATGATCTTCCTTTATCGTCCTTTCTGGTCCTAGTTTTAAAATTTTTAATTTGATTTCACTGTCCATTATTGAATTTTGGTACAGAGCCATATCAGACGAAACTGTATTAATTTCATGACTTGCCTCTTGCTCAAACTCTATATTTTCCTTTGAAATTAGATCTTTCCCGCTTTCAAATTCAGAACTAGCACTTGATGTAGACGCTGCCACATTGAAAAAACTATTTATTTTAGGTAGTTCTTTTAGTTTTTTCTCCCTTTCCCTAGCTACCTTTGATTTTTGTGCACCGCTTAATTAGTTAATTTTAAAATTTTAAATGTAGGCTACTACCTATTGTAGCAATTTTCAGCTTTCACAGTTCACACACGACGAGCTCTGAAAGTATCCCGGCTGTAACCTAAATTCAATAGGTTTTTCCCCTAAAAAGTTTTCTTAGTATTTTGCTGATATTGAAATATAACATTTTTATTTAAAAAGCTTGGAGATACCTTGTAAAATAAGAAAAAGTTATGCAATTGAATAGGCATAAGGAAATTTCGGAAAATCGCGTTTTCCTTGAAAATGTGAATCAATAGCAAAATATCATCTCTGTCATATGGGTATCATTCAGCTGAATTACTACTTTATCAAGGAAAACAGCAAAATATGCTTTCAGTTTTCTGCTTACGACAATAATTACTGAGATACCCTATACCTACATCTAATTTTGGCCACCTTGTAGATACACCCTTTCAAAGATCTTAATACACTGCTTAATAAATTGTTAGGCCAAAATATTGATTAGAAATCTAACTAGGCATAACGAAAAACCTATGTTTTTAAAAAACGCATTCCTTTAATTTAGGCCACAGTGTAGGGAAATGAGCAGAATTAACTTTAACATACCAATTCTATCGAACTCAGCGGGAACGTTTCCTTCTAGGGGCGTCAAAAGTTGTTCATCTTCGGCTTCCGATAATTCATCCTCATTCTACAGCGATCGATTTATTATCCCTTGGGCTGGATATGATACCATCTTAAGGAAACTAGCCACAGTTTTGTTTTGTGTAAACTGTGCTGTAGCATTTTATATATGCTTATCATTAGCACGGTATTTCTTTTTTAATAAGGTGCGGATTGTGAAACCTTCATCTATATGGTCTCGCAACTCCCTTATAGCGGTAGCGCATTTATGCTTCTTAGGCGGTCTGGAAATTGTAAAAATAAATAAATACTTTCTTGGTAGGTGTATTACAATAAGTAGATAATATTATAATAAATTACAACATTTACATTTACAATTACAACAAATTTTTATTCGTTATTTTTTGTGACTATTAAGTATAATAATTGGTTTTTTCGAAAAATACATGTTTTTGTTTCTTTGCGGTTATCTTCTGAACGGTTCGGATGTTTGCACCATATTCTAAGCACCATCAAACCCAGCATGTATCTTTATTAATAGCAAAGATACACATGTTATACTACTCTTATTTGGGACACACTGTATAATAAATGTTTGTATTTTTGTGGTTTGGATGAAATGTGGCTGGAAAATAAAGTAATCCGTGTCGTAAATTATCACAGTCAGACAACTGTTTGTTTTTTCCTTAAAACGTAGAATTACGGACCAAAAAAGTGGAGGTGCAAACCTCCCCTGGACTTTCGCATACTAAAAATAAACATTTTGGTTTTGGTATTCAACAATAGTTCGCGAGGCAAAATTGGAAATAATTTGAATACGTAGCGGGAAAAACGAGACTATACGGGTTCGATATGAACAGAAGAAAGACACCCTTATATCTGTAGATTTTTGGCATTCATCAAAAAACATGTAGCTAATACCAAGCTGCATAAGAAGTATAGAAATTTAAACAAAATCGTGTCGTCAGTTTTTTTGTAATAATTTTTCAAAAATTTCAAAATTTTTGGAAGAGCGCCGCGCCGTTGCGACCGTTTTTGGATTTACTAAATAAATTTTTTTCATGGTATAGTACCAATGGGCTTTTATACAAGTTGTTGCGGAACCTGATCAGATAACTGGTTTTTGAGTTATGGGGCGTTAAATACGAAACTTATTTTGTAGATGAATTTTCGATATACCCCTTCATTTCAAATTTCATTAAGATCGGGTCACTAGTTTCTGCGTCCTAGTATTTATACTTAAACCACCGTCTCCAATCATTTCAATTATTTCCAATTATTAATCAAAATATGGCAAATTTAAACATGGCTAATAATTTTCACTTAGAGTACCTACCTAAAAGTAATACCAGAATTCGATGGTCAAACTCATAAATTATCAGAATTTATTCGATCCGCCGAATTATTGACAAACCATTTTATTATCAATGATCAAAACCCATTTCTAAACCAACTAATATTAACTTCACTTAGAAGTAAATACGACTACACTAAACACTTCACTTGTAATAGCAGGTAGAGAAATTGATACCTGGCAGGATTTAAAAACTATTTTACAAAATTCTTTTGCCGATCAAAGATCAGAGGAATCACTTTTAATAGACTTAATGTTAATCAAACAATTTCATGATTCACCACAAGAATTTTTATTAAAAACACAAAATTTAGAATCCTTACTTTATTCAAATATTCAAATAAATGAAGCTAATGCTGCTGTTGAACGATTGATAAAACTAACTTTGTACGATTCTTTGACTTTAAAAGTGTTCTTAACTGGACTTCGAGAGCCCCCAAGGGGCTTTTTAAAGTGTCGAAATTCGAATTCGGTTGAACTTGCACTACAATATAAAATAGAGGAGGAAAATGTTAATTACAATAAAAATAAAATTCCAAATTTTTACAAACAATATGATCAGAAACCACAGTCGAATTTTAAATCACTTATTCTGCAAATACAACAATCGCAGCAACAAAATTATCAACAATCGAAAAAACCATTCCCAATACAATCTGGATATCAAAATAATTTCAAAACTTCCCAACAATTTCCCAATTCCAGACCGAATAATTTCCCACAAAGACAATTTCCATTACATCGACCTTTTCAAAATCCACAGTCTAACATGTTTACACCATTTTTTGTGAACAAACCTTTTCAAAACCCACAGTCTAACATGTTTGCACCTTTTCCTAAACGTTTACAAAAACCACAGTTCAACGTGTTTCTACCTAAAATCACAGAGATAAAGTATCCCAAACCAACCCCTAGGGATACATCTAGTGGTTTAACTAGACAAACTAATAGACCATTTCCACCAACTCAAAATCAATTTCACATTCAAACTCGAACACCTGGCATCAGACAATTAAATCAAGCAATTGCAAAAGAATTGTTTTATTTAAACGAATCACTTGAATTTTGTGAACCAAGTACAGAATACTTTGATAACCCAGATTCAGACAATACTCAAGACTATTACTATTAACAATCCTTTGACAACGACGCAGAGTATTTAGAGAATAATTATTCAGAATATGAAGGACAGGATTTTTCCGTTATTCAGAAAGCGAAGCAAAATACAATTAAATAATCTTAATTTCCCAAAATCACCATGTACATATATACATACCCCAATTTAAACGAACCTTGCTCTATAGATACATGGAGCAAGTAGTACTTTAATTAAACCTAGTTTAGCTTATAAATATTTTTCTAACCAGATAATAAAAGAACCTTTCGAAATTCACACAGCTCATAGTAACTCATTACATGATGAAACTGCTATTATCAAAATACTATCAATATTTAAATAAATCACAAATTTTACTTAATGAACTTTGATGATAAATAATATGACGGATTAATAGGATATGATTTATTAAAGAAATTAAGAGCAGTGGTCGATTGCAATAAAAATCTTTTAATTACCTCATACACTCAAATACCTCTCTACAACTTTACAACTAAGATCTCAGAATATAGTGAAAGTACCAGTAAATAAAAAAGTGGAGGTGCAAATCTGCCCTGGACATTCCCATACTTAAAAAAAACTTTCGTTTTTGGTATTCAACAGTATAGTTCGCGAGGCAGATCCTGATAAGCATTTGAATGCCTAGCGAGAAAAACGAGACTATACGGATTCGGTATGAACAGAAGAAAGACACCAAAACACGCATGTATCTGTAGGTACCGGACAGAAATGACAGCTGGCGAAGCCGGACGATCGCTACCGACCGACGATCCGTTTCCGTCAGAGTGCAACCTAAATATTCAAAATTCACGAATTTCTTTTTAGCCATATGAATACCTTATACTATATGATAGACAATTAAATTTTGCATTCAATTATATAATAATATATATAGGGTGTTACATTTAAAATAACAACGTTGCTTATTGTACTGTGGAAAGCAAACGCCCTGTATATGTGACATACATTTAGGAGAATGCAGAATTATATACTGAATAACTTTTATATTTAAACTTTTTTCATATTTTGACTAATAAAGGCGCTATAGGCGCACCAATTTCCGATTTTCAAAATCTCGTAGAGGGCGCCACAGTGGAATTCTGGCGTTCATCAAAAAACAAAACTGTAGCTATTACCAAGCTGCATAAGTATAGAAAATTTAAACAAAATCGTAAGATCGGTTTCTTTGTAATAATTTTTCAAAAATTTCAAAAGATTTGGAAGAGCGCCGTTGCGACCGTTTTTGGATATAATAAATACATTTTTTTTCACGGTGTAGTACCGCCAAAGGGCTTTCAAACAAGTTGTTGCGGAACCTGATCAGATAACTTGTTTTTGAGTTATGGGGCGTTAAAGTCGAAATTTTGAAAAATTTATAGCGGCCGCCATTGTGAAGTTAGCGAGTCCGCTAAAAAACGGCTTCCCTTGAATTATGCCCTTCTTTCATATCCCCTACTCAGATTTTCAAAATTCCGCTTCTGAAAAAATGATACAAAAAAACATATCTAACTTCCGCTTCCGGTTTCGGATGTTTTTGAAAAGCTTATTTTGTCGATAAATTTTTGATATACCCCTTCATTTCAAATTTAATCAAAATCGGTTCACTAGTTTTTGCGTTAGAGGCATTACGTTGGTACTACATACCCAACCACCCACAGACAGACATTTTTCCTAGATCATTTTTTGGGTTCCCGGAGGCCCAAAACACGTATTTCCGCGAAAATCTCCATTTCGAACATTATTTTCATGATATCAATACTTCCCATATACCAGTGGTGGTATGGGAAAGTAAAAAGAACTATAATGACAGGTACTTTCTGAAAAGTATTACATATTTATGGTCCGTTGTTATACTTTGCTAACCAGTTTAAAATTATAGTCGACTCAATTGAAATTACAGATGATATAGAAATAGTCGTACTCCCGTACTTGACGTTTCATGAAATTTCCTCGAACACGTCGATTTTACTTTTTAAAAAGACCCTTGTTCCTATAGCTGCGCATTTCCGATGTTCATTTGTTTTCGCGTGATGACGTCATCGGATATTTTTTTAATGGAAGCCCTATATTTTATATAACGGATTCGTGTACAGCTCAACTTGCTGAATTCGAAAATGTACCACTTTAATACTTTATTTCTACACCTTCCCGAGGAAAAAAATAATTACGGATTCGTAGTAAGAACAACAAATCAAGTTAGGTACCTAGGAAATTGTTTCCGGCAGCTAAACAAAATCTAATCAGAATCGATAAATTTCAATTTTACTCTCTGGGGGTAATATGATGGAGGCCATACAATCGCTTGTGCTCTAATAACGCACCCATTTAAATTGTGCGATGTTTTATTCGTAAACCACAAATTTTTGTTAAATTTTCCAAAACAAAGCATATCCACATGGACCATTTTCAAATGGCGACCAAGCAAATACTCGAAACAGAAATGCGTTTTCTCGCAACAATATGACCATGTTATTAACATTGTGATACCAGAACTGTTCTATTATAGAACCAGCACTATCATTTGTTAAATTCGGTAAACAACAGATAAAAATTATAAATTTTCCTTGAGAATTCCATAAGGAAAATCTTTTTAAAAGAATTACCTTTTTGGGGATTTCTTCTAAACTATCAATTTGTAAAAAGTAATTAGAAATGTGTTTCTGATGATAACCCATCACTTTTGAATCTGCATCTTGGGTTATTCTTATTATATTCACCAAAATTTTTTTATGTAATTCAAGGAACAAATGTGTGGTTTGCTGTTCATCGGTGTTTAAAGATATTAGAATTGTTTCGTCTGTTCCAAAATATTTATCGCTTGCACTACACTAGCAAGGCCATTTTGATAATGACTGTCCTGTTATTACTGATAATTGTTCTAACAAGCATGTTATGGTAACAACCCACGAAATAAGAATCCACGTAATCCACATTATAATCACTGTATCCACTGTATAGGTATCTTGGTAACAGTGTTAACAAGATGAAATGAAATATAGAAATGTGTTATATTTCTCAGTAAAGCGGGTTACAGTGGTGCAAGACTGGTGAAAACATTTGTCGCTGACTGTACATACATCTAATGTTCTTCAATGTAGTACCTAATGTAGATTGTAGAGAATGCATAATAGGTACCGAACAGTGGCGGATTTAAAATTTTCGGGACCCTACGCTATTTTCAATCAAAAACTTTGTTTTTCTACTTCTCTTTCAATTCTCTTTTTTGAGCTCCACTGAGGTATTGTCGTTGCGACGGGGGTTGGTAATTTGGGCCACTAATCTCTAATGCGCTTTCTCCTAAATATGTAATTTGGGCCATCACTAGTTTAGAAAAATGGTATTTTGGGCCACGTATTAAAGTTATTGTTAAGTTACTGAATACTGATAACAATTATGAATTAATTCCTATGTTCCTAAGGCCCGGTTTTACAATACTAGTATATACCTGGAATAAGCTATACCTCCGACAGTTGCCATGGTTACAATTCTTTTAACAATTGTAACCATGACAATTGTCGGGGGTATAACTTATACTTGTATTGTAAAACCGGCCCTTAATGATAAAAGATACCTACTAACGTTTACTTCTACAATTTTCCATTGGTAGACTTTATGCTGATTACATTATTTGTTATTTATTATACAGGTGATAATTCTACATTCCCTCCTAAAATTTGGGCCGACAATATGGCTAGCTTACAAAATACGATAAATGCATGTAAATCCTTTTACTCACGATACAATGCAAATTTCTATAGCTGTCATCCGTCCTTGATTGTATGTATTTCTAAATGTTTTAACAACTTCCAATCTGAAACTGTTATAAAGTTAAGAAGCTTGCAGGTTTCACGTGTAATTAATAACAAATGTGTAAAAAAGGGGCAAAAGTATGTGCTACAACACTTGTTGGAATTGTATAAAACAGATAGATCGTTACGAATTTGCAAAACGTGTTTCGTATAGATATAAAAATAAAGTAAATATGTAAATATATACCGAGCGTTAACCAAACCTGGCCATAGGACCTATACAATCTGCATGTTTCAAAAAATATATGAGTTGCCTTGAAATATTTTTGTTTAATGTCATGTTGACAGCTTACTTTTTTAATGAAATTGCGTTATTAAATTTGTGTGCTGTTTAGTAGGAATTAATGAAGTAGGCAATATAAATTTTGCAAAAACTATGGCCAGGTTTAGTATTTATCACTCAAAAATGAAGCCGTCAATATGATATTAGGTAAACAAAAATATTTCAAGGCAACTCATGTATTATTTTTGAAACATGCATACCTACTTCATAAGTCCTATGGCCAGGTTTGGTGGTTAACACTCGGTATATTATAGTATTATACACTTAATTTCATTCAACTTTTTATTGTTTTAAACTATTTCATGTACATTTGACCTGTTTAAAAATATAGGTACTTATATACGTTTCTTGAACTCATAATTTTGGTTCTCTGGACCTTACTTAAAGGTAATTTACTTTAAGATACTCACGTTAAGATACTCCTAGCTAACGACATCCGAATCTACGTTGCCCAGTTTACATATCGCTGATGACCCAAAATACATGTACGATTAACAACCGCATTATGCAGGACACGTAGTCGTGGCCCAATTTACATATGCCCGTTGCGACATTTTGTATCTAAAATACGTTAATAAAAATCTATTATGTAGTATAGGAAAAGAAAAATTTCAACAGTACTTATTGCATTATTTTAAGATCTGCTCTAAGTCACATTCATATAAAAGTTAGTCTGGATTTTATATTTTCTGTAAATTTTTAATAATGTACTGATACCTTGCTATTCTTATTAATAAATTACAATAAGTAATACTTACATAAAAAATAAGTGTATGGGAAGTATTGATATCATGAAAATTTTCGCGGAAATGCATGTTGTTGTTTAGAAAAAATGTTTGTGTGCGAGTGGGTGGGTGTGTATGTACCGTCTCTAACGCTGATGAAATTTGAAATGAAGCGGTATATCGACAAAATAAGTTTTTCACAAATATCTGAATCCGGAAGCGGAAGTTACACGTTTTTTTTGGACGTAAAGTGGGGTGAACTTTTGAACTTTAATGATGAACGTCCAGCGCTTTGTCCTGCTGGTAGTCTCTTCCAGAAAGCTACTTGGACATGTAGGAATAAAGGATTTTGTGTGCATTCGTTCTTCTAGTAGAACGCGTAGGGCTCGTTTGCCACCTCTACAAACACAAGCATAGTAGAAAAATGCAGTGGCGTTTCATTTTAATTTACATGAGATGTTTATAATCACTTAAAGATGACAAAACCAAATAGAATAATTACTAAAAAAATTTCTTCTGTTCCCTGACCGACAGTAAAAGTAAATTTTTCACCAATCACAAACCTCTATTTATTTTACGATTTGTGATTGGTGGAAAATTTACTTTTGCTGCTGCTAAAGCAACAACTGCAGAAATGTCAAGCATTAACTGTTTCTATGGAATTCTAAAATGTCTAGCTTCTCTGACATTTGAAGAAAAAAGTAATCAAGAAATACAATTAAAAAATGGCGAAGTACCAACAATTTAACAAAAACAAAAAGTGGAGGTGCAAATCTCCCCTGGACTTTCCCATACTAAAAATAAACATTTCGTTTTTAGTATTCACAAGAAAACAATTGAATGCGTAGCGAGAAAAACCAGACAGACTATGCGGGTTCGATATGTACAGAAGAAAGACACGCATCTATCTGTAGTAACCAGCTTGAAATTACAGCTGGCGAAGCCGGACGATCGCTACCGACCGACAAGCACGGTGCGTTTCTGTCAGAGTCCAGCCTAAATATTCAAAATTCACGAATTTCTCATCAACCGTACATTTTAGCCATATGAATGCCTTATACTATGTGATAGGCAATTAAATTTTGCATTCAATTATATAATAATATATAGGGTATTTCATTTAATATAACAATGTTGCTTGTTGTACTGTAACGGAAGTTACAATAATATTTAAACCACTTCGCACCAACCAAAATTTAAAATAAAATGTTTGTAATTAATTTTGAAATTGATTTATGTCATATTTGACGTTTGACGTTTGAGTCCAATATTAAATGAATTTAAAAAAAAAATAGCATTCAAGGAGTGTATAATATAAATTGAGAGTCTGTTAAATTGAAATTGAGAAATTAATACCATGACACTTATCTTTGATAATATCCAGTCGTTTTAATAGTTGTATCAAAACCATTACCATTTAAAATACAACCATATTAATACACCATTAAAATTTTTCTAATTTTTCTGTTCAAATACGTCGTCGGAGGGGTCACCAAATGTAACGGAAGTTACAATAATATTTAAATAAATATAAATTAAAGATCTTTGTAGAGCGATGTTTATTCTGTTAAATACAAATTGAAACTATTTATTTTATATAATAAGATAACTAAGGAAACATAAAACATTAAATCAAAGCCAACCCATGAAACCATTACAGTACTGTGAAAACCAAACACCCTGTATACGTGATATAAATTTAGGAGAATGCAAATCTATATACGGAACAACTTTTATGTTTAAACTTCTCTCATGTGTTGACTAATAAAGGCGCTATAGATGTAATATCCTGTACTCACAGGTCAGGTGGTAATCATACGAAGGTTCGTTTCAGAATGGCTTTATTTACACTATATACAATATACATATGTATGATCTGCGCATAGCGCGAAATTTAAAAATCAGTACATACATTATACCTCCTCACTTATTGCACTTATTGCCAAATCGTTCAGGTGGTTTAATATTACATTTAGGTCTTAATTTAAAGGTGTTAAACTGTGTCTTCGTATCTCCGGCGCATCCACTATTTTAGGGTTTTTCCCTTCATTTCTGGTAGTCCCCCAATTGGGAATATTACCTTCAAACTTAGGATTTACCGCGATAATTTGGTTTACATGTCTTTTCCAAATAACATTTCCTGCTTTTGAAATTTTTAATAAATACAGTTTGGTACCAATTTGGTTTTGAATAACCCTATTGATCCAACCTGGCTTGTTTACCTTCCTATAGTCCCTAACAGCTACCGTCTCTCCTACATTAAAAGTAATTTTCCTTTTTCCTTTATAATACAATTTTTGTTTTTGCTGTTTTTGTTCAATTTCGGTAGATAGCTTACAACCAATATCAACTGTTTTTATAGGTGGTTTAATTAGATCCAAACGCATTCTTAACTTACGCCCAATAAATAATTCTGCCGGACTCTTACCGGTGGTACAATGCGGCGTATTCCTATAACTTAAGAGAAATCTCGCTAAAACATAACTTAAAGTTACACTACCCTCATTCATTCCTTTTTCAATAGCTTTTTTTTACTGTTTTTACAACATTTTCTGCTGCACCATTCGTAGCTGGATGAAAAGGTGCACCAGTCTTTAAACTGATGCCATTTCTTTGAGCAAAAAATTTAAATTCTGCTGAAGTGAATTGGGTTCCATTATTAGATACAATTACCTGGGGAAAACCAAATAGTGCAAATAAAGAATATAAAATCTGAATAGTAACTTCCGAAGTTGTGCTATTAGTAGCGAAAACCTCCAGCCATTTACTGTGCGCATCTAATACAACTAAAAACATTTTTCCCTTTATGGGACCGCAATAGTCAATATGAATACGATACCACGGTTCTTTAGTCCAATTCCAAGTTTTTAACATTGATTTATTTGGTTCATCCCTACAAGATACACACGCATCACACGATTTTATAACATTTTCTATATCGCTATTCATTGTTGGCCACCAAACATATGACCTGGCCAGTGATTTAGTTTTGACTATCCCCATATGAGATGAATGTAATTC
Source organism: Hemicrepidius hirtus (assembly GCA_963082805.1). Taxonomy (NCBI): domain Eukaryota; kingdom Metazoa; phylum Arthropoda; class Insecta; order Coleoptera; family Elateridae; genus Hemicrepidius; species Hemicrepidius hirtus. The sequence goes on from OY720168.1 coordinate 11,588,887, forward strand.
ATTTAAAACTATTTGCTGAATACTTTTTGGTACCACCACTCTATTTCCGTGAAGTAGACAATCGTTCACAATATGTAACCTAGTTGATTCGCGAAAATATGGTTTCAAATTATCACCGACTCGTTTTGGCCAGCCGTCTCTAACATAGCTAATAACTTCACGTAAAAGTGAATCAGAGTAAGTAGTTTCCTGGATACCTTTCCAATTTATTAAATCAGAACTCTCGACATACTTTAAAAAAATGTTCTCCGAATTTTCTTTTGTCGTGATTGGTAATGGCAACCGCGATAAACCATCCGCACAGTTTCTTTTCGACGGAACAAACTGAACCTTATACGAAAAATTTAATAAAAACAACGCCCACCTTTGAAGACGATTTGTTGACATTTGAGGAATACCCTTACTTGGATTGAAAATAATAATTAAGGGTTTATGATCTGTTTCCAGGATAAATGGTTTACCAAATAAATATTGATAAAACTTTTTTATCCCAAAAATAATACTGAGTGCTTCTCGTTCAATTTGAGAATATTTTGCCTCACAGTTATTTAGCGTACGAGATGCATACGCAATTGGTCTCTCCTGTCCATTTGGCAAAATATGCGAAATTACCGCTCCGATTCCAACCGATGAAGCATCCGTAGTAAGTTTAACATCCAATTTTGGATCAAAATGCATTAGAACTTCTAATGACGTTAAAACCTTTTTAATTTTGTCAAATGCAATTGTGCAAAGAAACGGTTTATTTGCTTATAATAATTGTATAAAGGTTTTAGAATATCCGCACAATTATGAATAAATTTATGGTAATAATTCACCATACCTAAAAAAGCCCGTACTTCGGTAACATTAGTTGGTCTTGCCACTTTTACAATAGCTTCTACTTTACTGCTATCTGAATGTAACCCTGTCTGATCTATTTTGTAACCAAGATATGTTACCGTGTCTTTGACAAATTCACATTTCGTACTACTAATCTTTAACCCACTATCATGCAAAATATTTAAAACTTTATCTAAACGCTCTAGATGTTGTTCTCGTGTCTCTCCCGTAATGAGAATTTCATCCAAGAATACGATTACCCCATCTATGGCCTGTAAAATCCCTTCCATTAATTTTTGAAATATAGCAGGACCTGAGCTAATTCCAAAAGGAAGCCTGGTGTATTGAAATAATCCTTTGTGTACTTATAGTTAAATACTCCCTCGACTTTTCTTCTACACCTACTTGTAAATAAGCATTAGCTACATCTAATTTTGTAAACTGTTTACCACCCCTTAATTTCAAAAATAATTCCTCTATACGTGGAAGGGGATACCTTTCAACTTCTAATACCGGATTTATAGTTACTTTAAAGTCTCCGCAAATTCTAACTGGTCCATTATCTTTTAAAATAGGAACGATTGGAGTGCCCCAAGTACTAAAAGATACAGGCACTAATATACCTAAATCTACTAATCGATCTAATTCAGCTTCCACTAATTCACGCATAGCAAATGGCAATGGTCTTGGCTTAAAAACTTTTGCTTTCGAATCTACATCGATTTTCAGTGAAACTTTTGCTTTATTAAACAATCCCAATTCACTCGAAAATACATCATATTTACCAATTATTATCTCTTGCAAAGTAGCATCATTTTTAACAGCTTGCACCGTTTTCACCTCTACTACTTCCAGCTTAAACTTGGATAACCATTCACGCCCTACAAGTGACGGACCACCGTTATCTACAACATATAAATTGACATTTGAAACAGTAGTATTAAATTCTACCTTAACACTAGCAACCCCAATAGGCTGAATTTTGTTTCCAGTGTAATCTTTAAAAATGTTTGTAGTCTCTGTTAATTTAACATGAGGTAAAACATTTTCCCATAAATCTTACGGACACGCTAGCTTCGGTGTCTATTTCAAATTTCATAGGAATATGTTCTACAATAAAAGTTTTTATAATAGGTTTTGAACATTCAGATTCAATTTTGAATAACCCTTCTAAATTTAGATTAGAATCTTATTCCAAATAAAAATTATTTGACTCTCGGAATTTCTTTTTCTTGCACACAGAAGCCAAATGACCTACCTTGTTGCAAAAATGACACTTTAAATCTCGATAATGACAATTTACCTCACTATGGAATGGTTCTTGTAACCACATACTTTACATTTCTTCTTTACGCTGTCTTCACTCACAGCTGATGTTTTCCTTCCACCACGGTGCGTTTGCGCCACATTGCTGGCGCACCTTGCTTGGTTTTGTGACGTCGACGCACGTAAACGCTCCATGTCCACTGAATTAAATTTTGGAGAAAATGGCGTACCAGTATCCGAAAATTTTCGTGCCGCTTCTTTTTGAACAGCAACTTCCACCGCCCTCGCAAAAGTTAGCTTCTGTACGTCTTCCTCGAATAAGCGATCCATGATAGGACCTTTTTCTAAACGCACCATAAACATATCTCGTAACAAACATTCCAGTTCCTTCTTATCTAAATTACCGAGTGCTGCCATGTTTCGAATTCGTGCACTCCACTCTGCAATACTTTCGCTTGAACTTTTTCTAGCCGTATCCCGTATAAAAGTTATACCTCGCTGGAACTTGGGAAGTAGCGGGAACAAAATGTTTGTCAAAATACTGCAAGAGGTTTGAGTAATTTACTTCTTCCGGTTTCTCAGGAACACATAGGTTGAACATCAGCTTGTAAGCGTTTTCACTGCAACAATTTAATAAAATTGCACGTTTCCTGACATCCTCCGATATTTGATTAGCCAGAAAATACTGTTCTAATCGTACTTTAAATATAATCCAGTCCGATGAAGCTGGATCAAATTCGCGAAGATGGCCAAGCCAACCATGTGGTTTGGCCCCGCGTTTTCTCCACTACTTTTGCCTGTCGGCATCACTGTATTTTACTTCCACTCTCGAAAATTGTATTACACGATTAATTTGTTTCAGTAATTAGTAAACTTTTCTGAAATTTCCTGTACTCACAGGTCAGGTGGTAATCATACGAAGGTGCGTTTCAGAGTGGCTTTATTTACACTATATACAATATACATATGTATGATCTGCGCATAGCGCGAAATTTAAAAATCAGTAGGTACATACATTATAATAGAAGTATCAATTTCCGATATTCAAAATCTCGTAGAGGGCGCCACAGTGAAATTCTTGTATTCATCAAAAAATGAAAATGTAGCTAAAACTAAGCTGCATAAGTATAGAAAATTTAAACAAAATCGTGTGGCCAGTTTTTTTTATAATCATTTTTTTAAAATTTCAAAATTCAGTAGGAGCGCCGTTGCGACCGTTTTTGAATTTACTAAATAAATTTTTCTTCACGCCCAAGGGCTTTCAAGGAAGTTGTAGCGGAACCTTATCAGATAATTAGTTTTTGAGTTATGGGGCGTTAAATTCGAAATTTTGAAAAATTCATAGCGATCGCCATTTTGAAGTTAGAGACTTCCGTAAAAAACCGTAGAAAACTGTTTACCTTGAATTATGGTCTTCTTTCATTTCCGCTACTCATATTTTCAAAATTCTGCTTCTGAAGAAAAGGCTACTAAAAAAACATGTCTAACTTCCGCTTCCGGTTTGAGATTTTTTTGAAAAGCTTATTTTGTGGATGAATTTTCGATATACTCCTTCATTTCAAATTTCATCAAAATCGGTTCACTATTTGTCGCGTTAGAGGCGTCACATACATACACAACCACAGACGACAGCCATTTTTTCTAAGCCACGTTTTTAGGTTCCTGGAGGTCCAAAATACGTTATTTCCGTGAAAAACTCAACTTCGAAAAGTTTCATGATATCCATACTTCCCACATACCAGTGGTGGTATGGGAAAGTAAAAATAACAATGGACATCATACAATTCGTTCAACAATTTTAAAGTCATTGCTGTTATAGCAGGCAATAATAGAGTAAACCAAAATATGTACAAATCGCTTTCAAATGTAGAATAACGCCCCAATATTTTTGACATACGATTTTGTTCATATCTGGAAAAATGTGAGAAACAATTGGATAAATTTGAAAGTTCAAAAACTTTTATCTGTCCCGACTTTCACAAAGAAAACATTAAAAGAAGAGCCTGTTTTGAACATTAACGAATGATGCATAAAAATGAAAGTAATAGTCTAGTAAAAATTAAATTTACAGTATATGCACAAGTAAATTATGTTTTACCAGGAAAATAGCAAACAGGCAATTTAGAAAAACGCTTTGATCAGTACAGAAGTCTATCAGGCTGTAACTACTATAACATTTCATTTAGGCAAATTATTGAGTCAGAAAAAATGTTGATTCTAAGTTTTATTCCATATTGAAAACATTTTATCTTGATTTGTGTGAAATTGAAGAATCACCTTTAAGGTATGTTTGCGGGTATGCTGCACATTCTGTCTGTAAAACGTTGCAGTGTAATTTATGTTTAAATTTAGTAAGACAGTAAGGTAACAAAATGGAGATGTGTATTTTGATAAATTACAGCGAAGTAAATTAAGTGTACCTACTGATAATGTAAAAATAGTTTTCTTCCACGTATTGTGTGCATTGTTTCAGTATGTTATCAATAAAGATGAGCTTCATGAATTATTATTATTGCACATAAGAAATCAGAAATCGGTTTTAATACATTTAAAAAAACTCAATTTGGAATCTTCAAACTTTTATACAGAAAATATTTGATCATATTAATTCTACTTTCACTAATATTTTAAATAACTTTACAAAATACCAAAACGAAGTATAGGTACCAAGCTAGTAAAGCCAGTAAAGTCAATAAAAAGAGAAACATTTCGACTTTAAAGTACAGCAGACGTTTCATATTATGTAAATTAATTATAATTCATAATAAATTATATAAATATGTAAAATTAATATGATAATTATCATTAATAAATATGTTATACTACATTAATAAATTAAACAATTAGAAATTTCAGTATTAGGCAAAAAGAATATATACGTTGTTACAAATATAAACATGCACATACATCAAATTACTACGCTAAACATTTATTAGAACAAAATCACACATTAACATCTAATAATACAATTAAATTTTTACACTTTTCTGATAACAAACAAAAATTAAAAATTTAGGAAGCTTTCGAAGTTTATAAACACACAAAAAACTATACCTTTAATGAATGAACAAATTGAGCTCTTAGATTCTCCTTTACTGCCAATTTTGGAATAGAAGATGTCTTTAATGGTCAAGTAGTTGCTATATAAATCATTATTCATTTGTTATTAAACATCTTATATTATGCTTTTGACAATGGCACATTGATGCCGAAATACGTATAAAACGAATAAATCTTATTATTTCCCGTTAAAATCGATATTTTATTTAATATTTATTATTTATATATGGATTTTAACAAAGTAACGCTTGAGAATGTCAATAAACTAGAATAATTGTTACGCCAGTATAACTTATAATAAGTATTAAAGTATTCAATGTATTAATATTAATTTTAAGAAATCACTTTTGAGGACGTATTTAATTCAATACCCTATTGATTGCATCATTATAATTCATGATATTACTTTAAGGACTAATGAACATTCTACCTTTACCTAATGTTAATAATGCATTTATAAAATTTAATACTGTTATGTGGGAGGAAATTTATAAAACGCACGAACACTTGTAGCACTTATACTTCGCAGAAAAGAGACAAACAGTTTCTTTTCTTATTAGATACAGGCGCTACCATTTCATTAATTAAAATTTCTAAATTAAATTCTAATTCAAACTTAAATTATAATGATCAAATTCTACTTAAAGGAATCTCAAAAGACGCAATCATGACCATAGGGTCAATTGTGCTCCCCTTTCAAGTATGGAATCCTCAAATTTTTACTAAATTCTATTTAATTAATGACGCCACCAACGTCCCTTATGACGGAATTATGGGTTACGACTTTCTATCTGAACATGAAGCCAATTTTTAAAATGAAAACACTTCGATTCAAAATCGCCTCAATTTATTAAATTCACATATTCTAAATTCTTACAAAATTCCTCCACGCACTGAATTAATCGTACCTTTACATGTTCTAAATCCTAAAATTAAAGAAGGCGTACTACCTCAGGTAAACTCGATCCCTGGTGTGTATCTTTCAAAAGTATTAGTAAAGATGCTACCAAACAACATTTGTTTAGCAATACAACAAATCAAGAGTACATCACATATACAGTTACTTCCCTAAAATTATTACCTTTTGATGCAGAAGCACAAATTCTAAATTATAATAATTACTCAATTTCTAATTTCATTGATTCTACAAAAATTTTTAATTTCCCTGAAACTACATTCCTAACTCCTGAACTCCTCTACAAATTCTACCAAATCTACTATTTCAAACCGAGTTTTAAATAAAAATATTCGTGTTCAATATTTAAATTCGGAAGAAGCTAAATCTTTATTACAAATTTGTACTAATTTTCATGATATGTTTCATTTACTTGCCGATGTATTAACTCAAACAAATACAGTTAAACACGAAATCACTACCACTTCTCGAAATTCAGTAAATTCTAAAATTTATCGTTACCAGGAAGTTCACAAGAACGAAGTAAACGATCAAATTTCAACAATGTTAGATCTAAAAATTATTCAACTCACTTATTCAAAGCCCTTGGTGTTCTCCTCTTTGGGTCGTCCCTAAGAAAGAAGACGCAAGTGGGAAAAGAAAATGGCGAATTGTTATTGACTACAGGAAGCTTAACGAAATTACTATCGGAGACGCTTTTCCTTTACCTAATATTGAAGATATCCTCGCACAGATAGGCCACGCTAACTATTTTACTTTAGATCTTGCAAGTGGATTTCATCAAATTCTAGTAAATCCTAACGATATAGAAAAAACTGCTTTTTCAACACCCACTGGTCGTTACGAGTACCTTCGAATGCCTTTTGGATTAAAAAATTCTCCCGCTACATTTCAGCGACTAATGAACAGCGTATTAACACAGGTCTCCAAGGTACCTACAAAATGTTTTGTATACCTTGACGATATTGTTATCTATGCTAACTCCCTTAATACATCACAATTCTAAATTAACTGAAATTTTCCAGAGACTACGTTCTAATAATCTAAAATTACAGCCAGATAAGTGTGAATTCTTACATAAAGAAATCGCTTATTTGGGTAACTTTATCTCAAACCAAGGTGTAAGACCAAATCCTAATAAAATTAAGGCAATTATCAACTTTCCTATTCCAAAAACTCCCACCAATGTGAAATCATTCCTTGGCTTAGCCAGTTACTATAACCGAAAATTTATTAAAGATTTTTCCAAAATTATAAAACCACTTAGGTACCATATTATTACACAAGAATAATAAATTTTTATGGAACCCTGAACAACAAAACGCTTAATTCTAAATTAACTGAAATTTTCCAGAGACTACGTTCTAATAATCTAAAATTACAGCCAGATAAGTGTGAATTCTTACATAAAGAAATCGCTTATTTGGGTAACTTTATCTCAAACCAAGGTGTAAGACCAAATCCTAATAAAATTAAGGCAATTATCAACTTTCCTATTCCAAAAACTCCCACCAATGTGAAATCATTCCTTGGCTTAGCCAGTTACTATAACCGAAAATTTATTAAAGATGTTTCCAAAATTATAAAACCACTTAGGTACCATATTATTACACAAGAATAATAAATTTTTATGGAACCCTGAACAACAAAACGCTTTTGAACATTTAAAAGAAATGTTATCTCAAGATCTCATACTACAATTTCCATATTTTTCTAAAGAATTCATACTAACCACAGATTCCAGCAATTTCGCTATAGTAGGTAGCTGTACTTTCACTCAGATTTATCAATCGCATACGCTTCACGCACATTAAATAAATGCTATCAAAATTATTGCACCACGGAAAAAGAATTACTCGCAATTATCTGGTCTATCCAGTGCCGGCTTTAGCCTCGTTGGCGCCCTCGGGCAGAATTTTTCAAAGCGCCCCTTTGAAAATGGGAAAAATATCTGAGCCAAACCTATTCTATTCATTTCTTGCGGGCGCGGCGCCCCTAAATTGCTTAGCGCCCTCGGGCGGCGCCCGATCTCGCCCCCCCCTTGAGCCGGCCCTGGGTCTATCAAACATTTTCGTCCATAGTTATAGGGAATAAAATTCGAAATTGTTACAGATCACCGACCACTCACTTCTCTTAAAAATGTAAGAGATCCAAGCTCAAAATTAGCTCTATGAAGACTCTTACTCGAAGAGTACGAGTACGAAATTATTTATAAACCCGGAAAGGTAAATCCCATTGCAGACGCACTATCAAGAATTTCTATCCTACCGATTTAACTTTTAACGATTTTCTCAAAGCCAGAAATTGTAATGGATTACTACTTTAAAAATGCATATTACACAATCAGAAAATCTGAAACTATTATTTCACTCATTAGACAATGAAAGCACTCTACTAACTACTTCCCTATTAGAAAATGAAAACTTGAAACCATCTGAAAAAGCTGAAACTTTTGAATGTGAAAAAATATCAGAAGAATATTTAATAAGCTATTGACATTCTCAAGCGTCACTTTGTTGAAATCCATGATTATATAAATAATAAATATTAAATAAAATATTGATTTCAACGGGAAATATCAAGATTTATTCGCTTTATACGTATTTCGGCATCATTGTGCCATTGTCAAAAGCTATTATAAAATATTATAACAAATGCAAAATATAGTAACTCCTTGATTGCTATCAAAACATGCCAAAATATCGTCAACATAACGAAACCAAAATACAATTTTATTTGATAGATTTGATTCAAATATTTGATCTTCTATATTTTCCATAAAAATATTAGCTAATATTTTTATGGAAAATATAGAAGATCAAATATTTGAATCAAATCTATCAAATAAAATTGTATTTTGGTTTCGTTATGTTGACGATATTTTGGCATGTTTTGATAGTTCTTTCGAATACATTGACGACTTTTTAATTTTTATTAATACTTTACACCAAAAAATTAAATTTACACTAGAAATTGAACAAAACAGATCTATTAACTTTTTAGACTTAAACATAAAAATTAATTCAGAAAACATACTCGAATACTCAATTTATAGGAAACCTACACAAACTGATATTACCATACCACATAACTCTTGTCATCATAATACACATAAATTAGCAGCATATCAATCTTTAGTACACAGAGCTCTAACAATTCCTTTAGATAAAAATAATTTTAATAGAGAAATTTCCATTATTAAACAAATTGCATATAGCAATGGTTATAACACTACACTTATTGACACTTTAATTAAAAAGAAAAATTATAAATTAGCTATTCAAAAAGTTTATTCCATTAATAACACTGATAAAACATTAAAATACGTTTCAATTCCATATTTTGGTAAAATTTCAGAAAAGATTGCTAAAATTATAAATAACACAAATAAATATAAAGTCATTTTTAAAACAAATAAAAATATTCTATACTCTCTTTTCAATGCTAAAGACAAAATTAATGATTTGCTAAAATCAGGTATTTATAAATTAAATTGTTCACATTGTGATTCAGTATATATAGGTAAAAAAATTAGAAATTTTAGTATTAGGTAAAAAGAACATATCCGTTGTTACAAATATAAACATGCACATAAATCAAATTTTGCTAAACATTTGTTAGAACAAAATACACATTAACATCTAATAATACAATTAAATTTTTACACTTTTCTGATAACAAAAATAAATTAAACATTTTAGAAGCTTTTGAAATTTATAAACACACAAAAAACAACATACCTTTAATGAATGAGCAAATTGATCTCTTAGATTCTCCTTTACTGAAGATTTTGGAATAAATATCTTTTTAAAACACTGATAAGCGACTGACCTCCGACGGGTTGACTGGGGCCAGCTGCTTCACGCAGTGTTAAAATAATAGAATCAAGGAGTTACTATATTTTGCATTTGTTATAATATTTTATAATAGCTTTTGACAATGGCACAATGATGCCGAAATACGTATAAAGCGAATAAATCTTGATATTTCTCGTTGAAATCAATATTTTATTTAATATTTATTATTTATATTTAATAAGCTATCATAAAAACCAATATTTCGACAAAATTTCATATCCAGAATTGTTCAAATGTTTACTGACAGTTTCAAAATATTGCCACCAAAATAAAATTCAAGCTCTTGATGACATTTCCAACCCTTCTGATGAATATAACAAAATTAAATTAGAATATTTACTCGACATACTAAAATTCTTAATGCCAAAAACTATAATTACAGTTTTTCAAAATTACTAAGGTAGCCTATCTATTGAAGACATCCCTAAAATACTTTATGAAAATCACGATTCACCTATATCAGGGCATCCCGGTTTTCATAAAACGTATTCAAGAATTAAAGCAAAGTATCATTGGCCCAACATGCGCAGAGACATTCGAAATTATGTTTTAAAATGTGAGTCATGTCAGAAATCAAAAAGTGGAGGTGTAAACCTCCCCTGGACTTTCCCATACTAAAAATAACCGTTTCGTTTTTGGTACCTATTCAACAGTAGTTCGCGAGGCAGGATTGGAAATTATTAGAATGCCTAGCTAGAATACGGGTTCAATATGAACAGAAGAAAAACACGCATTTATCTGTAGGTAGCAGCTAGAAATTACAGCTGGCGAAGCCGGACGATCGCTACCGACCGACGATCGTTTTTCCGTCCAACATAAATATTCAAAATTTACGAATTTCTCATCAACCGTACATTTTAGCCATATGAATGCCTTATACTATGTGATAGACAATTGAATTTTGCATTGTTTCATTTAAAATAACAAAGATGCTTATTGTACTGTAGAAAGCAAACGCGCTGTATGCGTGAAATACATTTTGTACAATGCAGAATTATATACTGAATAACTTTTATATTTAAACTTTTTTCATATTTTGACTAATAAAGGCGCTATAGGAGCATTAATTTCCGATTTTCAAAACCTAGTAGAGGGCGCCACAGTGAAATTCTGATATTCCTCAAAAAACTAAAAATATAGCTAATACCAAGCTGCATAAGTATAGAAAATTTAAACAAAATCGTGTGGCCAGTTTTTTTGTAATAATTTTTGAAACATTTCATAATTTTTGAAAGAGCGCCGTTGCGACAGTTTTTGGATTTACTAAATAAATCTTGTTCATGGTGTAGTACAGCAAAAGGGCTTTCAAACATGTTGTTGCGGAACCTGATCAGATAACTGGTTTTTGAGTTATGGGGCGTTAAAGTCGAAATTTTGAAAAATTCATAGGGGCCCCCATTTTGAAGTTAGAGAGTCCGCTAAAAAACTGTTTCCCTTGAATTATGCCCTTCTTTCATATCCCTTACTCAGATTTTCAAAATTCCGCTTCTGAAAAAAATGATACAAAAAAAAACTTGTCTAACTTCCGCTTCGGCTTTCGGATTTTTTTGAAAAGCTTATTTTGTCGATGAATTTTTGATATACCCCTTCATTTCAAATTTCGTCAAAATCGGTTCATTAGTTTTTGCGTTAGAGGCGTCACATACATACACACCCAAACAGACTGACATTTTTTTAGACCACTTTTTTGGGTTCCTGGAGGTTCAAAGACGTATTTCCGTGAAAATCTCGATTTCGAAAATTTTTGTGATATTAATACTTCCCTATACCAGTAGTTGTATGGGAAAGTAATAATCGTAAACCAACCAAAATTGCCGTGACAGTCACAACTAGGGCTGGGCGATACCATGAAATGGGTATCGAGTATCGATACCAATGTGGTATCGATATTACTCAAAAGTATCGAAGTATCGAAAATATCGAAGTATCGAAAATATCGAAGTATCGAAAGTATCGAAAGTATCGAAATATCGAAAGTATCGAAATATCGAAAGTATCGAAAGTATCGAAGTATCGAAAGTATCGAGGTATCGAAACGATCGAAGTATCGAAGTATCGAAGTATCGAAAGTATCGAAGTATCGAAATATCGAAAGTATCGAAGTATCGAAAGTATCGAAACGATCGAAGTATCGAAGTAACTAAACTATTAATTACACTGATGTAGGTAGGTACTGTGTCTGTGACCCACACCGTAAACAATGAATATGAACGTGTTTGGATACACCTACTATTTCCTAATGCTAAGCATAACAAATCGTCTAAAAATTATAAACGTAACACGTCACTTTTGTCCGTTCTTGGCATAGAAGGGGGAAAAACTATACTTACCCCAGTTGATCCTATTTGATTGTTCAATCTAATTATCTAATATCTCAATTCTAATTAAAAATAAAAACTTAAGTATATGAAGAGGTAAATGGGAATACCTACTCTTGTAAATACACAAAGTTAAAGCTCCTACGAAAACTACGCGAGCCTGCTATATTAATTTTCTGATACTTTAGATACTTCGAATATTTCTCTATTTCCGATATTTCGATATTTTTGATACTTCGATACTTTCGATACTTCGATACTTTCGATACTTTCGATACTTCGATACTTTCGATACTTCGATACTTTCGATACTTCGATATTTTCGATACTTCAATATTTTCGATACTTCGATATTTTCGATACTTCGATACTTTTGAGTATTGGTATCGATGCTCGATACCAATCCATTATCGATACTTCGAGTAAGTATCGATACTTTGCCCAGCCCTAGTCACAACTACTAGCGATCAACCATTTGAAAGACTAGCTCTTAACATAGTAGGTCCCTTACCCCTAACTGAAAATGGCAATAAGTACATTTTAACAGTGCAAGACGACCTAACAAAGTTTTATATACTACGCCAATTCCTTATCATACTGCCGAAATTGTCGTTCAAGAATTCGTACGCTTTATTAGCCTTTATGGTAGGTACTCCAACTTCTATTAGAATAAACGACTTGAGGCTGAATTTTATATAGGTAATGTATAACGTTGAGAAATAATTAGCAGCCAAATATAAGTAAAATTAATAATAAATCAAAAACATAATGGATGAAATGTTGTATATATATTTCGGCAATTTAAATTGCCTTCTTCAGTACATTCGATGAATTTTAATTATAAAACAGAACAAACATGATGATTGATGTATATGTAGACTGTAAAAAAATAAAGGAGAATGATAGAAAAAATTTCCTTTTTTTAAAACAATATTTAAAATATTACCTGATAAACAGCCATAATTAAACAAAAGTGGTGGAATTAAGCACACCACAAACTGTGTATTAACATTATAATATTAGTAAAATTTTAATGTAAATTTAAATAAAACTTTTAAAACGAAGAGTAAAATTTTATGCGACTATTTGCTACGAATGCAATATGGAAAGAAAGATAAATTGCCAATGTCATAGGAGAATATTGTTATTAAATACAAAATATTTCTATTAAATCTAAAATTCAAAAGTTACAAAAATTCCCAGAAAGTACAAGGTATTATATATAAAATAAAATAAATTATGCATTCTCTCTTTCTCTCCATCATCATCCACAATTTACAACATCTCTAAAAGATCAGTTATAAATTATGGAGTCAAATGGAGAGAAAGAAAGAATACACAAAAAATTAATTAAAAAAATTAAAATAAACAGAATTAAGGTTTTCAATATCTGTTCTATAGTTAATAGCATTAGGGCTCTTTCTAATTTCAATCATTTCATATAATAATCTTTTATGTAAATTGTTTTCTTTATGTAAGATTTTAGGAGAGTTAAAGTTAAAATTGTGAAAATTAAGTACGCATGATCAGACAAAGCAGTGTTAGGTTTATTAGGTGAAGCAATTTTCGTCTAAATAGAGTTTTTATGTTGATAAATGCGTTTCTTTAAAAATTGTTTAGTCTCTCCTATATAATTAGCATTACAGTTATTACAATCCAACTGATAAATTAAACAAGATTCAGAGTTTATATTAACTTTATCTTTCAAATTATTAAAGAAATTTTGACCAATAGTATTATGGTTTTTAAAAACAGTATTAATATTATATTTTATTATTTTTTTTTTCAATTTGATGTGATAATGACGGGATAAAAGGCAAAGAAATAAAATTGTTACTGTTATCAAATTGGTAATTATTAAATTCCGATCCAAAAAAGTTAGGGAAAAGATCTACGGTACATTGGTATTGCTCTTATTGTTTAAAATATTAATTCTATTAGAAATATGTTTATTAATGAAATTTAAAAGGTAATTGTTTTTTTGTAGCATTTTTTAATTACTTCAATATTATTATTGTGGAATTTATTAGAAGAAAGAATAATAGCTCTATCAACTAAACCAAAAATTAAGCTTTTTTTATATTTAATAGTAGTAGCTGAATGAAAATTAAGATAGCGATCTAATCTTTTCTAAACCAATTGGGATCAATAGAACCATTTGGGTTTCTGAATAGGGTTAAATCTAAGAAATTAATGGAGTTATGGCAATTTTCTTTTTCTAGTCAATTTTAAGCGTGGGTGGATAGTGTTAAACGTTTCAACTTCTATATTAACAGACCAAGTTTTTGAGTTTTATGTCAAAGATATTCACTGAACTAAATAAATTTTTCAAAATCCTCAAAACAAATTCCTCAGCTTATAGGCCACGGAAGCCTCGAAAGAGCTCATGCTGTTTTGAAAAAATACTTGCGTCATTACTGTTGTGCCGCTCCTAAATTCTTACCATGTCATAGTTTATCTAGTTATTATTTAAAGGATGTTATCAAAGATCAAAGTTATGTATGCTCTCTTAAGGAAAGTTGCATGGTATTAATGTCAAGTAAATTTGGACTTTAAGCTTAAAGAAATAAGCAACTCAACAATTTTCCGATCTCATGATCTTTGGTACCAAACCGTAAACAATAGATACTTAATAGAAAATATATATACATGTAGTTGGGAGAGTCAGGGGCAGTTAGTTAAGCAAGCAATAAGTCAGTCTTTTAACAATATTGTAATTGTAATTACGAATTTATAAGAATAAATGTTAAAATAACTAGACTGTTATAAATTACTTCAACAATAGTAAAATTGCGATTCCACGAACCAAAGTAGACCCTTGTGAGAACTACCGCAGTTCTAGCATATAACTCAGCCACATACGAATTACTTTTTGGACATAAAATAAAACTGCCCAATCACAGTACAAATGTATCACCAAATACTTACGACTCTTACCTAGACAACCTGAAGTTAAGAATGCAAAATACCCATAAAATTGCCAAAGACAATTTAATTCAAAGTAAAAATAATTCTAAGGTAATTTATGATCAAAAACTAAACACTCCTTGTCTTCTACCTGGACAATTAGTTTTATTACGCAACAAAAACACAAAATTGAATGAAAACAAAAAATTACAACCATCTTATCATGACCCTTATGAAATTGAATCATTAACTCAAAACAACGCAGTGTTAAAACAAAAAAATAAATCAGTAACAGTACACATCAATCGATTAAAATCTTTTTCAGACAAATCCTACCCTGGATTAACTGTTTTGATATCCTACCCATTACAAATGGATCTGGACTACTATACAGACGGGTCTCAGGATTTGTGCCATTATTTCTACGCTGTGACGTCATAATTTTTTTTTAAATGTCAACCCCATTTTTTACATTGATTACATTTTGTTAAGTATCTCCGTTATTTATCAACCGATTTTGAAAAACTTTTTTTGTTATAATATTAAGAATAAAAAGACTTATCAAGAGAGGTATCACAAAGGGTATATCTTTCTATTTAAATTTTTAAAGTTGGGGTTGCTAGCAGTTAGGGGTTGAGGGGTGTGGGGTTTAAAATTATATGCCTGAATGGCAATTTAAAAACAAAAATCGACGGGTCTCAGGATTTTCCGCAAAAACATTAAATAGGTAACCAGAATATGATTTTTGTGCGAGACTTTATCATCACTCTGTATATGCCGCAAGGAGCTGCAACTATCTCCGATACTACTTGGAACCTCATCACCCACGTAGATATCGCTGCTTTAGAAAAGGGATTGAAAAATTTCTCACTTTTAAGGGTTCAATTAGAATTTACGTACTACTCATACTCATCTTGTGTGAATCACGTATCTTTGCGAACATCCTAATATAAAATAATATAAAATTCCCCATTTACAGAAGCGGTTCATAACAATATCAGATCTAATTAATCATAACGATCAAAGTAAATTTAAACGATCTTTAGATTTTCTAGGAACAGCCTGGAAATGGATAGCCGGAACTCCAGACGCATCCGATGCTGAATATTATCACGACGCGATTACTTTAGTCAGATCAAAACGAAATGGAATTATGGAACGACTTTTGAAAGAACAAAATCAAATCGTTTTAGCCACCATTTCAATATTCAACGAATCAATGCTAAACCTACAAAATTTCACAAACAAAATAGACAAAACTACTAAGGAAATTGAACATTTTGCAAAAACCCAACAATTCTAGCACTATAAGAATTACTCTTATTACTGACATTTTGCATCAACTTACCTTTGTAACTGAAACCCTAGATCAACAACTTGATGTAATTATTAACAGTATTTTGTTTGCAAAAACCAATATTCTTGTCCCCGCTATTCTAGATCCAAAATCGTTCATTAAAGAATTATTAAATAAGGCTCTACCACATTTACCCAACAATAAAAAATTCCCTACATCTCTTGAACCACAATTTGGACATTTATTGCTAGATCTAACAACTCTTGACGTATTTTACCGATACCCGTACCTTATTTTCGTAATTCATGTATCACTCATCGACTCCTACCGATATGATTACTATCAAATACATTCTTTACCTATCCCTAATCCTACTAAATATCATACAATCCTTCCAGAATACAAATTCATATTAATAACTCGAGACAGACAGCATCAGGTTGCACTAAGAGATAACTCCAGATGCAAACATGTTTCTATTAATCATTTCATATGTACAAATCAACAGGCTCAAGCAGAATTGGACAATGAAATTAGCGAAATTACGTTATTTAAACATACACTTCAAGACATTCCAGAAATATGTCAATTAACCACTTTGAAAGGTCCATTATCCCTTTTTGATTATTTAGGTATTTATAATTGGTTAATTATTACTAGCAGTTTATCAACTCAATAATTTGAACACAAATGTACCAACACCTAGATCATTTCTACTAAAACTAGATTCCGATTGCCTAGCTTTCATAAGAACACTCAAGTTACAAGGTGAATTTTCCTAGAACTCAGCCATTAGTATTCATTCTTTCCTGAAACACCGTTATTTACAAATTGTTGAACGATGAAGCAGATATATTAATTCAGACTATGCGTTTTTCCAAACCTGAACCAATTCCATTGCACATTAGTGAGCTCAAAATTTCTGAAAATAAACTACGTAAAATCACTGCAGATTTAGACTCCTTAATGATTTATAAACATATAGGTAAGAATTATCCGTTTTATACATTTTTAGTTGTACTACTATGTACCCTTGTGTTATTCTTATGCTCATGTCAATTATTATGCAAATGTAACCTTTTGACTATACTTTTCCGACATGTAAGGAAACGAATCTATTGCCTCAAACTGCGTAATTGTGTGAGTCAATCACAAGAACACAACTCAGGAAAACTCAGTACCGCGAATGGGTCAACTCCGACAACATCAGAGTTTAACTAATATTCCGAAAGAAGAAGAACAACAACGATTACCTAGGAGATCAGCTCGAATACAAGAGAAATCATGCCGAGGTACTGAACCATGACCTAACGATTAAATCGAAAGGTTTTTCGATTCTTTTCCCTGGGAGATGTTATGAATAGATTAATAATCACTATACCTACTAACTTAGTTTCTAAGCAAATATTGTTGTTATTCGAGTAAATTAATGTATTACTAACAAATATTTCACTTTCACAAACATCCAAAATAATCACTGCCGCTACACATAAATACAAAATTCATTTTAGACAGTTGAAAGTTGAATTACCGTTGAAGTTGAATTACCGTTGAAGTTGAATTGACGTTCTGCGAAGTTGAGTTGCCGTGAAGCTGAAGTTGAATTGAAGTTCTGCGAAGTTGAATTGAATTTGGAGTTATTAAAGTTGAGATGTCGTGATAGGTTTTCTGCCAACGTCGATGCTCGAACTTGCTGTGTCGAAATTGAAGTAGAATAATTTTTGTAAAAATGTAGTAAGGACATAAAATCTTCTTTTTCTAACACTGATTTTAATCACACTTCTGACACCAATAAATTTCTTGTTACGTGGGAGGAAATTTATAAAACACACGAATACTTGGAGCACTTATACTTAGCAGAAAAATAATTAGTAATATCAAACAAATATATAGAAATATGTTTATTGAATTAGAATAAATTTTAACGGTGTTTAATAAGGTTCACTTTTGATAAAAATTATAACTATAACTTCATGTTGATTTCTTACTGTCTAACTGTTCAACTGTCTAAAATGAATTTTTGTATTTATGTGTAGCGGCAGTGATTATTTTGGCTGTTTGGTGGTAAAAGTTCATGGTACAAAATACATGGAATATTAGGATGTTTGTGAAAGTGTAAATATAGATTAGTAATACATTTATTCGAATAACAACAATATTTGCTTAGAAACTAAGTTAGTATAGTGATTATTAATCTATTCATAACAATACAAGCAAATTCGAAGTACCAATACTTCATTTAGAAAATATTAATCTTGATGACATACATCTACTTAAGAAATAATCTTAGGCAAATCCCTAATGAGTTATCTCAAAATAGCATTGTGTCATCATTGTATGTTAGTAATTTAAGTTTAACTATTTTACTGATTATAATATTATTAATTGTGTATGTAACATATCGATTTAATGTATTACCAAAATGCGTTAAAAAAATTACTATCCCGAAGAAATATTTTCCTACTGTTGAAATAAAAGAAATTGAAATTAATCCTTAATAACCGAAAAATTTTGGAAAATCCGTATTTTTCATTCTAATTAGGGAGGAGTTATATTATACACTACACCCGAAAATGGCAGTTAGAACTCATTAAATCAAACAACTTTTTTAGTTCCAATTTTTGATTTGGGGCCCCTATTCGTAGTTATTGAATTTATTTTGTTTCTTTAACAATCATAATAACTCCCTCATTTTAGGGAATATTTCAAAAAACGAAAGATTTTCAAAATAAGCTTACAGTTCTCTACAACATTTGTATCTACAGTTATTTTATATTTTTTCAAATAACATAATGGCGGCCGATAAAAAATTTCAAATCGCAATATTTTGATAAATTTTTTTTTTAAATCCTCACTATCTACTACAACATTTGTCTAAAACATTTTTTGTATCTACGCAAAACAAGTTATGGTTATTTAAAGTGTTCTTTAAAATATACAGTTATAGGTGTTTGTTTATTGACAACCGCTGATTTACGTAATCTGATCATGTAGGTAAGTCAAAATTACAGCAGCTATTTATCAGATTGTGTGAGAAGTGTTTCTGATGTAAAAGCGAATACAATAAGCTCAGCGGTACTCAAAACGTGGGCGTTAAATTATAAGAACTTTAAATCGCTGTAATTTTCTTGTTATTCGATGTTGATCAAAAGTTTATTGTAAAAAAATGTATATTTTGGTCTCCTCTAATTGTCCTTTTAGTTTCCTCCGTACATTAGAAATCACCCTGGATTTAACACACAGTAAGAAAATTATATCCACTTTTCTTTCTGAACTTCCTGCGACATTAGGGATACTAATTCGTTTCGAATATCGTTAGAAGTTCACTTCAGTGTGTAGATAAAGTTTGGAACAAATTCAATATCTCCCGAAATATTATTTTTTCTGGAAAACGCTCGAACAGGTACTATAGCGATTTAAATTAGGGTGCATATTTTAAGATACTTCATAAATTTTTTGCGTTAGTCATATTTTTGTAGTGACGTCATCGACTTTTTTTAAAATGGAAACATGTATATTTGATTATCGCATTGGATAGACATTGTTTTTCTCTTTTTAAGCTTCTAATATTTTTATACCCTTAGGCTACATAAGAAAATTTTTGAGAAAATTGCTAAAATAGCTTTACGTCTCAGTAGTCCGATCTGGATCTAGCAGGCCACTCCATTGCTCCTCGTCGGCCAACCCATTGATTCACGAAAACCTCATCGCGGTATCCACGTACATTCACAGCAAAATGTGGTGGAGTTCCGTCCTGTTGATACCACAGGATATTCCCGGGAAGGTCAGGATCATCTTCATTAGGGTACAAAACAGCTAATGCGGGAAATAAATGTTCTTGGAGAAATTCCAAGTATCGCTGTCCAGTTAGTGTATTTTCAAAAAAGAATGGCCCTAAAATCGTGTTACCAATAATCCCTGTCCATACATTAACTTTTTTCGGGTATTGTGTATGATCCTCCCCCTTCCAATGTGGATTTTCTGGAATCCAGTATCGGAAATTTTTACGATTAACATTAAACAAAAGTAGACATAGTAGTACACTAGATTTTACAAAAAAAAGTGTTCACTTTAAAGTAATAAGCTTAAATAAACAATTGCTTTGAGTTGGAGCTGCTCCCGCTGTTCCAGATCAGCCAACTGAGACGTAAAACTATTTTAGCAATTTTCTCAAATTTTTCTTATGTAAGGGTATAAAAATATTAGAAGCTTAAAAAGAGAAAAACAATGTCTATTCAATGCGATAATCAAATATACATGTTTCCATTAAAAAAAAGTCGATGACGTCACTACGCAAAACTTTTTTGAGCATCTTAAAATAGCGCCTGATTTGACATCGCGCAGATACGTTTATTCCTGTTTGAACTGGTTTGATAGCTCTAACTGCAGTACCAGGACTGCACTTTTTTCCTGTACTTTAAATCCTTAAATTTAAAATCTAAAATCAGCTATTGTTAATTAAGGAAAGTAATTAGCCAAAAAATAATAATAATTGAATGAAATATCATTTATGGAAGAGTGTAGGCTGGAATTAGGTAAAGGCAATATTGATCGCACAGGAATTGAATTAATTTGCAAAATCAAAATAAAAATAAAAAAAGTAGTTAACAACGGCTGAATAACAAATGAGTTATTAATTTAATTGTTAATTAAGGAAAGTAATTACCGCAGGGTTCAGACTTTATTAAGGATCAGAAAATATTCCCAGAGTTTTACAGGTTTTCCAGAGTGACCTGCACGTTTTTCGTGGCTAACAAGTGCAGCTTTTCCCATATTACTTAAGGAAAAACTTTTACAGCATAACACACAATTTGCTGAAAATGGATCGCCTTTAACTTCTCGAAAAACTTTTTTGTGTGTATCGTAGGATTAACCCATTCTGGATTAAACGTCGATTTAGAAGAACTGTTACTGCCTTCGAGATTTTTTGAGGTAGCCATTTTTTTCAATTTTATCCACACTCAACTGTTAAAGTGATTCGGGTTTACGAATTTTAATTATATTGCACTGATTTTAAAAAACACGAAATTAATTTTTCCTTGGATTTCTGTAGACAGACTGATGAAACTTGCTACTTCATGTACTAAGTAAACAGGAATTGAGCTTGTACTTAAATACACTTTCGTCATAATCTGTTGCCCTTAAAATCTGCGTATTTGCACGTTTTTCACTTTACCGTTTAGAATACTCGCGGTAAACTGGTCACAAACTGGTTTACAAAATTTAACCAATTCTAAGCAAAATTTGCTTGATTGTTTGTTGTTTTCATAATGAATCTAATAATTTTCCAGGATCACGCGCGAAATTCCATGATTTTTAAAGGAATTTAACAAATTCCCTGAGAATTCCAGGTTTTTTGTAATGATTTTTTATTCCCTGAGTTTTCGAGGTTTTTCAGGTTTTCCATATGAGTCTGAACTCTGAATTCGCCAAAAAATAATAGAGGGCATACGTGGACGCGCGTTGGTGCAATAAGATCTGAGAAGTAGACAGGTCTCTCGGCAAATTTGTCGCCCTCGTGCAAGAACTAAAAATACAGTCCTATTATTATTGACCTAATTACAGAGGAACTATACTAATATTCCATAAAAATATTCCAATTTTAAAGTAAATATTACAAATTCCTTAGTTTACGAATGAGTGGACGTAAATATTTATTGCAAAAAATTACGAAAAACATGGATTGATTTTCAAATAAACATTATTAATTAATTCACTGATTTTCTTTATGGAGGCACAGACCCCATTACTTAACTATTATGGGGGCACGACCTGCGGTGCCCCCACGGAGTCGGCGCCTATGATGCCAAGGAATGGGTGGAAGAACAGAAATCATCTTGCTGATGATTGTCTGAAGCTGAACCCCGCTCATTTGCTCATTTATTGTCTAATTTTTACTCTGATGTATAATATATTTGTATGCAACAATAGAGGCAATTAATAATATTAATAATAATAATAATAATAATAATAATAATAATAATATCATTCTAGATATTTATTAGTTATCTATAATACAGGATAAGTAAAAATGGTGGTGGAAGCTTCAGGTGACGTTATTCCCTGATGGACAAAGATAAGGCAAAAAGCTTATTGCAAAAAAGTTCGTGGGTGCATAGCTATCTCTCGCCACGTACTATAATAAGTTAAATAAGTTGATGACTGATGACCACAATTTTTTATCTGTCATTCCATCAAGACACTGGAAAATACGCTAAAGCTACCACTATTACATTGCAATAATGCCATCGAGAAAAATTAAATAATTTGAAATAATGAAAATTATTAATTCTTACTTTTAAATAACCAATGGTAATAAATTTTAGCTATTATGCGTCTATGGCAGGGGCCCTAGTTACGGCAGTAAGTGTATTGCCGTAACTAGGGCCCCTGCCATAGACGCCTGATTGAATGAGGGAGCCGCACGCGGCACGAAGCATAATTTTTATTTAAAAAAAGAAGAAAAAAACCGTTTTCGAATTTTCGAATAACGAATGTATTATTTAAGACATGTCACCGAGTTCGAAGAATATTGGTCCAGATGTTGAATTCAAAAACAAACACCTTCTAACAGTAGGTACAAAATATCTCTTTAAACAGTGCAGGTGGCAGATTCTAAGAAGTGTTTGGGTTGGATGTCAAGGAACCAGATTCCACCGCTTAATATCTTATGTCACTAAATTTTATCTATTGTAAGAATTCATATGTTAACATATTATGAATTTCCATATTGTTGTATTCACCCTACTTTCAAAGTCTAAAATATAACTGTCATGCGCTTCTGATAATAATGATAACTAATTATTATAAAAGCACTGGCATCATTCAAATATTCATTCATAATTATTCATATCTTTGGTCACTAGTTATGTAATTATTGTGTTTCAACTTTTACTCTTGAATAAATCTGTTTCAATTTCTAGGAAGCAAATATTTAAGTGACGTATTTTCTTTGAAATAGAAACTTAAGTTTTAATTAGGGAAAATATGTGTAAATAGCTAAAAATATACGTGTAGATTGAAAATACACACATACACATAGAAATATATAGAAAGCTCTCCAGGCACGCATTTTCGAACTCAAATTTCTATTATAACAGTATAACTTGTTTAGAATGCAGTAGGTATAGTTTACCAAAAAAACTGAAAACAAAATGTTGACTTTAAGGTAATCCCTTGTAAAGTACTTGTAGTTGTAAGAAACGCCCACGGGTTGAAAATGTAATTTTTTTCTAGACATTGAAATGAGCCACTAACCCCGGGGTTTCTCCAACAGTCTAAACTATCCACAGATAATCACTCTATAAATTGGCTTATCCATAATTAGCGTAAAATTAATATTTATATTTATTGAAGCTTTCAAGTTACTTTGTTAAAGTCCATAATTATAGAAATAATAAATATTAAATAAACTATCGATTTTAACGGGAAATAATAAGATTTATTTGCTTTATACGTATTTCGGCATCAATGTGCCATTGTCAAAAGTCAAAAGTCAAAAGCATATAATAATAAATGAATAATGATTTACACTTCTCTGATAACAAATATAAATTAAATATTTTGGAAGCTTTCGAAATTTATAAACATACAAAAAATTTACCTTTAATGAATGAACAAATTGACCTCTTAGATTCTCGTTATACGTATAAAGCAAATAAATCTTACTATTTGCCGTTAAAATCGATATGTTATTTAATATTTATTATTTCTATAATATTTATATGTTCTATTTATTCTTTTTTCCAATTTTCTATATTACCTACCATTAGTATCTTTGTTGCTGGCAGAACCTTTTACGCATTTTATGTTTGGCTTATTTATATTAAGGAAGTACAACATATGGAGTGAATTGCGCAAAGTACAACTTGTTGCAAATCACAAAAAGTATGCAAATACGATGAAAATTATTTTTTTGTACTCCTTATGTAGTAATAAAAAATAACAAGTAGTTTAGGTGTTTTCATGTAAAGTGAAACACATATACATATGAGAATATAGATAATTATTCTGATTTTATTAGTAGTAGATATATTAAATTATTTGTGTTTATTTTCAACCTTCGATTATTCACATATGTGTGTGTGTTCCACTTTACATGAAAACAACTAAACTACTTGTTACTAGGTAGTTATTCTTATTAGTATTACCACATAAGGAGAAAAATAATTTTTTTCGTATTTTAATCACAGTTGTCTAAACAAAAAAGTAAAGAAATGGATTTTGGATTTTATTTTTTCTAAAATTTTTCATAAACAAAATCAGTAACAAAGTTACTGATGGTAATATAGAAGATTGTAAATTTTATTTTTCAAAAATGAGTAAATAAACATAAATATTAACACTTTACGCTAATTTTTATAATCCAGTGTATAGAGTGATTATCTGCGGAGATTTTAGAGAAAACCTAGGGTTAATAGCTCATTTTAATCTCGAGGAAAAAAATACATTGTCAACCCGTGCGCGCACAAACTTAGACTTAGGGGGTTCTTAATACCCCCGTTGCCCCGGTCTGGATTTACCGTTAATCTGTAGGGAAGTGGGTCTCATCGAAAATGTACTTCATTCACCTATACAGGGTGTTTCTTAAATCGCGGACACGGAGCACATTCCCCTCCAGATACCAATTGGAAAAATATAATACAATAATGCCCGTTCTTCGCTAGTTTCAGAGTTATTCTCCGTCAAAGATTGAGATTCAATTCCTTTATGCTTTGGAAAAACGGGTAAATTTTAACCGTTCCGCATTGTTCATCAATTAAATATTAAACCTTAATAAATTTGGAATTTTTTATACGTTGTATTCCTTCCTCGGAAGACATTTTTTCTGATAAATATCCGTTGTTAAACTTTTTTTCAATATGTTGCAACAGTGCATTGTCGCTATGAGGTTATTACCTAGGAAACTTGTTCAAAACACCAAACGTTTAAAAGAAAGTCTGTGTAAGCATGCGCAATGTTGTCAAATTTAAAATTTTTAAAATGCGAATAACTCGGAAACTAAATACATTAGGACAAAATCGCCTATACTTTTTCAACTCACTTTTAAGATGAGAATCGCGTAGTGCTCTCCGTGTCCGCCATTTAAGAAACACCCTGTATAATTATATTCTAAAATATTATGCTTCTACCCAAAAGTGAACAGGCATATTTCGTGCTTTAGAAACAAAGTTGGACAGAATTATACAAGACAAATCTAACGCCGTTCTCGTTTTTTATCAGTGTTGGTAACTTCCTGAAATAATCAGAAAAAATTGAAAAACGCTTAAATTCTTAATCCAAAACATTTTCGTAACCATTGCAGATAGAAGAAATGTATAAGAGAGATGGATATTCTTACGGCGGTTTCGACCGTATTATTCAAGACATTGAACTTAAGTTCGAAGCTGCTTTCCATTTTTGTCCAGATGAAGATTCAAAGAAATGTTTGAGTTGGAATTGCTCATTCGCCCTTTTAGGACAATTTCGAGGATGCAAATATATTGAAGTTTTAATTGGGAAACGTAGGTATAAACACATAGCCAAAAACATGCGTGTAAATTGAAAATCGCGGATGACTACAGACATACAGTTAAACACAAATAGCTTTGCGGTCGAGAAACCTAATAAGGCACTATGATCGTAATTGATTTTACTTTTTAACTTGGTAGCACATAACAATAAATATATTATACAGCGTGTCTAAAAATGAATTACTCTAGTGTGCTTTGAATTTCCAATACAAAGCTACAACGTGCCACTTTCGCGCGCTACTGTTATTAGCTAGACGGAAGGAATACTGCCATTATCCATTTACTAACTACCCTGATCGATAGTATTAAGAAATATTTTATAATTAAAGCTATTTGAAGTGAATATTGTTTTATTGATAATTAATTAATGACAGTTCTGGATAAGGCAATACCAATCTATAAATAGTGGTACATAAAAATTTACATGCAAACAAATTTCACAGGGAACTACATGTACCTACTTCATTTTTAGACACGCCGTATATATTATATACATTATGGTTATGTTTTAGGAATCGCTAAACCAGTAACAGCGATTTTTGTGATTTTAAACATTCATAAAAACTATAAATATTCCATTTTTATGAGGCAGGATGCGCACTCATTAATACATAAAAGAGTATTGGAACGACAGTACTTGCTCTCAGATTCTGTTGTTTTAAAGAAAAAGTGGAGGTGCAAAACTGCCCTGGACTTTTCCATACCAAAAAGAAACATTTCGTTTTTGGTATTCAACAGTAGTTCGCGAGGCAGCATTGGAATTCATTTGAATGTCTAGCGAGAAAAACAAGACTATACGGGTTCGATATGAACAGAAGAAAGACACCAAGCCACGCATCTAGCTGTAGTAGGTACCGGTTAGAAATTACAGCTGGCGAAGCCGGATGATCGCTACCGACCGACGATCCGTTTCCGTCAAGAGTCCAACCTAAATATTCAAAATTCACGAATTTCTCATTAACCGTACATTATAGTCATATGAATGCCTTATACTATGTGATACACAATTAAATTTTGCATTCAATTATACAGGGTGTTTCTAAAATATGGTGCCATAGCTTAACCACAGATTCCGGGGATCAAAATACGACGATTTAACGCAACTTACCTCTATCCGAAATTACTTCGTTAAAGCGCTATCCAACACCAAAGATCTTTAAAAAATTTCTATTTTTTTAAACAACAAAAGATTGTTTCAAAAATTTCAAAATTTTTGGAAGAGCGCTATTGCGACCGTTTTTGGATTTACGAAATATATTTTCATGGTGTAGTACCACCAAAGGGCTTTCAAACAAGTTGTTGCGGAACCTGATCAGATAACTGGTTTTTGAGTTATGGGGCGTTAAAGTCGAAATTTTGAAAAATTCATAGCGGCCGCCATTTTGAAGTTAGAGAGTCCGGCAAAAAACTGTTTGCTTTCAAGTATGGCCTTCTTTCATATCCCCTACTCAGATTTTCAAAATTCCGCTTCTGGAAAATATGCTACCAAAAAAACATGTCTAACTTCCGCTTCCGGTTTCGGATTTTTTTGAAAAGCTTATTTTGTCGATGAATTTTCGATATACCCCTTCATTTCTAATTTCATCAAAATCGGTCCAGTAGTTTTTGCGTTAGAGGCGTTACATACATACACACAAACCCACAGGCAGACATTTTTTCTAGACCACCTTTTTGGGTTCCTGGGGGCCCAAAACACGTATTTCCGCGAAAATCTCGATTTCGAAAATTTTCATGATATCAATACTTCCCCTATACCAGTGGTGGTATGGGAAAGTAAAAAACCATATCGTGAAAAAGTGAGTTACAGTTAACTAAAGTGGGTTTAACATTTTTCCCAAACGATTTTTTTCTTGAAAAACAATAATACAATATTGTTTTCTAAACATAAGATTACTTCTCAGTCCTTGCAGTAGCCGTCAATTTTAATGAGTTTTGTTGATTAGTTTCGGAGAAAAAAAATTAAGTTTCTCGGAAAGTGTTTTAATAGTAATGTTTTGTTCTGTTTATGCCTCTAACTTTTTTCAGTAGTACCATCAGAAAGTGTCGTCAGCTGAGTTTCAAATACCTTGAACCTTCCCTAAAAAACTGGCGTGGGTCCCATATCTTTCTACTTCGAAAACATTTTTTGAGGTCCACGAATTTGGAAATTTAAACCACAGGTCGATGGTTTAAGCGAACCGAAATCTCAAAGGATATAATAAGATAAGTACCTATCAGTATTACTATTTACTATAAAGATAGAGCATTAATCTTTTCTTTTACAAGGAAGATGTTACGTCTTCAGATCACAGTCTATGGCTCTACATAATTGTAATGTACGTAGCATTTAAGTAAATAGTGTATACAGGGTGTTTCTTAAATGGCGGACACGAAGTGCACTACGCGATTGTCAACTTAAAACTGAGTTGAGAAAGTATAGGCGATTTTGTCCTAATGTATTTAGTTTCCGAGTTATTCGCATTTTAAAAAATTTAAATTTGACAACATTGCGCATGCTTGCACGGACTTTGTTTTAAACGTTTGGTGTTTTAATAAGGCAGTATGAACAAGTTTCCTAGGTAATAACCTCATAGCTGCAATGCACTGTTGCAACATATTGAAAAAAAATTTAACAACAGATATTTATCAGAAAGAATGTCTTCGGAGGAAGGAATACAACGTATAAAAAATTACAAATTTATTAAGATTTAATATTTGATTGATGAACAATGCGGAACTGTTAAAATTTACCCGTTTTTCCAAAGCATAAAGAAATTGACGGAGAATAACGCTGAAACTAGCGAAGAACGGGCATTATAGTATTATATTTTTCCAATTGGTATCTGGAGGGGAATGTAGTACTGTGCTCCGTGTCCGCGATTTAAGAAACACCCTGTATACAGGGTGTCGCTAAAATATGGTGCCATAGCTTAACCACAGATTCCGGGGATCAAAATAAGACGATTTAACGCAACTTACCTCTATCCGAAATTGCTTCGTTAAAGCGCTATCGAACACCAAAGATCTTCAAAACCTTTCTATTTTTTTAAATAACAAAAGATTGTTTTTAGCGATTAGGGTGAAATTTGGGATGTGATTCTTTACTGGAAAAAGGTGATTTTTGACATCACTTTTTTATTCAGGGGTGTTGCGTAAGTGGTCAAAAAAGGCTGATCATCCATAGGTAAAAAAGCTCATATTTTTTAACAGTTCGGCTAATAGTTTTCAAATATTCCTATTAATTGTATTTTGTTTATATAATGTCTATGTTATTTTATGATATCTGGACTTCGATATTTTTCTTTATTCACGTATTTTATTTTTTTTATCACGTATTAACATTTGGGCACTCAAAGGTCACTTTAACAAAAAGACCACCTCACTTTCATAACCAAAAAGAAATACCAGTCTAGTAAAAACCTTCAAACCAAAGTAACAAGTTCAATCATTAATAAACACAAAAAGTATCTAAGTATAGTAGTGCTAATAAAAATATACAGTAATTCAATTATCAAGCCTTTTACTCCAACGAACCTTCACAGTGGTGTCAGATTCGAAACAAATTCTAAATCAGCCAAGAAATTCGAGGAGAAGAGCACTATAGTCATTACAATTCAAAATCCAAAGGCAATCAAGAATTCAGGTCCGAAACAGAAAAACTGTCAATTAATCCAGGGAATCAACCCGATCCAAACGTTAGAGATCAGCCACAGCGACTAGAAACTCATTTGGTCTACGAAGAACTACAGAATGATCGTATATGTTGTGTAAGAATACAAAATTACAATAAAATCATAATTCATATTTTAAATCATTATTATCAACTCAATCTAAAAACAAAAGTAAACAAATTTTAATTCTTTCAAAATGCCAAGTACCTACTAATATTTCAATAGAGATAGCGGAGAAAGTGTTAAAAGTTTGATGCTAACAAATCTAAATTAAATGAATTTCTAGACAATTGTGACAAAGCAAGATCATTAGTTAGCGAAGCATACAAACTAGTTTTATTTTCAATTATCTATTGAAACAAAGATAACCGATAACGCTAGGGTAGTACCTATACTTATCAGGAATAGGAATTTTGCAACCTGGGATGATTTAAAAAAATATTTAAAAGAAATGATAAACACACTGTGGGCCAATCGCAATTACAACACTTAGTTCGTGAAAACAAAATACGAATGAGAGCATCTTATCTTATTCAAATCGAGTAGAAAATTGTTATGTTAAATTAATTAATTCCCTTAGTACCGCGTATATAGAAAGCACGGTTTTGGCATATTAGGTCACTGGCATAAACCACGTTCAAGCTTGCGGTTGACGAAGTTCTTTTTCACAATTATCTTGTAGCGATTAGGTTCAATAATTATAATATCACTGTTTTGAGTGCAATAAAGAGTTTTTAACATCATTAAAAAATCAAGCCATGAATGTCTTTATTAATAGTCTAAACAAAGGCTTTTCGTTAATTGTTAAATCACAGAAACCAACATCTTTGGAAAACGCAATAAACTTTGCACTAGTAGAGGAGCAGGAAAGGAAATCGAAATTAGAAATTCAAAAATTTCAAAAATCAACCTCTAAAAGACATTGTAACATTTGTAATAGCACAAATCATGATACATTTAATTGTCGTTTTAAAAATATGCCTCATTTAAACAAATCATAATGGTAATTATCAACATAAAGAGAAAACTGTTAGGCATGTAACAAATCAAAATTTTAACAAAACATTCATGAGTAACAGTGTTGTACAAAATCAAAATTATAAATTCCCTAACAGTCAAAACAGAAACAATAATTTCAATAATTTTAAAAACAAGTTTTGCAAATATTTGTAAACTCAGGATCATGTGATTGCAGAATGTAGAAAGAGAGCATATATTATAATAATCAATTAAGACAAGGAAAAACTTCTAATCAAACTAATATGTAAAAGATTGCGTGTATCAATACCCATTAAAATCAATTTCAAAATAAATCTATTTATATAAATAATAAATATTAAATAAAATATCGTTTTTAACGGGAAATAATAAGATTTATTCGTTTTATACGTATTTCGGCATCAATGTGCCATTGTCAAAAGCATATAAAATATTTAATAAACGACCAGACAGAGACCATGTCTGGGACTGCTCATGCCATTCAGGCCGCATTTTCATAATTAATCAGCAATCTATTACTACTCATGTAAACATTCCTCGGAGTTCCACAAAATCACAAACAAACTCCTTATTGCTAGATACTGGAGCAGATTATTCTTTAATAAAAATAAATAAATTGCTAGACGAAACT